>OX424555.1:61690814-62982023 GCA_949152475.1 Terebella lapidaria | reverse complement strand
CCGGGTTAGACGGGAGATAGTCTCTCTTGCGGAAAGGGGGCCGATGGGAAACTCGTCTTTCCCTGGTCCAGGGTCTCGGTGCGGCGCCGCGAAAACTCCTCTCGGAGCCTGTCCGGGATGGGGAGGCTCCGTCGTGGCTGTCGCTCCGGGGAACGCTGGGACGCCAGAAGAGACGTGGGACGCTGGGACACTGCGGGCTTTGGCTCGGCCGGGAAGAGGGTGGGTTCCAGAGTAGACCGCACTAAGTCCAACTTGTGGTCGAAGGAAAGATCCTCCTCCCCATGCTCACTGTCCACCGGCTCAGTGTCAAGGCGAGAGCGCTTGTCACAGTGAGCCATCACGGAAGCCACCACGGAAGAATGTCGCTTCCTCGGAACTGAAACCAGTAGTGTGGGCCCAGCAGGTATAGAAGGGGTAGCCTCATCCTGCCTGCACGCAACCGAGTCCTCCCCCGAGTTCTCGTCAGACTCCTGACCAATGATCTCTGCAGGTAACTGCTGGGGAGGCTCCAAGGCCAAAGTACGCCGAAAGGCATCAGACGTGGGGGGCAGGGAAACACCCGCACGGGCGTCCAAGGCTGCCAATACAGCCGTGACGATGCTGGACACATCTACCGTAGGAACAGCTGGAGAAAACCCCAGACGAAGGGGAGGGGGGGGGGGGAGACACCACCTGAGAGGGACCTGGCAGGGTAGGCAGAGCCGCCGAGCTTGTCAATACGGTGGGGGAGGCCGACGAGGCTGTCAACGCCGAAGAACTCTGCAAAGAGAAAGAACCGTTAGAATTATCCGTAGTAGCAGTTGAAAGGGTGGCTTGAACAGGCGGAAGGCAATCCTGCTTCCCGGGGCCTGACACCCCTGGCCCAACAAGAGGTCTCTCCTTCGAGAGAGCCTGCCAACCTAAGGACCAAATCCCCTTAAAGTGGACTGGACCACCTGTCAACAGCGCACACCTGAGGTCCGGATCCCGTAGGACGGGGGTCGGACCCCGAACGGGCAAAGGCAAGGCAGGAACACCATGAAGAGTCGTTTGCTGGACCCGCACCCCGGGGCCCGGGCCCCGTTCGGACGAAGCCCGGCCCCCCGAACGGGGTCCGGACCCCGAGGGCCGGGAACTGAAAAACGGGGGGAAACTGGCCAGAAAAGGCGCGGACGCAGCACAGGGAACCTGCTCGCCGATAACTACTGAGGTGACATGCGCAAACAGGCTCCCGGCTGACGGAACATGAAATACACAGTGAAAAGACTCACGGACACGCCACCGTGGGTCGAGTGTGACTCTCCCACCAGCAGGTCACACGCGGAACAAAACAAAGGGGAAGGGGAAGAAAACTTAACTCCTAGGCAAATCAGGGTGCGATCCAGCTTGCCCAGCAGGGCAGAAGCTTTCCTCTGCTGACGGCGGCGACGCCTGGCCGACGACGCGGAAGACGAAGAGGACGGGGCCGGAGACACCTGGCGCGACTGAAGCTTGTCCCTCCTAGCGAGAACGGCCCCCAGGAACTGAGCCCACTCCTCCCGCGTACGGCCCTCGCATAAACCGCAAGTTAACTGTGTGTACCGGGTCCTGGCAAGACACGCACTCCACGTGAACTTCCCACGCCGGCAACTGTTGCCCACACTGGGCGCAGCGGAGCATCACAACAAAGTGGGTAAAGGAAGTCCGCGCTCCAACACACAACGGCGCCAAAGGTGCGAAACAATCCACACGATCCACGACAAATATCACAGAAAAGTAAAATCCAAAATGGCATGTAAAAAGTAGCGTTCGTAAGACGATAAACTAAGAAAAATTCTCCAAAGTCATGTCAGCAAGGCAAAATCCAAGTTGAAGGACAGCCATAGGAGACGAGAATGACGTCACGTTCCGGTCACGTGGGTTAGTGGCTTGTACAATTCATTGTCTAGCCCATTTTCCAAATGGGGTTCTCTCTATGGAGAACTCCTATGTCAGTAAGGCTAATAAGCCATAACTCGTAATGTGTTTTGGAGGTAAGATATAGGCATATAACATCTAATTCAATGACAAAAACAGTATATAAAATATGACTTCTTCAATATGCTCAATTTAAACTTATGCCATATCAAGGGATTTGTTTCCAACGGCAATCTACAAACCATGAAGTAAACGCCGACTGTAATCATTCAAGGTCACCCGAGGTCAAAAGACGACACTTGATTTGCCTGATGCTCATAAACTCAACACCAATCTCCAAGCATTATGGTATTCAATGGTAAATTCACACGATTTAAAGCTATAATCACTTTTAGAATTAACAAAATTTATTCATTCTGCGATAGCTTTATTTTGTCTATAGAATGGGAAATCGTACAAATTTGGGTATGAAAATGTGTATTACGTGCCTATTTTGAGTTTCCAAATCAAGATTCAAAATCGGGCCAGTCAATCTAGCATCATTTTTTCCTCAGAGCGGCCCGCCTTGTGGGCGAGTTCTATACACTGTCTGATGACGTCATTGGTATTTGTCTAGGTACTGTGACAAACAAGAATGCTAAATTTGGCTGATTTTAAAATTTATTCCAACTTTAAAGGTCACAGAAAATAACTAAATATTACTTTCCTTATGATCATGGTACATAAACAAAATCCCCAAGCATACATTCTCCAATCAACAATTTACACATTTTGAGGTGGCCATCAGTTGGATGCGAGGTCAATTTCAAGGTCACCAAAAGATGCACCATAAAATGTCATATAATAATATTATTATATTACTTTGTAGATTAATATGCTCTCAATACAACCACGTTAGTTCCTATATAAGCATTGATCAACTGAAGATATTTTCACATATTGGTAACCGAAGGACAAGAACAGGCCAAATTGAGTCAGTTTGGTTAACTGAATGAAACTGATCAGCTGTGATCACAGTATGCTTCATATTTCAATGTGATATCATTTATATTCAGTTCTAGAATGTACTATCGGACAACTTTGCTGCTCAGATGTTCTATTGACGTACCAGAATGACTGACCAAGTTGATTTGTGAAATAATGTTGCCTATGGTTAACGTACATCTGACAAATGTGTTCAAAAGTTTAACGTTTATTTTTTTTCGTCCAGCAACAAAATTATTATCAAGAACATGAGTCATACTGGCTTCAATAGGGTGCAAACGAAATCAAAAGCATTTGAGATATTGACGTTACTGTGACCAATTAGAATGATTCGACACAGTTCTAGAACATCAAGCTTTAAAATATTGAAAATCATAATTTAGTCAAAGGAAGTACCTTGAAAACATTTCTGTACTGAAGTAACTGATAAAGAATGAAGATACAATTCAACACAATTCTTGAATACATGTAGTACAGCTCCAGGTTAATATTAAAAGTTTGTATGTTCCGAATGGTACATGGTCAATACCTACTTCTTCCCTTACACATGATTCATCATAGCATTATTTTCCTTTCCTCATCCCGTGCTGCATTAACTATACCAACATATTTTGTTACCATGCAAAAGTCGATCCTCAA
Source organism: Terebella lapidaria (assembly GCA_949152475.1). Taxonomy (NCBI): domain Eukaryota; kingdom Metazoa; phylum Annelida; class Polychaeta; order Terebellida; family Terebellidae; genus Terebella; species Terebella lapidaria. Next base: position 62,978,525 of record OX424555.1, on the reverse strand, counting down.
ACTGACAAAATATCAAGATGTTCTAACACAAACATAAGTAACATACTGAAGTCTGCAGGCTTGGAGCCAAGCAAACCCACATACATCATCTCATCTTCACAAAAAATATTTTCTATCATATAATTAGTATTTAATGGAATACCTGATAATATCACATATAAAGTCACATATGCACACATACACTCTCATCCAAGCACTCGACATGACAAGACACACACACACACACACACACAGTCCGCCACACGACCCGGTTAGTACGTGGCCTCGTCATGCGTGATGGCGTAAACTACCGGCCCCTCTACAGCCTCTGCATCTTCACTCTGTACGAACATGACCTCCTGGAAGTCCTCCTCCACTGTCTCCGAGTCCACTACGGGAACCTGGAAGTATTGGTGTGCTCCACTGGTGGCGTCACTGCTGTCAGGTGCCACTGCCAGCGAGTCGGCAGCTTTCAACGCTTCGTCCACGACAGACTCTACGTCTTCCTCCTCCTCCGCCTTGGGTACGACGTACGATACCTGTGTACTCGACGGAGCATCCATTTTCTCAATGTAGTTGCGCAGTCGAATCTTGATCTTGTGAACCTTGATAGTAGAAGGAGGATGGTTAAATTTTCACAGTAAAATTTCCACACATAGATATCACATGATAATCTGACACCATAAATAATCATTTTTTTGCGCTGACAAGCACCTGTTCCATGTGCTTAGAGAGGTTGCCCTTGACGTTGCACCGATAGTTACACTTGGTGCACTGGTAGTCGTTGGCGCCCGTGTGTATGACCTGGTGGCGCTTGAGGTGGCCTGCCTGCTTGAAGGTCTTCCCACAGACTGTGCATGGGTAGTTCTGGTCCAGGTGCATACGCCGGATGTGGTTCTTCACATCCTTCTCACCTAGTGGGGGGAATTCAATATACTGTAAGTACATGTTATTGTTCATTTTGTGTTTTGATTGATTACATGAGTTCGAGAGCAAACAAACTGGTATACAAAGCATGAATCTCCAGCATTGTGCAGATCTGTGTTTGAATAAAACTTTGTATGACGAACAAGCAACTTGTTCATTGTACCACATCTTGCGTAATAAAATACATGATGGTGTTGTGAAAAAGAGGAGCCAGTAATTGAGGTTTACTTACAAATTCCGAGGAAGGGACAGAGGGAGCACTGGAAGTTCTTCTGGTTGAAGTGGCGTTTCTGATGATCCAGAAGGGATTGCTTGAACTTTAGCACAGTCCCGCAAATGTTACAGACAAACTGAGGCGGAGTCTCAGAATGCACATTCTTCATATGGACTTTCAGGCCATAGCGGTTTGCGGTCTTGAACGAGCAATGCTCACAGTAGAACAGGTCTGCCTCCGTAATGACTCGATGCAAAGCTGTTGAAGAGAGATCCATAGATTTATCAGAATACCAAATTTTCATATCTTTTTTTGGTGTCAATTATATTCTACACTGTCAAATATTCCAGCCCAATGTACTGAGAAATAATCACTACAGTAGTAACTGGTTCAACAAATTTGATGTCATTGAAAAGAAACCAGTAAAGTTTATTGACCTTTTTCATGCACCCGACGAATGTGTCGAGTCAGGTGGCTCTTCGATCTGAACCACTTTTTGCACTGGGTACATTTTGCTTTCTCATCGGACAGCTCTTTAACCTTGTGACCTGGGTGTTCTCTAGCCATGTGTAAGCGGGCATCCTTGGAGCCTGCCGGGAATAAAACATATAAGTACCTCAATGTACTTCTCTAGATGGGAGCACGGTACTGCCACTAACAGTGTCAGTAGTCTCAATGTATGTAATCATTTGTCAATACAGGGCAGCCTATAAGTCAATGGAAATCTGTCCCCTTACTCACTGGAGGGCTGATAGCTGCAGATTTTACAAGGACGTGGGGGTGGCACATCTTCTCCATCTTTCTCTCGATGGCGCATCTGGTGCGTTTCAAGCGAGTGTTTATACTTGAGTCGTGCACCACAAATATTACAGATCCAGCCCTCTCCGTTGCTGTGTTTGTTCCTAACGTGTCCTCGCAGAATGGCTTCACTGTGTGTTGCAAAGCTGCACTCCTTGCACGAGATGCTTTTACTTTTTTCAGGAGACCGGTGCACGGCTGACGTGGGATGTTACAAAGGAAGAGGGTGGAAATGAAATCCAGATGAGAGCTTGCTTATGCCTTTGCTGTCTTGTCATCTTTTTTCATGTTTGATCACAGTTCAACTTTCTATGCTTTTCTGCATGCAACACCAATTATGTCAGAAACTTTATTTTTTCTAAAGAAATAATGACATCAAATTTGTGAACCCATGAATCTTGTGTATTTATGACATCGAATGTGTTCCAACTAAACTCATCAGCTTCTGCCAACAAAGTTCTCTAGGATTAACGCACATACTATGTAGCTGTACAACTAGAAGTACATCTAACTACAGGTCAATCTTTCTGTAATTCAGTCTCCCCAGTGATCAAACACTAATAACTGCATGCCAAACAACATGAAAAAGTATGCAAATTGGTCCAATTATACCCGGACGAATAAGATCACGTCTACACTGAGAACACTGTAGATACAAACATTTCACGAGTAATACTAGCCACCACTTCCAGTCTAGCAACAACAAAATCGAAGCACAAACCATACCTTGTCTATGCCTGATCATTCGATCCTTGGTGACAAAGCCCTGGCCGCACACGTCGCAGAGGTGGCTGAGGGTGCGGACGTGTTTGGCACGGTAGTGGGCGTTGACTTGGGCCTGACTACCGGCTACATAGTCACAATCCGGACACTTCGGTATGTCCTCGCCACTGTGCATCCGCATATGTGAAACTGCAAACGGCAGGCAGTCACATTGCAACCTTGCTCTTTGGGTACTATTTTTTATCTGACAACATTGAAGGTGACAATTCCTTACATGTTTTCAAGACTACTATTGCCAGTAGGGAAAGACGATTTTTTTAATGTAATATTTTCCTATTGATGAGAAAATTCATGGAAACCAAAAGAACAGGCACAGAATAGAGCACCATACATGTACATGTACAGTGTGATGTATCAATACGAGTACACATCGACAGGCCACAAATATGATCAATTTCTTTCAGAACAGAAATAATCTCGGCAAAAGAACAAGATGAATATATTTGAAGATGATACTCACTATAACCTCCCCTTGAAGAGAACGTTTTCTGACACTCGTCACATGTCAGCGGCTCTGCTTTATGAATCTGTCTGTGGGCCACCAGCATGTAGTCGCTGGGGAAACGTCGCTTGCAGTCAGTACACTGGAATGGCTCTGTAACAATAACACATGGAGTCTGCCAGTTCTACAGCTTTTTTTCTCTTTTTTTTCAGGAAAAGTATTATTGAAATGTTGCAGAACCATTTTGTTTACTGGTAATTTAATGCTATACATGAATATATATTACATTTTGTGCATGAATATATGAGAACATGCCAAAAACAATTTGGATCATGGAATTGGATCTCGGTAAAGTGTCACTCACTAAGTTTTTGTAGTATGGCTGTTTTTCTACTGGATGAACCTGAAAATAACAAGTTGCAACGATTGAAACAAAAATAGCAGGCATCAATATGCATCAGCTAAATGAACAATTGCTTCTGGTATTACTAAATATATCTACATATATTTATGCACATTTGCACATGATACACATTAATCTGCTCCACAGGAAATATGCACACGTGTTACATACATTTTCTCTTTGGACTGACTCGGGAATTTTCATCGCAGTCTTTTACCGGCGATTCTTCTTCATTCGCTGCTTCTGCTGTTTCTGTCGAAGTAACAATACTTATTCACATTTTCATGTCTGTTAAAGGTAATGATAAAGCTAATTATTTCTATGCAGGGAGCCTCAAGGAGCACTCAGCAAAAATGTTATCCAGCTAGAGGTTGGAAGGTGTATGACGGATTGATCTCAAAATCTTCCTCGGTGGCATATGGACATCCAAGGTATGTACTGCAGTGACAGCTTGAATACTTTACAAGTTTTTAAGCTAAATTCTTCCATCAAAGTAATACGAAATGAACATTCGTCACACAGTAAGCATACCCTGCATTTATTATAGCTACCTTTGTCAGGCGGTGTTTCAAGTTCACTGTTCGGTTTTGGAGGGTAAAAGTATCTGATATGCACAACCTCATGTCCTGCTGTAATCAATGGAAAAAGACAAATATTATATGTATCCTATTATCTATGTCCATGAAACCAGGCCATTTCTCGGTAATAACTCCGCGTTTATAAGATCATTTTCTTAAATTGGTTTTTCCATCAAATTTCAATGAAGCAATAACAACGATTATAAGGTGTAATCGAACTTCACTTTTACAGAAGCTATTTGAAGAACATAAGGTTAGACAGTTATCACGATTATTTACACCTACAAGAGGAATCTTGATTGAGATCAATATTTTCAGCCTCGGGGAATCCATCGCTAGGATCGCTGGCTCCCTTGTCGTCCAAGTTCAGATCTTTGATGTCTGATTTGTCGTCCTTGACAGCATCCTCCCCCTCCTCCTCCTCATCGTGTAATTTCTTCAGCTCACTTTCGATGGCATCCAAGATGGGCTGACTGATCCCTTGCTTGTCTGTGTACATTTATGGTAGCAAATTTTTTATCACCATCACACGATAACATAAATGATCGAATAAACACATGTTCTACTGTTAGGAGTTAACGATACATACAACCATACAAAATATGTTTGAAGTTTAACATTACACTTAAAAAATAGACATGAAATTCAGTTTATTTTTCGAAAATGAATTCGACATACTTTGTTTAGTGATACCGGTAGCACCGGATTTTTTCGCTCCATTTCGTTGTGTAATACTTGACTGTCGCCTTGTTTTCACTTTGAAAGAATGATACACAGAATACATGTACTAATCTGTCAATTTAATGACAAAACAGAAATTTATTTTGTATGTGGCAAAGTGATGCCACTCAGAATTTAAAAATGCTCGAAATCAACAAAGTGTACATCTGACGTAAACATCACTGACCTGTTTCTGTATCACTGACTTCTTCCTTCGCAGCAGCCTTGAACTTTTTCTTCGGGCTCGGCGTCCCTTCTGGAATTCAAGTTCACTGACTGTAGTTCACTAACTGTATTGTATGTGAATGAGCATGCTGAAGATGCACAATTCAATTTCAGTTTTGTGGAGTGAAAAACATGTACCTTACATTTCATATGTTGTTGAGAAAACATCTACAGTGCATGTATACATGTATCAGTATGTTATTTAGAAGTAGTACCTACCAGCTCCTGCCTTGCGTTTAGCGGACTTTTTAGCTGTACCACTGACAAAATCATCGGGGAGTTTTTTTGCCATGGAGCGTCGAGGACGAACAGTAGAACTAGTGGCTACAGATAAAACAGGAAGTATGTACTGAATGAAGTTCAAAATATAACTGTTTATTACTAAATTAATAGGCATACAAACAAACAAAAAGAATTATGGGTCATTGTGTTCATCATTACCATAAAATCTTAACCTAAATTAAACAATTGCTGATGTTGCTAGAACTTTTTTGGTATTAGTGTTCTCGTGTATGTACAATATATTCAACTGATTGAATTGATCAGAACATGAACATTTTGAAGAAAACCTTACAAGGTGTACTAGGTGTATTAGGGAAGGAAATATCGTAGCTGTCGGCCTCAGTCTGCGTATCTGGAGAGTTCTTCAAAGGAGTACGACCACTTCGTCTCTGTGACTTCTTCAAGGGAGGTCGACCTCTTGGTCTCTTGCGGCTTCCAGGAGATGGGGTGCCATCTGCCAGGAAACATGAATCGATAAAATCATGCAATACATGTAAACGTGGTTAAGCACTGTACTAAAAACTATCCAGAAAACCCATGTGCATGGAGAACATATAGCTTTAATTTGGAGAACATATAGCTTTAATGTAGAGAACATATATTAGTAGCTTTGGTGTGAAGACACTCATCCCCGATCACTGGCATGAGTTATCCAATGTCCAACTTGTAATTGCCCAGTTCTTGCACATGCCCACTACACAGATAGTTTCCAGAGAATACTACTAGTACTTATGAACAGCTTACTTCTTTCTAATTTTGGAGAAGATGTGTCCTCTGTTTCTGCATCGTCCTCTTCATTACTTTTATTCTCCGTCTTAACTTCAACATGTGCAGCTGAGAAGTAGAGGCACTATTTTAAACCTCAGTTTGGCCACTTGTTCCACTTATCGAATACGTATGAGGGGATGATACATGCAAGTCAATATTTGTGCACTGACAATATGTAGAACATATTTTAACCTTACAAACCATACATTGATAAACAACCATACCAAAATCTTCCCGACTTTGTGGATTTACAAATTATCACCAAATACAGGAAATTTACAATTTCATACCTGTGAACTCTGAAGCTCTTTCCTGTACACGAGTCACTGATGCATTGCTGAATAATCTATTTCAGGGGGAAAAAAAAGACTAAAATGTTTCAAACAACCAATGAGGCCTAGGCTAGCACATTGCTAATCTGGAGACGATTACATGTACCTTGTGAATGTCACAAGTGACATTTTTGCTTAAATGTTTGAACCTACATCAAACTACAATATGACGCTATCTTAAGAAACAACAACAGTCCTTGATGTTCTAATAAGTATATAAGTCACTACATGTACTTAACACTCACCCAATATCTTGTGACAATTTGCCTTTCCATTCGCATAAGTTCTGTTCAATTTTCTCAGTTGCTTGAACCTGTATGGGCTGTGGTAGTTCATAGCCTTCTTGGAAGAAGTTGTCAATCTGGAAAAGAGAAACGAAGAGGTCAATGACCTGATATGACAATATCCCTCTAATCATGCTAATATTTTCAAAAAAGTGAAAACTGAGCAGGCATTGGCAGGAATTCCAGCCTTCCGAAGTTCGACATCTGTATTAATTTGAATCATCATGATTAAGTGGGATTTGATTAATGTGGGCTTCAGGGCTCGATTATGAGGTTGCACAAACCCGCTACATTCATTTACATCAGACATGCGGTGAATACATTAGAAACGTATTCGAATAGGAATACTGCACAAATGTATGAAAATGAATACAAATACACAGTTAGCTCTGTATTCGAATACGAATACTTTGATATGTAGTCATGAATGTATTCATGAATACATCTCAACATCTCGAGCGAGATAGGTGAATTACCAACTTTCACTAATAAATTCAATGACAGCAAACGTTACAAAACCTGTCTTTATACATGACATTGTAATGTTAGTCCTTTCCCACCCATATATTTTTTAACAAATCTGGATCACCATATATCCTCCCCCACTAATATCGCATAATGATTTACCACTCTGTGTTGACTAAACTCAAAACAGTCAATGCACAATAGTAAGCCACCTGTGTACTGTAAGGGACTAACAGCCATGATTCATGTCGTAACAGACTACATCTACCTTAAACTACACCCATTGTGTTGTCCAGTACACAGCTGGAAGCCAGCTCTATGGTATACTGGATTCCTGATATTATCAATTGATCATGCTCCACACATGTAGTTCCCGGCCCTCAGCCATCAGTGCCACGAATTTGTCTTTGTGGACCATGATTACCAGTCTAGTGATGAAACCATGATTCCACAGCATGTAGCCCTCAGATACAACGATTGGTTGTAATGGTCAGGATTTAATTTTCAAGCGTAAAAATGTAATTATTCATTCAAAGTATTTGATAAAGTATTTGAATACGAACACTCTGAATTCTTTTGCAAAGTATTCAAATACGAATATGAACACAGAAAAAATTGCATTCGAATGTATTTGAATATGAATACTGAATACGATTACCCCATGCCTGATTGACATAACCAAGCTGGTTAGCAAGTTTGTCCACCCTTCGAACTCGAAACACTGAAAAAATAAGCTCATCTGTTCAGATTTTTCCAATCTGTATACATGTATGCGGTTTCAACTAAGCTATAATGTTTTAAAAGGCAAATGTGAGCAGAGCTACAAGCAAAAATGTATACAAAACAAACATGTTAACATAAATTCAACCTGAGTTCAGGTATAACTGTGTAGATTCTAATCAATTGTTTCATTGAGAACCTAATCCCAGATATGATTGTACTGAGAATCATAAAACCTTTGATTTGTTCATTATCGAAATTCGAGATAAATATAGACCTGCATCATCTACAGCGCCTTACAAATTCTTATTGACCTTCGTATGACCAAGATGTGCCTTATGCACATGGCGATACAAAAAGGCCAACTCTATCCCACATACATGTACGAACTGGCTTACGTGTAAGTGAGTGATTTTTGTTGACTTTAATTTTACCATCATTTGCTTCATTGGGTGCATTATGATTTGGACATGTCACATGTTAGAAACATGGCGATAAAAACTTGCCCATGTTGGAATTATAGGCCACGAGTTTGTCTAGTGGCAGAAGGCCAGAATTGAGCTCCGTTTCACTCTACGGCGCACCGTTTCCGAGATACGGCCAAACAGGAAGTGCCGAGTCGGCGAAAATAAATTCAACATCATGGGTCGTCTCGACCCAAGATACCCACTAGACTAGTTTGTCTAGTGCCAGAAGGCCGGAATTGAGCTCTGTTTCGCTCTACGACCCAAGATACACTCTAGACTAGTTTGTCTAGTGCCAGGAGTCGCTCTAAGTCAAAGGTCGTTCGACGGATTGATCCCAAAATCAATAGGGTTCTTCGCTGGTGGTATATGAACTCCCATGCTCCCAAAGAATACTTGCCATTGCATGAATAGTTTTTGAGTTATCGCTCGGAAACCAAGTCTCAAAATCAACCTTGATTTCATCCTCAAGGACCTCACGGACCCCAGAGCCGCCTCCAAAACAATAGGGGTCTTCCATGTAATATTTCAGACCAGTAGTGTAAATTTGGACAAGATCCGTTCAGGCGCTCCCGAGTTATTGATCGGAAACCAAAACGGCGGAAAGTAAAAAAATTAGGCCGAGGGCCAAAGATAGGTTACCGGACAATGTTTAATATTTTAGATGTTAGCCAGGTTAATGGTTAAATTCAAGGTCAAAAGAATATTCAGCATACTAGTATATAATATTAAGCATATATCATGTCCACAGTTGATTGCTAAGCTGTAAATTCAACAATCAGAGAGATATTAGCAATTTTTTGCTGTGGCCTTGAAAATGAAAGCAAAGGTCAAACTCAAGGTCATCAAAATATTCAGTGCATATCATTTTATGTGTCCACAATTGATTCCCAAGCCATACAGTCAATAGAGGAGCAAGATATGAGCCATTTTCTCCTGTGACCTTGAAAATGAGGTCAGAGGTCAAATTCAAGGTCACGAGAATATTCAGCATATATCATTTCCTATATATCCACAATTGATTCCTAAGCTGTAAAATCGATTATAAGTGAGATATTAGCCATTTTGTCCTGTGACCTTGAAAATGAGGTCGAAGATCAAATTCAAGGTCATCAGAATATTCAGCATATATCATTTCCTATATGTCCACAATTGAGTCCTAAGCTGTAGAGTCGATAATAAGCGAGATATAAGCCATTTTGTGCTCTGACCTTGAAACTGAGGTCAGAGGTCAAATTCAAGGTCACGAGAATATTCAGCATATATTATTTCCTATATGTCCACAATTGATTCCTAACCTGTAGAGTCGATAATAAGCGAGATATAAGCCATTTTGTGCTCTGACCTTGAAACTGAGGTCAGGGGTCAAATTCAAGTTCATGAAAATATTCAGCATATATCATTTCCTATATGTCCACAATTGATTCCTAGTCTCTAATCTCAATATCAAGTGAGATATTAGGCATAATGTGTCCCATTATAAAGCATAGGAGAATTTAACATGGGAAAGTCCCATTTGGGCCGAGTTTGGGCCAAAATGGCCCACTTCGAGCGATTCAAGCGCAACGAAATTTATAGACATCATAGGAGTACATACGAGGAGTCTTATGTATCAAAAAGAAAAAAAGTTACTGAACAGATTTTGAGAAAATGGCCGCCAAAGTCCAAAATCAGGCATTTTTCGTCGAAAACGGCCGCCATTTTGAAAAAAATGCGAAAATCAAAAAACTAAAAAATACCTCCTTCTTGAATTATTTTTAAGTATTTTTGTGCAAAATTTCAGAAAAATTCGCCCGTAAACAAAAAAGATAAAAATGTGGACGACGACGACGGACGCAACGCCATGCCAATAGGTTATCGGACCATAGGTACGGTAACCTAAAAAAAAAACAGACAAAACCATAAGGGTATTTCGGGCGGCCCTAATTATGGTGTCACAGTGCCTGTGGAGAGGCGCCAGTGAGCAAAACACCTATGTCTTTTCACTGTCCCGATTGGGGCGGGATCAAACAACCTATGTCTAATCAGTGCGCGATCACTGCTTTTTACTGTATCATTCCATTTTTCGGTGCCGATCTCCAGATATATCGTTGGTGATTCAATAATCCCAATTCTGGATCTGGATGGCAATAATATACAAAATGTACTCTAAGTTAGACTCTAAGTTTCAAATTCAAACAATAATTTAGTTTCAAGACAATCAAGTGATTGAGTTAAATCTAGCCATACATACGACTATTCATTTGGTACCGTCATCCCTTCGGGCGGACCACCTGAAGGGATGACAGTACCAAATGAATAGTCGTATGTATGGCTAGTTAAATCTAATTCATCACAGAGGTCTCAACAGCACTGAGGAACCATTTGTAATTACTGTCAAAGCTAAGAAAATCCCCTCAGGGAACGATAAAAAAATATTACATCCATTGAGAAGAAATTTAAAGTAGCTATATCACACTTTGAAAACTGGCGATTTCACAGCATGCTACTGTATCTGTTGGTTAACTCATTCACTGCCGGCGACGAGTTATCTGGTCGCCCAAACGTCACGTTCTGTGTGCCAGCGACGAGTTATCTCGTCTGGAGGAATTCCCCACATTTCGGTTTCGTTTATTAAATAGCTATTCCATTCGTTAGGTGGCACCTCTAGCACTGCCTAGCTGGCTTGTACTTCGTTTTTGTTCACAATATGAACAAATTCAGACAGATTTCTGACAATTACTGTTTGTTTTCCAAATTTTTTGAATGAATTCTCATCAATTTTGAGTAGGCCTAATACACTATATATTGAGAACAGCATTGTGAAAATAGCGTGAGCTGATACCTGGAATATTATTGTTTTCAAGAAACCGGTCTTATTATAAGCTGATTATCAAAAGTTGGTTGCGTTATTATTGCTCTTGGAATAAAACTAATGACATCTAAAGTTGGGAATTTTTCATATTTTCTCAAATTAATGTGGCACGCAGGCCTTGGAACCCAAAAATTATCGTGGCAGTGAATGAGTTAACACTGCGGCAAGGGATAGGTGAATTCAATGGAACGTTTCATTGTGCAGTCAGTTTCATACACCCGGGTGCGAGATCACTGCTGCTCTGTACACTATATACTATGGAGTTCCACAGGCGACATACTACGTACGACATACCACATACGACATACTACATACGACATACTACATACGACATATCACTTTAAAAGTGACCAGGGTGAAAGTAGCCCTGTAAACAAGCCAAAAGCAGGGTGTATTTCAAGTTTTTTTTTTCGTGAAGGTGAACGAAAAAAACCCTTAAAATACAACCTGCTTTTGCCTTGTTTTCAGGGCTAGGGTGAAAGTGACTTACCATTGTGTGACATCATGATACATAATACATACGACATACTACATACGACATACTGCATACGACATACTACATACGACATACTACATACGACATAATACATACTACATATGGCATACGACATACTACATACTACATACGACATACTACATACGACATACTACATACGACATACTACATACAACATACTACATACTACATACTACATATGACATACTACATACGACATACGATGTATGACATACTACATATGACATACTACATATGACATACGACATATGACATTACCACATGCGACATACCACATACTACATATGACATACAGTTAAATTTTTTTTTTTTTTTTTCAATGAGTGACAATTTTTGTCATCCCTGAGGTGGTTTTCTACGGAAGCGCAATGCAGCACTGCGCTTTGTTTAAGTAGTGACTGCCATCGTGCCTCAGTCCTTCTGAGGCGGCCATGAGAAAGTTTATTCTTTCAATGGGTAGGATAGGGTAGTGTGCCGTATGTCATATGTAGTATGTAGTATGTCGTATGTCATATGTAGTATGTCGTATGTCATATGTGGTATGTCGTATGTAGTATGTCGTATGTCATATGTAAAATGTCGTATGTAGTATGTCGTATGTAGTATGTCATATGTAGTATGTAGTATGTCGTATGTCATAGTATGTCGTATGTTTGCTCTGGTGAACTGGGTGACTGACCGTACCCAGTTCTGGAACCTCCCCAATCAAGCGCTAATTGACGAACAAACTTGTTCGCCTGACACACTTGCAGCAATCGAACACCTACTAGAAAGGTCTTCAATGTGTTCAGTTCGCGTGCATGCAGTACATGCAATACTGTTTAGTGTGCATGCATGGTTATTTGTACGAAATATCACCCCATAAATATTCGAATGCACTGGCAAGAACACTGTATCGCTCGTCTGGCCATTTCTGTTTATGAGAGCAAAGCGCCCCAAGCGAGTCTGGGAACGATCACAGATTTCCCGCCAATTTTCCAAGAGGTCCAACGGCCTTGGAACAGCATATTTACACTTGAGCGCTCTCCGACGAAGGTATCTAGGTATATGAGTCAGCCGCATAAAAAACACACAACACAACAAGCAATATAAACAAATTTATTTCAGGTTATTGTCTGATAAACTGTGTTGTCTTTCTACTGTTATTTAATTTTATTCAATTCAACATCGATCTTCCATAAGAAACATGAATGCATTATGTTGAAAATGAAAAAAAAACCCAGAAGCAAATGCTTGTACGAATGGCATTCCCTACAAACTTATACCACACCACACATGTAATATAGTACTGAAAATCACCTGTGAATCTATGAAAAAAACATGCAAATTCGCCACATAAGTTTGTAATTACTCCCATATTTGAGCCTAAATTTTCTATGCACATGTATCTCCAAAGTATTTGTTTCAGGTCTTCAATTATTTGAAGATCACTATTAGAATCTTTGTTGCATACATGACAATAAATTGTTGTGAAAATTGGGAAGTTGCAGTTTTGATCTGTGATTCTCACGTTTCATTTTAGGATTTTGGAGGGCAAGTAGGGTTTATAGGGAAACGAAAGCATCTTTAATTTTGCCCCCGCGCCTCGTTGTTTCGGGAAATCTGGCGAAAATGAATGCTTCTGTCATTTTAATTGCAAACTATAAAATCGAGTTGACAAAAGTACCAAGCTAGAACATATGGGGTGAAGAAGGAAAACAATTTATTAATGTGAATCAGTCTAATCCGTGTACATATGCCAACATCAGTAATGTTTTTTTATAATCTGGAAATGATGGTATATTTTAAATTATATAGAAAATTAACGGATGTCTTCACCCTTAACCCCCCCCCCCCCCCCCAAAAAAAAATGATGTCAAATTATATTTTAGAACAAGGTGTTCATAGCGATTTTGTGTGTAGGCCTAATTAAAAGCTATCAGAAGTCTGGTAGCTTTTATTCCATAGAATAAAAGCAAGGCTCTGGTTTCTGAGGTCCGCTTGCCCTAGACTCTAAGCCTTTTTTATTTTCTAGAATTCTGTATCTGCCCCTGATTAGGAATATGTTTGTACCCGTGCATGCGTGTTTTATGTATTTTTGCAGATTCGCCGAGCAAGCAGCAAAAGCATGGCATGGCATTGATAATATGTCCAAAATAGGCCCAAAGGATTCAAGCACTCCATTTTTTATTATCTTTATGAAAATAACTGAGCAGAACAGATGAGCACGATATAAAATAGGTAGACAGCATGGTTTCTAGTCAAGTCAAGTCAAAGTCAAATCTATTTCGGACAGCTATTATAATACAATGTTAACAATAAGAAACAAAAACACAATAATGTACCGGTGAATACAAAGAACAGAAATGAAAATAAAGTATAGCTGTCCGGGGTATCACATGACAGTTACGTCGTCTTCCTGTGATAACCATAAAAAAGAGTAAATTATAAATATAATAAGACATATAAATACAATGCAACACATGGAATCTTCCTTCGGAGGCAGTAACGGGCACGGGCAGCAGGCTAGATCAGGGCGGAAGGCGGAGAACAGGACCAGCATTTGGACCAATAATATAAATTACCTCTCTAAAAAATTGGTTGTTAGTATTAATTACAGTCTCTAAAGTATGTGTTTTTACATTGTATGGTGTCAGAATATTCATTCAGCAGGAATGATTTGCAAAAATGTTTTGTGGCAATTTTATTATTGTGGAAAAAGTGAATGGTAGCCTTATTGTTCATATTGAGGGAAACGTATATTTTGGTAGTTTAGAAATAAATTTAGTTCTTGGCTTGGGAATATTACATGTATATAATTGTGATTGGCGTGTTACCCGCGTTACTGGTTCACAATTTAACCTGAAGATATTTTGGAATGAACTGGGTGAATTATTTGTTCGGTAATCATACATAAATAACAACACATGCAAAATATACAAAATCTTCTTTTTTTAGTATTTCTATGTCTATATTGTGACTCAATTCAACTTTATCTTCACAGCCGGGGTGTCACCAGGATTTCCCCGCAAGCGATGTGAGCTCCCTGACAGGGAACAACCGAGCAGAGCGATGGAGCTCTTGTAGGCTACTATGTGGGCTCCATAAGCCAGAGCCTTTTTGGTGTTTTGAGGTTGCGTCTGAACTTCTTCTGGCTCTTAACTGACCAGGGTTCCATTCCCCTGATTTCATAACTTTAAACAAATAATCTTTTGACCTTATTTTCGATCATACAATGATTATGCCCATATACCGATTTTTTTTCCATTCTGCGTGCTTTCTTCCACACAATTTGTGTGTGAATACTTACTTATTGGTTTCATGTAAACGAAATATACTTGTATTTTTAAACAAGTATATTTGTATTTTTTAATTAGGTCGAAGGTCGAAAACATATTTGAAGAATTCAGATGGGGTTCACGAAAGAATAATAATAATAAATATTTCACATGTTTTAACGACAGAATTAAACATTTTGTCGTTTTAATTTTTTAATAAATTTTTCCCAGACGGGGATGTGGGGGTAGGCCTATGTAGCGCGCCTAAAGCTCCTGCAACAGCGGCAAACTTTAGGCCAATTTCAAACACTGAATAATATGCCTATAGCCTCCAGTTTCTTTTATTATGATCCAAATAACATGCATGTGTGGATTGAACACTCAAAGATTTTATTAATAATATATGAAGTGAATCACAAGGTTACAAAAAGCGAATATTTTTTTTTTGGGGGGGGGGGGGGGGGGGAAGAGAGGGCGCTCTATACTATTAGAGCACTTGCCACTATTAGGAACAACGTATTTTTGAGTTGTTTATATCGTTGCTACTTGAGTCAGCTTTGGAAAACCTCGCGCCACTTCATTGTTATTATTTTTCTGTTGCACCTACAGGATAACCGTAATGATTTTCTCAATAAATCCATTACACATAGTCCATAGGTTTCATAGTCCATAGGTTTCATTTGATTAAAAAATCTTTTAGAAATGGAAACTATGTTTTAGAGCAACCCCCCCCCCCCCCCCCCCCCCCCCCTCACCGCGGCTCCAGCCAGTGCCCGCCAATAAGATCCCCCACTAGCACGATCACGGTCTCTCGTCACATAGACATACTAATTAAAAGACAACATCGATTATTATTCAAAAACCTGAAATAGAAATTGATATTTCTTATCGGCTGACTCGTATACCTATAGATACCTTCGTCGGAGAGCGCTCAAATGTAAATATGCTGTTCCAAGGCCGTTGGACATCTTGGTAAATTGGCGGGAAATCTGTGATCGTTCCCAGCCTCGCTTGGGGGCGCTTTCCTCTCATAAACAGAAATGGCCAGACGAGCGATACAGTGTTCTTGCCAGTGCATTCGAATATTTATGGGGTGATATTTCGTACAAATAACCATGCATGCACACTAAACAGTATTGCATGTACTGCATGCACGCGAACTGAACACATTGAAGACCTTTCTAGTAAGTGTTCGATTGCTGCAAGTGTGTCAGGCGAACAAGTTTGTCCGTCAATTAGCGCTTGATTGGGGAGGTTCCAGAACTGGGTACGGTCAGTCACCCAGTTCACCAGAGCAAGTCGTATGTCATATGCGGTATGTCGTATGTATTATGTCGTATGTCTTATGTAGTATGTCGTATGTCATATGTGGTATGTCGTATGTAGTATGTCGTATGTCGCCTGTGGAACTCCATAATATACGCCTAGCCCTGCAGCGCCTAGCCATCGTGGAAATTCATTGTGCAGTGTGCGCGCGTGTTCGAGACTTCGACTTTGGGGGAAAAAAACATGGCCGCCATGTCTGTTTCAGGTTTCCATACATTGTAACATCGTTTTTCATGAAATTTGCTCATATAACACACATAGGATGCAAATAATACAAGCCACCGCTACACCTATGTCGAAATGAATATAAGAAATACCTTAGAGGTGAACGTTTCCCAAATTTTGTCGTAGTCTGCCTCCATTTTAACCCCAGAAATTCAAACGCACACAGAAAAAGAAAGTCGTTTTCTCTTTTCCACATTTGCAGCGCCACCGCACGGAACTCGTCGTGATATTCATTGTCTATGCCTCCAGTGGTGTACGGGTGTCATATGAGGGACATTTATACGGTACTTGGTCAATAACACCTTTCTGACCCCCCCCCCCCCCAGCCAAACCAAATCACAAATTACGTAAAGGATGTACGCTCCACCTGGACCCATTCAATCAGAGGGGCTGAAACTTGAAATTCTTTGCATGATTTTTATACTTTTATGAAAAGCATCAATATGCCCAGATAGCAAGCCACCGGTGGACCACCGGTGGCTTGGTCACTGCCGGCAATCCACCGGTGGGCCACTGATGGCTTGGTCACTGTCGGAAAGCCACCGGTGGCCCACCGCCCGCAGGCCACCGGTGGGCCACTGTTGGTTAGCCACCAGTGGTCCATCGGTGGCTACCGGTGGCATTGACATTATACGTGAAAATGCTGCTTTGCTAACCGGTAGAACTAACTTTTAGCTCATTAAAGTTAGGTAAAAACATTAGAAGGTAGGCCTATATACATGATATACCCGCACACAGCAGGAAAATGAAAAATAGAATATGTACAAATTTATTGATAATCCAACTATTGCAGTTCTAACACTTTGTATATGGAAAAAAGTATATCAATATTACTTAATCATATCGTTATATTTGTGGTTGGTCTTTCCGTATATTTTAATATGTACAAATCTGTGCATTTTATTTGTGGGGCTGATGAGGGGCAAAGCTATAACCGTCCCTGTCAGATAATTAGTCCAGTCATATAGCCACACTGATCCAAACAAGATTTACACTCAGCCTTTCACTAGTGCTTGGGGTCACAAGAGTGGGGAGCCTTTGAGGCCGGGAGAAGGGTAGGGGGGGGGGGGGGGACGGGGCAGCTGGCTTTTATTGCCTGTGGCATACACCAACACTGTACAGGTAGATCAGTGACTGGTACACGAGCTACCCTGACCCGATCCCTGTCATCAGGATCCAATTATTCATTGCCTGTGCATGACTTTTCCCGGCCCTGTGGTCACGCACCCAAGCCCCGGCAAGCCATTATCATGATTAAAACTAAACAAATCCTCTCTATAGTGTGCAGTGTACGAATGTATTGTGTCAGGATTTTTCACCACAGCTTTTCGTTCAGGACAGGATATTCAAAATGCAATCCTAGCCGTCCATGTGCACGCATCAATCCCAAATAATGGTATTGGCTGGAATATTAGCGATATAGTGTTTTTCTCCGGCTTTATGTAAGATGTGTCGTGTGAATATTCAAGGATTACATATTGTACATCTTCGTTCCGCCATCACAATAGTGGATATATCGCTTGGAATATCATAATAATAACTGTGAGTATCTGTACGTGGTAATATATTGATGATTGCTCTGATAAAAAGCTAGATCTATTTGTGAAACAGAATATATTGTCTTGGGTTCAGCACTACACCAAATGTTTTATTCCTGATTTTATCAACTGAAGTATGCTCATAGTCATCCTTGTCACTATGTAATATGTTTGAAAGCCAACATGTTTATGTAACTGATATGATTTTTCTTACACGTATGGATTAGAGCCCTACTCCAGTATTTTATTGCACACACTAAAGGTATAATAACTTACAAATAAGTCACATATGTGCATGTTTGCATGCATATGGATCATGAAAAAGGGATTTCTGTTAAGATTTTTCACTTATGATTTCATGCTTACTTGGTGAAGGAATGCGACTGGGAGGAGATCTTGGAAAGTGGCTGAATTACAGCATAGATCATAGGCCTATCAGCAGCAAGAAGTCCATAAGATACCAAAAGAGGGGTGAGGACTTACTACGTACATGCATTTATAATGTGTATATTTCTACGCTTGCACATGTACCATCAAATGTAATAGATTTAATTGGACATATATACTGTTTTATAATTATTCATTCCGTTCATGTTGTACATCACTCAATGAACCAATATTCTCAATATGTCAATAAACTAATACTTTCCTGTAGTTTAATAATAATTTATGAGACTGTTGTCGTTTACACCATGTCATCAATTTTAATCAATGTATTATTTTTTCAGAGTCAAATGACCGCCAGGCCATTGACCACCAAGGAACATCTTTTTACTATAAAAAGATACGAGTTGTGCACACAAAATTAAATAAACATATTGTGCCATCTACTTGGTTTTTTTTTCTTCACTTATTACCGGAAACCGATTGAAAATGTACGATACAAGGGGAAAAAAACGGTGGCCCAACAGTGGAAAAAAAGTGGTCTGCCACAGGTGGGCCACCGGTGGCCCACTGGTGGAAACAACTGGTGGGCAATGGTGTCCCAACGGTGGGAAAGAAGTGGCCTGCCACCGGTGGGCCACCAGTGGGCCACCGGACAAAACACCGGTGGGCCACCGGTGGCAGCCACTGGTGGCCCACTGGTGGAGCCACCGGTGGCCCACCGGTGGGCCTCTAGTGGCTTGCTATCTGGGTGGCATTGTGCATTCGGAAATAGAAATTTGGAATCGAATATTCCATTCAATGTGGAATTGTGGGTAATTTTACCCGCAAAATACCTGAAAAATGGATCATTTTTGGGTCATTTTCAATAAAGTCAGTTTTTTAATAATAAAGGCAGAATAAAACCTGATATTTTAATTGCTTATTTATTATCGAACCAGTGTGTATGTTTTGATAAAAAAAAAATATGGGGGTCAGAATGCTAATTTTTGTGTTACAGATGTATATGTAGTTCAAGTTGTCAAAATGAGTGAATTTATCAATATTGTCACAAATTTTAGTAAAAATTTCTCTTCTGAGATAATATGGATGACTGTAGAGGACAAATTAGCATGATAACACCCATATTTTTTGTTTCAAAAACAAGCACGCCGATTATTTGATAAATTAGCAAAATCTCAGACTTTGTTTCGCAGTAGTTGGTATTGAAAAAATTATTTTGTCGAAAATGACCCTTTTTCAGGTATATTTTAGGGGTAAAATTACCCATGATTCCACATTGAATGGAATATTCGATCCCAAATTTCTATTTCCGAATGCACAATTCCATATTAATGATTTTTTTGAAAGTATGAAAATCATGCGATGAATTTCAAACTTTAGCCCCTCTGAGTCGGTCCAGGTGGAGTGTATATATTTCACGACACATACGGTGGCTCCAATATGACATAATAACTATTTTTTTCTAGAATAATAAAAATTTTGTTGGGGGCCTTGGGAACAAAATATTAAATAATCTAATTGACGGGGAAAATATTTCTCCCGCGAGGTAAACTATTTTCCCTGCAGGGGAAATGTTTCCCTCGTGAGGAAAACATTTCTCCCGTGAGTTAAAATATTTTCCCTGCAGGGGAAATATTTCCCTTGCGAGGAAAACATTTCCCCCGTGAGTTAAACTATTTTCCCTGCAGGGGGAATGTTTCCCTCGCGAGGAAAACATTTCCCCCGCGAGTTAAACTATTTTCCCTGCAGGGGAAATGTTTCCCTTGCGAGGGAAACATTCCCCCGCAAGGTAAACTATTTTCCATGCAGGGGAAATGTTTCCCTGGTGAGGAAAACATTTCCCCCGCGAGGTAAACTATTTCCCCTGCAGGGCAATAGTTTAACTCGCGGGGGAAATGTTTTTCCCTGCAGGGCAATAGTTTAACTCGCGGGGGAAATGTTTTCCTCGCGAGGGAAACATTTCCCCCGCGAGTTAAACTTTTTTCCCTGCAGGGGAAATGTTTTCCTCGCGAGGAAAACATTTACCCCGCGAGGAAAACTATTTCCCTTGTGAGGAAAACATTTATCCCGTGAGTTTATCCCGAGAGTATATAACATTTATCCCGTGAGGGAAAATAGTTTACCTCGCGGGAAATACATTTTCCTCGCAAGGAAAACATTTCCCTCACGGGGGAAATAGTTTTTCTTGCGGGGTAAACGTTTTCCTCGCGAGGGAAACATTTCCCTCACGGTGGATATAGTTTTTCTCGCGGGTAAAACGTTTACCTCGTGGGGAATACATTTTCCCCGCAGGGAAAACATTCCCCTCACGGGGGAAATAGTTTTTCTCGTGGGGTAAACGTTTCCCCCGCCAATTAGATTATTTTAAACCTTCTCGGTAAAGTCCCTCAGAAAATTTTTATTATCGTAAATAAAAAAAATTATTATGTCATATTGGAGCCACCGTACGACACATGAATTTTTTTTGTTATTCTGCCTTGAACTGTTGAATGGACCAGGGGAGAAAATACCCGAAGTTATGGGCGATGATGGCCATGCAAAAACCCTTTGCTTCCCCAGCTCCTGAGAAGAACGATAACAAGATGCCTTAATTGAAAACCGGGTCATTATTCCCCAGCAATGTATTCTTTCAGATGAATATACACTCGTCCAGGAATCTGGAATAAAAAAAATATACGAGGTTATGTTTCACAACAGTTTCCATTTAAATTGCCTGAGTGGGTGAACGCTCGCTTATTGGTTGAACATGTGCCATATTGTGTCCTGACCGCTCCTTGTCTGGTGCCTGTACTTCAGATACAATGAAAATGGTCGACAGCTTCGAACACAACATGCTCCTTCATACAAAATAAATTAATATTAATTTGATTCATTGTCAAAAAATTAGCCATAGAGCTAAAATAGGTTACCGGATAATTTTAGTTTTAGCCATTGCACGGATGAACTTGACAATCACCATTCAAGGTAATCTGGGTCATTCAGTGTCACCGATAGAGTCACCATTAGCTCAACCATTTTGTCTGCAACAGCTAACACACATTAAATGCCAAGTGTACATTCCACGCACATACATTCCATAGCACTTAAGGTCATCCAAAGTCAAGCTCAATGTCATCACTAGTTGTTCCATATACGACTCCCCATATGATCGTAATGCAAACATATAGCTCTATCTACAAACATTTCGTCGGTAGAGCAAATTTGGGCAAAGGTCCGGTAACCCAAAAATGAAAATATATGCCAAATTGAGACCAAATTTGAGATGTGTCCACTAGTCACCGGCAAATTTAACCTCAGTATCTATCATGATTAGTATTCATCTTGTCATATCAGGGTGTAGGCTTCGGCCTACTGTGAAGTGCGTGACGTTGATTCGCATGATATCAAGAATATATATTTCTGGCTATGAATTGGTATACTACTGTACGTGAAGTAGGACACCACCATATATTGCAGCCATTCCTTGAATACATGTGTGGCGATTTTGTCCAAAGATTGCAATCGCACAGGGAGGAACCGTTTGTCTGATTCTATGTGCATTATTCTGTAATGTGCGCTTTGTCTTTGGTGATTTATGATGGCTAACTGCTCCACTGCCTAGCCGTTCCACTTTTGTGCGACAGATATATGAAGAGCGGTGAACACCACATAAGAAACTGAACATGAATCATATTCTGCAATGATTCAAGAAGTAAACAGAACATATGCCATCAGATTGTGTTGAGAAATTAGCCATCGATCCAGCATGTTTTACTGGTGCCCCGCAGCTTACTTGCTTATTTGCCCATAGAATCAGACAATTTGCTCATAGAATCAGACTTTTTGCCCATAGAATCAGGCAAATGCACATAGAATCAGACAAACGGTTCCTCCCTGTGAATCGGAGTTTGGCCTTTTCCGTACACAAAACCGTTTTGGCTGCTTCACGTTCGAAACTCATGTGTCAACCTGGTGACGCATAAATTGTCTTTTCCCGATCCACTGCACTGTTTCTTTGGACTGTGACGTATTACCCGGCTTGCTGGTGAAGGGGCAGGCGGCGTGATTGTTCCAGCCGGCTGCATTGAACCCCTCATGGACTCTAATGTCGGACAGTCAATAAGGGTCATGGTAGACCCTCCACCCTCGTGGAGTGAGTGGCGCAGTGGATAGGGCGTCGGACTCGTAATCCAAAGATCATGGGTTCGGATCTCGAGCTGGACTGCTGTGCTATTTCACTAGTGTCCTTAGGCAAGGCATTCACCACTAACGTACACCTATCTTCACCCAGGATTGAAATGGGTACCGGTTAATAATGGATGTTGTGTGGAGCGCTTTGAGTGTGGCTGCTCCAAGTACATTCACTCAGACTGGAGTTAAAGAGTGAGGCGCCTTTGAAAGCGGATTAAGTTCGGCTGAAAAAAAGTCTGATTAAAACTATAATTTTAATTAGACTGAATTACTGATTCACTCACAGTGAGTTGGTCCCGTCTGGTCGCTATGACCACGGCTGGTCACCTCACCCGAGTCCGCATGATTGTAGGGCTCGCTCGCCCTCTCCCCTGCATCAACTATCCTCAGAGTGGTTGATGGAGAGGGAGCAGCGGCTGATCCGGATTGCGCGTAAAGAGTATATATAAGTGCAGTCAGACAGCTGCACCGAGTCTAGACCTTACGGTCCCCTACAGGCCGGAGATGGCCAGCCTGACCCCACGCGTGCTTTCGGCACAGATTATGGGGCCTGCACCTACACCGAGGCTTGGGGGTACCACATTGGCTACGGCCTACGCTGTTCACCTTCGATGCCCTAGCCGGATCGCACAATGTCTGTGCTCCGGATCTGGCTTTCATGCACTAGCAAGTCCAGATGGGGGAGAGTGATAAGGCTAAAACAGCCGTTGTCACCAAGAATGAGTATTGCCAGTTCAAGGTAATGCAGTTTGCTCTCTGCATCGCCCCAGCGACGAATGCTTATTGGAGATGGTGCTGAAAGGGTTCCCCTGGAAACGATGTGTGGTGTACATTGACGATGTCATAGTTACGGCGACTCCTTTGAGGGAATCCTCACCAAGCTCCAGCTGGTGCTCCATCGCATCCGGGATGAAGGGCTCAAACTGAAGACTCCCAATTGTGAACTCTTCGTCCATTAGATTTTGGTACGTCGAATGGTACGCCTTCCGGACCCAGTTGATTTGTCGGATGGGAGTCCGGATAACTTAACCCAGTTAAGGCCACGTTACCAGTCACGTGCGCCATCGTAGTAGTATGGGTGGGACTGACATTCCGCTTGTACAGTGCAGGTGTGGTATCCGTCTAACACCCCAGGGATGGATGTTAGGCCTCTCGGCAGGTGTCCAGACTATTTAACACCATGATCACTACTTTGTGGTGGTCCGCAGGTGTGAGCAGATGGACACTTTGCGTGCAGGTGTGGTATCCACCTATCATCCCAGGGATGGATTTTAGGCAGCTCCGCAGGATTCCGCACCAATTAACACCGTGATCACTACTTTGTGTTGGTCCGCAGGTGTGAGCGGATATACGCCACTGCACATCCGACCTCCTGTAGTTTCAGTGCTGAAGTCGTCTGACAAGCCTATTCACATCATGTGGGCTGTTGTCTGGTGCAGTTAACCCAACACCTGTGCCAACTGGGCCACTTTTGTGGATATGCTGAATGCTCGACCGTCCTGGGACAGCCTCTCATATGGCCAGGAAGAGGTTTGCTGCGGGAGAAGCGCCTTCCCCACGTTGAAGGGCAGCAGGATGGGATAGTGTCAGGATGTATAAACTTATGCCGCGGTTCACCCGCGCGAGTCGTCCGCTGCTCCAGGTGCATTTGTGTGACATGCTTCTGTGTATCATCACCCGTGCTTCACTGCTGTAATTAAGGTTAGAGTAGTTTGAGATTTCTAATGGCAGGAAGCCATTTTACCATTATTTTAATGGGTCCGATCTTGATCACCACTGACAATTGATTTCATCATATTCAGGGTTCTCTAGATAGGGCACCGGTATGAAGGGCTCTGCCCCTAACCCCCGGGCTATGGATCGGTCGGCTTCTCATCTAAATCTATTGAACCACGCTCCCTTAGTCGATTTGTGGCTCTAAGTTTCAAACTTATCTTTGCCCGGTGGCTTTCTTGTGCACTGTGGTCACTAGTGGCTGTCTCGTGAACACCCACAGGGCGCACAAGTGTCTTTAAGGCTACAGTGGGCATACACGTTCACCTTGTAAGCGTACATTGATTTTGAGGAGTGATTTTATTTCTTTACACATATTTTGTGTGGATTATCAAAACCACAAGTATGCAGTAACTCTGTGGAAATTTTTATTTTTTCTCGATTATTATCTCAAATGTGATATTCCCTCCCTGGTGCAACATAGAGTTTTAAAATTAGAAGATTTTTGCTCTCGCAAGAGGTGTATAAGAGATTGTGTATGTGCTGGCAGTGGCAGAATGTGATAACATTCCACGAGGCACCAACACTGCGCTGCAGAATACTTTGTTGCAGAGATGGACTGCTCTCTGGAGAGGCTACTCTGGTACCGAGCTGAGACCTCACGGGTCACGTGTAACTTTACACATGACCAGAGGCTGAAGGAAGGGATCTGGCATAGCCTTGGGAGCTACTGGACTCTTGCAGTCGCTAAGCTGCTAAAGAGGCAGCAGAGTCTCGGCCAACTTCTGTCCCCGATGAGTTAGTAGTGGCAATGCAGCAACTTCAGGCTGAGAATGAGGAGCTCCGGCGTCGGTTATACGACACTGAGCTTGCTCAGACTCAATTGCGAGAGGGCGTCGATAACCCTATGTTGTCCGCCGTTGATCAAGTGGATGCTCGCCACTCGGACGTAACTCTTGAGCTGGCGCTCTACCCCATTCTCGTCAGGAAATGGGGCCAGTGGACCAGCGCGTCCAGGACCACTGGTCCCAGAGGAGTGTAAGGCCTACAGCAAACATAACTTGTACTGGACCCAGTCGAGTGTACGGCCTACAGCAAACATAACTTGTACTGGACCCAGTCGAGTGTATGGTCTACATCAAGCATACCTTGTACTTGTCCCAGTCGAGTGTACAGTCTAGAGCATGCCTATCTTGTACTGGACATGGTCGAGTGTACTGTACGGCCTACACCATGCCTACCTTGCACTGGACCCAGACAAGTGTACGGTTTACAGCAAGCCTACCTTGTACTGGAAAGCACACCTATAAGTGGCGGTTTCCTGCATCCATCCAGGCAGCTCCGCACAAATTATTTTAAGAGAAAAAAAAACCGATGATGCTTACACAAGGTGCAATCAGATAATTCGACAGGGAAAATTTACAGAAAAAAATACATTTTCAATCATAGTTCAATCAATTCCCAGTAAATATAATTTCCAGTAGAACTTGCAAACCTTACAGGTCACAAAGACAGTAATACACTAGGCAAATATATGTAGTGGACGTTATAATTGATCTATCGATGTCCGTTAAAACCAAAATACGGTATAGTGTCATAAAATTGATAAGTGGTACTTTGTTCAAGCTACGCATGTGGATTGTTGAAAGCAATTTTATGATTTCCTGTCGGATTTATAACGTCCTAACTTACGACAGGGTGGTGGCAGAAATTTTATCATCTTTTTTTGTCATAAAAGTTATACTTATAGTCACTCGATATAGTTGTGGTCCACGGCTTATAGTGATGTGTTTTCTATTGTCTCACGCTTGAATAGTCAGGCAATTTTCACACACTGCGAGGCCAAGAAAAAGAAAATTATATTGCAAATATTCAACATTATATCAGCTTTATTTCGCACTGAACATGTTATAAAGACGATTCAAACATTGTATACCTCAGTTAAATCAATTCCACAAAGTTTGAATTATAGGGGCCTATATTCTGTGCTGTAGAAGAACAGTTCGAAGCTGTCCATTATGTCGCTCTGTTGATTAGATATCACACATTCATTTGAACTGGCCTGACAATAACCGAACAGCCGTTATCGTCCACACACAACTTGAGAGTTGGGAACTGGTTCACCCTCGAACAACTCCGGCCAAGTGAATTGTTTGCTTAAATCAAATTGTCAAATTATTTAGGAGCTTCGTGGCCTATGATCAATGACGTTCAAACTTCACCAATAATAATAAAACCACGGAACGATAAAGGTGTAATATAGTTCGAAATTTACCAATCTAACAACTCTATAACTGCATTCCGATAGCAAAAAACAAAAACAAAGATGAAGAAAATTATCATCTTACATACAGATATATAATGAGACTGAGTTAATTTCTTAATGGTACCACACTTTTCTTGGTCGGGCTTAGTCAGATGCAAAATTTATGTTATAAATTATATATAACAGCGGATATGTGGTCGTATTTAGGCTTCCGTAAGTTCAGTTTTATAGAACATTCTTGATGCCCAAGACATGCATGAAAAGTACACAAAGAGTCTGGAATGTTAATAGTGCCTTTAAATCTGGACTTCGAATGAAATTCTATTAAACATTTTTATAACAGTGGATATCAGTGATGAACACCTCAGCATTATTGGAATAATAATTAGTTAACTTCAATGATGATTGAATAATTATATCAAGTATAATAAATACACGTAATCTCATGAATGAAAAAAAAAACCTTCGTGAATCGATCGACTACACGCGGAAACATGTGGATAATAAACTTTAGCATAGTTTTCACGATAGTTCTGGGATATGTGTCGCATTTGACAAAAGGTAGGTATTGAGAATATAATTACAATAATATGTCAACCATTATGAATACTTGAGGAAGAATTTGCTTACTGGTTGTACACTGCATAGAGGTACATAAATGTAATCATTTTCACATTTTCAAATATAAATTTAACAACCATTTGATCATCAATATTGCGATTCTGTGAATTTCTCATTTTAATAGGTGAGCACGATCAGTGTTTGTGTTCATATTCTCTTTCCTCTCCAATATCTAAGGCATGAATTATTGCTAATATAGTTGCGATGAAAATTATATCTATTGTGTATACACTTCAGCATAATGAGGGCAAAAACGTAATGCAGTTCACATGCTTTTGCTATTTACCGAGATATACTGTTTTTGAAGGCGGTAGTTTGGAAGCGGCGAGAAGAAACATTATTGCCAGAGAACATACTATACACCCTGCCAAATGGCATAGAGCGTTGTCTGGCCTAGTTCTTTTGTTTAGGGTTCAGGTCATGTTGTTGTCAACGCTGTAATGCTAACTTTTTGGCAGCTGATGCCGACACATGGGGATGAAATAATTTTTCTGTGAAATACTGACCTTATTACCTTAGATCAGGGATTCGATGCAGTGTAAGAGATACCAATGCACAAGTCTGTATTGTTCAATTATCCATAGGAGACTGATTTGTTCAGAAATAGGCCCTCGCTCACAGATGTGGTCCACAAATATGTAGTGTCCAAACATTGATCACAATGTTTTCACAACTTATGTCCCATGTACAGCATCACTGTATCAACTGAAGGTTTGAAATACTTCAAACTTCAATTGTGAGCAATATAAAGGTCCAATGTCATCTAAATATTGCTCGATTAATTTATTAGTGAATCGCTTGTGGCGTGTCAACGCTCTAAGGACATTGTGTACGCTCTAAAGCTGCCTGGTCGAAGTTAACAGTCTGGATTTGCTTGCAGTAGCGGGTAGTCTTTGGGTGGAATATCCAAAACGGGTTCATGGAAACTTCAGAAAATGGTTATCGTTCATCAAAACAACCACAAGACATTCTCAATAACGGTTTATACTTCCTGAAGAAGGTCTATCTAACTTTGACCAGGCAGCGTCAGAGCGTAGACCATGTCCTTAGAGCGTTGACACGCCACAAGCATTACAATTATAAATTATTAGAGCCCTATTTAGATGACGCTGTGCCTTTATATTGCTCACAATTGAAGTTCAGAGCATTTGAAACCTCCAGTTCAAACAGTGTTGCTGTATGTGGGCCGAAAGTATAGAAAACATTGTGATCAATCTTTGGACACTACATATTTGTTGGCCACATTCGTGGGCGAGGGCATATTTCCTAACAAATCAGACTCCAAAGGATAATTGGACAGCACAGGATTGTACATTGGTGTCTCGTACACTGCATTGAAAACTCGTTCTAAAGTAATATGGTCAGTATTTTACAGAGAAAATATTTTACTCACCATGTGTCGTAATCAGTTCAGAAAAAGTTAGCCTTACAGCGTTGACAATAACATGACCTGACCCCTAAACAAAAGAACCAGGTCGGTCAACGCTCTATGCCATTTTGCAAGGGTGTATATCAAACACCAACTAAAAAGTTTACTCCGGAGGATCCTGCGGGTCGGGTTTGGGGGGGGGGGGGGGGGGCGAGGAGGGCATGACGGTACCTAAAATACGTTCGACTTAAATCTGTGTTTCCTAAACTATCACCAGTTTACTGTCTATATGATGACGATTTACATCACTCAACGGTATGTCTGACACGAGTATCGCAATTCAATACATTACAGGTCAGTGCTGCTTCAACATGGACGGTTCCGGGGGGTGCCTGCGATGTCACTGTGCCGATGATGCCAGCTGTGACCCGGATACTGGTGTCTGTCCGGCCGGGTGTGCCATGGCTGAGGGGGACCTCAGTGCCATTGATGCATACCACTGGTCTGGACCATCATGTCAAACTGGTAGGTATGGCATTTGTTTACATTGGACACCGACACTGGGGATATATGTTGGTTGTACAATATGGTCGTCAATGTAGAAAAACAAAATGTAACTACTCCGTCGATTTTCTATCAGTGCAAGAATAATGTGGCGATTTCGCCCTAAGCACGCGGCAGGTGATTGTAAACATACATGCCATTTATGTGGCCTTTTCGTTCTTGGCCTTGTTTTGACACGCTCCGTTCGACGGCAACGCATTGTAATTTACGCTCCAGTAAACTATAAACTATAATGGTTTGATTATGCTTCGCGTGCAGCCTCTAGTTTCTGGTGTATTATATATACACTGGAAGCGGCTCGGTCGAGGAGATTGTCCAAGATCGAGTGACAGGATGCACTCGGAGCTCGCCATGAGCTTTGAGTTCCCTGTTCGGGAGTAGTGGGCTCTTAGAGCCCTGGGGACGATTTCCATGGGGAGGCCCGGGCTGGGAGAGACAAGTTGTTGACTCGGGGGCACAAGCCCTGTGGATCGCCAGTTCTCTCCCTTCCCGGGACGGTGTGACATAGGCTCTGGCCAGCATGTCGGACTGCACGGGGTTCCGTCCCCGAGGCAGACCGCGGCTCGCCAGGCCCCTCCAGCTAACACCGTGGTGATGAACCAGTTTCTGAATGGTGTCCGTAGGCCTGGGAGTGTCGGGTGGGCTGTTACCTGGTTACCGTTAATGCTAGAGTGGTTACCGTGTCTGCAGTGACCTCCGGTGAGTGGCGCCGCCGCAAGGATCCGGAATAGCGGATGCGCGTCCGCAAGGACTCGCGGTGAGAGGACTATCCTCGAGGATCCCGAAGAGCGGACGATAGTCAATAACTTTACAATAATTTGGGGTGTGGAATTCATGATCGTTGAACAAAACCACAACATACACTCTTGCTATATCCAGGGAACCTAGCCTCGACTGATCGTAATACCAGCCAGTCCTACCCGCGAAGTGGATATCCTGCACATAGAGCTGTCGACCATAGACTGGGGAGAGATTTTGGTACTGACTGCTCCAAATCATATCCGCGCGACTATGATCCCACTTTCGACCAGCAGCTCATCTGGGCAATAGACTTGCAGCATGAGTATATTGTGAACAGTGTACACATCCACAACTCCTTCAAGACAGGTGTGTTCATGAGATATGTGTAATTTGATCGAGTCCTTTTCAATTATCGCTGGAATGAAAACATATCCAAACACTGACTATGGATGATAACGAGCAATATGGAAATTATACAATCTATGTCATTCTCCCATCACAGCATGGCCAAATATGAACTTCTTTGACGTCACAGTAACATCAGCTAATGGTACAGACACCTGCTATGGCGTCTATGAAGAAGTGGGTCAACCCATCGACAGAGGAGGCAACTACAGTCTCACATGTTCAGCCCCTGGCCAGTTCGTCAGATTCAGCAAAATCAACCCAGTGGATAGAGACTGGTCATATGTTGATATTTGTGAAGTTGTGATAATCGGATATGATCGTAAGTTACTCAAGGGAGGCTAGCATTAATTTAACTTCACATGTCTGTATATGATTACGTTACACTTATATCCGTTAGCTGAATATGTGTGTTTTGATTGCAGCTCTGATTACAACATGTGATGCTGCGAGCACAGTGACCTATATCCCGTCTTCCGCACCACAAACAACCTCTGCCCCAGCCTCATCTAGTGAACCACTGACCAGTGCCATTATTGGAACTACAACAATTGACAGGATAACAAGTACACCTGAACCAACGACCACCAGCACTGAAACAACAACCATCACACCTGAACCAACGACCACCAGCACTGAAACAACAACCATCACACCTGAACCAACGACCACCAGCACTGAAACAACAACCATCACACCTAAACCAACGACCACCAGCACTGAAACAACAACCATCACACCTGAACCAACGACCACCAGCACTGAAACAACAACCAGCACATCTGAATCAACGACTACAACCACTAAATCAACAACAACCACACCTGAATTAACGACAACTACCACTGAAACAACAACCATCACACCTAAACCAACGACCGCCAGCACTGAAACAACAACCATCACACCTGAACCAACGACCACCAGCACTGAAACAACAACCAGCACATCTGAATCAACGACTACAACCACTGAATCAACAACAACCACACCTGAATTAACGACAACTACCACTGAAACAACAACCAGCACACCTGAACCAACGACTACAACCACTGAATCAACAACAACCACACCTGAATTAACGACAGCTACCACTGAAACAACAACCATCACACCTGAACCAACGACTACAACCACTGAAACAACAACAACCACACCTGAACCAACGACAACTACCACTGAAACAACAACTGGTGCATCTGAACCAACGACTACAACCACTGAAACAACAACTGGTACATCTGAACTGACGACTACAACCACTGAAACAACAATAACTACATTCAAACCAACAACTATCAACACTGAAACAAGTACATCTGAAATAACGACCACACCCACTGAAACAGCAACAAGCACACCTGAACCAACAACCACCAGCACTGAAACAACTAGCACATCTGAACCAACGACTACAACCAATGAAACAACAACAAGCACATCTGAACCAACGACTACAACCACTGATACAACAACAAGCACATCTGATCCAACAACCACCACAACTGTAAGAACAGAAAGCACATCTGAATCAACAACTACCACCACTGAAACAACAACAAACATACCTGAGCCAACCACCCTAGAACCAACATTTATGACGACTGACACACCAACAGCCACCACAGAAAAACCAACAACTGCAACAGGAACACCTATAACAACCAACAATGTTCCAACAACTACCACCAAAGCGCCAACAACATCTACAGAATCACCAACAAGTACAACCGAATCACCAACAAGTACAGCTGACACGCCAACATTCACAACTGAAATGCCAACAAGTACAACTGAGTCACATACATCTTCTTCTGAAACATCGACTTCAACCACCAAAAGAACAACCACCGTTCAATCATCAACTGATACTCAGACAAAGCCTTCCACGTCTATGAACGATGGTATCTCGACCGGAATTCAGCCAACAATAACAAGGGATACAAGTACCACAGATGATCCAGCATTTGATACTACCCCATTGCCAGACTCTGGAACAACCGCTTCGGTTGACTCTGGGTCAGATGATGGAAAGCTTCCTATCTGGAGCTTTCCGTTGATAGCATTGGCAGGCCTTGTGATGGTGGTTGGCGTGCCTTGGGCTATATGTTGGCTTTGCCTTAGAAGGTAAGGAAATGGTCATCTGTAAACCATGTGAAAGTTGAGTTTTCATTTACTAGCTTATTCAATATTCTTCTTATTATTATTAATGTTTTCATTAAGATACCGAGGCAGCGAGAAGGAAGAGGAAAAGGACAACCAAACCCAAGCGACCCACCTCCAAGATCCTGCCATACAAGGGTACTACCCCACCCCGGTAGCAAACGAGTATCTCCCCAATGTATCTCAGGGTGGACATATAGAATACACATTTTACAAATATGGATATTATCCTTAGCGATATCTATTCTCGTCGTGTTTCAATATGCAAAACATGTTTACAGCAAAACCTCATTGGCTAGGTAATTGCACAGCTTTGTCTAACAAAGACATACCGTATATTATATATATGTAAACCTTTCATGTTTGACAACTTTTATGATGACAAGAAGAATTGTAGCTTTGTACATATATTACATGTAGGTAATTTATTACAAATTCTAAATACATTGTATGGTATGGAATTAGTGTGATGTCATTTCGTTTTTGTT
Organism: Terebella lapidaria; assembly: GCA_949152475.1. Classification (NCBI taxonomy): domain Eukaryota; kingdom Metazoa; phylum Annelida; class Polychaeta; order Terebellida; family Terebellidae; genus Terebella; species Terebella lapidaria. The sequence continues at coordinate 62,945,534 of OX424555.1, read as the reverse complement.
CTCATAATTCTATGATCACCTAGCATAACGTAAAATAAAACGATTTTGGTGTCACTGAAGTTACATTGGTTTTTATTCAAAGTTCGGGAAAAACTCTCAGTGAAACAGCATCGGGGGTAAAAAATAATATGACGTCGTCAAAATAATCAAAACACTACACTCAAAGCAATTCAAGACAACATTGTGGTCACTCATTCATTTTATCCAAAGAGAGTGTGATATCCTGACCCATGTAGTTTGATTACTCTGGTTTATCTAATATATATTATACACTCAACTAATTATAGTTACGAAACTGTATTCAGACATGAAACTATACACGACTCTTGTGATTGTGATTTTTCTAATGTCGTGAACAGTGTCAGAAGACAAACCAGTTTCACATAGTGGGTCTGACTGTGATCTCAAGATTGTCAGCTCTTTAATCAAAACTATGTCAAGTTTTTTAATCAAAACTTTTTACGAATGACTTTCTGAAGCATTCCAAAATACTGATCAGGACCTAATAAAAACGATGGATATATAACAGCCATGCAGTTGATTAACGAACATGAATATAAGCCTTGTTGTTTCGTGTACCAGCTGATGAAAATGTAATACTCAATAATCATCAAGAACGTATGAAATACAAAATGTTCATTTGAACACATAGATCTACTTTGGCTCAGTGACTTAATCCCTGGTTGTGGATAGGTGGTGTGGATGTGATGGTATGTGTGTGTGTGTGTGTGGGGGTGGGGGGGGGCGGTTGTTCTGGGTGTTGACATATGAGGTCTCGACATTAATGTGTCCTTCAATAAACAAGTTAAATATTTCACTACCTCCCTTTGTAAACCGTCTTCTGCATTACAATTTTATCGCCCCTGTGTGAAGTACATAAGCGCTGTGATAATCCACACCCAATTTTACGGTGGGTGGCCTGTTCATCAAATTGGTTAATCATTTCGTTCAAAATTTTGTCCATGTTAGAGTACATGTACAGTTGTACTGTACATTTATGTATAGGAACGCATAAATATATCCATTCATTATGACCGGAATGCCTCTCTGGACGTCAATAGAAAAAAAGGATTTCTCTCTAAGATGCCTAATCATATCGTGCCTTGTAACGAATGTGTCAGGTTTGTGTGGAATGGAAAATATATTTATAAGTAAAATTTTCCTTTTTCACTATTTCACAATTTTTTCACTATTTGACATTCACTAATTAATTATACAATCCACGTTTAACATGTACGATATAGATGCACACACATCAGTACAGTCAAATGAAGACTCAAGCTCAAGAAGCGTATATATCAAAAAATTATATCCTACAATTTCATTCCCAACAATTGCAATGAGGGTTGATCCACATTAAAAAGAAACTTTCCGAATGTGATCCTCCTAATAAGTCAACAGATCCTAGTTACCAGTATTATAAAAATATATAATAATCGTAATTCAGGCCAGTGTTGTTTCAATGAGTATGGGACGGGAGGTTGTCTGCAGTGTCACTGTGAAGGCCGAGTGCCCTGTGACCCGGTGACGGGGGCTTGTTCTGCCGCCTGTGCCCCTGCTGACAGCGAACTACGGGACATCTCGGAGTACGCCTGGACGGGACCAGCATGTCAGACAGGTAGCTGCATGCATGATATTGTATCATCCATTCAAATGGTGCACCTGCCGTTCAAGTCATCTTTCACGTGTGACTTTCTTCCCTATGTTATTAATATAATATTCCATTCTCTGTATGATACACTACACTTTCATCCATGTTATTTGATTCCAAAGTCTGGTAGTGAACGATGTTTACGCCCATTTTGCAGGCAACATCGGCTATCGACAAGACAACCTTAACCAGTCATTTATACGGCCGAATTTCCAGCCTGGAGCAGCCGTGGACGGGATCCCTGGCTACACAATGGACCCAGGTGCCACTTACTGTGCCAAACCATTCAAGTATAGTGACCCAGTGGATGGCAACCAGGCATGGTGGTCAGTGACACTGGACAGGGAGTACATCATAAACAGCATCCACATACACAACGTCTACGGCACGGAAGGTAAGTCCAGTCGTCCGCCTGTGTATGAATTTAGTGTGTACACAGTCGGTAGTTTTATTACTTATCATTTCATTATTGACCCTTATCATGTTCACTGTACAGACATCGTTGTTTTCCAACTAAAAACAGAAGAAGAGTCGTTAAAATTTTCTTTCACAATGGACCATTTCACAGAGCCCACTCGGACCTCATGAATATCTGGCACTACTCGGTAATTTCCGTAGTTCAAACAGACCAATGGCTACTGAGGGCAGAACACGCGCTTCCATGGCGGCGTGAAACCACACACGAGATTCCGAAGTTGTCTCAAGCAGCGTCCGCGCGCTTAGCCGCGTGCACGCTCAAACAGTCACGCGATATGGTTAGGGCCTATATGCAAAAAGACCGTTGAGAATGGAAGAATGGGCATATACCAACAAAATGTGACATTTTGCAGATTCATTTGTGTTTGTAAAATATATTTAGGCCATACGAGTCGAGGCAAATTAAGGCTTACTTTACTTAAATGCGATGTATATATGTGCACATTTATCGTTTGAAGTTATGCACAAAACGGTTGAAATTGATTCAAAGCCGCTCGCTTCTGATTGGTCCAAAAAATGTTTAAGTTTCAGACTTCCGAATTATTTGGCGGGAGTCCCTGTGAAATGGTCCATTGAACTGTGTCCCAGTTTAAAGCATTCCCGACTATCATAATGTCATCAGCTGCATGTCCCTTGCTACAGCTGCCTACCTGACGGACTTCCGTGTACGTGTGTTTAACACAACTGACGAAGTGGTATGTGATGGCTTCAAGGATGGGTTCCCGGTGGCCGAGGGAGGGATCTGGAACCTATCATGTCCTATCGATACCAGGGCTACGCGTATCCATGTAGAGAACTTCCGCCCCTCCAACTGGGGAAAAATTGTTCTCTGTGAGATCGTCCTGCTCGGATACGACCGTATGTACAAAGCAGCATAACGTCTTCACAATCCATAGCTGGATGCTATTTTTGTGTAAATAATCTGGTGTCTTATATCTCCATGAGCACAACATGGCGCTCTAAATCACCTATGCTTTACCTGGCAAAAATTTTGTCATTTTGAAATAAAATATTTATGATAAATCATATATTGCTGAGTACAATCTTCTGCTATTATTTGGAGTAAATTCATGTGTATCGACGGACTATTCATTGTTCTACAAATAAACGATAAATGTGAATTGGGGTATACAGATAGAAGTTCAGGATCAACGCCCGCTTACGGGTGTGGTATACATTTTATTAAGTTATTACAATGTTCGAATACTATGATATTTGTGAATGACTTATTATTTCATGCGAACGACTTAGTACATCGTGTGAACGACTTAGTATTTCGTGCAAATGACTTAGCACTTCGTGCAAACGACTTGGTGCTTCGTGCGGATGACTTAGTACTTTTTGCAAACGAAGTTAGTACTTGGTGGGAACCAAGTGGCTTTTTTCACAATGTCCAATCAGAGGCATCGTAATAGGGCCATCTGTTCAGCTACTTAAATTTAACACACACGGAATATGTGTATAATTTTTTTTTTTTTGCATTTCAGCAAGAGTTGACACATGTGCCAGTACGACTATCTCGCCTGGAACTATTACAAGGGAGCCAGTTACAGAAAAAACAACCACAACTACAGAACCAACAACCACAACAACAGAATCAACAACCACAACAACAGAACCAACAACCACAACAACAGAACCAACGACCACGATAACAGAACCAACAACCACAACAACAGAACCAACGACCATGACAACAGAACCAACAACCACGACAACAGAATCAACAACCACAACAACAGAATCAACAACCACAACAACAGAACCAACGACCACGATAACAGAACCAACAACCACAACAACGGAACCAACAACCACAACAACAGAACCAACGATCACGACAACAGAACCAACAACCACGACAACAGAATCAACAACCACAACAACAGAATCAACAACCACAACAACAGAACCAATGACCACGCTAACAGAACCAACAACCACAACAACAGAACCAACAACCACAACAACAGAACCAACGACCACGACAACAGAACCAACAACCACAACATCTGAACCAACAACCACAACAATAGAACCAACAACCTCAACTACAGAACCAACAACCACATTTACAGAACCAACGATCACGACAACAGAACCAACAACCACAACAATAGAACCAACAACCTCAACTACAGAACCAACAACCACATTTACAGAACCAACAACCACAACAACAGAACCAACAACCACATTTACAGAACCAACGATCACGACAACAGAACCAACAACCACCACAACAGAACCAACAACCACCACAACAGAATCAACAACCACAACAACAGAACAAACAGCATCATCAACAGAACCAACAACCACAACTACAGAACCAACAACCACAACAACAGAACCAACAACCACAACTACAGAACCAACAACCACAACTACAGAACCAACAACCACAACAACAGAACCAACGACCACAACAACAGAACCAACAACCACGACAACAGAACCATCAACCACAACAACAGAAACAACGACCACGACAACAAAACAAACAACCACGACAACAGAACCAACAACCACGACAACAGAACCAACAACCACAACTACAGAACCAACAACCACAACAACAGAACCAACGACCACGACAACAGAACCAACAACCACAACTACAGAACAAACAACCACAACAACAGAACCAACGACCACGGCAACAGAACCAACAACCACAACTACAGAACAAACAACCACAACAACAGAACCAACGACCACAACTACAGAACCAACAACCACAACTACAGAACCAACAACCTCAACTACAGAACCAACAACCTCAACTACAGAACCAACAACCACAACTACAGAACCAACAACCACACCAACAGAACCAACAACCACAACAATAGCACCAACAACGATAACAACAGAAACAACGACCACGACAACAGAACCAACAACCTCAGCTACAGAACCAACAACATCAACTGCAGAACCAACAACCTCAACTACAGAACCAACAACCTCAACCTCAGAACCAACAACATCAACTACAGAACCAACAACCACAACTACAGAACAAACACCCACAACAACAGCACCAACAACGATAACAACAGAAACAACGACCACAATAACAACAAAACCAACCATGACAACAACAGAAACAACAAAATCAACTACAACAACAGGACCAACGGCGTTGAATACAGAAGAGACACATTCAACAGAACTAGGAACCACTAGCGCAGAATCAATACGAACCACGAGTTCCACAGGTATTGTATTGTTCAACAGATCCGATTGTACATCCTAGCAATGTCGATGTTATTAACATGATAATCTCTTGTACTACACAGCCCAGTGTTGCTTCGACAACTATATTACTGGTGACTGTCTACAGTGTCATTGTGAAAGCCGAGATCCCTGTGACCCGGTGTCCGGGGCGTGTCCTGCTGCCTGCGCCCCTGCTGACAGCGAGCTACGGGACATCCCGGAGTACGCCTGGACGGGACCAGCATGTCAGACAGGTACAAATTAATACTTGAGGTTGCCATGAAGATGATAATTCCAGTTTGTTTATTTGAGATTTGGTGCGTTTTTTCGTCGATCTTGTTACATAATTTGAAATCCACGTGTTTCTCAAATGTGAGGCATTGGTAGAACAGCAATGGACTAGTTCACAGAATTTTGCCGCTAATTTTTTCCGAACGTCAGTAAGCAGACCAATACGGAGCCCCTGAGGTGACATAAGAGATATATTTATTAATCCGTGGGCACGAATTAGTAAACCGTGCGCACGAATTAGTAAACCGTGGCCACGAATTGGTAAACCGTGGCCAGGAATTAGTAAACCATGGCCACGAATTAGTAAACCGTGTGCACGAATTAGTAAACCGTGCGCACGAATTAGTAAACTGTGCGCACGAATTAGTAAACCGTGGCCACGAATTGGTAAACTGTGCACACGGATTACCTCAACTAATCTGTGGGCATGATTTAACAATCCGTGAGCACGATTTAATAATTCGTGGGCACGATTTAACAATTCGTGCGCACGATTTAACAATTCGTGAGCACGAATTAGTATTTCGTGGCCACGGATTGGTATAACTAATCCGTGGGCACGATTTACCAATTCGTGGGCACGAATTAGTATTCCGTGCCCACGAATTAGTAAATCGTGCCCACGGATTGTTAATTCCGTGGGCACGAATTGGTAAACCGTGCGCACGGATTGGTAAACCGTGCGCACGAATTAATAAATATTTTCGGTTTGTCACCTCAGGGGCTCCGTAGACCAACGACCGCTGCGCACAGATATATATTGAAATGAAAGTGTCAACAATGGTAATCACTTCGATTGCGTTGAATTCTGGTAATCATTATACCATTTAAATTCCCGGCTGATATGACTGTGTGGACCACATATGCAGTCTAGACGTCATGTTGTTGTTATATCTCAAGCTTAGATGAGTTTATTGAAAATAATCGCCCGTGACGACATTACCCTTTACAACCGACAAATATCACACGCAAAACTTTGAATTACGGCCGTATGTCTTACACTTTGCATACTGATTCCCGCTAGAGATTTCCGAAGATTGGCTCATGGCGAGAACGCGTACAGGTGTGTGATAGCGTTGTGTTAAGAAACACTCCAATGTTCGACAAATATCCTTTATTGACACGGCTAGTTCAATGGCGCGATCACTCGCCACTTGCACATGCTAACGATAGTCTGACTAATTTATTCCAGTCCGCAAAAAAATCTCTTTAGCCCTTAGACAATGTCACAATTTATTTACTTATCCAGAGCTTGTCCAAAAACACATCTTCAATCTCTGGAATATCCTTCTAAAATTTCTTTACTCATAATGACGAGGCAAGTCTGTGTATTTTCCCGCCTAGTGTTGCGGACGTCGTGTCTGACTGTGCATTTGGTGCATGTAGTGACATGTCTGTGCACGTGACGGATGCGTGTCTGTGAGTTTCCTTGTACTTGTAAGTGCGCGCGCACTTGTGGTGTAAATGTATCGACCGTGTATAAGGCGTGTAAGTGAGATTTGAAACGTCACGTTATTTTACGTGATTTGACCTTTCTGGTGACATTTGATTTTCCCGCCAAATTTTTGGGCCAATTCATAAAATTATACATATTCGAACTCCTGCAACTTACACGGAAATTATCGGCAAATTATCGCATGTTCGTACTTTGATCATGACCCGGCCGTTCCTACGATCGCAAACGATCTAAATATGCATTTTTTATAAGCATTTCATTCCATTACAAAGGGATGAAAATCGTATGTTTTATGTTCCTAGGTCATGACCTTGACGGGAGAAAAAAGCTCATTCCCTTGAAACTAAGTGACTAGTATCCAAACCGTCGATGGTGTTTGTGACTATACATGATGTGGCATATGTTCTGTGCACTTTTTGTTATAACATCACAAAAATAATCTTGTCATATTGGAATATGGAGTCCAAAAACATGCTGTGAAACACAGCATAGATCGGGGGCAAATTGACTATGAAAAAATATACTATCATTATTCTAAACAGTGGTATGCTGTAGTTCAGAGCAAGTGTAATAAATAAAATAATTGGTTGTAATAATATTCGTAATCATATGTTTGTATGGTGCTTCTGAAATCGAGCAAAATCAGCAAAAATTACCACGTGGCATTATTTGTCACCACTACGTACCTAAATACGTCATTTTACGACATATATGAAACGAGACTTACAGGCCCTATTGATTCTGTGAAGTGTGGGCCCTATGTAGGGCAAGAGCACGTGTAGGGGAGGGTTTCGGGCCGTAACAGTCATAAAACTACACCAGTCAACACCAAATAGCTCGTCAACTGTTCTCTTCAGGGAACATAGCTTACCAACAATTGAACACCATGCAATCCCACACGAGAGCAAAGTTCCAATCGAACGAGGCTGTGGATGGTATACCCGGGTATGCGACTGGCATTGAGTCGACACACTGCGCCAAACCATTCAAGTTCGCCGAACCCTTGAATGGTAACCAGGCCTGGTGGTCGGTCACGCTGGACAGAGAGTACGTCATCAATAGCATCCACGTCCACAATGTATACGGTAACGAAGGTGAATACATCGTCATTGTCTTTCTGCTTTACGCATGTACCTCGATAGGGGCTACCTTTATATGTGCAGATGCGAATGACAGTATATGAACATGCCATGTCACTGTTCATGACATTTGCATACAACGCTTTTATCGACAGCTGAGTACATGACGGATTTCCACGTACTGGTGTTCGACGCCAGTGGCGGAGTGGTGTGTGATGGCTTTAAGGACGGGCTCCCGGTGGCCGAGGGAGGGATCTGGAACCTGTCGTGTCCTTTAGATACCAGGGCTACGCGTGTCCGTGTGGAAAAATTCCAACCGGCGACTTGGGGCAGAATCGTACTCTGTGAAGTGGTCATACTTGGATATGACCGTAAGCGAAATAATACCTGCAATATCGAAGTCAAGTATATAATCACTCACGTCAATCATGTTCGAAGTGTTGTTGTTTACAGCCAGACAGTTCAGCTGCTGGAATACCACAGGATTGTATATGTCTTCGACCATGCAATCGATGACCATCACAAATATGAACTCAACAACCCGAAAGACAACAGAAACAACAACTGCAACTTCACTAGAAACAACAACACATACTACACAAGAATCAACAACAACAACAACAACTACACAAGAACCAACAGCCACAACTACACAAGAAACAACAACCACAACTACACAAGAGCCAACAACCACAACTACACAAGAGCCAACAACCACAACTACACAAGAACCAACAACCACAACAACAGAACCAACAGCCACAACTACACAAGAACCAACAGCCACAACTACACAAGAAACAACAACCACAACTACACAAGAGCCAACAACCACAACAACAGAACCAACAGCCACAACTACACAAGAGCCAACAACCACAACAACAGAACCAACAACCACAACTACACAAGAAACAACAACCACAACTTCACAAGAGCCAACAACCACAACAACAGAACCAACAACCGCAACTACACAAGAACCAACAACCACAACTACACAAGAGCCAACAACCACAACTACAGAACCAACAGCCACAACTACACAAGAAACAACAACAACAACAACTACACAAGAACCAACAGCCACAACTACACAAGAGCCAACAACCACAATAACAGAACCAACAACCACAACAACAGAACCAACAGCCACAACTACACAAGAAACAACCACAACTACACAGGAGCCAACCACAACAACAGAACCAACAACCACAACTACACAAGAAACAACAACCATATCTACACAAGAACAAACAACCACAACAACAGAACCAACAACCACAACTACACAAGAGCCAACAACCACAACAACAGAACCAACAACAGAACCAACAACCACAACTACACAAGAGCCAACAACCACAACAAAAGAACCAACAACTACACAAGAACCAACAACTACACAAGAACCAACAACCACAACAACAGAACCAACAACCACAACTACACAAGCACCAACAACCACAACTACACAAGAACCAACAGCCACAACTACACAAGCACCAACAACCACAACAACAGAACCAACAACCACAACTACACAAGCACCAACAACCACAACTACACAAGCACCAACAACCACAACTACACAAGAACCAACAACCACAACTACACAAGAACCAACAACCACAACAACAGAACCAACAGCCACAACTACACAAGAGCCAACAACCACAACTACACAAGAAACAACAGCCACAACTACACAAGAGCCAACAACCACAACAACAGAACCAACAGCCACAACTACACAAGAGCCATCAACCACAATAACAGAAACAACAGCCACAACTACACAAGAACCAACAGCCACAACTACACAAGAGCCATCAACCACAATAACAGAACCAACAGCCACAACTACACAAGAACCAACAGCCACAACTACACAAGAAACAACAACCACAACTACACAAGAAACAACAACCACAACTACACAAAAGCCAACAACCACAACAACAGAACCAACAACCACAACTACACAAGAACCAACAACCACAACTACAAAAAAACCAACAACCACAACTACAGAAGAACCAATAACCACATCCACACAAGAACCATCGACCACAACTTTACTATCAACATCCTCAAATACAACTCCAAGTACCACTCTAGTCACAAACACAACTCGAATCACCACACGAACGACAACACCGATGTTTGTAACTGCGGAGTCAACCTCGTACACCATCAAAGATGATGAGCGGGATGGCAGCCTGCTTCCCACATGGTCATCCCCAGTGATAGCGACAGGAGCACTGGGTCTGGTGGTACTAATGACCTGTCTCACACTCGTCTGCTGTCAGCGATGGTAAGGACATGGTATTGACACACATTATCTTCTAAATATTTGTCTTCAACTACATCCAGCTTGTCTGTCATCGCCAATATATTCTGTTATGTATTGTGTTTGTTTTCAGCAAGCGCCGTCCTGTGAAGAGTGAAGTGGACACAGTAGAGTCTCAGTTGAGTCGCCCTGTTTCCACAAGCTTCTACCTAACGACCACGCCACACTATTCCCTACCAGGGTACCACGCGTATGATAGCACCTCGGAGAAGGTAGCGCACCCTCCTCCTGATTACCCTGGGGACGACTCATACACCTACGCTCCTTACTATTGGTGATAGACGCTTGAGGCAATTGTCCAGTGTATGCTTGGGGTGTAATGCAGACGGAGAGAAGTGAAACATGATGACATCTATGTCTGTACTTCAAGAAGTATTTTTTTGTGAAAAAATGATATCACATTATTTACATGATCATGATATTCCAGTGTATTTATGTAATATATACATATTCATCGCTATCTATTGTATTTTGTTCAACAGTATGGTTCAAATGTGTCATGTAGGTAAGATAATGTGTTTCATCGACACTTCTGTTAAAAATATACGGACTCGTCTCGAGCAAGCGTTGTCAAATGTGTTTCATTGACACTTTTGTTGAAAATATACGAACAATGGAGACCCGTCTCGATCAATTAGCGTTGTTTAATGTTATAAAGTACCGTGCAAAAACAAATTATATGGATCGACGTTTTCATACAAGTGCCTGATAGTTTGGATAATCACAGTGAATGAAACTTGTGAATCATTATTTTGTGTTATATGGTAGGTCTATTAGAAATGATGATTTTGTAATAACACAATAATAGGAATACATCGAACAAAATACTACGAAGGATGACACGTACTAACACAAATGAGCCATAAAATTTAATTTTTAGCTAGTTTCTTTGATGCTATAATTAGATATTTGGTGTATCCAGGATTATGGATAATTTGTTGATCACTTCGGTGTGAATTTGGGCCGAGATACTGGGTACATGGCACGTACATTGGAAATCCACAGTTCTTAATTGATGCGCGCTGACTGATACTGTTCACTTAGAATGATTTGTGACCTTGTAATCATCTATGCCTCGATAACAATAAACACCACATGTTTATTACCTCTCGGTCGTTGACGGGAGATGTTTATTTTTTTTATGTATTAAAATATGAAACATGTTCATACGTCCCACGAAAAATGACACATATATACGTATAATGTGTTTACCTCACACGGGAGACCACGTGGTATAATTTACAACTCAATAATCAACACATGAAATATTAAACATATGTACAATAACGGACAGAACAATTATTAATGGATGGTTTGTGTAATAGTATTATGACGTTCTTTATAAGTGACCTGGATATATTCACACACAATAGAGTAGATGTCATCCCATTCCGGAACATATTTACATTTGAACCCAGATAGACAGAAGATTGTGAGCTCCGTTACCACAGGATAAGTGGTACATCCTCTATAACATATATATTACACATTCCACAGTTTTTAGATTTACTCTTGGGTAATACCAAGAGTTCTTTGGGTAATACCAGTGACTTGAAGCTAAATAATGTTCACCAACCAGCAATCGTAACATAGTTTTACAATAGTGTACATGATTAGGGTTGTTATTTGCGTAGATCCACCAAGGCCAAACCTGGCGTCCGAGATCATTAGTGTACAACTTGAGTTTTTTGTACATAAGAAATTGTGCTGTACACTTATCACCCTCTACTTTTGATATTTTTTCCCTAACCAGGCGTTTCCACTCGGTAATCGAACAATATTGACCTGAGTACATCGAATCTAGGACCCGTGTCAACAGACCATATTCAGACAGGGACTCGTCGACATGGAACGAACTGGACCCAGAGGAGATCGGGATACCCCGATGCGTACAGTTCGGAGAAATCGGTCTACTAAAAACCGTTTGCACAAGATACTTGACGGCAAAAGTAAGATACGCCACAATAGCATTAGGCGTTTGTAAGCCAAGAATGCGGATATGGACCACCACTGCAGGGGGGCCAAGACTGCTGGGACGGAACATTGGGTTGGCAGCCCCTGGATAATTTTAGCTGCGGATCTATGTGCCAGTTCCATAGCACTGGCAGTCTTGTCATTTAAGTATAGCAATTCTAGACCAAAGGTAATCTGTGGAATGGATATAGACCAGTATAACTTTGATAGGCAGAGTGGAGGCACTGGGCCGGCTGAAGCGACTACCGAGAGCAAAAGTATACGCCGTCGATACCAATTTCGCACCCAACTAGACGTTTAGGCCTAAAGATGCACTGGAACTGAGCCTAGAGATACATCTACCATTAGTGATCACAATATAAAATACACGTATACACGGCTGCGTTCTACAAGACCGAAAGGAAAACTGACACAGCAGAATTATTGCTGTCCGAGGGTCAAGTTCACCTGATACATCCCTTGGACATGTTCGTCTAGCGTGCTGAGTCGTTTTGCTCGGCCATGCACCGAACGTTTCCGAGATATAAAAAATACAGTAATTTTATCTGACGACTATATGTCAGAAATTACACGAGTCCATTATGTCCAATTTGTGACACTGAATGACAAAAACTCGGTTATTTTCCGGAAATTATCCGGCCTAATAACGGAATATTGCCCCTTGATGATTTACGTTGTCAATCACTAAAATCAAGTAAATTACAAATTGCAGAGAGCCTGTATACCGCGACGCTCGATCACACTCCGCAACTGGGGTCAGATCACGTTGACGTTCTATAACGCTATGTACGATACATACTATTTTTTTCTAATTATATTCTCGAACTTATACATCGACTACATGTGGATTGAGAAAAGTGTCATGTAGTGTTGACACTTGCTCATTTTCAAAAACATCGATCACAAATATATTTTTGTCCATAATTTTAGGACAAACACAATCCTGTGTGTCATATAATGTAGCATCGAATGCATAGATTGGATGGTATGTAACATATAGTTCATAGATAGGTACAATACATAACTAATCAGTGTTTTACTGCTAATATCTAGTGTTCTGTTATCGCGAATAACGTTCTGTGGATCAAATGATAGTGTATCCTGATTATCATTTGTCCCATGAATATGTACAGAACAATAAACCTAAGGCCAAAAAATAAGTATTATGGTTCTGGTTATTGGGGTTCCCGAAAAAGTGATGCGATGACGCAATTTTTTTTTTTCAAACTGGCGGCCGATGACTGATCCGGTCAAATATGGCCCATTTAGCCAACCATTTTCACTAAAATTGGCGGTTGATAAGTGACCCGGTTGAATTTGCCCTGTTTGGCCAGCCATACACCCACGTTTTGCAATGTCAAAGACACTTGGGGTCATTTGACTCGATCATTATCTCACCAAAATCGATGCACGGATGTCAATTAAAAAAAAAACGAAAATTGGCTCTCAGAAAGTGATGCGCGCAATTTTTTTTTCGCTTTAAAAAAAAAGAGTGATGCGCGGGGTTCAAAGTGACGCGCGCGCATAACCAGAACCATAATACTTTTATTTTGCCTAAAGGCACGAGAACCTCAATCATAAATGCTGCTTAGAGGTGTCCGAAAAGAAAATCTATTATTACCAACATCAAAACCCCAATAGAATGTTTACCCGAGCAGCAGAACGTTACCAAGTCATGAATAAATTGACAAAAAATAGACATCGTATTGTATAAAACTTAGGCCAATGGCCAAAGTTAGGTTACCGTACAATATATGTTTAAAGGGTATATATCACGGAAATATGATATCAGCTTATTTGAAGCCACTCGTTGAGCTGAATAGAACAGTATTTACAGAATGTTGATATCTCGATTTGCTAAAAAGTTATGGCTATTGTAATATTGAAAATCCGGCAAATTTCTCCAGATAGTCTTGAAAAATCTGTCAGCTAATTAGTATGCAAATAAGATGTGTGACGTCATTGACAGCTTGCTTTTTAATCAGGCGATTTAACATGTCACAACTAAGCATTTAAGCTCATTTTTGGTCAACAAAATCGTTCCGTAGGAATAGTCATTGAGTGCATATAAATTTTGGTTGCCATGGCAAGCAATGGGCTGATTTTGCCCTTAGCAACCAGGTTGCTAAGGCTGGTATTCAAGTTAAAATACGATATGAAAGTATCAAACCAATTTAGATAGAAGAGCAGTGACTATATTTCGTGGAATTGATCAACAAAATGTTCAAAAACACACCTTAGCAACCGATACAGGCCGGAGAAATCACTGACGTTTAGCGCCATTCGTAGATAATGGATGCTATTACTGCTGGTTTCCCAAGCCTGTATTGGTTGCTAAGGGTTGTGTTCAGACATTTTTATGATATATTCATCAATATATTATCATTACTCTATTGTCTGAAATGGTTTCATGAATGTATATATTGTTTTTAATTAGATATTGACCTTAGCATCCATGTTTGCTAAGGGCCCAACAAGACTATTGGTTGCCATGGCAACCACGAATTTCTTGAAATCACTGACTATTCGAACTAAAAAGCATAAGAAATGGGCTTTGGTGAATACATATGGATACAAACGGTCTCATTATTCCATTTAAAAATGCCTAATTAAAAAGCTGTCTGTCAATGACGTCATACATCTCATTTGCATACTAATTAGCTGTCAGACTTTGTTGTCAGATTCTGTAATTATGTACATGTTCAAAGGGTCATAACTTTGGAAGGAATCATGATATCAATATGCTGTGAAGACCATTTTGTTCAGTTCAAAAAGTGCTTTCACATACATACCAAAAACCAATATCTAATTTTCGTGATATATACCCTAACTAGATTACTAGTTAAATTCAAAGACAAGAGAATATTCAGCATATTTAAATAATATTAAGCATTTATCATGTCCACAGTTGATTGCTAAGCTGTCAATTCAATAATCAATAATAGCAATTTTGTCCTGTGGGCTTGAAAATGAAGGCAAAGATCAAATTCAAGGTCATCAGAATATTTGGCGTATAACATTTCCTATATATCCCTCATTGATTCCCACACTATGAAGTCAATAAGCGATATATTAGCTATTTTGTCCTGTCACCTTGAAAATCATGTCAAAGGAAACTTGAAAATAAGGTCATTGGTCAAGTCGAGGTCACGAGAATATTCAACATATATTATTTGGGGTTTGACCACAATTGATTCCCAAGCTATAAAGTTGATAATGAGTGAGATATTAGCCATATTTGTGATCTAACCTTGAAATTGAGGTCAAAAATCAAGATCAAGATCATGAGAATATTCAGAATATATCATTTCCTGTTTGCAGTTGATTCCTAAGCTGTAAAGTGGATGATAAGCGAGATGTTAGCCATTTTGTGCCTGACCTTGAAAATGAGGTCAAAGGTCAAATTCGAGGTCATCAGAATATTCGGCGTATACCATTTCCTATATGTCTACTCTACAAGTGATTCCTAAACGCTAATCTCAATTTTAAGGCGAAAGATGACTTTTGGGTTTAAATTTTTGCTTCCAACGACATCTTTCAAAATTTGATGATTTGTTGCTATCGAACTTATTGGCCAAAATTTGAAATTTGAAGAGAATTGACCGTATGGTTAATGGAATATTATATTTTGAAATGACATGGTGAAATATAACCAGATTTTTGAACATTTTCTAGGACCTTTTTCAACGACTTGTTCAATCCACTGCTTGATCTTGAAAATAAATGTGGATATGTTGCTGGAGTCTTGTATGCTTTGTATTTCTTTCCTATTTGAATAATAGAATATGTTATTAGCTTTTATCAAATATATTTCGAAGATATCAGTTCCACCTGTCATCGTAATGCACCCCCACAGGCTTGAAGTATTGACCAATATGTACTAATTACTGCAAAAAAATGATTGGTTCCAAGGAATTTTCCAGAACTTTGATAATTACTGAAACATACACTGCTGAAGGAAATAGCAAAGATTCGCAAATATTCTCCGATCCATTCATTCATAATAGCCTCGAAAACAACCTGACTCTCAGTTTTTTAGGCGATAATTATTGGATTTTACACCACATTTTTCCATATATAAAAACTGTTTATAGAAACCGTAATACATGTTTCTTGTGCCGATCTCCGTGGAGTTCTGCGTACAGGTTGTATGGGAAATACCGTCAATGGTCAGTTGTTGAGACAATGTATTCAGATTTGAGATATTTTGTAATAATTTTGCTTCTATACTATATTTATAAAATAACAAGGGTAATTGGATCGCTACAAGCTTATGGTTGTGTTCCACAATGCCAGAGGGTAGGGACGCCAAAAAGTTTCTGCTGTCAAATTCACTAAATCTGACTTGGAAATCGAATCAACACCAACTATTGAGGGCAATGCAAAATAGACAGTAGGTTCTCGCCATATTATCAGAAACCCACTAGAGACGATATGCAATGTAACCATAGCTGAGAAACTGCACCATAGTGTAATGTCTGTGTCTGGTGGGAACAAGTGGTTGTGAACGGTGAACACTTCTCATGATTTGCTTGATCGGGATAATACATGTTTTCGTCTGTCATGAAACATTGAATTGTTTAATTTGATGCGCTTTGTCAGATGAATGAAAACGACAATATTCTCGTCACACTCAATCAATCAACTTGGGCATTTCATACATGCACAGCGCACAATGTACCACACAACTGATGGACCACAATTACTCGTCTAGGTTATCCTTGAGAGAATATTTAGTAGATTTGTCGATAACACTAAGTTACATAAATCACATGATATATGATGTTGATCAGATCACATACCTTGTCAGAGAGCACCTGTGTTAGAAATGATACAAGTGACAGATGTATATACATATCATTAAGAAGTCGAAGGATCAGTGCAACCCTATCAGTGATTCCAGTGGCACAGACGCATGTGCAAGCGCTATTCATGCTCATTATCTGATAGACAACAACGTATACGATAGCACAAGTGATGGATTGATTTATTATACAATGACTCACTATGTATGTAGAAACGAATTATCCATTATGATCAGGATAACAGTGATTTACTGTATTCCTGCGAACGTGTTTGACATGACGCCAGGAGGGGCCTCATGACACCCTCGTCCGTTCCCTCGATCCCCGTGGATCCGAGAGGCTCGGCTCGCTCCACCTGCATGTCATTGCCTATATATAGACTAAAAATTCTAACAATTAGCGTGGAACTAACATAAGTAGGTAAGTGATGTAGTCATAATGCTTTGTTCGCAGTGTGTAGTTGTTTGAAGAGCATTGACCAGTAGTTCAGTATTTGACTTGTCCGTTTAACTAGATCTTGCCTTTGAGACATTCAACTGTGAGGTCAACCAAGACGACTTCGTAGAGAGGGTTAACACAATACTGAGCGACCCAACTTTTCCTGCTGTTTGATGACATATGTTTTTTTGGAATTACTTGATTATCCCACGATACAACATAACTGTTCAAACAGGAGGTACGTTGAAGAATGACATACAAAAGGTGTATTTAGCACTCATATTTTATCATAACTAATTCTACTTATGCTGCGGTCCCACTATCCCACTGATGGGCTCGATCAGCCCCGACCCGAAGTACCTTGCGATTTCGTAAGACATGGACCAGCGGTATTGATCTGCATACTGTCCTGACTACAACTTACAGACATTTTCGTCTTCCCTGGCTCAATTGGGCTGCATCAGGTCCGTTTTTTCCCCGATTTGAAAAAAAAGTGAAGCCATCGTATTGTTTTCTAATTTAGTCGATACGTTAGCCATCCATGGTCCATCGTGTTGTTCCCAGGCTCTGCCAATAAGCAATCTGGCATGAACGTGTATCATCGCTAGTCATTCGGTACTTGTGATCATTCAATTCTTGCGATAGCAGTCCGAAATTTTGTAGAAAGGTGCCGTATGACTTCCAGCAAATACGATATGAGCAAATACGATGGGAATGAGAATCAGAGTGTACCTGGTTTTCATTCTACCAAACTAGTGGGCCTGGTTGAGTTTAATACCTTACCAAAGATTCAGGACGACTACATTTGCCTCACTGATGATATCCTTTCCATTGATCATTTAACTTTAGAATGCTGCATGAAAAACTTTTTATACTAAATTAACATATATACCAATGTACAGTTGTGAACTTCTATACCCACCTCGTTCGCTTGCCGAGACATTGACTTCTCTTCGCGAATCCACATGATTCAGTAGACTGAATCTTGACACGTTTTCTCGACGTCAACAATTTTATCTCGACAATCTTAGCAGGTCCTACACATTAGCTACCGGTACATCTTCTTATGTTCATGATGGGTCGTTCTATGATGGTCGTGTGTCCCGCGGCGTTGCTCCTGATGGTGTCCCTCTGCTCGGCCAACTCGCTGACTGGTATGTCATCCACGTCGTCACTTTACAGAACATCCCGATCATTGGTAAACATGCCAAACATAATCTCGTGTTCACGTGTTCAGTCAATAATTGTATTCCCCCGAACAAAGTTGGGCGGATTCCGTAGATTTGCGATCGTCGCGCCGCGTCCGCCGTCGTACAGATTTTATTGTGGATGCCCTACAGGTGGAAAACCTAACCGATTCTAATAATATTTTTATGGACATGTCTTATGGTTAGATCACGAAACCAATCGATTTTGGTTACCATAACAACCAAGATAGCCGATTGGCTACACATTTTGTGGTGAAATTAGCTGCTTCGACACACACGGCTTGTGAACGCTCTAGGAGTGGTACATGTGCAGGAATCGCTGCGCTATTGGAAGGCATGTTCAACCATGCTCAGACACGAAACCTATTGTGTTTTTTTTTTCAGAAATATTGAAGTTAACTTTTTAAAACATTATGAATGATCCCGTTTGCAGTCTGTGACCATTCTTTTGTGGAAATTATTCGTTACGAAATAATAAGTTAATGAATATTCGAGTTGTTAGGAGTATTACTGCATGGAATACAAGTAGCTAAGACGTGGAATATTTATTACTGATATTGCTGGAAGACACTGGCCTGGTTAAAATGATATAAATATATATTGTCTGAAAGTATCATATTTTGGGAACAGGGATGATAGGCCATTAGGGGGATACACCCACGCGGTCGTCAGCGACCGGAGTGTGTCTAGTTCCAACCCTATAGGGAACTCCTACAACAACTGGCGTTCAGGCAAATGCCTCTGTGTGGACACCTCGGGAAGCGGGGCACCAAGAGTAGTCATTTACGAATGCGACAAACAATCCGAGTCGCAGCAGCTCTGGAACTTCGAAGGCTACCCCAGCACGTTCATCTACATGTCCTCAGGTAAATGTCTCGACGTGGCCGCTAATAACGCAGAGGGCGCCGAGCTCATTCTCAGCCCGTGTGACTCCGGGGACTCGAACCAGCACTGGTCCAGTCAGTCGAGGTTCTATCGCAACAGCGCCGGTCTGACGCGTATCATGCAGATCAAGAACGACAGGTCAGGCCTCTGCCTTGATGTCGAGGGCGATGTGGACATGGGTAACGGTGTGCCTACCAAACTGGCACCGTGCGAGGCATTCGGGGAGATGACTGATCAGTGGTGGACGGTTGGGCTGGTGTAATCCAACTTTCTCGTCTCATCGTCGAAGGGGATAATCCCCTTGTATAATGCAACGTCCAATAAAATAAGTTAAGAAGAACTATTTGGTGTCGTGAGTATCTCACTTCCGGACATATATGACCTGATGCATGGGAAAATCACTACATTCAGCATGTTAATTGTTGCATCATACACCTATTTTGATTGAATACAAAGCAAACGTTCGTAAAACACGTGTCGATTCTGCCTTCGTCTCAAAACAGTGTAACACGGTATTTACACTGTTGTCACAAAAATAACTTCACAGTAAATACTGAACCAACGACCATATAGCTTAAGGATCGTTGAATGAACCTGAAATACGTTTAAGATAAGCAGACCTGGGTGGCATCTATATATATTATTATATTCTTTGGTAAGTACCATTCCCAGATGTTGCGCAGGTGGTGCCAATATTTTCCTTGTGAAACAATTATGGTATTTTTATAAGAATGGTATTTAAGATTCTGTATCCAGCATGATGATTTTGAACACTTCATTGTAACATACAGAATAAACAAAGTTACCAAACAAAGTTCCAGGCACGATTCTCCACTATAATGGCTGGGTTGATAACAGATGTTCATTCTCCCTTACTGATCTCGATGCTATTGTATTCACATTCTGTCAACTTATCAACAAGAGTGTTTACATTCTCAATCGACAAACTGTCCCCCGAAATATGTACCTCGTTCATAGTACTGTAATGATTTAATAGTACAAAAGACTGATCCAAATAAGAGCATCATTCTTAAAATCTTGACGAATCCATTGAATATTTGATTTTCTTTCTAGTATTGAAATTAGTATTTTTAGTATTCGTAATCACCAATTTCCTATTAAATTAATTTGTTCATTTCTCGAAATATCAATTTACTTTTTTTAAAATCAAAATTACACTTTATTCGCATTATGTGATATGTTGTTAAGGTAGTCCGCTCCAAACAGTGAGGGGAGGGGGTCGAAGAGTTTTTAAAAATAAATAACTGTGTCAACCTAATCTAGAGCTTCAAAATGATATATTTTATAGAGTAACTGTTCAGCATCCTAAAACTGAAAAGAAAATAGGGGGTCACCGTATCCGTTCTCATGGAAAACACGATGCAAGATGTGAATATGGACGAAAAAATGTGCAAAAATGCCATAATTTATGTCATTTTAGGTAAATATGTGTGATTTTGATCGAATATGTAGAAGAAACGAGCACGGTGACCCCCTATTTTCTTTTCAGTATTAGGATGCTGATCATTTACTCTATAAAATAATGTCATTTTGAAGAGATAATATTCAAGAAATTACTTTAAAATTTTGACTCTCCGTTACCTCCATGTTTGTAGCGGACTACGTTAAAGTGATATTGGCAGGTAAACTATTTGTTCCAAAACAATTACATATATGCCTGTGGTCTCAGAAAAATAGGTTACAAAACAAACGTTGCTTGATCTGATGGATAAATCAAGCATATGGCAGTACTATCAGCCGCTTTTCTTTTGTTTTGTGCGCCACTCAGAGTTACCTCTGACTTAACCTATTTCACGCTCGATTGGCTCGAACATATATACGTGTAAGCTAGGATCGCACTGCATCACGGGATACAATGCACCGAGAATGGTGGTAATGTAAACAAACTCAAAATATGTCCACCAGAAACTCGCAACGAAAACTATTAGAAAGGGGCGTCTGTTTGGGCATACAAGTGCAGATACATAACTATTATGTTTTCTTCCTCCGATCAGAAAGACATGGAAAAATCCATAACTTACTGCCAATATCACTTTAACAATGTTCTTGTGGGCTGAAGTGAGACACCGAGACTCGAACTCGAAGTTCTTTTCACAATAGAATACTTATTAGACTTGTCGCTGTTGTCAGTCGAGCTGAACTCTGCAATCCAGATGGTTCAGATCGAAATTAACTAACTTGCTTTTACTCTGCTTGGATCTCCCTCTAGTATCCGCTCCGGGCTCTTTCGAACCCAGTCGAAAAGGTCAGTTATATAGGGCTATCCTGGATATCCTGCCATTAGATAGGGCTTTATAGGGCTATCTTGCCAGCCGAACCGTATAAAATATATAGTGTCGTTATGCTACCGTTAATTTAAAATCTGTATAACTGAAATGCATGGTAATTGAATAATATTTAAATCCACTAGAAATTGTTAGATATTATCATGTTTTTTATTGAAATTTTACTTGTTATAATCGATATAATAAAGACAACATATGTGTATATACTATGAACATTATCATGATTATAATAATAAGACAATATCGATGAATATTTATTAGAATATTACAAAGAAACATACATACAACATGTCACCGCGAAGAAAAAGTGTGCTTCCACTGCACATGATTGTGTTACAATAAATATACATATTTTATGTAATTACACTAGATAATGATTTCAATGAAGCATACATTTAAAGGTACCTAAAAAATTTAATAGTAGACCATTGTACAGATAAGCATTGACTTGAAAAGGTTTTCTTTTTCAAACCACACCGATGGAACTCCATATAAATCAGTATTATTATATAAAAATTCTATAGATCAATAAACAGATCAAAGGATGAACAGGTACGGTGATAATATATGGCTAAATCTAACACAGCAAGCTGATCAATCGATAATAATTAAGAATATGCCGTGCTAAGTATTGAATATATTGTCTTGTTCTTTTGAAATATTGCAGTACAATAATAATTCTAAGATACACCAATAGTTCAATTTAAATGTCATGTATAATTAAATAGGAAGATGTACATGTTACGGTACACAACCTTACTGAATACAAAACAGTCACATGCATAATAAAGATATTGTATATGGTACATAATATTGTATGCAGACACTGACAATGACATATGGGCGGATGGGTCGAGTGGTGCGATGACTGTGTGGAATCCGGGAATGACTTCGGGATGGCGATGACGAAAAATATTATGAGGTGCGTGACGAAGACAGCCACGGCGAAGAGAATGACCACGAGGCAAACGAACCGAGACGACAGTGAGGCTCAACATGTTGGAGGCTGGTCAGCATGCGACGAAGGATAGTTGATGGACTCTGTGGCCGCACAGAAAGCAAGTAACTCGGGAAAGGGGTAATTGGGGGTGGGAATAGGGATTGCTAAACTATGAACAAAAAATACGCTGAACTGTGGACAAAAATATGCAGAACTATGGACAAAGAAAATATGTTGAACCATCCGACAATAAAACACATTCGTACATTGTAGAATTCGTGTTTCTAACATACTTACAAAAAGATTCGTAATCGAATTATCGAATGAATACTATATAACGTAGGTTAGGTTATTAAATTTAGTCAATCTGAAGAACTTGTCTGGAGAGTACAAACTACATGTGCAACACCAAACAATCCGACTATGAAACTGTTGCCCGGACGACAACAGACCAACCCAGCGGGCGACAGTGCTTCATCAAGGGATGTGCTTGACAAAAAGACATTGCAAAATGTTCAAGGAGAAAGTGAAATAGACCCAGATAGCATTACCAGATGGGACCCATGTGGGGAAGAGCCGGGGCAGGTGGGGCCCGGCTCCCCATCCATTACCCATATTACCCATACCCATATAAATTTATATACGCATATAAATTTACCTGTATGGGACCCACACGGGCCCCATATGGGAGACCCCATCCACGTCGGCTCCACCTAGCGAGTTTTTTCACAACTAAAATGTCGTCTGCTTGGCACTATAGTTGAAAACATGAAAGCTTGATCGAGTTTTTCACGTAAGTAAAATCCTACGCTATTAATCCACTTTCATCCTGAATATTATTGAATGTAAACTTGTACCAGCCCAACAGGCTAATGAGGGATTGAAAATTGACAAACGTGCAAAATTATTTCTGTCCTTGGGCAATTTTTTTTGTCAGGAAAAACCTTTCAAAAAGTGTGACAGCCGTTGACTGATTAGATGTGTCTTTTTGCTGCCACTAGGAACCCATAACATGTGTCTTGTGGGTTTCTGCTGCCACATGATTAAAATAGCAAGCAGTATAGGAGTATTTTTCACAGACTCTAAATTGTGGCAGTGACAGTGTGGGTGAGATTCTGGGAATATTTAGATTTTGAGCCATCTTTTTGCAGTTTTATTGATGTTGTTGCAGAACGTGCAGTGAACATCTGACAGCGGATTTTTTCTTTTGAAGAGGCGGGGCAGGGGATGGGGTTCACAAGGGGACCCTCTATACTCATATTACATTATCATAAAAGGAAATACCAGTCGTGACACATGTATTACCTACGTATATCCCCAAATCTGCACTGTGATATTACAGGATTTTCTGTGGAAATCTCGGGAGGCAACTGGAAGCCTCATCACAACAACGAGCAGGTTTGTTCTTGTCAAGTACTGTAACATATGTTTGACAGAATACGTTAGAGATATTGCTTTGCAATAATGAAAAAACATGTAAAAATCTCTTGATGTATGGCAGGTTGAGTACTGAAGTCGTACTGAGTGTTCCACAATTCCACGACAGCTGCAGAGCATTCGAGACATCGACGTTTGAAGACAATTACTGGGTGATGGGTAAATACAGTAAGCATAAACAATATTTCGAATACGAATTTTGACAATGCATGCAATGTTGGTCTAAACTCAACATTAACGATCACAACGTTTCAGCATATTATACTTCCCTACCACACATAGGCTACCGGAGCTGAGGTTCAGTATGGCATGTACAACATCAGGTGTGTGCATGTGATAATGGCTATGTTTTGTAGAGTTTGCATGTCTCATCTCTGTATGGTACGAGTATAGTTTTGACATTTTGAATATATTTTCATGTCCCTAATATTTAATCATTGCATATATAAAATCGTCTCAACAGGCATTGAGCTGAAAACCATGCAACTCTTGGCAGGACGAAAAACAAGAGTTTAAAATTTGCACACGGGAAGAGAACGAGGAGGTGATGGTTGTCCAGGTGAGCCTGAAGCATTTGAACATCGAAAACACGTACAACGAGGATTAAATATTATTACATATACAAAATTTGTGGTCACAGAAGATTGAACACAGAGATGAACCATTTCGAATGTGAATTTACCACTGGATACTGGAAACCCTTCTAAGAAATATCAGATAAAAATATTGGAAATGAACATGTCTAAGAATAAAATTGTGAATTTGCTTGTCTGTGTTCCTTACATTCATTTTGACATATAAAGTGGCTTGTCAGGGAATGTTGATACACTTCGGTAGTGCTCTCTGTTTGTCATACATACAACTTTGTTTGAAATTTCGGAGTACCAGGGTAGGCCTATCCGTTCATTCTGTCTCCCATAATCGTGTTTGATCCTAGGTATCAGTGCATTGCTGCCAGACACGGTTTCGAGAACTGTCTGACAAGGCATGCACTGGGAGACAGCACCCTCAGCTTTGTGTCCGGCAGCAATGTCCACATACCTACATGATCAAACCATTTTTAAAAGCAAGGGGGGGGGGGTACTGATTGAAATCCTATGTGGGGCCCATACGGGGCAATATTGAGGGCAACATATGGGTCCCTCATGGGCTGTAGCTACCAAGCCCGTATGGGTCCATGTGGAGCCCTGGTGCAAAACCCGGAGGGATCCCGCCGGGTTTGCCCATGCTGGTCCCATATACCAGCCCATATGGGCCCCATGTGGGTCCCATCTGTTAATGCTATCTGGGGAGCCTATCCGTTTTACAAAAAGTGTTTATGTTCGAATAATCTCGTGTCCTAGTGAGGCTCAGCATCTGCCTAAAAAACTCAACATGTTCCATATTGTTGTATGTGTCATCCTATGTAGAGACTATTTCTACATACAAATTTTGATGGCCATGCCCTTGAAAAAGAAGTAAAGGAATTGATTTGTGGTCATGATGGTATACTAGTATGTGGCAAGCAGTGTGTGCAATCGAACGAACAGATAAAGACCGTACTCACATAGGCCTAACTGCTACAAAACTCATCTCGACGAAATTATATTGCGCAGCGTTAACCCTCTCGCCCTTTGGTTGCGGGGGTTGGGTGGCGTGGAGGCCACTGGAGGGTGTTGGTGGGGAGGTCTTTTCATTAGCACTTGAATTTTGTCCGTGTCAACACACAGTTCACTATAGGAACATATAATGTCATGCAATCTAATAATATCCGAATATTGCAATAGTAGTAAAACAGTATGCCACTGCCGATATATTCCGTGATGTCGCTGGGACTGTTACTTAAAGGGTATATATCACGAAAATATGACATCAGCTTATTTGAAGCCACTCGTTGAGCTGAATAGAACAGTCTTTACAGAATGTTGATATCTCGATATCTCGAAAGTTATAGCTATTTTTATACTGAAAATCCGGCAAATTTCTCTAGATAGTCTTGAAAAATCTGTCAGCTAATTAGTATGCAAATGGGATGTGTGACGTCATTGACAGCTTGCTTTTTAATTAGGCGATTTAACATGTCACAATTAAGCATTTAAGCTCATATTGGGTCACCAAAACTCATTAGATGTATCGTTCAGTAGGAATAATCAGTGAGTGCATATCAATTTTGGCTGCCATGGCAAGCAATGGGCTGATTTGGCCAGGTTGCAACCAGGTTGCTAAGGCTGGTATTCAAGTTAAAACACAATGTGAAAGTATCAAACCAATTTAGATAACAGGGTAGTGACTATATTTTGTGGAATTGATCAATAAAATGTTCAAAAACACACCTTAGCAACCGATACAGGCCTGAGAAATCACTGACGTTTAGAACCATTGGAAGTTAATGGATGCTATTACTGCTGGTTTCTCAAGCCTGTATTGGTTGCTAAGGGTTGTGTTCAGACAGTTTGATGATATATTCCTCAATATATTGTCATTATACTGTTGTCTGAATTGGTTTCATATATGTATATCTTGTTTTTAATTAGATATTGACCTTAGCAACCATGGTTTCTAAGGGCCCAGCCAGACCATTGGTTGCCATGGCAACCACGAATTTCTTGAAATCACTGACTATTCGAACTAAGAAGCATAAAAAATGGGTTTTGGTGAATAAATATGGATACAAATGGTCTCATTATTCCAATTAAAAATGCCTAATTAAAAAGCAGTCTGTCAATGACGTCATACATCTCATTTGCATATTAATTAGCTGTCAGACTCTGTTGTCAGATTCTGTAAAAATGTATGTGTTTAAAGTGTCATAACTTTGGAAGGAATCATGATATCAATATGCTGTGAAGACCATTTTGTTCAGTTCAAATAGTGCTTTCACATACATAAGAAAAACCAATATCCAATTTTCGTGATATATACCCTTTAATTAAATACATGGTCAGCAGTTACAAATCATCCTTCTTTCTGACGAAGATAGACTCCGAATTTTCAATAAAATTCCACTGAAGTCGATGGGTACACAGATTTCCCTCGCAGACAATTCGCCGATGCCAATGCTAATAGATGGATCCCGTCGCCAATTAAACACATTTCAACCATATTTATTGATAGGAAAATTGATCAATGATCAACACGTGTATATAGTGATGAATTTGTAAAAAAAAAAAAGTCGAGATCGAAACACGTTAAACGAATGAATGAATAATTATTTATTGAAGTCACATGTACATCGGGAATTCCTGCCAGTAAACAGAAAACATCATACATGTACCCAGCCCTTACGGGCTTACAAGTGACTGAACACAATGTATTTACAGGTGGCCGGTGTAGATGTAAAGTATGTAAGATGTAACAATACAGAAGAATGGTAACAGTAAAACTATTTGAAAGTGTGATGACCGAATGATGAGAATTTTCCGGATTTCCCATATATTTGCAGTAAAATTCAGGCAAGATTTCCAGTTGATATTCATTACAGTATCCTACTTCGTATCATTACATGCATCACTACTTAGTAAACATTTGTCAAAAAAAACTTCTCCTTAATTCCTCATACACTGGGTATTAAAAAAAAGGAAATTCATCCTCAATATTTATAGTAGTATATATAGTATTAATAGTAGTATTTATAGTAGTTATACTTCTTTTATTGCTATGTTTTATTTTTCTGTGTAATAACTATCGGATATTAGGTTTGTTTTGATGATAACTTTGGTATGAATTCGGAGAGAAATATTGGGTATGGCACGATCATTCGGGTTTTTTTTTTATAAATTTGATGCGCGCAAACTGATACTGTATTACAAATGATTAGTACGGTGCTCGAATAAACATTCAGCACATATTTGTCAGTTATAATTGCTTATAATTGCTCTATCATTGGATATACGTATTTGTATCAAGCATCCAAGGAATGTCCACATATACCTCCCACGACCGTTCACACACGTACTATGTCAGTGACCAATTTGTCACCCGTGGACAGTGGTCAGTTTTCACCACAACAAAAACACAACAATTTTAGGCCCATGTAGCAGAGCTTACTATTTCTTCTAAATTCAATGAAAATTAAAAATACCAAACGGATTAAATATGGTATACATTCAGTGGGTGAGTAGTATTAACAGAGTAAGGTGCGCTACTTGGGCCCAATTTTATATGGCGACTAATATGTCAGACAATTACAGTCAATTGTCAATTGGAAATTAGTGACCACTGAATGAAAAAACTCAATTATTATTTGGGAATAATAGCGAATGATTACCCCTTGATGCTTTACGATGTCCACCCCATAAACCAAGTAAATTACTAATTGCAAATAGCCTACAGTTAACAACCGCGACGATCAAGCAGCTAATCCTGTTTATTCATGACCGATATACGGTTCGTGAGGAGTGGCCATCCATTTAATTGAAGGCGCCATTGTGACACGGTCTCCTGCTTGTAAAACAACATTTGGAATTACACGTCGCCATTATACACGTAGATTATAAAAAGCTGGAATTATAGTGTTTGTTGTTTTGAACTCAATTTCGGCGGGACATTGGCTATTTAAACCCGAGCTGCATGAACCGATGTCAAACTGAGTAGGAGCAGTAGCTGAGTGACTGATACTTTCACATTTGACAGACGAAGTATTGACGTACGGGACGTGTTCTGCAGTCAACCCTACAAACGGAAAGTCTTTGGAGGTGAGTGTCGTCGAATCTGGACTGGTAGCAAAGGGATTTGCTTAACAAAATTCGTTAGGAATTCGTTACTCTTGGATGAACTTAGTTCGATGGAATGGGTTCAGATTTATTCACTGAATTTAAGATACATTGTTGGTCCATGTATCGCAGGTTACCCCTTGTTCTAAATGCAATGCAGTTTTAAAACGTGCTAGAGAGATTAAATGGCATTCAATCAGTGCGTGAGTAGTACATTGTATTAGTAGAGTGAAGTGGGCTACATGGGCCAATTTGTTCACTTCTGTCGTGTCAATGTCATAAATAAATTCTTTGAAACAATATTCCTCATGACCATTAGTTTGTATGCATGATTGAAGCATGGCTCTAACTTTTCTCATTCTAACGACACTCAAATGACATTCGGTTACCCTTGCTAAGGTTTTACGCTACCATCGGTTAAAATACATTTAGACTGTACATGTGCGGAGATGAGATGTTCCCGGCACATCAGGGTATTATAAGAACTTGGATGTGGGGTTATTCACATTTATATGAACAAAGTTCCGAGCAAACTGATCTCTAATCTGTACAGAAAAAAAAACATACCATGTACTCATGTTCTGTGATCTGAAAGCACGCATCACTCTATAATGCCAAGTATAGATAGGATCAAACTGTTGAAGCAGAGAGAGGTGTCACTCTGCAAATTTCCATTGTCTACCATTTTGTCTCATGGAGCCCTGTAATTCTGGCGGATGGAGGGGGTGTTGTAGTTTGTCGTCCACGGAGACGATTGTGGGTAACGTCATTTGGTTTTGCTAAATCCATGTCATGTCATTCAGTCATAAACCTACTCAATCCGTCAGGAGTGCCACCAGTTCAAAGTACAAAATGGTGCCTGTGGAGTGAAACCTCTCTATTTTACACCCTCTGGTTTAGGCAAAATATGAGTTTGAAGGCGACATAACCAGCATCTATACTTCATCATAAGTAACGAATCTTATACAGTCCATGCGCAAACAAATTTCGCTTACAAGTGTTGAAATGGGCATGCTAGACCTACCTCCCTGAGTTTATGTGTCAGTGCTAATAAATTCGCGAAAATAAATGCCTTCAATGTAGATTGATAACGACAATAGTTTAATATTGCGAATCTTCGCGAATTTACTAGACTCGAGTAATTATTATATTATATATTATTATGTAGTTTGCGAGCGAAATTATTTTGTACGCCAATACAATTGTTCATGAAGAGAAAATAATTCGGCCCACTTTTGCAATAAAACAACAAAAATACGGACACATTCATTGGAACAATTTGAAGTATACAGGCCTCCCTGATAACACACTTTACATTCCAAGAGCAGTATTGAAAATCTGGATTGCGTTTAGTTTCGATGGAAAAACATTGCCCTGTGTTGTACAATCGACCTGAGATAACTATTTTGTTTGTGTCCAAATAAATATAAGAAACCAAATCTCATTAGCTCATATCAAATACAAATTCGACATTTTTATCGTCTTTTGCAGTAAGTTGCCGGCGTCACATTACAAGTTATAGGAAAGTATAACAGGAAAATTCGCACAAAATTATCAACCAGGTACAAATAGAAAATATGTTTGTTTGATGGTCAGTACAGTGTCAACTCAATTTGAAATACGTCCACTGTTTTGGGCATGAACATACTCGGCTGTAAGGCATCGATGGTTTAGCCAGTGATATAAACCGAAAACATCCGTACACGTTTTACTCTGTGCATGTGTGTTCAGACTAGTTCAAGGCGATTGCATCCACGTTATTTCCATCTTCTCCATTCATTTTTCGACTTTCGGATGCTGCATGGAGTCCAGGTCGAAGTTCTTTCACGCCTCTCTGATGTTGTGAGTTTCATCTTCCTCTGTGGAATACCTATATATTGCATAGTGATTGTTTCTGAAGTATCCGTCATTTACCAATGCTGTGAACTTCTGCCCACCTCATTTCACTAGAGATATTGATGCTGATTGATTTGGGTGATCTGCATGATAGACCTAACCTCGTCAGCGTTCTTCAGGTGAAATATCAACAAGCTTACCACGATATCATTGGCAGGTCCTACAGGTTTACCACAATACCATGTACATGATGGGTCGGTCTATTGTGGTCGTGTGTCCCGCGGTGATGCTCATGATGGTGTCCCTCTGCTCGGCAAACGCATTGACAGGTGAGTCACCCACGTGTCCCTTCAAACAGCAACCAATCATTGGTAACCATGCGAAAGATCTCGGGTTCACAAACGATTTTATTCCACACTACAGGCTACTACTACAACAATTGGCGTTCAGGCAAATGTCTCTGCGTGGACGACACGGGGAGCGGGGCACCAAGAGTCGTCAGTTCTGAATGCGACCGACGCGCCGTGCCCGACTCGCAGCAGCTCTGGAACTTCGAAGGCTACCCCAGCATATTCGTCCACATGCCTTCAGGCAATTGCCTCGACGTGGCCGGCCACAGCTACAACGCAGAAGGTGCAGAGCTTATCCTCAGCCCGTGTAGGTCCGACGACTTGGACCAGTACTGGACGAGCCATTCAAGATTCCACCGCAGCAGCGCCGGTATGACGCGGATCATGCAGATTAAGAACGACCTCTCGGGCCTTTGTCTTGATGTCGAGGGCGTGGTGGACATGGGTAACGGTGTGCCTACCAAACTGGCACCGTGCGAGGAATTTACGGAGATGACTGACCAGTGGTGGACGTACGCGCGGACGTAACTCTCATCGCATCGTCGAAAGAGATGAAACGCCCTTTATTTTGTAACGTACAATAAACGTTTTTGAAATACTCTGAAATGTTGTATATCTACTTCCAGGCACGAATATAGGTTCGAGTTTGAACACTCCCGCATTTAATTGAGTCAATCATCAGGAAGTAAATTCTTGCACCATGTATACTCTGTTTTTTCAACTCGTTTTTCGCTGATATTTTTTTCGATGCTAAATGGTATCGTTCTATTACTTGACATACTTTACCTAGAAGTCAAACGGCAATGTCCTACCAAATTTCAGGCCTCTATCGCGAAAACTGACAAAGTTGGCAATCTACCCCAATGTTGAATTCAGCCCTGTCATTTAATTTCAGAGCCTCGCATATAACTTTGTGCATTTGCTCGGTTTTGTAGTAGTGACATTTTTCGAAATCAACATTTTTATGTAGAATACACCCCCAATAGGTCGTCTGGTCAAAAAAAATAGGAATACTTCCAATCCTGATGGATGTGAACAGAAATAATTCCTCGAAAATGAGCAGATTCTCGAGATCCCGTTTTGACCTGAAATTAACATTGGGGTAGATTGTCAACTTCTTCAATTTTTGTTATAGAAGTCTGAAATTTGGTAGAAAATTGCCGTTTGAATCGTAGGTGAAAAATGCCAAGTTATAGAATGATGGCATTTAGCATAACAAAAATATCGTCAAAAACCGGTGTAAACACGTTATAATGTATACACATTTTAGTTGATTAGCAGTCTTTCACTTTTGACGCATAGCAGTTAGTCGTAAGCTATTCGCCAACGAATAACTCAAACTGGCGTATAGGCGACGAATAGACTGAGGGGTCGTATCCACGCGCACTGGTCAGTATTGAACAACTAGCCCATGTATCGCAGATATTTCTTCTAAATTCAATTAACATCAAAAATGTGTCAGGCGGATTAAATATGGCATTCATTCAGCGGGTGAGTAGTATCAGTATACGTTTTCGGCACCTGGGTCGAGCAGCCATCGGGAATGCCAAATACACCGAGTCATCCTCGAGCTTATTGTACTTTTAAAACATTATGATGACGTCACACTATTGTGTGAAGTGTGGATTATTTTTGAGGAATCAACTAGAAGCCGGGGATTCTTAACGCACAATTTCCAACACTTTGAAAAGAATCAACGGTTATTCATGATACATGTTTATTTGCAGAGCTCACACAGAATATTTTGGGATAAGTTCGTGTACATAACCAGTATATGTGATATTACATATTACATAACAGCATATTTCAAGTCATTTCATGCCAGTCATGTTGATTGGCAACTGGTCTTTGTTTCTTATGGGACATTCAGAGCGTGGATCCTCCGTAGCGCTACCTGTGCTTGAGATTGCTGCACTTATCTTCTTGCGCTTGGCGTCGGACACGCGCTTGTACGGACGGACAGCCAGAGAACGATGACCAGTTCAAACATACGCTAAGCGGCTGTGGCTCGTAAGGAATTATTTGTTCGATATCCATCTAATCCAGCATCCTTACAGAGACGTGAGACAAGTTTTCATCAACTCATTCTCTCGTTATTACTTTACCAGATATGGTAATTTTTCAAATTTTTACATGAATTTGCTGACATTGTCGTTTATGTCCATTATGCAAAGTAATCTCAGCTGTTCTGTGTCGGCATTCCACTCTGAGATGCGCTATCCAACGAAGCCTCGAATTTCCGGTATGTTGACACGAGTTTGTCGTCTGAGATGTCAGAATATACAGGTCGATACGCCGGAAGATTAGGCCTAAAAGCATGAATCATAATTACTGTTAGTTATTATACCAGTTACCACAAACTGTCATTATAGAAACATTTAATCAGATATACAGCAACTTCGAATAGTCTATACATACTGTTTCGCCACTCGTAGTCCGATATCCAATTCGGAGTGTTTTGTCACCAATATTTCCGAGCATCTGTGCTACATCGAACGCTTGATCGCTATCTACAGATGCATTCAAATCAAAACTGATTTTGCTCTGTGTGATGAAGATATCGTCATCGTCGCTTACTTGCCCCTGCATTTTGTCAGTGTCAAGTCGAGTGATTTTCTGGGTTTCGCGCAATTGTATTTATATCATGTCACTCGCAATGGTTCATTGATTTAAAGAATCCACACTTTCAGTCTGTATGCATGACGCGCAAAGCATACATGACGCAACTCACGTTTGTAATACTATTATATTGTACCTACACATGACTAGGCCTACACATGTTTTAAGTCGGAGAAAAGACTCAAAAGATGTGGATTCTTTGATTTCAATGCTCTCGGCCGCTTCGCGGCCTCGAGCATTCAATTCAAAGAATCCACACTTTTTCGTCCTTTCTCCTATACATACCACGGGTATGTCTAAGTGGGATAGACAGAGGTCTGGGCTATTGTGAAAGGCGTGGATACAATCTGTATCACACCTAGATTCAAATTCAACGTAAAACCTGCAATGATCTTTGCCGAACTTGATTTTTGTCGCATTGTACTTGTGTAGCTGGTAAACGCAAACTAGTATTGCATGCTACATACGTCATGGCATCGAAATATAATATCTGATGCATGATTAAAGAAAAAATACCACATCCATGTATTCGATCACCTTGGCTACCATTCCATACATACGGTCCTTAGCATATATATGGTTGGTCTGAATTCTAAGCAATTCGAACAACAATATGCATTGACAATGCACCTACACAATTACTACACAGACACAAAGTTGTGGGCAAACCATTGATGATTTTGTGCTGAACTTGACATACACATGTAATAATGTTAAATTTTGACAAGTGCGCTTGGATACGACCCCTCGCCCTATTCGTCTGGTATACGCCAGTTTGAGTTATTCGTCAGCGCATAGATGGCGACTACATGTAGTGCTTATTCGTCAAAAGTGAAAGACTGCTAATAGGCCTACAAAAAAAACACGTCCGTTAGCCACCATCCGAAGTTGCATTACCGAAATTATGAATTTCACAAAATGTACACTTTTCTTCGCTAAAACTACCGTGCATAGCGCGTTCAGCTGCGCAAGAGCTTCATCATTCTGTCTGAATAAAACCTCGAAGAGAGCATGTAGTAGTTCAGAGGCGAGTATAGATAACAAAAAAAAAAAATCAAATGTTTTAAGAAAATGTTTCAAATCTAACAAAAAACATTCTCACAGTAAATGGAAATCTGAAGTACGTTCACGATAAACATATGCAGATGGGTTAAATATCGATTACATGTACTAGAGGGCTAAATGCATTTTTCGGTAAGTAGTATCCTTTCCAGATGGTGCGCATACATGTGATAGATATTTTCCTTGTAAAACAATGAATGGTGTTTTGGGGTTACCGGACCTTTGGTCCGATAACCTATTGGCATGGCGTTGCGTCCGTCGTCCGGCGTCCGTCCGTCCGGGCATACCAGAAAGGTTTACGGGGAAAGCTTATGGGGAGAAAAGCTGAAAATGCCCCCTAACCATGGTTTAAGCTAAAAGTGCGGTTTCACGGGCCGTCCGTCCACATTTTTATCTTTAAAACTTACGGTCGAATCTTTCTGATATTCTGTACAAAAATAGCTAAAAATATATTCCCAGGAAAGCCTGTTTTCCCTTTTTTGAATTTCGCATTGTCCTCGAAATGGCGGCCATTTTCTTTGAAAAATGCCCAATTTTGGACTTTGACTGTCATTTTCTCAAAAACTGTTCGGACAGTTTTGAGATTTTTGTTTCAAAAGATTCCCCTCATATACTTCTGTGATGTGTATTTAAGTTTCGTTGGCCTTGACTCGACGGTCTGCGTGTGGCGGCCATTTTGATTTTTTTCGACGAGTCCCAAATGGCACTTTCGCATGTTAAATTCTCCTATGCTTTATAATTGGACACATTATGTCACTTAATATTGAAATTAGAGTTTAGGAATCAGTTGTGGGCATACAGGAAACGATATATATATCGTTTATATATATATATATATATATATTGAGAATATTGTCGCGACCTTGAATTTGACATTTGACCCAATTTTCAAGGTCACAGGACAAAATGGCTAATATCTCACTTATTATCGACTTTACAGCTTAGGAATCACTTGTGGACATATAGGAAATGATATATGCTGGATAGTCCCATGACCTTGAACTTGACCTTTGACCTCATTTTCAAGGTTCGAGTACAAAATGGCTAATTGCTCAGTTATTATCGTCTTTACAGATTAGGAATCAATTGGGAACATATGGGAAATGACATTATTCTCATGACCTTGATCTTTGACCTCATTTTTAAGGTCAGAGCACATAATGGCAAATATCTCGCCTATTATCGACTTTGCGCCTCAGGAATCAATTGTGGACATACTATATGCTGGATAATCTCGTGACCTTGAATTGACCAATGATCGTGTTTCTAAG
Source organism: Terebella lapidaria (assembly GCA_949152475.1). Taxonomy (NCBI): domain Eukaryota; kingdom Metazoa; phylum Annelida; class Polychaeta; order Terebellida; family Terebellidae; genus Terebella; species Terebella lapidaria. The sequence goes on along the minus strand of OX424555.1, from coordinate 62,909,180 downwards.
GTCACGGGACAAAAGGCTAAGATCTAAAATATATATAGTCCGGCAACCTTTCTTAGCCCTTGGGCTAATTTTTTTAAAAGCGTGTTACATTTCTATGTCCTCCATGGTGGTCCAATATCGAACATATCCTATACAATAAGCAAAGTTTCCAGTACCGGTATATTGTCTTCTGTTGTAATTGCAGGTCTCGGGCTGTTCAGATATACGACAGTCCACTGTTAGTAATGGCTGGTTTGGTAACAACCGTCCGTTTCTCCATACTGGTCTTAGCGCTGGTCTACATGTACCCTTGTTCTGCCAACTTATTAACAGGTTTGAGGTTATCGTTCTTTCGTTTCGATCAACAACCAGTACCCAAAAATTTTATTTCATTCATACCGCAGTGATCTAGTATGATTCAATCAAGAATTTCACCTGCAAAGTCTTGACAACTCTCCATGGAAATCATGGAAAATGAGGCCCTTAAACTATTCAAACTATTGTTTTACTGCTTTTCAGGCTATGTCTACAATAATCTCCGGTCGGGCCAGTGTTTAACCGTGCTGGGCCAGGAGAAGCCAGCCGACTGGTCCCCGGTAGTCAGCGCCGACTGTGACCGTGCACCGCAGACTGCCCAGCTGTGGAAGTTCGCAAAACACCCGAGCAAGTTCGTGCACGCGCCGTCCGGCAAGTGCCTGGATGTTGTCGGCCTTAGCAACGGCGAAAATGGCGCCGAGCTCGTGATCAATGCATGCAATGACGATGACCTGGATCAGCACTGGTTCAGTCACTCGAGGTTCACACACGTCAGTCACACGCGGATACGGCGCTTTATGCAGATAAAGAACGGGCTCTCCGGACTTTGTTTGGACGTTGTAGGTGACGCTGACTCTGCTAACGGCGTGCCCACGAGACTCGCGCCGTGTCAGAGCTTCGGCGATACGACCTCGGATCAGTGGTGGTGGGCGGGCAACTGGGATGATGTAACCCCATGAAGACCATGATAACATTTTTTTGTGATATGTACGTTTATCGTTGTACCATGTTGATCTCGTTCGTTGTCGCATAGTTTTCCCCGATTATGTTGTGAAATAAATTTTGTTGCAATTCAATTAAATACTGTGGCGATTTTGCCCTAAGCACGCGGCAGGTGATTGTAAACATACATGCCATTTATGTGGCCTTTTCGTTCTTGGCCTTGTTTTGACACGCTCCGTTCGAGCGTGCGTTGCCACGGCAACGCATTGTAATATACGCTCCAGTAAACTATAACAATGGTTTGATTATACCTCGCGTGCGTCCTACAGCTTGTGGTGTATTATATATACACTGGAAGCGACTCGATCGAGGAGATTGTCCGAGAGAGAGTGACTGGGACGCACACGAGGCTCGCCATGAGCTTTGTGTTCCCTAGTTGCGAGTAGTGGGCTCTTAGAGCCCTGGGGACGATTTCCATGGGGAGGCCCGGGCTGGGAGAGACAAGTTGCTGACTCGGGGGCGCAAGCCCTGTGGATCGCCAGTTCTCTCCCTTCCCGGGACGTGTGACATAGGCTCTGGCCTGCATGTCGGACTGAACGGGGTTCCGTCCCCGAGGCAGACCGCGGCTCGCCAGGCCCCTCCAGTTAACACCGTGGTGATGAACCAGTTTCTGAACGGTGTCCGTAGGCCTGGGAGTGTCGGGTGGGCTGTTACCTGGTTACCGTTAATGCTAGAGTGGTTACCGTGTCCGCAGTGACCTCTGGTGAGCGGCGTCGCCGCAAGGATCCGGAATAGCGGATGCGCGTCCGCAAGGACTCGTGGTGAGAGGACTATCCTCGAGGATCCCGAAGAGCGGACGATAGTCAATAACTTTACAATACGTAACAGCGTTATTACCTCACTGATGATTATTGGGCCTCTGCTATTCATGACAAAGAAAAGAAATTTCCAGGAAAGGCGATTATATGTCAAAATAGTGTTGATCCCTGAAGCCTTTAACCACACATTATTTATCGACCTGTTTTGTTCAGTATCAGGGTAATACGCCTATCATCATGGCAAGAAGTCGTGTCATGCCAAGAAAATCTCCAAAAAGAAAATGAGTCGTGAAAATATAGCATGAAAAGACGTCATAGCATTAAAAATATAACGATAATAGTTTAATGTGAAACATTATAAGACAATAGGTCTAAATCTGAAAAATAGTACCATAAGACGTCTAACTGTGAACGAATATAATAACAACAGAAATAGTACCAGAAGACGTCTTACTGTGAACGAATATATTAACAACAAAATAGTACCATAAGACGTCTTACTGTGAACGAATATATTAACAACACGTCTTGGTATCGCTACATTCTGTCATTTTATCAAAAGAACGAACAGATTGAGAAATCGCATCTCGGAAATTTTATTACAATAAAACACAACTTGGAAACACCAAAAAACCCAAATACAGTTTTACATCAAAATATAGAATTCACAAAATATTTCAATATGAACTGGTCTGTTTCAGTGCACACCGTGATGAGAAGTTCCCGAATGTCTCAGTTCTCAGTTGATCCAGCGAATGATATCCCGCGATGCGATGATGTTGGCGACGAGAGATTAACCCAGAATAGCCCTCAATAGCCCATGGAGAATCAGCAACAGTTCAGCAGTTATCCCATAGCAGCAAAAATATCAACTTCAGATTCTTCAATGTCCCGAGAATATGCAATGAGACATTTAGCACAGCCAGATCAATATATATATCTGTTCAGAAATACACGGAAAGAAGAGAACTTTCTAGAAAACAATAGAATTTTCATTTTAACTACAAGAAAAAAACTTTTTGGAGAGCAAAAAGAAACATTCTAATGAGACCAGCCTCTATTCTAAATACATGTAAATAAACTCGCCATGGCAACAGTATGGACTTATGTAATGATATGTATTGAGACCTAGCGTTATAGTTTACACGAGGAAGCGTCTTCTGGTGATTTCCGTGGTAAAACCTGTTCACTGATATTTTGTCACGGTGAGATGTATTGCTTAAGGAATACATAATTGATGCTTTCTTTCACTTCTCACATTTATGACAAGGTGTCATGATATTTAACATCATAATGGATCTAATCGCGTAACTTAGAACAACAGGTCGGGAAACATCATGTGGTTAAATGGATGATCAATTATTCATAATTGAGTTCCATAAAGATGAACTCTATAATTTGGTCAATATTCAGGAATACACTACTAGAGGCCATCAGTTGATTACCCGGATCAAACAATCGATTTCCAGATAAGCCCCATACCAGTAATATTAGCACCATATCTAATATAGATGCATATCATAACGCAGGGATATTTAATAGATCATGACCATATAGAACTTTCTGGGCGATATCGTGTTGAATTTACAAATCATCATGTACCAACATCTTGTATCATAATGCTTCCGACAGCCGCCTCGAGTCTAGACTTCATAGAAATATAGGCATTATCCATAGGCATTATCCATCTACTACTAATGGATAGCTGGTCCGTTAGTTTCATAACAGACCGGCTATCGGGACCGTGTCATAACAGACCGCGCTACCGACCGGTCCGTTATATGACACGTAGTCCCGATACCCGATCTATTATGAAATTAACCATGTACTTGGTGCGTGGTACTTTGTGCACCCGAGTGCAACTCAGCAGTGAGCTTTACAATCATATTAGTTATTCGCAGTACATACTTATCCTGCCGCTGGGCAATAAATGTGAAATAAATGTGAAACACTGGCAATGATCAGACCTTTAGTCATATTTAGTCAAGAACCAAGTCTCGGCTTGTGATCCTTGATGGCTGTAGATCGCTGTGGTAAATAGAAGTGCCGAATGCATGTTTGCGAATTTATGATTTGTTTACTGTATATTTACAAATTAAGGAGAAGCTCTGCTGAGGGGCCCAATCAGAGGGGCTAAAATGTCAAATTCCTTTGATTGTTTCAAGACTTTCAAACAATCATCAGTATCACATTGTGCTTTTGAAAACAGAAAATTTTAATGGAATTTTCTCTACACTGTGGAACTATGGGTAATTTTACCCCGAAAATACCTCCAAAGTGGGTCACTTTTGGCCATTTTCACTAAAACTAATTTTAAACGAAAACGACAAGACAGGTTTGTCTAAATTTGTGTATATTGTCCATGAACCGGTGTGCCTTTTTTGACATGATAAAATATGGCGGTCGCCGACTTGTTGTTGTTGCTATATTGATCAGATACTGCTATATTTCGTCAAATTTGTGAAAGTCAGTGATTTTTCCGAATTTCGATAAAATTTACTGATCTTCAACCGCATGGATGCCTCTGTCGAGAAAATTAGCACCGTGACACCCATATTTTTTCGTATCAAAAACATGCATACCAGTCCGTTGATGAATGAACAAAATGTCTGAAAAAACTGCCTAATCGTTACCGTTAAAACTTAATTTCAGTGAAAATGGCCAAAAAATTTGGAGGTATTTTTGGGTTGAAATTACCAATAATTCCACATTATAGATAATACTTCATCCAAATTTTCTGTTTTCAAATGCATGATGTCATATATTGATCATTGTTGGGAAGTCCTAAAACAATCAAAGGAATTTCACAATTCAGCCCCGCTGAGCAGGTCTCTTGAGCTTCTCCTTAAATGAATCGAATTCCAGATTCGCGATTTATACATGCAACCCATCCTAAACAAAATATCACTTGTTTCAACTTACTTTCATCAACAATACATAAGATCGTCTGATGTATTTTTTGCTCTCGTTCATTCAGTGATGTCATATCGTGAATACGTGTATTGTCTGGTTTCACGTCACTTCATTTTAAGTTCTTCAAAGTTCAAGTATATGAACACTCTAAAGTCAATATTTAATGGTTGAGGTAGAGTCATCTTCGCATCAATAGACGTGGAATCAAAACCCAGTATTAAGTATTCCGAGCAAACAAAACAGGGTCCGTTATCCAATCTCATAGTCCGGGGACAGAAAGTCATATCAGGCATACGAAGTGAGAGAAAACAAAAATGACCGGAAAATGAACCCCCAAAAATGGCCATTAGGAGGTGAAATCATGTGTTCCTGTTGTTGTTTACAATGTTGATCTTAGGGATACCATTCATCTGATTTTAGTTGAACACAACTTTGCATCCAATTGTCAGGTCCGAATGAATCTCTGCACATAGATTTGGAACCGATTATCGTAGTGACATGGGATTACTTTTGCTTTGTAGCGTATGACCGTTACATTAATATTTGACCTTGAAAATTCCGGCAAGTGCATCGGCTATGTTGTCTCGTTTGAAACTTCATGTTTCCTGGTATATAATAGACTGCGGACAGTTGAGGGTCTACGTGGAATAGATTTAGACCATGTAGGCTATTGTTAGTTGTGAACTAAGAACAACTTGTCAGTATTGAGAAAAAACTATTCGGAATGCTTTCTGATATTGTAAGTATGTATATCACAACAAGCCTTTCTGCAATTTGTGGGGTCTCCAACGCTTTAGCAAAGGGGACTCGTGGTTAACAAAACACCTAAATTCACATACTCATTAATGAGCTATATACTTAATGTAGCGTTATGACGTGGTAGCTACATAGTGGTGACACCGCGGTTATAGCGTGAACGTGCTGACAAATTAATACGACAATTCGGTGACACTCCAGTAATGGGGTTTACCTCTTTATCGTGGGGTCGCCGAACCCTACCCCACGATAAAGAGGTATACCCCATTACTGGAGTGTCACCGAATTGTCTTATTAACCTGTCAGCACGTTCACGCTATAACCGTGGTGTCACTACTATGTAGCTACCACGCCATAACGCTACATTGCTCTCCCCTTTCGGAGAGACCTCGAAGTCCCCGAGGTCAGCTGTATCCCACTGGTGAGCCACATCGCAGGCCACGCGATCCACAAACATGGCGGTGATGCGAATCAACAACAGGGGCCGACCCAGGAGCGATGCCGAGAAACCCACAGTTGTTCGGAAGGTCAGGCACCAATGTAGGGTTCGGCGACCCCATGATAAAGTGGTATATCCCATTACTGGAGTGTCACCGAATTGTCGTATTAACTTGTCAGCACGTTGACGCTAAAACCGTGGTGCCACTACTATGTAGCTAACACGCCATAACGCTACACTTAGCTACATAGTATTGATCAGGATGATCAAAATATGACAACAGACTTGGTCTCCAGTTCATCCATAGGGGCCTACATGAATTGTTTGCAGCATTAGGCAGTGTTCAAATCTAATACATATCTAAATCTAATTGACAATATTGTACTTCAGATTAGCTCCATGTCAGCAACACACAACAATATGCTTATAATATTTGATACACAGTGTATGTTCACGTTCAGCTGTGATTCGAACGTTTGATAGTCCTCGATGCATTTTTGTTCAACGTTTTCGCGTTTTTGGTCAAGAGGGTCAGATATATGGGATGTATTTGCTCGGCCCCATGTGAATAACAATGCCAGGTACTGATGGCAAAAGCGATACACGTTTAATGTTCCATGATTAAACAACAGATTGTACCGTGATGGGGCTATTATTCCACGTTATCTACGGTCGATTCCAGTCGTGCAGCCCGAAATGGGAATGCATAGCGCACTGTGCACTGGTTATGTTTTGTATTACCTCGTATCAACTCGAGCTATACTGCAGTCAACCCACACAGGGGATACACAGGTTGTTGTCATACTACAGTAACTAGCAGAGCACAGTCTCAGACCGAGGTGAGTCCATCAACGAGCGCTGCTAGAACAGGGTGAGTTGTTCATCAATCTCCGATCCTTTGAGTGAATTTTTAGATAATCCAAAAAAAAATATTAAAAAGGTCTCAAAAATTATCTTTATTCACGTATAATTTCTATGTAATCGTAAGACAATACTAACAAACAAAATATTCCAAAGGCAACATTTGCGAACCATTCAAGTGCTACTTCATGTATGCAATAAATAATATAGTGTTCCACTGATCATCCCATTGTTAATAGGCTATTAATGGAATTTGTGGACACGTCACTTCTTCGATGATAAAATATTTTTTGGATATTTTGATTTGGTTTGCAAACTGTTTGGTCAGCGGTGACAACGTAATTTATTTACTAATAACTAAACATAAATATTGTGCCTGATTTTCAGAGCCCTTAACTCCCGACTGGAAATATGAAGGGAAGCTGGATTTTTAGCGCAGCGCTATTGGCGTTTGTAAGCACTGCAGTGCTGGGAGATACACCAGGTCCGTTCGGTCATCTTAAGAAAGCTCTCTGGTAGTGTTTAGTTATTGCAGCAAACTATGTTAATTTGTGTCGAAGCGATGTGCATGTTTTCTTTTTTTTTTTTATTAAATCATACTTGTATTGTTCATCGAGGGGTTTCTCTGTTTTAAATCATACATAAAGCTACTCACCGGCTATTGTTACATCAACATATTGCCTTGAATAAACCCCTGGAAGAACAGTGCAAGTATGATACGCGAATGTTCCACACATTTCTACTCATCGAAAAAACGACCAACTCCTTACTATCAATGCAAATCAAAACGCACACACACACACACTCATAAGCACACAAGCACAGACGGCAATTATTATCATTGATAGGTGTTGCTATATAAACAAATAATAAGTATTTTCATACGGATATCGAAGCCATTCGACCATCAATTTTGTTTCGTTTTCCAGACAGACTACATATTACTATTCATTGCTATCAATTCACTCGTGCCTTTTCATTTGTGTTCTAGCGTTCTTCATTCGGAACCGGAACACACAGAATTGCATCGACGTATCCGGAGCACCTGGTAGTCTGAATGGGTACAACGTGCAGAGCTGGAACTGTGAGTATGGCCTGGCCAACACGGACCAGCTGTGGAAGTTCGACGACTCTGATCGCCTGGTGAGCATCGTCTCCGGACGGTGTCTAGATGTCGCCGGCGTCAAGCCGATGGGCGTCGCCAACGTGCAAATCTGGGACTGTCTACCTGCAGATGGCGACGACCATGTATGGGAGTTCGTCTACCACGGCACGCACTTCTTCCAGATCCGCAACACGCACACAGGCCTCTGCATCGACGTCGTTGGCTGGTCTAATAGGGCCAACGGAGTCAACATCCAGCAGTACACATGTGAACCCTACTCCAACGAGAACTCGGACCAATGGTGGGAGGTCGTCAGGGCTACATGCTAGGGAAGACAAGACCGGTGTTGTCACACATTGTACTGGTGACCCGAAATAAAGTATCTCTCTGTACATCAGACTTCGAGTCTTGCATATCTACACACATAACTGCACATAAACCAAGCTGCTGAAATACACTATCGTCTTACTTGCTGGTTTCTGACAAAGTTCTTGTTTTACGCTGTTTACGCTCTATTCGAGATCCAATACAACAGGTTTAATGTAAAGAGCGAAACAGACCTCGGTAAATACCCTAAAAATGGTTAAAATATAATGATAGCGATACTAACATGTGCATATAATATAATAAAGACATTCGCGTGTACCTGTATACGCGCAATTAGCATTTGGAAATCAAAAGAATACGAATGGGGCTCATATGTTGGATGTCATTTTTCGTCGTCACAGATAATGTGTCATTGTCACGGACATGGACGATAATGTACTACCAATTGGGTGGGATATATCTTCTGAATATGTCTGTGCCTGTGGTTAGACAATCATACATGACCGAGACCAACTTATATGAGGAGATAACCAGTTCTGATTGGTGAGGTGGACAAAATACTGGTATGCCAACAACACCGAGGAGTTCCTCAGAGGAGTGCATAAAATGCAACGAAAATCTGCACACAATTACTGATATGAATTTGTACGGAGCCCCTAAGGGGACATGGTGGAAATTCTGAGATAATCATTTCGTTCCCTCGAATTCAAATAGATTTCGTTCCCTCGAAATAGATTTCATTCGAACGAAATAGATTTCGTTTGAAAGAAAACAAATTTCGCTCCCTAGAAATATATTTCGTTCCCTCGAAATAACTTTTCATTATGATAATGAAATAGATTTCATTCTAATACTATTTCGAGTGAACGTAATCTATTTCGGGTAAACGAATATTATTTCGAGATAATGAAATGTTATTTTGAGGGAACGAAATGTTATTTCGAGGGAATGAAGTCTATTTCGATATAATGAAATGTTAATTCGAAGGAACGAAATCTATTTCGAGGGAACGAAATCTATTTCGAGGGAACGAAATAATACCTCAGAATGTCCCCTTATGGGCTTCATAAATTTGCGACTCTCGCGGGTAATCATAACCAGCTGATAACCGAACTTTACCCCAAACCCTACTAAATTCCTAGGGGGAAACCGGTATATCCCTAGTAGATGTTTACCAAATACACAACATTCACGCGCTTGAGCCTTAACACAGTGATCATACTAGACAACAAATTATCAATACATAATTTCAGACCATTGAATTTTTTTATCACATTTTAATATGAACGTATTCCGACTATGCATGAATCAAACTCGTCATAGTAACTGAACTATGCGAGGTTTTTTTTTAACAAAAGCAAAGTCGGTATGTTCTGATGTTTAATATGATTTTATCTTGTCCAATAAATGTTTTGCGACTGTATAATGCACGAAGATGAACTAGATATAGTATATGTGCATCGCGAGGTCTCGCTTTTAGATGGACGAGATTTTCAGTACAGTCCTGCATATTTCCAGCGTATCGAGTACATATACACGTATGCACATATCAGCAATCACATACACCACATTAAACAAGTTTTAGGAACTGTACAATGGACCATCGCATTGAACAAGCTGAAAGCCCTAATCCCGTTTGTTTGCACCGCTCTAGAGCAGCTCACAGCTGTCACCTCGACATTCTGATAGAAGCCGTCCCGTGTTTTTCACAAAGGCCCTAAACATGATATTATAGTATAGAGATTTATTCGGAAAGTCACACGGGGTCACAGTTCGCAAAGGGACTCTGCCAGATTGACACGGTAAGTGGATGTATGTACGTTCATATAAATAATTTTGAAATAACTTGATAATTTCAAATACATGCATGGTAGTACCAAGTTGATATGTAGTTTAGGAATATCGCAGCGAACATTCCAAACACGTCATATTCGGAATATTGGAAACTCATGTTCCTTCTGCAGTTTGACCGGTTGCAAATCGCTCAGTTTCGCAACCATTTCTTCCGACATTTTTAGGATAGGGATTCATCCGACATTTTTAAGATTTCCTACAGAATGAATGCAAAATCCTTCACAGCCTCCAGTTTCTCAGCCTCTAATTCAACCACTTCATTTGCACGCAAACTTCAATAATACCTAGTCCATTTAACAAAAGTTAACGGTTATCACATTATCACTAAGCTGACGATATATACTAGTTGTATTTGTTGACCTGCTTGGAGCAGTTAATATTATTTTGCCAACCTCTCTATATCTATGCCTTGGGTGGGTAGACACTGATGCTGGCCGACACTGAACAGGCTGAATCATAACTAAATACCTGAATATACACCCCTATGGGTGATATCAGTAGTACTAGTAGGTCACGTTGAATAGCTGGATCAAGAAATAAAATGCGCGGGGTGTAAATGAAATATCACTGTCCTATAATATTCGAGTACATGTATCTGGTAAAAATCTCGGGGTGGGATACAACCCCTCACCAGGAGTGCTATATCTACTGTACATCCATTGATACATCCACCTACAGGTTTCTTTCCCTGCAGGGTCCAACTATGACTGGTACTTGGAGTTTTGTTGCTGTGGTGCTGATGGCCGGCACCAGCCTTGCCTGGGAGTCAGGAGGTGAAACTAGTTTTGTTACATACACAAAGTGAGAGTAGGGGATAATACACCCACTCACGCAAAATGTATTTCACCCAGATGCTTGAACTGCTACATTGATCATTGTCATTGTCATTTTTTTAGAATTCTTTTTACGAAGTCGGACGACGAAGAAGTGCATAGACGTCTCTGGTGCCCCTGGTGTGGTTAACGGAGCCAACGTCCAGAGCTGGGACTGTGAGTACAACTTGGCCAACACGGACCAGATCTGGAAGTTTGATAATGCTCACCGCCTGGTCAACGTGCGGTCGGGTAGGTGTTTGGACGTCGCGGGAGGGCGCTCGACAGCCAGCGGAGCCAACCTGATGATCTGGGATTGCGAAGTGCAGAATCACTCTACCAGCGACCACGAGTGGGAGTTCGTCTACCACGACGCTCGCTATTTCCAGATCAAGAACCGCGACACAGGCAAGTGCCTTGATGTGGTCTTCTGGTCGGACCTGGCGAACGGCAGGAACATCCAGCAATGGACCTGCGAGAACTTCGACCAGGCCACGTCAGACCACTGGTGGGAGATCGTACCAGTCAACGACGACTGCTGAACCATCAGCATCACGCCAGCAAGTCTGTTCACCTAACTCCCACGGCGTTCTCAGCGACGTTTCTCCCGATATGTTCACTGTGATGTAATTGGTTGTTATTGACGACCTAGCAATAAATTCGTCATTCACAGGGATAAATGCATGTTTGATTTGTTGTGTTTGCTGCTGCTGTATATGACATTTATACTGATGAAAATGACAAAAGAAGTTGTGCTTCCCAGGAACACTTCCTGAAGAGTGTGCATGTAGTTACACCCATTAAAATAAGAACTTGCGAAATATCAAGCTCCCAGAAATTTGAACATTTTCTCATCGTGCTCAAAGTTTTAAAGTTTGTTTTTTATTCGAATTTGGTGCACTGACATATTAATATTGATTTATTTATAAATAGTATTGCCGCGAAGCTAACAACTAATATGGATAATAACTACTATCCATAGTAATAACTACTAATACCGATTGTAACTACACTAACGTACAAACTTACTTAATGTTCACCATTCGTGCTTTACCAGATGTCCACATAGCACGTGTTGGTTGGCCCAGCTGACATGTTGGCAATGGCCTCCGAGGGTTGGCGTGCCCCAATGCCCCATGGTGTTGGCACGACGTCGGGCCAAAGAGGTACAGTCTTTCAGACAGTTCCGAGTAACTATTTGGAAAAGTGCCGAAATCTCTAATCTCTGTTGCTAATAGCATTTTCGATTCTTCAAACCGTGATGGACAGCAAATACTGTCCGTTAAAGAACTGAAAATGTGCGAAAATGTTTACGATGTTGCCACATATATAAAGCATAATGTCAGGAACAAAATATGTGTACTAGTAGTTTCGGCAGTTCCTTGAAATGTCATTTGTGTAGAGTCTGAGTGTCATTGGTAAATCAAAAATATTATTACAAACATCGGAGTACATCACATTTAATCATAATATACGCTTCCGAGCAGAGATATATCTCCTAGCCACATCACAATGCCACATAGCCGTGAACCACGAAAACGTTTCGTTTTAAACTTGTTCCGTTTCGTGTTGAACTAGCGTCTGTTCTATTACATGGAAAAGTCTTTCTGTCGCCTCGGCTTTGCGACCCTTGTGGAGAACTTTCTTGTTGGCATTGTCGACGGTCCATCACGGAGATAGAACCCCGGATAGCCCGACGGTCTGCCAGAGCCTGTACGCACCACCCCAGGGCGAGAGACTACTTGTCCACGGTTGCGTGAGCCCCCCTCCTGGGCTCTCGACTAGAATTGTCTATCCACCACGGGGATAGAACCCCGGATAGCCCGACGGTCTGCCGAAGCCTGGACGCATCACCCCAGGGCGAGAGACTACCAATCCACGGTTGCGTGAGCCCCCCTCCTGGGCTCCCGATTAGAATTGTCCCCAGGGTCCAGATGGACGCTCTAGCCAGACAAAGGGGACGGGGAGCACATGGCCACGCGCTCACCGTCTTCCTCTCGCCTTGACAGCTCTGAGTCAACTCAAAGGGTGTGTTTTAGTGTACGGATCGCAAACCTGATCCCGGATCACAAAACCTGATCCCACAAGAAGTGTACGGATCAGGGATCAGAAGCACCATAAAGATCGAAGAGATCTAATAAACCTTCTCTCAGCATTTGCTGTTGCACTGTTCCCTCCATTTTGGAAATGATTTGTATTGCATTTGCTATGTTTTTACCAAGCAACTATAATACATGTACAAAGTGATCACATTTTGGGATTAGAAGTCTTTTTCGCGTACGGATCAGAAACCTGATCCTGATCCGGGATCAAGTTTGTGATCTGTATACAAAAATCGCAACCAAAGAAAAGAAAGCAAGACGGCTGGCAGCGCACGAGACCAAAGGTGTGATGTCATAGCCAATTAAACAGCGTAGTGGAGCGATAACAGACAAAGCAGGTATGGTGTACGGAAAATTCTGAAATTCCTAAATCGGCTCATGAATATACAATCGATAATCGAAATTTAAAATGTCATATCGTGTGATTTCGTCTTCCAGGGATCTGGATTCATGGGATTTTCCCGCCAGATTCCGGACCAAATTTTCACCAAAAATTTCATGATATATACAAATGTTCATTATTGAAAATATATGTAAAAATCAAAGCTCTTTGGTTACATCACCTCCCAAGAGGCATTAACAAATAATTGGATCTATCGCCATATTCTGAAGCAATAATACCGGTATTCATAATGTATATTCCCTGCGCATAATACAAGGCATGAACATCCATTCCAGGGAATATCCTTTTCCTTAGTGTTGAACAAGTAACCTACAGTCGAGAGAATTATTTTTGTGGCCAGCGGAAATATGTTGAGATGGGAAAGTTTGTGTGATTAATAACCTTAATTTGACGGATTATTCTCATTATTCTCACGGATTATTGCTCATTATTCTCCATATAATAAACACAGAAGAACATATCTAGGCCCATAGATCAATGGTTTTAATGTTGCCCATTGGTTTGGACCAATTGATAGTTCATGGCGTCTATTTTGGTGTAAAAACCATATTTTTCATCGCACTTTATCACTTTGACATCGAAAACTATAAAAGTTGGCTATCTTTCGTAATTGTTCTGCCAACATCAGAAATTTAGCTCAATATTTTGTGTTGAGCTACAATAACTGTATGCCTATGTATTACAATAAACCAACCAAAAATATCGCAAAGCTCTCAGAGTATTTGCGTTTAATCACAAGATTAAAATGTGAACTTCCTTGAAACAATCAGAAATATCATTTTTGAAAGTGCTGTGATCCTTTTGTTGAGATCACTACCTTTGAAACAAATGATAGCAGGACCGGGGCCGCCCATGCCTATACCCTCCGTGGGTCTGTTTTTACCCAAACTTACAAGACCAACGCGATGCGCTGGCCAATGAAACGTGACTGGTCGTGATAATCAGTGATTCATTGTAAATAAATGCAATCCACAGATATATATCTTTGATTTCAAGGGAAATTACTTAACAATGTGACAATGCGGAAAGTACGTGAGCGTCTTTACATTTCATATACCAGTTAAGCCTAGATGCCGCATTTAAGGCTAAAAACCTCCACAATTAACCGCAACTGTTTAGTCATTAACTGTTTGTCAATGATTAAACCGAATCAAAGTTCTATTTTCCTTATATATAATCGACGAGGAAGCGCCAACAAAACGCGTGTATGGGGGTGGGACAGAACCTCTAAAGTTAAAGATCTACCATGAAGAAGTTGTAACTTATCTGGAAATACGCCCGACATGTTTTACATTATGACTAAGATAGGGTGGATGAATTGCGAGAAAATCATTCAGAATATGTTCGAAATTTCACAATTTGCTTGATTTCATGATGTTAAGGTCTGTGTGAGTCGTTAGCCGTCTGATCTAGTTTGAAACTGCACAATCTAGCAACGCTCTTTTGGACACAAGATTTTGCCTCAGAATGCACCACATACCATTTAAAGGTATTCAGCTTCTGAGGCCCTTGAGCGGGGCCGAGGCCCCATGCTGCTATGGCTTGGTTCCGAATTTTTGCTTGATTAATGCGAGGGAAGGATAGCAAGGGGGCGCAATAACGATGTATTCCACAATATTTATTGCATGTCCTTTCAGTGGCACCGGTGGTAAGGCTGTATTCGGATAAAATATCGATTTTTTTTACAAAGAATTGTGCAATTCCAACATCTAATAACATGCCAAATTGTGTTCAGAGTCAGACTCGTAGGATTTCATGTTCTAGTTGAAATTTTACATTGCAGTAGATTGCCGACCTCTCCGATTTTCAGGACAGAAGTCTGAAATTTGGTGAAGCAATATGGTTTCATGCTAAATGGATATACATTATTTCAATTTGATCCGACGTTCCTATACACCGTTGTGGCCACGAGGTTTCGTGTTGAAATTTTATTGGTCATAGTAGAATCGTATTGCTCACTAAACAAAAACGGACATATATATGTAGCACGTTATGATGGCGACCAGAGCTGGTCCTAACATGAAGCATCGGTATTCTTGATTTCTCAAGGATAGATGTATAGTAGTCATTGAAATGGCCATTCAACTCAATGTTAAATGGTCTTACTTTTACAGTGGCTGATAAGTGACATTGTTAAAAAAAACTTATTTATTTCTCGAAGTAATCCTGACTGATACATAATCAAAATAATTTCTGTGTAAATAATGTTATTTACGCGATAAAAAAGTTATTCACGCGTAAGTAACGTTTTTTTCCGCGGAAAAAACATTATTTACTTCTGCCGTGTGTGAGATACTAACCAAACACTGCCTACATGTGCTTTTATCTTTCTCTCGGTCGATGGGGGAGGGGGGGGGGGGGGTAAATAACGTTATTTCCGCGTAAGTAATGTTTACGCACAAATAATGTTATTTACACTTAAATAAAGTTATTTACGCATAAGTAAAGTTTTTTCCACGAAAATAACGTTATTTACGCGGAAATTACATCATTTACTACTGCCGTGTGTGATATACTAACCAAATACTGCCGGCACGTGTATTTATCTCTCCCTTGGTCGATGGGGTAAAGAACATTATTTCCGCTTAAAAACGTTACTTACGCGTAAATAACGTTATTTCCTCGTAAAAAACTTTTTTCACGCGTACAAAACGTTACTCACGCATAAATAACTTTATTTACGTGTAAATAACATTATTTAAGCGTGAATAACATTATTTAAAGTGATATTGGCAGTAAGTTATGGATTTTTCCATATCTTTCTGATCGAACGAAGAAAACATAACAGCTATATATCTGCGCTTGTATGCCCAAACAGACGCCCCTTTCTAATAGATTTCGTTGCGAGTTTCTGGTGGAGATATTTTGAGTTTGTTTACATTACCGCCATTCTCGGTGCTCTGTATACCATGTCGCAGTGCGATTCCAGCTTACTCGTATATGTTCGAGCCAATCGAGCGTGAACTAGGTTAAGTCAGAGGTAACTCTGAGTGGCGCACAAAACAAAAGAAATTAGGCCGAGGGCCAAAGATAGGTTACCGGACAATGTTTAATATTTTAGATGTTAGCCAGGTCAATGGTTAAATTCAAGGTCAAAAGAATATTCAGCATATACAATATTAAGCATATATCATGTCCACAGTTGATTGCTAAGCTGTAAATTCAATAATCAGAGAGATATTAGCAATTTTTTGCTGTGGCCTTGAAAATGAAAGCAAAGGTCAAACTCAAGGTCATCAAAATATTCAGTGCATATCATTTTATGTGTCCACAATTGATTCCCAAGCCATACAGTCAACAGAGGAGCAAGATATGAGCCATTTTCTCCTGTGACCTTGGAAATGAGGTCAGAGGTGAAATTCAAGGTCACGAGAATATTCAGCATATATCATTTCCTATATATCCACAATTGATTCCTAAGCTGTAAAATCGATAATAAGTGAGATATTAGCCATTTTGTCCTGTGACCTTGAAAATGAGGTCAAAGGTCAAATTCAAGGTCATGACAATAATCTGCATATATCATTTCCAATATGTTCATAATTGATTCCTAAGCTGTAAAGTCGATAACAAGCGATATATTAGCCATTTTGTCCTGTGACCTTGAAAATGAGGTCAAATTCAAGGTCATCAGAATATTCAGCATACAATGTATATCATTTCCTATATGTCCACAATTGATTCCTAAGCTGTAGAGTCGATAATAAGCGAGATATAAGCCATTTTGTGCTCTGACCTTGAAACTGAGGTCAGAGGTCAAATTCAAGGTCACGACAATATTCAGCATATATCATTTCCTATATGTGCACAATTGATTCCTAGTCTCTAATCTCAATATTAAGTGAGATATTAGGCTTTAATGTGTCCCATTATAAAGCATAGGAGAATTTTAACATGGGAAAGTCCCATTTGGGCCGAGTTTGGGCCAAAATGGCCCACTTCGAGCGATTCAAGCGCAACGAAATTTATAGACATCATAGAAGTACATATGAGGAGTCTTATGTATCAAAGAGAAAAAAAGTTACTGAACAGATTTTGAGAAAATGGCCGCCAAAGTCCAAAATCAGGCCTTTTTCGTCGAAAACGGCCGCCATTTTGAAGAAAAAGCGAAAATCAAAAAACTAAAAAATACCTCCTTCTTGAATTATTTTTAAGTATTTTTCTGCAAAATTTCAGAAAAATTCGCCCGTAAACAAAAAAGATAAAAATGTGGACGACGACGACGACGACGACGACGGACGACGACGGACGACGGACGACGGACGCAACGCCATGCCAATAGGTTATCGGACCATAGGTCCGGTAACCTAAAAAGCGGCTGCTAGTACTGTCATATGCTTGATTTATTCATTTGATCAAGCAAAGTTTGTTTTGTAACCTATTTTTCTGAGACCACAGGCATATATGTAATTGATTTGGAAAAAATAGTTTTCCTGCCAACATCACTTTAAGCGTAAGTAACGTTTTTTCTTCACAAATTATGTCAATTATGAACAAGTCAAGATTACTCCGAAAAATAAAGGAGTTTTTTTTTCTCAGTGTCACTTATCAGCCACTGTATACTTTGGCGGTCCATAGTACCTTTTTTAAAAAAAATTCCAGCCTATTATATATAAACCACAGACTATGTTAGTTTTATCAATTGACGTATTGGATATCGTGGTAATCATGGTAATAAGCATGAATATATCACTTCATATATATAAACAATATATAGAAGTGATGTTCCACAACAGTTTCCCTGTATATGGCCTAAATGAGATGAACGCTGGCTGATTGGCTCAGTGATACTGTAATGTGACCTTAACGATTTAGCTTCAACTCTAGAGGGGGGATTATTCCTGAGTCTGGCGGAAGGGTAAGCAATGAAAATGAAACACTTCGAGTTACGAAATCCTTTTACGAAATTCCTCCATTGCATTAATCGAAATCAAAGGTGATGATGGGAACACGGTAAACATCAAATCGGAACTACACATCATCTTTCTCGACAGCTGATCTATATCGTAGATTTATTCGTGATATATATCTCACAGATTGGAGATGACGACAATTTACGGAATCCCGTTGAAGCCAGATACTGCAAGGTGTGAAAATATATTTATCTGGCGGCCGCCAAATAATTAAGTGGCGGCTGATAGATATTAATGTGGCGGCCGCCACTTGATTCACACCTGGCACTAACGGTCTTCCGTAATTATCTGATGTATTGTCTAGCCAAATGATCTTTTTTGCGGGTTTTTTTTTATCACCACGTATTGGTTTCGTTCTCATACATGTACAGGCCCTATGACCGCTTCCATAACCTTTAGCTCAGTTGGTGTGCTTGTACAGTTACAAGTTCTCTACCTACTTCACATATCCAACACTTGACAGTGAATCACCTCTGTAAACATAAAGTATCGAAAACACCAGTTCGAAGGCACATTTATGAGATAAAATATCTCACATTAGTTGATAACTCAAATCATCAGGCCCCATACGCCAACAAAGGATCAAGCTAGTTCGCCCTCCACACAAGGCGGCAGACATCATCGTTATTTTCCTGATGTAATCATGTCTGTAATCATGTCTCCATATTATTGTCTGCATAATAACAACCGGTCAAATAACTAGTCAACAACAGTAATTTTTGTACATATAAGTAAGTTAACAGCAGTTGTCATTGACAAAAATGTACGTGTAATTGGTGTGAAAGAGTCGGACCCCTAAATAAATTACTGAGAATATTTGTGTGAGGACTTTTAGCCAGTAGGAACATCGCTAGGTTCGGGTGCCACATTAAGTTTCAGAATAATTTGACAACAATGAAATGCAAGAAAAAAAAACTTCAAACACACTTGATGGTACGGTTGTTAACTCCAAAATTACGTTCCGTTCGCTGTGCCACCTATAGTGAGCCGGAAAGATAAATTCTATCAAAATATACCGGCATGGGACACTTTGTTCCAATTTACATGTGAATAACTGTTACAATTGCAAACATGTCTCCAATTGGTCAGCGTTCCATACTTTCACCTATAATTACAAAAAAAGTCCCATAATGATGATCGTTTTCGACAATTTGTCTGGAAAGAATCGTTTAAAACCTCTCGTGGTGACCGGCTTCCCACAAGTTGTGCGAATCGCGAGAACAAATAGTTACTGGCGGTTGCCAAACTTGCAAACTATTCTACGTTGAACAAGGGGTGGGTCAACAACTGTTTACAAACGAGAAACTCAAACATGGGTTGGGTGACTCTGATGTTTCTCTCTAGCCTGTGTGTTGCTAGTCTAGGAATGGACGCGTAAGTAGACAATATTGTATTTGATGCCATTAATTCCAAATTTCCATTTCCAAACATTTGATCGGTTCTTTCCTTCGCTAGGGCTCTCCGTGAGCTGATGAGAGACTACGAAAAAGATGAGCTACCAAACAAAGGTATGTCCCGCTGAAAGAACTAGCGCATTCGGAAATAAAATTTACGATGAACATCTGTACTAAAACTGTCAAGTACCTAAAAGGGCAGTAGCATTTCGATTGGATCACCCTCTACTCTACCGTTCTATCACCGTGAGTCAGCTCACAACAGCGTGTTGACTATGCGTGGACAATTTTAAACATTGAAATCTATACAAATGCATTACTCATAGTTCGTAGTTCAGTTTACAGGTCGATTTCCAACTACTTTCACTTTCGCTTTATGTCTATCAGGCAGTCCTACACAGGTGAAGATTGGAGGCTACATAAACGCTCTCAAGCTCAACCTACAAGAAGCGGTATGTTAATTATTAGTAAAGTTAAGTTCAAATGAAAATCTTCCATTATTCCTGCCCATAACCCATGTTCCGGATTATCGGATAAATCATGCATGCAAAGCTATCCATTGGGCATTCTACCATTAAAAAAACTGAAACTACTATATAACATACAGGCCTATATATTAGCCTGTGGGGTTATGTATAAAAGGTTGTCACCGCGATTTAAGTGTGTGCTGCTGAGGATGTACATGTGTCATGTAGAAGTAACTGAAGGGACTAGAATTTGGGGAATTGAAAGCAGGTAAAGCAGGTCTCTACATGTATATTTCTAGACTTGAATATATAGTTCAACCATTGTAATTTACGGGGACAACTACAAGCCAGTGTGTTGTATGTTGTTCAGACCATGACGGTGGACATGTACATGAAGATGAGCTGGATCGAGCCTAGACTGACCGGAACTCCAGGCTGTAGAATAATGTATGCGGAGTATCTGTGGAAACCAGACATATTCTTCAAGGATGCTTGGGACGTGAAAAAGTTCAATGTTCCGGAACCGAACTACGTTATGAAACTTTCTCCCGATGGGACCATCTATTACGCCTCGAAGTAAGTATGTACCTACATGATAGGAATCGATGCACAGTTCTTTCAAAATGTTGCTTTATCTGCGACAGCAATAGTGAATATTGACATCTGTAAAGACATTATCCTTAGAGGGTATCTATGCAATACCCCAGGATCTTTGAATGACCAAATGTTTCACTTGTTGAGGTATTTCTGCAGAGGATGGCGGTTTAGGTTTCAGGTGAAATTCATAACATTTGGTGCCATTAGGCATCGCCCGGCTACGTGCAAAAAGTGTATGGACAGGATTTCAAGAAATGTTATCAGATAGAAATAGCGAGATGATGTCTACATGATATTACTCTGCAATGTAGGTGCTGAAAGGATTACGCACGACAGTTGATAGATTGAATACGCGTGAATTATATGAACATGCATCAATGAGAATGTCATAACAACATGGGCAATCTACAAAAATCTTGGAGGATAGAAATGTCGCCCAAATCAATTTCTCGATGGATGAGCTGTACCCAAGTGACATGAAGTATTGCATTGTAAACTATTAAAACCTACTCATTCCTTTTTTCATGTGTAGAATTGTAGCCGAACTCAGGTGTAGACAGATGGCGAAGTTCCACAGCGCTTTCCAGTGTCCTATCTCCTTCGACAGTTGTAAGATACACTGAAACAATCTCAATTCTTTTATAGGACATGACAAAGAAAAGAAGTACTCAGATCGTTCAATTCACAAATCTTTTGCTCAGATTTTTTATTCGTTCGTTTAGTTTATTAAATCTTCCACTCGTACATTGTTGAACTAATAAACCATATTGTGAATATTAGACTAAATTGGGCGAACGGTATGAAGAAAAATGAGTGATAATTTTTTTTTCCAAATTTTGAGCGAATGGTTTGTAAATTGAGTGAACGATTTACTTTTCTCTCATGATATGTCCCATTAGGTAATGACATACTTGAATATACGTGTATTTGCTACTGACAGTGCTTGAAACATACTATTTCCTTTCCGTACAGTTGGATACATGATGAATGAGATGTACCTCTCCTGGATGGACAGCTCTGTGCAAATTGATAGCAACGTTATCCTGAGTGGCTACACGATGGAGGACACCATTTTGTATGATTGCTCTCAAAACTACACCATAGGCAAGTATTTGATTACAGATCATATCTTCGCCCTGAATTCACTCCATAGCAGACAACAACATCAATACTTTATTGCAGCGTCATGTGGGAAATACGGAAACTCTGAAAGGACATGGTGAAAAAAAATATATATCTCGTATATCCGACTTGTATATATCTCGTATATACGACATATTATATAGTAATCAATCATTGCTCCAGGGGTCCACAGCTTACAGCTTAATTGTACCAACTAATAACTCAGAAGATAACAACCTAATCCCATTCCTTATTACATGGTTTCAATGATATTACATTCCAAGATAATATAAGTGTTTTCCAAGCAGTTCATGACTTTATTTATTTAACGAAACGATTTACATAATACACTTGACTTATCGCTGTATTGTTGCTCAGCCAAGTATGTTTAGAGCTTCAGAATATGTATTTGAAAATCCATGTTATATTTGCTCGTTCCAGTGTGTGTATGTAATCGGGATTTGTATATAGTTTCGCACTTGCTGTACATATGCACTGAGGAAACCCCCTAGTGGCATTGGCTGTGGGGAATCCTCACTAAATAAATAAAGTTTACATTACATTACATATTATATAGTAAATACGACTTGTGTATCTCGTATATACGACACAATTATTAATTAATTATATAAATGGCAATTGGCATTTGGTCAGTGGTCTTCCATAGATTCCAGCGATGTAGTTTCATATACTTGTAAGTCGTATACGAGATATACAAGTCGTAAATATGAGATAATATGTCGTACATACGAGATACACACAGGTCGTATATGCTAGATAATCGGCCGTTAATACGAGATGTACACGAGTAGTACACGAGTAGTATATACGAGTAGTATATACGAGATAATATGTCGTATATACGAGATATTTTTTCACCATGTCCTTTCTTAGCTTCCGTAGGAAACAGACTGATATACAATAGGTAATTTTCAATAGCATGATCTGTTTTGTAGCTCTTAATCCTTGTACATGCACAACACTATAATATAAATGTATCCCCCGAAGGAAGTTCGACGGATACTATGGATTTGCGATCGTCGCGCCGCCGCGTCTGCATACACTCTCTCTAATAATGTAATAATATTTTACATGGACATGTCTTATGGTAAGATCGCGACACTTATCGATTTCGGCTGCCATAGCTACCGAACAGCCGCTTGGCAACACATTATGTAACAAAATCAGCAGTTTTGACACCCATGACAGGAATCAATACGATATTGAACAGTCATGTTGAGCAATGCTCATACACGAAACCTATCGCTCTTCGGAAAGATTGGATAAATATTAATAAGATTATGAGTTTAAACTTATTACAACTATGTGGACTATCCAGTTTGAGATCTATGATCATTCCATTTGGTTTATATCTGCAAACAAATCACACTGGACATGTGTACAAACTTACAGCTGATGGGTTTGTGCGAAGAGATTACTATCATTGAATAAGTTAACATAAATTTGACTAGTTTAACTTTAGTTTTACCAGTGATGTTTTTTAATGGCCACAATAAGAATAATTAGGCAAAGAACCATTTTAAATTGGGCTCAACTAGATAAAGGTTGTGTCCAGTACTGGTTTAATGGCTGCAGTACCATTGATATTCGTGAATGAGTTAAAATTAGTATTGCTAGTTAGGTATTCTATTGAGCACAATAAAAATAGTTGGGGTGAGGGATTATTGGATCAATGAGCAAAATGTTGTGTCCAGTAATTATTTTTTTTTGTGTAGTATCATTGATATTACTAAATAATTTAACATTATTTTGGCTCGCTAAGTCTATTATTGAGACCAATAATAATAGTTAAGGTGAGGAACATTTATTATTGGGCTCAATGAGGAAAATGCTATGTCCAGTAGTGATTTTATGGTTTTTCTACCATAAAATCACTACTTTGAATTCATGGCTTTTCTGAATAATTCAACATCAATTTCGGAAGTTAAGTCTAGGATTGAGTAAAAAATAGTTAAAGCAATATAACATATACTGTTGTGTTCACTGGGGGAAAGGTTGTGTTCAGTGGTGATTTCATGGCTACAGTCCCACAGATATCACTGAATAGGTTAACATCAACTTGGCTGGTTGTAACATGCTGTGAACTCTTTTTATTAATTTCAACTTCGAAATAAGTTAGCACATATTTTGAGTATGTGCTTAAAATTTGCTTCAACTTGAATATGTGCTTCGAATCTGAAGCTGTCTCAGTTGTATCATCATATCAAATTCAACATCAAATGCAGTTTTGGTTAACGTTTAGTTGGAATTTCACATTCGAACCTAATTCGGAACATTGAGAGGTGAAAATATAGCTTTTTGTGAAAACATTGATCTGCCTCCGATTACGTCATCTTGAGATGCAGTTTTGGTCAATTTCTACTCCAAATGTCAATTTCAATACAACTTTGGCATATATTATGAGTTAAAATATAAATTATGGCGAAAACTTAGATCTGGCTCCAGTTTCGTCATTTTTAATTTCAACTTGAAACCAAGTTTGGCACATACTATGAATAAAAATATAACTTATGGTGGATAGTTCGGTCTGGTTCCAATTTCGTCATCTTGAAATGCAGTTTTGATCAACTTTTACTTTGAATTTCAACTTGAAACCAACTTTGGCACATATTATGAGTTAAAATGTAACTTATCATGCTATGGTGAAAAGTTCGGTCCGACTCCAATTTCGTCATCTTGAAATTTCGTTTTGGTTAATTTTTATTTTGAATTCAACTAGTAACCAACTTTTGCACATATTATAATTTAAAATATAACTTATCATGCTGATGGTGAAAAATTCGATCCGGCTCCAATTTCGTCATCTTGAAATGCAGATTTGGTTACCCTTTACTTTGAATTTCAACTTGTAACCAAGTTTGGCACACATTAGAAGTTAAAATATAACTTATGGTGAAAAGTTTCTTCATCAATCTCTTCATCTTGAATGCCGTGTTGGTCAATTTTTACTTCGAATTTCAACTTGGAACCAAGTTTGTCAAATATTCTGAGTTGAAAAATAACTTTTGGTGAAAAGATTGATCTGGTTGTAATTCCGTTATCTTATCGAACATGTTGGAAACTCATGTTGGAAACTCATAAGCAGCGATTTCAGTGGTGGCCTTGAATTTGACCTTCAATGACCTTGAAAGGTGAATGCAGCAATTTTGGTGGAAAAAAAAACATTTGTGGCTTAAGATTTTACATTTCTCTGGTAATCTTGTTTGGACTAGCTCCATTTTTTCACGCTTATCAGATATACTTGGGGCGACAGGGATGATAGGCTACGGGGGATACACCCAAGCGGTCGTAGGCGACCGGAATTGTCTAATTGACTACATCGTTTACAAATGATATGTTTTCTTCCAGGGACTTTCCCGTGCCTTGAAGCGCGAATTCTCTTTAGAACCGACTAGTAAACGATGAAAACTATGGTCAAGGATATACCCCTTCATCGGTTAGAATTCGGGAGTGTCATCCTTGTAGTTTCTATTGTATGGCATTTGTCACGTTGATGGAACAATGCAATAAATAAAATTGTACGATTGTACGATTTTGAGTGTATTGGGTACTTTACCAATTATTTGCCAAAACTTTCCCAAGGACACCAAGACAAAGTAGTCCAAGAACAGTCCACCTTGGGTGCTCACCTGAATGCCTAGTCTTTCTTCCACGTGGTGCCTAATTGAACTTGCTTATTATGAGTTTGCAGTTATTACGGAAATGATATGATATATAAACCGATGGATAATAAATAGGATATATAATAATAATGTTTATTTCCAACAACACAAAATATACAATGTTGTTGAGGCCGTGCATAGCCACAATAGGCTGTCTTCCTGCACGGCCTTTAAAGACGAAGGGAAAAAAGAACAAGAAACAAGGAACAAAACATAATAAAAGCGAGAAAACATATCCATTGCTACACAAGTCATCCACCTGAACCCGCATAACGCCAGCCGACCAGTCGCGTGGTGCCGAGCAGAGCGGGCTTCCATCTTGACATCGGTCACCCGGGGAGAAGAAAGGATGCCGGCAGGCAGGGTGAGACCACAGAGAACACAAAAACGCTAAGATTATAAGATTATATCAGGCGTGGTCTCAGGTTGGACCAGATGAAAAGAAAGCGAATTCAGTAAAATTTAGATACAATTTAGATTTGGATTGGTGAAACAGTTGGATCTTTTCTTGCAGTTGAATGAATGTTACATTCCAAACAATGAGGGTTGCTACAAGAAATCTCGTTCCCATACATACAAAAATAATCAGATTTCAAAGTTTTCTTTAGTGTAGTGCGGGACGTTACTCTGCGAGTGTTTGGTCTGGGTTTATCATAAAAAGTATTGAAAGAGATTGGTAGTCTATCATTCAAGTAATCGAATACAAACAAAGTGCACTGGAAGTGATATAAATCATCAATTATATAGAGTTGGTATCTCAGTCTGAAGCTCAAGGGTATATCGATATGAGATACCATTAGACTAACGGAATTTATTTATTGTCACTGAAAATATTATATCCCAGCAACAATAGTGCACTGAATATGCCGATACTGATGTATGAGAAATTACAGGATTTGTCTTACAGCCTGTATTTTCGATATTGCATGGCGTTATGATAGCCTCGGAATATCGAGGCTAAAATCTTGTGATATAAATATGTGATAGTATGAGTAAACAATACCTATGCAACCCGTGGGGCATATTCCAATATTGTGATGTTTTTGTTAGGTTACCGAACATCCGGTCCGATAACCTATAGATGGTTTGCAGATGACGTCATAATCCTGTTTTGAGAATAGGATTAGTATTGTATTGCCGTCCACCCAAGGTGTTGCCGTCCAGTCAATTCTTTTGTTAAATGGTGTTGAGTTGAGTAATAGCAA
Organism: Terebella lapidaria; assembly: GCA_949152475.1. Classification (NCBI taxonomy): domain Eukaryota; kingdom Metazoa; phylum Annelida; class Polychaeta; order Terebellida; family Terebellidae; genus Terebella; species Terebella lapidaria. The sequence goes on along the minus strand of OX424555.1, from coordinate 62,882,452 downwards.
AGCATCTATTGCCGTGGCGTTGCGTCCGTCGTCGTCGTCCCTCTCAATTTTTATCTTTGAAATTTACGGTCAAATCTTTCTGAATTCTTTTTCAAAATTGCCATTTTTAGGTTACAGAACCTATGGTCCGATAACCTATTGACATGGTGTTGTGTCCGTCGTCCACATTTTTATCTTCTTTGTTTACGGGCGAATTTTTCTGAAATTTTGCACAAAAATACTTGAAAAATAATTCAAGAAGGAGGTATTTTTAGGTTACCGGACCTATGGTCCGATAACCTATTGGCATGGCGTTGCGTCCGTCGTCGTCAGCGTCGTCGGCGTGGTCGTCGGCGTCGTCCGTCCACATTTTTATCTTTAAAGTTTACGGACGAATCTTTCCGAAATTTTGCACCAGAATGCCTAAAAATAATTCAAAAAGGGGTATTTTCTATTTTTTTAATTTATTTTTAAAATTTATTTTTTTTAATTTTCACAACGGTGGCCATTTTCGACAAAAAACGGCCAATTTCTGACTTCGAGGGCCATTTTCCCAAATACTGTTCAGATAATTTTGAAATTTTTATCTCAAAATATACCCCTCATATACCTCTGTGATGTATATAAGTTTCGCTGCCCCTGAATCGCCGGTCTGCGTGTGGCGGCCATTTTCATTTTCTCGACGGGTCCCAAATGGGACTTTCCCATGTTTAATTCTCCTATGCTTTATAATGGGACACATTATGCCTAATATCTCACATAATATTGAGATTAGAGACTAGGAATTAATTGTGGACATATAGGAAATGATATATGCTGAATATTCTCGTGACCTTGAATTTGACCTCTGACCTCAGTTTCAAGATCAGAGCAAAAAATGGCTTATATCTCGCTTATTATCGACATTACAGCTTAGGAATCAATTGTGGACATATAGGAAATGATATATGCTGAATATTCTGATGACCTTGAATTTGACCTTTTACTTTATTTTCAAGGTCACAGGACAAAATGGCTAGTATCTCGGTTGTTATCGACTTTACAGCTTAGGAATCAATTATGAACATATAGGAAATGATAGTTCAGGTTTAAGTTTATTTAATTTGTTATAGCGCTCAATACTGCACAAAATGCGCATTCATTGGCGCTTGACACGTGAAAAAAATAATTAGAGAGTAGATTTGGTTTGAAGTAACACGTAGGCAATACAAAATAGAACATATGCACATTATAAAACCAACAAATTAACACTGACAGCTTATCTATGATATTAAAAACGTCCTTTGGTACAGATGGGTTTTGCGTGCGGTTTTAAATGAACTGAGGTTATCGATGTTTGTTAGATGGTCAGGAGGGGCACTCCAAATTCTAGGTCCAGTGATACTGATGGACCTATCCGCGAAGCTGGAATGCCTGGTGAACGGGATGTAAATTTATTTGATGATGTGAATCTTGTGGAACGACGGGAAACTTTACTAATAAGGAGATCGCTAAGATATGAGGGTGCCAGGCCGTGGAGAGCTTTGAAGACAAGAACTAACATCTTGAATTCCGCTCGTACAATGACAGGAAGGATATGCAGTTCTTTAAGTGCCTCGGTTGAGCTGCCATATTTAAATCTATTAAGAATAATCTTAGCTGTTAAATTTTGGGTTCTTTGAAATGGTGCTAGTGTGCTTTTGGGAAGATTGACAAATAGACTATTACAGTAATCCTTATGGGAGAAAGCAAGTGCGTTTGCTAACATTAACTGGACAGACGAACAATGCTGGCAGCCACACTCAAAGCGCCATCCGTCCAGATTATATGCAGATTATATGCAGATTATTGTCATGACCTTGAATTTGACCTTTGACCTCATTTTCAGGGTCACAGGACAAAATGGCTAATATCTCACTTATAATCGATTTTACAGCTTATACCCCCGTCACACTGGACTGGCGGTGCCACTACGGTACCACAACCGTTTTCAGTCAAAACCGCCATCACCGTAGTGACACCTCCAGTAGGGTTTTCGTATTTTTCCCCTCTCATCAAATGTGAGTTTTTCTTCACGGTACTACTGAGGATCCAGGGAGGAAGCACGGCGGCGTCACTGCGGACATGGCGATCCTACTGAGTTTCCACTACGGTTTGGTTGGTGGTTCCACGGCGATCATTGGCGGCAGTACTACGGTGTTGGGGGAAGCATTGAGGGGCCACTGAGGTGCTACTACGGGGATGGAGGTGCTACCGAGGTGCTACGACGGTGGCACTGCGGCAGCATCGCGGAACGACACTGCTATATAAAAGGGATGTGGTTTTCGGTGAAATTCATTACCTTTTTTGCTGAAGACGTGTACACTACAGTGATTATTCCGAAACGTTCCACAACAAGGGGAAGAGCTACCAAGAAACGCCCTCCTACGCCCCCTACACCCTCGGAAGAGGAGTCTTCCCATGAGGATTGCCTGCTCATCTGGCAGCAAGTTTTGCATGACGATCAGATTTCTGTTTATCTGCCATTATTTTTTTATCAATGAATTGATCTGAAGTGTTTCAAAATTTTCAGAGCACTTGAAATTTATTCAGAAAACCAAAGCTTTTACATGTATATGCAAAAATTTGACCGCAGTAGCACCGTGCAAGACCCTCAGTGCAACCGCAGTGGAAACGCCATTGCCGTACAGACACCTCAATAACACCGCCACCACCGCTGTGTGAACGCAGTGGCATCGCGGTAAGTTCGCCTAGTTTCCTCGAATTCCTCATTGAGTCCGCCGTGGCACCCCCATACCCGCAGTGCTCCCGTATTAGCACCGCAGTAGCACCGCCATCACCGCCACTTGATCGCAGTAGGATCGCCAGTTTACTTTTCTGACGGTTGCACGGCGTTCTTACTGAGGATGCATGACGGTTATGGAGATGCTAATGAGGTCCTTGTACGGTTCCACGGCGGTTATGGCGGTGCCACGACGATCCTACTGCGGATTGGTCCACTCACGGTGGTACTGCGGAAGTTTTGAACATGTAATAGTAACATGAACATGTTCAAAACTTCCGCCGTGCGACCGCGAAAGTCCGCGGTGTTGACAGTTATCCGCGGTGCTACGGCGATCAAACGCGGAATCGCCGAGGAACCACTGCGATCATGGCGGTGCCACGGCGATTTACATCGTACAAGCCCCGCCGTGGCACCGCCATTCCAGTGTGACGGGGGTAGGAGTCAATTGTGGACATATAGGAATTGATATATTCTGAATATTGTCATGACCTTGAATTTGACCTTTGATCTGATTTTCAAGGTCAGAGCACAAAATGGCTAATATCTCGCTTATTATCGACTTGACAGCTTAGGAATCAATTGTGCACATAGAGGGAATGATATATTCCAGATATTTTGATGACCTTGAAATTGACCTTTGACCTCATTTTCAAGGTCTAAGCACAAAATAGCTAATATCTCGCTTATTATCGACTTTACAGTTTGGGACTAAATTGTGGACGTATAGGAAATGATATATGCCGAATATTTTGATGACCTTGAATTTGACCTTTGACCTCATTTTCGAGGTCAGACACAAAACATCTCGCTTATTATCGACTTTACAGGTTAGGAATCAATTGTACACATATAGGAAATGACATATGCCGAATTTTCTTGTGACCTTGAATTTGACCTTCGATCTTATTCTCAAGGTCAGAGCACAAAATGGCTAATATTTCGTTTATTATCGACTTTACAACTTGAGAATCAATTGTTGACATATAGGAAATGATATACGCTGAATGTTGTCATGACCTTGAATTTGACCTTTGATCTCATTTTCAAGGTGTCACAGGACAAAATGGCTAATATCTTGTTTATTATCAACTTTGCAACTTAGGATTCAATTTTGGACCTACAGCAAATGATATATGCTGACTATTCTGATCTGATTGACTTTTGATTTCATTTTCAAGGTCACAGGACATAATGACTAATGTCTCTCTTATTATTGAATTTACAGCTTAGTGATCAATTGTGAGCTTATAGGAAATGGGACTTTCCCATGTTAAATTCTCCTATGCTTTATAATAGGACACATTATGCCTAATATCTCACTTAATATTGAGGTTAGAGACTAGGAATTAATTGTGGACATATAGGAAATGATATACATGTATGCTGAATATTCTTGTGACCTTGAATTTGATCCCTGACCTCAGTTTCAAGGTCAGAGCACAAAATGGCTTATATCTCGCTTATTATCGACTTTACAGCTTAGGAATCAAATGGTGGACATATAGGAAATGATATATGCTGAATATTCTGATGACCTTGAATTTGACCTTTGACCTCATTTTTGAAGTCACAGGACAAAATGGTTAATATCTCGCTTGTTATGGACTTTACAGCTTAGGAATCAATTATGAACATGTAGGAAATGATATTTGCTGAATATTCTCGTGACCTTGAATTTGACCTCTGACCTCATTTTCAAGGCCAAGAGCACAAAATGGCTAATATCTCGCTTATTATCGACTTTACAGCTTAGGAATCAATTGTGAACATAATAGGAAATGTTATATTCTGAATATTGTCATGACTTTGAATTTGACCTCTGACCTAATTATCAAGGTCAGATCACAAATGGCTAATATCTCACTTATCATCAACTTTACAGCTTAGGAATCAATTGTGGTCGAACTCCAAATGACATATGCTGAATATTCTCATGACCTCGACTTGAACAAGGATCTTAGTTCCTTTGACCTGATTTTCACGGTGACAGGACAAAATGACTATTTTCTCACTTATTGACTTCATAGTGTGGGAATCAATGAAGGACATATAGGAAATGTTATACGCCAAATATTCTGATGACCTTGAATTTGGCCTTTGCCTTCATTTTCAAGGCCACAGCACAAAATTGCTAATATCTCTCTGATTCTGGAATTTACAGCTTACAATGTAGCAATCAACTGTGGACATGATATATGCTTAATATTATATATGCTGAATATTCTATTGACATTGGATTTAATCAGTGACCTGGCTAACATCTAAAATATTAAACATATATTGTCTGGTAACCTATCTTTGGCCCTTGGCCTAATTTTTAGTTTTGGCAGCCATTTTCTCGAAAACTGTCTGATCACTTACGAGATTTTTGTTTCAAAAGATTCCCTAATGTACCTCCGTAGCATGTATAGTTTCATTGCCACTGATTCGCCGGTCTGCGTGTGACGGCCAATTTTTATTTTTTCACGGGTGGTCGAAAAATAATGTTTCGTCCTAAATCAAATCACTATCCGTTTCCTGCAAAAAAAAATCGCCATTGGATTTTTCGGATGATTCGCTTTATAATAGGAGCTGGCATTGGCATATTCAAATGTGGAATCATATATTGCGGTTTGAACGATGACCTTGAATTTGACCTTCAATGACCTCGGAAGGTCAAAACGACCTTTTTTGTCGAAAAAATGATGAATTCTGTCTTTGGTGGCCATTTTCTCAAAATCTATGCAGACAATTTTGTTCATAATCATGTACAAGATTCTCCTCATGTGCCTTATGATGTGTATAAATTTTGTTGCATTTGAAATGACGGTCTGTGTGGGGCGGCACTTTACTTTGGCAGCCACTCTCTCAATATCAGTTCAGACATTTTTTTCTAAATCATAAGAATTTCCTTGTGTACCTTTGTTGACGTGCATAAATTTTATTGTCCTTGTATCACCGGTTTGCACGTTGCGGCCAGTTTGATTTTTTGATGAATCAGCAAAAAACGTTTTTGTCCGAAATCAGGTCACCATCTGTCTCGAGCTGTTTCCAGGCTAACAAAAGTAAATGTATATTTGTGTTTGCCACGGAAAATTCGTATAATTAGGAAAATTCATCCACTTTTCATTTCATAGTGGAAGCTGCATGGAGTAAAGTACCAGAACAATTAAAGATTGAGTTTGAATAATGGCACATTCAAATGGGAAGTCATATGGCGAATTCACGGGTGACCTTGAATTTACCCTTCAATAAGACTATAAGTCAAAACGACAATTTTGATGAATAAATTGTGGCTTAACACCAAACATTTCTCCGGTGACCTCAGCCATTAGCCAATTTTTATATTGTGAACATGAATTCTACAAGTGACCTTATAATGTGATAGCGTATGATACTTGAACCCATGTGTCTAGACAAAAGAATACTACAGAAATAAGATTAGATAAATAAAGTAAGTCTTATAAATCAGTGTTCGGATGAGAAGTCAGTATATTTCTATTAAAGATGTTGCTAAATATGTGTGTTAACACCCTCTGATATTGGATATAGGTGAAGATGAAGAGCACAAAGAACCTTATAATAGGTATTGCGAAGTTTAACTGAAGTTTTAAAAAAACACTTATGTGTCAACGAGGCGGGTCACACGGTACCTGGGTCCACTGGTATTTACACTAAATATATAAAACCAGTAGAAAGGCTAGAATATATTATAATAACGCGACACTTGTACGATTCTACTCAATACATAAACGCATGATTGTGCACGAGTGGGATATTAGAAACTTGAATGATTGTATAAGTCAACAATCATGCTTTCGGAAACATTCTTGAAAAAGTCACCTTAGTTAGTTTCCTAGCGTACACCGCGCTGAAGGTCGAGTGTTATCTGCAGGCTACAGTCATATGTAGATACCATATATGTTTAGGCAAAGCGATTTTACGACACCCATTTATTGAACAAAAAGGAACGTAGTGTTCAGTCGTGATTTAACGAGAACACTTTATGACTCTATATTTATGACTCTATATTTATCTAAGTACGCCATAAATTTGAACAAATGGACACACCGGGCGAACCAAAAGGTCAAGGATACACTGACTCATTCCTTATAAAGGCAAATGAGTATACATTATATTTGCCTAAGGACATTTTAAGACATATAATGCTAAGGAATGTTAACTCATCATATTCTCAATTCTTCTAAGGTATACTCGGATGATGATATTTCGAATAATATAATAAATATACTCTAAATAATGATAAAATAAATATACATAAAAGACTATACTAACATCAAATGAAGGATCGAGAGAAATTACGATCCTTCTAACTAGGTTAAGAGGTCAGAAATTGCAAATGTTATATTCTAGGACCGACACATCAATTGATTAATCCCATCTATAACTTTCAACCTTCTCCAGGATATACCGTTGCGTGATTCCGCAAACGTCAAATTGAATCCGAAAAGTTGTTGTTGAAACCACCACATCATGTAAGAAAATAAACAAATAACCGAAAACGGTACGAAAAAATCACGAGCATATTCGATGTATCTTCAGTTAGTTTTTGTGTAGTAAAATGTCAAGATTGTGAATTATTGAAATATTTTTATATCCATTTTCTCCTATCATCAATTGTTTGATAGACGACAAGTGTTCATTGGTTAACTTCTTATTATTCTGCACTTGGAATTCAATTGTGATAGTTCTGATATCAAATTCTTCAAACGGCAAAGTCCTGAGTACTTTGAGTTCCGCTCCTTCAATATCGAGAGAGAAATAATCCACGTGTCTTACGCCTATAGCTTTGAGAATTGACACGAGTGGGAAACACTGTACCAAGGTGGAGCCAGTCATCCATTTCTTCTTCCGGAGCACTTCCTTGTGGATCTCCGGAACAAATTCACTGATGCCGCCCATGTAGGATTTTGTCAGTGTGTAGTTCAGGATCATGGGACGTCTGGTCGGGCTCAGACAAGCGTTAACCATGTAGGCATTCCGACGTTTCTTCGTTAGAAGCTTGAAAGTCTTCGGGTTACCTTCGACTAGAAGTCCTGTCCAATTCCTCGTCTTTTCGAAAAACAAGGTATTAGATAAAAATTCTCCATCACCAGCGCCGCACTCGATGAAGAATCCTCGTTCTTTTTTTGCCATGAGTTTGTCCACGGCCTGGGACTGCCCCTCCTGGGAGTAGTGTGTGCGGTGGGCTGCCTGCAGCCTCCACTGTCCACGCGGGAAGGGCGCCAGCACCCAGTGCTCACGGATGTGCTGGATGAGGCGTTCGTCGTCCTGGTCGGCGGCTCTCAGGGCTTCCGGTACCTCAGGCGGAGTCCACGTCGCTGGGTCGAGTCCGAGGGTGATGGGTCCGGAGTACCTCGCTGTCTGGAGCTGGTGGAGGCTGTCAGGGAGATGAACACGCGCCAAGAGGCCGAGACCAAAGAGTCCCGTCACCAGGGACACTAATATGAGCGGGAGAGTCGTACCACGACGTGCACTCAACATCCTATAGAGAGCCGAAACTCACATAAAACAGTGTATAACAGGTGGCCTTTCCGATGTAACGATGTAAACAAAATAACTGAGTGCTGATTGAGTTGTGATGTCTACCTCCCGTCGAACGCTGGAGGGCAGCCGCGTCATTATGTGGGAGTGAGTGTACATTTGACATCAACACAACAGCCAGATACTCCTTGCATGAGCGACGTTAATGGATTGAATAGGTTTATTTTTACAACGGTAGAACCTGCACAGTAGCATATTTGCTCTGACCGGTTAAATGAGTTCGCATCAATAAAATATGTTTTATGTTTCCTATCACGCGCTCTGAGGCACCATTATGACATACATGTATTGACGGAACTGCGCTATGCGATCGAAAAGACGTATGCACGTGCAAGACACAAACTGCATCAATGTATATGTAGTCTTCTGGCTCATCTGATCAAGTCATATATCTTGGGTGATATATACAGCGTTACGTGTTGAAGACTTTACATTATTCCGTGTGGGAAGAGATGTTGAGCATTTCCTCGGTTCACCTTCTATGTTGCAGTCTATCTATGTATCGCGACATGCTATGACATCACATCACGTGTAACGATCGCTGTACATATACTTCCCCAGTATGGACAACGGTAAGATTATACAGAGCCGCCTCACGACCCGATCGATTGCATGAACACACATTATACGGTGTACATGCATGCCACTTGTGTGACACAACTCATCAAATATAGGCAGTAACTGTATATATATTGCAGTATGTTGCGATATTGTGACTGAGGACTACAGCTTCATACAACCAGTACCAAAAAAATCAATATATAACTATTATCACACACTTCATCAATGCACATGGAATTCTGTCATAATTTTCAGGTGACTGTCGCCGTGAATAGATATAACCCTACGTGCTGAAACATATGACAGTTCAGGAATCCATTGTGGCACTAATGAACAGTATATGTAACGATGTGGCTATGAAACTATAAGATGGCCTAATATTATACTTTTTCTTTCAATGATTTTTTTTAGGTTACCGTACCTATGGTCCGATAACCTATTGGCATGGCGTTGCGTCCGTCGTCCGTCGTCGTCCGTCGTCCACATTTTTATCTTTAAAGTTTACGGTCGGATTTTCCTGAAATTTTGCACAAAAATACCTAAAAATATTTCAAGAGGGAGGTATTTTTTATTTTTTTTATTTTCGCAATTCTTTCAAAATGGCGGCCATTTTTGACGAAAAATGGCCAATTTTGGACTTTGGCGGTCGTTTTCTCAAAAACTGTCGATCAGATTTGAGATTTTTGTTTCAAAAGATTCCCCTTATATACCTCTGTGCGTGTATAAGTTCTGTTGCCATTGAATCGCCGGTCTGCGTGTGGCAGCCATTTTGACTTTTTTGACGGGTCCCAAATGGCACTTTCCCATGTTAAATTTTTCCTATGCTTTATAATGGGAAACATTTTTCCTGATATCTCCCTTAATATTGAGATTAGAGATTAGGAATCAATTGTGGACTTATAGGAAATACATATGCCGAATATTCTCGTGACCTTGAATTTAACTTTTGACCTAATTTTCAAGGTCACAGCACAAAATGGCTAATATCTCGCCTATTATGTACTTTACAGCTTAGGAATCAATTGTGGACCTATAGGGAATGATACAGGCTGAATATTGTCATGACCTTAAATTTGACCTTTGACCTCATTTTCAAGGTCAGAGCACAAAATGGCTAATATCTTGCTTATTATTGACTTTACAGCTTAGGAATCAATTATGAACATATAGGAAATGACATATGCTGAATATTCTGGTGACTTTGAATTTGACCTTATTTTCAAGGTCACAGGACGAAATGGCTAATATCTCGCTCATTATCGACTTGACAGCTTAGGAATCAATTGTGGACATATAGAAAATGATATATTCTGAACATTGTCATGACCTTGAACTACACATTTGACCTAATTTTGAAAGGTCACGGGACAAAATGGCAAATAACTCGCTTATTATCGACTTTACAGCTTAGGAATCAATTATGAACATATAGGAAATGATATATGCTGAATATTGCTATGACCTTGAAATCGACCTTTGACCTCATTTTCAAGGTCACATGACATATGGCTAATATCTCGCTTATTATTGACTTTACAGCTTAGGAATCAATTGTGGACATACTAGAAATGACAATTATGCCAAATATTATCGTGTCCTTGAATTGACCAATGACCTTATTTTCAAGGTCACGAGACAAAATACTAATATCTGAAATATATATTGTCCGGTAACCTTTCTTAGCCCTTGGGCTAATTTTTTTTCTCGAATCGCCTCTTTAGGTTACCGACCCTTTGTTTGGTCCGATAACCTACTGGCATGGCGTTGCGTCCGTTCACATTTTTATCCTGGAAAAATGTTTCCAGGAAAGTTTTTTTTTAGTTTTTTATGTTCACATCTTTGTTCAGAAAGGCGGGCATTTGTGAAGAAAAATGCCTGATTTTGGACTTTGGTGGCCATTTTCTCAGAATCTAATCAGTAACTTTTTTTCTCGTTCACGCATAACAATCTTTATTTCATTGTATATATATATACCTCTGTGGTGTGTATAAGATTCGTCACATTTGAATCGCTCGAAGTGGGCCATTTGGCCCAAGCTTGGCCCAAATGGGCCTTTCTCTTGTCAAATTCTCCTATGCTTGTTAATGGGACACATTATTCCAATTATCTCTCTTGATATTGAGATTAGACATTAGGAATCAATTTTGGACATACAGGTAATGATATATGTCAGGAATATTTCCCCGACCTTGAATTTGACCTTTGACCTATTCTTCAAGGTCACAAGACAAAATGGCTAATGTCTCATTTATTATCGACTTTACAGCCCAGGAATCAATTGTAGACATTTAGGAAATGATGTATGCTGGATATTCTCATGACCTCGAACTTGACCTTATTTTCAAGGTCAGAGCACAAATAGCTAATATCTCGGTTATTATCGACTTTACAGCTTAGGAATCCACAGTGAACATATAGGAAATGATATATATTGAATATTCTGGTGACCTTAAATTTGACCTTGACCTAGTTTTCAAGGTCAGAAAACAAAATGGCTAATATCTCGCTTCACAGCTTAGGAATCAATTGCGAACATATGGGAAATGATATATGCTGAATATTCTCATGACCTTGAACTTGATCTTTGACCTCATTTTCAAGGTCAGAGAACATAATGGCTAATATCTCACTTATTATCGACTTTACAGCTTAGAAACCAATTGAGGACATACTAGAAATGATGCTACATATTCGTGTGGCCTTGAATTGACCAATGACCTTATATTCAAGGTCACGGGTCGAAACGGCTAAAATCAGAAACCCTTAAGAGAGGTTTCTGCTAAAATCTAAAATATATATTGTCCAGTAACCTTCCTGAGCCCTTGAGCTAATTTTTATTATTCCTCATCGATAGGGTTATACACGTTGATCATCAGAGTTATAATTCTAGCTGAGAGCCACTACGTTAGGGTTATTATTTTCTACTGCCTATTACCAATCACTGACACATGTTTTAAAACATAACACAACAACGCATTATTCATTTAGTAATAACGTGTCGGACCTTCGATATAATACTGGCCATGTGAATAATATGACAACAATGTTGAAATACACTCGCATTCCGTGGAAGCGATGCAGCTTCCACCATTTTGCTATATCACTTCAGGTGTTTTAAGGTTTTACGATTGAATGAGCAAATTGACTGCTCCTGTACAGTTTGATCTTTGTGCATGTCAATTTGTGTTGAAGATGTGATTTGCTGGTATGTTGTGTGTGCACTACGCACTCCCTATAAATATAACACGAATCAAGGCGCAAATCCATAATTTATTAAAGCCACTACTATAGATAAAGCTGCAGAATATTTAGCGCTACCCCAGGCCCATTGTACGCACACGTTCCGATGCATCGAAACAATAGATAAGGCGATGAATACAAGTTTACGTTAACTTATCGGCCAAATCTCGTTGCGTAAATGTATCACAATCACGTGATTTTTTACCCGATTATGATTAGTTGTTTAATTTCCGTTGCAAATCCGCTTTTTGTTCCAGAGCCACGTCATAACTCACCACCAGATTACCACCGGATTATATTCACTAGTTTTCTCCCCATACGTTGGTAGGAGACAATTGGACGTCCTAAACACGTTCGTTGGTCACGTCCATTGCACGTCCATCATGAATATGATGGTGCGAGTATTATTGTGTTCAAACTTTCTAAAAGGTTTTGATGCGAATGGTGTGTGATTTGCATAAATCTAAACTATATATAACATAAATTGTAAATGTACGTCGGCGGGAAGATGAAGCAGGTACATCGTGTTTTAAACAATCATTATCCTATCATGTACTAACAGCAACTTTCAATTATCATTTAGATTGGAAGAAAGTCAATGTATTCCACTTTTTATTTTTGTGGTATGTCGTTGTTCTTTTTTTTTTCTCTCTAGTCTAGCTCGGTAATTCCATGAGACATCGTGACATGATATTTACGGTGTTAAAGTAAAAGATCGAAATTCAATATCAGATGAGCCAATAACAACATTGGTGTGTGAGTTAATTACGCTCTGATAACTTACAAGTTTCATTCTCATTTGTTAATGTTGATTTTGAGAACACTGAAAATAATTTGAATGAGCGAACATTTTATTTTAATTCTCATATTGCGAACAACGGAAATAATATGAATGAGTAACTAGCGGCATTTAATCCATAATGCATTGGAGAATGCCCATGGTATTACAATGATACGTTTGCCTTGCAAAATAATGACCTATTACAGCAGAGAACACATATTATATCAGCAACGACACTGACAGTGCACGATAAACCGGCTAGTACAGTATAGTTTCGATAGAAAATCGATACTGATTCTGATATTATTCACCGTATACAAAATGCATGTGTAATCGTACAAAGACAGAGCTCGATACTTGTTCACAATGGTAAATTTTCAAACACGGCTAGATACCAGTCATTTACATCCACTGCCACCCACACTATGTCATGTTATTCTCTCAGATACCAGTAATCACGTGGGTTGTAATCATTGTGTTCCCAGGAACATGTGGACACCGATCGACACTTGCGTCATGAGTATCACAGCGTTAGGACTCGCATCCCACTGAGTGCGACTTTGCGTGATAAGAGACATCCAGGGTCAAATTAGCGAGGTGTCGTCAACCTCTCTAGAACGATTGATACCTTCCAAGTGCAACTCCGTGGTTATCCATCAATTGTGACGATGAAATTTCCTGCTTTCCGTTTCGATTTTTTGTTTACTTATCACGACGGGTTCCATTTCCTGGCTGACAGTGAGTAAGAGAAAGAAACGGCACAGGCGTATTTATATGTATACATGTACATAGTGGCATTCAGACCGAATGTTCAATGTGGACACCCAGTATATGATCATGTGAACAGCACATTCTCCACGATGTCACTCAATTTAGATTCGTGGTTTTACGGAATATATAAAGTGTATTTGGCAAGAATTGTGTTCATGAACAAGATGACCACAACTTCTGCAGCTTTAACCGATTAATCATTCACCCAATCTGCTAGTGGTATTGATTTAGAATGCTGAATGAGGTCTCATGGGCGTTCATGGTCAAGTTTGCTACGGTCATCATCAAAATCTAGCTATATTATTTATGGTAATAAATTGATACTCACAACCATTCATTGTCATATTTTACTTTGACATGAAAAAAAAAGCTGAAACGCCATGAATATATGTTAAGTAAATGTTCATTTGGGGGGGGGGGGGTACTAATATTTCAATTTAGAAAACCTTCATTCGACCTTTCAATGCTAGGCACCAAACACACTCCCGTATTTATTGGAAACTTCCATACGTCTGCCATTGAAGCTTAGGCCTTATTCACAACAATTCAACCCCGATAGCTAATTCATTGTATTGCCCATCTGTTGACAAAGACCAACTCTAGCCTTAAGCATCCAACTGAACCACTTGTTTCGACGAGTCTGTCAATATGACACTATGCAGTTTGTAGTGGAATTATACGTGAGTTAGAAATAGTTACCGAACACATTTTGAAAAAAAAAAGTCTAAACGTCAAGAAAATTGCCATTCTGGTACAAACATGCACGCGATTTCAAAGCAAACGAATGCATGGATATACTATTTTGACTGATATAATATCAATGGCCCATCTCATGCCTTGTGGAATTATAACATAAAACGTCAAGTTATTGGACCAGAGGTCCGGTAACCTACGAATACGTGTTCATTCAGTGTGACAATATGCTTGGAAGTGGACTGACCACGACTTGTGTCCACATACTTCTTACAAAAGAAAATATTTGAATAGAGGAGGTGTATCGAGCCAATCATATGTGTATCGAGCCAATCATACGTGTATAGAGCCAATTCATACGTGTATCGAGCCAATAATACGTGTATCGAGCCAACCATACATGTATCGAGCCAACCATACGTGTATCAAGCCAATCATATGTGTATTGAGCCACTCATACATATATCGAGCCAATCATACGTGTATCGAGCCAACCATACGTGTATCAAGCCAATCATATGTGTATTGAGCCAATCATACGTGTATCGAGCCAATCATACGTGTATTGATCCAATCATACGTGTATCGAGCCAATCATGTGTATCGAGCCAATCATACGTGTATCGAGCCAACCATACGTGTATCAAGCCAATCATATGTGTATTGAGCCTATCATACATGTATCGAGCCAATCATATGTGTATCGAGCCAACCATACATGTATCAAGCCAATCATATGTGTATCGAGCCAATCATATGTGTATCGAGCCAATCATATGTGTATCGAGCCAATCATACGTGTATCGAGCCAATCATACGTGTATCTTGCCGATCCATACGTGTATCGAGACAATCATACGTGTATCGAGCCAATCATACGTGTATCGAGCCAATCCATACGTGTATCGAGACAATCATACGTGTATCGAGCCAATCCATACGTGTATCGAGCCAATCATATGTGTATCGAGCTAATCATACATGTGTTGTGAAACTGCATCCGTAAATTAGCGAGTCCCAATCCAACAAGCCAATCAGCATCACCACAGCGGGTATGACGTAATCGGGGAAAGCCCTACAGCCGGGGCCCGGGAAACGCAAGTCAGACGAATGTGAACCCTTGGACTGAAAGCACGAAGAACGCTCGCACACCGCAGCCTGATTCTACTTGCAGCCGAGGATTCGTCTCATCTGCGACACTTGCCTGAGCAAGGTAATTGTCAACATATATACATCAGTGTTTTACAACATTGGTGTCAGAATAAAAGTGTATATTTCGCCTGGAAAACCAGATTGTCATCGGATTGAAAAATTCGTGAAAAAATCCGGCCAGACATTTTTTGCTTCACGCATGATTGACCGCAGGTGTGATTTCCACATGCGGATTAAAACTAGGTCACCAGTGTGAGCGCATGTATTGAAATTTTTCACCGTACCGTGTAGAATTCACCATATCCATTTCAAATCCAATATCGTGTGTATTCAATACTGTTCAAAAATTTGACTTTGCAAGTTTTCCTTCCTATTCAATAACATTACAATCTCAGAAATAGAAAATAGTTGACAGTTTTGATTAGATTACAGTCACCAAGTTTGGACATACAGTTAACAAATTGTGCGTGTATTAGTCCCAACAGACTCATTGATAAATCCGTATAAATTTTCACGGCTTATAGAATCGTGTTTGGTCATTTGCTGATTTAAAGTTGGTGTGACTTACACTCTAGTATTAATTCAACCAAGTGACTGATAATTTATTGCAAATCATTCTATATTGTCACAATTCGTGATAAATACCGAAATGTGTCTGTTGTGATAATGTTGTAACCATACATATTACAATACATCAGTAAATAGTTAATACTTTGCTGAATTCCTGAGTATTTTCGCGGTAATCATAGATTGATTGACACAAGTACCTATACATTTAGCTCATAACTACATCTACATCATACTCATTCTGCAATATACTGGTCAAATATTATTTGTGTACCTTTCCCAACAGATTCATTGGTAATTGTATTTTTGGACTTTGCTACTTTCCCAGTAAATAATTTCGGGTCACTTGTTAATTTAGGTGTGGTGTGAGATACACTCTGATATTTACATTGATTTCGTGACCAGTAAGTTAGTTCAAAATTATTGCTTGCCACAATTAGTGACAAATTAAGTGGATCTGTTGTGGAATTGTCGTCATATAATTTATATGTGGAATACTTTGAACCCATCATAATTATTCGCTGACATTGGTATCCGCACACATCAACTGAAGCAAACAAAATTGTTGAATCATCAACAGTGACCAAATCGCTTACTTAAGTGGTACTAATACCGAACAAGACTAGTATTATACTATGTTGTCATTGTGATATCAAATTGATTATGTAATAATTGTCTTGCATGTGATGTGATATTTATTTGTGCATTGTATTATTTATTGCTCGCTTGTAATATTTATTGAGTTATAAACTCAAGAATTGTGTGTATTGATTGAATATTGTATATGTATTGATTATATTCAGTATTTGCATGTATTTATCGATTGTATGTTAATGTAAACGGTCATTGTATTTTGACACGTACTTGAGCCTACATCACGTATATGTTATTAAAGTAATTGGTATTTATAAGTGTATCTATATTCGTGTGTTTCAATATTGATATTGGTGTAAACTATTCATTATATATCTATTGTATGTAATTGTTACAGTCACTAAAAGAATTATTGTAATTTACAATAGGTAATTTGGATATAAATATACAGTAACTAGTGTATAATAATTATAAAATCGGTATAGGTGAATTCCTATTGCAACTTCGTAGGTAAAGATCAAACAGGTTAATAATTACAATTATTGTAACTGTGGTAGGGAACATTGTGAGCATGGATATAAATAAGGCTTCAGTGGAGGAACTTCAGAAGTTGCCTCAGATTGGGAAACAAAAAGCTAGAGAGATAGCTAAAATCCAGTCTCCCGACAAGGAAATTGATCTGCTGCAATTGGTTACTGTAACCAATTTGCCCAGTCGACACTTCACCGAGTTGATTGCATCTGGTGTCCTCCAACCTATTCCAGAAGGTACGTCTGCTAGTGATGAATCATCAGAAATGACTACAGTTGTGGAATCTGGAATGGACCAACAGTATGCCACAAAGACTGAACTACAACAGCTCAGAGGAGAAATCACAGGAGGATTTGACAAGCTGGCAGAGGAGATGTCCCAACTGAGAACTGACATGACGGATTTGATCAAGTCACTGGGGTTTCAACCACACCCTAACCAACCACCTGCGAGGAACTGGTCGTTTCCACCAACTCAGATGCCCACACCGGGAGTTGTGGGTGAGAAGTTTCCATCAGCCGACCAAGGGGATGTTGACACTGTCATTAAAACCAGTGGACCACAGTTTCTTGGATTTCCAGAGAAGTCGAAGGTACTGGAGCACATGTGGGACCGAGAACCCAAGCCGTTGGCAGATCATGAAACCTGCATTGCACGTATAGGTTACCCCCAGGATGGAGTGTACTCCAGCACAAGTCCAAAATCATTAGGGGGATGAAAAGCAGAGGAGCCTCTGAAGAATGCGGAGCCTGAGCAGAAGCCTGGTCAAAATGAACCTCCCAAGGATGAAACTAGACCCCGAGACCATACTCAAGAACAAGGCGGGACAGAAGTCACGAAACGGGTGGACACAAAACATTCCTTGCCTCCACCAAAACCTTCATGTAGGAGTCGGAAGTACGGTTCGGAGTCTGATGAATCTGATGATGACGATGACTGCCTGGATTCCAGTGAAGACAGCACTGACGGGGAAAGCGAGAAGGAAGTCCGACACAGACGTCAGAACCATGGCGAGGACCCTAACCCAACTGACAACTGGAGTAGTATTTACTTCCAGTCCAAGCAAATGGCGAAAACCAACCAATTGGAAGCCAGAACCAAAAGAAAGAAACAACTGTTGTGTCTGCGGGACAAGGCCATTGAGTTCTTGCAGGCTAGACCATCTCTGTCCAGGAAGCCATGCGTGGACCTGATAAAGAGGCTGAAAAAGCGATATTGTCAGAAAGATTTGCCTTCCATCATCAGGAAGCAGTTGGGTTCGGCTCAACAACAAGAAGGTGAGGATCTCGACGACTACGCGAACCAAGTGCACCGGCTGGTCACTGACAGGTACCCAAGTGCCCACACCAGCATGGTCAATGCCCTAGCCATGGATTCTCTTCTTAAGAGCTGCAAGGACAAGTCAGATGCCTCCAGAGCCGTTGAGCGAAATCCGTCAACACTGGACAGAGCTTTGAAACATGTGAAGAGTTCCGTTCACAACCAGAAGACCTTCCACCAGAAGAGCTATACAATACGACAGGTGTCATTTGTCGAGCCGATCTGCAAGGACGAGCTGAAGACTGTCAAAGCAGTCAGCCCAAAAGGACTAGAACTCAACCAGATAGTAGACTGCCTATGTAACCTTCTGGCACACTGCCAGAACAGCTCCAGATCTCAGGAGTCCGAAGACAACAACCAAACTTCAACTTCAAAGGATGTCTGCTTCCGTTGTTGTAGCCCAGGACATTCTGCTGCAATTTGTTCTACCAGAACCATCATCAACCGACGGGACTACTACAGATCACCACAGCGATACCGTGCAGGTGCCTCGCTTACTTGCTCAAACCAGACGTCAAACTCCAACGGGTTGATGAAGTAGGGCGTTCGTCAACCTACTCTCAGCAGGGCCCAATCCCAGCGACAGAAGAGCTTACCGAATCTGAATGTCTGGGTCAGTTTTCGATGCGGTGGGATGCTCCCTCTGTTTTGTCAACTGATCCTGATGTTCAAACTGGTCACATACTCAGCCGGACTCTCACCAAGCAAAGAGCAGCAGGATCCATGTGTGGAACAGCAGGATTGTCCCGAAACAAGTCAGAGAGACCGTTAATCCGAAGCACCAAGATCCATGTTCGGAGTGGCGGGATTCTCCTTCTGCTTTGTTCGTGGATCAGGATGGTCATTGATAGAAGGAGACAGGGGAACTTCGATAACATCAGACCAGTATCACGATCCGAACCGGAACAACCAGATCCAGATCCGGAATTCGAAGTTCCAGATGGACCCCAAAATCAAAGACGGGACCGGCAAAGGGATCAAGAGACATCAGAGATCCAAGGTGACTGGGGCCTGACTCGCCTATTTGAAGAGCCAACCCAATCGAGAGCGGGAAGAAGGGTCAGGCCACCTGCATACCTGGTGGACTACGAGCAGTAGGATCACACCATTCTAGATAAGTTACTTAATAACTAACCCTGAATTTGGTCACCCGGATAACGTCTAAATTGTGTATTCTAAATTTCCGCAGAAATCGGTGAGAATTCCTTTCTGATTTCCTAATTTGTATTCCAATGTTTTATTTGTTTTTGGAACTGGTGAGAATTTCTCTCTGGTTCCCTAACTGTCTGTTTTGAACTTGCAGAGATGGAGATCGTTGATGAATCAGAATTCATCCCCGACTATGACGAGACTCTTCTCGAGGAGTCGGTGTCAACGGCCCTGTCCGGAACCTCGGAGACTCATGCTGAGACTCGGCTGGTAACAGCTAGTGCTGACACTCTGCGTGGGCCCTCTGACCGGCCACCCTCAGTGAAGCGCACTGCCGACGGCAAAGTCAAACAGTTGAAGGTGTGCACCATCTGCAAGGAGCCTACTCAAGCGGCCATGAAGCGTCATCTGATAGACTGCCATCTGCCCTGGTACGTGCGGCCCGACCACTGTTGCTTCCGGTGTCAGAAATCCGAACTCAGCCGAGCCTTCTTGATTGCCTGTCACGAGTCCAAACCTGACCACCTAGAGGAGGACTTCTTCACCGACCGACGGCTGACACAATGGGTAGGCCAGATGAATGGTTTGCTTAACTTCCTCCGGCAGGAATTTTGCTGTTCTACCCTGCAGGACCTACTCCAGCTGGTGATCGAACAGCGCCTCTACAATGACGACCGGTCGCAGAACATTCCCCCGTCCTACCAGCAGCTCTTCCACAGCTTTGAGGTGCTGAACGGGAGACCGGACCATATGGAGGTGTTTGCTCTGATCCCGCCGAGCTCCGTCGAACCTGTCTGACTCACTGGTCTATCGTGATCAAGCTGATTGTCGCGCTGGATGAACGCCAGGTCCGCTTGCCGGATATTATCCAACCGATACAACCAGTCATCCCCGGGCTGCAGCTCATCACCATCGATGCTCACGCTCACCTCGAGAAGTTCCTTGGAGATGGTCACCTCAACCTTCCACAACTAGAGGCCAACACCCCAGAGGGACAGCGTGTTGCACTGGACAGGATTGTGGCGAGCCTCAACTTTCCTGGTTTCGGGCGCTTCCTGCCCCGTTTGGAGAAGTTGTCTGGTGTGAGTTTCACACTGGGCTACCATCCGACGGTGGTTGGTCGCTCTCGGGACGAGGTGACGGATGTCCACTGGGCAGAACTGCGGATTGCCGTGGCGCGGCCTGACTGTGTTGGGGTCGGAGAGATCGGTCTCGACTACTTCCGGCAGACCAAGGAGGAAGAGCACAACCGCCAACGGGAGTACTTCAGAGTTGTACTGGGAATTGCCTTGGAGCGGCGGCTTCCAGTAGTGCTGCACATCCGAGATGCATTTGGGTCCGATCAAGCGACCTCGGACAGTCTACGGATCCTCCAGGATGTCCTGCCGCGACAGCACCCCGTCTATCTTCATTGTTTTTCGGGAACAGTGAACGCAGCCAAACGGTGGACCTCAGCCTTCCCAAACGTCAGGTTCGGCATCGGAAAGACACTTCTCCGCTCGGGAGAGCCTACCACCCAGATGCTCAAGGCCATGGAGGGTCATCGTTTGCTGCTGGAGAGCGACGCGGGGTACCAAAGCCCGACACCATTCGCCTTACGGCCCATCATCCAGCGGATCGCGCGAGTCCGGAACTTCCCGCCGACACTGATCGCCCTCCAGGCCCGTCAGAACGCCCTCCGGTTCTTCTGGGGGGAGGGAGAGTCTAAGAAATAGTCGATTGTGATATATATGTATTGTGTGCCTGAAATTCATTTTAAATTTGTTCCTGTAGTGGCTGGAAGCTGTCCTGGGATGGCGGCATTTTGCCTCTGCCTGGGATGGAAGTAAGGTCGCTACAGAGGGTGTATGTAAAATCAAGTGGATTTTCAGTTACGAGTGTGGCCATGACATAGCTCGTGTGTTTTGTGCCTGATGTGTAAATGCAATTAGTATGCCTGTGGTGTGTATTCATATTCCCGTTGTCCAGTTACGAGTAGTAACCAGGAAGTTTGTCATGGTGGTAGTTTTTATGGTTTTAAGGTTCCACGTAGCCAGGGTTACGAGTTGTAACAGGCTGAAATGTTTTATCATGTTATCCAGTATTATTCAGAGTTACGAGTTGTAACAAGTTGAGTTCATGTATATATTGTTACCATTCAGTATTGCCGCTGCTCAGTATTGTAACTCTACCCCCTTTGGGTTGGTGGGATATTCCCCCTGATTCTGAGGAGTGCACAGAGGTTAGGCTAGGTTGCCTGTTTAGTTCACGAATGTCATCACTATAGTTTTAGGAGTTTTAATGGTCACACATTAGTCCGTGTACTCGTCCTTCTTCAGAACGCCCACAAGTATTTCCTCTAGCTTTCAACAGGATAGTCCGGAATCCTTCAAAACGGGGGAGGATGTTGTGAAACTGCATCCGTAAATTAGCGAGTCCCAATCCAACAAGCCAATCAGCATCACCACAGCGGGTATGACGTAATTGGGGAAAGCCCTACAGCCGGGGCCCGGGAAACGCAAGTCAGACGAATGTGAACCCTTGGACTGAAAGCACGAAGAACGCTCGCACACCGCAGCCTGATTCTACTTGCAGCCGAGGATTCGTCTCATCTGCGACACTTGCCTGAGCAAGGTAATTGTCAACATATATAATACATCAGTGTTTTACAACACATGTATTGAGCCAATCATACGTGTGTCGAGCCAATCATATGTGTATCGAGCCAATCATACGTGTATCGAGCCAATCATACGTGTATCGAGCCAATCATACATGTATCAAGCCAATCATACATGTATCGAGCCAATCGTACGTGTATCGAGCCAATCATATGTGTATCGAGCCTATCATACGTGTACTGAGCCAATTATACGTGTATCGAGCCAATCATATGTGTATCGAGCCAATCATACATGTATCGAGCCAATCATATGTGTATCGGGCCGATCCATACGTGTATCGAGCCAATCATGTGTGTATCGAGGCAATCATATGTATATCGAGTCAATCCATACGTGTATCGAGCCAATCATACATGTATTGAGCCAATTCATACGTGTATCAAGCCAATCATATGTGTATCAAGCCAATCCATACGTGTATCAATCCAATCAAAAGTGTATCGAGCCAATCCATACGTGTATTGAACCAATCATATGTGTATCGAGCCAATCATATGTGTATCGAGCCAATCCATACATGTATCGAGCCAATCCATACGTATATTGAGCCAATCCATACGTGTATTGAGCCAATCATACGTGTATCGAGCCAATCATATGTGCATCGAGCCAATCATATGTGTATCAAGCCAATCATACGTGTATCAAGCCAATCATACGTGTATCGAGCCAATCCATACGTGTATAGAGCTAATCATATGTGTATCGAGCCAATCAGACGTGTATTGAGCCAATCATACGTGTATCGGGCCAATCATACGTGTATCGAGCCAATCAGACGTATGTCGAGCCAATCATACGTGTATCGTGCCAATCATACGTGTATCGAGCCAATCCATACGTGTATCGAGCCAATCACACGTGTATCGAGCCAATCCATACAATATACACGAAGGACAATACATGATTAGACTGGAATACTACTGGTTACCATACATATAATACAATGCCATGAAATATTTCAATAATGACGTGTCGAGTGAGCACATCTGGTTAAAAAATCGTGTCATGATGTACGGTTGCATTTCCAGTTTGCTATACTCATGAACAATTCGAATCCTTTCAAAATAAATATAGAACCCATATCCGAGTACAAAATCTTCCGAGCGACAAAACCCGAGTCCAATATCTGATCTCAAAGTCCAGTGTCAGATTGTCGCGAGAATTGTATGGAACTTCATGAACCCCCATGCATGGCCAAAAAGGTGCACTATGGTGTTCCGGAAAGAGTGAGCATTTCTTGTCCCATATCTAATACCTGTCACGAAGTCCGAAAATCAAACAGATCTTGCTGTACATTAGTGACAGATTTGGTGTTGATATGCACAAGATCGTGTTGACGTCCAGATAATTTCTTGATAGCAGCTGTCAAACACATACCCATGTTGCAGCAGAATATGCAGATACGGTGGCTGATTCATGCCATAATGCGTTTTTTCCTAAAGCTTCATGTCTGCAACTAGATCTAGAAAAGTGTATAAGTTGTGAGACAAACACATCATATGTTGGCGACATAGGAATGCTGCTGCTTGGAAACAAAAATTACCAATGCAAAGATTGAAATCATCACGCTTGTTATATAATATAGTTGACAGGTTAGAATTCCAATCAGTCTCTAATCTTAGATCTGAAGTATTTGATCGGGCACTCGTTATATTCCAAAAGATTGTATTTTAGGTTTCTTATCAGCATCATTAAAATATTTCTATACTCATGGTAATAGCTTAAAAAATTAGAGGAGTCTGTTATATCTTTAATTTCAAGTTCCTCAGGATAGACGACTTTCAAATAATCACCAAATTTAGGGGTATTCAGGGACAATATATAATCTATGTTCCGGAAAGTGAAATTAAAGCTGCGAGTTTGTTTCCTAGATCATCTCGTTTGTAGGTGTCAGATGCAATATGATTTATGCGAGTATAAAACAGATCTGCCAATGATCGTACACAGACACACACAAGTTTCAGTCGTAAAATATTAAATACTCTGTGGTCAATGATCCGTAGGTAGTTGGCATTAAATGGTCATATTTTTCAAGATAACATGTCATCATAATTATGTATATATATAGATAACATCACGAATTACATAAGTTGTTCATTATCTACTAGTATGTCATACATGTAAGATGATGTCAGTTCAGAGGCGTAGATAATCATAACGTTATCCATACAGGCTAACTGTTCAAGGAGTTGTCTGATGTGTACTCTAGCACTATTTCTTAACTATCCGCGTATGGTTAACTCATAATACATATTTTGGCTGAGATATGTCTGAGGTATGTCAGCGGCTCGGTCCTCCTCAAAATTAATCAAAATCGGATAAAAAACGGTTGCCATGGCAACGGAAAACGTGAAAATCACATAATTGGCTCTAACTCCAGTTCTACTTAATATTAATTTTCCAGCTATTTTTGTACATTTTTTGGCCAATTCCCGATCGTGTGGTGTACGACAGATGGTCGTACGCCGAAACCTCTCCATTATCGCCCGATGTCGAAAAATTTGGGGTCACGATTTTGATTATTTTTGGCCAGCGACGTTTCAGTGGAAATGTTTGCGCTCATAACCCGAAGGCAAACGGTCCGATCGATCCGAAATTTATAGAGCTGCAGTGCTATTGAAGTGGCTCGCTCCAGTTCGAATTTTATCAAATTCGGATAAAAACGGTTGCCATGGCAATGGAAATAAGAAAATCACATAATTTTCAACCTATTTTTCTTTGGCCAATTTCCGATCGTATGGTGTACAACCGATGGTTGTGAGACCAAAACTCTCAATTATCGCCTAAGGTCTAAAATTTGGGGGTCACGATTTTATTACTTGTGAGTGTTCTGAGAGTCGAGACCATATTGTGAAGCCAGTTATCAATCTGTTCAAAACGTTTTCGTTCATGAGATGTGCCTTGATAATAGAAACATTACGGTGAAATTTTACAGCTCAATATTGAACGACAAGGTCAAGGTCACAGAAGAGGTCAAAATCGAAAAGTTGCGATAACTCCGTTTATATTCATGATTAATTTTCCCTGATAATTTTCTGTGGTCAATTCTCTATCATTTGCTATATGACCAATGGTCGTATGATAGAAATTTCCCATTATAGCTCAAGGTCGAGACTGTAAGGGTCATCAGCTCAAATTACCAGCTCATTTCAAGTAGTAATAATTCAGAAACCACTGAAGATATTCAATAGAATATTTTACGCAGTATAAATCTGAATGAGCCTGCAAAATTTGGAAGGTCAGTGTCAAGGATTCAGGCCGTGGTCGAGAATCTGGTCAAAATAGAGAAATCGCAGGAACTCTACTTCTATTAATGAATAATCATCCCATGAGTTTTGTATTTTTCTATGGCCAATTCCTGACCATTTGATATATGACAAACTGTCGTATGACCAAGATCCCCGATTATCACCCACGTTGAAAATGCAAAGGTTATCAGCATTAATTTCAGTGACTAAATCTGAAGGGCGAGGGTCTGCAATCTCTGATTGTCTCGTTAGTATTGTTATTTATTCGGACGTACACTATGATTATTTTGATACGGACCCCGAAACATGTGCGTCATATGGGTTACGCTATTCATATGTACTATTCAGAACAAATAATTTTTGAGGGGGCAACTGAACCACTATAAATACACCAAAAGGAGAACAGAGAGAGTGGCAACGGTAAGTTTCGTGATAAACATCCTGACATCGATTCTCCTGCGTCATGAATAATACACGATGGAGTTTGCCTGGACAATTTGCCACGCCCTGGATCCGGTTTCTCCCAAGACACACAAAATTGCATACACCTAGGTGGGTAGCAGATTAAGAACACACCTTCGCCCTGATACTCCTCTCGCGGGGGCTGTCAATTATATCAATCATAATATCGCATTCAATCCGTATCATTTACATTCATTCCCATCTCAGCCGACCAGCAGTTACATTAATCCATTGTGCATTGTTGTCAATATTACTCTCAATTGTACTTGCTTTCATCAGGGGCAGGTGAATGACTTGAACATGTAACCCAAATTACAGTTATAGGGTTTATCACGATACACGCAAGTATCGTGGCTATTACAAGTCGGCTTGTAGAAACCGATTTATTAATCAACGCGTGCCTTGGCAAACGTCACCACTCTTCACGGCAATCTTTTATCACCTCAATGTATTATACTGGTGCTTCATATATATTTCATACTACGCCAGTGTAAAATCATTTATTTCACTTTTGAATTTATTTAATTAATATTTTAGTACGTGTATTCTGTTCTCACAAAAAAACAACAATTCTTTGGCATATATGGTCTTGTGGTTTTCACAACAGCTATACATCTGACAAGTTTGTGCCTTTTCATCTTTTATACTGTTATCCTGGCACGCGTATGGAATACATGCCCGTTCAAAGCAATCGCCTGCAAGAATATGCATTTTTTTTTTCAAAAGTAAATTGTAGTTCAACGCATTTATTACATAATAACAAAACATGTGCATCATGATTCCGACTACAATCCCTCAAAGTCGCCATTCTATCCGTTTGAACACACATTTCTTGCGAGTTTTGTACAGAAACAAACGAATGGATGCCCAAATTGCTCTGGAAAATCTTGAAGTACTTCTTCCAGTTTATCTCTGTATGTATGTTTAGGGTAGTTATGAGAGATAGATCTGTGATTTACCTTGGTGTGTAGAATTTTAAGGTATACATTAATTACTCGACCGGATAACGTGATGTACAGCATAATGTACGGTGACTGAAATCTTAATCTACAAAGGCCCTAGGGACAAGAAAATCGTCTCCAACTTACCATGCTCACGGCAGCCGTCATGGAATCCGCACAGTAATCATGGTAATGTAATTAGGGAGTATCACTATAGTTGTTTTTCGCACAAGCATAATAAAACAAAATGACGACGCCCATAAGTATAAATCATGCTGGTGATAATTTTCATATGCATGCATATGTATTTTACTCTCGACATCAATAGGAGAAGTCGTGTCATGTTTCGCAATACCAACTCCTTACTTGTTTTGCAAACTACAGGCGAGTTACTTATTGGAATTTATGAGTATGCTTTTCGTATAATTTATGTATGCATGAACATAGGGCTCTTTCATTGGGTATGATGTGTTTAACTACGGACCTTTGGCATCTTTTTCTAATAACACTTCCGTTTTCCTTGTTAAAATAAAAATTTATTTGGAGTGTAAGAGTGAGTTTCATACAAGTACACCTGTTGGTTGATTCCACACGCACGTAAGGCAGCTTGCGCCAACAAAGACGATAAGGATCCTAGTACACCCTAACAATTTTACCTGAATTTCAGTCACATATATAAAAGATAATAGACCTCTGCTATGTTCCATCGGCAGTCGTTTACGATTCAGACAGATGACCTTTTATCCAGAAATACGATGAAGCACAAAAGGCAGTTAAGTGGTCGGAAATAACGCGATATCCTTGTCGACGTCTTGCAAATGATGACAGAACTGTCAACGTTAACCAGAGTTGTGCAAGTACATGTAATCATGGAGAATTTTTGACCTGACTTCCCATGCGAAAAGATACACGTTTTATCAATAAGATGTACATATGCTTCTTGTGGTTTTCTTCTCTCTTTTTCGAGGCTGGCTGTGACGTTGCATCAACAAAACGGAAATCTTGTGACATGAATACAACGCATGACGTGTACATGATAATTTACCAAAGATATTGACAGAACAGGCAAACTTGAATGTATGCTGGCGGCACTCGCAGCACTCACAACACTAAAACGGCACTTAGAAATACTTATGTCCCGGAAATTAGCATAAATTATTTACCTTATACACATGTGTATGACCGACAGCGCCGTCATATATTTTTTATGTTGAATATTAGAGCCTAAGTAGTGTGTTATGTCAGCATGTATATAGTTATGGAGATTCATATTGTTGGCATCGATAACGAATTTCGGCCTGAAATGAAAAAAATGGTCTTTGGTGATATGAAAATTAGTTCTCGCAGGTTCTCAAGAATTTCTTGTATTAGCTTGAACAAGCTGATGGCAGTTTTATAAACCTGCACGTATATTATAATTATCTGATAGAGCATGAAAGTATTGTCGAAATGTGAACTAATAATAATCAAGACTAATAACGTACACATATTTGTTCATCTAAGATCATATTGATCACCAGTGATATTTGGAAAGTAAGTCGATTTCACCGACGACAGAATTATATGATACCCTTCCGAATGGATGGGTGTGAATGAATACATGGAACATCGGGAAATAACACGATATCCTTGACACCTCTCTACTACAAAATGTCGATAGACAGAACGGAAGCGGTTAGAACCTAACACCTACACGTGTCAATGAATGTCCGGTAGAGATACGGCATCAGCAATATGATTCAGAAGGACAGAAGCACTATTGAGTCCCAACAGATAATGCTATCATGATGATAGGTTCCGATTTAGGGAAAATGGTTTGGATCAAACATAGGTACAATATTCTAAACATTGTTTGGGAATGAATATACACTCCCGGTATTCATTTACATGTCACAAACAAGTAGAAAATGTGTATATGTACTAATGATGTGCATATACTAAAACAGCATTAAAATACAAATTTAATGTTTATATAATGTATTAGATAATGAAAAGGTACGAAGTGACGTTGGAAATTTGACAATGATTGCTCGTAACAATTACTTCAAATAAATACATTCACAAATTCATTCATATGATTATGTGACTTGACAATTCTACAATTATTCAGTTGATTCTTCTAAGACAATCATTTTGAGGTTTGGTGCATCTGTATCAATGACATAATATATCGACTCGATTTTTGCATCATGCCTATAAATGCCAAACTGCAAGTCGCTCCAGACGTAGCTAGATTATAAACTGCTTCCAACATCGCCCAGTTGAGTTTCTACCCCAATCGGACATCACAAGTCATAGTTTATCAGTAACATATCCGTATCTTCAAGTAAACCGTGATCAGTATATTGAAGCTTTCGCACCAGTAAATCTTTAATAGCTTCTCGGTGTTGTTCAGTTTTCGCACTATCCCCTTCAAAGCCTGACCTGATTGTGAAACTCCTAATATGGAATTCATCGAATGGTATGGACCTGATGATGTCCAGTTCGGTTCCTTCCACGTCCAGTGAAAAATAGTCGATACGATAGACACCTATCGCTTTCAATATTGATGTCAACGGGAAACACTGCACTTTTATTGAAATGGTGTTACTAGTATATTGGTTTGAACGATTTGAGTCTAACACTCGCGTAAACTCCATCACCATCGGTGTCCTCGATGTGCTTATACAAGCATTTACCATATACGCATGTCTCTTCAACTGTATCAGCCTTGAAAATACAACGGGGTCCATTTCGATCAACACCCCGATCCACTTTCTATACTTCTCGAAGAAGAGCGTGTTGGACAGGTACTCCCCATCCCCGGCTCCACACTCGACGAAGAACCCATCCCGAAGTCCCTTGAGGGCCTTGTCCACCCTCTCCGACTGACCCATTTCTGAGAAATGAACCCGGCGCTCATCCCCAAGAGCCCACTGGTCCAAAGGATAGGGCGGGATCACCCAATTCTCTCGTATGTGCTGGATGAGCTCCTCGTCGTTCTGGTCAACCGACTGGAGGTGTTCTGGTAGCACTGGTGGCCTCCATTGCTCGGGATCCTGGCTCGGTACGATGACGGGCCAGGAGTGGCCTATCCCGCGAGACTTGGACTTGTCGGGTAGGACGTACTGGGCGTCTTCTTCCACTACGGCGTCAGCTGAGAGGACGTACAAGAACACGACCACTCCGGTCAACACGAGGGACGCCACGACAACCAGGGGCAGGTGCTCTCTGCGGAGTCCACCGAGACCCATGCTGCGATAAAAAATAACGTGTTCGTGAACGCCACGTTCAACACGTTCATGTTCATTTATGGATATACATGTAAATACTTGTATTTTGTTGACAAATTTTGGTCGGTAATTGCAGATTTATGTATCGACCAGCGGTCCGCATCTAACATGCGCATTTTTATTCCCTATGTAACATACCTTCAGATAGAGGCTCGTACTTCCACGCACTCTCGTACGACGACACTTTCTAACTGTACACGTGGTTATACCATCACTCTGTCGGTTATAAATATACAATCTTTCACGAACCAATCTTGTATCCTCTCCTTGTCTCGTCGTTCACGCTTGCATCACAATCGCATACAAATTTCACTGGCAGTGATGTGTAGGTTGGTGACTGGTGGATACTAGTACTCCTGGCGCATGGGTACAGAAGACGTGACCTGGGCCCTTTGTGTGTCACCCCACATTTAGGCTTCTACTTGACACGGTCGATGACGTTCAACAAATAAAACGTATGGAAATCGAACAAGTTGGTCCACATTTAGCCCATCAACCTTCAAATCGATGTCAGTCGTTACGCTTGGTGGACTGAATGGCATGCTGCTCTTCTGTGCGGAAAGAACCGGTGCTTGACCCGAATGCAATATATCACAAGTAACCTACATTGGAGAGAATTATTTTTGTGGCCAGCGGAAATATGTTGGGGTGGGAAAGTTTATGTGATTAATTTATTGTATTGAATTGCTCATTATCCATATAATAAACAAAAGAAAACGTATCTATAGATGTACATAGACATTCATGGTTTTAATGTTGCCCAATGTTTTGGATCAAATTGATAGTTTATGGGTCTATTATGGTATAAAAAACATTTGTCATCACATTAAATTATCGTAAACTATAAAAGTTCGCAACCTTTCGTAATTATTCTGCCAACATCAGAAATTAAGCTCAATATTTTTGTTGCGCTACTGAATGCGTATGTATTACGATAAATCAACGAATATCACAAAGCTCCCACTGTATTTGCGTTTATTCACAAGATTAAAATGTAAAACCTCATGGAAACAATCAGAAATATTATTTTTGAAAATGCTGTGATCCTTTTGTTGAGATTACTATATTTAACAAATGATAGCAGGACCGTGCCCACTCATGTATGTGAATTACAAAATCTTGCAAAATGAACAAGTCTCATGCACGCTTCATGATACTGCCTGCAAACACTAAATTACGGTGGCTGATATATGTCATCATTATTTTTTGCAACACAGCATGCAAAAAATATATCATTAATCTCAATTAAACTCAACGATCGCGTTGAAAATGTTTTCTGTTTGTACAAATGTTTTGTATGCATTCGAAACTAATAAAATCGCGAGCAAAACTATTTCTGACGTGTAAAAATAGTTTCTGACGTAGAGAAGCTTGTTAGTGCCATCCAACATTTTTTGGTTCAGTTAATTTTTAATCTTGGGGATGTCCCAATAATTCGAGCACAGAACGGCTGAGACGACAAACGATAAATATGGGTTGTCAGGCAAGAAAAGACACGGTTTTTAGGGGTACCCTCAGAGTTCGAGCTGTAGCGAAAATCCAATTTTTCAACCTATATTTTCCTTATTATAATGAGATGAGGAATCAATTATCTGCCGTTACATATTAGCATCTGACGTTCCGCTTGCTCGAGGGAGGAGCTATGAGGATTTGACATTGGGCGCTTTAACATGGTTTTTGAATGGGAGCGGACATTTTATACTGGTATGGGTCCTGAAGAAAATACACGCATTGAATAATTTTCACTCTAGATAGAAGCTGACGAAAATATTGCGTTCCGTTATTGTGATTTTGGTGCGTATAAACTAAAATTGGCCTTTTCTCTTTGTTTTTGACGTATTTTTTTACATAAACCGTGAACTTGGTAAAAATGCGTGATTTTGCATATCAACTAAAAGACTAAAGACATTTATTTCAGGCTCAAGGCCCATAGCAATAAAAACATGTACAAATATCAACAATGTATAAAATAAATAAAAAAACATAGGAAGATGACAGACATGGAGTATCATAAGTTTGTAACCACCAAGTCACACTTCCAGACTTGTATACAGAGAACTTGTCCAATGTTTCCAGAAAACACCCAAATTCTGATCAAACACAGCAACAGTTTGCAGAATAGCATTATGAGACAGTCTGATTCGATTCATGAAGTTGTGGACATTTTTCCTATAAAGGGCATCGAAAGTGTTAATGCTATGTGACACAAACACATGACTGGCACTGTCACGCTTCGCATAGCCCAGTAGCCGACGAAATATGTTGTTGTATGCTACTCTGAGTTTGTTGTACATAGTTTTGGTGTAATTAATCCACAGCTGCGGACAGTACATGGTGGAGCAATATGAAATTAGCTCAATTCAGGTTAGGCATTTTACCACTTCATATTAAAACTGGTCGCTACACAAATTACATTTCTTACTAACTTGTCCCTTGTATGTTTTACAGCGCACTATATTGTATAATAAGGTTGAACAGTTGATTCCAGATATTAAAAATTATGATGTGTATGAACAATTCAAATTAATTAATCAGAGATGCTCAAAACACTTAGCCATGTATATATGTGCTGCAATGGAAATCAGAACAAATACATTGTTTGTGTGAATGGAACTCAGGTTTACAATGTTGTGTCATGATTATTTGTTTTTGTATTTGTAGTGACTAATAAGCCCTATGTGGCTGGAGGCATTTGTTCATTTTATGTTACTGTTATCTGAATCTTGCTATATGCTTTGGTCACTATAATAAACGATTAAAATACAAAAAATATGAAACAAACAGCGACTTTTTTTACTTCTGGGGAACATTTGAAAAATTTGCGTAGTATGTATTAGCTCTTGCATAGAGGCGTCTCATTTGGCGAAGCATGTCTTCTCCATCACACAGCTCCTGAGTAATGAAAACTCCAAGATATCACTTTCGTATTCCAATTTGTGTTTACCAAGAAATACCTCAGGACAATCCAATTTAAAATTTAGGAGGTTTAAAGACTATCGCTACAGACTTAAGGGGGTTGTAGGTGATATCGTTGGAGTTCCCATACTCTGTACATGTATCGATTAAATCCTGTAGACCCTTAGCACTGGGTGCAAACAGACACAGGTCATCAGCTTAAAATAGATGATTAAGGATGCTTATCAGTCAGGATCCATGCCTTATCAGCAGAATTCTGGTATGTTTTGTTCGGCCTATAACTCTGCAGTTTGGTAGTGGATTGCGCTGAAAATTGTTGTGTAGGTTCTATCCACGACTACAATGCTTGTTCAATTGCCATATTGAAGACCCAGTCGATATTCATACAGATCCTGAACGTTATACACCGCCAATCAAATGTAACTTACATAGAAAACTGACAGCGTTTTAGGGTACAGTTTCTTGACTATGGGTAGATTACCTATCATAGAACAATAGCCTACTGCCTGTTTTGGGATTTACCTAAACACTTGATGGGAGTTTGATGGTCAAAATAGCATGTTATATATCATCCGCATTGAAAATACACTGAGAAAAAGAAATTGATTGTCAATCGTATTAATAACGTCTATATCCATTGGCATTGTAAACTCAACCGCAAACTACACCAAAAATTCAGCGACTCTAATATTTTGTGCAGTACAGTGGATCCTGTGTTTTAAGACCACCCAAGGGACCCCAAAAAGGTGGTCTTAAATGACAGGTGGTCTCTCATTACAGGTTCATTTACATCATAAAAGGCCACTTGAAGCGGTCTTAAAACACAGGGTGGTCTCTCAAACCAGGTGGTCTTTAACACAGAATCCACTGTATTTGATTTGATTTGATTTATTTGGTGTGTAGACATGACATAAGTTACATTGATACATATACATATGATTATAATGAAACAATGTAATGAATGAACACCATGGATAGCACCCTAAAGTTTGCGAAACTTATTTCCAGGGTGGTCCATATGGGCAAGAAAAATGTGGACGGACAAGAATGACTAGTTATATATAGTACAAGTAAATAGATATGTAGACAG
Source organism: Terebella lapidaria (assembly GCA_949152475.1). Classification (NCBI taxonomy): domain Eukaryota; kingdom Metazoa; phylum Annelida; class Polychaeta; order Terebellida; family Terebellidae; genus Terebella; species Terebella lapidaria. Next base: position 62,848,211 of record OX424555.1, on the reverse strand, counting down.
TGAATGATACGAAATGAAACAGGGGTGAACATAACGAGTAAAAACACAGAATGATTTACAGTTAGATTGACAAGGTAACCTTTTTAGACACATTTAGATATAATGCATACATGTAGATTGACAAAGTATGAAGTACCTTGGAGGCTATATAAATTGGGCATCAGCCCTGTATTGGGCCCGTGAACACAGATGTAGTTTGATTTGACGCTTAAAAGTGTTTTTGTCAGATACATTTTTTATAGTAGATGGAATGGCGTTCCAGAGTTTAGCACCTTGGAAATTGAAATTGTAGCGAGACACACCCTGGACCTGGGGCAATACAAAATTGAAACCTGCGCCCCTTGTAACAGGACAATGTTGTGATCGAACCGGCTTAAACTGATCTACCAAGTAGTTTGGTGCTGTATTGTAGTATACATTATACATTTGGTTGAGAGTGAGCTGATCCACACGATCAGAAGTATTCAGGTAGTTCAAACTGGAGAGTTCAGCTTGACCAACATGAGTGCGTGGGCCCATATTGAGAATGAACCTGACAATTTTAATTTGGGCCACTTGGAGTTTATGTTTGAGATCTTGAGTAAGTGCAGGATACCAGCTAGTGACACCGTAATCGAAATGGCTTTGAACTAGGGCTGATGATAACAGTTTACGTGTTTTTAGGTTAAGAACTTTACCATGTCCATACAGAAACTTTAGTCTAGAGGAACACTTAGAGACAATAGAGTTTACAGTGGGTTTACCAGATAATGTCTGGTCCAGTTGAAGACCAAGATATTTTACAACCGTGCTGTTTGTAAGCTCGATACCATTACAAGAAACCTTGAAGCTGGAGATTGAATGTCTTTTGCGCTTAGAAGCGAAGACTATTGTTTCGGTTTTTCCCATGTGCATAGATAAGTGGTTATTACAAAGCCAGTGATAACATCGAGATAGTTCGTTACTAAGGGTTGGTGAGAGACCTGTAGTGTCTTTACTACTTACAAGAAGAATAGTATCATCGGCGTACATTATGACCTTACAAGAGTCTGAGGTACAGGACGGTAGATCGTTAGAGAACACCAGATAACACCAGGGGCCAAGGATGCTACCTTGAGGCACCCCGCATTTGATTGTGAGTTCTGAAGATGTGTTGTTGTTGACGACAACAGATTGTTTGCGGTCAGTAAGGTAAAATTTAAAGCAGGCTGGATTAATACCACATAATCGAATTTTTTCACACAACATTGAGTGATTAACGGAGTCAAAAGCCTTTTGTACATCTAATAAGACCATGCTTACGAAGTTACCCTTGGAAATTTCAGTACGAATGTGATCATGGAGATAGATGGCGGTACTGCTGGTAGAGTAATTACGCCTGAACCCAGACTGGAGCTCGTACAAAATATTGTTATCGGTACAAAATTTGTCGACTTGACTATGAACTGATTTCTCTAGTACTTTGGAGAGAGACACCACCTTGACGAACACCATTGCCAGTATAGAACCAAAATCACAACAACATCTCACTCCTGAGTACAACGTTCTCGACAGCTGAGCATTGACGGTATTTGCCATACGAATAATCCGCTGATCTGTACTTAGCGCTTCATTGAACAGCGACACAAGACATTTTCGCGGGATCGCAATAGGTATACACATCTGCGCATCAATTTTTACATGATTATCGATGGGATACTTAAAATTTAAGGGTAGGTTATTGATCACGGATATGTGCACTCGCTGCAGTTAAGAAACTACACCATGTAATGCTTCGTGTACGCAACGTAAGTTACAATTGTTCAAGCAACATTCAACTCCATTTAGATTCTAATTTATCAATGAAATCTTCAATCTCTTATTCAAGTCAGCTTTATTGATATATACAGAATATATATTCCAAATTTCATGTAAGTTTGTCATTGAACGGCCGATATATGAATCAAAATTGCACGTGGTATGAAACCATTGAAATTACGTGGATCGTGATCGATACTCAATCTTAACAACGAGATTAGTTACACAGCATCCGGTTTTACTAATAGCGAGGTTGACACATAGGTCGTCAACATACACAGAGAATAAATAAGTCGACATGACACCACCTTGACGAACACCATTGCCAGAATGAAATGTTTGGGATAAATGTGTTCCCCATCTTACATGGAACATTTGTTGTTGGTACCAGTACATAATTATCCTAACAAAGATATCAGGAACACCCCGATTAATATGTTTATTTAGAAGTATCCAATGATTAACCCGATCAAATGCCTTGGATACATCCAGGAAACAGGAAAAGACTGGGCTAATGTGGTTTTTGTAGTACTGTATGATCCACTTGAGAATATAAATACATTGATCTGTAGAGTGTTTCTTCTTGAAACCAAATTGGTTATCATAAGTTATCAGGTACTCCTGTAGTTTGTCCAACACAATGCGTTCAAACACCTTAGACACAGCAGTCACTAAAGCAATGGGTCTATTGTTATTCATATCACTGATATCACCACTTTTATTCTTGGCTAAGGGTATATTATGATGGTTTTCATGAAGTCCGATGGTAGGTGTCCATGGATTATTACACTTGTACAAAACAAAGCTAACATAACTATTCAACGAGGGGCTTCGCTTCGGTTCCCTGGCATGCATATATATATATATGATTTAATTGTGCCTAAGGGATGCTGTTTCTGATGTGCACAACAAGAACAGCTCTCAGGATATAAGGCCATTATTTTTTGAATGATTGTTTTACAAACCCGCCGACTCCACATAAAATTGGCCGATAAGAAATAAATTCAACAGTTCCTGTTTTCATTTTTATTTTACCCACCGACTGGAAAACAATGCCCTGATAAAAATTTACAGCATCAAAACGATCAGTCTTTGTCTTCATGGTTATGCAAAGAAATTTGGTCTCCTTTCACTAATTCAAACCGATTGTATGTCTCATTCTCCCTATCTGTTTGTATGTGTGGTTGTCTGTCTGTGCTTGACTATGGTTCTTCTACAATAACTTGCTTGTAGTTCTCTCCAGATATTACTGACATGTCCAATTTCAATATAATCGGTGATCTGGTGATCCATATATTTAGATTATTCAATGATCAATTTCGTTTCAAGTATCATTTATATGTGTACTTTCATAGGTGGATCTTCAAAAATTGAGCCGTTATGTATTCTGTGACTTTTACATTTGCATTATCAAGAATTTTGTGGCAAGTACATGATGAAATATTGAAATGATTCAGGAGATGAAATGTGATGAGATTTTCGTTGCTCTTTATCAAAATGCAATGTGTTTTTGATAAAAATCTTTAACAAATCTTTAACAAACTGCAATGTGTCGGAGTATGATCTTGTTTCCTGATGTCATCGCATTGTATTAATTACAATACATAGAGAGTTGAATTTTTTCACTCACCTAAATACAGTCATTGAAATCAAGCTGAAAATTTGGCAAATCCTGTCTCAGTTGGGTTGCGAGGGAACTGGTAAAGATTGGGAAAAAATCTTTTTTCATCTCTGTGCCCATACTAAAGGGGAGTTTCGACTATATATGTTTATGCCAAGTAGTATTTCTGGGCTGCATATCAATGCACATGCGAGTTTATGTGCACAAACACGATGATAAATTAACGTGTAGGAAATGATCAATTTTTCATCTAGTTAAACTTTTTTTTATTAGCCCGCTGACATATTTTCAGCAACTTTTATTTTTATTCCTTCCTACCGACCGACTTGAAATTTTTGAAGCAAAAAAGTTCGTAAAACAATTAATTAAAAAACGATGGCCTAAGTATTATTGATACTTGATACACCGTTTTATTTTTTTTTTTTAAATATTTTTTGAGTTTTTCAGCCGAAGTAGAAGAATTCCAGTTCAGCAGCTCAACTCTCGATGTTATGTTATTAAATCACATAAAAATTAAATAACTGAACTTCTCGACGAGCCATTTTCGTTTTTACAATTTTCCAATGGAATGATATCAGTTATTGACCCATAAATCGAAAGTGATATATTTTGCACCCATGAAACTTCGCATACCTGTCACGTAGATCAACATTCATCACAGGATATCTTTAGGTGGTAGTGACATCAGGACCCCAACTATTCAGGCATGACAATACCAACTATTCAGGCATGACAATACCATGACGTAACATCCGTCAGAGAATTCCCCATTTTGAAAATGGGGGATACCCTTGATCCCAGAAAGGAGGGTGGGTATAGTTTGCTCTCGCTGGCTGTTGACCTGAGCTAGTTGGCATTGCACACGGATTCTTTCAAAACCACAGCACGCACATAACAGCTCAAACGACGAACGATATGGGTTGTCAGGCGCTTTTTCAAAATTCAGTTCAAAATTTTCAACCTATATTTTCCTTATTATAGTGAGGTGAGGAAATGTTAGCAGCTAAGGTTCCGCTTGTTCGTGGGATTAGATATTGAGATTGGGCGTTTCAGCATTGTTTCCAATGGGAGGAGGGTTACAGGTATAGGTTCACAGTACTGGCGGGTGGGGGCACCGTCACTGTGATTCCAAGATGGCGGACGCGAGAAAAACAGTGTAGGTCTATCAACAGACGTTCCCCAATTAAAATCGGATTTGAGTTCGACATCCGTTTGTCAACTGCGCAATGACACAAAAACGCATGCTCATTCATAAGACGGTCAACCAAACATGGTGATCGTTGTCCCCCAAACGAAGATGCCAGTAATATATCGTGAGTACCAAATGTAATTTCGTTATTCCAGTTCGTTGGAGTCGTTCATATGAAATATTAATTCAAACGCACGAATTATTATTTGGTTACCGACCTTTGGTCCGATAATCTAATTTCATTGGCGATGAGGCAATCGTCCGTCATAGTCATCCTTGTCTTCCACATTATTTTCTATCTTCAAATTTCACGAACTACTTTCTCTGAAATTTTACACAAAAATGCCTAAACTATTTCGAGAGGGAGATATTTTTTGTAATTTTTTGTTAGGTTACCAGACCTATGGTCCGATGACCTATTGGCATGGCGTTGCGTCCGTCGTTGTCCATCGTCCACATCTTTTTTGTTTACGAATAAATTTCTGAATTTTTGCACAAACATATTTCAATATTTTATTTTCGCTATTATTTCAAAATGGCCGCCATTTTTGACGAAAAATGGGCAATTTTGGACTTTGATGGCCGTTTCCTCAAAATCTGTTCGGTAACTTTTTTTTCTTTTCGATACATAACACTCCTCATAAGTTTCATTGCCCTTGAATGGCTCGAAGTGGGCCATTTTGACCTAAACTCGGCCCATATGGGACTTACCCATGTTAAATTCTCCTATGCTTTATAATGGGACACAATATGCCTAATATCTCACTTATTATTGGGATTAGATACTAGGAATCAATTGTGGACATATAGGGAATGATATATGCTGAATATTCTCGTGAATTTGACACCTGACTTCAGTTTCAAGGTCATAGCACAAAACGGCTTATATCTCGCTCAATATCGACTTTACAGCTTAGGAATCAATTGTGGACATATAGGAAATGATATATATGCCGATTCCTCTGATGACCTTGAATTTGACCTTTGACCTCATTTTCAAGGTCACATGACATAATGGCTAATATCTCGCTTCTTTTCGACTTTACAGCTTAGGAATCAATTATGAACATATAGGAATGATACATGCAGATTATGTTTGTCATGACCTTGAATTGGACATTGGACCTCATTTTCAAGGTCACATGACAAAATGGCTAATATCTCACTTGATATCGGTTTTACAGCTTAGGAATCAATTCTGGACATACAGGAAATGATATATGCTGAATATTCTCGAGATCTTGAATTTGACCTCTGACCTCATTTTCAAGGTCAAGAGCATAAAATGGCTAATATCTCACCTATTATCGACTTTACAGCTCAGGAATCAATTGTGAACATAGAGGAAATGATATCTTCTGAATATTGTCATGACCTTGAATTTGACCTTTGACCTAATTTTCAAGGTCATAGGACAAAATGGCTAATATCTCGCTTATTAACGATTTGAAAGCTTAGGAAACAATTATGAACATATAAGAAATGATATATACAGATTATTCTCGTGACCTTGAATTAGACCTTTGACCTAAATTCCAAGGTCACAGGATGAAATGACTAATATATCGCTACTCATCGACTCTACAGCTTGAGAATCAATTGAGAACATATATATATGTAAGTATCAATCTATTACCACCAATACAGCCAAATTTTGATGATTCCAATAACATGAATAACACACAAAATACTGAAAATTGCCATGACCTTGAATTCGACTTTTGACCTCATTTTTGAGTTCAAAGGACAAAATGGCTATAAAATCACATTTTACTATTTTACAGGATAGCAAATAGATTATAAAATATATTATTTTATCGTACGTACGAAATGATATAGCACTTCGCCATGTCCTAAATACGTCCTTTAGTACGTACGAATTGTTATTTCGTACGTACGAATAACTAACTTGTACGTCCAAAATACCAATTCGTACGTACGGAGAAGCATTGGCACACGTACAAACTACTATTTATTTACATTAAAAATTGCAGTACTACATGTATGTGTGAATATATAAAGCATGCGGTGAAGGTGTGGTGAACAAATTTGTGAATATGAATATAGCCTGTTCACCATGAGAATTTCAAGTTTTAGATGATATAGCAATACGAACCTTAATCCGAATGTATGCGTTATAGCAAGTCATATACGCGAGTGTTTAATAGTATGAATCTTAACCTTAATCCTATGTAAGTGTTATTGATCTGTACGTAGAAACGTATAGGAAATACGTAGGAATTAATAAGCTGCCTTACAGTTCAATTACACATATACGGTAGCATAATGCTATTTTCTGTATGTGGGAATGGTTTGTACGTACGAATTGGTGTTCTGAATGTACAAATTATCAGTTCTTACAACAAGTTACTACGGCGACGTATGTAGGACATGGTGATTGGTGGAGTGTTATGTACGGTGTATTTAGGACATGGCGAAGTGTTATTTTATTTCGAACGTACGATATAATAATTTGTACATACAAACTACTATTTCGTACGTACAAATAACTATTTCATACGACGAAGTACTTTATTGTACGTACCAATTACTAATTTATACATACGAAATAATTCGTACGTACGGAGAAGCAAATCGTACGTACAAACTACTCTTTCTTCACATTAACAAATTGCAATTCATGTTCTATATAGTGAATAAATAAAGCACACAGGGAGGGTATGGAAAATTGCATGCTAAATGAGGCACGCAATACATGCGAGTCTTTAATACTAGTAGATACGTAAAAATCTTAATCTGTTAATTCGTACGAGTTACTATTTCGTACATACGAATTACTCAATTGTACGTACGAAATACTAATTCGTACATATAAAGAAGCATATCAGGACATGGCGAAGTGTTATTTTGCACAAAAATCCACACAAACAAAGATATATTTCAGGTTCATCATCATGTTCTACCAAAGCCCTGTCTAAAATATTAAACAGGGTCTCCAAAAATACTCTGAAACCATCTTTTCTAGAAGTGGTATAAACCAAATGTGGATATTAAAAAATTCCAAATCTTTATTGGAATATCTATATGCTCACACACTTTCAAAAGTGACGTCTATCAAAACATTTGATTTCTCCACTTTGTACACAACTATACCTCATTCTGAACTGAAGTCTCAGCTTAAAAAACTAATCATTCATTTTTCTCCATAAAGGGACAACGTCGGTACCACTATATTGTAGTTAAATGTAATACTGCTTATTTTGTTAAAGGCGACTCTGATGCCCCATACAAATATACTGAAATAGATGTGGTAAATATGGTTAATTTTCTGATTGATAATATTTTTGTGGAATTTGGTGGTCGAATATCTAAAAAAACTATTGGTATTCCCATGGGCACAAACTGTGCACCATTAATGGAAGACCTGTTTTTATCTTCAAATGAATCAGATTTCATCCAACATTTACAACGAACATGTAATTTTAATTTCACTTTCCGATACATAGATGATGTATTGTCACTAAATAATCCCACGTTTGGTGATTATTTGGATGTCATATATCCTAAGGAACTTGAAATTAAGGATACTACAGACTCCGCTAATTTTTCCAACTATCTAGACCTGAGGTTGGAGATTGATAATGATTCTAACCTGTCAACTAGATTATATGACAAAAGTGATGATTTCAATTTTTCCATAGTCAATTTCCCTTTTCTAAGCAGCAACATTCCTATGTCACCGGCATATGGTGTGTTTGTTTCTCAACTTATACGCTATTCCAGAGCTAGTTGCAAATATGAGGACTTTGTCTGTCGAAGTGCCCAGCTAGTCTCTAAACTGCTCCGACAAGGATATGTTATACCAAGACTTATTGCTGCGTTTAAGAAATTCTATGGACGCCATCATGATCTGGTTGATAAATACACCAAATCCATGTCTGCCATGCAACTAGATCTATTTTCGTGTTAATTTGGGGGAATTCATGACGGGTGCCACTAGTGGGGCAGGAAATGCTCACTCTTTCCAGAACACCTGATTTCACCTCCTAATGGCCATTTGTGGGGGTTCATGAGTTTCCCTGTCATTTTTGTTTTCTCTCATAGCTGCGTTTAAGAAATTATATGGACGTCATCATGATCTGGTTGATAAATACACCAAATCCATGTCTGCCATGCAACTAGATCTATTTTCATGTTGATTTTGGGGAATTCATGACGGGTGCCACTAGTGGGGCAGGAAATGCTCACTCTTTCCGGAACACCTGATTTCACCTCCTAATGGCCATTATTGGGGGTTCATGAGTTTCCCTAACATTTTTGTTTTCTCTCACTTCGTATGCCTGATATGACTTTCTGTCCCCGGACTATGAGATTGGATAACAGACCCTGTTTTGTTTGCTCGGAATACTTAAAACTGGGTATTGATTCCACGTCTTTTATTTCGTACGTACGATAGAATAATTTGTATGAACAAACTACAGATAACTATTTCGTACGTACGAATTACTATATTGTACGTAGGAATTACTAATTTCTTCATACGAAATAAGAATTCGTACTTTTAGAGGAACAATTCGTACGTGCAAACTACTCTTTCTTCACATTAACAAATTTGCTGTACATGTTCTATATATGTGAATAAATAAAGCACACAGCGAGGGTGTGTGAAAAATGCATACTAAAATAAAGCACGCAATACATGCGAGTGTTCAATACTAGTAGATATGTACAAGTCTTAATCTGTCTTAATCTGTTAATTCATACATACGAGTTATTGATCTGTACGTACGAAGAAAAAAAATTATTTCAACCATGTCCTAAATAGGCTGCCGTAGGATACATATGTGTGGATGCTTCAGTGGTTTGTTATGGACAGTGATTCAATCAAACTTGGCAAAGATAATTTGGTCAAGTATTGGTAAGAAATCCCACTTGCTTGCTCATGTGATACTCGAATCAATAACTCCCATTGCGGTCATTGATTAAATAATTAATAGCCCTTGTGACAGGATATTGGCTTTGAAAGGACTATTTTTATTTGTACAGGTGAATGCTATATAATGTCTCTCACGTTACAAATAATCCGTAATGGATATAGCCTTTATAAATTTGATATAAATGGTCATATACAAAAATAATTGTCTCGTGAAAATGGGACTACATGCTATAGCGATGGTTACTGGTGAACATTTAATGTGCAGGAAATGTCAACATCTTGGCTAGTCAGTTTGATTAATTTTGTCATGAGCACAATTAATTAACACCATCAATTAGCAAAAACAATTATCATAAACAGCAACACTCCCACGCGTCATGCAAAATGACGAATGATATTATACCGAATCGAGGACACCCACTCGTGTGGCTAGTATGCAAAGAACTCAGAGAGAGAATATATGCAGAATATCCAAATGGGGGTACATGATATTCCTATGCACTTCTCCATTGCATACAACGCTACCTTCCCAGAGCACGTACATAAACATCTTGTTCGTAAGTGAGTACTTTTTACTGTAATGATATTGACATTTTGCCATCAGCTGCCCATATTGTGCCCTGTAATCCACGACAGGTATGAGTGATAATGCCTGGTGGATAAACCGACACGTCCATAGTCATTTCGTGGTGCGGAATCAGAAAGATGTAAGATGGTGACTGGATACATGCATACATGGGTCATGTGTCTAATGTTATGGAAATTGTTCTTTCTCTTTGGTAGGGGCACCTCATTTTTCGTGGAGTGGGTAGCTCAGTGGATAAGGCGCTGGTCTCGTAACGCAAAGGTCATGGGTTGGACATTCAAGCCGGACCATTGGTTTATTTAGGCAAGGTGTGCACCATTAATCTCCACCGAGGAGTAAATGGGTGCCAGTCATTCAATATGATGCTTCAATAGTGTGACGCCGGATTGTGGCAGCTGTGCAGTCATTCCAGACTGGGATAAAGTGTACAGCGCCTTCGATTAGAACTGCATACTCGAAAGGAGCGTTTAATAAATGTTAACTTTTCTACTTTACGCTCTCGTTTTTTCCACTAGTTTCATGTCATACGTTCATAGTCAGATAGGCCACTATGGAAAACATATTGTCATGTGTAGGCAACATAATCTAGATTTTTGTTGTACCTCTTTCACATCATGGACCACATTTGTAATATGTAGTAACCGTGTTCATCGGTGTCGTCTCTTGTATGGTGTTTATAGTGTTTATACTATGTTGGTATGAATGTGAATTCATTAAAAAATCAATTGATATCGGTATGCATACACATAATTGCAGATAAATGCTTGCTTTATTAAATTACTGGTTTTAGTGTATAGCCGTTTCGTTATAGCTCTGCATTGTACATATAAACATGGAGTACAAAGATAACCTTGCAATGAAAACACTCTATCACACATTTACGTTTGTATCAATCTATTGGAAAAAATGAAACCAGATTCTGGTGATGACCATGGAAAACATCTATACTTAGATACTCGTAGGTGATGTGTGTAAACTAGTTGTGGATACCCTATGCTTTAGTGCGACGCGTGGGAATTTTCTGGTGGTGTTCAGCTGTACACACGCCGTATTATATTGTGATTAGTCTGATTCACCGGTATCTCATTAATTAGTGTAACAAACGACTCCTTTGTGATATTCAACACATTGACATCATGCTGACATTAACTACATCGCATCATCAGTGATTAGTTCAAATTACACTTTTCAAAAGCTAGGCCGATACATTCTACATCTCATATTTGCAACACTATCTAACCACGGTATCTATGTAAGTATCAATCTATTACCACCGATACAGCCAAATTTTGATGATTCCAATAACAAACATAAAATACAACATTTCAATAGAAACGAAGCCCGACCAAATAGTTTATCGAAAGACACACTGGCGTCATCAGGGGCAGACAGTGTGTTAAATGTAGTTGCTGTTTACTATACACCTGTTTGAATTAATATACAGCATGTACAGCTGCCCAACAACCTATGAAAATAATTAAGAACTCCGAAACAAACCCATCGAATAGATATATGACAAGTACATAAGTACCCAATCACAAGCCAGAAGGCTACTGAGTTGATGGTTCTGTAGTTCATCAAAGAACAAGTAAATAAACACTTATACATGTATAAAACTATAATTGCCTTTTGAATTTATGAATATTGTCTACAAACTGACCATTATCTCGCCAACATTGTGGTGGCCGTGATGATGCGTGTGAACAAAGAACATCTCCCGACCATCCAGTCCTCACCCGTAGATTCCATTCATATCGAGTGTCTACTGTCTACCGGCTTTCAGATTTGAGCTATTTCGATCAGGAATTGACTCGTTTCATCACTCGTTTCCAAATTTTATTCTGTGTTCAATCTGACACGGCAGTTACATGCACATGTTGGTTTCTTGCAAATTACAGATGATAAGTGTAGATTTCCGCAAATGCTATGATACGGATCCCACACATGACATGTATTCACAATTAACTGGTATTGAACGCTTCGTTCACTTCATTGGGCTTTCAAATCTCACGACAAAATATATTTTGCTGTTGCAAACATTTGTAACACAACAGAAACTTATATACTCTGTATACTCTAAGGAACCCCCAAAACGCGGAAAATCACTATCAATAGGCATATGATTTTTTCCCTCCACTAGTCATGACACAGGAAATATGCCATCAGTTTCGTCAATTGTCGGACAAAGCTAGGGTTCCCGTTGGACAATCGAATCGATGTGAACGATAACAAATGATGTCAAATATTTTGGCAGCAAGCGGCAGATTGTGTTTGCACGGTGGAACAAGTTCAAGGCCATTTTCCCGTCTCCCGAGTGTTCAGATACAAGAGGGCAATCACTGACTGGCACCGTCTTTGTGACTGAACGGACAACCTCCCACGGTCCTTGACATACTGCTAGACGATCGTCATTCTGTACATGAGCCGACAAAGCGAGCGATGACAAGCACGTCTATCCACGGTTACACATATTGGTTGATCTGCATAACAATACAAATAACAACTATTATCACAACACTATCAAATTTGCCAAAAAACGGTCTCGTTATCCAATAAAATGCAATAAAATCGACTGATATCGATTATGTCGAATATTTAATTATCGTATCATGTGTGAACACATCATCAGCAATGTAGATTTTGATGGTGGCAATAGAAAACCTAACATAGACAATTTTTGGAATATAGAACGTAAAATGACCAAACGTTTGATCCAAAGACACACTTGGGTCAATAGGAGCACACAATGTGTGAAACTTAAGTTATTTATTGTGCGTACTTGAGGGAATTAGTATACAAATCTACTGATAAGTCTGACTGATTTCGCCGTACCGATGAAAACACCAGACGTACACGTTTATATGCGTACATCTGGTATTGAAATTGGTGTACAATTATGATATTATTGTAATGTCTTTTCTTTTTTATTCAGATCATCAAGCAGTTCAAAGCATCGATCAGATTGTGCAACGTCTTAGAAATGTGTTGTGCACACAACTTGGATGAGACTGAAAATCAGATGAGTTATCCAGTTGTGTGCAGATGCAGGCATTTCCAGAAACATGAAGGTGAAAAAGTTCAACATGGTAGCCAAGTTTACTCATAAACTTCTCCCACGTGCGGCCTCTGCCACCAGGTGTGAAGTGTATTAGGCTGATATTGCCAATTTGTTGAAGAACGGCTCATAACTCACTCAGTGAGTTCGATCCTCTTGGTTGGGGACTGACGTCTTGAAGACCGATCTGCCTATCCCCGATGCCTTCTAAACGCTGGTACATTGGTACCGCTAGTACACTGGTACATTGATACCGCTGGTACACTGGTACGCTGGATTTGTCCGACGGCCGTATTCTACGAATTTGTTAGATTGTCAGTAAAAATTAATCTCAACTTACTCTGAATACGATGGTGACGCAGTGTTTTTTTTATGTGCGTGAAATATAAACACATGTGTATATCGATACTCAGACTATTGGTAATTTGGAAAGAATTCTTCTCGTATCAGTGTACCAGCGTACCAGTGTACCAACGTTTAGAAGACATCGGCCTATCACAACCTCGATCTGCCTATCACAACCTCACTGATAATAATTATGCGAAAGTCCTGAAGATGGTGACTGCAACGGCGACACAGTTTTTGATGTGCCTTGTCGAAGTTGTAGAAATAATTGACTTCCATGCACGTCTGCATGTGGTTCATGCCGATTGACGATTTTTGACAATCCGCTGAAGCATGTCACTGTTTGAAATCAACGAGTGTTTGAATATGTTTTGTCCAATTGCCATTGAATGATATCGCCCTGAATGTTCGCTTGTACATGGCAATGATAAGGATTCGAATGATACTGCATATAATATTCTTGCTTCATCAGTATTGGTTTCATTGTTGAAATGATTTGCAATTTATCTGTCTTTGGTAATATACTTGTTCGTGTTTGATGTTCAGTGTCAACGATGGATTGCTTACCCCTTCAAAGCTGTTGGCTGTGGGTGGATGTATGGTGTTATGCAAACAGATAATTGTTTTACGACTTTCATTTCCGGCCGCCATCTTGAATCCCAGACTGAATAACTATCAGATATGAATTTCGTTGACACCATTGGATTGGTTGCTCTTCAAAACTATAGGCCAGAACCAAAAGTTATGTTTCCATCACAACTATTTATGACGTTCTGTTCAAATAATTGTATAACTTGTGGCCATCTTTGAAATGACAAAATAATAATATTTAACAGTACAGACGAAAACCACTGTAAAACTTGTTTGTCGATCTTTTTCTTGCAAATCCAGTGTGTACACTTTTCTGAGTATCTCAAAGCTACGAGATCTTTTATTTTTGCTCGTAGAATTGGCAGCATTCCAGCTTTATGATAGAACTTCACAAAATAAACAATATCTTAAGAGTTCTATATGTCGTGTACTGCCATGTGAATGTTATTTGAAAGTCATATAAATGTGCATTGAATCGTCGATTATCCTTTAGGTACAGAAACTATACAGAAAACCTATAGGATAATGTATGCATTTTGTACATTCGTACATTGAGTTATATTGAAACAATTATGTTGTACTAAGAAATGATACATATATATTGAAACACACACTCGCAGTGAAAAATACGAACATATCATTCCGAACGACTTGAATTATTTCCTGCTAAATTTAGTACCAGAATACATGTACATATACAAGTCATTTGCATATCCTCTTAACACACTAAGGCAATGAATATCGAATTCGGTCCATGACCATAATAGAAAGGCCATGGCGTGTATTTTTGGATTACGCCCAACAATTATCATCGATAATGTAGTAGATTTCGAACTCAGCACATTATCGAGACCTTTGGGTAAAAAAGACCCGTTCAGTAGGTCACCGTGAAAGTTGGAATTAACATGAACACACTCGGTCTACAGGGTAAGCATCACGTTGACTACAGGTGATGTTAATGGGAGATAAATACACAAATGCCATGTTCGAAAGGAAACATCGGACCATCACCATGATCACTGGATCAGAAGCAAATATGCATTACCTGACCCAACAGTTATGCAGTCACTATGATCAGACCAGGGATATGTCTATACAAGGTGGAGATCTTATGGAATACATCTGGTTGCCATGTAGTTGGATTCTACGGTGGCTGATAGATGTATATGTCAATTTTTTTTTTTTTTTTCATTCATTATTTCTCTAGACCCAGTCTAAATTGATGTAACGTTATGGAATCTACATAGACACCGTTAAATATACGTATAGACAAGTGTGCATAACATTGAGTATGCTCGGGTGGTATTATGCGCATTTAAAGTACACGATTGTGTTATCCCTTCTGGAAAAAATATATAAATGGAAACTGAAGAATAAAACTATTGCGTATATCAACCACTGATTGGAACTATAGTAATTCGATCACACAATGTCATGCTAACGATGTCGCGGCAATTATTTTTAACCTTTTCGACCTTGTGGAAATGTTCCATTTGCGGTGATGACAAATTGACCTGTCGCATCTATGGGTATACTAGAATGGACTAGACCAAGAAATGTACCTGGCAGATCAAAGAGTTTCTTTGTACCGGAACACGTGCTCGCCAATAATCGGCGCCTTGAAATCCACGCAATCGTTCGCCCGGCGACTGTGAAACACGCAAAACATTCATATTCACTATCACAAGCACGCTTTGGGTGAAAGGATGACTAGTCAAATGATCAACCATATCGATAGATGTAAACCTGTTGCCTCATTGTAAATGCTTCATTCGTTCTTCCACCACACCAATATATACAAACAAAAACATGAATTAGAGAACCTTATGATGCACATACTACTGTACAAACACTTGCCAATATGCATTTCCTTTTGTTTCACGAATATTATTTCATGTCGATTAGTCATTTTGTGTTTACATCAATGGTGCATGGGTGGCATGCGTAATTGTCTGTTCATTAGGTACCGCAGGTGGGCAAGCACAAGTGGGGTTGTGTTCTCTTGGGAAAACTTTATATTCGATACCTCATGCGCATGCACCATTGCATCATACATTTGACCGACGACGTTTTTTCATCATATGTGATTTATAGACAACTGTTTCATACGGTGGCTCGTATGGGACATTGCTTTTTTATTATTTAAAAAAAAAATTATTTGTGGGGCGTATTCAATTATTTTATACGCGGTATTACGGTGGCTGATATATGCCATAGTTTAACTTTTCAGATTGCATTTATTTACTTATTTTTTCAAGAAAGACATTCTAAAGAAAATAAAAAAGCACGTAAAAAAACATTAAAAAACATTAAATACGTGTACTCAACATTAAATACACGTACATAATATTAAATACACGTACATAATATTAAATACGTGTATATAATATTAAATATGTGTACTTAATATTAAATACGCGTACAAAATGTTAAATACGCGTATTTAATGTTAAATACGTGTATTTAATATTAAGTACGTGTATTCAATATTAAGTACGTGTATTTAATACTAATAATGCGTATTTAGAGATTAAGTATGCATATTACATCCGTCTGGAAATTATCATAAATAAATGGAAGCGAAAGAATAAAACTATGACATATATCAGCCAACGTACGTATTGATTGTTTCATATATTTCATGAATATACTGAATATTTTGTTTTATATATATTTCATATTAAAAACACGTATTTAATCCTTTTACGTGTATATAATATTACATATGCACAAAAATATTAATTACGTGTAATAAATAATAAACTACGCATTAAATATGCGTAATAAATTATTGAATACGCGTATAAAATATTAAATACGCATATACAAAATTAAATGCCCGTAATAAATGGTTAAATATGCATAAAATAGAATAAATACACATGACAGATGTTAAATATGCATAGTAAATGATTAATTATGCACATAAAATAATAAGTATGCATAATAAATGATTAAATACGCATATAAAATATTAAATACGCGTATAAAATGATTAAATACGCGTATAAAATGATTACATTCGTGCTACAATTATTTCAATTTTTTTTAAAATAAAAAGCAATGTCCTATATGAGCCACCGTAGTTTCATGAAGATATGACCGATCATGTACGTGAACGCTGAACACTCAGGCGTTACATTCCCGGTAACAACGTTATATTTTTTGGACATATTTCTCGTGATAGAAGATCTGACACGCTCCTAGTTTGAAGTTTATAAGAATCGCGACATTGGACCGCTCATTTGTTCTGATATTATGTTAATCATAGTTGCATGACTCCCAAAATGAAAAATAGAATACCCGTTCCCGACGTTTATTTGACAAATGAAATATTGCGAATTCCCTGGGCAGCCCCGTTGGTGTTCTGCTGTCCACCGCCAAGGTCATACCAGGAATAAGACCCGTCTGGGATAATCTCTGCATTGTGTTCCCCATTTAGACCCTATGTGCACGATTCGAATGACCGGAATTGCTGGACAGGGGCTTGACCTTGGTATCACAGAGAAAGACGAGAAAATGGCCTTCCATGATCTTACATGATAGCTATTTCGCTCTTGTGGCTGAGAAGTTCAATGTTAGTGCAGCGGGTAAAGATATCATTCCGAATGATCCATTGGGGCAGTATGGCGGCTACCAGGCTTTTTGACGGCTACTTGTTCAACCCTATTGGTTGACAGGGATTCAAGTATATGTATCACAACACCATATCTACCATATATATTATTCAAAGATGCGTATCTGTTATAAATTAACGTGACATATGAATGTGATGCTTGCTGATGTAAACCTCTACGCTATCTAAGAGATTCTGTGGACAAGAGTATTTTTCCCGACACAACCATCACCGCATGAAATACAATACATACATGCAGTTACTGCTAAGTTACTTTTGATGTATTCACAGGGCACAACCGGTTCAGCGATACTGGGGGTATTTTATGATTCTAGGGGCAGGTTCCATGATACTGGGGGCAAGGTTTCCTCATTCTAGGGGAAATTCTTTTCAAAACATGTGGAGTGTCCCTGGATATTGGCGAGAGACCCTCGTCGTTGTGCATTATCTTATACAACAGCAATTTCGGGATTCAATGACCAATTATATCGATATCTTATATTTTATTGGATAAATAGGCCAACATATTGTATGTTTCAAAATTTGTTATTGATACAAATGTGTAGGTCAGAAATACATTATGGAGATTTGAATGGCTGTGTATCAAGTGGCCATGTGCAACATTGTTTGCCAATCATGATAAATTCATAATACACTATTTATTCATAACGAAAGATGAAGAGCCTGGTGATATTTACATTTACATGTTATTGGGATCAGTATGTATCCTGTATCTAGCTGGGGGTTTGTGCTCTTTGTATGCATATACACAAGCATTATGCACAATATGATCAGTAAATACATGCATGTACTGTTAGTTATATGGTGGACACAGACTGTTATGAATTATGCCAAATGCAAGAAGATGTCACTTCCCCAGAAGTTTTAAACTTATAGCTGTCACTTTGGAAATATGGGTGGTTATCTGCATTGATCAGGTGAATAGAGTAGTGTCATGGCCCAATGCACACAGAGCCAGTGTGCACAGTGGATCATATGATATTAAAGTCTCCCTCTCACTGTGGCAGTGTCTTGAAGGGTAGTACCTGTACTGACCATTTGGGAAAAATTTTTAGTTGTCCATAAATGTCTGAACTTCAAAAATTATTTGTGATGCACTGGATTTGAATTTCGAAAAAATATTTCTCGGCTCATAAACTAGCATATGTAGCAATGCTCAGAGAAATACTTGGAACATTCGTAATTGACTTTTTCCACAAGAACGGATGTCCCGAAATGTTGGTAGTCAATTTCACAAATTTTAACATAAGATGCATAATAACTGCGCTGAAAATGCTTTAAATTAGTTATTAACATGTTAATATAAAATTTATGTGCAATATGTGTTCATTCCAAGAAAAAACATTTTCAAAAATATTCAGTGCGCATGACAAAAATATGGCGAGGGTAACAACCCCTTAAAACTTACAGTCAAATCTTTAGAGGTAGGAGTATTTTGTTTATTTTCATATGTCGACAAAATGGCCAATATTAGTTTTCTCAATATCTGGTCAATATTGAATCTTGTAGTGTCCCGGTTTTGACTTCTGTGCTTCACGACACTGCTAAAGATACAGAACAAGGCTGCTTGACTTATGACGCGAACTGGTCTTTGTGACCACATAACTCTTGTCTTAAAACACTCCACTGGTTTATGTGTGAACTTCATTTACAGTTCAGAATACTTCTTCACATTTTCAAGTTTCTACATGGCCCCTGGATACCTCACTGACCTGCTCCAGAGGTAAAGGCCTGGTAGTACCTTGCGGTCATCATCGGAGACTCATCGACTCGTTGAACCAGCTCATTAACGTGTGGTAGGCCGGCAAGCCTTCCATATCATTAGTCCCACTTTGTGGAACAGTCTGCCTGATTGTACATGATTCCTTACCAGTCTTATTCACGAGCCTATTACTCCTAACGTTTTATACGGCATGTTCTGTTTTTATTGGACAGGTGTGTGTGTGTTTTCTAGTCATCGTTCCATATAGTAATGTTTTTTGTCTCAGTTTTTATAATACGTATAACGCATTGATCAATTGGATTTTGCGCTCTATAAGCTCCGGTGTAATAATAATAATAATAATAATAATAATAGTAAAACAATGGCCCAAATGCTTGTAGATACAGCTTTGGTATGTATGAGCATATAGTAAGTCATTGTAGAATATTTTTGGTGACTTCGAACTCAACCTAATATCAGTATGACCTTGAGTGGTAATTGGTGAGGGTCTGAATCGTGTAAATTGGCGACTGAAGACAAAATGTTTGTTGATAGATATTAGGTTATGAGCATATATGCGATCACATAGATAATCATTTGATGACCTTGAATTCGACGTCTCGGGGAACTTAATTGATACTCTAGGCATCGAATTTTAGTAAAACACCACATACTCTATCAGGTTAATTTCATTCATCATTATGCAAAATACATGCCCTTCTGATGAAAGCTGCCCCCGCCTTTCAAATTTGCTTCCGGCGCCCCTTATAAGCTCCAGCTTTTCGTTATTTTGTTGTAGCAGATGTGATCTGACATTGGCAAATTTGGGAATGTCATGTAGGCCTATTCGTGCAGTTTGGTGGGAGTAAATTAAGGCCAGCGCCGTTTTAATATCATGCCATTCCATTTGAAGGCTCAGTTCACCTGGTAAAATATAACTATTGAAACTGAGTAGCTTATCGATGGACGAGTTCAAAACTATAAATGAATATTTCAATTTGGTGCAAAAACTACAATTCTCGATCCCATTACAGAAATAAATAAGCTATGGTTATATTTTCCTCATCTAAACATCCGATAATGAAGGATGACTTACTTTTGGAGCGTGATGTGATAATCGCGATAAAGTTTTACGATCCCTAATTTTTGCGCATCCTACCCGTACGCCCCCGGAAACATGCCACGCGTCGGACACGACAGATCGATGATGTGGACAACGAACGTGCATTAGCCAACGGACGTGCCGGAGGGTTCTACTCCCCCGCCTATACCGCCATCCCAACACGTAAACCTTCCAAAATGACGCATGGGGTCGGGTATTGTTCCCCAGAGTTCGCGCCAGGAACCCCTCCAGCTTTTCCCGCCAATGACAGGAGCGCGCGCGCCAGAGCAGACGACAGTGGTAGATATCAGACGACAGCGCCACAGCAACAGGTAATGAGAGAGCCAGAGCGACCAGACGACAGCGGCCAGAGAAAGCGCGGGAACGGCCACGACACCACGATATAGATCGCTCATCGGGAGTAGGGAAAAATACAGCCCCCGCACGACTGCAAACGCCCCGAACAGACTGGATATCTCTACTTAAGCTTAAACCCATAGTGGCAACTTTCCTTTTGCATGAGACGAACGGTCACAGGCTGCGCGCCCTGACGCTGTCTCCAAATTACAAGTTCCTCAAGAACGGCACGGATTGCTTGCGAGGATTACGCGTGTTGGCTAAACAGCCATAGAACAACGGGGCAAGAACTAATTTTTAAAACGCTCAACTACTCAAGAACTAGAAAAAGAACTAGAAAATGAACGGGATTCATCTGGCGTTGACACTATGTTTTTGTGTCGTCTTAATCCAGCAAGGTAAGTAGAAGACAGCAAAGGCACGTGAACTGTATTTTTGCTTCCCCATTTTGCAATATCACATTTCGATGCACCAACAACCTGAATCCAACGGCTATCATAATGATGCATTATTTAGTGTACATATACACGACGATGTCACATACTGATCGAAAAATGTTCTTTCAAAGAATAATTCCAACGAGTCTTGCCAAAACGGAATTGCTATATACTATAGCTTGCTTTAGTGGAATGCATCACCACAGTAGGCATATGCGCCGACAACAGTGTAGTTCCTTGCACACATCATCCGATACTCATGCACGTGGAACACCCATAATAAGGTAGATAAGGTAGATAAAAGAAAGCGTCGTATTCCCTTACTTGGCACATTGTATATAAAGGAAGCATGGTCATGCATACCAGTACCTATCAGAAATAATTACTTATTAATGGCAGTGTGAATGTGGGGGGAAACAAAGTATTCACTGAGAATTACAGCTTTTTTTCTCGCACAAGACACACCACAGATTCACATGACGTATTCAATGAGTTCTCTGTCAGCAGTTTTCTGCAGCCGTCTTTCATTAACCCATCCTCATATCGCACGCTATCTCGTTTAATGTGCCGGTGTCATTGATTCGGAAAGTTCTTTGAATGGGGTGTCACTTTTCTCTCGATGGTTACGACGTAGGTTTTGTCTCGGGTTGTGCAGATATTCCAAGGGGAAAAGGTGTCTTCCTTCGGAAGGTTTCTGACAGTTTTTTGGGTTTTTTGTAGCAGTGTTGAGTTTTCGTTTCCAAAAAGTCCAGCAATAGAAGCGTTGCTTTCAGATTCTCGATAGTTACAAGGTGAAGATGCGGTCCGCCATACTCAGGTATACGGGTAGCTGCGCTGCAAGTGGACATGAACTTCGTGTTGGTTGGTCGATCACGAACCTCATCATTTATCTTAGAACTGACGACGACATATTGACGAAACTTCATACGGAAACTCATTTCATGGGCAAACAGAGTTTTAAAAACCATTCTCCCCGCTGGAAATTCGAATGTCGCTTACAAGATACAGCACTGGTGCATCAACTGGAAAGTCAGGCGCATCAACACTCCATCTTTCTAAGCCCTCCACGTATTCCCAAAGTGTGATGTCCGAGTTGACATTCCAGCGACCTGGGTATTTTTGGTGTCCAGCCCAGGACAATGACCACTACATTGGCCCTCTGGGACCCGCTGTACCTAGATAGTACTCCTCCTTGGTGAACACGCCCACCCTACCTGATTCATGTGTCCAACTGCTAGACTGCTAGTCTGTTCTTCCGCATACAGAATGTAATTCTTGCTTAATGGAATGCATCAGAAGAGTTACAATCACCAGGATGAAAGGTTCTTTTTTGTCGTATATCTCCTGCGTAATTGATAGGTTGAATTTCTTTGACGCAGTTGGCGCAATCTTCGTTTCCTACCGCCTGCCACCGGGAATGGCCAGATGAGGTCAAAAGTAGAAAATGGTACAACGAGTTATTAAGTTTCAGCTCGTTTATCTTGGGAAATGAGTCCTCATGGACAGGATAAAGGAACTAGCCGGACAAAAGGTGATAACCGGTGCAAGTACTGTGAGAGCTAAAAAATGATACATTTTAACCATTTCAGACACTAATTATGCAATTATGGACGATGATGGTAACTTTGCGAGAAAAGTACTCACGCACAAATGAACGACATTGATTCGCAATCGGTTCTTTTTGACCAGCAAAACTCGTTGTCAAGTTCCTACGACAACATAACAACACAGCATTACCGCTAATTGGTCTTGTGAAACGTGGCTAATTTACTGAGCGAAGATACAACAACCATTCAAATATTTGGGTATCATGCCTTGGAAACTGCATGTAGTTCTTGGGGAATAAAGGGGGCCATAATGAAAGGGACCCAACGGTGTCAATAAATAGACACCAATTCAGTAAAACACCAGACATCAAACCGTATATATAAATAAGTACACATGTCCGAATTCTCCACCAGTTGAGAGCCCTGGCGAGACAATAACCACGTGGCAGACACATCCGCCCACCTGTTACCATACATTGTGTCATCGGTACTTAGTATAGATAATCGTTTCCCATGATAGAATACTGAATAGTGCCACGTGGGAAAACGTTATTGGGGAGAAAACGTCGACGATGTGACCCATATATCAAAGAAACTTTTTTCACCACTGGGGAAGCAACCAAAACTCAAGAGATAACCTTCAGCACAGGAGCGCTTATCGAAACAACCACATTCAATCTGGAACTCCTTCGGTGGAATACAAGCATACGTCTCAAGTCACGCACTATCGGCTCATGGCGCACCCGGGGGGAAACGTACAGGGCATCATTACAGACTCGTTGGGCACATAATTTTCACAGATGAGCGACAGGGGAGTGGTTGTTAGCGGAGTTATATGATAAATTCATAGTGGCTTCGATAGGTCACGGAGCACATTTTAATATCCGCCAGATAGAAATCTCATCTCGACCGTGGTCCGTCCTGCTCGTGTGTTGTGATCACAGTAATTAATTATGCCGTAGCATGCACGTAGAACACGGAAGAGCCGTCCCTGACGTGTCTGTGTACATAGCCAAGCGTGCCACGTCCGCCTCGGTGTAACCCGATACCGTCACCAGACATGGAAACGGTCTTGACATTTTAAAAAAATTATCCAATTTCCAATCCGAGATCGGGGTGATTTTATGTGTTTTATCGAGCGTGAAGTCAATAACAGTTGATAATTTGACAGGTGACAGATCTGGGTCATTACCGACAAGGTCACAAGGTGCATTGATGTCCGGTGTGTTGCTTGGATACGGCGGACAATAAAATGCAATAATTCAATGACTGATCAAAATTGTGATTCATGAGAAGACAATACACTAAATGGAATAAGGATGGATTCAACTCGAGCGTGTAATTGGTCAATGAATGGCGTCTCTTGTTTGGTGCCGCATCAACACATCGACCAGCGGGGCTTGTAAATCTCACGTCAAATCTTCCTGACTCCCACTGATCACTTGTCACAAGACGACCTGCAACAATAGCAGAATGATAAACCGTGTCCACTTCACGCATCTACATCTAATCACAATGAGACAGACCCTCCCAGGAGTACCGCCATTATATAAACGCGATCAATGCCGCAATGGACGTAATGCATTATAAATCAGGGGTTATTATTCATTGTCGACATAAGACGAGTGGTGAGCAGCCTAAATTGATCAACAGTAATATATTTATCCTCTAACTATGTTATGCGGCTATTGTTCACGTTTGGGTCTTGTGTGCATGTGCACTATGGAACATTCCACGAAAAATGCATATACCATAGAGGTAGACTTGTGCACAAATATAAATATATTTTTTGTACAGAAAAAAGTGTATATGGGCCTATATTATTTCGAAAGATAAACTTGAGGCATCTAGAAAATATGAGCTTCACACTTGATAGATATTTGTAGCCTTCAAATACAATCATTCAGGACAGAGCTGAAACCATCCGCCAACGGAAAAAGTGGACAAAGAACCAATCAAGAAACATTACCAGATCCACGTACAATGCCGACAACAAAATTCGCGTTCTGATTACAGGTGCAAATTGAGTCATAAGATCCTCGTTTTCCGATACTGAGCGCCAAATTTACGTTAGCTACCTGACGGAAGATATATTATTTAATAATGCAAGGTGGAAAAAACGTGTCATTCAACGCACGACTGAAAAATAAGTTTAGCCAATGTGGGACTTTAAAAGAAGCTTCAGTCTCCCGCCTGATGGCATGGTATTTTCGCACCTGACGGCACGGCTTTTTCCGAATTCGTTCTAGCACATGCCGTCGTCGCGTTAGATCATATTCAGTGACGACTGAAGGTGACGCGCAATGTACAATTTCATATTTTCACATGTTCAAGACATCCGTGGCAGTCGAATTGACAAAAAGCAAAAAAAATCATTAGATGTTTTTTAATATGAGTCGGACATTGAAATTTATTCCAGTTCTCAGTCGTGTCAGGACATGTCATAACGTATAAATTGCGTGCTCTAAAGTATGCATTGTATTCTTGGTATGAATGATCTCCCTCCTACTGTAAAGATGTCTTTATTCCAATTCCTCTCTCAATATTGACTAGCTCGCAACTGACGCACAATGTAGGATATATACATAAAAAGTAAAAAAAAAAAAACACGGAACCGAGAAAAAATGATTTCCTTTAGGTAATAGGTAATGAATTATCGTCAAGGTGCACTGGGTAAAAAGCAATCTAATGGTACTAATTGGGGGTTTGAAGATATAATGTGTATCAATAACTCTTTCTTGACAATAGTAGCATTACAATTGACTAATTAAATTCCATTAGTATATTAAAATGTATCAAAGCTATTTTCATTTTGAGGAAAATGGATGACATGACTCAAAGGTTATTTCATATTGGCATTTAAGACTGAATTGACTATATTACTGGCTTGAACTAACCGTCCAAAGTCTTGTACCTGGGTAATTTCATAATTGCCTACTCTTTCCCGCTCCATCGAAATTAAACAAAAAAGGCCGATGGCTTTGGTATCGCTTTCAGTCAGCTGTGGAAATCTATTGTTAGATTCCAGACTTACCTTTGGCATGCGCTGGTGAGAAAGCTGTGTCAATTAATTGAATAATGAACGGGGGGAAACACAATTTCATTTAGAAAATGGCCAAAGCCCATTGATATTTCGTTGGCATTTTCCTATTGGCTGGAAGAGGTGCCGTACGTCATGGGAACTTCATGGATTCATAGTTTGCGTCGTTCACTGTTCTTACGGAAAACGTACATCGCCCCTTTGTTATTCCAGTGTACTGCCAGGAGTTTAACTTAATATATGTTGACTTGGACTAGACGACTACCTAGCCAACTACCTCCAAGTGCCAAGACGAGGTTCAGTCCATTTTATTTTTCGTAATTGATACTTGATTCAGTCCATGCCGAATTTTAGGGGAAATGTCGCTAGCGCTGCCAGCAAGCTGTCTCCCCAATAAGCGGAGGACCCCCATGTGATACAAGCTAATCTACAAGGGTAATCGAAAAGTCGACGCCGCAACTACTAAAGTGTGTGCCAAGATCACCCAGAGGCTTCACTTGTCCTGTTTCTTGACATGGAATAAGCGTGTCTATGCCTGCAGAGGTGCGGCGGACCAATTCCGTTCCTGGTAATAAGATGTCCATGAGTTAACAACAATAAATGAATTCAGAACAATAACCAAAGGGTATATATGCCACATAATATGTCGCACAATTGAACCTGAAATAGAGTATCCCTTTCCATCCACGTACCTATCAATGGTAAGGATCTACAATACAAAACAGCGTACAAGTACTTGCATTTGAAATGATGCTAGTGAAGCCCTACATGTATGATATAACTTGATGCTAGTCTACTTGGCTCGCGTATTTTTAACAAAAAAATATGATATCAGGAATGAATAACAACCTATGAATGACAGGGAAACACAGTTGTCTCATACAAAAAAAGAAACAATATCAATGTACTTAGAAACAGGATGAATATGCACAATAACAAAACTGTTTTCGAGTGAAGCCGACTTTCCTACATACACGTTTGTATCTATCATGCCAGTAACTTCTAGAATACCCAGTAGATTACATGTGGCAATCGTTTCTGTGAAGTTGGCGTCTGTCACATGAGGATCGATGTCGCCTATGACTTCTATCGGGGAAGATGCTCCAGGAAATGGAGCCCGCCGATGGCTGCGTGGGAGAAGGGATGATGGAACACTAGCGGGCTTCCCAGTGACGGAGCATTGTTTCAAGAGACGCTCATTAGTTACGTTGTCACGGCGTGTAGACGATCTCATGGCACTACTAAACGGACAGGGAAGGGGTAGAGTATTCAGTGGAGCTTATTATAGTAGAAACAATAATACGATAGACTTGACAAAATCGTTGATATCGCTGTCCTTTCTTCTCTTCTTTATTAAGTTCTCTAACTAGAAACTTCTTCAAGATCAACCCATGTCCTCCTTCGCTTAGTGAGAAATGAATGAAATCCTGCCTCATTGGGTCGTGGAAGAGGAGCAAACATGGCTCGTTACGGTGGTTGAGTTCTATCCCATGAGATGTGATGCTGGGATGAACACCATTTAGATTGAAGCCCAACGATACTCAATTGACTCGACAGTTTTTTCTCCAATCGAGATTACTTGGGTATTAATATTATTACTTCAGGGATGGCCACGGATCACGTGGGTGTACAATTTTTTCTTCCACTTGACGATAATAATTGATTACAAGTATGCTGAGTCTTCTGTGTAATATCACTGTGTTTTACATTGACCGGAACTAATTACCGAGTTGAAAACGAACCGCGATACGTGTTCGCCAGCTTGCGTGTTTGCCTGCAATATTTCAATTTTAGTTACGAGATCAATCTGACAATCAGTAGCCAACCCCCTCCCACTACCTCCATGCGCAGTACACGAGAGCACATCTGGATTATGGCCCGAGTCGTGGGTAGGGTAGATATCTAGTTTATGGCACCTAGATTACGATGTTTTGCTCTAGCGTTGCCACGCCATATGCAGTACCTTATCCAGTGGACGGCGTCATCACTCCTGCAGCCGTCACATCAGCCGACTTCTCCAGTTCCTGTTGGGCCTAATGCATCGTTTTGCGTCGTGACGCTGCCAATTTGGAGGTCCTTCCCTTTTGATTTGCCTGGAAATGACTACGAAGCTTTTTCAGAAGGACGACGATGACGACGCTTTTAATCTTGGGCTTTGTTTATGGTTATAAATGGTTATCACGTACGTCACTGTTTAGGTTCCGGTGTACCTGTACGCTAAGTTTACTGGAAGGCTGGATGACTGTACCACATGGTAGTTATGCGACGCCGTGCTCACTCGTGCCCGAGATAATTCCGCTGGTCTTCTGATAGGTCTTCTTTCCATTTGGATATCTATCCATGATGCTGAAAAATGACTGCTGACTCTTATTGGTTATCTAAATGTACATGTATATCATATTCTCATGACATGGATAATTGTTTAAAGCTTGTCTGTGAAAACAATGGCTTCATGTGACATGATCGGTTTCTGATCAATGTACTCCAAGTAATTACATATTAGTCAGGATAGCACATTCAACTTTCATTACAGATTTTTGGGATCATTGGAGAACTAAAACATGTTTTCTAATTTTTTGCAATGTTTGAAATTCTATTTCTCCATCTGAATCTGATATCAGCACGTCTTAGTACAGCCTTATCAGGAGAATTCGCACAAGATTGGAATATTTAGCATAGGAAAACAATCCACTATACGTATATCTATCTGGAAAGCTCAGTGACACGTCAAGTCTAATTGGATATCTACCTTATAAATGAAACGTTGGTTACTGGGACCTACACCAATTTTAATTCTCTGCAAATGTAGTAAATTATCCCAAAAATAAATCGGAGAAGCTCAGCGTATTCCAGTGACATATCAGGTCAATTACTTGAAAAGGTGGCTATAGGATTTCAATAGAGCACCATCGGACGTCGTTTTCGGTTGGCATACACTGACTGGCTTTTGACTCGTAAACAATGACCATTCAGTAGTTCTAGGGGACTCGAAATCGTCTGAAACCATCATTGACAATGAGTATCGTGCTGGATCGGGGTCTTCGTTCATCGATGCGTTCATTGATATTCGCAGTGAGTATGTGTGCGTAATATGTACATGGATAATATCTACTGCATATAAATGTTCAGGTCAAGTTCTATCCAAAACTATGCGTCGATCTCATGCGACCAGGTCAACGCCTGGCATTCATTGGTGCTGTATGAGCCTTGATATAACCAACATAAGATTGTCTTCCACTCCCCTTCACTATTGATACCAGGATAACTTTGACGTAGTAATAATTTGAAAAGTAGTCTGCATAATCATGACAGAATACTGCTCTACACGTGACTTTGAACTTCAACTAACGATTCTGAATGTTGAATATGATATAGAGTATTAACTCAGGAAGCAATATTTAGAATAGTTTTGGTGGCGTACCATATACTTTTAGCAAAAGCATGCACAAAACAACATGCACCAATCAAACCAGTACTGTGATCGTTTAGCTATCGTGTAGTGATGGTGACATTTGACCAGATCAACATAGAAGAACATCCCTAATGTGATTATATCACGGTACGACATGACATTTGAAAGTGCATAATATATGTATGCGTGTCCAATGGAAGTTAAAGATACCTCATTACCTTTCGGATTTGCGAATGCAGGGTAATTGGAAGAACTTAATAAATTGCGGATGCCGATATCATTTCCAAGGCATACCTAAACTGAATCAATTTGGGAAGCAGTGGTTAATTATGGAGGTATTATAACCTGTCACAATATGAGCTGCGCTCCCACTTGCCAAATGCCGCCAGACTACTGTCCGTCAGCTTGATCTTTGGTGCTGTCAGCCAATTTATCGTCCCATGTCAAACTGTGCGCTGATCCAGTTGAGAAGCCCGCCTTGGGTCCCGAGACACAATACGGCGAGTAATTAAAACAGGGCAGATCTTTCCCCGGAAGAGTTTTGTCACGCAGTAGGCACAGAAAAACTCGCACTTCACCAATTACCAGAGGAGCGACGAATGTTCGTCAAGGAACAAATTGCAGCTGAGCCCGGGACGGCGTCACCAGGCGGGGTGTGATCGGGCGGTGCGACACATTAAGCCTCGCCAATTCAATATCCAGTCGTGCGTCCCTCGGCATCTGTCCGAGAGGTCGGGAATCCACCAACACACCCACCCCTCGGTCTTTACGGGAGCTGTCCGGCTCGCGAATATTGGCTCTCTTGAGTGATTCACGACAACGATATAGGGCGCAAAATGGCAGAACACATCGCCCGGGGACGTTGCATTTTGCCGGGTAGACATACCCTATCTATCCCAGCGTCTATTCGTCCTTGACGCCGACGACACAGTAAACAGAGACTCGACAAAATGCCAAGTCACTGAAAGAGCGGGGTACATTTACGAGCAGTGCTAATTTATAACGGACACAACATGGGAGCCCAATCTGCAGTGATTAAAATCGGTTAGGGAGCAATATTCCAAATGGAATGGGGCTATTATAGCGTTATGTCGAGAATCATGACCTGCGTGTGTAAATACTTGCTTTTCCCGAGCAAATATGCATTATCGCGTATCATATTCTACTTCATCAGGGAATACAATAGCATAAGTGTCATGGATACATTATCAACTGGCATTTTGTTCATTTCTATCAGTGATTCCCTTTGTTTAAGCTCCACATCATGTTTGATCTAACTGCGACGCGTGTCACGAAATACCCATTCCTTTGTGAAGTTTGCATTGGCTATCAGTATGCTCCACGTAGAAAAATGTAGGTGATTGCGGAATTAACTGATTTTATTCTTGGTTATGTGGTATGTTTTGTCGATTGTTTGTCGTTGCTGTTATTCCGTCCATCTGATTGCGTGGCATTATGGATTATGGATAGGTATGTTATGGATGTACGCCAAAAAACAACGAATTAATTAGGAAATGTAATATTAGGAAAATTACAAGCATTGGGACTAATGAATGAGTTCAATCGTCTTCTGGCATTCGAGTGAGCGAAATTACGGAACTTGCTCTTGACATTACGACATGAAAAAAATATATTTTGTCTCTTTTTTTTCTTATTTATGTATTAAAAAAGTAGTGTCCACTGACCAAACATGTGACGTTTTGATATATTAAATGTAATTGTCAAAATATCCAGATTCACATTCAAATATTGAAATTGGTATCCCATTCAGGATTTGCAAGACGCAAACAGCTGTGGAATTGAAGGTCTCCACAACCCTAGAAAAGTAGAGTAACACGCTAATAATGGTAGGCCCTGAATACATTTTCACAAAACTCCAATTATTGTGCGGTTACCCTTGTTACCCCGTTAGACAAAGACTTGTGAAACAAACAGGACAGACTATACAATTTGCATGAAAGTTTGTTTTATAGGACGGGTGCAGGTAATTCGATTATTGCTCCACTAGTGCGCTTGTTGTGTCCCTGTGCTTCATCAGATTATTAGTTATAAATTGCTTTGAAGTATTGCTCGTTTAATAAACTGTTCTTTTTGCATTGGTGGCAATCTCCTGACACATATACTGTTATCTATCATACTTGGCAAATATCATCTGTGTATGGAATATCAAAGACTATGTGGTTAGGCAGACGTCCGCCTACTAATGGAGAACTAGTCGCTGACCAGATTCCTAGTCCCGGAACAGAGCAAACAGCGTCACACGAACTGGCTCCCACGGGGACATCGGAACTTGGCAATTTACAATCCTTAACAATGGACAAAACAAACAGATGTGATTCTCCTCGCTTGGATCTACCTCGACCAGGCTTGTAACTCTACGCGACGAACTTTCAGTGATGTCGTTGTGGGTGTTTTGAAGACACTAAACTCTACGGTATCCTCGTGGTCTCTGTTGCCAATACATGGACGGGTTCTTAGACAGTTTTATCAATTAGCCCAGCCATTTTCGGTTGTTGTTTCTCTTCCATCCTTCTGATTTATCCCGTCATCGGGTGAATATACAGTGGCTACGATACAATGATTATGTCCGCTACTGTTTGTAGTTTATCTGCAGTTTCTGTCAGACAGGAAGCTATTGCATGGTTTCAGTGTTCCCAGACATGGGGAAGAATAGCTCTCGCAACAGGATGTAACCCTTGACCAGATCAGGGAGTGGCGCATCATACTATCCAAGAAAGTGGACCATATATATATATATACAGTATATATCTTCAATTTGGCAAATCTAGTTTCCACTGTTTGCAGTGCATGCATGTCAGCAAATCACCGTCTTAATATAAATAATTATTTAGGTTTACATCTGGATATTTAGGGTGCTCGCGAGCAACTTCTAAGAAGACATCCCTGAAAAAAGCGACCATGTCAAATCAGATTTGCTACTAATGGGGTTGAACATTGGGGGTGTTGTGTGCATCACACAAGCGGGATGTTACCACATGTAATGACTATTAACACGCAGTGACCGTGATGAGGAACAAGCCTTATGGTCTAAGGGACGGTCCAGTGTCGTGTCGATGCAGTAACCAGCCGGATGATTTCCCGGGGGATCAGTGGTTTGTCATGTCCGGCGGTCGTTCAATGGCCGAGAAGTGTGCTACTGGAGACGGTGATGATCAGCGCCATGGACATCGTGCGTTCTCGATGGCACTCGGGGAACATCTCTCCTGACCTCAGGGACCGCAGAAAAAATACATCCCACACGTAGCCGAAGTAGATGGAACAACGCCCAGTGCGAGGATGAGCTGGGCACGACGATAGTGCTAACTTGGCAGACGCATGCGGGTGGTCCCTGCGGAGGGATGGCTGCCACGCCTACTGACAGAATACAGTACCCGTCGACGGAACACTGAGCAATAAACCGTTTGAGAGGAACGAAAGAGGCCAGGTTCGCTTTGTGCAAACTGGATTTGCGAATCGTTGATTGCATCACATAAACGAATACAACATATAAACCATTTCAACATCTGTGCCTGCACATGACAACCTGCATGGATGTACCCATCAGGACGCAAAGCTAAGCCATATGCTCGAGTATGGAACATTGACGAAGTTACTAGACAAAAAAGAATAATCCATTTTAAGAATGTCTCGAGTAGTGGGAAAGCTCACGATATACACGTAAAATTTTAGCATCTGGCAAATCTCGACGTGAGCCATTTTCACTGTCGTGATGATATCTTGTTTGCACCTGCTGAGACCATTTATTCCATGGTGCTCATTCCCTGATGGGACTGACGCAGTAGACAATGGCCAATCACATTTAGGATGTTGAACCACCATGTGATCGAAAAATTCTTGTTACTTATCTTTGTTACTTCTTGATATTGAGCGCTACAACTTGTAGAAACGTACTCTTGTCAATGTGTTATTACCTTCGGAACATATTCCACGTGGCACGATCTTGTAAGCAGAGCATTCATAACAAGAATCAGGTTCAAATAGGTAGTGGTGTACCGGGACGGATGTAAAGTGCATGGCATGTCGGGAGTTCGAGGCGATTAGCTTGCCCATTGAGGAGATAATGTATCACAGGTTTTTGTGTCGTAATTCCCCGTATTTTGGCTGTTCGCTCGAAACGAAGTGGCCAGCCAAACACTCTTTGAGATTTACGGGGTTGAAAACGACTGAACGATGTACCGCTTGTGGCAAGACAATGGTTGTCACAAGAAACCTTATGAGAAAACTCAAGCCCTTCTTTCCCGGAAGGAGATAAAAGTAGACCATGGTCAATACTGCTTATGATAGCCGAGTAGATACAATGAATGCACCACTCCACATATATCCGGTCTGCGTTATTCCACGTGCACATGAACGAGCCAGTTTAGTCTACGGTTCAATATGGGATAAGGAAATAGTTTATGGAGGATAACACGGAAATTGATTTGCTCATAAGTTGTGAAGTAGTTCAAATGGAATGATTTGATGCTGAACTGAATTTTCATATCAAATTGTTATTAAGTTCCAACCTAAATATAAATGCTCTCTGATCAAATTTCGGCCATGATATTGTATGTTACTAAATACATGTAGGCATTAATCACGGAATGATTTCAAAATACAGCTCTACCATCTGTCCCCGAGGATGTAAGTATCAATCTGTTACCACCGATACAGTCAGATTTTGATGGTGCCAATAACAAACGTAAACTACAACATTTTGCAATAGAAACAAAGCCTGACCAAACACTGGCGTCATCAGGGGCAGACAGTGTGTTAAATGTAGTTGTTTCTACTGTACACCTGATGGAATTATTATACAACTGCCCAACACCCTATGAAAATAATTTAGAAATCCGAAACAAACCCCATGAAACAGATATATGACAAGTACATAAGTACCTAATCACAAGCCCGATGTCATCCACTCAGTAGCCTTTTGATTGAGTATGTATGGTTCCATGACATTGTTTACACCCCTATTTCGTGTTTCTATTAGTTGTTGGATATCTGTATACTAATTCCATCAAATGTACAGTAGAGATAACTACATCTGAAATAAATTTGGCCGGGTTTGTTTCTGTTCCAAAAATGTCTCAGGCTTAGGTTGTTATTGACATCATTAAAATCCTGTGGTGTCGGTGATAATAAAGTTGAAGCATATATACAAACACTCGCGTTCGTCATGTTCGTACATGCATCTAATATTAACACTCTGTTTCAGGGCATTTTCATACCGACGAATACAAAACTTTAATGCACATTCAGTTGCTGTTTCTTTTATGACCCGATACGCTGGTGATTTCACAACATATCGTGTGTGTACCTTGGCCTCAGATTCGTTCCCTGTTTCTCACCATGACACAGGTGCGCCGTAGCACGTTGATTCCGTGTGCTAAGTACCCGGAACCGTAAACGTGACTGGCTCTTTGAAAATCACGACACTCTTCAAGCGATTCTTTGATACCCATCATTCCCGATGCTGTTAGATGGTCGAGATTTCTAAACCCTGATAACATTGTGTGACCATTCTCCGTTTGAATTCCAGTGCCCTATGTAGCCACGTTTTCCACTGCCACAAGCCACAACAGCGGATTTTGTTTCTTTCTGTGGCCAAAAGCATCAGATATTCATCATGGTTTGGTATCATTAGTAATTCAACTCGATTCAAGTTTGGGGTACACATGGCTTTAATAAATTGTACTGAAAAAACATAAATGAAATACTTGCAATATGAATATCAACGTAGAAATCATAAAAACACAATTGCTAAAGTGGCGTGGGTGGTATGTATGGAAGTTGTTCACATTATGCGGACATTGTGAGAATAAACCCAACACCAGATAATTTTTCAAAAGAGTATTATTTTTCTCTTTTTAGAGGACGCTTCAGTACGACAACGTATTTCCTGGGTATATTGTGATATATTAATCATTACTCTTGGTTAAGAGCAAAACGTGATGCCTCATTATTGCGAATCCACCCAGTTAAGTCTATTGCACGAGGAGAATCGTTAATCAGCTTGGATATGATAGAATATATGTTAATTTGTTGGTTAGAATAATACATAGGTTTTACTAACGATGTAATATGAAACAAGACATACTCAGCTGATCGTCGATGTGAATGGAAACACTAGATGTTGAATTGCATAGTCTGGTGATTAGAAATCTCCACAATGTCAAAACATTGAGTGGTGAAACGGCTTCGAGTTTCTGAGTTTACCTGACGTATTTTCGAGAGATGCCCCGATGAGAACAAAAATAAACTGAACAGATTATCAGATGATTGTTATTTTGAATATACATACTGTTGCTAATAAGACGCAATTGGTGTGGGAACGGTGTGAGACGAACTACTCAATTTTACCTGTTTCCTCGGACACCTTCAATAATGGTAGCATTACACTTGTGGTCCAAATTGCAAAGACCTGCCATGTTGTGAATGGCTGGTCAAATATACCAATTAGCTCGTTCATTTCCGACAACAATAAGACATTTCAAGTTGACGCAGTAAATTCACCTTTATTATTAGCTTTTGTGTACTGGCGATGGAATCACAGGTATGGCTGCACAGGACATTGAATATATATAGGCAAATGAGCAGTTTTAATCGGTGATAAGTTTTTTTTTGCCACCGTGAATTTCCATTGTATTCGAGATAATGGCCGAATGGTACCTAATATAGTAGACAGTGATGTTCAGCAGAATAATAAGACGACAGAGAAAAACAACCCAATAATGCACACCAATAAACAGGCGAATTCATATTCCAAGTCCGAATCCATGACAAGGTTTGAGGATTCAAGCTTTTGTCCAAAGACATTGGTGCCATCAAGAGCAGACAGTGTGTGAAATACCCGGCTAGTTGAGTGTGAGATCAGGCGCCCCGGAAGAGTGAGCATTCCCTGCTGTGATATCCACATTGACCAGTGGATTCACGACATCGAGCATGGGATGTCATGTTCAGTCCCGAAGCTTAGAGTAGTCGCCCATATGCATATTGTCATTTGAAAGAGTTCCTGAATAATATTGAACCCAAGTCTTGCACAAACTTCATGGAAAGAGAAACAAATATATCCAACAAATCTCATGTTCGATTGAAGTGGAATTTGCTTGCGAGATCAAGTGCATGGTGTTGCGAACCACTAAAGGTTTCAATGATAACATGATTTCCTGTCTTTTGAAGAAACGACGCTAATAAGTCAGGTATCATAACATCGGGGTCAGTGTGCTTTGGTGCATCACCCAACGGACAATTTCCCATGTGGGCTGTAAATGTGCTAGGCCTCGATGACATCGTGCTCGTAAACAAATCGTGGAATGATTCCACCATAAGCTTTGTGTTATCAGACTGTGCGATAGTGAAGTGTTTTACTGCTTTTTGATATCTATCCTCTTCAGAGCTGGGAGTTGTCTGTGTTCTGTCTCGCGTCTGTTTGCGATTTTTTGGCATGAAAACGTAAATGAATTCATGCCGGCTGGCTTTTACTATCCATTTTCCCAGTATAACCTTTTTGGAATATTGTGAATGATACCGTGAGGGGCCAAAGGTCGAACGTGACCGGACCTTTATAAATCAAGAAATGTGAATTGAGGAGGAGTTTTACGAGGCCAAATAGACGGAATACCCTTGGGAGCTCTGCGCTGGGAGCATTCTTTCATTTGCATTGCCCTGGACATAGATGGACCGTGCAACAGTCGTCTCTCGTAATATGTTCGTGTGACGATCACTCGAAAAGCAGTCATGTCGAGCATTCCATTTAGAATGGGCGATCTGTTTTCTACTGCTCGTGGATTTATTGTTGAATGATATTTCTAAAACATCAATATCGCACAAAATGGTATTGTACTGATGATGTTTACAATATCTTTAACATACAAACATCATTGTCATAATCATAATGCAAATCATAAGGATTGGATTTTTTTTTGTGGTATGCCTATCAACATCTCGATTATCCGTAGCGTGGTTTATTAATATTTGTTTCGCTCTGAAACAGCGTCTGTGATTGTCGTAACATGGTCACATGACTTAATGTACCACACCGTATTTCGATAGTGCTTGTCAGAGTTATCCAACGAAACTCTTCGGGTTTCCTAGTTGTATTCCGACCTATTACATCACTGCACACGCACCGAATGTCTGTCACACACTTGCTGTTCTGCAGACGCCATTGGTCATTCGAAGCATTTGACATGCAAGTAATGATAAAACAAGTACGACTTTTGTTATCGGTCAACACGAGGTTTTATTTCCAATTTGGATCTGTATAAACCTCAACAAAAGTCCGTATTTGTAAAGTATTGCAACAGATTATGAAGTAGAATATTATACTTTTATCTGTGGCCGTATGTGGACTGAGACGTCTGACCTTCAAGATTGACGGGACGGCTGCAATTTGATCTGTTTGTTTCTATAGCAGTGTCTGCAATATATACTTATGTCTGATTCGCGCACATGTCAAGGAGACTATCGTCTACTGATGGAACCCGATTGACAGTACAACATATGGTCGCCAGGCATGAGTGAATCGTCGAAGTGCGATCGAAAGACGTTGACAATTTGACAAGTCTTCAATCATTGATAAGATCGATAGGGTATATGATTTGTTGTTGAATTCCTGTAGGCGGTGGATCAGTTTGTGACAGGGTCGTGGACCTGTGTCATCCGATTCAATGTAGCGATAGTCCCGGGCAAGGTCGATTAATCTTCTCAGGCTTCCTCTCATGACATTGCCCCAAGTGGGCTCTCGACCAACTCGTTCCAGTCTTAATTGATTGTCAGCGTGAACAAGCGGTACCCGTCAATGGCAAACTTCCGAGAATACGAGCCAAAACTGAGTGTTCAGGGAATTAAGATGGGATAACCGATGCCAATCTGTAATAATTCCCCTGCTTGTTTTCTTACGACACTCGTCAATGAGGTTTTGCCGAGATTTCGACTTGTCTCTGTGGGTTGGATTTTCAATAAGGAAGCAGGCATTATGGTTGAATGGATGATGAGCAAAGCCACCATGTTGCCACGTCATCCCCCGCCTCATTTCTGAAACAGCTAGCTCCAGCAATTACTGGCTTCTAATCGTTTTCTCAAATATTTTTTGCCCTGGTTTATATCTAATCATATAAAGATGGAGTTGACTAGAAGTGCGTCACTGAATCAAGAATAAAAAAAGTTTTGTTCAGAATCTGATTCCTGTGTGTGAATACATTGCAATTGAAATTACTAGCTGAGAACCATACTTGCACACGAGAAGTGTGTCTCCATTACATGTACCTACAACTGCCTTATTTCCGACATGAATACTAGAACTCCACTGGGATTAATTTGGAGTCTGGAATGGGGCATCATCCAACAAAATCAGTAAATGTCCCAGCCTCTGTTGATGCGAGACAGCACGGGAGCCTGGCAAGTGATGTGACACTCAAAGGAACATTATATCTTAATTTCGCTAAAAAGGAAAAGTTTAAATTTGGATGTGTGTGATGCTAGTCACTGGCACCCGTGGGATCAATTCGATTCCTTGGTAAAGCAAAAACGGCACACACTTACATGTATATGCACCTATATGGGTATATATTTTTACTACTCGTATGTAGCATATGAGTATATTTAGTGAATGTAGTATTATGCGACTGCGACCATATGTACTTTGCCAGGTTTTGTACGTGCCTGATGCTGTATCGTGCTGCTGGTGAATAAAAGGGAAATTATAAATGACATTAATAAAACCCTGTTAATTACTACGGTACCCCTAATAGGACATGAGAAATTTATTTTGGAGCAAGCTTTATTTCGTCTGGACGAATTAGTATTTCGTCTGGACGAATTAGTATTTCATCTGGACGAATGAGTATTTCGTCTGGACGAATTACTATTTCGTCTGGACGAATTGATAATTCATGGATTCATAATTGTATGATTACCCAAACGAAGCGAGTGTGTCCCAATCTAGAGGGAGGAGTGCTGTCTGGGGCTCTTGAGAGGACCCCAGAAGCGGAGTGGGTTCCATTCCGGGTTTCATTGCTGCCAACTGGTGCAGGTCTAATTGAAGCGTGGAGCAAGCTTTATTTCATCCCGACGAATTAATATTTCGTCTGGACGAATCATCATACATATAGTCTTGTAGAAACATGGAGCGGGTTTCAGTTATCCATATGTGTATCTGAGGGGAAGCACATCTCCCTGTCCCTTTGCATAGACTGTGTCCCTATGATCGCTTCAATTAGACATTTTAGTGCCCTATATAGCGCCAGTTTGGCCGCAATTAAAACCGGAATAGAACCCATTTCGCTTCGGGGGCCCGATCCAGAGTCCCAAACAGCACCCCTCCCTCTTGATTGGGACCCGTTCTCTTCGTTCGTGTTCTCATACAATGAATCCTGGATACTAACATGCTTGATAATTCGTCTGGATGAAATACCAATTCGGCGAGACGAAATACTATTTCGTCCAGACGAATTATTAATTCGTCGAGAGGAAATACTAATTCGTCCACACGAAATATTAATTCGTCGAGACGAAACATTAATTCGTCGATACGAAACAATAATTCGTTGAGACGAAATACTAACTCGTTCAGACGAAATATTAATTCGTCCAGACGATATATTGATTCGTCCAGACGAAATAAAGCTTGCTCCAAAATAATTTTCTCATGTCCTATTAGGGGCACCGTAAGCTACTGAGATGTCTAAAACTATATAATAACGTGCGAAATCTAAGCTCATATATGCTTGGTAGTCATACATTTTAAGATAACATCGTACCTCACGGTATACAAGTAACGAGGTGATTCCGTTGAGAATCACGACAAACAAGCGATGGAACTACTTCCTTGAAGCAGAGTTGTAATCTGGTTCACGCGACACCTCACTCACTCTTGCCTTGGTCTAGCTCGCTCTGCCCTTTCATGGACATACATACCATCTAGTCTCTGGTCATCACATTAGAAGGCTACCGATAATATCAGTATTCACTGGACACAATGGACATCCACGATATGGCTTCGAGAGACAAATTGACACTTTTGGTCCATCTGCACTGACACAAGACCAACGACTGATCTCGGGGAACATTGCACCTTGATCTATATTAATACTTGTGAAATATTGGAATATTATTACATGTCAATTCATAAATAATCAATGATGATTTATTCCGACTAAAACAGTGAATGATTGACAGTGTGGGCACATGCTTAATCAGGTGTATCGAACTTTTGTATTGACGGGTAGGAAAACCAAAGGATAGCTTATTGCACTTGTTTCGTGTAATTGAATACATTACTTTACTCAGTTGCTCAGTTGAGTACTCCTTACTCAACCCAATTAAAGCAACAAAGCCGACACCACAAATGCGCGTGCGCTTTCGTAAAGACTGATTTGCACCAAGTGGCGGTATGAACGTCCTCGATTAGTTGGTTTTGTAATAAATTGTCAAAAAGCACTCGATTCTCGGATGGTTATTATTTGAGCGGCAAACAACTCCAGAGAAAACCCGTGCGCAATTTCGAGAAACTAATCCGCGATAAAACATATTGTTCGTGCGCAATTTCCCTCGCAAAGTGGTTTAGCTGATAGCTGGACTGATAGACAAGATTTGATATCACAGCCGGATCCCTCGGCTCCATAGATGGTCGCTGGACCAGTATCAGTTACAATCGATTTAGACAGTTGTTCACTGGTCACACCGAGTCTCCGAACAACTGCACAACGAGACCGCTACCGGCCACCGGCGAGGGGAAGGTCAATTTATCAAGGTCAACCACAAAACGACGTATGCGCAAAGGTGTATCATCATCGGTACCGACCGTTCTAGAGCTACTGATGAACTGAAAATCGAATGTGCTAATCGTGTCTTGATGTGTTTCAATGATGGTGTCTCACTATTGTTTGAAATGTGTTTCAATGATGATGTCTCCCTATCGTTTCAAACGTGTTTCAATGATGGTGTTTCCCCTGCTTGATTCCCGCCTACAATATGTTTCAATGATGGTGTATTTCTTGTATTTGAAATGTGCTTCTTCAATAATGGTGCCTCCCTATTGTTTGAAATGTGGTTCTAGGGTGGTGTTTCCCTGTTGCTTGAAATGTGTTTCAATTATGGTGTCTAGCTATTGTTTGAAAGATAATCGAATTTCCCGTTTTCCCGGTTTTTTTTTTTCATTCCGCTCTGACAGTTAGGCGTCTGCAATCAGCCCAGGTCTTCCAAATTAAACAAAATCAAAGCAGCATACCAAACTGTTATGCTCTCGATTTTGGAAGAATCAGACACGTGGATGGAAACAACTTTTGTTGGGGCATGATAAGTCACCTTGTTGTGACGGGCTGTGATTTTCATTAAAGCTACATTGAAGTTTTTCATAGTAATTAAAAACAATACGTCGTCTTTTTTCTAATTATGGGTGACGTAGGCGTTAGGTTGATTTTCCATGGTTTGTGGTCGCTCTCTTCTGATCAAGTAACGATTTAAAACACATCCATTCAAACATTCTGCGTTGAAATGCATTATTGCACTACAACACTATCCGACACAAAATTAAAACCGCGCCGTGTTTAATACCATTAGCTCACGTCATGGATATGATTTCGTGAAATAAAATTACAAACAAATTAACAACTAAAAATATCGAAACTGGATTACCAATGCTTATGCCTACTCGGTTTGGTAACTGAATAAATGACGATGGAAGCATGAATAATGCGAAAGTATTTCTGGTGTATATATATTTGAATTATGGCCAGTCGGTTCAGCCAACAAGACATCGTAGACAATTGACAGGTATCGGCATGATGAACTCCAAGCTGGAGACGGACGACCATGCCAGTTATTGACACGGGAAGGAAAAAAATGATCCCGATTTAATAACTTCCTTTGGGACTATTAATGCTCGCGAACTGCGCCGTGACGTGTGGTTGGACACAAATGAGCAGTGGCATTTGGATGTTGCTCCCGTATACACAACATTAATATTTCATCTATAAACATGGGCGCCGCGTGCCAAGAGACAAAAACGCTATCCCGTTTCATAAATATTTCCGTTTAGATCATATTGAATGTCGGCTGTAATCCTTCTGTCCTTCTTTGATCCTGGTAGTATCTGGCACGGCAGCATGTGGGAGACGACAAAACACTGTGAACATTCAGAGATCGAGATATAAAACAAATGAAGAGTCTTGGCGGCTGTTTTTTAAAAGTTGAAGATTATAATTTTCGGTAGATATCTGGCCTACATTGTATTTCCTCTGGAGGACTACTAGACTTCAGTCAAACATCCCAGTTGGAAAACTAGTGGAACCGATGTTCGAAGTGGGCGTGGACAGAGACGAAGACGACAACACGGAGGCGTTAATCTGGAATCTGCACGTCACTGCGAGTAATTCCGAGTCACCAACACACTGTCCATCTGACGGACCACTGGGTGCTGTTTCGGGGCCGTTGTCGACCTGATTTGCCGGTTGCTGGGCGGGCGGTGATTGATTCGCCTCGTAGACTGGAATTTCATTGTTCCCGGCGGTCATCTGTCACTAATTCTTTGTGACTGCATTGGAAATAGTTCCACAAAGCAGTTACCTCCTAGCCTAGAGACCTCATGCATGGTCTCCCTCGTGTAAAGTATAACATAGTACAGTCCATTTGGAGGATATTGAAATTACCATGATTTATGTTACATTATTGTGTCATTGTCGAGAAGGAAAAGCGCTAATATGATTCTAAATGTTCTCTCCCTCGTATTCATTCCTTGCATCACGGTTGTTACGCTACAGCGCGACACCTCTGGCTGGGTGGCAGAGAAATGTGGTGTTGGCCATAAACGCGGATTGAGAGCTTGATGTCTCGAATTTGACACTGGATATGGGCCCATTTGTCAGCCAGTTTATGTGTAATATATTCGCACTTACCTACATCCATTGCATCACAGTGTAAACGCCTCGAAATAATGACCGTTAGTTTTAGGGGTGGTTTTTTTTGTAAAACACGTTCGTAGTGAAGTAGGATATGGTATTATGATGTGTGCAAGTATGTTTGTGGAAAGGTAGACCGTATTGATCTGTTCCAAATCAACATTTCAGCCACTCCAGTTGTATATCCATTTATACACAGTTGCGGAACTATTGAATGAAAAAGGATACTTCAAACATATTCCTTTA
Organism: Terebella lapidaria; assembly: GCA_949152475.1. NCBI lineage: Eukaryota > Metazoa > Annelida > Polychaeta > Terebellida > Terebellidae > Terebella > Terebella lapidaria. The sequence goes on along the minus strand of OX424555.1, from coordinate 62,804,767 downwards.
TTCCAGCTCCTGAGCTATGCATAACATTTTACTTCGACAAGACAAGAACCTTATTTACCACATAACACAATAAAGGGGACCTCCTCGGGCATTCGGAGTGGATTTTGACGGACACAAATTACTTTCTGTTCAAGAAAAGTCCGGAGAACTCCCGACTGTAGTAAATCTTTTCCCGAGGCTGAACTAGAGAAAAGTTGCTGGTCATCTAAAGGCCACCTGTCAAAATGAAGACAGTAATGGTTTTTTCATTCCTCCTTCCCGTCCTGTCTGAAAATGTGTTATTTTCGTGGCATTTTCTCGAGTTGCACGGTGCATTACATTTCATGACTTCCCACGTGGGAATTATTTTATTTGAAGTATATGCTATTCTTTTTTGTGTGGGATGGTAATTCAGGCATATTTTGTCATTAGTATACTGGGAGCAAAATGTACATATATTCTGATCGTCTTGTGCAATGATCAAGAATTGTGATGCTAAAAACATAATGATTCAATAAACTGATACAACCTTACTGAATGCAATACCATACTAGTTCCCCTTCTCCCGTGCGACGTGTGTCCATTGGTTGCACTATGCAAAAACACTGTATACGTGACCAGATTGGAAGTTCTTGGAACCCCATGTCGTGCACAATGATGTTCAAATTCGTTACATAAGGTATTTACCAAATAATCGCGACATGTCGCATGGCACGAATCTGAAGTATTTCGTGTGGTGGACACCTACATGGTCCATTTCCATGATTGGAGAGAATTATCCGTAGAGCTCATTACGGGATGGTTGTACCCCAAGCCACAGCGTCCAAGACAAACCGGCGTCTGCAATGTCGCGTTGGTGTGCCGGCACCCTGCATTCACGAGCGACAATTGGATTGGAAATAAACTCAACGTGGAGCAAAACATTAGACACCACATGGGCAATTGGATTAAACATCCCCGTAGTTTCTAGATTTACTGTTACTTATTAGGGAGCAGAAAAGTGAATAATAACTCGTGATAAATTAATTTTCAATCAACTATCACTTTGTGGGTTTGCAAAAATTAGAAACCGCCACGATGCATTGGAGTAGCTGCAGACTTACACCCGATTCAATTTGCAGCAAATTACGTAACACCACTCTCACAAGTCCGTGTCCGTATCCCACCCTTGGTTGTTATCTCGTTTTGTCAGAGGGAATTTCTCTCCTGCCACTCTTTATCCGCAAGGGTCCTGCTTCAGACCCGGGGCGTAACGTTTTACGAGCGACTGCCTTTAGACAATACCTGGGCACTCCGGTGATTGGCCGCCGGACTAGTTAGAGCGCCCGTGGTGGCTGTCATGTCAACATGTAGCCGCTCCTCCTACACGGGTCAAATCCATTCCAAAGGAATTATGCCCAGTAGCGGGTTGCCACCCAGGTTGTTGGATATCAATTATAGTGCATTAAGGCCATGTTCTAATGTCGAGGTTATGGTCGACAAGGCACACTCAGGGTTAAATGTCCACCACGATGGCCGACCTCTGCCTGACTCCCAAGTTCATAGGGTTAATGGAAGGAGTAGGCACACCAAACCACACTATGACGTTACTTCCATGGTTTCTCTGGCCACATGGCCGGTTAATGATACGTTGTCAGCGGTGATTTCTCGCCAAAAATGGACAGAGGCTCCGGTTCTGGGAGCACATTCTGCGCGGCAATAAAATCATCCTTTGGCGTTACCCAACCCCGTCTATTTGTTGGAACCAATGTATAGACGAAAATGAAGAAAAGTTTCTATGAAAGAAAAAAAAGAAATACCATTGACCGCCAAGTAATGTAGTGTTTCATTGAACGTTGGAAATACGTTAATAAATGTGAATGCAGTCTGATGATATCAAAGTTGATGATTTTGCATAAGACATGACCTCCAAGGGCACTGGCGATCAAACACTTGTCGCTGTCTGAACGTCGGCGTTTGAGAGAAGGGAATACAGCTAATACGAGAGAACGTGGTGAAACAGACTCCAAACAAAGCCAATTTACCCGCTTTATGTATGGAGCTTCATTGCGAATATCAATGTTTTGTCTCGATCATCAAAGTTAGAGTCTATATCAACCAATGTTAATCAGTATATATACTGCAAAAGCATGTGAACTTCTCAAAGTAACGTATCATTATGGACAGCAGACATTTGCAAATGTCAACGTTTGAAGACGTATATATAAATGTGAATTGCAATTGCAACGTATCTCACAGTACTTTGAAGCTCCTGAAATTATTTTTAAATTTCAATATCGTAATCGTTTCATAAAGGCATCTGTGTAAATAAAATACAATAGCAAGAATAGACATAAAATAAATCATGAAAGACAAATTGATTGACAAACTTTTCCAGCTGCGTCTTACACGTGTACTGTTAATCAATGGAAATACACTATTCCAAATGTCACATACTATGAATTCTTCAACTTCAGCGTTTCATATATTTGTGATGTACTATGTATACTCTTTGACAAAAGTCTGGAATCACTGCTTTAAAATATTATATAGTGAGCAAATCGATACTATAGCAATCCGTTCATGACTTATTTTGTTTTATATGGCCTGTGACCTTAGACCTGATCACACATGTGACCTTGTGTACTGTACTTTTGACATGCTGTAGTAATACTAAAATACTATGGTGCGGTGCCTATCAATTAGCGTATTTCGAGTCTGAAACAGAATTCTCAATGGAGTAATAGGAGAATAGCCGCGAGGATACCTCAGGAAGACATCTAGAAGCTCTACAGGTTATTCATAAGTCAATGCCAAGTTTGTAGTTATCCCAAGTAACAGAGGATCAACGCATTGGTCGTTTGAAGGAATCGAATCTGTCAAATTTCGCAGTGTTAATGTGATGCTGTCACACCGTGGTTATGACACACGTTGCTTCACATTAAAAAACATATAATAAAATATTATTAGTGATAGACTTAAGTTTGTTCTACCTTGTCACTGGATTTTTCCTATGTTGTAAAATATTTGACTATTTCCTAAATATGTTAGGTGATTCCAGACTTTTGTCAAAGGATGTATTTATGCCTACGTGACAATATACTACAGGTTACCATTATACATCTTCACAGAGTATTGTTTCTCTTGCAGGCGACGCAATTCGATGTTCGATGTGTAGCACTGAAAATGACGGCTGGGACTGTTTGGCCAAACCGCCACATCACCAAGAATGCCCAATTCCTAATCACTTCTGTATGACTGTTGAAATATATAATGCCGAAACAGGTGAGGAACTATAACTAACAATTTTTTTAAACTGAGGTGTGTTGGTTCGACATGATATTCACTATATATGTACATTGTTTTGTCCCTCGGTTGACCAAAGTAACACTGCTTTGGTTGGAAATTGTGTCTGTTTAATAACAATTTCAAACTTCATAAATTGTAATTCTCAGTGCATAATGCGCATGCATCTAAAGATTTGTGAACTATTTTGTCTCGGAATTCATTACAGCTAAACCCATATCGTTTGCGCGGACGTGTAGCCCGGTGCCATTACCACCCGATTACTGCATGGAAGGCATTGACACCAGTAGTGAGCAGCCCATTCAGGCCTGCTACAAAACCTGCTCGACCAACGGATGTAACGGCAGCCGCTCCGTGCACCATCTCATGGATCTACTGCGCAGGCGCAGGAGGAAATAGATCATTGGCCAATGATCAATTGCCGCAGCAGCCTCTTCGCGCGCATGCGTCGGTCACGTGATGCCAGCTTCCTCTCCAATTAAATCAACTACCACAGTGTAAACTTTTTCCAACGACACTCTGGCTTCTTTCCGGGAACTCGTATTGTTATATCTGAAAGTTCGTATTTTATATAGTGTTAATAAATTATATTTCAATTCTGGACAAACTTCAGTGTCACTCACATATGACATTTAAGGCAACAAATTTGTTTCAAGTTTGATTTAGGCAATCAGTGGAGAGTATTAGTCAAGATTTAAAATAATCATCTGTGTATAGGTATTATGCTAGTTTGTTTTATTAAAAAGTGAATTGTAAGCGCACCCCGTGACCTTAATAGATACCATTGTGATGTGGAGATGACCTAACTGGGGAATTGTTGTACATGTACAGTGTATGTCATCTCTGTGAAGATATAGAAAGATGCACAAGTGATGGCAACTATATTTCACAAATCTAATTACGGCACAGTTGGAGTTATATACACCAAGTTGGAATCGCAGAAAGTTTGCTGTTGAATACTTGTTCTCCGATATGCATTGTTGTTCGTATATTTGTGGAAGCAATATGACAGTGATTATTTTTAGTTAAATTCATGAGATTCATTGTATTAATGTTTTGTACAGAGGTATGAGTCTCGTTTATGGCAATGTCGATATTTAACTTAGTAATGTTCAGTGTTCAATAGTGTTTGTTCCAACTATATCCCTTATATGTTGTGTCTCTACTGTAAATGTTACTGATATATATTACATAAAGTTTCAGAAAATTATAATCTTGGTTGATTTTTTGGAGGGAAGGAGCATCGCTTGTCCCAAGTCCACGTCGACCCGAAAGCTGCTGCTCGACATTTCATGCAATAAACTTCTGCAGTAATTGACTTGTTTCCTGTTTACTATTGGATTGCACGGGATATCAACACTAATGTCTTTGAACATATCTGGGGCTGCCTTCTTGAGGTTAGAGCACCTTTCATTGTGATAGTGAGATGTGTTCATAATAATGTTCATGAACAGGGCGATGCAGTGATTATGGGTTCCTGATGATGACTAAATGGTTTGAAATGGCTACTTCGCTCTGACAAGAATTTGCAATGATGCAATGACAAAAGGTGTTCTGTTGCCAAAACAAACTGGATAAATAGCTCCATGTATGTATAGGCATGTCCATGCACATGAACGTGAGCGAATATGAATGATACCACAATGCTCGTGTACACTTGGTTTTAAGATGAGAGTTACCATACGACATTGCACCTACATATGTAGTTATCAGTTGTCACTTTCTGTCAGTTGAGGTGCAGTTGTTGTTGAACTGTACTTGTGTATTTTATGGTGGAGTATGCTCCTACGTCAGGACAAGGTTGCGATTAACGCACGACCAAGATCAAATAGATTGAGAGTAAGAAAGTTCTACAGATCTCACACATGATTCACCGACATTCATTGGAGCATAAAATAGAGCATAAAAAAGCATCTCTCTTCTTCTATTGATCCCTTTGAGTCATGGTTGCACGGGTCTGTGTAGCATGAAGCCAAAGCCATTCAAAGGATCATTCGATCGGATAATGCCAAATTGTATGGAATGAATAATATAGATAGTTTTCACATTACCATTGTTATAAATCTTATTCGTCAAAATTCATGCGACTATTTTCCGACAAATACAATGAATTAACGCCAGAAATAGTGAAGAAGTTTATTCGCGCGTGGCAAAAAAAACAGGAAAAGTTGTCTGGGCATTGTACGTTGTATTGAAAGTGAATGAACTTGAAGTTAGGCATGGAAGTTCACGACTGCATTAGTGTGTGTAGTCATTATACTTATTTTCGAGCATTGAATATCACAGTTATGCGTATCACAGTTATATGCCAAATACGATCAGATGTGTCTGACACTGATCTGGCACTGATATGGAGGTGCTCAGACGCAGATTCTTTCGGAGGAAGGATTAGCCTGTTGAATTGGGGGTCTTAGTTTGAAGGTATGCGCCGTTTGATATTGCTCACGATGTGAAGTATTTGTCTGCCATTATTTTCGTTTTATATACTATTCACTCATACATGTTAGAGCTTGGGTAAGGAACGTAAATGCCAATGCCCGACCATACTGCTGACATACTATGGTTCACACACATACTATGAGCCACCAAATCAGGATGATTCATTTAGTTGGCATTTCTGATATATTTGATTTTTATTTTCAATAATACTAATTTTTTCCATTGTCAGACTTCAATGTAACTAATTTGGTAAAGCGATTAGATGTAGTTTATCACTCTCATCCAAATTGCATATTGATTTTAACTCTATTGTGTACGAGCAATGTCATTCCACACCGCAGCAAAAGCAATCAATTATCACAAGTCATCCTACATGCAACAAAAGATCATGTATCGATAACCAGCCTCGCACTGATAATTGTAGATCTGTAATCCATTTTCCAATTTTGTAGGCCAGTCCGTGCATCATTGAATTAATATAAAAGGACTGACTCCGACAAATCACGAAAAATTATGATTGATTCGGTGTCGTGCAATGCAATACGCATTCTAGTATGGTTTACTTGATGGCGATGATACACTTCACAAGTTAGAAACTGGGAATGACATGTCTAACAATTCATGCCATATGCAACACTATAAGTGTCATACATCAACCGCTTTGGATGTACAATGCCCAAGACACAAATCTTGCGATATCTTGATTGTCAGCTCAGCTGAATTAAAACAAGGAAATAATCAATTGATTAAAAGATGATAATCTAATAGCTCGTCAGTCTCTCAGAGAAGAGTTCACCACAAGTTGATATGTCATGTCTAAGATATTGGTAGTTTTGTTTGAAGCAATATTACATGCACATATACACGTACCTGCATAGCCTGCGCTGTAATATTTTAAATGAGAACTACATAAACCGCATAGCATTACACACAAATGGGAACGGATATTTATGAATAATACAAGTGATATATTCATTCAAAGGGCTTAGCCGGTACCACCATATTCGTAGTGAGTTGAACTTTTTCCGTTTATGGGGTCTCCGCAGTGACGGGCAGCGAGCGATTCCACGGTGGACATAGGTTGCATTATATTATGTGGGCTTCGCTGTGTTACTAGTATAATGGCTAGTGTTTGAGACAAGAAAACCCGAGTCCATCTAAACACAATTTATGCAAATAAAAAGCCTTCATTCTTTTCATTTTCAATTTGCAATCATTAATATACATGTCTCTACATGTACGTGGCAATATACATGAGTGCAGATTAGTTTGTCACTTTCTCACGAGTGTCATAGAACTGACATATTTTAATAGAATAAATATAGATGTGTCTGTCAGACTGACTGCCACCGATAGGAATGCATTCCACAGACTACTTAGTTTCTAGGGATTACCCTCCTTAAGCATACTGTCTGCAAGGTGTTGATTTTGATATAATGTTTGGTCCAGAATTATTGTGGATGATGGAATGCAGTTCATATTGACTGCATAATGGAACAAATTCAATCAAATGATAGAACACTTCCTATCCCAATATCTGTTGCCTCATGTCTCAAGAAGGCAACGCCATTCAAAGAATTAAGGAATTGGTCAGATGATGTCAAATTATGTGGAATAGTATACATGTCAGTTATGAGACTGATTACTGCATTAGCCATCTAAATATAAGCGTTTATATTATTCATTGTTTAGTCAGGCATGAATAAAAAAAAAATAATCAGGAATTACCCAATAACGTGAACAAATGTATGTATGATTTTACTGGTAAATACATCAACACTAATTATTTTGGGCATTAAAGAATCAAAATCCATTAAATTACAGTCTTTTTCTCCAAAATACATGTATATCATTTCATATTGTTGATATTGAATTCGATCTGAATGAAGTCGGGTGAAAAAGTCGTGTGAGCAGATAATATGAACTCCACGTAAATAGCCTTGGTCGAATTTTGTCGTAAGTTTTCATAGAAAACGTCTAATCGATGAAGTAATAAAATCGAGAGAGGAGGTTCAATTTTTCCAATAAGAAATTACTTTCTTTTGACCAAGAAACCAAAAATAACACATGATCGTTACAATATTCGGCTCATATGAAAGTAACAGCCGCGGGATTGAACACCACCAGTGCTTCTGAAAATTCTAACACTTATTATGAGACATCAAGTATAATGGTATAGTGCCTGCATTCATAACGTCGTATACTGTAGTTGTTATAAAACATAATAAAATATTTAAATATGGTGTCATTGAATTGAAACCAGACATGTTCAAATCCCGAAGGTCAGCTCCTTGCAGGGAAAATATATCCGACTTATTCACAAAAATATATACAATCATTCTGAATCCAGGAGGGGAAACATTCTGTTGAGTCATTTCTGACATGTGTTCTATGTGTGGGAGTGTGTCCGTCTAGAGCAATTCTTTGGCCGCACGGCAAATGATTTCTCCTGGGACTAGAAATTAATGCACTGGCTGTATCCTGCAATGTGTTGTTCCAATGTAAAGTTGTTTCTATGTGAATAACACGTTTTCAAAAGCTTACCAAGAAGTATATAAGACTATTGTCGTGAGATTTATAGACCTAACGTATGTATGGAAATAACGTATACATGAAAGTAAATGTATGCTCGAACCTAAACTCTTCAACAGCACATCTTGAATATCACGGCATTTCATTTCAGATTTGCAATGCATACGTTTTAGTTTTTTAAATGAAGTTTCATGTTGAATTATATTGATTTAACCCATAGAAAATCAATGCAATTTTGATTGAATATTAATGGGACAAACTCGAAAATAATGGCTAGTGTTGGTGACAAAGCAACACGAATCCCTGTGTAGGAGCTACCCATAGCAAATACAGTTCTCTTTCTGATCTCGTTTATTCGTTGTTGACCGTACAGAATAAAAAAAACAACAGAAAATGCCAAGTGTGACGTTTGTTTTGTTACAATATCCAAATATGAGGACAATATATTGTGAAATTACAATCTAAACTGTGAACTATACATAATAAACTTACATTTGTGTTGCGAACTAAAAAGCCTTCATTCGTTCCTTTGTTTAAATTTTGCAATGATGAACATACATGCATGCACATGAGCACATATTTTTTCCCCTTCTCACAAGTGTCTCAGAACTGACAATTTCCTGGATAAATATGGATGGGTCTGTCAGGATGACTGTCGCATATGGGAATGTATTTCACAGACTAAATCATTTCTACTGTTCTGACGGGATCATCCTTCTCAAGCATATTATCTGCATGGCGTCAATTTTGATATACGTGTTTGGTCGAGTTTCCTGTTTTTTCCAATTCAAGTCATTTTAATATATTGGTCTCATCATGATTTTATGGTATTGTTGATATTTGATGTAAAATATAATAATTGTGGATGATCGAATGGAGTATTTCAGTTTGACTGAGTAATGGAACAAATCAACAAAATGATGAAACGCCCCAATCATAATACTGATTGCTTTGTGTTTCATAAATGGAACGTCATTAAAATAATCTTTGACTGTTATATTACATGTATACGAATCATCAGACATAGTAAACAAAATATAATGTACTATTGGTTTAATGTCCAACAGGATAATGATGTACTGTACATGATGCTTATCGTGATGTGTAATATTTAAAGAGTTCAAATACGACCAGATGTGTCTAACACTGATCTGTGATTGACGTAGTGGTGCTCCGACACAGTTTCGTTCGAAAGAGGGATAATTCTGTGGAATTGGGTGTCTTGATTGGAAGATATGCTGAACTTGATATTGTTTACCATGAGGAGACTACATGTCATTGCCCGAACGTAGTGGGGATTGTTGACAAGCGTTATTCTCTCTCCAGTAACCAGCATCAATTTTAGATATATTGGATCTTATGTACATGTAAATGACTAATACATTTCAGCAAGATATTCACTGGGAGTGATATGTCTAAAATTTATGTATTGATAACCAGTTTCGCACCGATAAATGTAGATTTGTAATCCATTTCCATATTCCAGTACGTGCATCATCGACGTACTACAGAGGGACGGATTCTCAGACAAGAATATGGTTAATTAAGTGTTTCACAATGCAATACGAATTGTTGTATGGCATACAAAAGTTATAGTTGATGATGATGATGATGCGGATGATGATGATGATGACGATACACTTCAGAAAGTTAGAAACGTGGAATGACATGTATAACAATGGGTAATGTATGCAACCCTACAGGTGTTATGAAATGCTTTTGATATAAAATGCACAGGGCATAAATCTTGAGAAATCTCAATAGTCATCTTCATTTAAAAAAGGTAATTCTGAACATATGGGGAATAATTCACTTTCCTAATCTGTACATGCGTGGAATTGGTCCACATCAAAATCATTGGATGCCTATAAAATCTTACCTGATAGCTCCTGTCTCTCAGTGGAGATTTTACCAATGGGTGATGAGTCATGTCTAAGATATTAATTATTTTTATTCGAAACAATACAACATGCGCATACATATACCCTGCATATTCTAAGCTGCAATATTCTAAAAGAGAACTACAGAAATTCCACTGATATCATTACACCCAAATGCGAACGTTGAATATGAATATTGAATGTGGTGTATTCGTCCATACTTCCATATCATAGTACATGAGACAGGTTAACATTCCATGGTACCACCAAAAATGGCGTAACTGGCGATATAATTGTTCCATCACCTGCGCAAATGCACTTGCTTGGCGAGGTTCAAACAGCAACAAGTGAGTGCTTTCTTGTGTCCGTCTGGTCAGTCTAAAACAGATGCGGTGGAGGAGGAAAACCCGATTGTAACTGATCCCACTGGAGTGAAATGTAGACCCTTCTGTGAAGATAAAATGTCGATGAGCTAATGTTTTATTTATATAGGGATTATTCTAAATATATATCCGATGAATTGTAAACACTCAGTCGACAACCGTGTTCACCTCACTGTCTGGATTTTTTCAAATCTTCAACCAAAATCACATGTCAGTCATGAGACCGATTATTGCATGTTCCTCTCGGTGTTCATTCCCTGCAAATAAAAGCGGTAAATCTATTTTACAATTCGGTAAGACATGATCATCAATAATCAAGAGTAACCCAGTAAGGTCAATAAATATATGAACGATTTTACCGAGAAATGCATCAACAATAATTATGTTGGGTATTCGAAAAAAAATCAAATCAAATAAACAGTCTTAACATCTAAAAGAATTATCCTGAATCCAATAGGTGAAAATAACATCTAAAAGAATTATCCTGAATCCAATAGGTGAAAATGCTGAAGACCTGCCGTTTCGTGTAGCAGTTTATAATCATGCTGTTATTAACTTAGTGTTCATTATCCTTTAAATAACCCCGAGTAACCCTTCCATTAACCTATCCCAACGTCAGTTTGTCGGAGTCTTTTTATCACATTTGGGATAGGTCAGTTGCTCAGAACGAATATTGGATGTCTTGAATACTCCATTATACCGCATCTTGGAAATACGTCGCTTGAAACATTATTGCTCTCAGTCTATTGTGAAATGAACGCATAAAATATTAACAATCCTCAGAGGCAAACATTATTCTACTGACAGATGACACGCTGGTGTTAAATGATGGACCTTCAGCAAGACAATCCGACAGCCAAGCCTTGTGACCTTCAGATTTGCTTTTCCGAAATGTACTCGCTGTGTTACTTAAGCCTATAATCACTTTTAGAATTGACAAAATTTATTCATTCTGCGGTAGCTTTATTTTGTTTATAGAATGAGATATCGTACAAATTTGGGTCTGAAAATGTGTATTATGTGCCTGAATTGAGTTGCCAAATCAAGATTCAAATCATATTATTCCCTCAAAGCGGCCCGCCTTGCGAGCGATTTCTACACATAGTCATAGTCTCGTGACGTCATTGGTATTTGTGTAGATACTGTGACAACCGACAATGTAGGCAGGCCGATCATTATCTATCCACTGTTTTCATGCACGATTAACGGCAATTTTCTGAGTATCTATTGTCGAACTGTGCATATTTCCTATATATTCCTGACTCTCTCGAGATGTAGTTTCAAGTTTGCGTGACAAACAAGGACGCTGAATTTGGCTGATTTTAAAATTGATTCCAACTTTAACTGAATGAAATGCATGTGTGTTCCTTTAAAAGACCAGTGTTAAAATACCAGGTATGTCATCAATTTCTTATTCTTAATATTGCAGTCACGGACCATTCCATCCTTTCCTCACGAATGTCCTAGAACAGATATATGCCTTTAGGGATAAATATGGATATGTTTGCTTCGATTATTGCCGAAGATAAGAATGCATTTGACAGACTAATTCATTTACAGTGTTTAATGGGGATTACTTTCCTTAAGCAGATTGTATGTACTCGGAATAATATGAAATATTTTCACTGAAGACAACTGTGTGTTTCCTGTCATGTGGGCTTAGCTTGGATTTTAAGTTTTCCACTCGTAAATAAATAAACAGAGAACGATACAGTTGTTTCCTTTAACCGTACAGTATCTAACCAATACCTGTTAAATACACAAGAAACATGAAAAGGTCACCACTGCCACCATGTTATTAATTTTTTGGCTTGTGATTGGCCTGTACTTGTCATCCACCTGTCACACTGGATTGTTCTGGATTCCTAAATATTTTGCACCCGATTACGGTTTTGATATTGAAAAGTTTGGTCTACTCTGTTTCGGTTCCAACATGTCTCGCTTTAGGTGTTTATTATTATTTTCATCATGACATGATGGTATTGTTGATAGGTTGGTATAATTTAGAATAATTTTGGATGGTGGTTATTATCAAAAGGTAATTTAAGAATTGAGTGTTAAATTGAGAGTCTTAATTGGAAAATATGCGGCACTTGATATTGTTCACGATGTGAAGTATTTTTGCATAATAAATCTGTTCATACGAAGCCTATTGCATCCAAGATATTCAATCACAAACACACATTGAATGATTTAGATGTTGACGACCTGTTACAAAACCCACACTCCTGTACCTGCACTAGTTCTCCATTCAAACATAAACCAGTTGGGCACATTATTTCAGGTGACCTCAATCTTGTAGATAATGAATTGTTGAAAGATATATTGTCCAAAGGCCCCAAATATAGTTAGCTCAAGCCATTTTCATGGAGATACAATTTCAAGTTAACCATGGATGCAGTTGAAGAAAATGCCAGAAAGTGGACTAAACGAGAAAAGGCAGAAACTGATTTTCTGTCAGAATGGGTTAAACAAATTAGGTCGTTGGTATCTAAACGCATTTGTGTTTTGTCTAAGGCAGAAACTCTTAAGTCAGTCAGTACTAAATACAGCTCTGTCTTTGATGATCCAGTGGTTGCTGATAGTTTGTTGAAACTCCGAGAAGAATGCGTCATTATTCCTGCTGATAAAGCATCCAATAATGTTGTTTTTGTTTGTAAAGCATACTATATTCAGTGCCTATTCATTGAACTTGGTACCTCTAACAACAACACTTCTAACCGTACATACCAGGATATTACTATACCTAAGCAAGAAATATCGAATCACATGTCTGTATTGCATTCTTTTGGTATCACTGCTCCATGTAAAGAAGCCCAGTTTATACTGGATACCAAAATTACACAAAACTCCATACAAACAAAGGTATATTTCAGGCTCGGCATCATGTTCCACCAAAGCTCTCTCAAAGCTACTAACTGTTATACTGTCAAAGATTAAGCATGGTCTCCAAAAATACTGTGAAACCATCTACTCTAGAAGTGGTATCAATCAAATGTGGATACTATAAAAGTTCAAATCTTTGTTGGAATATCTACATGGTCACACACTTTCAAAGGTTACGTCTATTAAAATATTTGACTTTTCTACTCTCTACACTACAATACCTCATTCGGTCTAAAGTCTCAGCTTCAAAAGCTCATACGTAATTCCTTTTTCTCAAAAAAAAAGGACTACGTCGTTATAAGTATATTGTAGTCAGATATAATACAGCCTACTTTGTCAAAGATGATTCAGATGCTCCATATAAATATACAGAAACCGATGTAGTGAATATGGTTAATTTCCTTATAGATAATATCTTTGTGGAGTTTGGTGGTCGAATATTTCAGCAGACTATTGGTATTACAATGGGTACAAACTGTGCACCATATAATTGGCGGACCTGTTTTTATACTCATATGAATCAGATTTCATCCAACATCTACAAAGAGGAGTATCAATTTCACTTTCCGATACATAGATGATGTATTGTCACTAAATAATCGCAAGTTTGGTGATTATTTGGGTGCTATATATCCTTAGGAACTTGAAATTAAAGATACTACAGACTCCTCTAATTTTTCCAGCTATTTAGATCTAAGGTCGGAGATTGATGAAAATTCTAACCTGTCAACTTGATTGAATGACAAACGTGATGATATCAATTTGTCCATAGTCAATTTCCCCTTTCTAAGCAGCAACATTCCTATGTCGCCAGCATATGGCGTGTTTGTCTCACAACTCATAAGCTATTCCAGAGCTAGTTGCAGATATGAAGACTTTGTTCACCGAAGTTCCCAGCTATCCTCTAAACTGCTGCGACAAGGATACGTTTTACCAAGACTGATAGCTGCTTTCAAGAAAATATATGGACGTCATCACAATCTGGTTGATAAGTACACAAAATTTGTCACAAGTATGCAATAAGACCTGTTTGCATGTTAATGTTTTTGGAATTCATGACGGGTGCCACATATGGGGCAGGAAATGCTCACTTTTCCGGAACACCTGATTTCACCCCTTTATGGCCATATATGGGTTTCATTAAATTCCTCAAAATTTTCTCGATTTTGCCTGACACCGGACTTTGAGATTGGTTAATGGATTTGGTTTTGTTTCCTGGATATATACTTGGGTATTGTTTCCATGTTTTTGTGTTAGCCATTAATGTCACTTCATATGCTGATCACGTGTGCATATTAGAGCTTTAGTCAAATTTACTTAAATGTTAATGCCCGAACATACTGGGGATTGTTCTCCTATTAGAAACCAGTACCATTAATTGCGACTGTTGTCATGCTAAATTGCACACACACCAGACTATGACACCAGACACACCGCCAAATGATGTTGATTCATTTAGTTGATATTTCTGATACATTCGATAAAATCCTAATTTTTATTTTCAATAATAATACCTTTCCCCATCGTCGGACTTCAACATAATTAATTTAATAAAGTGACTAGATGTAGTTTATCACTCTCATCCCAGCTGCATATTGATCCGAACTCTATTGTATATAGGCAAAGCCATTTCACACCGCAGCAAAAGGAATCAATTATCACAATTCATCCTACATGCAACAAAAGATCACGTATTTGATAACCAGCCTCGCACTGATAATTGTAAGCTTGTAATCCATTTTCTAATTCAGTAGTCGAGTACGTGCATCATTAAACTACTATAAAAGGACGAACAAATTACTTTCGCAAAATGCGATTATTTCAATACTTCGCAGTGCAATACGAATTGTAGTATGGCGTACAAAGTTCTAGTTTATGATTATGATACAGTTCGGCAAGTCCGAAACTGAATAAGCAGCAAGTAGAATGGCATGTGTAACAGAATACGCTGTATGCAACTCTATGGTTTGTATACATCAACCATGCACTTTGGATGTAAACTGTAAAAGACATAAAGCTTGCGAAATCACAGTAGTCAGTTGCAATGAGGTTCCTGTTCGCCACCAGGATCGCCACCATGTAATTCGGGTATAGATAAACCATAGAAACAGTCTACTGTGCCATATAATACAAAAACGAAATAATGTTGCATTAAAATTCATATTTGTTTTTGCATAATGCAGACAATGGACATGACGTTTTTTGTACTTTTTAGGCATAATAGACTGTTTCTGAGCCCCAAAAGCACGTGGTATCAGCAGGTACCCCATTGAAGAAGATACGGTGAATCCGAACATATCGGAAATAATCCACTTTCCTAATGTTGATACGCGTGGATTGCAGCCTAGATTGAAATGATTGCCTGAAACATGGCCTACTTCATTCATATTACTAATAAGTAAACATTTATTTTAAAATCGATCAATGGAACAGATACGCCTGCTAAAATGATATGGAACCTCACTAAAATATCCTCAAAACATTGGAAACTATGAGGAATATCTGATATCATCAGATATAGCCTAACACATGCCTTTACTGGGCAAATTAAAATACCAGTTAAGAATAAAAAGACTTCGCAATCCAGCAGAGAACACCAGCTTAATTGTCATGTTATAAAATACGTCAAATTCCGGTAAATGTAGCAGTGGCATCACGACGAATCGCTGTGTTTACTTCATAACGCTAAAAATGTCCACACGCAGATGCCCACATGCATGTATGCATGCACGAATTGCTGAACAGAAATTGTGTTCCAAAATACGCGTGATTGTGGTAAAATTTGCTTTGCATTCTGGGAACTTCAATTTCCATCGGATCCGCCATTTTGGGACGTTTTTAGATAATTTGAACATTTTACGTAATTTTCTCAAACCTAGCACATCGATTCATGCCTGATATATCTGTGGAATAGTTTCCCATCTATTCAGGAGATTTTATGTCAAGGACGAAGAAAATCCTCATTTGAAGTAAGTATCTAAATGTTTACATGCCAAAACGTGCGTCGATAGGTTGGCATGAAACCTCCAAAAAAAAAGTCAGCACATAGACATGTAGAGGGTTGGGGGCTTCGCTCCCAACGCTCTAATGTCAAAAAAATCTTACCTATATAACTCCATGATCCCTCTATGATGAAGGGTGTAATTTTTTTTATGAAGGGTGTAGTATTTTGTTCTAAACAATATCATATGCACATACCAGCATAGGCTACTCAACAATAATGTAACTGAGAAGCACGTCTATATAAAACCGATAGCATCACAAACAAATGAGAATATAGTACACGAGACAGGTGCCTATTCGACAGTACTAACAAAAACTGGTGTACCAGACGTACTGATTGTTTCACCACCTGCTCGATTGTACTTGATTGGTGGGATTCAAGTGGCAGAACGTGAGTGTTTTCTTGTGTGCCAGAATGGTACGGAGCCACTGAAAGGACATGGAAGAAATATTTTTTGGACATATCGCTATTGCGTTCCCTCGCATTCCGGATCGCATTCCCCCGTGATCTTATTGGGTTCCCTCATTGTCCCTCATAGCCTTCATTGTGCAGATGCCCATGATAAAAGATCGTGAAGGAATGCAATCCAGATTGCGAGGGAACGCAATAAGATGACGGGGGGGGGGGATGCGATCCGGATTACGAGGGAACGCAATAAGATCGCGAGAGAATGCAATATTATTGTGAGACTAATCCCATTCGAGTGAAATCTAGCTCTGAAAATAAAATGTTGCTGAACTAATGCCTTCTACATGGATTATCCCAAATATATATCCAATAAATTGTAAACATTAATTCATTAGCAGTATTCAACTGTCTGGATTGTAATCTTTATTCATCAGAAATTAATTCACAAGTTAGTCAGCCATGAATAAAAAAAATAAAGAATAATCCAGAGCCAGTTAAGTGAATAAATGCATGAAATTAATTTTGGGATTCATAAAAATTAATTCAGCTACCGGACTTATTTGGGATATTAATATTGTTCATATTGTTGCCATTGAAGTCGGTCTGAATCACGTCGGACGAGAGTGTGTGAAATAGTCTGGAGGACGTTTGAGGTAACCTTGCACTGAAGGTCCCACAATGGTTTTTTTATGGATTTTGAATGTTTGGGCCATACATATTACGAAACTGGTTGATGCCAAGCTGGCATCCTCTAGCATTTTTCAGAAAATCCAAAAATCCAAAATGGCCGCCTATCATCATGCGAAAAATCTAACTTTTTCCCTAAACGACACAAAAGCATGTGTAACACATAATTTTGGGGGTGCTTTTGCGCGGTAAAACCATTTCTGAAGTCATTTCCCCGTTTCCTGTCAAATTAAATCTGCTAGAGTTAACTTTACAACAAAAAATGACATATATATATGTGCACATATCCATGTTTTTCGCTCTGTGACAGTTCTGTGAATGTATGCACAAAAAGACACTTGGCTGTGTGATCATTTATGTTATAACTGGTGCCACAAAAGGCAGATACATAGTATACATACTGAGACACTGGAGACATATTGATACTCATGTTGTCATGCAAACATAGCATGCAAATTCAGCATTCAACTTTGGTCATCAATGTCTGGTTCGTCAAGCTGCGTTGCTTTGGTTTGCTCGTTACAACACTCCAGTCCTCCTTCGCAGTTGCAGAACATTGTGCATGGCAACATTGCAGAGAAGCAGGAACATCTGGATGACTTGCAGCCTGCACAAGAACATCTTATCAGCTTCAGAATGCAGTCAGGTGCTGCAGCAGTATCCGGAGGAAGCATTGTTGGTTGAACCGATTTGTTTGCTCTGTCAAGTACCCATCCATGGAGGCTTATGTCCATCACTGGTGGTTCTGGATCAGCTGCATGTTTCCAGATGCAAGCTTGGAGATGTGCACGCTTTACGTTGAGATGAAATGCCTCACTGGTTGGAGGTAGAGACATAAATTTTGGCGCATTTACAATGTTTGCCTTTGATGTCTTAGTTTTCCACATTTTGATTCGAACATCCGTCATTGTGGTAGCTTGACTTTGTCCATAGCAAGATGCTATGAATGTCGTTGACTCCTGCAGAACATCTTCCATGGCAGCATTCACACTTCCAAGTGCAGAGAGTTGCTGTCCATCTCGCAATACTTTCACGATCTTCGTCTTCCCGATGCCATACAATTGTGCTACTGTGTCACATCCAGACAAAGCATGGGCTGCTATCAGGCTACCTGCAATAGTGTCGTGGATCCTGGATGTTTCCTTAATGTCAATAGTTTTTCTATCTGAGTGAGAAGTTGCCTCCATTGTCAGAGGGCATGTCAGCTTTCGTTCTCGATAGAAGTGGACCAGCAAGATGAAAACATCTGTATCGTCTGAGAGAATGCTTACGGCGTCAGTCGGATTTGCTTCTGCGATGATTATAAGTTGGTGAATCATGATCACATCGGCTTCCTCTTGGACATTTCTCATATCTTCCCGGTTGGAAACCCTGCCTTCGCTGATTTCAATCGGGACTGGGTCTGGTCCTGTCACCACCAGTCTGTGATTTGTTCTGAGTAGCTTCTCTCGTTCCTCACAAAGAGCCTGGACTATGAGCGTGATCAACTGTTTCTTGTTGTGTGTAACCTTCTGTGGCGGAAGAAGAGTTGATAGTGACAGCTGGTGATGCCTGCTTGCTTCTTTACCTCTAGTTGCACGACTGACCCCTTTGATGCTATACTCTTCATACCGGTCGAAGACAAGGTATACATCATTCTCCTTCAGTTTACTCAACAGATACCCGATGACGTTGTTGATGTAGTGTTGAACTGTTCCTTGTGCAGGCCAATGTACTACCCACAGTCTGGCTGAGCCATCAATGATGACATGTTTTGATTTGGGGAGAGATCTTGTTGTAGCTTCCACTTTAAGCTTGTTCTCTAGCGTTGACTTGTTTGTTGCTAACCTAATGTCACCTGTGCTGGAGAACATTGATGTAGGTACAGGTGCCAATTCATACTTCAGAACCTCTTCCAAGTTCAAATCTCTGCCCGAAGCTTGCAAGCCGATGATGCGTGAATAGATGAGGTTTGTGTCATGTACTTTTGTTGAGCCCACTTGGATGTGTTTTTTTGTTGCAGCCATGGTAGTTACTTTCCTTGGTAGTGTTTCGTGGAACCCACCAGGCCACAAGCTTTCATATTCTTTCATCATTTGCTGTCCTGTTGCTAGAGCTTGGTCAACATTCACATTTGGATCATTGACGATTCTACCACTCTTAATCTGAACAATACTACCTGTAGCATCCGAATGGGCTGAAGGGTCAAGGGGATCCACTGACTCTTGGAGCTTTTGTCTGATTTTAGATCTGTCACTCGCATCAGATGTCTTCCGGGCGTTCATTTCCTCCTTGTGTGCACCAGTGTTGGATTCCGTTCCCTTTGTCATGTCTGAGAAGTCCTTCGCAAGCATGCTACAAATATGACGACTAAGGGCCCATGTTTTCACCGTGTTTGGCTTCAGGGTATTACCTATGATACCACTAGGTCCCTTTCCATACCTCATGAATGTTGTCTCTATCATCATGTCTGTCCACATGCCATTCCAAACTCCTGGTGTGTGACGAGTGACATGACTCCCTTCCAGGAACATCTTGTTGACATCTGGTGACATGGATGTGAGAGAGTGAAGATAGTACAAGCCATAGCGGGCATAGTTGTGATGATTAGCGGCAAAGAAGTATGGCATCATGAGCTGAACGCAGAGCAGGTGGAGAGGCCAATCTGCTTCTTTTTCTGCACGACAGAACATCATCATCAAGAAGACGGGTTTGATCAGCACATCTACCCACAGATGAGTGGTGCGACTCTCCATAGCTTTGTTCTCCAACAATGCTACCATATCATTTGCAGAATCAATAGTTGACACCATACTGCGTAGAAGTTCTTCCACGACCATCCGTAATGCCCGAAACATCCGTCATTGTGGTAGCTTGACTTTGTCCATAGCAAGATGCTATGAATGTCGTTGACTCCTGCAGAACATCTTCCATGGCAGCATTCACAGATAGCGTTTTCCTGTGAGCATATGAGATACACCCCCAAAGGCGAACTCCAGGACTTCCGACAGGCCTGTGTCTGTCATCAGTGTACCAACGCATCCTATGAAATTCATCACAAAATGCATACCACCCAGGCGTATGATGAAGTGTTTGAATCGGTCAGGATAAGCCCATGTGATACCAACAGCTACTTTGTAGAGTTGTTGATCACAAGTGTACACGACGAAGCCTTGTCCTACAGACTTCATCAGTCTATCTGCTTCCACCATGGCAGTCAACATGGTGTCCGGATCTGATGGCTTCAAGTCAATCAGAGGTGTGTACACACATGTTGTTGCTGGCTGCACTGTGTGCCCTTGACTTCTATTCATCATACTGTTGAACCCATTCCACTCTGGAACATCATTTTCTTGTGTTACTCGGCACAGAAAATCGAAGTCCTTCACATATGCTCTGTTAGCAGATATCACTTGAGCTGCCAGGATTTTGAGTTGTGGAACTGATTTGGTTGCTCGGATGTGTGGCATGTCTGGCTTTTTCGGCCCATCATATCTTTGAACTGGCACATCGCTCTCCACCTCGGTACTCATAGCTTCTTTCTTGATACGTCTTATCGTGTCACATGGGTGCCTGTGATCATCTGTTCCATTTGTTTGTGTCAGGAGCATAGCTAGTGAATGAGTTGACTGGAGTCCATTCTGGCTAGATATATTAGCATCAAAATTGTCCACGATAACTTGTACCATTCCAGCGTTAGGCTTTGTTGTGTGAGTGAGTCCTCTACTTGTGATTTGCTTCGAAGCTATGGCAGCAGACTTGCGAAATCTCAACACCTCATCATAAGAGCAGACTACACCACACTTGTATAATTCTTGGATGAGCTCTTTCTCCTTAATGAGCGAACCGATTGTTACCTGCAGTGGAGTGGGACATTTTCGCATTAGTCCAGTGATCATGTTCGAGATCATCACCAATGGAAGTTGTGGAGTTGAATTGGGGAGTAGCTTCGTCAATAGATTCATTATCGTTTGACTTGCGTATTCTTCTGCAGAGTCGGTATTAATTCGACACTGATATTCATCACGCTGGTGGGGCAATGTCTGTGTTTCATCTTTCACGTTCTTGACGATTTTCTTCATAGTATCTTCCAGCATGTCTTCATCATCGTCAGGTATCATGTCGAAAAGTTCTTTGGCTTTCTCTCGAAATATCAACAAGCTTGCAATTCCTGTTGCTGTGAAAAGTAACAGCTCATCTTTGAAGGGATCAGTTATGACTAACAGCTCATCTTTGAAGGGATCAGTTATGACTGTCATCAATGTTCGCTTGCTCATGGAACTACCACCATTGCTTTGGTACAATTTATATACTTCTGTGGAGCTTCTGATCTGTGTTCGATTCTTTGTCATCTCGAGCACTGTTTGATCGTATGCTGCATCTTTCACAGTCTGGGTTTGACTGATAGACCTTGCAGCTGCAAGCTGTATAGACTTTGGTGCCATGAATTTGGTCTTGCAATCGTAGTGATATCTGGCGTCTGCTGCATGTAAGTCACTCACTGCACCTCCTATCCTAACTAGCACTTCGTCTCCCCACTCATCTCCACGCATCTGACAGCAATCTTTTATTCTTTCCTTGAATGACTTCTGGTGTGAACGATCGGCTGTACGACAGAGTACTACTCTTCTGCTACTTTTTGGATTCTTGCTGTCATGCTTGCACCGTGTTCTACAAAATAGACAATTGCCTCTGAAATCAAAGTCACGTGAAGTTGAGCGACATTGACGTTTCGGTGGTGCTGATTCACTTTGAGTTTCTGGGGGCCTTGCTCTCTTTAGATGGGATTTGGAAGTATATGTTGAAACACAGTTTCTGTGGAACCGTGCCACAAAGGTAGCCTCATCTATTCGGTCTCTTTCAAGCACCAAGTGCAACCCATCATCTCGGATTTTGCTTGCATCTATGATGCTGTTCAATCGTTGTTGTGAGCAGACTAATAATGGCTGTTTCGGATCAGTACAGGCACCTACTTGCTGGAAGACACATGCCATGGCTACACCTGAAACTAGACGAAAACCTTTGGTGTACACTTCATGGATGATGTACACTTTATACGTGCTCAGCAAACATACAATATTGTCACAACGTTTTACTAAGATATATTGTTTGATGAGCGATTTGTCTGGGATTATAATTCCAAAACCTGTGAGAAACATGCACGTTATCAGTCTTAATTGGCTTAAATATAGCTTAAATACGGACCTGAAACATCATGTATTGAACTTCAACAGCACAACAAGATGTCTTCCTAGTTCTCCTTGTTGAAAAGCCTTAAACATAACTTTTTGTTGAACAATTAAACACTGAAAGTGACAAAATGCCAATAAATATGAATTTCGCATATACGTGAAAATGGATGTGACGCGGGATACACAAATCATCAATTTCTGGAAAATGCTGGAGAATGCCAGCTTGGCATCAATCAGTTTCTTAATCTATGGGGTCACAGACATTGAAATCAACAATAACCTATTGTGGGACCTTTAGCGCAAGGTTGGCCCAAAAATCTCAAATTAGCTGCCGGACTAAAAAGATAAAATGAAAATAAAAGTATTGAAATATTGGATACAGACATAAAATCCTGGTCGAATTCAGTCTGAACATATAGGTGTAGAAAACGTATAATGGTTGAAATAATAGAAATCAGAGAGGATGTTCAGATTCTATCCACTGATAAACTAGGCGCGGATCTACTATCGGGCGACGCCCGTTTTCGCATGTAAACCTTTGTACACCTACTTCAAATGAGTATTTTCTTCGTCCTTGACATAAAATCTCTCGATTTGATGGCAAGCTTTGAATATTCCATAGATATATAATGCATAAATCGATGTGTTCGGTTTGAGAAAATTACGCAAAATGGTCAGCTCGTCTGGAAAACGTCAAAATGGCGGAGCCGATGGAAATTCACGTTCCCAGAATGCAAAGCAAATTTTACCGCAATGACGCGTACTTTGGAACGTACAATTTTATGTGCAGCATTTTGTGCATGCATGTACATGTAACCTTGCGTGCGGCCTTCTTTGGCGTAATGAAGTAAACACAACGATTCGTCTACGGTACCACGACTACATTTACCGTAATTGGACATATTTTATCACATGACAAGGTGTTCCATGCTCGGTTGCGAAACCTTTTTATTTTAAACTGGTCTTTTAATTTGCTCAGTATGTATGTGTTATCTATATCATGATATCAGATGCAGATATTCCTCATAGTTTCCAATATTTTAAGGATATTTTATTGAGGTTCAATATCATTTTATCAGGCGTAACTGTTTCATTGAGTTCAAAATAAATGTTTACTCATTAGGAATATGATTGAAGTAGGCCTATGTGTTTCATCATAATATATACGGGATTGAATTGGAATCATGTGGGACATGATATGTTTCAATTTTCTTTTTTTGTAAAGGGGGGGGGGTGTAAGATATATTCAGGTCTCGTGGGGCTGATGGTGTGCTCGAGCTCTAATGTCGTCTCTCGCAGTTAGCTGCATTTTCTTGTTTATTTTTAAATCTATAGTCAAGACCAACACAAAACCGTGAAAATTGTTTGGCTATAACATCGTTCAGGATAGTCGAATCAATTTGAAACTGTATATATGTCCATTTGGCATAGAACCATATTTTTTCACCAAACTTCAGACTTTTATCTTGAAAATTCAAAATATTGGCAATCTATACCCCCAATGTAAATTTTTGATCCAAATTGGATCACGGGAATTAAAGCAAACTCTTGGATTTCTTGACCTTCGTCCGGAAGAGGAATGCTCCAACTATGAAGTATTTGAGTTGGATGACACATAGAGATGTATTCTTATGAAGTATCGCTTTGACCAGAGTTTACGAAGGTCTGTGCAATTCGAACATCAAATAACATGCCAAATTGTGTTTTGTGTTCTGACTTGCAAATTTCATGTTTGAGCTGAAATTTAACATATATAGTAGATTGCCAACTTTTCAATTTTCAAAATTATTATTATTATTATTATTATTTAAAACATTGAAAATCACAAACTGTTCTCGGGGGGGGGGGGGGGGGGTGGGCCCCCCCCCCCCCCCCCCAAGACCCCACACCGTTTCATTTCACGCCCCCTCGTTCGCCAATTCCTGGATCCGCCCCTGTAAACTCATCTGTTTTTTTACACAGAAACCAAAAACAGCACAGGATCACTGCTTTGTTTGGTTTCTATGTTAGATTAATGGTATAAAAACGCAACATCCGCGGGGTTGGACACCAGTGCGTCTGAATATTATTATATGGAGTCAATTGGAGACATTCACAAATTTAGTGATATACGTACCTGCCTCTACTTCACATACTGTATCACTAGGTCTATAAATATTCAACAGCTACACGCGATGCAGCTACGTCTATTTCACTGCAGCTATCATTTAATGGTCAGCCCCACTATTGCTAGCATTTGACATATCACAGACCCCCAGAGATATTACAAATCATTCTCCTCTGTACTGATCGTTGAATCCTTTCTGACATATGTTCTATGTATGGGATTTGTCCGTCTAGAGCAATTCCTTGACATAACGACAACTGATTTCTCCTGGGACTCGAATATAATCCACAAGCTCAAACTTGCCATGTGTTGTTTAAATGTTATACTGTTTTTGTGTGAATGAAAAGTTTTCGAAAGCTACTAAGATGTATGATCAGACTATCGTCGTGAGGTACAAGGTTACCTACCTGGAGTGGCTGCATGTATACTCGAGCCTAAACAGCACATGTATATAGCAATTGCAAACAATTTCGATTTATAATAATTAATAGTGCGACAGTCTAAGGAATAATGATAATTGTTTTAGGCGAGAAAATGATAGTCCATGTATTCTATCAAAATACCAGTATATGCAGAATAAAATGCCTCCACTCGATCCATTTCTTTATTTTACAATCATGGACATACATATCTGTACATGACAATGTATATGAGCCCATATTGTTTGTCCGCTTCCTCACGAATGTCCTGAAACCGATATATTCCTCTTGGGATAAATATGGATGTGTCTGTCAGGATGAATAGGGAAGTATTTCACAGACTAATTAATTTGTGGTATTCTGAGGAAATTGCCCTCCTTAAGCATAGTCTCTTTGATGTGGATTATGATATAAATGTTTGATTGATATTATTTCTGTTCCATTTAAAGTAATTTCGTGTGTTCTATTGGTCTCATCATGACTTTAAAGTTTTGTATATGAATTAAATGTATTGTGGATGAGTAATGGAATAAATTCGACAAAATGATCAAATACTTCTTATCCCAATTTTATCACAATTTTGTGATTCATGGAAGCAATGTCATTAAAAGAATTTTTCAGTCCGATGATGTCAAAATCTATATATCTTTGCTTTAGCATTGTCAGAAATATTACTCGTTATTGTTTATTTGTTCTGACTATTGAACTACATGTGTATGAATTATCATCAAACATAGTGAGCAAACTTAGATGCACTATTTGTTTAATGTCCAAGAAGAAAAAGAAGCAGTGGCCAAGATATAATTATTTTCAAGTATTGATTATCACGACGTGTCACATTCAAAGAAGCCAAATACAATCAGATGTGTCTGTCACTGATCTGGCACTGATATGGTGGTGCTCAGACACATATTTGTTCGTAGGAAGGATAAGTCTGTTAAATTGGGTGTATTTTCGGAGGATTCAGAGGTTTGCGGAACTTATACTGCCCCTTACCTACTGGAGTTTACAATATGTCTGCCATTATTTTCGTCCACTCGTAAGTGTTAGAGCTTTAGTGAGGAACATAACTGTCATTGCCCCAACATACTGGGGATTGTTGTCAACAGCTGTTATTCTCCTACCATAAATTGGAATGAATTTCGACCGTTGTAATCAGAACTGAGCAGCACGCAGACCAGGCTGTGAGCCCTCGATTGATACGAATTTATTTAGTTAACATTCTTGATACATTTGATAAAATCTTGATGAATATTTTCAAAACACTAGCAGTCGCCATTATCCGACGTTAATGCAAGTTAATAAGTAAAGCGATTAGATATATTTCATTACTGTCAAATCAGTTGCACATTGATTTCAACTCTATTGTATGTGTGCAATGGCATGTTACATCACAGTCAATAAAATCTTCAGCAAGTCAGAAACTGGGAGTGATATGTTTATCAATTCATGCTCTATGCAATATGGGTGTAATATATAACATATAAAAAAATTAGCCCAAGGGCTAAGGCAGGTTACCGGACAATATATGCTTTATATTTGAGATTTTAGCCATTTTATCCCGTTTACCTTCGAAATAAGGTCACTGGTCAAATTCAAGATCACTTGAATATTGAGCATATATCATTTCTTATATGTCCGCAATTTATTCCTAAGCTGTTAGGTTGATAATAAGCTAGATATTAGCCATTTTGTGCTATGACCTTGAAAATAAGGTCAAATTCAAAGTCACAAGAATATTCAGGGTATATCATTTCTTATATTTCCACAATTGATTTCATAGCTGTAAAGTCAAAAATAAGCGAGATATTAGTCATTTTGTGGTATGACCTTGAAAATGAGGTCAAAGGTCAAATTCAAGGTCATCAGAATATTCGGCATGTATCATTTCCTATATGTCCACAATTGATTCCTAAGCTGTAAATTCGAAAATAAGCGAGATATTAGCCATTTTGTGCACTGACCTTGAAAATGAGGTCAGAGGTCAAATTCAAGTCACGAGAATATTCAACCTATATCATTTCCTATATGTTAACAATTGATTCCTAAGCTGTAAAGTCGATAACAAGCGAGATATTAGCCAATTTGTGGTATGACCTTGAAAATAAGGTCAAAGGTCAAATTCAAGGTTATCAGAATATTCAGTGTATATCATTTCCTTTATGTTCATAATTGATTCCGAGCTGTAAATTCGAAAATAAGCGACATATTGACCATTTTGTGCTCTGACCTTGAAACCGAGGTCAAATTCAAGGTCACGAGAATATTCAGCATATATCATTTCCTATATGTCCACAATTGATTCCTAGTCTCTAATCTCAATATTAAGTGAGATATTAGGCATAATGTGTCCCATTATAAAGCATAAGAGAATTTAACATGGGAAAGTCCCATTTGGGCCGAGTTTGGGCCAAAATGGCCAACTTCGAGCGATTCAAGGGCAACGAAACTTATACACATCACAGGGGTATATATGAGGAGTGTTAAGAATCAATGAGAAAAAAAGTTACTGAACAGATTTTGAGAAAACGGCCATCAAAGTCCAAAATTGGCCATTTTTCGTCAAAAATGGCCGCCATTTTGAAATAATTGCGAAAATCAAAAAACTAAAAAATACCCCCTTCTTGAGATATTTTTAGGCATTTTTGTGCAAAATTTCAGAAATATTCGATTGTAAACTTTACAGATAAAAATGTAGACTGACGACGGACGACGGACGTCAGCATATGGGTAGATCTGCGCTGAGTAAGTTGACTTTACTCCACTTTTGAGTTCAGTCAACATTGGTGATAATAGATTGATACTTACATAATATCGTAGCATTTACATATGTCAGCTTTGATCAAATACACGGCTACAAAAATCATAATTGTAAAATATTTATGTTATCTGATTCGAAAACACCATTACGGTTATGCAATAGCCCATGTTTAGACAAGGGTACATACTTTTTTAAACACCTAAATCATATTCATAGTGATAATATTTAAATGGATAAACTTACTTATGTCACAACAATACGACATCATCAAACAAAAACATTGACTGAGTGATTTATGTCACCAGTTTGATATAACCAATGGGATAATCTTATACCAACCATGCCTTGAATACCACTCTAGCTCAGTATTTCCTTTTTCACTATTTTTGGCCAAGATCGGAGAGGGTTTTTTGGGGAAGTGGCACAGGAAATTACTCAGCGAACTAGCTACATGTACATCCCTACTAGAACAACCTTATCATCATGGAATTATTATTCTGTTCCTATAGTATCCGTCATCGTGTAATAGGTGACAAACTAGAAATTATATACATCACACTGACAGTAGGTGTATCATCGTTATCATCGTGATTTGAAATCGAAAGGCTAAACAATAGTTTTCACACACAATATATTCTTCAGGCTCAGTTCGTTTTTCCGTATCATCTCAAATCATGTGCAGGTGGAATTAAGTATCAAGATTCAGAAATATATCATCAAACCTCTATACACGTAAAAGAATAATAAGACGTCACTACGACTTGTCAAACTTTCATGGGGCGATTTTATGAATCATCTACATTCATTCTTCGGACTTCGACCGGATATATATTATTCGCCCTAAATTGAACTGTTTCCGTTTGCGAGGTCTCCGCAGTGACGGGCAGCGAGCAATTCCTCGGTGGGCATACGTTTCGCGCTTTTGTGCGAGCTTCGCCCATTTACTGGTATTCTGTGAAATGCGAGTTACAATGTTTCACAAGAATCATACCTGGTGCTTTGCACCAGATCTCCCCGGATGACAGAAGTCAATAGCGCGATCATTTCTAGCACTGTTTTCAATTTAATTCCGTGCGCATATTATATAGGCCTACGATGTCCATGCCGGACGAATACCGGCATGCGAAAGCAATTGGTACCGTACAGTTCGTATGAACACTGATCGAGTCCGCCCATAAAAAAATCGAGTTCCTGATCGAGTAGGCCCATCAAAAAATAGCAAGGTGTTAAAAAAATTCAGCACCGCTTTCTATTTGGCCCAAAATTCAATATATTCGTAAGTTGTTTTGGTCAATAGTGTACAAATATGCGACAATATATGCCATATGAGAAGTGTCCAATAAATTTGAGTACCGTCGGCATATTTATAAGCACTGAAATATCAATGTTGAAGGCGGCGGTGTTGAATTTGGAACCCATTCCGACTTACACATTGCCAATGACCAGTACCACGGTACTCAATCTTCCCCACTTTGCGATCGAAAAATTAGTGGGACAGCGAAAAATAAATGCGTATGATTGTTAGAACTGAAGATGCAGTCAAAAAATGGAACGTAACAAACGTGCTAGTTTTACTGCTCCAAAACAAGGAAAATTGGGCACTGACATAAAGAAGAAGCGTGAGAAGTGAGCGATGCTTCGACAGTAGAGACAGAAGTGATACACGGTTGACTGAATGCACACCGTGGTTATGTATTTATTCTCAAATCCAGCCGAGACGCTAATGTTCACGTAAATCGGCGATAGTGACGAAAAAAATTCTCCCTTCGACGAAAATATTCGTCAGATTATATTAAATAACTGAATTTCTAACGTCGAGCTCTGTAGAAAACATGTTCAAAGTATTTTTTCTCCGAAACCAGGTTTTTCCCCCAGTCGAAGAGTATTTCCCCCATGGGAATCTCAGAGAGCGTTTAAGAAGTCTCCCCTGCTGGCAGACAATAATTATCAAATGTCAGGGACGGTTGTGTGATACAGTGTAATCAGTCTCTCTGTCCAACCCAGTGAATTTTTGCACGGGCTGGTGTGATAGAATCTATCATATCAGAATCCACGAAATATATGGTTTGGGAAAAGGACCGAAAAAGAAGAAAATATAGCTGTACAGAAAATTCGAGTATCGTTCTATACGGAATAATCTCAGGGGTGTGAATTGGGTGGATGTGTTGTCGGCCGTTTGACCCGTTGCCATGGAAACGCATGCAAACACGATGTATGTGGTACACTGTAACCTTCTTATTTCTGCTAATTTTCATATTACAAATCATAGCAATGAATTCAATAATTGTCATGTGGCTTCAAACAGTATATTCATGTGCTATACTTCATGTAGAAAAAAACACGTTTCCCGGGCATATAAAAACCAAGACAATCCGACAGCCAAGTTGTGTGACTTCCTAGCTCCGAAAATCATGACTTTGGATGAAAAGTAGTCTATCATTTATATCGCAAAAAAACATCGTAGATACATCCCAATGCAACCCATCAAGTGCTGATCATCAGAAAATGGTGCCAGCACTGATGTGTGACAACAATAATTGTCACCTGAAAGATGTATAATGAGGTATATGTTTGCATGCCATTATGTCTATTGAGGCGATAGGCCTCTAGGAACATAAATGGCCACCATACACAGATTGATGATTCAATGGCAACGAACCGTATAGACATAAACAAACTAGAGAAAAGGTTATCTGACAATTTTTAGAGAATAGCCGGTAAAGTCCGAAATTGGGCGTTTTAAATTTCAGGAAGATTCAACCTTTGAAAAAACGGTACTAGATGAAATTGTAGACAACGTCAGATGAAGTATACACTGGGTTGGTTCAAGACTTTGATTTGCTTTAATCAGTGGTTTGATAAGTCCAGCAGGTATACAATAGAATCAACTTTATATGTGTATATTGCACACTGTCTGTCCTTGATGATGCTGGTTTCGATTTTGACACAAATGATTTGTCAGGTTTGTTTTGGTTCCAACATTATTCATTTTGGGTGTTATAGATTTCATTATATTTTTATGCTGTTGTTCATATAAAACTGAGTAGTTGTTATAGTGGAAATGACGTCACTAGTGGACTTACCATACTACAACGAACAAAACTACTACTAACAAGTATAAGTCGCGCCCGCGACAATTGGGCGGGTTGCATCGAGGACGGCTGTTAGTGGAAGGAATTGGCAGTGCAGGTGAACAGTACCTTTTTTCACGTGCATTCAAAGTGTGCTAGTTGCTTAAACATGACTGAGGACCCCCCCCCCCCCAAAAAAAAAATGTATCCGTTTTTAGGAGGCACATAATGTGGCCAAGCAGATTTTTGTATTAAAACAACTATTTATTCGTGGCGTTTTATTTTCGGAAATTTCAGAAATCTGATAAAATTGTACAATTAAGTGGACGCAAGATACTGCTCTTCGGGGAGAGAATGATACATGTAGCTGCAAAGTGTCATGAACATTTCTTGATTGCAAAAAACACGAACACTGCAGCAGCAAATATAATTGGTTATTACAGTGTAAGCTTATCACAACAAACAAGTTCCTGGACACTTTTACATTTCTATGGAAATATAATGCTAAACAAAAATACCTACATTGTATGAGGTTAATGGCAGTGTATATGATCCATGTACTATAATGTACTTGCGGGTCTTGTTCGTTTTGTCAGAGTCGATCACCAGTTGAGGTTCCTAGAAATTGGGAAAATGGGTGTTATTCATACATGTAATGCAAAATAAAATTATTCATACAAAATCGAAATGATTGATAGTTATTTGTACCGTTACTTGTGAGTGGAACTCCAAGCCACACAGCTTTGTGATCTGACCAGTATGTTTCCAGGACTCCAGATTTGATGTTGGACATATCAGTGTAAATGTGATCCAATGAAGTGTGATGGTCAGTTGTTTGTTGGAACAGTACTGGTGTTGCTTCAAATTGACACTGGAGTGTATTCCTCAGAGATGTCAGTGCTGGAGAACACGGTGGCTAGGCGTTACGCGTTATTCATGGAGTGCCGCGTAAAATCGTGAGTATTACGCGTTATTCGTGAGGAAATGACACAGGAAACGACATAGGTCCCCACTTCAAATGAGGAAAATCAATGAAAAAGTTCAGTTTCTTCCTGAAATTTTGTTTCCACGGAACATCCCAATGAGTAAACATTGCGTATGCTACTATGAATTACTTGTATACATCGTTATATTTACGAAAATAGACACACAGTTCGTGACAACACCCGCACGCTTGCGACTAGTTTGTGAAATATCATCGGCTATCAATTGAAACCAACAAAGCGCATGTTTGTAAATCATAGAATGCTCGGAGAAATCTTTCTTTATTGTTACACAACGCAACCAGTTGTTTTAATCGAGTATTCTATTAACTGAGAAGCTTTTTATGGTTTACGCGTATCGGCCTGAGGCAGAAAATCCGCACACGCGTTACAGCATGAGGAAACATGTGAGCGTTGTCGGGGATAGTAGAGCTGATAATGCATACATAGAGATTTTTATAGTATGATTTGAGGCTGTACAATGTCCAGTACTGACGATACTTCTCACTTATCATTATACTCCATATGTTCCTCCCAATCTTCATAAATCTGAATTTGGCAATACTAAGAGTTTTTCGTGTCTTTTACACAAAAGCTCACCAAGTGAAAACATTATCTTTTGAACTTGAATTTATTCCATCAATTGAGCAGTAAAACTGGAGAAGAATTCGCATTAAAAAAAAAATATCCCAACCTCAACAAAATATTTACTCATGCACATACGCGTAATGCCCTGACGCAAATCGCGTAAAGTATAGCAACTAAACAAATGATACATTCAACTCAGATTCGTGCCGCTTGCGACCATTGTGAAACATTTTGAAGATAGGCACATGTGAAGCCCATACTTTCAATATCATAGACCTGTCATTCTATCTACATCAATGCCGATACATAACATTCTCAACCCCAAAACCGGGGAGAGCGGCTGTCGAAGCAACATTGACAGATATTGTGCAGCCGAAGGTCTCGCTACACTGGCTTATTTCTTTGATTTAAATTCTCAACAACAATCATGAATATGTGTAATGTTCCGTGCAAACCCTAATCCGACATTTCAAAACGGTATAGTTAGCGAAATTGTATGTTTTTCCTGCTAAGGATCAACCACAGACTGTCATTTCCTCACGAATAACGCGTAATACTCACGATTTTACGCGGCACTCCCTGAATAACGCGTAACGCCTAGCCACCGTGGAGAAGGGACAAGTTGATCGATATTGAAATCTCCAACTGCGATAAAGTCCAAATTTTGTTTCTTGGGTATTGACCTCAGCATTTGCTCAAGGACACCGAGCTGCTGCCCTGGATGTCTGTACACGGCCTGGAGTTGCACAGGTCCATGATTGGCGATATCCACATCAAAACTGAGCACATCTGTTTTGTTTCTATGTCTGTATAGAACATGCTGCACTTGAATTCCAACCTTGGTGTAAACAATCACACCTCCATGTGGTCGTGCTGAGCGGCTTGTACGTGGGGCATTTGCGCTGGAGGCTAACTGTGAAGCCTGGAATCTCATAGAAGGCTGCATCGGAGTAAATTGCCCAGGTTTCGGCTACAATTAGGACATCTGCATGCATGAGGTTTTGGTCATTGTAGACATCCGGCAAGTGCAGGTGCAGTGATCTTGTATTCAGGAAAACAACCTTGAAATGATTGTCATTGCTGTCATGATGAAGTGGTGTGGGCTGGATATCAAGGAGTGCTGTATCCCGTAGGCGCTTCATCTCTGCTTTGACCGCTGAATCTACTTTGATTTTTTTGGCATCAAAATCAAGTAGATGGAGTCCTTCCAGCTTTGTGAGGCGACTCAGTGCCACATATACAATATGAGAGAAAATATATCCAGTAAATGATGTAACGGCCTTCTCTAGTGATGAACCTTGTGACTAGTGTATGGTACTCGCTGAATAATGTTTCAGAGGGAATTGGCGACGAACAACAAGAACGTTCTTGTGTTTTCCAACTTGGAATCGCCGCTCAATCCTCTGGATCGGTGTCCAAGATCTGTCGACTGTGGGGCTGGATGAATATAAATTACGGTTGTCTGCACGGCATTTGACTCCAATATCTACATCATCAAACATGACCCATATTACTGAGGGCGCAGTGGTTCTTTGATTGAAGAACATGACAGTACATGTGGCTCCATTTGTCATTCCATCAGGTGTATCCACATTCTGGATTAACATGAATTTGGCAGATATCTTGATCTGAAGTACTGTTTGTAGATCCTGTGTTTTTTGAGGTTTCATCTCTTGGGCATACTGCAAAATGTTATCCCGAAGAGCTGGAGACACATCGCCGATGATGAAATCTTTTGCAACACACATACATCCAGGTGTAGTTGAGTTGCTCATGACTTTGTCATTGTGTTCTTCTACAAGTGCATTTGAGCTGAACAAATGAATGGCATCCAAATGATGTGTCCTCTGTTGTTGGCTTGTTTCATGCTTGATCAAACGAGATTTGATCATTTGAATGTCTGCAGGTGTATGAGTCCCTTCCCTTATTCTGTTCAATGTACTGGCAAATACAGCATCATCTCTTGAGTTGATGTTGAGTTCGAATAGTTGGAACAAATCTTGCCATACATTGGTAGTCAACGATGCATAGGGTGATGATGCATTATGGAATGTCCATGACAGGCCGAAGTTGGAACAAATCTCCTACACATATAATGCTTATTCCTCCGAATGGCTGGGTGGTGTGGAATATTTCTTGAAGGCGGTCATTAATGAACTGGAACATGTCTACCCCAAGCATAGATATCTCATCAATGATGATAAGTTTCAGTTTGTTGAAGTTGGATCTCAGTTGATTTCGCCTGCTGTTGTCTAAATGGGTGTATTTCTTGAGGCTGTGACTGGCAGGAATTGCAAGTAGTGAATGGAGAGTGACACCTCTGATATTGAAAGCTGCTTTTCCTGTAGGTGCTGCAAGGAACAGTTTTGGTTCATCAGGATTCTGTCCTGGGGCGGAGTCATAATGCCGAAGTAGAGCCTGGTAAATCCCTTTGACCAGGTGAGATTTATCAACACCGGCACCTCCAGAAAGGAACAAACGGAGAGGTGTTTGAGTTGTTTTAACACAATGCAGAATATGGTAAATGAACTGTTTTTGCAGGCTGTTGAACCCTTGTAGCAACCGATAGAAATCTGTGTCTGTCATTTTACTTGGAATGACTGACTGGTCCACAATGTGGGAAGGACAGTCGATTTCCTGTCCAAAATCATAAGTTCTATGCTCTGGTTCAGCTGGGGCCAAGCTTGTGAACTCTCTTGGATGTTCATCGTCAGAATGACGACTGTCTTCTTCCTGTCGTGCACTTGGGGCGACAGAGTCCATTGCATTCAGCACAGCTTCTTCGTGGATCTCCTGTAGTGCTTCGTCCAGTACTGCACCTTCTACATTGTAGGAAGAACTATTTTGCTTGATGAGATCTTTGGCTTCATCATACATTTGTTCCAGTGTATGGCCCGAGTGTTCCAGAGATGGTTCTTCTCTCCAGGGTTGGTGCAGGAGGAGTTGTTCTCTGAAGTGTTTTTCTCTGTCTTGATTTATGTTGTATCGGACATGTCTAAATACCTTGGGCGTTCGTCGGCAGGTCAGGTACGAACCATCTGGCATGGTATACTCTTGACCAGTCACCTCTGCCACCTGTACTTCATTGTCCGTGTTATCTATGGCATCTATGGTGTCTTCGAGAGGTTTTTTTGTGAACTTCTTTGGCTTTGTGTGCCTTTCAAAGTGTGTTGCAAAGTCTGCAAGGCAGATGTCTTCCATATTGATTGGTCGGTCTTTGTATCTATCCAGAAGTCCTGGGCATGTAATCTCTGTGGAGTCCGGAGACATGGACTCCAGCTGGGCCTTTGGCTTGAGTATAGTTACTCGTTTTTTTGGAGGAGATGTATTGACAAATATGACATCTCGAGATGAATGAATCAAAGGCATCTGGAGAAGTAAGTAGATAGCTTCTTGTGACGAAATCTCGCAATGATTCAGAAACTTGTTGGCAACTATTCTCAATTTCTCTCGTACTGTGTAGTTGCCACGTCTGGATTCTTCCACTGCTGTTTGTAGAAGTCTGCTGATGCCCTTCTGTGACTTCATAATATAGGAAGCAATGTATGCACAACAAGCTTTCGTTTCAATGAAGATTGAATCGCTGTGATATAATCATTCTCATCAAGTTGGCATTGGTCGAGGAAGGTTTCAAATGTGATGGCTTGACCACTCTTCATATCTGCTAATGTTTTTTTAACTTTTTTCTGCGTATGCTTGGAAATGTCATTCTTTTCGGTGTCTTCTGGCAAAGGATCGAGTATCATGGTTGTTCTCATTGGTGGAAGTGGAAAACCATATCTGCACTCCTTAGTGTCATGTTTTCTGCAAGATTTGGTGTGCTTGTGAATCTGGAGTGGCACAAACTGCTGAACATCTCCATCACATTCGATTTGACAGCTGATGTTGTTGTCAATGAAGTCGCAGACTTTCTGATCGGGGTCTACACCGACACGTGGAGATCCTTCAACCCAGAACAGGCAGTGGAGATGAGGTGAACCTCTGTGTTGGAATTCGACTCTAATATAGTAGTCTGTGATTTGTCCAAGAGGTCCACCATCAGGTAGAAGTATGTTGTTCAGGAACAAATGTGTTCTGTATTGGAAATGTCTGGAACACGTAACTGGATCGTTTTGAATAAGTTCACACTTTTTTGTCCACGGGAGATCAGTCACATCATCAGATATACCTGCTTTTTTAGCAAGGACAGTTAGCAGGTCATTCCAATGGGTTTCCGCTGCAGAAAAGGTGGCAAAAAATGTTGGTATTCCCAGCTGTCGAATAAGCGCAAACAGCTCTTTCTGCTTACTCTGGAAATATGGAGGAGATGATCGCAAGTTCTTGAGGATAGTGTACCACTCATCTGGGCGAATGATATCATCCCTGAGTATCGCCAGCAGTGTAATTTGAGCAGCCTTTCTTTACGGAGAGCAGTTGTGGCCATATCTCGGATTTGGAGTGTTTGAAGTTTTTTCAACTTGAAAAATATATTTGGGACAGAAGTTGCAAAGCGTCTGTCAACATTCCTGAGTTCTGCTTTACAGATTGTGCTGTATCGTACAGGTATCTGTCTTGAGGTATGTCTCGGTTTGCCAGCAAACAACACAGGAAAAGACTTTTCCTCAGCATGTTTATCAAGGTACAACCCAATAGGGTGATTCTGTTCTCCTGGTGCCATCTTCAATGCATGCTTTCCATCATCTGTGAAGTCAGATGCCGTTAAAAGTGTGTCTCTGTTCCCAGTGTTGATTTGGTCAGCTTCTGATAATTCAGTCCAGTCCTCATCAGAATCATTTCCATTATTTTCTTGGATTGGCGTATCTTCATCAGTTGAACCATATGTTGTTTCAGCTTCATGTTGATGTGTTGATTGGAACCATTCCTCATCGAGTTTGATGCTTTCTTCCTTATATAGGTCACTGTTCTCAATGAAATACTGTATGATGTCATGAACTACTCTTGGTCGGATGGTTTCATATATCATTGGTCGTTTGTTTTTCATCTGCCGCATGAATTTCAGCTGAATGGTTGCCGTATGTTCAAATCTACGAGGGAGAACGTCAACCACTTTAGCAGGATTCATGGGAACATTAACAGTGTTGCCATAAATACCATACTGTTTTCCAACACCCAGCTCTCGAATTTGCATGAAAGGTATGCGAAGAGCACAACATCGTTCTTCAGTTTGTGTCGGTTGATGCTTCACAATAATGTCCGGAGTGGATGGCATTTGAAAACCATTTTCCTGTGCCATGGACGGCAAATGAGCATTTGAGAGATGAGTGACATGTTTTGCATATCCACTCCGTGTTGGCGGTGCTGATACAGCCTGTAAAGCATTTTTCCAGGAGATCATTTGGAACTCCTCTGGCAAGAAAATGAGTCTTTGATGCAGGGTAGACACTATGTTGATAGAAAGTTTGATGGCAACATGTGCATACAAAGTCATCCCCTTTATGAAGGAGCTCTCTGAAATATTGCATCCGTTGATCAAGATTGAGACCACCTTTTCTCTTCAGTGCCTTTAGTTTTGATTGCCGTCGTTTTTCAGTGTCATTTTTTGGACTGATCAGGCGTTTCTGGGCACGTCGAAGTTTGTCTTTGCTTCGCTCAGTAGAACGATTATCTTCCTTCAATCTCTGCAGTCTTCAGGCTCTTCTGTCTTTTTTCCTCTCTGCATCTCTGTAATCTGCTTGCTTCCGTTTATCATTCCGTCCCCTGGATTCTTGTTGGCGCTCTGCATCTCTGTAATCTGCTTGCTTTCGTTTATCTTTCCGTCCCTTGGATTCTTGTTGGCGCTCTGCATCTCTGTAATCTGCTTGCTTTCGTTTATCTTTCCGTCCCTTGGATTCTTGTTTTCGCTCTGCATCCCTGTAATCTGCTTGCTTTCAATTATCTTTCCGTCCCTTGGATTCTTGTTGGCGCTCTGCATCCCTGTATTCTGCTTGCTTTCGTTTATCTTTCC
This sequence comes from Terebella lapidaria, assembly GCA_949152475.1. Taxonomy (NCBI): domain Eukaryota; kingdom Metazoa; phylum Annelida; class Polychaeta; order Terebellida; family Terebellidae; genus Terebella; species Terebella lapidaria. The sequence goes on along the minus strand of OX424555.1, from coordinate 62,766,240 downwards.
GTCCCTTGGATTCTTGTTGGCGCTCTGCATCCCTGTAATCTGCTTGCTTTCTTTTTTCTTTTCGTACGTTGGAATCTTGTTGCTGCTCTGCTGCTCTGTAATCTGCTTGCTTTCTTTTTTCTTTTCTTGCTTTCGATTCATGTTGCCGTTCTGCATCTCTATATGCTGAATCGTTCCTTTTATTCCTTCTGGAGTTGACTTGATTTCGTTGCTCTGCTTGCCTGTACACCGGATCATTCCGTCTCTTTTTTTCTGGTTTCATTTTCTCTTTGCCTCTCAGGTTGCCTGTATTGTTCGCTTTCTCTCTTGCTTCTTCTATTTGTTGCTTGCTTCTGTTTTTCTTGTGCTGTGAAAGACTTGTCCAACCTCTGGTTCTTATACTGCTTGAGGTATTCCTTACGATCAATGTTTTGCTGATGATCAGTAGGCTGATTGTTTTGCATAGGTTGACTGGAATGTCCTAGTGATTTGGTGAAGTACACATCCACGAGATATTGTGACAAATCCCTCCCAGAATTTTGGTGTGGAAAAGGCAGCACTTTATTGCTGCACAAGCATTCAAAGAGATGTTGCCTGAGTTGTTCCGTTTTCAAAGAAATGTCTTGCGGATCCACACCATTTGTTAGGAAATATGCATTAGCTGCGGCAAATGCACCACAGTCATTCGTGTACCCTTGATGGTGAGCGACTATGTATCGTATATATCTGCAGGGGTTTATGGTGGAATTCAGCACATCGTAGAGGAGCTGCAACTGGGGTAGCAGACTCGCTACTCGTTCATGGTTGGGTTGGCTATCACAAATGTACACAATGCCATCAGTTTGTTGAGAGACGACATAATGTGAATCAATGTAATGGATTTGTACAAATGTCTCTTGGGGAGATACGGTTTGTTCCAGCCTGCGTCCAGAGAGTAGTGTAGCATATACATAAGATGGGGTTAACAGACCCATGAGTACAGAGAACTTGTCCATAGCCCGTATGTCAATATCACCTTGGAGAACAGAAGTTGGGTTCAAGTCACAGAATGAAAATTCGTGTGTGGTTGGTGGTAATGGCACTGCTGATTCCTAAAAAAAAAAAACAGTTACATGTACATGTATTAAGCTGTTTTTGAAAGAGTGAGGTCATGACAAGTAAATATATTTGCAATTTTGCACCAACTGTACTAAATAGAATGCTTACGTTTTTTGCAGCTGTAGCATTCGTCAGTTTGGGATTCTTTTGATTGGAATCAGATGTTGGACAACTTGGTTCAACGGCATGTTGTGTAGACAGTCCCTGGTCTGTGTACTGCATAGCCAACACGTTCTCATCTTGCAGTTTTGTATCTTGTAGACCAGACGACTGCAGCAGCAGTTTATTAGGTGTATAAGCTTTGACTTGACTTGAAAGCCATTTTTCGCCAATCAATTTGTACTAGAGTTCATTAATAAAAATATCTTAGTGTGGTATATTGAGAAAAGAATCCAGCTGAATATTCTTGCATATTTGTGTTCACCTGATGTTCGTCTTTGATATGCTAATGCATGAATTACTAATTTACGGCTTTGTAATATTTGCTCAGGTGATGCATTATTTTTTTTAATTGGAATGCTTTAGAGATTGTATATTCTACCTTTGCTGCTTCCTCTGTGCAATCATCGTGCCTCTGTGCCTCTGCAGCTGTTGCTATACGAGTACGACGGGCTGAGGCTCGTGTTGATGCACTGCTGTGCCTCTGGCCATGCTGATTGCTGGAGGTGGCAGGCTTTTGTGGTCCAGCAGGAGTTGTGCAGGTGTCTGTTGTCTTTTTCATTGATATCTGCAAATTAGATGGTGATGAATGCAGAGTTTTGTTGACTATCGTCTTTGATCGTTGTTGATACACTGATGCTTGAAATAATTTATGGCTTTCAAATATTTGCTCAGGTAATTCATGAAACGCTTGAGTTTAAGGCATTAGTCATTGTTCATTTACCTCTGCTGCTTCCTTTGTAGAATCATTATGCTCCTGAGCCTGTCTGGCTGTTGTCATACGAGTACGACGTTCTAAGGTTCCTGTCGACGAATTTCCTCGCCCCTGGCCATGCTGATCGTTGGAGTTTGCAGGCTTCTGTTCTCCAGCAGGAGTTGCAGACTTGTTGCTTGTCTTTTGCATAGAAATCTGTAAATGAGATGCTGATGAATGCATGGTATTGCAGACTTTCTACTTTCATTGTTGTTGATACACAAATGCAAGAATGACTAATGGTCAAGTGATGCATGAAATTGTTCAGTTTAAAGCATTAGTCATTGTATATTTTACCTTTGCTGCTTCCTCTGTGGATTCATCATGCTTCTAAGCCTGTCTGGCTGTTGCCATACGAGTACGACGGTCCAACAGTCGCTGGTGGTAGCTTTTCGTCTTTGTTTTCGGCATGGTTTGATTGGTTTTTGGCGTGGTTTGATTGGGAATCAGGATATAGACTGATAGAGTTAACTGATCAAGTGAAGCATTCCTCACTATCACAATAACAGTTACTCAAACATAACAATCCCTCTGGATCAGTATCCCAATTTTTCTCATCCACAAGTTTGCTAAGTGTGCAGCAGGATGGATACCATCAGTGTAGAGGCCAAAGTTGAAATAATATTTAGACTGTTGTCCCTGATGTGACTTTCGATTGCGGGTCAGATCCAGGCTAAATCTGGGTGATGGGCTGGAATTCGATGTCTAGTTATATTGTCGAATCAGCGTGTTAGCTTGGTCTATGAGTTGGAATAATTGGATATCCTGTTCAATGAAGTTGTCAGGCTGTCTGTGTCCTTTCGATATATTCCATTGTTTAATGGAATATGAAGGTATTTCCAGAAAAGTTAGTCGACAGTTGGACTTTGTGGTGATAAGTTCTGTGAATTGTTGAACAATATTATCTATGGAATGGCTGATGTTGTCATGCGAGGCAATTTCTATAAATTTTCCACGTTTTTGGGTCAAATCACAGGTTCCTCCCCAAATATACACATGGGTGGCTTGGTTCTGGGCAAGTTCGTCAAAATGGCGAGAAGTCCAATCAAAGAGTCTTGCTAATGAAGCTCCAGCTGGCGCTGCTGTGTTGGCTGTCTAACACCCTTGGGCAAGGTGTGCATCACAATGTGTCTCGGTTCACTCAGTCGTACAAATGAGTACCCGATTGGCAGTGTTTGCTAATGTATGTATGACTTAGTCACCTTGCGCCAATGGCTGCAACATATAGGTGATTGTCAATGGACGGTGGTCGGAAAGTGGTTTCAGGCCATAAGGGTAATAATTGTAAAGCGCTTTGAGAATGTTGGAAAACGTTGAAAAGCGCTATATAAAAACCTACAATTATTAATTATATATACAGAAAGAACAGCAAATATTAGTTTAAGTGGGATAAAATAGTTTCAACTATATGTGCATGTATTGTATAGAGCAAAGTTAGAAATAAACATGACACAGACAACAAGGTACAATACTAGTACAATACGGTATACCGGTAAGCACAAGAAACAATGCTTAGGGCATGGGGAAGGGAGGAGGGGGGTGGGGTGGGCTTGTGACAAATTTATATTCACAGAAAGTAAAAAAAAGTAGTATTAGGTCCAAGCATGCTAGCACAAACCACCGAATCGTTGAATGTGAAATGCAGTTTTGTTTATCATTGCAATTGTAAGAGACATAAGTCTATAAGAGTGATCTTTCCAAATACGACATATGTAGTGCCTTCATAATAACCCACACCAACACCTATTTTGGTTTCAGACCTTGAACTCTATACATGTACATAAAAACTGTATACATGTACTTATGTCAAATCACAGGCCAAAATCAGATCCGTTTAAGTACAAAAGGTGTAGATAAACAAAAAAATAGAGGACCAAGGCTTAACATACAGTAAATAAAATCTAGTGCTTTCCACAACAAAATTGTATCAGACATGAAGCGAGGCTTTCCTCACTATCTTGTCTGGCATACGAATGTAAAAAAGAAATTTGGCATATGCACAAAAATTGAGACACTAATTGTACAAAGAAAATAGAAAATTACTAGTTGCATTTGTTAAAAAATCGAATCAAATGTTCATCGCCAGATGAGGCTTCTCAAAAAAAGTATCCCAAAGCCTATTTGTCATGTTTTTGAGGGGTAGTGGACAGTGTGGAAACCAGGATCAGATCCATACTCTCATCCCAGTGTGTCAGCTCCTCACTGGCAGGTCCAGTGTTCTCCTGAGATGTCAAGGTTCCGGGAAGCACATTTTCTTCACTCTCCGGGGGTGTCACAGTCACAGGGAGGTCGATGGCGGCAGCACCCTTTGAGGAAGATGGTGTGGCAACATCACGTACTTTGTTCTCTTGATGTGGGATGGGTCCAGGAGAATCGAATGTCTCGCTGCCAGTGCCAGTCAGTGTTGAGCGGCGCAGAGGTGATACGGGACTACCTCCAACTGACGGCTGAGGAGTGGATGTACATGTATGGCCTCAACAGGCTCATCAACATGATGAAGGGTGCCGACTACAAACTGGAGACTGTTCATTGCAGTCAGGTACTTTTTGGCACCCTCCTCAAGGAGGACTGCAGCTGCTGCTGGCTGTGGTCTTGTGTGGTTTAGAAGAATCAGAGCCGGTCTGAGGAAGCCATCATGCACAGTCCGGAGCTGCTGCATCAGCTGATCCAGTCTTTGTTTCTTTTGGGCTGGTGACTGAGAATTGGTGTCTTCAAATAATCTCTTTCGATGTGACATTTTTCGTTTAGTTAGTGGTACTTTTCATGTGCTTAGTTCTGGAAAGACACAGTTCGAACATACCGTTACTGAAGCAGGGCTGACAAATTGGAATTTCAGGAATCCATGAACAGTGATGGAAGGAAAGTACAGAGCTGCATGCATATGTATTGACATTGTGAATATAACCGATGTGGTGTTGTAATCCTTCAGTCCTTCCACCAGAACTAAACATTGAGGAGTGTTGCAAAAAAGGACAAAATACACAGATACATAGCTGAGTAGCATGAGTAGGGAATACTGAGCGTCGGGAAAATGTATGATATTAAATAAATGCAGACAACCTTGAAAGTGACTGGAAAGAAATCATTTGTTATAGTTGATGAATTAGGAAAGAAGTGTGAACACTCCAGCACATTATTCATTTTCATCACATCAAAATGCACACAGGTAGCTTTCGACTGTTATGGAAATGCGACAGAAAGTCAGTATATTCAGAATATATACACACACAAGGCTGTGGAATGACAGTGCAGAAAGCAAGAAGTCAAGAAAAATTAAAGAGCACATTCATGCATGAAGGTGTAATACCATACCAGTCTCATCAGGCAGCAGCTGAAACAGCAAAATTATATCAGTGATGAATGGTATTTGGACTACATTGTTTGGTTGGATTGGACAGCTGGGGTGTAGCCTCCAATCCAAACAACTCCAAAAAATATAGCTTAACTAATATTTGATAGCTTAGCCACGGAAAATGATCAATGCTCAAGAGTAACATTCACTTTATATCATGACTAACAGGAGTATTCCACTCAATAATCAGAAACGAACACAAATATATAGTTACATTGAGAGTTGTCCGTGTTGCCGGTGCTGCGACGGGGACGCGCCATCAAACCACCATGACCTTCTGTGTATTTTTTTTCACCAATGCCAAATTCCACAGACAAAGAAGTACACGAGAAAATATTTCCAACAACCAAACTGCCAACAAAAGATCACAGTAAATGTGAACAGACACATTAATTCAAATCATATTACAAGCCTAATGCATTCATATTTACTGAATTTTTTAGCTTTTAAGGGCAGTATCTGTTCACACTTAGCACCATTTAAAAGAAAATAACATCAACGTGATCAAAAATCAAGCAGAAGAACTTACATTTACGTCCAGGTATCCTCGCTGGGAAGTTCATCAGCCATGAGACAATGAAAATTTCATCAAGGTCATCCATCATCCAACTTGTCCGAGATCTGCTCATGATTTTGGCAGTATTTCGTTAAAAGGTTTGTAAGTTATCGCGTTCAAAAGGTACAAAGTCCTGTTCTCATGTATTATCAAGTTCGAAGTCCTGCCACGACTTGAAAAATAGGTCAAGGTCACCCATCATCGAACTTGTCCGAGATCTGTTCATGATGCACCTCTGGTATGATTTTGGCGGTATTTCATTAAAAACTTTGTAAGTTATCGCGTTCACAAGGTACAAAGTCCTGTTTTCATGTATTGTCAAGTTCGAAGTCCTGCCACGACCTGAAAAATAGGTCAAGGTCACCCATCATCGAACTTATCCGAGATCTGTTCATGATGCACCTCTGGTATGATTTTGGCGGTATTTCGTTAAAAACTTTGTAAGTTATCGCGTTCACAAGGTACAAAGTCCTGTTTTCATGTATTGTCAAGTTCGAAGTCCTGCCACGACCTGAAAAATAGGTCAAGGTCACCCATCATCGAACTTGTCCGAGATCTGCTCATGATGCACCTCTGGTATGATTTTGGCGGTATTTCGTTAAAAACTTTGTAAGTTATCGCGTTCACAAGAAATTGTTGACGGCCGGACGGCCGGACAGACGGCTAGACGGACGGACGGACAGACAGACGGACACGCCAATCTAATATGCGGGTTGGTTGCACGCAACCCGCCCAAAAACAACCTCAGCACAAACCCATAAATGTATACCCAGCTACAACAGCGTGAAGTATAATGTTTTATTGAACTCGATTTTTCACGCATTGATTGTCCATTTCCTACATGAAACATGATGTTGTGGTCAAAATGCAGTACAAGTAAATCTTTCTTATATTATTATTTTCAAGTGTAGGAGCTATTATATAGGATATCGCAGCCTGTCACATTCAAGTAATTCCGATACGATCAGATGTTTCTGACACCAATCTGATACTGAAATGGTGGTGCTCAGACGCGGATTTGTTCGGAAGAGGGATGAGTTTGTTAAATCGCGTGTCTTAATTTGGAGTTATGCACCATTTGATAAAGTTCACCAGGCAGAGTGCTAGTGCTTTAGTAAGACACATTATGCTCAAACACACTGGGGACTGTTGACAACAACTGTTATTCTGCTACCAGAAACCAGCATCATTTGTGAAACTACGTGAATATGAAGTAGATACATGTATCCTCGAGCTCAAACTTTTCAAGAGCACAAGTATAATGTTCATATGAATTAACATACATCATCAAATCAGTGCATCCATTGTAATTGAAATAGGTTTTAAGATTAGGTCATGTTTTTTTCTTCGTTTCCCGTCAACTTTTTCTTCGTTTCCCGTCAAGTACCAGCCAGCCAGGAAAAAAAACAAACATAGGCATTTATTATCACAATAACATCTTAATTCACAAAGTAACTGATGTCGAGTATGTAAAATAAATGGTATTTGATCATTTGCTGAGCTATTAAAGCAGCTGCCTTCGAAACCAGTCAATATTTTTTGAAAACTATATTTCATATTAAACATGCTAAACTAGCTGAATGAAATAGACGTGGATACCCAGTATTAAGTGAATGGAACATACTCACATCAAATGAAAATAACCAGTCCTCAGGGAAATTTTGCTCATTTGAACAGGCGGTTCTAGCGTAAATACAGGAACTGTATCCATCACACGCAGATGTAAACAAAGCATAGAAATGCAAGATAGACTGACAATTCCACGCACATCATGGTGTATCACTGATTCTTTTCTCATAACTACACTATATATGCACATACGAACTGGAAAATGTACCCGATGTGGACTTTTAAGCGCGAATTGGGCATTTGTTTACATTCGGGTTTGATGGATGCACTTCGTTTGTTTATTTACAAAACCGGTACAAAATGGGCACTAAAACGGATGAAAAGACAACTCGGACGGACTGTAATCGTCAAAATCATTGAGCAAACCTTTTGTTATATTGCATTAGATGTGTTTAACAAAAATTGGTTTAGAAGAATCTCTTAGGGGATTCAGTGCTATTTAGAGCAGTTCTTCCTAACGTGTACTTGTGTGATTAGCTGAGATGGAAACCGCTGGATGAACACAACATTTATTATTATTTAAATAATTGAATTTATTTATTACCTCATTAATAAATATTACGGCCCAAGTATCATATCCTGCGCCTTCCTGTATATTCAATAAGGATTAAAAAGGTGACATACGGATTAAATGGCATTCATATAGTGGACGAGTAGTATTAAGGCGCAGTGTATGATACTTGGGCCAATATGACTTGAGTTCACAGAGAAGGGTGTACCACGTAATACAAAACAGAGCTTTCAGAGCAGTTGATTAGTCAGTCTGTAGTATTTTGGGGAATTCATGACGGGTGCCACTAGTGGGGCAGGAAATGCTCACTCTTTCCGGAACACCTGATTTCACCTCCTAATGGCCATTTACGGGGGTTCATGAGTTTCCCTGTCATTTTTGTTTTCTCTCACTTCTTATGCCTGATGTAACAAAACCATGCAACTGCCGCGCTGAAACGTTCGTTAGGAATGGTCACGTGATCTACAAAGTCCACTTGCGAAGACACCGTTCGCGGAAGAACCGTTCGCGGGAGCACGATTGCGGAAGCATCATCAGCGGAAGCATCGTTCGCGGAAGAACCGTTCGCGGAAGCACGATTGCGGAAGCATCATCAGCGGAAGCATCAGTCCCGGAAGCACCGTTCGCGGAAGAGGAGCCTTCGCGAAAGAACCGTTCGCGGACGCAGTCTTCACCACGTGGAGAAGAGTGCGGAAGATACGTTCGCGGACGAAGATGCGCGCGCAGCCACCCTGGCTATATAAGGGAGAGCGGACGGCTGTCACCGCCACAGCCAAGGGACTCGACGAACTCCGTGCGGACGACTCCTTCTTCAGGGCCTTAGAGTCAACCGGGATTAGACCGACTACCTGGAGAAACCATTCGACTAAACGGGACGGGAAACTTCAACGGGAAGGGACAGAGAGACGCCGCCGGCTAAGAACTCTTTTTAGTTGTGCCCTCGTGCACTATTTATTTTTGAAATGTGATCATACAGTGCTCCATGTCTGAACTTCATATTTGTACGTCACGTGGGTGACCAGCCATACAATTGTAAGTTGATTTGATGTATATAAATCTTCAATTTATTTACATCTGAGTTGCTTCTTGCCTAAGTGAAGCCGGTAAGCTACGGAGTGATGATACACCAGCGTTGGGGAACGCCAGATTAGTGACGGCTCTCGAATCACAACGAGCGGGAGTTACAAAAGTCTATACGATCAGAGAAACCAGGTTTTTTGGGCCACACCGAAAACAAGTCATTACCAAACGTCACAACTTGGTGCCGTGACCAGGATCCCCGAGGGTCTACTGCCAGGGAACGAACCTCAGCATCACTCATGTCCGGCGAAAACGACGAAACTGCCCCAGGGAAGACAGGAGGTGAAGAGGAAGACTCTTCGCGGACGGCCTCACTCGCGGACGAGGAAGACAGCGGTTCGCGGAAGCCGACCTTTGCGGAAGAGGGAGACGACCGTTCGCGGAAGACGTTCGCGGAAGACGACCGTTCGCGGAAGACGTTCGCGGACGACAACCGTTCGCGGAAGACGACCTTGGCGGAAGAGGCCGACGACCGTTCGGGGAAGACAACGTTCGCGGAAGACGACCGTTCGCGGAAGAGCAGCTTCACAGCCAGGGGTAGACGGGACGTTTCAACGAGTGAGGAGCAACCAGGGAGGTCGAGACCTTCCATGGGCCAGTCGACTAGTCAACAGAGACCCCGGAGCCAGACACCCGACAACCGTTTTCTTTTCAGACACGACTCTGGGTGGCAGCACGATCGAGACAGGGAGAGGTCAACCTACCTTGAGAGCGTTAGGAGGGGCCCCGAGTTCCGACGAGTGCTGGGACCGGAGTACGTCAATCTGGACGGGGAGGACGGCGAAATCTGGGCGAGGAGGGATCGGCTACAGCTACCGGAGCAGAGTCCAAGTGTGGCACCTCCAGAGAATGCAGCATTGAGACGGCTTCGGGACCAGTCCCAGCAGCAGTCTGGTGCAACAGAGCAGCAGTCTGGTGCAACAGGGCAGCAGTCGGGTGTGACGAGTCGACAAACGGGAGTGACTGGAGGACGGGTTACTTGGGCTCTGACCCAAGAGAGCAGCTCGAGAGGGAGAGGACTTTTCGCGGACGAGAGGCATTCTTCGGCGACAGGGACGCTTGCAGCCGGGGATCCTTCGTGGATAAACGGGCTCGTGGGCGAGGGGGAGTCTTTGGTGACGAGGACGCTTGTGACCAGGGAGGGCCCTTCGCGGACGACCACGTTCGCGGACGAGGACGACTCGCGGAAGAGAGTGTTCGCGGAAGAGAGGAGTCTTCACCCAGACGGCGGCTCGACGAAAGGAGTGATCCAGGCAACCAATCGTCCTTTCCAGTTTTTCAGAATAGACGGGGAAGACCATTCTCCGAGACATCTTGGCGGACGAGCCCATTCGCAGAAGACTCGCGGAAGACGGCGTTCGCGGAAGAGGCCTGTTCGCGGAAGAACTTCTTCGGGAGCTGTTGGCGGAGGAGTCCGTTCGCGGAAGGTTCACGGAAGACAGTGTTCGCGGAGGGTTCGCGGAAGACAGCGTTCGCGGAAGAGAGAGGTCTTCACCCAGTCGACAACCGAGACAGCCAGCCTCCTGGAGAAATCCAGCTTCTATTTCAGTCACCCAGGGAGGCCGGAGACAGCACCCTTTCTCATCATCGGGCGATGAGGGGCCTTCATCTGATGGAGGGACCGACAGCAGCCATGGTTACCCAGGACGGGGGAGGAGACCACCGAGGCGAGGACCGCCGCTGCACCGACGAAGCCCTAGGCCGAGACGGAGGCAGGAGGACTCGTCGTCCGAGGACAGCACAGCCTGGAATCAGAACGGCAGAAGGAATCGGAAGATGCTGACCCCTGACAAGTTCGATGGGACTTCCATAGAGTGGCCGGTGTACCGGGCCCAGTTTGACGTCATCGCAGAGGTCAACGGATGGAGCAAGCGGGAACAGGGCGTTTACTTAACCGGGAGCTTGACAGGAGAGGCGCGACGAATGCTGACCAGCCTGAGTCCTGCAGACCGGAGGGACATCGACGTTCTGACCGACAAGCTGACCCTACGATTCGACCCTGACTGTCAGGAGGAGTCCTACAAGGCGACCTTGGGACAGAGAACCCGCAGGAAGGCAGAGACACCCCAGCGGTATGGCTATGAGTTGCAGCTCAGGAGGCTATCGCCTTAGACCACTTCTGGAAGGGCCATCCAGATGGGGACATGAAGGTGATGGCGCTCATGAGGAAGATGAAGACCATGGAGGAGGCCATAGCGTTCGTGACCCAGTACAAATGTGTCAAACCCAAGCCTGGGAAGCCGGTGATGTCCATAGAGTCGGAGGACTCCGAGCCAGATCTAGGACGGGTCCTACAGCTGTTGAAGAACCAGCAGGGAGGCGAGATTACCACCAGTGGGCAGCAGAGCAACCAGCCGAACGTAGCGGGTCTACCCAGACTTCCCTACTTCAAGGGGCTCTTTGAGAGCCAAGACAGGAAGCTGGATCGACTAATCGAGCTGTGTGAGCAGGTGCTATCCATCAAGCCGAGGGCCGCCACTGCTGAGAACAAGGGACCAAGCGCTAGGCCGGGACCAGATGACTGTTGGTACTGTGGGAAGCCGGGTCATCGGAAGTACCAGTGTCCAGATCGGCCGCCACCTCGGACCAAGGAGGAGCGCTTGAGTCGACTAATCGAGGAGATTGGTGAGCGGAACAGTTTGACAGACGAGGAGTCGGAAAACCAGTAGGGCTCATACCAGCCCCCAACCGTATGGGCCATTGGCAGGTGTGTGCACGGCTTCACAGACGAGAAGCTCGACGAAGACGTGAAGAACACATTGCCAGGGGGGAATTTTTAGTTTCACAGATTTTTAATAGGTTTTTCCGGTGTGCATCCGAAGTAACTGGATGGGCGCAGGAGGAGCTCGAGGATCGAATTCTCGACTATTTGGAGGGCAAGCCTGTCAACACAGACGGGAGTGCCAATGTACAGCAAACTGATGGAGCCGCGGAGCGTCTAATGACCCGCGGAGACGTCGACGAAATGCAGACCGATGGAGCCGTGGAGCGTCTGGGGACCCACGGAGACATCAACGAGGTTTCTGCTAGCAGCAAGAAGAACCAACAGGTTACAACCTTGAGGCTGGAGGCTGCGAAACAGCAGGGACCCCCCCATGCAACTGAACCACAAGCGGCCGTGAAAGAGGAGACGGAGGGCCGGTGGAGCGGAATGACCAAGGGGCCAGCGCAGCAGCTATTGCTGGTGAACGACTCATTACTTATCCGGAGCGGCGGTTCCGAGGGGAGTGATTCCCTTAAGACTAACAGAGAGGACCAGGGTGGTGCATCACTGTGGGTGGACGACTCAGTACTTATCCAGGGCGGCGTCCCTGAGGAGAGTGGCACCTCTCTTAAGATTGACAGAAATGGCCAGGTGGTGTCGCTGTCAGCCGGTGCCCGAGGCACATTGGCGTGGTATGCGGCGTGCCACGTTATGGGGAAGGCGACTCGTATGTTGGTGGACACGGGTGCCTCTTCCACCGTTCCGGACGAGTGTCTCTTCGACCAAATGGATGACGAACATAAAGCAATGATAAGGCAGATGAGAATTAGGTTACGGGCAGCAACCGGAGACTACATACAGGTTCAAGGAGAGATGACAGTTCAACTTCTACTGGGCACACGACTCATGTCGGCAGACGTACTGGTAGCCAAACTAGGGATCCCGGGAGTGTTGGGGCTTGATGTACTTCAACAGATTGGGGGACAGCTGGATCTGCGTAAGGGCGAGTGGCAGGTGGGCGACACTACCGTAGTGATGAGCTCGGGCCACGAGGACGCCGTCTACACACTGGTGACGGAGGAGACGGTCGTCTTGCCACCCTTTTCAGAGATGATGGTGGACCTCAAGCTGACAGGAAGTGAGGGAGGAGTTCCGAAGGCCGGCCTCGTGCAGTCCGCAAGAGAGCCGTTGGAGGACGACCCCCTCGTAGTGGGACGAGCCCTGGTACGACCCCGAGGACGCCTGGTACCGGTGGTACTTCTGAACGCCGGCGCTGGAGCTTGCACTGTGCTGATGGGGACCATCTTAGCTGAGCTTCACGGAATAGAGGCCGTGATCGACCTAGGATTTCGTCCCGATGGAGGGAAAACAACCCAGAATGAACCTAAAAGGGAACAGTGGTACCGGGAGGAGAGCGGGAGGGAGCATGAGCCCCTTACACCAAACTCCACCAAGTGGCGGAACCGGACGCCTGAGCAGCCCGAAACCAGAGTGCGCGCCATGCACGCAGAATCGTCGACGAAGACACCAGAGTGCCCGGAGCATTTAGAACCGCTCCTGGAGGGAATGCATCCGGACTTGACGGAAAAGGAGGTGGAGGTCGTCAGCCCGAAACCAAAGTGCGCGCCATGCACGCAGAATCGTCGACGAAGACACCAGAGTGCCCGGAGCATTTAGAACCGCTCCTGGAGGGAATGCATCCGGACTTGACGGAAAAGGAGGTGGAGGTCGTCAGCGATCTCCTTCGACGCCACCAGCAGGTCTTTATGGGACCAGATGGGAGGTTGGGCCGGACGTCCCTGGCGAAACACGTCATCGACAAGGGAGATCACCCCATGATCAAGCAGCCTCTGAGGAGAGCCCCGTACTACCAACAAGAGCTGATCGAGGACGAGGTCGACAAGATGTTGAAAGCTGACGTTGTGGAGCCAAGCGACAGTCCATGGTCGTCTCCCATCGTGAGAACAAGGGACCAAGCGCTAGGCCGGGACCAGATGGCTGTTGGTACTGTGGGAAGCCGGGTCATCGGAAGTACCAGTGTCCAGATCGGCCGCCACCTCGGACCAAGGAGGAGCGCTTGAGTCGACTAATCGAGGAGATTGGTGAGCGGAACAGTTTGACAGACGAGGAGTCGGAAAACCAGTAGGGCTCATACCAGCCCCCAACCGTATGGGCCATTGGCAGGTGTGTGCACGGCTTCACAGACGAGAAGCTCGACGAAGACGTGAAGAACACATTGCCAGGGGGGAATTTTTAGTTTCACAGATTTTTAATAGGTTTTTCCGGTGTGCATCCGAAGTAACTGGATGGGCGCAGGAGGAGCTCGAGGATCGAATTCTCGACTATTTGGAGGGCAAGCCTGTCAACACAGACGGGAGTGCCAATGTACAGCAAACTGATGGAGCCGCGGAGCGTCTAATGACCCGCGGAGACGTCGACGAAATACAGACCGATGGAGCCGTGGAGCGTCTGGGGACCCACGGAGACATCAACGAGGTTTCTGCTAGCAGCAAGAAGAACCAACAGGTTACAACCTTGAGGCTGGAGGCTGCGAAACAGCAGGGACCCCCCCATGCAACTGAACCACAAGCGGCCGTGAAAGAGGAGACGGAGGGCCGGTGGAGCGGAATGACCAAGGGGCCAGCGCAGCAGCTATTGCTGGTGGACGACTCATTACTTATCCGGAGCGGCGGTTCCGAGGGGAGTGATTCCCTTAAGACTAACAGAGAGGACCAGGGTGGTGCATCACTGTGGGTGGACGACTCAGTACTTATCCAGGGCGGCGTCCCTGAGGAGAGTGGCACCTCTCTTAAGATTGACAGAAATGGCCAGGTGGTGTCGCTGTCAGCCGGTGCCCGAGGCACATTGGCGTGGTATGCGGCGTGCCACGTTATGGGGAAGGCGACTCGTATGTTGGTGGACACGGGTGCCTCTTCCACCGTTCTGGACGAGTGTCTCTTCGACCAAATGGATGACGAACATAAAGCAATGATAAGGCAGATGAGAATTAGGTTACGGGCAGCAACCGGAGACTACTTACAGGTTCAAGGAGAGATGACAGTTCAACTTCTACTGGGCACACGACTCGTGTCGGCAGACGTACTGGTAGCCAAACTAGGGATCCCGGGAGTGTTGGGGCTTGATGTACTTCAACAGATTGGGGGACAGCTGGATCTGCGTAAGGGCGAGTGGCAGGTGGGCGACACTACCGTAGTGATGAGCTCGGGCCACGAGGACGCCGTCTACACACTGGTGACGGAGGAGACGGTCGTCTTGCCACCCTTTTCAGAGATGATGGTGGACCTCAAGCTGACAGGAAGTGAGGGAGGAGTTCCGAAGGCCGGCCTCGTGCAGTCCGCAAGAGAGCCGTTGGAGGACGACCCCCTCGTAGTGGGACGAGCCCTGGTACGACCCCGAGGACGCCTGGTACCGGTGGTACTTCTGAACGCCGGCGCTGGAGCTTGCACTGTGCTGATGGGGACCATCTTAGCTGAGCTTCACGGAATAGAGGCCGTGATCGACCTAGGATTTCGTCCCGATGGAGGGAAAACAACCCAGAATGAACCTAAAAGGGAACAGTGGTACCGGGAGGAGAGCGGGAGGGAGCATGAGCCCCTTACACCAAACTCCACCAAGTGGCGGAACCGGACGCCTGAGCAGCCCGAAACCAGAGTGCGCGCCATGCACGCAGAATCGTCGACGAAGACACCAGAGTGCCCGGAGCATTTAGAACCGCTCCTGGAGGGAATGCATCCGGACTTGACGGAAAAGGAGGTGGAGGTCGTCAGCGATCTCCTTCGACGCCACCAGCAGGTGTTTATGGGACCAGATGGGAGGTTGGGCCGGACGTCCCTGGCGAAACACGTCATCGACACGGGAGATCACCCCATGATCAAGCAGCCTCTGAGGAGAGCCCCGTACTACCAACAAGAGCTGATCGAGGACGAGGTCGACAAGATGTTGAAAGCTGACGTTGTGGAGCCAAGCGACAGTCCATGGTCGTCTCCCATCGTGCTAGTGAAAAAGAAGGATGGTGCACTGAGATTTTGCGTCGACTACCACCGTCTAAATGATGTCACCCGGAAGGATGCGTACCCCCTGCCTCGAGTCGACGAGAGTTTTGATACCTTGTCAGGAGGACAATATTTTTCGACGCTAGACTTGGCTAGTGGTTACTGGCAGGTCGAGATGGACGACAGGGACAAGGAGAAAACGGCGTTCACTACCCGTAGTGGACTCTATCAATTTAAAGTGATGCCGTTTGGATTGGCGACGGCCCCGGCTACTTTTGAACGTCTAATGGAGCTGGCCCTGAGGGGACTCCAATGGAAGCGTTGTCTAATTTATTTGGACGATGTCGTCTGTCTTGGAAAGACTTTCCAAGAAGCCGTGGACAACCTCGAGGACGTGTTCCGGAGACTGCAGGCTGCCGGGCTGAAGCTGAAACCCGCCAAGTGTGAGCTGTTTCGACAACAGGTCAACTTCCTGGGCCATGTCGTGTCCGACCGAGGCATCCAGTGCGACCCTGCCAAGGTCGAAGCTGTAACGAAAATGGTTCCTCCGACCACCTTGACAGAACTAAGGAGCTTCCTTGGGTTCGTGGGGTACTACCGCAGATTCATCCCTGACTTTGCCACCCGAGCGGGACCCCTCAACCACCTGTTAAAGAAGGAGGTCAATTACCATTGGAGCGAGGCTCATCAGCAGGCGTTCGAGGCGCTGCGTCAACCCCTGACCGAGCACCCCCTGCTGGTGTACCCTGACATGGACCAAGAATTTATTTTAGATACTGATGCTAGCGGCTACGGAGTGGGAGGCGTCTTATCCCAAGTGCAGGACGGACGAGAGCGGGTGATCGCCTATGCTTCCAGAACCCTGAGGGACACCCAGCGGAATTACTGCACCACCAAGCGGGAGCTCCTGGCCGTCGTCAGTATGATACACCATTTCAGACATTTCTTGTGGGGGAGAGCGTTCTTACTACGAACCGACCACACCTCTCTCAAGTGGCTACTGAACTTTCGGGATGTGGAAGGAATGATCGCTAGATGGGCAGCTCGCATCGCCAGCTACGCCTTCAGGTGTGAGGTCCGACCGGGAGTACAACACGGGAATGCAGACGGGATGTCCAGATGCCGACAGTGCCGGAGACCGGATTGTCCCGCCCCTCGCCACACCACAAGACCCGAAGGAGAAGAGGAGGCCTGTCCGACTCAGGAGGAGTGTCCCCTACCCCTGGAGGACCTCTCTGACGAGGATCTGCTTCCACCGATCAGCGGAGAAGGATGGAGCCCCGGAGGACCTCAAGTTAACATCTTGCGGGAGGTCCCTGTGGAGCCCTGGACGGAGGACTACTATTGCGGAGATGGAGTTGGGATATTCCAGATCTGGGAGGTGCGCTGCCAGGAGGACCCGAGGACGACTACCCAGCCGACCGAGGAGTGCCTGCCTGACCGGAGCCCCCCACAGACGGAGGAAGGAGCCAGGAGCGTCTGCAGAACCCTGCATCAGCTCCGCCCCTCTGCCTGGGTTTGGTTTCTCCTGATGATGCTCCTCGCACTGCATGGTTTGGGACCGGAGGTTGTGGCCGGAGCAGCGATCGGCGCGACGGCCGACGTGTGGATGCGCTGCCGAGAGGAGCCCTTCCTGGACCCATGCCCCAACCCTGTGGTCCGAGATCCAGACAAACAAATGCTAGCTGTCACGCGGGCTATGGCTACGAGAGGACGCCGGAATCCGATGGAGGGAGCCCCGGAGGCCGAGGTCCTGAATGGTTATTCCCAGGAGGACCTAGTGACCCTTCAACGAGCCGACCCTGAAGTTGGAGGCATCCTCGGGTGGAAGAATATTTTCACTGAGAGACCTGCATGGCCCGAAGTCAGAACGAAAAGTCAGCAAATGAAGACTCTGTGGCAACAGTGGGACCAGCTGGAGCTACGCGATGGGCTTCTGTACCGGCGGTACCAAGCGGCTTGCCAGAACGCACCAATCCATCAACTGGTCGTTCCACAGGTCCTGAGACGCGCTGTCATGAAGGAGGTCCACACCGGCAAGCTGATGAGCCACCAGGGAGTCACCAAAACAGTCCACCGACTAAAAGCGAGAATGTACTGGCCGGGACGAAGGACGTGGAGCGTTGGTGCCGGGAGTGCCTGAAGTGTAGTGGGAGAAAGCCGCGACCGGGGCCCAAGTACCACCCTATGGGAAATCTACCGGTAGGCGATCGGCTAGAAAGGGTGGCCATGGACATTTTGGAGCCTGGAACGATCACCAATTCTGGGAACCGGTATATACTGGTCGTGGGTGATTATTTCACCAAGTGGACTGAGGCCTACGCTCTACCCAACCATGAGGCTCAGACGGTGGCGGACGTCTTCGTGACTGAGTTCGTGTGCCGCCTGGGAATGCCAGCCAAAATACATACCGACCAGGGACGAGAGTTCGAGAGTAAGCTTTTCCTTGAGGTGATCAAGATCCTAGGAGGGGAGAAGACTCGGACGACCCCTTATCACGCCAAATCAGACGGGATGGTCGAGCGATTCAACCGGACCCTGCTGAACCTTCTGGCCGTGGTCGTGGACGAGAACCATGACGACTGGGACGACCATCTGCCCTATGTGATGGCGACTTATAGAACATCAGTACACGAAAGCACCGGGTGTACACCATTTCGAATGATGATGGGACGGGAGGCAACCACCCCATTGGACCTGAGGTACCGGACGAAACCGGACGATTTGGGAGGACCAGTCCCCGAGTGTGCGTCCGAATACGTCGAATGGGTGAAAGAAGCCACCATACAAGCTCATGAGACGGCTACGGTGCGACAAAAGCGCCATCATGACGTAAAATCAGCCGCTCGACATTTTCCGGTGGGCACCTGGGTGATGTATTGGTACCCTCCAAAGGCTGGACCAAAACTAGGACTAGGGTGGACGGGACCTTATCTCGTTGTGAAGTCTCATCTCGGATGGATGGTGTCCATACAAGATCGACCCGGTGGCAAGATTAAAGATGTCCACATTGACAATATAAAAAGGTGCTGGTTTACCCCTGAAACCGACGCCTGGATACCCAATCCGGACGATGTGACCCCAGT
The DNA here is from genome assembly GCA_949152475.1 of Terebella lapidaria. Taxonomy (NCBI): domain Eukaryota; kingdom Metazoa; phylum Annelida; class Polychaeta; order Terebellida; family Terebellidae; genus Terebella; species Terebella lapidaria. The sequence goes on along the minus strand of OX424555.1, from coordinate 62,747,319 downwards.
CCGGACCCCCAGTGATGACGAGGGACGAGTGGAAAACGGCGGGAATGCAGTCCAAACGATGTAAACGACGACGGGAGCGTTCGCGGAAGAACCGTTCGCGGAAGCGGCGTTCGCGGAAGCAGCGTTCGCGGAAGTACCGTTCACGGAAGCACGTTCGCGGAAGAACCGTTCGCGGAAGCAAGCGAAAAACGTTATTTCGTTCCACGACAATGCTTTTTCCCCCAGATCCCTGGTCCGCGCCTTTTCTATATAAGCAGGCCGGCCGATCCCCTGCCCGATCCCCTGCCCGGTCCCCTGCCCGGAAGTTGTCTACTGAGAGAGGGCGACGCTGGTGCAGCCCCTGCCGGATCCACGTGACGGCATCCAACTTTAGCCGACACGTGGCGACCAAACACACGCAGAAGGAGGGGCGGCACCTCTGCAAGATGTGCAGCCAGCGATTCGCCCGCCGAGCCGACAGAGACCGGCATGAGACGTCGCATGCCAGCGGCAACACCCTCAAGCCAGGGCGAAGGAGGACGGCAACCGACACGCCCGTGTCCGACCCCCGGGATGGTCCGTCTACTGTGTCTGCCCCTGAGCTGAAGACTGTCAGCTTTGCGGCCAGCGGGACGACCAGCTCCACGCCATCAAGCCCCCGGGAGGACGCCCCCAGGTCAGAGGACGCCCCAGACCCCGAGGACGACCCCCCGAATAGCGAAGAGGAACCGGAGTCTCAGCAGGAGCGGAGAGAGGCGGAATCCCCGGAGGCCCCCACCCCCGAGGACGACGGACCCCCCGTTCCCAGATACTCGGCCCCTACCTACAAGCCCCTAGACCTGAGTTGGTACCTCAAGCCCGTTCCGGAGGAGGAGGACCTGGCGTCCACGATAGCCATGGGACGACGCCACCTCACCCAAGCGGAGGCTCGGCTCCAAGCCAAGGAGGAGCGGAGACAGCTCGAGGCCGAGGTGCTGCAGCTGCGAGGGGAGGCCTCTCAACGAGAGAAGAGCCACCGGAAGGAGCTGCGAGCCCACGTCCGAGAGACCAAGCTGCTCCGGGAACAGCTCCGAGCATACACAGACACTCGGGACAGGCTGGCGGAGACGTCCGAAAGCGAGGTGGATCGCCAGTGAAGTGGAGGGAGAGAGCCCTGTAAACAACAGACAGGCAGGAAAAGACGAAGAAGGAGGAAGAAGAGAAAAGAAGAGAGAGAAAGGATCAACGGGGACGTTGATCTCCAGAAAGGGTGGAGTTGTAACAAAACCATGCAACTGCCGCGCTGAAACGTTCGTTAGGAACGGTCACGTGATCTACAAAGTCCACTTGCGAAGACACCGTTCGCGGAAGAACCGTTCGCGGAAGCACGATTGCGGAAGCATCATCAGCGGAAGCATCGTTCGCGGAAGAACCGTTCGCGGAAGCACGATTGCGGAAGCATCATCAGCGGAAGCATCAGTCGCGGAAGCACCGTTCGCGGAAGAGGAGCCTTCGCGGAAGAACCGTTCGCGGACGCAGTCTTCAGCACGTGGAGAAGAGTGCGGAAGATACGTTCGCGGACGAATAGTCTGTGGGCCATTCTGAAAAAAAAAAATTTCGTCGCCAAATCGGGCATATTAGGTTTCTCGGTGTCATTCTGTAGGTTTTTATATCAGGAAAAATATTAGACCGGGTAACCTTCTCTAGAAGTGTCCAAACAATGGAAAAAATGACTTTTTCCAAGATGGCCGCCGAGTGCGATCGAAAAGTTTGTTTTTGTTTTTTCTCTGCTTCTAGACGTGCTAGAAGTGTAATCTTAGTGTCCTTTCTTAGGTTTTGAGGGTTGAGGAATCCAATAAAACACATTCCAATAACAATTATGCATTATTTCAATTGCAAAAATGCACTTCGCCTGGTGTATGAACGTCAGAAATAGCTATTTGCGAAGGAAATTTGTTTTCAAATGTAGTTGCGCTATTCATTACCATGTATTACCGTTTTGGACAAAACAATCCCATGAATACAACATTAGGAGTATCCCCTGAACGAAGTCAAGCAGATACTATGGATTGTATCCCCTGAACAAAGTCAAGCAGATACTATGTTTTTGCGATCACCGCGCCGCTACAAGTGCCGTACAGACTTCCTTGTGAATGCTCCACCAGGTGCAAATCTGAACTGTTTCTGACAATATTCCATATGTATATGCCTTGAAACAGAAACACATTAGAGATCCTCTTATGGGTTTCTGCTTAAAGTAACACCCCAAAACCTATCGATATTGGTTGCCATGGCGACCAAGATGGCCGATTGGCGACACATTTCGAGACAAAATCAGTTGTTTCGACAAACATGGCTTGTGAAGGCTCCAGGGGTGGTACTTTCACAGGTATCACTAAAATATTGAAGAGGCATATTGAACAGTGACCAGACACAGAAATATTAAATAATTATAATTATAGTTAATGAAAAGACTTATTAAAACAAAGTTAATATCCAGCTCGAGGTCAGCGATCATTCCTTTTGGTTGCAATTAGGAAACATATCACACTGAGTGTGTGTACAAATATAGAGCTGATGGATTTGTTCAAAATATATACTATTATCGAATACATTGACTTGACTTTCATCAGTTAGTCTATTATTGCCCACAATAAAAATAGTGAAGATGAGAACATTTTATTATATGACTAAATGTAGTAAGTCTTTTTTCCAGTGTATATTTTATATCTGCAGTAATAATATTAATTAGTTAATATCCCTAACTTATTACAACAGTTGAATCATATTAATTTTCAGTGAATGTAGATAAAGAAATCACTTGTATTGTTGGGAATTAGATAAGCTAAATTATCTGATAAGAAATAATTTGGGGAATATTTCAGTAGTTGAAAGTATTACTGCATGGCATAAAATTAGTTAAGGCTCGGAACTTTTATTGCTGACATTGATGAAAGACACTGGGGCAACAGTGCTATTTTGATAAAAGATATTTTGTCTCAATTAACATAATATTTTTTGGGAAACAGAAATGACAAGGCATCACAGGGATACACCCATGTGGTTGTAGGCGACTGGAAAGCGTCATAAACATCAAATACATATATTGTAACGGTTCTAATGTTGATATAGTAGTAGCAAATGTTCCTTGGGTTGAGGTTCGCTCCCCAACCTTGTATCGGATGCCTATGAGTTTGGCTCTTTGCCTCATCTCAGACTGCAGGGGTCGCTCGGTTGACTCTGGTTCTCAGGCTAGAATGGCTGCTTGGCTGACTCTGGTTCTCCTTCTGGAATGGCCGCTCGGCTGACTCTGGTTCTCCATCTGGAATCTTCACTCGGCTGACTCTGGTTCTCTGGGTGCAAGGGTCATTCGGCCGCTCGACTGACTCTGGTTCTCCATCTGGAATGGTCACTCGGCTGACTCTGGTTCTCCGGGTGCAAGGGTCAGTCGGCCGCTCGACTGACTCTGGTTCTCCATCTGGAATGGTCACTCGGCTGACTCTGGTTCTCCGGGTGCAAGGGTCAGTCGGCCGCTCGACTGACTCTGGTTCTCCATCTGGAATGGTCACTCGGCTGACTCTGGTTCTCCAGGTGCAAGGGTCATTCGGCCGCTCGACTTACTCTGGTTCTCCATCTGGAATGGTCACTCGGCTGACTCTGGTTCTCCAGGTGCAAGGGTCATTCGGCCGCTCGACTGACTCTGGTTCTCCATCTGGAATGGTCACTCGGCTGGTTCTCTGGCTGCAGGGGTCGTTCAGCTTACTCTGGTTTTCCGGCTGGAATGGTTGCTCGGCTGACTATAGTTCTCCAGATGCAGGGGTGACTTGGCTGATTCTGGTTCTCCGGGTGCAGGGGTCACTCGGCTGACTCTGGTTCTCTGTCAGATCTGGAATAGTCATTTGGCCGACTCTGGTTCTCTGGCTGTAGGGGTCGTTTGGCTGACTCTGGCTCTCCAGCTGGAATGCTCACTCGTCTGACTCTGATTCTCCAGCTGGAATGCTCACTCGTCTGACTCTGATTCTCCAGCTGGAATGCTCACTCGGCAGATGCTTGTTCTTCTGCTGTAGTCCGGCTGCAGTTTGTCTCGAATGACTCGGCACTCTGGCTTTGGGTTGTTTCGGGTGACGTCGGTTCCCTGGCTGCACGCCGTCTTGGGTGGTAGCGGGTTTGGTCTGCAGTCACTCCTCGCCTGCGCCAAGTAATGATCGCCAATCATTCGGGTTTTAGTCCGCTTTCCTCATCGAGCTCTTCCTCTTTGTCTGGTTGTTCAGTTGATAGCTTGGGTTCTGAGCTATCTCTGTCATTATTAGCTTTATTTCACCCAACTGGTCTTCCAATCAATTGTACGTTCAACTTTGGTTGACTTTACTTCTTGAAATTCTCTAAGTTCGGTTTCATTCCGTCTGTTTACCCGAACACGGAGTCGGCTGGGCCGACTCAAAGATCAACTCTCAGCTTGATTTCAAGGTTTCTTGACGAATCACACATTCGGACGAAATTGTTGCAGATACATCTAGAGAGGAAGTTGCCTATGATTGAACTCAACCACATGTGTTATATATGTTGTACAACAATTGCCAAATTTATTTGTTTCACATATACAGTATTAAATATGAAGTAGAAAAAAAACAAGACAACCTTAGAAACGAATGTTCAGCAAGTAGATAGCATATGATCTATATGGCCATTGTTCCACTTTTCTTTATATAATTTGGATGTGCATAAACTGATATGTTGATGATTTATTCATGGAATTGTTTTGTTCAAAATGGTAATACCTGGTAATGAATAACGCAGTTACATTTTAAACAGACTTCCTCCGCAAATCGCTATTTCTGACGTTCAAATACCAAAGTGTAGTTTTTCAATTGAAATAACGCATAAATGTTCTTGAAATGTATTTCATTGGATTCCTCAACCTTCAAAACCTAAGAAAGGACACCAATATTACACTTCTAGCTTGTCTAGAAGCAGGGAAATAACAAAAACAAACTTTTTGATCGGACATGGCGGCCATCTTGGAAAAAGTCATTTTTTCCATTGTTTGGACACTTTTTGAGAAGGTTACCCGGTCTAATATTTTTCCTGACATGAAAACCTACAGAATGACACCAAGAAACCTAATATGCCCGATTTGGCGACGAAAACCTATTTTAGAGGTCTCCTGGAAAATGGCCTAAAGACTAGAAGATGCGCGCGCAGCCACCCTGGCTATATAAGGGAGAGCGGACGGCCGCTCTGGGAGCACTGCAACAGCGACATCGACCGTGGGGAGATCGTCACCGCCACAGCCAAGGGACTCGACGAACTCCGTGCGGACGACTCCTTCTTCAGGGCCTTAGAGTCAACCGGGATTAGACCGAATACCTGGAGAAACCATTCGACTAAACGGGACGGGAAACTTCAACGGGAAGGGACAGAGAGACGCCCCCGGCTAAGAACTCTTTTTAGTTGTGCCCTCGTGCACTATTTATTTTTGAAATGTGATCATACAGTGCTCCATGTCTGAACTTCATATTTGTACGTCACGTGGGTGACCAGCCATACAATTGTAAGTTGATTTGATGTATATAAATCTTCAATTTATTTACATCTGAGTTGCTTCTTGCCTAAGTGAAGCCGGTAAGCTACGGAGTGATGATACACCAGCGTTGGGGAACGCCAGATTAGTGACGGCTCTCGAATCACAACGAGCGTGAGTTACAAAAGTCTATACGATCAGAGAAACCAGGTTTTTTGGGCCACACCGAAAACAAGTCATTACCAAACGTCACACCTGATATGACTTTCTGTCCCCGGACTATGAGATTGGATAATGGACCCTATTTTGTTTGCTCGGAATACTTAATACTGGGTATTGATTCCACGTCTATTGACATTCATAGTTTTACTTCAAGAAATATCACATGTACCCACACAAACTTGTATATGCTATGTAGTGGAGAACAAGAATTACCCACCAATGAGAATGTCGAAAAATGCAAGGGGTGTATTCATGTATTCATCAATATTATAATTCATAGGGCAGATTTCCATACAGTGCTACCAAAAGCTGGAGTAGCATGCCACACCACATGTGTGTATTATTATTGACATGCAAGCTCCCACTGGCAAGAAGTGTTTCTGGTGTTCTTGAGAAGGTGGTGAGCTGGTCCGTGTAAACCCGATGTGGTGTAGAAAGGAACTCTACCACGACTAATCCCATTGGGATAATGTAGTATGAAAAGGGTGGGGAGGTATCACTTAACAAAAGTGCATCATATGGAAATCATCCCAAATATACCCAATATATTTTGAAAGTATCAGCATTATTCAACTGTCTAGATCGTGATTTTTCATTCATTGAAAAGTAACTAAATGAACCAATTAATGCGTGCTTCCTTCTGTATTCACAATCGGCCAGAATGAGAAATGAATGACTAGCAATAATAATCTAGTGAGGTAAATAAATGTATTAAGGCGTTCCTGAAGGATTTCCCTAGAACATATTTAATGAAATGGCAATATAATATAAATCTCTTACCACCATTGATGATAACAATAGCAAACGTAAGATATAATCATGTCCTTCAAAATATAACCTTTGTGCTGTTGGCATTAAGCTATGTCTGATTTGAAACAATCGGGTCGGATCGGATAACAAGCTATATATGAATTTTACAGATGAAAAATGAAGGGTATTAACATATTTGGATGCAGAAGTGATCGAATTCGGTCTTAACATTTCATTGTATAACATTGAAAAAGTAGAAATGGATACCGACAAACAGACAAATTCATATTCCAAAACCGATTCCATGGACAAATTTTACAAAATCAATGTGAGTAGTCAAGTCCGAGTGATTCTAATGTGAGTATCAATCTGTTACCACCAATACAGTCAGATTTTGATGATGCCAATAACAAACGTAAAATACAACATTTTGCAATAGAGACAAAGCCCGACCAAATAGTTTATCCAAAGACACACTGGCGTCATCAGGGGCAGATAGTGTGTTAAATGTACTTGTTTATACTGTACACCTGATGGAATTAGTATACAACTGCCCCCCCCCCCCCCCACAACCTATGAAAATGATTTAGAAATCCGAAACAAACCCCATGAAACAGATATATGACAAGTACATCAGTACCTAATCACAAGCCCGAAGGCTACTGAGTTGATGGTATCCTCGGGGACAGATTTAACGTCCGCCAGCAGTGACACCGACTCAGTGGTATGAATGTAAGTATCAATCTGTTACCACTAATACAGTCAGATTTGTCTATCGAAGTGCCCAGCTAGTCTCTAAACTGCTGCGACAAGCATATGGTATACCAAGACTTATAGCTGCGTTTAAGAAATTCTATGGACGTCATCATGATCTGGTTGATAAATACAACAAATCCATATCTGCCATGCAACTAGATCTATTTTCATGTTAATTTTGGGAAATTCATGACGGGTGCCACTGGTGGGGCAGGAAGTGCTCACTTTTTTCCGGAACACCTGATTTCACCTCCTAATGGCCATTTTGGGGGGTTCATGAGTTTCCCTGTCATTTTTGTTTTCTCTCACTTCGTATGCCTGATATGACTTTCTGTCCCCGGCCTATGAGATTGGATAACGGACCCTGTTTTGTTTGCTCGGAATACTTAATACTGGGTATTGATTCCACGTCTATTTGCAATAGAAACAAAGCCCGACCAAATATTTTATCCAAAGACACACTGGCGTCATCAGGGCAGACAGTGTGTTAAATGTAGTTGTTTCTACTGTACACCTGATGGAATTAGTATACAGCTGCCCCCCAATCCTCGGGGACAGATTTAACGTCCGCCAGCAGTGACACCGACTCAGTGGTATGAATGTAAGTATCAATCTGTTACCACCAATACAGTCAGATTTGTCTATCGAAGTGCCCAGCTAGTCTCTAAACTGCTGCGACAAGCATATGGTATACCAAGACTTATAGCTGCGTTTAAGAAATTCTATGGACGTCATCATGATCTGGTTGATAAATACAACAAATCCATATCTGCCATGCAACTAGATCTATTTTCATGGTAATTTTGGGAAATTCATGACGGGTGCCACTAGTGGGGCAGGAAATGCTCACTCTTTCCGGAACACCTGATTTCACTTCCTAATGGCCATTTTTGGGGGTTCATGAGTTTCCCTGTCATTTTTGTTTTCTCTCACTTCGTATGCCTGATATGACTTTCTGTCCCCGGACTATGAGATTGGATAACGGACCCTGTTTTGTTTGCTCGGAATACTTAATACTGGGTATTGATTCCACGTCTATTTGCAATAGAAACAAAGCCCGACCAAATATTTTATCCAAAGACACACTGGCGTCATCAGGGCAGACAGTGTGTTAAATGTAGTTGTTTCTACTGTACACCTGATGGAATTAGTATGCAGCTGCCCCCCAACAACCTAAAGTAAAGTATCAAAGTCAAAGCAATGTGGACATCACATACACCCTGCCAGCTGAGTGTGTGATCTGGTGCTCCGGAAGAGTGAGCATCTCCTGCCCGCATGCGACACCCGCTGTCGTAAACGTGTATAAGCGATGCAATAAATTGATAGATGAAGTTCACAGGGTGTTCTCATGTGACATACCTTTCGATTTTGACAACAATACAGCTTGTTCGAGACATATAGAGTATTCGCGGGTTTATTGGCGTACATGTGATAGTGCATTTGCAACACCACATGCTGTAGTGGTCACGAAATGTCATATAAAATTCATCTAAACTATATTCTGTAAATATGGCATGTATAAATCAAAACGAGACAAGACTACATCCCAAGAGTACGCCACTTGCAATAAAACGTATACAAAATCATGAATCCAACACCATGTGATGTATGGATAATTTCTATCACGATCTCTTCATCATTGTCTCGAATGTCATAGATTTTAAAACGCCATATGTGACTCCTCTGGGTTCTTCGTCCAATCGTATCATCGATACACGTGTCAGTAACCATATATAGTATGTGTACGGCTGTGACAATTTGTAGGTGTTTGATAGAAAAGTCCATGGCCCTGACGCTTTCCACACACGGAGCACACTTTCCACACACGGAGCAGACTTTCCACATACGGACATTTTATGTGTTTTGAAGACGAAGTTTCATGATGGTGATCATTCTGCGATTCTTGACTGGATTTCGTCATTGGTCAATTTCAAGTTGCTGTCAGAGGCAAAACGTTCTGAGATTGAGTGTTTCACGAACTGTGAATTTGTTCTACCACTTGCGCCCTGGTGATCTCCGTTGATCAATTGCCAGTTGCATCTACAAGTCTCGTAAAGCGTATGTTTTGTTATTATGTTTCAAATCAATCTTCGACAAATAAATTCAACATAGTTTACCACAATGCACAATAAAAAATTGTTGAAGGAAAAGACATCACTACGATTTGTGTAAGTTGCACTGGAGGGGACAAACGCTTGATCACCTACATTTGGATCACCACCTACATTAGAATCAAATTTGTTGCTATACCTTCAGTTGTGTGCAGTAGTGTACAATACTGCTATTAAAGTAATGGTGACTAGCTTTTTAACATTACACAGCCATCCAACAAACCGAGTTTCTCTTACCGGATTTGACTCTAGCGACCTTCGAGTGTAGCGACGTGGTAAACTTTCTATTGCAGTCCGAAATATTTCGGACAATTGCTCAGGACGAACAGGACATCTTTTGAATACGTACATCACTCAAAAACATTCCTTCTTTCGCAGTATCGTGTAAGAGAAATGGAGAAAAATAGACAATCTTTCTGTCATAAATTAAGGGATCTACTGGTAAAAAAGATGTTGAGATTCAGCTTTTTATTCTATACTGAGCTGAATAAAAGTTTCATATATTCTTCAAGACCAACGTGTATATATTTGTTACCGAAACTTACATTCATTTCACACAGCCGCATTCGGCTACGCCAGCAAATGGGAGTTTGTAGTCTATTTCAGTACTATGTGCTGGTATCTAGTGTAATTTTAGGTATAAAAAGAGGGCGAACAAAGATAACTCAACAGCCAAGCGTTGTGATTTCCTGACTCGAAAAAAACATGACCTTAGCTAAAAAAAAATAGCAAGTACATCAACTGTATAGTATGCGTGGTATTCCAGGCACGTTTTGTGTTAGAACATCACATTCATTATAACGAAGTGGTGACAGGAATTATTCAGACAATGTTTGTAGTCGAGCCAGCTTCTGGGTTCATTGGAAGGATAATCCATACGAACGGCACAGCGTGTATATTAATGACATGATTTTCGTTCCCATGGGTGTTCTGTCTAGTATTAGATGTCCAATGAACTCTCAATGAGATGCGATAATGTACTTGCCGTGTGAAGGTAGCTGTTCAATGTTTATTAGCTTCACTGTTACATTGGTCAGTGGAATAATGTCGGATTAATTCATGATACAATGAAAAATGACATCATAATTTGCTATTCATCAGAATATAGTGTCAGTATTGATATGTGCGGACAATATGCACACGAAATATGTCCAGCGGAGCAACTGTCTGTATACGCTGGTGACAGTAAAGTTTTATACTGCTTCCAGGCTAAAAATACTTTATGAAACACGGTATATCCCCTTCGGATTGCTTTGTGAGCAGCAATATAATACGATAGCCCGAAATAACACGCTGGAATCACACGCTATGAAAATCTATCAGAATTCCTGCAACTGCTATATCCTTTGTACATCGCATACGTCGAACATTATTATACCTTCTATGCATACAACACTTCAGTAGTCGTATCATCTGGCTGATTCGCATATATTCGAAAACTAATGATTTCGACAACGGACGTGTTCTGCGTGGATATCAACTGGACATAATTGTCTAGCAATGACAATTCACATAGTCCATGTGCATAAGCTGATGATATAACACGCTGGAGTTACACGCTATGAAAATCTGTCAAAATTCCTGCAACTGCTATATCCTTTGTACATCGAATACGTCGAACATTATAGGGTCTATGCAATAACCCACGAGCTCAATCTTGCACTGCGCAGTCTAAATGTTATGTTGTTTATCAGTAAAATATATTCGAACTACATATATTGTGGATAGTATATGTGATATTGTATGTATCAAAAGAACATACAATTGCTACATTTATGCTCGATCGTTAAATTTTCAACAGCAAATGTATATCGCTGAAAAAATGTCAGAATGTTTGACATTGTCTTCTATTGTTGTAACACATTTGCACTGAATTTGAGCAACAGTTGCATTTCCTACCTCCAAAACAATGCATTTTGAGAAAAAAAATAATGGAGCAGTCTCGGAAATATTGTTCAGTGTTGAAGGCGAGCGAAGTTCACGTATTCCATAAAAATACCAGTATAATTATTTGGACCGGAATACATTCGTTTCTATTATTCGGAATACATTCGTTTCTATTATGTTTTAATTTTGCGATCACTGACGGAGTGTGTCTCGATATACACGAGCAATATATATAATTCCTCTCCTTCCCCTCGATTGTCCTAGAACAGATATATGCCTTCTGGGATATATATGAATGAGTCTGTCAGGACGACTGTCGAAGATAGGAATGCATTTGACAGACTAATTCATTTATAGTGTTTTGAGGGGATTACCCTCCTTAAGCAGATTGTCTGTACTCGGAATAATGAGTAATGTTTTCACTGACGACAACTCGTGTGTTTCCTGTCATGTGGGCTTAGCTTGGATTTCAACGTTCCCACTCGGTAATAAAATGTCAGAAAAACAATGTGATTCGTTTGGGTAAACCATACAATATGAAACTAGACAGCAATCAATAAACAGTCCATGTGAAAAAAAATTACTACCAGGTCATTTGGCTAACTATTTGGCTTGTGATTGGTTTATCGTTGTCTTACCTATTACACTGGATTTGTGCTTGATTTCTGAACTGTTTTGTACGAGTGTTTAACAGCGATAAATCTATCATATATACAGCACAAACAAAACATAGTCGGCCTCGGAGGATGCCAGTAACTAATTTTGAATAATTTATTGTCTTCAGCATATTAATACGGTGGCGATAATTGGTTAATCTATGCATTTGAATAATGGCCGGTTGTGGACTGGAATTGTTCACTTGAATGATAAGTGGAACCCAATTTTGCTGCGATTACTCTCAGTTATAATTTGACCTATTGTGTGCGAGCATTATTGCCGAAACAATAATATAAATATAAACTCTAGATATTGACATGTTTGTGCTTATATACCCATCGATAGGGGGCGCCAAGGGCTGCCCCCGTTGCCTTTTTGTTGCGGGTCCGCGCGGGATCATCAGAAATATGCCCTTTCTTTCAGATTATCTGATATTGTGATAAATGGCTTTGTATCAGAAAAATCTTTACAATTATTATTGAACTGATCGGTACCTATAATCAAAGTGGGGGCAATTTGACCGATAACAGTTAACCCGTCGATGTCTACTTTTCAGGTTACCGAACCTATGGTCCAATAGTTTATTGCCATATCGTTGCATCCATCTTTGTTATGCATCGTCGTCCGCAACTCTATCTTGAAATGTTACAATCTAATTTTCAGAGGGAGTTTTATTTCACATATTGACAAAATGGATTTGATGGCCGTTTTTTCTCAGAATTTGGTCAATATTTTGGTTTATAATTTCGCACAAGTAGGACCCCTCAAGTCATAGAAATCAGAGAATCCAATTCATGGCATTTTGCTGGATATCTATTTTTCTCTTCCTCTCTTATTTAACGCATGCATGCCATTTTGAACTACTGGGCTTGTTTATAAAGATGGGTTGCCTTAAATGTACAGATTGCAGACTGAAATGGCCTAAAATGCACAAATTGGAGGCGAAACGTCTGTAGGAACAGCTTGGGTATGTATTATGAGCACATCTTTTGGTGACCTTGAACTCAACCTAATATGACCTTGTTGGTAATTGTTGAGGATTTCAAACGTGTAAAGCAGCTGCTGCAGACAAATGCTTTTTGGTTACAGATTAGGTGATGAGCATAATACTCTTTTGTGGACCGTTTGGGGACCTCGAATTTGACATTCAATGAATACAATTGATAGGTCAAATGTAGATTGACCTATCTTATAAATTTTTAATGGAAAAAACTCAAATCATAGATTAATGAAGATGAAGTACCTTGAATTGCTTGAACACCCTGCAACATATCTCAAGTCGGTGACCGACTTGAGGTCAGATTTCTTGGATAGAAGATCGACATACGGTAAGAAAAATGCAATTTATGCAATATTATGCTTATATATAGTAACTGAGAGGGATGTCACATTGTATTTTAAAGAAGCAGCGATCGAGGAATATTTTAACAGTCTTCCGCTGTCATGATAGACCCATAGAAGACTTTTACACGAACAAACATGGTAGGTAGTTGGATACTTAATTTTGCTATGCAAGATACGTTAGGATACTGCGATTGAATGTCCTGCTCGCAACTATAGTCTTATCCACATACCTGCTCCATTTATTAGATGGGATTCCGTTTTCTCTATTCATCGCAAACTCAGAAATATTTTTCGCATTATGCTATATACATGTATGTAAATGAGTGTGTACGAGGCATAAATTACGTGCATCATAATAATATCCTAGAAGTGAACAGTAACCATTCAATTTAATTAGTTAGTGGTTGTCAAGTAAAATACTCGGTGTGGTGAAATCATACATTATTATATTCAACAAGAAATTTGAACCTAGACTTGCATGGAAGGCGAATTAAAACATCATAATTTCTTATTTATCAGAGAAGACAATTAACCCACAAGTGTACACTGCACTCTTTGCACCCTCCATTCTCGATGCAATCAATTTGTTGAGGAAATTGAAAATTACAAAAGCACTAACTGTGACTGACCATCCATTATGTCTGAAAATAAAACAATCCATGTGAACTGAAGCCGTCTCTTCTGTTTACACAAAACTCAACTGGGAAGCAAACTGTATCGCTCTTTAGAATTATTTGATAGAATCGTTATAATAATAATAATAATAATCAGATTTATTTTACGACGGTCCATGATGATAGGCAATTCTGCCTGTCTTCCCCATCCCCCGTCGGGTGACAATTTAGAATTTGGGAAGCACATTCGAATGGAGAAACCTTTGCGTTGCCAGGATGAAAACTCCACCTACTTTGTGCCGGTGACGGGGATCGAACCCGCGTCACCTACCGCCTCTGAGCTTCGTTGCTTCAAGAGCCACCGGTCCCATCCACTCGGCCACAGAGGCGGTTGCCACGTTTGGTGGCACAATTTTGTTCTGTCCAAGCTAAAGCCAAGAAGTAACAGAACACTGCGTCCTCTGCAACATCTGATAAAATTATACTGCGTTCTCCAACATATATTATGCTGGTACAAAAATATTTCCGAATATGGTATTCAAGCAATTTCCCCATTGTTCACGTGAAATTTGTGATTTGCAGACATAATGTAGTACCATTGTAGATTCCCGTCAAAAGCTATCCATCCAGTCGAATATATGATATCATGATTATTTATTAGCAAAGATATATAGTGGCAAGTTCGCAATAGATAACTAGTCTAAAGGTCAAGGCTTTGGAGGCATACTGGTGTACAACATACTTTACAACGAACTCAACGAAAAATAAATCTAAAACAAACCTCCACCATGACTGCGTTGTTTAAGGGAATACTTATACGACAGTAAAACATGTCATCGTTTGAGATAGGGCGTGCAAACAAGAGACACATTTTCACAGGTTTCTCACAGCATAATGTGTTGTGAAACAAGAGGATCTTTATCATATTTTGTATGCGCAAGCACTCTTCGGTTGGAATCTTATCGTTCGTTTTGTTTTGGATTACACGCAGGTTTGAGCACGTCAATACTGAATGAGATTTGATGTGGAGTATAATGGCTTCAAGATTTCACACACATGCAGGCAGTTATAGATGACCGTCAGCTGATCACGGCATCACATGCAACGGTACGTTTTCTGACTTTCCATCGGTAATCTCTGGAACAACTTCGGCTTCGTCTGCCTGCGCCTGCTTCGCCTGCCATCGTTGCAATGCCGAGTAGTAAAACTTGCCGTCTACGACCTTAGGTTTGTCGTATGGGAGCTGTGAAATTGCCCGCCAGTCTCCATGCGAGGCAGAGTGGAAGAACTCCTCCCACGTCTTGGCAAGGTCCTTCTTGAGAATCTTGTCGGCCGTCTCGTGGAAAAGTTCAAGTTCAGTTTTTCGCAGTTTTGTCATGTACTCCTGTTGGTAATACGTGGTCTGGTTGCAGAGTCGGGTACACAGTACAACTGTGAACGAACGAATAAACATCAATTTGGAAAAGTAGTATATTCATAACCCCCAAATACATGTATTGTTTGAGTACATTTGAGTACATGTGACGACTTATCACGGCTAGTATAACTGGATTTGAAGGGGACATTGACCAACCTGCAGTGGTGACTAGAATGCCAACGGCGAGTGCTGACAGAGCTGCAACTTGGGACACACTGTGGTAATAAATGTTGGTGCTGCGCTTGTCCGACAGAAAATTCTGTATTGTTTCATTAGCATTCACTCTACCGCTTGGCAAGCAAGTTGTTGGCAAATCCGACATGGCACATTCAAGGTACCTATTGGCCAACAATCATAATATATTGAGTTCGTAAGATAGTCAATATTGAATCACAATGTTTGCATATAGTCACAACACATGTAGACATAATGATGAGAGTATCACTCGATGTGGACATCAGGTTTTCTGATTAGAGCAATAACAATGTGTCATAACGTAGAAATTACACTCTCCTAACATCGTAGAGCGTTATGATTCATAACGTTTGCATATATCGCCATACCTGCCGTCTAAGAAGACGACGAAAAGCCAAGCTGACGGAGCCACAAGGGCGCTAGACGATTTGACCAACAGATACTTGAACGACCTGCAATGTCTCCAGATATTGCAGTGGTACCTCTCAATTGCTAGGCATCGGTTGGTCTCGTTGTTCACAGCCAATGCTACAAATAATATAGTACCTATTAGGTATAAAACTAACCATTTATATAACCCGATGTCCAAAATAATGGTTTATTGGTAGTATTGTGTGCTTCCATCCGAACCTAACGGCATCCATACTACTCACATATACAGAAGAGGAACGCTACTGGCAGAAACATGAACACAAAAGAGTAGGCTGCCTTCCAGCGAGTGGCTCTCTGAGCGAGGTATACACCCAAAGTCGCCTCATCGTACTTCAGACACGGACAGTTGAACAGGTTCTCCGATACCAGGCCTGTACGTATGTTTGGTATGAGGAAGATTAACGTTAAAACATCTATTGCAAAACCAAACCTCTTAAGAGGATGTTCACCTGTCGTATCCCCCAATCATTAAGCATCAATTAATAATGCACAAAAGCTTTCAAAAATTTAGATCTTCTTTACTCACTTAAATGCAACATAAAAGGCATCTACACGCGCCATCACAACTTAAAACATTATAAATGTATGTGAAGTGTTATTAATAATACAAGTGGTATACCTTGAGCCAAGACCGTGAATACTGTTGTGACCACATTCAAGAAGCTGGTAACGTGAGACTCGAAGAACTTGAGAACCCCAGAAAAGTTGGACGTCAGCGCCTTCGTAGCCATACTACGTCAAGCTCGCTACAGGAATGTGCCGTAGCGTATAACTACAATCCTTTATATCTGAATACCGTGCAAAAATAGTTATTTAAAAGTACTAGTATTAATTCGTGGTTGCACAATATTTTGAAATATATCACTATCATGATGCTAATGTCTCAACATGATGCTGCGTTTAGCGTTGAAAATACTCACGATTTTGATCCAAGTAAAATATATAATATTGATGTCTTCACCACTTTGGTAATGTGTTGCTTTCAGAACTGCAGGTGCCAATGTAAACAACACACGGATATGACTGTTCACATGTACATACAAGTACATCACTGTCAAATTCCGGATGTTTAATTATGCACTGTAGGATTGGCTCGCCCAACGTTCCTGTTACTGGAGTCAGTCCCACAGAAGCGCTAAACAAATACTTGGCGTGCTATTTTTATATTGGTCGAGCTTATTTAAATTAGGAGCAAAGCGTCATTCGGTGCACAGAAATCCTCAAATCGGAAGATATTGTCTGCCCGCACCATTGAACCGTGATCCAATATGTAGTTTCCATGTGATGGCCCGGTAGTTCCTGCTAACGCACTCAACACTCCAGACTAGCATAAATGTGAATGTGTATGTACAAGTACTTCCTCCGTACACACATCCAGGTTACTGAAGACCATACATCATGTAGGGCCGTCTGCCCTATGTGGCTCGCAGTGTGTCTACACAAGGCTGGGAAACACAAGTTAGTGGGAAAATCGATGGGCTACGCTGGTTCACCTCCAGACGGCTCGTTGACGGTGACTCATCAGCAACACCACTCCTGTCCATTTCATTACAACGCGTAACATCTTCACTCCCTCTGCTTTAATCACGTGCCTCTAAAATTCTCCATCCACCCCCTTTTCGTGGACATCTGCCTTTTTTTTAATGCGTCCCCACGCAGACCGCATTGAAGAAAGGAGTGCGCACTCATCCATGGCCACTGTCAGCCAGACAATATTTGCTCGACAAAACCACGAAGAACTTCCGTCTTACTTAACCAATCTACTGGGGGAAAAACTATGTGGCTTTCGAAATGTTATTCAATATACAACAGACGCTACAGGTGAATGCTCACGGTGAATGTGTTGTTGTTGTTGTGATGCGATAAATCACTCATTACGTGATGTGTTACATTAAAAGTCCTCTTCTGGGCATATACCCGTCGCCATAACGTGAAGTAATAACAGCTAAATCTCATTGATAAGTGTATGCATCTATGTGCAATGCAATGGCTAAGTTTGTACAGTATGTTTTTGAGTTATGTAACGAAAACTTCATATTTATTGTTGAAATGAACTTCCGCGTAATACTTCTATGTCAGAATAATACACTGTACGCACAGGTGTATTGATGAGTCAGAGGTGCATGTACAAACAAACGCATTGATGAGTCAGCGGTACATGTACGCACAGGCGTATTGATGAGTCAGAGGTACATGTACAAACAAACGCATTGATGAGTCAGCGGTACATGTACGCACAGGCGTATTGATGAGGCAGCGGTACATGTACACACAGGCGTATTGATGAGTCAGCGGTACATGTACGCACAGGCGTATTGATGAGGCAGCGGTACATGTACGCACAGGCGTATTGATGAGTCAGAGGTACATGTACAAACAAACGTATTGATGAGTCAGCGGTACATGTACGCACAGGCGTATTGATGAGGCAGCGGTACATGTACAAACAAACGTATTGATGAGTCAGCGGTACATGTACGCACAGGCGTATTGATGAGGCAGCGGTACATGTACAAACAAACGTATTGATGAGTCAGCGGTACATGTACGCACAGGCGTATTGATGAGTCAGAGGTACATGTACAAACAAACGTATTGATGAGTCAGCGGTACATGTACGCACAGGCGTATTGATGAGTCAGCGGTACATGTACGCACAGGCGTATTGATGAGGCAGCGGTACATGTACGCACAGGCGTATTGATGAGTCAGAGGTACATGTACAAACAAACGTATTGATGAGTCAGCGGTACATGTACGCACAGGCGTATTGATGAGGCAGCGGTACATGTACAAACAAACGTATTGATGAGTCAGCGGTACATGTACGCACAGGCGTATTGATGAGTCAGAGGTACATGTACAAACAAACGTATTGATGAGTCAGCGGTACATGTACGCACAGGCGTATTGATGAGTCAGAGGTACATGTACAAACAAACGTATTGATGAGTCAGCGGTACATGTACGCACAGGCGTATTGATGAGTCAGCGGTACATGTACGCACAGGCGTATTGATGAGGCAGCGGTACATGTACGCACAGGCGTATTGATGAGTCAGAGGTACATGTACAAACAAACGTATTGATGAGTCAGCGGTACATGTACGCACAGGCGTATTGATGAGGCAGCGGTACATGTACAAACAAACGTATTGATGAGTCAGCGGTACATGTACGCACAGGCGTATTGATGAGGCAGCGGTACATGTACAAACAAACGTATTGATGAGTCAGCGGTACATGTACGCACAGGCGTATTGATGAGTCAGAGGTACATGTACAAACAAACGTATTGATGAGTCAGCGGTACATGTACGCACAGGCGTATTGATGAGGCAGCGGTACATGTACGCACAGGCGTATTGATGAGTCAGAGGTACATGTACAAACAAACGTATTGATGAGTCAGCGGTACATGTACACACAAACGTATTGATGAGTCAGCGGTACATGTACACACAAACGTATTGATGAGGCAGCGGTACATGTACACACAGGCGTATTGATGAGTCAGAGGTACATGTACGCACAGGCGTTGATGAGTCAGCCGTACGCACAGCCGCATTGATGAGTCAGAGTTGTGCAAGCCTCGTATATTGCAAAGTCAGGCAGTACTTAAATTAGATCATCCCCTTTATATCCCAACTATAGATATTTCTGAATTTTATATATATTATATTGTGTTTTGCAACTAATGATATAATTAAACAATAATAATTTGGAAAGACCTACGGTCTAGTTATAATTTTATGGGGCATTGATGGGTGTTCCATCAATAATATGACCCATCAGAAGGAGTGAAATGCGGACATCTGTTGAACACGCGAAGTGCTATATACACAATAAACTACATATCTATTGTAAATATAAGAATAATTTCGACTCTTATTACAAATATAATTATAATTGCTAACTATTACCAAGTAATAATGCCATGATTGAGGACAGAATCAACGTAATTTCCGCTACCAGCCATGTAGCTCCTCCCCGACGCAGGCTGTGGGTGTTGTACTTGGTCGTGTCAAATCCTAGTCGACGGAATACACCCGTTAGCTGTCGCCGGAACATGGGGGCGGTGAGGTTACTGGGTGGGTTTCCAGGCAGTGTGAACAGTGGAGCCGAAACCAGTACGTCTGTCGTCCGTCCCAGGAACCTGGTAAGTGCCGTCACGGGGCAGATTGGGCTACCCTCCAGGAAGGGGAGAGTCACCTCGTGTATCCGATCGCCGTACTGGTTGTTCTTGGAGCGGTCCAGACGGAGCACACACCCTTGTCTCACGAATGTCACCGAGTATCGCTGAAGAGCCAGGCCTGGGGATCGTGATCCCGTAGTTATGTTGCCGACTCTCAATAGGCTGAAAAATGCAGTCAGACAGGCCGCCCACAGCCGCAAGTCCTCCAGCCTGTCTAGCATCAGAACGTCCGTCATGCGACGCAGATGCATCAACAACACAGGCGACTTCTGGTTGACCTTGTCTCCTTTAGCACGCTTGAGGCCCCCGAGAACTGTGCGCAATTCCCAGTCTACCAGCGGGTTGGGTAGACCAAACTCCATGTGTATGATGCGTACTATGTTCAGGTACTGTCGAACTGTGGACACTCTTCTAGACCGTGCAAGGAAAGCTGCATACCTGCTAATCGTTGACGCTGTAGCCGGGACAGGGCATGCTTTGATACGTTCACAAAATGAGATATATGTCCGGAGATGGGTCTGGTAAGCCGACTTCGCGGACTCAGAAAACAGGTGGGACCTCCAATGAGCTATCTCGTTGCCCAGTTCTTTGCGGAGCTGTGCACTTTGCAAATTTGAGGAAACAATGACATAACAGCGGCATGGGACATATGGTACTGTAATACAAATATAGGGGGTAACAAACCATCATTTATACACATATTGAACAAGTGAGTGTAAAACCTTTCAAACTGACCACGTTCATGAGCACGTGACAAGGAATCTGCAAGAACATTGGAAACGCCAGGAATATGAACAGCCGTTATTGCAAAGTTATAGATCAAGGCAAATGTACATAGCTCTTTGAGCAAGGAAACACACATGGCATTGGACGATGTACCGTTATTGATAACAGAATCAATTACTTTACGATCAGTGTACACAACAACACGTTGGTTTGACCACACGGGTCCCCATCTGGCAGCGGCTGCGCACACTGCAGCCAGTTCTTTCACGTTGATATGTTGGCGGTAGATGTGTGGGGCATCGACAGCCCAGTCGCTGATCAGCCAGTCGCCTTGGCTGAAAGCTCCGCCTGCACGCGTGCTGGAGTCAGTAGATACCTGGATCACCGGCCGGGTGTCCCAGATTAGCCGAGTGTTGTTGCCGATACGAAGCCAGAGAAGCCACCAGTCGATGTCACTGAGAAGTGACTGTACACGAATCTTGTGGGATGGTTGATGCAGCTGGCTAATGGCGTTGAAGAATGATCGTAGATCACAGGGAGGAACCGTTTGTCTGATTCTATGTGCATTATTCTGATTCTATGGGCAAAAAGTCTGATTCTATGGGCAAATAAGCCAGTAAGCTGCGGGGCACCTGTAAAACATGCTAATCGATGGCTAATTTCTCAACACAATCTGATGTCATATGTTCTGTTTACTTCTTAAATCATTGCAGAATATGATTCATGTTCAGTTTCTTATGTGGTGTTCACCACTCTTCATATATCTGTCGCACAAAAGTGGAACAGCTAGACAGTGGAGCAGTTAGCCATCGTAAATCACCAAAGACAAAGCGCTTCCAGTTACTTACCAGGATATCTTGACCACAATTGCAATACAATTATTCCAGTTAACATGTTGATTGTTCCTGGATGTGAAGTCAGCTACGTAATCCAACAAAATTGGATATAGAATAAAAATAACAGAAACAAACCTGATTCTATGGGAACAAACCTGATTCTATGGGTAGGGTGTTGTTATAGCCATGGAACTAAGAGCTTCTCGATGCTGGTCCTGAATAAATATAGTATTGAAGCTTGATTTTCCGTTCTGTTTCTAGGAGAAGGTCAATAACATGAATGACAGATCGTAGCCCATAGTTCCATTATCAAATAAACCTACCCATAGAATCAGGTTTGTTCCCATAGAATCAGGTTTGTTTCTGTTAATTTTAATCTATGATCAATTTTGTTTGATTAGGTAGCTGATTTCACATCTAGGAACAATCAGAATGTCAACTGGATTAATTTTTGTCCAGATACCGGAACCGTTTGTCTGATTCTATGTGCATTATTCTGATTCTATGGGCAAAAAGTCTGATTCTATGGGCAAATAAGCCAGTAAGCTGCGGGGCACCTGTAAAACATGCTAATCGATGGCTAATTTCTCAACACAATCTGATGTCATATGTTCTGTTTACTTCTTAAATCATTGCAGAATATGATTCATGTTCAGTTTCTTATGTGGTGTTCACCACTCTTCATATATCTGTCGCACAAAAGTGGAACAGCTAGACAGTGGAGCAGTTAGCCATCATAAATCACCAAAGACAAAGCGCTTCCAGTTACTTACCAGGATATCTTGACCACAATTGCAAGACAATTATTCCAGTTAACATGTTGATTGTTCCTGGATGTGAAGTCAGCTACGTAATCCAACAAAATTGGATATAGAATAAAAATAACAGAAACAAACCTGATTCTATGGGAACAAACCTGATTCTATGGGTAGGGTGTTGTTATAGCCATGGAACTAAGAGCTTCTCGATGCTGGTCCTGAATAAATATAGTATTGAAGCTTGATTTTCCGTTCTGTTTCTAGGAGAAGGTCAATAACATGAATGACAGATCGTAGCCCATAGTTCCGTTATCAAATAAACCTACCCATAGAATCAGGTTTGTTCCCATAGAATCAGGTTTGTTTCTGTTAATTTTAATCTATGATCAATTTTGTTTGATTAGGTAGCTGATTTCACATCTAGGAACAATCAGAATGTCAACTGGATTAATTTTTGTCCAGATACCCAGGTAGGTTAGTGTGAACGCTTTGCAGTTGGTGATTTATTATGGATAACTGCTCCACCACCTGGCCGTTCCACTTTTGTGCGACAAATATATGAACAACAGTGAACACTGCATAAGAAACTGAACATAATCCATATTCTGCAATGTTTTATGGAGTAAACAGAACATATGCCATCAGATTTTGTTGAGAAATTTGTCGTTGATCCAGCATATTTTACTGGTGCCCCACCGCTTACTTGGTTATTTGCCCATAGAATCAGACAATTTGCTCATAGAATCAGACTTTTTGCCCATAGAATCAAAATAATGCACATAGAATCAGACAAACGGTTCCTCCCTGTGTAGATGGACCCGTCCCCACGGGATGACGTGTGACGCCCAGTTAAGACGTCCAGCCAGCGACGAGTGATCCTGGTTCTGTTTCTGTGGGCTGTCAAGGTCTCGCACAGGTCGTTTATTTTGTTGTTGGCTAGGGAGAGTGTACCATGGGCGGTGTCGATCGTTATCCTCAGGAATGTGATTACTTGACTGGGATCACACACATTTTACATACATTACACATTAGAGGAAATGAAACTAGAAAATTCGGTCGCCGACGATCGCGTGGGTGTACCCCCTAGGGCCTTATCATCCCTGTTGCCCAAAATATGTCAATTCAAAATATCATTACTGCCAGGCCAGTGGGTTTCATTGACATCAGAAATCGTTTATGAAAGGCTTTATCTACCTGTATTGTGGCCGACACAACATCAATAACTTCTCAATAAAAAAACCTTTACTGGAACGAGGAGACATTTGGACATGACAGATCGAACACGTTGACGTAAAGTATTCATCAGAGCGTTGACGTAAAGTATTCATCAGAATATAATAATTATCTGAAATAAATGAATGTAACGCCGTAAAATTCCGTGATAAATAAATAAACCGGACTCGGAAAAATAACTTCGAGAGTATTTTTCCCATGGGTTTCTCAGAAGGCGTTTCAGGTGTCTCTTTGGAGCACAGCCATATTCTCGACGGTCGAGTCACTGACTGGACCAGGTTGAAAGTTGAGAGCGGTAAGGATCCATTTACACTGCTTCATTTTGAGAACTTAATCTGACCCGTTCTCATTAAGTGGTATTGGGATTAAAAAAAATAGTTGTTCCAAATCAACTACTAATGTGTCTGTGGTCTCAGCAAAATAAGTTTAAAAAAAAAAAAACTATGTTTGATCAGACAGATAAATCAAGCATATGACATACTGATAGCCTATTTTGTTTTGTGTGCCACTCCGAGTTACCTATGGCCTGAACTATTTTATGCTTAATTGGCTAGCACATATATAGATACAACCAAACTGAAATCGAATTGCATTAAAGGATACAAAGCACCGAGAATAGCGATAATGCTAACAAACATAAATAATATGTTTTAAGATGTTGAATGAGAAGGGGGTCTCAAAAGATGAGTATTATTTTAAGATGTTGAATGAGAAGGGGTCTCAAAAGAATTGCTCCGTTATTGCAAATCTGATATAGTGCATATATTGCATGTACATGTATTCGATTCAGTCCGTGTCCAACGCTCTCAATATGCTCAAGGGGTGATGATTTCGAGTGTTATTCATATCTCAAGTGATCAAATTCAGGTTGTTTTTTTTATAATTTTAATGTAATCATGAATTGATCGAGAGACAGGGTCAAGATCGTGGATCGATATTATTTTTTTTTTCACAACTATATAATAGTTTGGTAATATAATCGATTTTTTTGTATTGTTGAATAGAAATAACAATAATATTATTATTACATATATAGATGTTTTGTTTGTTTACAATAACCTACGCATGCTGATGATTATTTTTCTAAATCCCGTTTTCGCATATTGACTAGATACACATGTTTTACGCCTGCTTCTAATGATATCAAAGCAAATCGGTTTGTATTTGTATATAGTCAAAACAGTAATAATAAAACTTATCTGAAGGGTTTTCTAAAGCAATTAACGCTCATGATTCGGAATGACTCGGTATCTTGCATTGACATTGTTGAATGCACCCCTCTGGGACATCATTCGTTTGAAAATTCACCAAGACATCGATTGTAAAGTGATTGATGGTTCTCTTTTTCTAATATTGTTCGACGGTAAAACGCGTGTTTGTTGCATATGTCAGTTACAGGGTAAGTCAAAATAAGACAAAAACGCCCTAGACGAATCAGTCAGACAAATTAGATGATAAAACAGAGAAGCAATCTGGGGGTATGACGCACAAAGCGAAGGAGTTACAAGGGGAAACATGAAAGTTGTGTTTGCGGTCTTCACGTTTGCACTCTCGTCCATACTCGGACGTGCTACGGCAATAGGTAATTTGACGTGAGTGTGGGTTGGTTTGGAGTAAGTTAACCGTTCAGAATATCGCAATAATTGTGATAATAGAATGTCACGATTTTTGGACAAGAACTGGTCTTTTATCAATGGTTGTGAACCTCTTACTGTCTGGTGCACTAGACTTTAGGAATAAGTAGGGCCTATATCAATCTATAAAGTATCAAATATATATTTAAAAAGTTTTTGTTATTTCACTTGATAGTGTTGATTTCATCTCGTACCACTACTTTCCAGACATGTGTAAGAATACATATGAATGGGAGGATATGTCTGTTATTGAAAATCGATAAGAATGTAAGGATGGGTTGGTGTCAACATTTGTCCACCATTGTCGGATTATATGACAGTTTTGAAAAGTGTAAGCATTGTATAACAAATCATGAGTTACATGTAGTATGAGCGGGAAACATTGCAGAATGTCCGGGAAAATGCTTTTCGTGCATCTTCGGAAAAGTAGAATCCTCTACGTGAAGAACTGCATATATCAACGTATTACGTTAGCACAAGATTCCGACGATACCCGTGGAAACTCTAACGTCAATCACTTGGAATAGACACAAAGCCCGACCAGGCAGTTAGGCAAAGTCACAGTACCGAAATCATGAGCAGTGTGTAATAATAGTGGTTTCTACTGTACACCACGTTGAATTACCGTACGACTTCTAAACAACGTATTGGAAGAATGTATCAAATCACAAGCGCAACCCGTGTGATTGGTGTTTTACCAAAACATAGGTACCTGATCACAAGATTTGATCACGCATTATTACTATAGCGTGTTCCCTCCTACAAAGATCGTAATGAAATTGATAAGATACAAATTCAAAGCAACTTTGATTTGGTTTCATTTGAATTCTGTATAAAATACTCTTTATTATGTTTCAAATAATATTTAGCATTGGTTCACGTGCATTATCAAACGAAACACATATATACAAGGACCTAATCTCGAAATAAGCCAACCGCAGGTTCTCATGGAGGTAATCATCCCCTATGATGGGAATGCATGCATATTCCATAACATCACCCAATTTCAATGTTTTGTGTTCGAACAAAAAGAAACCCCTACATAAAATGATTCCGGTGCTTCTGTTCATTCAGACCTTGTTCATGATTTGTCACATTCTTACCGTACTATGTCTGTATCTCAACTTGACGTGAGTTTGTATGAAAACAGTACACACAGTTTTATTGATACCACCATCGATTCTGCAAGCCGTAATTCACTTTTCCAGGCCAGTGCTCGCAAGGCACCCACAAATGTGACGTTAATGCAGAATGTCTCCCAGGAGAATCTGGGGGATATACATGCATCTGTATCGATGGTTTCCACGGTGATGGCTTACAATGTATAGGTAAATATATTTAACTTGTATTGCATCGACGATAAGTAACATAGTGCCCTCGACTATCACTATAGGTGTAGGCTATTGATGTGGCCAGGCAAAGTGAGTTTCCACCAAGTATCACAGGTTTTCCTGCCAGCAGTAGTATAGGCTACACTTGTGCATCGTGTCCTGATTGGTCGTATTGTGCGTTGGGTGAACTCACAATAACATCAAGTGTAGGCATTGGAGACTTTTATAGATTTCTTAGAATATGTATCATCACAGTTCATATTGTAATAAGGCCAAAAATGTCGCATTCCTCTCCTACCAGACATAAATGAATGTGAGACAGGTGCTAGCAACTGCCACGTGAACGCCGAATGCATCAACAAAGTTGGCGGGTACAAGTGTGAATGCTTTGCTGGCTACTCAGGCAACGGAACGCATTGCTCAGGTAAGAATGTTCAGCACCATGGCAAATCACCTCAAATGTTGTTGGTTCGTGTTCATTGCCGACCATCACTGACCGAATTGTCAAATTGAAAGGACACTTTCCAAAGGTGAAACTCGACCAGATGTTTGCATTCATATCAAGACAAATCATTCCATATTTGGCAGATGTGAATGAGTGTGTACTGGACACTGATAACTGCCACGTGCAGGCCACGTGCACAAACACAGAGGGAAGCTTCATATGCAACTGTAACTCTGGATACGCCGGGGATGGGTCTGGTTGTCAAGGTGTGAGCTCTAGTAATATACCATAGTCGGCAGTGATTAATGACATAATTTTCTCGATTGACATTTCAATCGACATAATATGTGTCTTTCCACTATCAGACATAGACGAATGTGTTGAGGGCATACACGAGTGCAACATTCACGCCCAGTGCAAAAACACGGCCGGGGGCTACCTCTGCCAGTGTATGCCGGGTTACCATGGCGATGGGAGAAGCTGCAATGGTAAAACTTTTCTAAGGTCTTGCTCTTAAAAATAATGTCATCTGGAACTCCATTTCTGACCCTGAATACGTCGTTGAAGCAATAAAAAAGAATGGATACACATGGAAAACAAAAGCATATCAATAAATTAAGCTGAACAAGCATTTTATGTCCCTAAACTTCATTATGTTCCTAGACATAGACGAGTGTAAGACGCTTACCGGCGCGTGTCACCGACGGGCGCAGTGCACCAATACCCTGGGTGGCTTCCTCTGTCAGTGTGAGCCCGGCTTCGAGGGCACGGGCTTCACCTGCCAGGGTAAGACAAACTATTTGCAGCCCTGGGCATGTACAACGCTTTCTGTTCAACTAATGAAGTACACTGTAATTCGATTATCTTGTTCATAATAATGAAGGTGTTATGTTTTCAATCAGTTGGAAATTTTTTGAGTGGCGAAATTTGACATCTGACATGAATATATGCCTGCATGTACATGTATTGCTACCATGTACGTGTATTCAGATATTGACGAATGCACTGCGGGGATTGACAAGTGCCACACTGAGGCGGACTGCATCAATATCGCGGGTAGCTATGACTGCATATGTCAAGCCGGTTTCTCTGGTAACGGATTGGAATGCACAGGTATATGTCAATGAACAGTTTCCACAGTTACCTGTAATTTTATCGGTGTAGAGCAAAATTTGCAAGCATAGTGTGGTGAGTTTTTTTTTTCTTTTCGTTTGCAAACATACACATGCAGATATAGACGAGTGTGCACTGAGAGCCGACAGTTGTGATGTGAATGCGATTTGCACAAACACTTTCGGCGGCTATACGTGCGAATGTAGACCTGGTTTCATGGGCACGGGCTTCGACTGCGAAGGTTAGGATATATTATTACTACATCATGAGCAATTTCAGACTTGATTCCTTTTATGGATGAAACTGTCGTTTTTACTATAAAAAGCCATACTGCTTTATTATAATTTTTTTCATATGTCTCCGAAAGTCATACTTAATGTGGAATAATCGGTTTCTGAAGTTCGTTATCAATCAATTGACTAGCATATATTTGTTTGTGATAGATTGTGATAACCACGTGGCGAGTATGTGCACGCGGGCCTGTGGCATTGGCACCAGACATATTGTATCTGTTTGTGGGTCTGCCTCCTATGACGTCATACAGCCTTGCTGTCTGAGGCCATGCACTCCAGGTACGCAACTTTAACCACGTTTTGTACAATATAACATTTCACCATTTGTTTCCTCGACTTGGTTTTAATTTTGCGTATGTTCGACATTTGAAATATGAAAATGTTGACCCTTTTATGTAGGTTTAACGGGACGGTACAAAGACAAGTGAGTAATGAGAACGGTGTACAATTGTACTAAACATTCATGGGTCAGTACTGAAAAAAATTATATTTTTTCTAACATTTAGGCGTATCGTGATACATATTACAGTCTAAAACGAAATTAGCAATCTGATCAATGTCTATATTTTTCTATGTACATTCACAATGATTCAATCTATACTATTTACTATCAGCTCGAATCTATATTTCAGTCTGTGTAAGAACTATCCACCTTACAACGCGGCTCTCTCCATCTCTGATTGAAGTGCCATGTTAAGAGCGGAAAATAATGCTATTGTGATATTATATCAATATCACTTTTCGGAGTATCAGATTGGCTAACAGTACATTCATAGTGCCTAATTGTGCTGGCCTCATTGGGCACTGTATGTACTTGTACTCTCTAGATTGTAGCTATTGATGCAATAATTTGCAGAAGTGTAACAGTTACAACAATTGCAACAAGTATTATAATTACATTCATTCATATACGTTTCATAGTATTTGCGCAATACAATATATATATTTATATATAATATGTTATTGTAAAATTTAGGTGGTAATACATTGGGTACTCGATACTTTATCGAGGTTGCTTTCAAGACAGTAATACTGAGTGTATAACGAATAAAAGATAAGAATGTATGAGATTTCATCGTGTGAGTTTATTCGTCCACAGTATTTATTTCGGATACATTAGAAACGTACACTGACATATGTCTTGGAACTAAGTTTCTCAATTTTCGCAAGCTGGGAACACCTGGGCACACACCCTGAAATGACAAAAAAATATCTAGATCTATGTTTAGCTATCATTTTGTAATTGGATCGGTAAGTCACGTGATGTCATGATGTGATTTCCGGTGGCAAACAAACATACATCTTTTGTTTAATATGAGTAGAACTCCATTCAAAACTCAAATTACCGGTACTCAATTGGCACAAAATGTGTATTTTTGTTTGCCACCAGAATCGCACCGTAACGGCAGGTGACTTACAGGCCCTACATGCTGTAACACAACACATTGCTGTAATCGATAGCTAAAATATAATACTACTGCGATCGATTCAGATAGAATGGTCAACTACGTCGACGAATCACGTGCATCCCGTTAGCTAATTAGAACACAGGCTTCACTCACACGGGAGGCGGATTGTTGTCATTCCCTACATGGAGAAGAACCGTTCATGGAGATTACAAGTACACTGACCACATACTATCAATTGAAAGTAACATATACTATAAACTAAGATGTATTAAATGCGAATGAAAGTAGCAGAACTAATTGCTGGTCCAATGCCAAATGTAAAACAAAAGTAGACTATTGAAATATTAAGACAACAATATTCACTATGTATTAAGTGACCTGAGCACGGCTGCATGCAGCACAGTCTGTGTGCGGTCTCTTCTCGGTAACCTCCGTCACGGTCCGGACAGCGTCTCGTCTCGTCCATCAACCCCAGGCCACAAGTCCTTCTCCCAGCCAGGATACACCCACTCCTCGCCACCAGTTCACAGTCGTCCGGCATCGCGCCACAGTAGTCTGGCGAATGTATTGTGGCCGATATTCGGAGTGAGTATAGGTGTTTCATTTGTGTAAAAACAAGTAAGCGTCAGGAAATGTAGTAATAAAAGACATGTGTCGCCTCCTAGCAGTGCGCAGCTTGATTTCAGTGTGGGGAATGGAAAGTTTGTTTGAGTCTGGAGTTCAGTAGTCATGACATACTGCAATTATATTCAAAAGGTCCCCACTATTCTGTTGATAACAATATTCAAGACCCAAAATATAACAATTTCCAGACTTTTTCCAGACTCGTATCAATTCGAAACCCCTACAACTCCCAATCCGGTATAAAACATATTTCCACAGAGCATTGTGCACCCTGTCACCAGTGCAGAAAAACTAAATACAGAGAATATACTATTTTGACCCCATTTGCCCGTTTTCAACCGTCATATCAATATAATCCCATAAAGGTTGATTTGAAGAGATTCCGACAAATACAGATGTGATTTTCTAAAGTTTAGTTTGAATTGCTCTACAATGTCCATTCCATTATGATCAAAACGTCATGCCCGCCAGTATACTGGTGAAAATTGGTTGATGCGAAGGGATCCGTTACGTGCGGAATATTTTTGGCCAAACTTTTTCGTCCCAACCATTATCGCAATTTAACAGTGCTCAAGCAATGATGATGATGGACAAGCCATCCCCGTGAGAGTCGGGGAATTCCCGAGGAGCCGCTGTTTGATCGGTCAAATCTACGAAAGTCCTCGCAATATTTTGCGGTTTCATCAGGCATGCACAAATTTGAAAACGTAATACAAACTAATGGGAATTTTTTTTAGAGGTTGTATTCATCTGGTTGTTGAGATCAATATATTTAAACCAAATGCTGCGATAAGATAGCAGGACCGGACGGAGGCGACTATGATATTTCACCGTTGGATTATCCGTCTCAAGCATGGACAGATATTTGAATACAATTAGGAACCGTATCGATAATAAATAATGACTACCAATTAGGGATGAAGAGATAAGCACATACACATATACATAGTTAAATAAATATATGTAATTACAATATATATATAGCATAATACTTATCAACTTGTCAACTCAACCCGTCATTTTGCAATATCATTGTGACTTAATAGCTACATATTTATTTCAGGAATCTTCGCATATATATTTGTTTACATTAAATTCATCGAATGTTGACGATGATTTCTGATTACATGTATAAAATAACATATCATTCCATATTACCGTCTAGTATCGTGTACACAAAAGAATGGTACACATGTACATACCTATGGATACTACATTGTACACAGAAGACACCAACGTCAAAACAGCGAAGACAAAGCAATGTATCTTGGCCATCTCTAAAGTCGACAAATATGCTTCAGGTGCACATGTCATCCCTGGCATATAAATAAAGTCTTGTGTGCCCCCCGTGCCCATAACCTTCTCAACTCGACCGTACACGGAATAGACCAAAATCTTTTAACTTGTCTCAGGTCAGTATCGACTGCCACTGATACCCAATCATGATAATCAACTTCCGATAGTTCACAAGTTGACAATATGGCTTTGACTTTTGCTGAGCCGTGGGAGCTGTGGAAATGTCACTAACCTGGCAGAAAATAAATGGCAGCATGACGTTTAGGTTGTCGGCATATATTTCATTTGCGTAACAGTGATTTGTTTGCTGTCAACGGTGTTTGCCTTAAGAGAGGTTGATAATAATAACCTATTCATCTAGGAATGACAATGACTACTCGTGTTCAAAACATACTTCCTCTCTACTTGTAATGAAATATCTCCTACGTGTGAGTCAGTATCTCCTATGTATAAGATAAATATCTCAAACATATGTGTTTGTATCTCATACGCTTGTGTTAGTATCTCAAACATATGACCTCTATGTGCTAGCATCTCATACTATGACTTAGCATCTCATACTTAAGACTTAGTATCTCATACGTAGGAGTTTAAACAACTTCCCTTTTTTGGAACAAACGTGGCGCCATATATACCCGTATGAAAAACATCCATGACAGTCATTGTCAAAAGGATGTGTATGAATGATATTGATGGGTCCAAGTGTGGAAGGTCATTGGCAAATTATTGGCAAAAATTACAATAATGTGGTGCTTGTGCTATACAAGCGGCTCAGTTTCGTCTATAAAACAATTACTGTAAAACGACTAATATTGGCGGACGATTTATTCGGCGGATTTGGCGGTAGGGGAAAAACCGCCGAATTAAATCGTCCGCCAAATTAAGTAGACACATGTTAAGAAATATATGTGGTTTTGAAACCACCAAATTAAATCTCCGCCAAATAACGTGGGGCACACAACCGCCAAATTTAATAGCCGCCAAAATTAGTCTTTTTACAGTATCAATTCCATAACTTTCTTGACAAATTTCTGAAAACAAACTAACTGCTCATTATGCTCATAAATGCAATACCACTGTGTTCTTTTTTTTATACCGCGTTCACACTGGATATCGATATCGTACCGATACCGTATCGGTATAGTGGTGAACCGATATCGTATCGGTACGAGCGTTCACACTTGTAAAGGTTGGATGACGTTTCACAAGGGTACACAGAGCGGAATACACATATCACCAGGTGTAATCGATATACAAGCAGCCGACCAGAAGTATTTCCAAATATACTGTTTGCCTGTCAGTACTCTGTTTAATCCACCGACAAATCTATGCCAATAAACCATGGATCATCCCAATCAACACACTTTCCTCAGTGGGAACGCCAGCTGTCATGTGAAATAACTGAATTATTTCAAGTTATCCACAATATAACTACAGTGAAATATAAATTGGATGTCCGAAAAATGGCTGTTAGTAGGCCTAAATGTTTTCTGGGGTGGCGCGTGTTGTTAGACGGTTTATGGTGTTATGGGCACATCATATTTTGCACTTGTAGCAAGGATCCTCTATAATAGGATATCCAACTCTGCCTAAAAAGGCGTGATTACGTAATATGACGTAATTCTGATTTGAGCGTGTTGAAACGGTGCCGGGCACTAAAAATCAGAATGGGCACATCGATTTGTAATGGACATGAGCAGAGTTGTGAATCATATATTGAAATAAATGATAGGTGATTGCATTCGCGTTACCGCGGCGATGATGTGGTATTGGGGTCGGGATTTGTGAGTGTCCGTTTATATGTTTGTGTGTGAATCGAAGGCTGTAATTCGAACGGGTTTAATCCAATCGTCCTTAAATTTGAGCAATGGGATGAATAACCTCTTGGCGTGAAAATATTTAGTTTCCATGGAAATCGGTTGATTTTTGTTGCCATGGCAACCGTTCAAAGTCCTGAAATGCCATTTTATTGCCACCGAAAACGCCTGTAGAACCGACCCACTCATGGTGACAATAAAATTGGCGCCTCATTAAAAAAAAACCCACATGATAGAGAGCAAGTTCTGATGTAACTCTGGTGGTATTTCTCAGGTGAAAGATAGATTCATTTCAGAGTTATGAGACAGAACATTTACCTCCAAATTTAGTGAAAGTTGAGTATTGCAATGATATTAGAATGGTTCTTATACCGACAGTTTTCATCGGTTTTCCTTGGAAACGGGATATTTCCGAGGCAATGGATAATGCTTCTCTATCCTAAATTTTTGAAAAGATGGAATGGTAACTTTTTAAATTATTGACGTGGATGTGCTCAAAAACACGCATACAGACATGCACGTGCATAGACCACATCAAAAATATTTTCGCGAGCGGGAAGAGAGACAAACTGTGGATGACAATGAGGCTCCACCCCACACGCGTGCCCTCCCAGATCACTGAGCTCAATCCCAGGGCCCGATTCTGTATGTTCTCACTATGAGTGAACAGATAAGCAGTATGAAAAACTCAATTTCGAGCACCTGTCACCGTTTTGACACGCTCAAATGAAATTTCGTCATTTTACGTAATCACGTTTTTGACATCCACATTGAGCAGAGTAAAAAACTGTTGGACATCCTATTATAGTATGGCGGCCACAGAGCAGATTTTAGAAGTTCGTTGCACCCGTCTTGTGTAAAGCGACAACCCTAATAATTTCATTGTATGGACCTATTGGACCATATTAGGAGGGTTGTCATGCTCTAGTTGTGTGCGGGGGTTTATGACAGCATGATTGGTGTGCGTTGATGTCCGGTCGGAAACGCAATTTCTCGAAATCATCCAAATAGACATAACTCGGGCAATATTGAGTACAGATGTATGCATGAGGGGTCAAAATGAGCAGAATACTTCACTGCAATGCATTATGAAAAAAAATTATCTTATTTTACCACTTTAGTGGCCTTCGTGTCAAAAAACCTGTGAAATTGACCAAATTCATAGTTCGTTTTAGATTTTTACTCAGAGCCATTGTCTCCATTACTTGGAGTATTATGCATGCAGTGAATTTATTTGTGGCTACAAAACTTATCAGTTATCTGCTGAACAAAATAAAACCCCATGGGTTTACTTGAAATCAGTTTTAATGATTTGAAAGCTGCAAAATTTACGTGTACCCCCTAATTTTGTTATCACCTCGCTCCGAGTAACTGGTGACATAAATGAATTTTGTGTTTCACATTCTTTCTACTCAGCATGATAGATTTCTGTTTTCAGTAATTTCTGAATCATACTTGGATAAGTGACACATTCAGTGCATATATTTCCACTTTAAACGATCTTGTAACCCATATGTGCTTATAGTATGGCGGTCATGGGGCGAGAAAACCTATATATTTTGAACTGGCTCCACTCGGCTTGTGTGAAGCAACAACCCTAATAATTTCATTGTATGAACCCATTTAGACCATATTAGGAGGGTTGTCATGTTCTAGTTGTGTGCGGGGGTTTATGACAGCATGATTGATGTGCGTTGATGTCCGATTTGGAACGCAAATTCTTGAAATCATCAAAATAGGCATAACTCGGTCAATATTGGGCACAGATGTATGCATGAGGTGTCAACACGAGCAGGATACTTCACTGCTATGAAATATGAGAAAAAATAATCTTATTGGACCACTTCAGTGACCTTTGTGTAAAGAAATCTGCAAAAATTGACCAATTTTGTAGGTCGTTTTAGATTTTTACTCAGAGCCATTTTCGCCATTACTTGGAGTATTATGTATGCAGTGCATTTAATTGTGGCTACAAATCTGACTAGCTATTTTCTGAAGAAAATAGAACACTTATGTTTACCTGAAGTCAATATTTATGATTCGAATACTGTAAAATTTGAGTATACCCCCATATTTTGTTATTAGCTCGCCTTGAGTAACCGGTGACATATATGAATTTTGGGTTTCATGTTCTTTGTACTCAGCATGTTAGATTTTTGTTTTGCAGTAACTCATTAGTCATACTTGAATGGGAGACACAATCAGTGTATATATCACCACTCTAAAGGGTATTGTAACCTCATGTAACCCACATGTGCCTATAAATTCAGTTTAGTTCAGTTCAGTCATTGGGCGATAACTCCTGTATATTTCGAGTTGGCTCTACTCACTAGTGTAAAGCGACAACCCTAATAATTTCATTGTATGAACCTATTTGGATCATATTAGGTGGGATGTCATGTTTTAGTTGTGTGAGGGGGTCTATGATATCATGATTGATGTGCGTTGATGTCCAATCGGAAACGTAATTTCTCGAAATCATCAAAATTGATATAAATCGGTCAATATTGGGTACATGCATGAGGTGCATGAGGTGTCGAAATAAGCTGAATACTTATAAGTAATGCATTAAGTGAAAAATAACTTATTGGACTACTTCAGTGACCTTGTATAAAAAAAAATCTGCAAAAAATTACCAAGTCATTGTCTCCATCACTTGGAGTATAATGCATGCAGTGCATTCATTCGTGGCTATAAAAATGACCACTTATCTGCTTAACAAAATAACACCACATATGATAGGTTCATCTGAAATCAGTATTCATGATTTCAATACTGCAAAATAAGTGTATCCGCTGACACAGATGGATTTTGTGTTGCGTGTTCTTTCTACTCCGCATGTTAGGATTTTGTTTTTCAGTAATTTCTAAGTCATACTTGAATAAATGACACATTCAGTGCATCTACCTCTGTTGTAGAAGGTATTGTGATCCGATGTAATCCATATATGCATATATGGGTAAATAATTACGTCAGAAGCAAAACCTTCACATACTGGTACACCCCAAAGAAACTCCCTGTCTTGATCTTCTTGCAACTTGCTGCAAGGCATCAAATACATCCTGAATTTAGAGCCTGGTGTCTCATTCTTTGTAGCTGGAGTGCTGTTGACCAAAAGAATTGTAGACATCATCATAATTCTTTTGCTCGATCTACAATGATTCATCTGTCGGCCATCAGATAGTGTTGTAGCCTTCAGCACCAACTGGTCAGTGCTTAAGTTGAAGAAGTTGGTCTGAATGTTCTTTAACGCAAGAAATGATGACATTGAGGTGGACAGTGTCACAATTTAACTGCCACTAATACATTTCTCAATTGCCAAGTAGAACCACCGCATTTCTCCCTTGTTGTTGTCTCGATGGAAATAGGATGTCAGCTCTGTTGAGCCCATTCCCAAAGTTTTGGGAAGTTGAGAATGCTAATCGGTCTGCATACTCGCCAAACGTACAGTCCTCTTTAGGTCCATGTATGCCACTGCCTACCTCATGGAAATTATCTCATCTTGGTCATCTACACCTCGCTATGTAAAGCTGCCACAAGCATTATTATGCATGCTCTGGATGCCCTACAGCAAAGTTGCAAGATCGGAGAAATGCAGTCAAGACGTGAATGGCTTGGTGCTTAGTCTGTATCAGGACCTTGGCACAAGTGTAGAGATTATGCAATTCTGGTGCAGGAATGAAACGAAGATGCCTCCCAGTTCAGTTGAATGAAGACCTGAAGTTCATCCGAAATAAACGAATGTGAACTTGAAGATGCTAAGAAGGATGTACATCATCGAAACCCACTTATCCACACATGTTTTTGCGTACCGGTACATGCAATAGCTCCAAAGGGTGTGGAAATCTAGTCAATCCTCAGGGCGGTGGCGACAAGGCATCTGATTCCGATGCAGCTAAGTAAATTTGTGATGAACTTTGGAGGAACATATTCCGAGGTACATGTGCAATGAAATGCATTCGATTCGACGTGGTGGACATATCTAGAAGTGTTCATGGAGGACCTGTTCATAGACATTTCAATGGATATATGCCCATAATATATCTACCTGTAATTACAAAAATGGGTGTCACTGGCTTATAATATATTTTGGAAGTGAGAAATAATCACTAGATATGTCACTTAGCTAGACATGACTTGGGAGTCTCTCAGAAGAAACATGCTAGACATGACTTGGGAGTTTCTCAAAAGAAACATGCCATCTGTTGAGTAGAAAGGAAATGAAGCACAGTAAGGTGAAGACGAATATCTATATATTTGCTACCGGTTACTCATAGCGAGTTCACAACAAAATAAGGGTAGTACACTGAAGTTTTGCAGTATTCAACTCAAAAATACTGACTTCAGGGACACCTATGTGGTGGTATTTTATTGAGCAGATAACTGACCATTTTGTAGCCACAGATAAATGCACTGCATGCTCCAAGTAATGGAGACAATGGCTCCAAGTAAAAGTCTAAAACAAACTATAAATTTGGTCAAAATTTGCAGATTTTCTGATACAAACATCTTCAAGGTGGCCAGAGAAGATTAGTTTTCTTCAAGTGCATTGCAGTGAAGTATTCTGCTCATTTGGAAACCTCATGCATACTTCTGTGCCAAAAAATTGACCGGTCTAGTTTGATTTCTGGAAATTGTGTATCCGACCAAACACCAACGCACATCAAGGATGCTCTCATAAACCACCGCACACAACTAGAACATGACAACCCTCCTAATATGGTCTAAATGGGTTCATACAATGAAATTATTAGGGTTGTTGCTTCACACAAGCCGAGTGGAGCCAATTCAAAATATATAGGTTTTCTCGCCCCATGACCGCCATACTATAAGCACATATGGGTTACAAGACCATTTAAAGTGGAAATATATGCACTGAAAGTGTCACTTATCCACGTATGATTCAGAAATTACTGAAAACAGAAATCTATCATGCCGAGTAGAAAGAATGCGAAACACATAATTCATATATGTCACCAGTTACTCGCAACGAGCTGATAACAAAATTAGGGGGTACACGTAAATTTTGCAGCTTTCAAATCATTAAAACTGATTCCAAGTAAACCCATGGGGTTTTATTTTGTTCAGCAGATAACTGATCAGTTTCGTAGCCACAAATAAATTCAATGCATGCATAATACTCCAAGTAATGGAGACAATGGCTCTGAGTAAAAATCTAAAACGAACTATGAATTTGGTCAATTTTCGCAGGTTTTTTGACACGAAGGCCACTAAAGTGGTAAAATAAGATAATTTTTTTTCATAATGCATTGCAGTGAAGTATTCTGCTCATTTTGACCCCTCATGCATACATCTGTGCCCAATATTGCCCGAGTTATGTCTATTTGGATGATTTCGAGAAATTGCGTTTCCGACCGGACATCAACGCACATCAATCATGCTGTCATAAACCCCCGCACACAACTAGAACATGACAACCCTCCTAATATGGTCCAAATGGGTCCATACAATGAAATTATTAGGGTTGTCGCTTTACACAAGCCGGGTAGAGCCAACTCAAAATATAGAGGACTTATCGCCCAATGACCGCCATACTATAATAGACGATCCTTGCTTGTAGGGACTACTGATAACTTAGATTGTGTCAAAAAGGGGACAAATCTAGCAGGATTGTGAAATAAATATCACTGTAGCCTTCCAATAAGCATTTCAACCCGGCTTTTCGAACGTGTAAGTGACCAGCTGATCTATTTGCTACTGCACTGAAAGATTATCAAGAAGTGATCGGATTCATTGTATTAATTTAAAACGTCATAACGTTTTTTACCTAGCAACATGCGGTCACCCGCGTGTGTTTTATATTAGATTCTATTATGGCTGCCCAATGGTGGGAAGAATGACAAAAGATAATTAATTAGGCCGGTATCAACTTTGTATCAACTTCAAACCTGCCTAATTTAAATGACTCCTTCATGATTTCTTTGATGTGTACATAAAAAATAAATGGTGGAAATTGGACCAGCCTCAGGTGGCAGTATTTGATAATACTGGTACAGGTTGAAGTTTGGTCAGAATCTGTACCTACATGTAGTTTTGGCGCCAAATCAATGTGTCGTCTGCCTGTGTAAATTTTGGCGCGAAAAAAAACGTTTTTTATTACATAAAACGGCGGTAAAGCCATGGAAATACATGCACTGACGTCATATCCGCTATTCCCCAAACTGTAATTCAAATACCATATCGTCCCCCAAAAGCAAAAATGGCGTAACTCGTTTTTGGTGGTTTTGAGATAATCAGTTTAAAAGGTTTCTTGCCTTTAAATTCCGAATAAAAGCTTCCAAATTCAGAGACCTGTTGCATAAATTACCAAGTATTATACCACTGTAGTTCAATTACTATCAATGTTATTCTTACTTTTAAGAAAATGACTTATTAACTAAGATTAGCATGACTTACGCCAAAGATGCTCTCACTTATTAACTTAACTTATTAACTAAGATTAGCATGACTTACGCCAAAGATGCTCTCATTGACAACTTACTGTACAAAATCACTAATGCAATTTTGGCGTATCTCACGAAGGTCCTAAAGCACAAATGGCGTAACTCAACAGCTAAATGCAATTTTGGCGTAAGTCAATACCCACTAGTGACGTTTTTGGCATAAGTCACCACAAACACTAGAACAGTTTTGGCATAACTCAAGATCAAAATGGCGTAAGTCAAGCCTCGAGATACGCCAATATATTATAGGCTTCTAGTTATTTTATGGTGCTGAATACAACCAGGAGTGATATACGAGCAGGTAGTGGACATGTCAAGCATTACTTTGGTATGTCTCATTGAGTTACGCCAAAAAACGAGTTACGCCATTTTTGCTTTAGGGGGACGATATTTATTGACAGAGCGTTGGGGGCGAAGCCCCCAACCCTCTACATGTCTATGTGCTGATTTTTTATGGAGGTTTCATGCCAACCTATCGACGCACGTTTTGGCATGTAAACGTTTAGATACCTACTTCAAATGAGGATTTTCTTTGTCCTTGACATAAAATCTCTCGAATTGATGGGAAACTTTGACTATTCCACAGATATATGAGGCATGAATCGATGTGCTAGGTTTGAGAAAATTACGTAAATGTTCAAATTATCTAAAAACGTCCCAAAATGGCGGAGCCGATGGAAATTGACGTTCCCAGAATGCAAAGCAAATTTTACCACAATCACGCGTATTTTGGAACACAATTTCTGTTCAGCAATTCGTGTATGCATACATGCATGTGGGCATCTGCGTGTGGACTTTTTTGGCGTTATGAAGTAAACACAATGATTCGTCTGCGATGCCACGGCTACATTTACCGTAATTTGACGTATTTTATAACATGACAATTAAGCTGGTGTTCTGTGCTGGTTAGCGAAGTCTTTTTATTCTTAACTGGTATT
The DNA here is from genome assembly GCA_949152475.1 of Terebella lapidaria. NCBI lineage: Eukaryota > Metazoa > Annelida > Polychaeta > Terebellida > Terebellidae > Terebella > Terebella lapidaria. The sequence continues at coordinate 62,706,343 of OX424555.1, read as the reverse complement.
TTAATTTGCCCAGTAAAGGCATGTGTTGGGCTATATCTGATGATATCAGATGCAGATATTCCTCATAGTTTCCAATGTTTTGAGGATATTTTAATGAGGTTCCATATCATTTTAGCAGGCGTATCTGTTCCATTGATCGATTTTAGAATAAATGTTTACTTATTAGTAATTTGAATGAAGTAGGCCATGTTTTTCATCCTAGTATACGGAAATGAATTGGAATCACATAGGGGATGAAATTATGGCTTCTTCTTTCTTTCTTTTTTTTTTTTGGGGGGGGGGGGGGGGGTAACGTTGTGTAAGATATATTCAGCTGTCGTGGTGCTGTTGATGTGCTCAACTCTAATGTCGTCTTCCGCAGTTTGCTGCATTTTCTTGTTTTTTGACATGGTGGGTTCAATATGGATGTCCACTTTCATATTCAATATATTTTGATGTTTTTGCAACTTTTTGCATGGCGATGTATGCGACACCGAGAGTACTGTCAATTTATGCGTCAGCAGTACCGTCACTACACTCGTTCAAAAAAAAATGTGAGAGACAAATACATCAGGCGTAGAATACTACTAGAGATGGAGTTTTCCATCAGAAGAAGACGACGACGACAGTTACTGATGTTGCTACTTGCGAGCTCATGCTTCGTCAACCATGGATATCACAGAAACGTCTGGTCTAAACTCAGAAAGAATGACATCTACAATGATGTACACGCGTGGGAGCGTGTGGATTGGTTGGAAAATGTCCGGATGTCTGAAACTACCTTTGCATACATATGCACAGAACTTCAGGAGTTACTACACAAAATTGATACACAGATGAGGTACTATACATGGGTTTGATTAAATTGGTATTGTTGTTGTTTCTAAAATTCCTAGATTTTTAAATTCATTGCCGTTTTTTGTTCGCTATGATTTGAAAATGAATAAACATACAGTAATAATTATTTTCCTTTTCTGATACAGACGAGCCATACCAGTACGAAAACGAGTCATGGTAGCACTATGGAGACTAGCTACGAACGTCGAGTATCGTACCCTGAGCAGACTTTTTGGGATAGGCAGATCAACTGCGTGTACCATAACCAAAGAGTTCTGTGTGGCCGTCATCGATAAGCTGATGCCGATGTACATTAAATTTTCGCAAGGCAACGGGATAATGAGAGTCATGGATGGATTCCAACAAATATGGGGATTCCCCCAAATCAGGGGAAGCTACTGATGGCTCTCATATCCCGATATTGGCTCCAGCCGACCATGCCACAGAGTACTTCAACCGGAAGGGTTGGTACTCTGTGGTAACTCAAGTGGTGGTTGACCACGAGTACATGATCATGGACGTCGTGTCTGGCTGGCCAGGCAGCGTGCACGACGCTCGTGTGTTCCAAAATTCGACACTATTTCGTAACGGAGAAATTGGAACGTTATTCCCAGACATTGACCATTGTGGCCAGATTCTGATAGACCTCAGCATTCCTGTGGGATGAGGCCAAGGAATTTTGTATCTCAGAATCTGCCCACAACTGCAGCAGACTCTCCGCTTGGTCTTCGTTCCACAATTCGGTCATGCTGTTATTTCCATTAAACTGTGTTGAAAATTTGTATGTGATTTCCGTATCCCGTTGAGCAATTAGAGGTATGGCAAAAATTTGAATTTACACCTACAAGTGGCTGTTTACGTCATATTAATTAATGACGTCATATTATCCCCTTCCCCTATAGGCTATGACGTTTTGTAAACGCCACTGGCCTTTTGTTGCTGTCCAATCACAGCACATGCCATCTTCGACCGTTAAAAAGCGCGGGAATCAGCCAGGCTTTATTGAATGAATAGGATATTGGCACTATACATGGTGTATGGGTTTGAAATTGGTGTTAAAATTATGATCTGAACATGTGGAGGTAAAACGTCTACATGTACACCTTTCATCTGTAACTTATTAGGTTTGCGCCTCCAACCATCATAGTGTTGCACAATAATTGAATGTGTAGGGATTTTACCCATATTTCACCCTGATACTGATTTCTTATTTTTTGGCAATTTCTTCAATTTCATCAGTTCAATGTGGTATAATGGTGTAATATCTCATTGTGTATTCCAGAAAACACGCTACAAGTAACTTGAAGAATGGATCAACCCTTTATACGCTTTAATAATTTACATGTAGGCCTATACGGAAAATACAACACGAACAATAGTGATTTGCAATGTTTCAAATCATGTCAGATTTAATTTAATGTACATCGGTGGCCAAAATGATTCATAGCCAGTGTCAATCAAAACAAATGATTGTAGCCTACATCCAGATCGCTGGGTGCACGCACAGCGAGTATGCTCATTTACGTCATATTTAGAGTACACAAATGGGTAGTGACACACCGTAAACTATGTAATTTATACGGTTGCTAGAGCTAGCGTATTGCTAGAGTATCCTTAAATGGGCTTGAGCAATCTCTACACCTTGGGACAGAAAATATCCAGATATCTCAATGTGTGATTTTTCGTTCCGAATCGCTGCTATTCCGTTGACAAGTTGAAATAGTGGATAACCACGGGTCGGACAGACCCACCACGCTCCCACAAGCCAGTGGAGTTGTCGGCGTGCCACCATTGATGAGGAAGACCAAGTATGTGTATACGGAAACAACTCCCAGTGGAAAAAATCTGCTTATAAACGCCTCTCTAAATGTATTTCCCCGTGTGCTATCTCTTCCCATCGATTTAATTCATAAATAAGTCTAAATACCCTGACTCCTGTATGCCGCAATCGTTTTCTGCAGCAATATCCATCGAATAATAAGATAGGGTTAGGCCGATTACTCCAGACAAAGCTACAAGTATAATTCACGACTTCTGGAGACGAGCAGCGATGCGCCCCACTCCGAGGAATAGTTGCAGACTGTTCTGTTGTCTAAATATCAGCCCGAGAGTGCCGCGGTCGGGAATGTGCTGCCCCGTTCTGGAACCCCTGTTATTACCCCGGACGGGGTCATGACATAGATATTTAATTATACGCCCCGGACAGGGTCTGCAGTCTGGCACCGGTCGGGGAGCCTCTGCCCCGGCCCGGGACATGACGTAGAAAATACGTCAGTGACGTATCTTCTGTATCGCCACAGCACTGTTCATGCCGGTGATTTGAATTTCCAGTCCTGTGATTTTTTACATGGAATGCTTTATTGGGTAACTCACATCCACAGTATTGTGTAGTCGATTGATGCCCGTGCAAGCATCTACTTCCGTTGTCTATTTTAGGTATACCGATATGATATCGCTTTCATATAGGAAGTTATATCGATATGACAGATAAAACGTCACTTCTAATGTGAACGGTCATACCGATACGATACCGATATAATACGGATACGATATCGGTATCAAGCGCTAGTGTGAACGCGGTATAAATAAACCATGGTCCCACTACATCAAATATTGTGCACTGTTCAAAAACGCGATTGAAGCCATACCAGAACAACGGTTTAAACCAGGTTTTCTCAGACCAGATGTCAACACAGTTCCAAGGTGGTTAAAACAAAAATTGGGACGACTGCTAAAAAATCGACCTATAGTGACTTCATTGTGGTTCAAATTTTTTTAGTCGCCGACCCGTAAGAATATCAAAATGGCTGCCACATGCAGCAACAATGGATCCCATGGGATTACATAAGGGGAGTCATATGTATCAATTAGCGAAAAAGTTACTCAACAGATTCCAAGTAAATGTCTGTCAAAGTCCAGAATTGTCGTTTTTTTCGACAAACATGACCTTTTCTACCTTTCAAGGTCATTAGAGTTCAAATTCATGGTCAGCACTGAAACCGCAATAAAGCTCTGTCTCAGACTATTGTGGGCGTTTACTCTATATAGCTACCATTATGAAGGGAAATGTGGATCAAATTGTCCACACAAAAAATTCAGAGGTGGAAAAAATCTTGCTAAAAATAACTCAAAGCAGATGATATTGACTTGATTTCGGCCGATAACAAATTTCCCCGACCTGTCGAAATATCCATATGGCCTCCGTTCGCACACCGGCGATTGAAGTGTAACGAAAAAAATGCTCTTTTTAAATTTTTCTTCAGCATTTTTGCGCAAAATTTCAGAAAGATTCATCCGTAAACTTAAAAGATATTTGTGGACGCATGACAGACACAACGCCATGGCAGTTGATAATCGGACCAGAGCTACGGCAACCTAAAAAATGAGCCCGATTAATTAATATATCCAAAGACTGCTCAGGGGCAGTGTGTGAAATGTAGTTGTTTCTATTGTGCACCAGATAGACTTAGTATACTTTACAACGAGAGGATAATAAACAAAAAAATCAAACACAAAATAAAAATGATTGAAGCACAAGCAGGAGGTCAAAAAGGAAAATGGACAGGAGACCACATCAACATAATAAACATCATGAAATCACACAAAAGAAAGCAAAAAATGTAACGGCCCACTATACATAGCATTCCTGGACGTCAACAAAGCATACGACAAAGCGTGACTAAATGCAATACTATACATCCTGGCCAAGAACGGCATCAAAAACAACTAAACCAACATCTATCAGCAAGAATCAGAACCAACACGGGCCTGACACAACCAATAACAAGACGCGACAGTATCAGACAAGGTGGTGTCCTGTCGGTTATTGAGTATGCTACGCTGATAGATGAGATAAATAAAAAAATACAGCGACAGAGTACAGGAAACCTGAAAATAAGAAACGAAAACAACACAGGATGTATACTCTGGATGACGCTGGTCCACCATGACCGCAATGAGCTACAGACAATGTTGGATATAACAGAGTTTGTTGCAAGCCGATACCAGTTTGGCAAAGAAAAAAGCCAGACCACAATATGACAGCATGAAAAGGACAAACCCTTCTTACTAGGTAACCTCCAACTCAACCACACCGAAGCATACAGATAACTAGGAGTGATTATGAACAAAAATGGAAACATAGAAGATCATATAAAGAATATAAAATGCAAAATAGAAGCTGCATACCAAATGATACTAACCATGGCAACAAACGAGTTCCTATATAGCAAGATGGAAACAATCTGGAAGCTAACAGAAACATGCATAATACCAATCATAACGTATGGAGCAGAGACACGGACACCAACAACAACTGAATCAAAACAACTACAGAGTATGGACAACATCATAAAAAGAACACTGTTGGTACTGACCTCTACCCCAGGGGAAATCATTACACTGGAGTCTGGTGTCTGGCGAATTGAAACACTACGAGCAATGATACAAATCATGTACTATCATTAGCTAATGACCGAACAAAGAGAATCCCGAACAACCCATATCATCAGCCAGAACGAAAACTAATGTATGAAACTCCTGAACAAAACAATGAAGACAAAACTCCTGAACAAAGCAAATCTCCAAGAAAAAGTAATACTAAACTGCACCAGAAAAAGTCAGAGTCTAGTTCGAGAGAAGTTATAAAACCTCCAAACAAAACACTGGAGACAAATGGAACGAAGTCAAAAGTCTAACACCTAGCAATCTACAAAGATAGAGCCTATGTAAACCAAAGAGCACCGTACATGAGCACTCTGTGCAGGAAGGAATGCAGTGCTCTATTCAGTGTCAGGAGCAGAATGCTGCCTGTCAAGAGCAACTACAGAGGGATGTACCAGGACCGGGCCCGCTGATGGTGTGACAAGAAAGAAGAAACCCAAGAACACATCTTGACGGAGTGCCAAGCATTCAAAGGCCACACCAATGGAACCCCTACATGAGATATTCTGAAGAAGATGAAGAATGCAAAAAACATCAGCAAAATTCATTCCTAAAACACTAAAACAACTGAAAAATCAATACCTGCCGAAAGAACAACAATAAGTTGGAAAATATAAATAAATAAATAGAATAATAAACATAAGTACATATAAATTAAACAACACCACCTATATGTCAGCTTCTATGAATAAATAAAGTAAAGCTACCTGGCTGACCAGGCAACACAATTTTGAAGTAACTAACCTAACGCAAAAGGAATAGGCTATGACAAATACGCAAGTAGATCTAACCAATCATAAGCCAGAAGGCTACTGAGTGTATAAAGTTCATTGCTCTTGAATCATGCTGCCATCATAACTTTTCGACAGGTCAGCAAGAAAATCATACCTGTTCTGCCATTTCCGAACTGATATTAGCTCTGATATTGACACATGCAAATGGGGGCAGTCATACGTTTCAGTGATGACCTTGAATCAGACCTTTGGTGACTTTAAATGGCCAAACAGCAATTTCAGTCGAAGAGATGACCCTTTTTGGACATATACTTTCATAGAGATGACGATCTGGAAACCTTTCAGAACTTGGGTCAATTTTTGTGATGTTGCTGGGCGAAATCTGGATAAGTGGAGTACATTTATCAAGCAGCTGGACAATTTTCATACATACTGACATAATTAGTTTTCAGGATCCTCCCCTGGACCCACCACTGGATACCCATATTTACATTTATAACTTAACATAAATAATAATCAATAATCAATAGTTCAATATTTGACATATAATTATTTTAATCACTGATAATGGCAGGAAATTGTGTCCAGCAATATCTGAATGTTCAGAAACGTTTTACAACTGACATGATCAATTTTCAGGATCCTCCCCCAAACACTGGATACCCGTATTTACAATTGAAACTCTAACATATATAATGATGAATAGTTCAATATTTGACATTTATTTAACTTAATTACTAATAATAGCAGGAAATTGTATCCAGCATTATCTGGATGTTCAGAAACATTTTATTGTAAAAGTAGGAAACCTTTGCAAAATCGGGAAATATATGTGATTTCGAGTCATAATGGGAATATAACTCACTGAAAAATACCACCATGTAAACAGATCTGTTATGTTATTGATTACATATATTGTTATTCAAAACTGTGTACACAATTGGCCTATTATGCGAAAATGCTAAGTATTCTTGCCTCAGTTTCTTGGCTCAATGGATGTAAACGATCATCTGTTTATGTATCTCAATCTTAGAATATATCATCCTTGGACAGAAGCCAGCTTGAATTATTTGACCACCGTTAAATTTGTAATTTTAATGTTATCACATGCATTCACACAGACACAAAAGTGTGCAGTAGGAAAGAAATTTATTTTCATCGTATCGTAGTACATAGATTCAATGGCCGGTCCGTGTTGTCCTCTGGTTGGTTGTCGTCGTTGTTGTTTACATACACTCAACGCTGTCCGTCACAATTCAAAACATCAGCACACGTCCTGAAAAACATCAAAGAAAATACTAGTATAGACACTATGTTTGATTGTTGTTGTTGTTGGGTTTTTTACGGTTGTTGTTGTTGTTGTTGTTGTTGTTGAGCATACACGTGTAATTTTTTCCTTGCAGCCTCGCATTCCTATCATTAATTTTCACACCAGAATGGTATAAGCGGTAAAGACAACATAACTTACACCTCTGCTGATCCAGTACCATGGCCGCTTACTGCAAGTGAGAGGAGATGGGCAAATAATGCATTAACACACATCAATGCTTGAGGCACGTGATGAATGACGTTCGATGATAGTGATAATAAGCATTTATTACAGTCAATATTCTATTAAATGCATTCCCTGCATTTGAACTAAATTTCGACTGAATGATTACGCCACGTACAACGGTTCCTGCAAGGCTGATCACAGCAGTAGCGTTGTACCACGACGTAGTCGGTTCTGCCGTTTTCCCAACAGAGACGCTGCTCGTCCATTACCCCCACTCCACAGCTACGGCCTGGCGGGGTGATGCATTCGCCCCGCCTAACTGGCGCACAGTTCGTCGGGGGCCTTTGACACGGTGCTGTATGTCGAGAGAGACGTATGGGGTTGGCATTATGCATGTATGCACATGTACAACAATACTTTGAATCTGCCGAGGATATATTATCATCCCGTGATGCAAAAGATGCCATATCAGGAAGAACACTGGGGGAAAATCCACCAGGAACCAAAATAATGGTAATGTGTTAATCAAGCCAAACCTTCGATGGATGTCACTCCTTGGCTGGTGAGTACCAGCAGTACAGCTGTGAAGATCAGTTGGGATGTCCTTCTCGCCATTCTGAATTTGAAGTATGGCGACCGTTTCCTGATCATATTTATAAAGTCAGGTTGATGTCAATACAAAATCAATCTCAGTTACCGGGGACGTCATCCCACCGATCGATATTCTATAAAAGTTACAAATGTTTGATTTTTGTCTTCAAGTTCACGACCTCGGTTGACTTTATGTTATTTTCGTTTAATGTCGACGGTCATGACGTCACTTCCACACATTGTACGCACCTCCTCTTCGGTTATTTTCGATTGGTTCATTGATTTGTAGCGTTGTGGGGTATACAGAAGATCCTCAATCATACTTGGGATCAATCGTATCATATAATATCACGATTTCTGTTATGAACATATATAATCTACATAATCACGGTGATGCAGTATATAACCAAAATTTGCAGAGACACGATCGTGATTTTGTCTGATTATTATTTGAATATTTTATTTACAATTCTTGTTCACTTGAACACACAGGCGAACGAATTTTTGCCAACAAAATAGTTCCAATGATTCATGGTGCCCTAACTATATATGACATAATTATTATTTTTCATTTAGGATGATGGCCACACTTTTGTTTCCTCCAGAATAATGTACAATGTATAGAATAAAATACTAGACGGGGTAAACTGTTGTTCCCTGCGAGGGAAATGTTCTCCCCGCGAGGAAAATCATCAGTTATGCTATTTGAGGCAATCTCTCGCGGCCATCATGAATAATTGTGATATCCTAGCTACAAAAAATCATGTCATATATATGTACCATCGCAAGATTTGGCTAGGGAAATGTTGACACAGGAACTGATCAGAACTATTACGTGTATTGGAGATGATCTGTCCATTTTCCTTCATATTTCTGAAGTATTTTTAGTGCGCGTGTCTTGGTGTTGAACTTGTGAACTGTGATTTTGTAATTATTGTATCGATATGTCGATACTTTAATATCATCGTAAGTTATACTGTCATGGCGGGGTTAATTTTCTCTTGTGACATTTATAAATATTGACTGGATGATTAACTGTCGTACATTATGACATTTCAAACTGAAATCTGTCTCAGTATATAAGGCAGAGACAACATAAATGGATGTAATTCAGATCACAGCGGAAGAATTGTTAATCATGACATATCTGTGGGTGGTACCTATAACGCTGCTTGTTATCCTCGATTCTACACAAGGTATGTATCTGTATGTTCAGTTTGATGTTTCTTGCTAACTTATAGTTATACATACTTCAAGATTGTCACCAATGTCGACGTTCACATAATATTAACCGTCACTGCATGAAGTGAACGATAATGTACAAGATTACTGTATTCCACACAACACAATATACTGTTATTCAGAAATCCATTTAAAAAAATGTCTTGTTTTAGGTTTTCGATTGCCATCATCAAAATTTTGTGCTAAACCAAACATGAATGAAGTCCAGAAAATATACGAAATAACTGAACTTGAAGAATGGATTCATGCCGGATGACCTATTACACAGAATACACATTATAACGGCAAATTTATGGCAGTCGTGGATTAAGTTATACTGCAAAAGATGTGGTCATTGCTCTTGTAATGAAGAAATTCAATACCAGCAGGAATTGTGGCGAAAATGATTATGTATCGCCTGGTGAGAACGTGTTCAATAATCAAGAACTGTGTATTATTGTCCTGACAGGTAATCCGTGTAATATCACGCCGAAGAGTGCGCGTTCGGTATGCGTGATCGTGCAGCCAGGGACCACTGCAGACCCGGGGAGGGCGTGTCGAGCCGCGGGATGTTGTTGGGACGGAACCGACACCAACCTCGCCAGGCGCTGCTACCACAGTCAGTCAAAGGCTTTCGCAATAATAGTCGTAATAGTGATAGTTCTCGGGATCGCAAAATATGACGTTCTCAAAGAAACTCCTCTTTATCCTCAAATAAAACATTCTGTTCTTTAGCATTGCTGTCATAAATAGTGTGACTTGAATTAATTATCACTGGCAAATATATTTGTCCACAGAAAAATCCATATTCAGTAAGTATTTCAATAGTGTAATGTTTATTATATTAAACATCATTATATTTTTTCTGGTGGTTTGGTTGCTTAAACCTGGGGCACAATGTACATATTCCCCGAACCCACTCTATTAATGTTGGTGGTATTTTGATTGACGATGAGGTGGTTTCTTAATTTGGTTACTTATTTTTTTATTTTGCGTAATGTGTTTTAGCAGAACCCTGGTTTTTTTCTCAAACGATTTGGTAACAAGTTAAAGTGGACTGTCAAGTAAACACCATCAACAATGTGAGTCATTGCCTACCATTAAAATGTAACGATTAGGTACGTCTACACCTTTTGTCAATTCTTGTTGAATTTGTATTTGAGATGTTTTCTTGAATAGTCCACTGATTCACACTCGACATTCGCTCAGTACCATAGGACAGGACAGTCACATGACAAAAGGTTCGAGTTTGCAGACAAAACAAATGTACACTTTTGTTTACAAAATCAGCATGAACGGAGTTGCTCATATGAAACAACGGATGTATATTTGTGGGTCGCCGAGCTTGTACTGCACCGTAACACTACCCTTGCATTGGAATATATCATTCAGTGCGTCCCGCACCCTTCTGATTTTATTGAATAAGATATGCAGAAGAACAGCAGCAGTGAAGCACAAGTTACTTGCGCCATATTTATTTTTTCTCCAAAATCACACCATAATCGTCATGTGACTGTCCAGCCTTATTCGACTGATAACACTGACCACCCGCTGCATGTGCAGGTCCGCCGTGTAGCGAGGCTCCCAGGGATTGTGAAGTGTCCAGGGGCCCGTGCGTGTTGGCCTCTGGGCGGAGCTGTGGCCGGGGAGAAATGACCGAGCAGAGACGATGTCCTGGACCGGACGGAACCTGGATAGAGTCTACTGTCACCAGGGATTGCTGCAATGTGAAATGCCAAGGTATGTCCTGGGAAAACCAGTTTGCAACCATCGTGAGTCTTACCAGTTAAATTCCTTCAAGTTGTAAGGTTCGGTAAGAGTGTAACCATACAAATGTTTGGTTCACATTGACAGGAGGATCCGGAGGAAACACACCGGAAATGTGAGTTTCATATAACTGGAATAGAATCAATTCATCTACCTCTAAAAATTCTCGCAATGTTCTTTCGATTCTGTTCAATGCCACGTGGTCGTTTACAGAACATGTGCTGACGTCTACCCAGCCTGTCTCGAGGGTCGAACGTGAGATGAGTTGGAGGAAAACAACGGTCGCATTATGAATGGAAGTGTACATGTAAAAACGTTATGATCAGAAATAAAGCCGATGTAAATGCGAATTTCGAGTCAGATTCTATGTGTCAAAAGTCTGGAATCACCGATTATGCTTTCAGGCATGCTACACTCAACAATAAAAGCTATGTGAATGGAGAATTCGCGTCAGAATCTATGTGAAAAAAGTCTGGAATCTCAGTTTGCTTTCATGCTCAAGTATACATGATCAACAATAAAGTCAATATAAGTATGCGAAATTCGCTTCAGAGTCTATGTTAGAAAAATCTGGAATCACCGAGAATGTTTTCACATTCAGGATTTTGTGCGTTCTGCTAGGTATAGTTGGACGATTTTTACTTTAATCGGCAATCACATAACATTCCTGATTAGGAAAAATCCTTCATGACCGGTTTATTTCCTCCAGGCGCAAAACGCTATGACCGATGCTCATGCAAAAGGCATGACAAGCAATCTAAATTTATTGGTGGACTATACATGTACCTTAAAAATTAATATGAAATTTTGCCCAGGGCTTTATCATTAAAAACATTAATAATGTGTACAGATATATGTCTCGGAGGGATTCTTGGCAAAAGACCTCTCCAATGTGGTGCAGGCTACCATGAGCATCTTAAATGTCACTCACTCACTCACAATACAGCAGTTTGACTCGATATTAATGTTCTTCGATATTCGGTTGTCGATAGTTCTAAAGTTGACATGGTCATGTAGTTAATTACCTTATCTAACATTTGATTATTTGTGTCATCTCAATGATTTCACGAATCAGTTTTCGGTCAGTTCCAAGTTTCCGATCAGTATTATTAAATGCAAATTAATTGATAATAATTTGCAGTGAATCGAACTTGATATGTTTTTGACAAAAACACAGTAGATTCAGCAGATATGATGCTACCGAAATATCAGTGAAAAGTTTATGTCACTCATAATGTGAGTCATCGATGAGTACCTGGTATGTGTGTTCTGCACATTTGTGCCCGGATATACATGTATGCATAATTAATAATTCATCAATCACATCGATGACCGTGATTTGTCTGCAAATCTGCAATGAATGTAAACAGTATAAAAGGTACAGGTATATCTATTCACACATTACAAATCGACTCGTGGCTCATGTATAATCGTCAAGCAATATTTATAAAACGAAATAGCCAAGTCATCGATTCAATATTCAAATAAATTTCAAAATAAGGTTTCGTCCGCAAAATCATAGACGCTGCAATAAACCTAATGCAACATCATTTTATCATACATTTTACGTAGGATATGAATTTTTGCTTTTAACAAAATTTAACACATCGCAGTACCCTCATATTAGGCTGTTCATGTAGGCCTACTGGTTATCAGATTACCGGACCTATATGGTCCGATAACTTATTGCCGTGGATCTTTTTTATTTTTCTCAAAATGGCGGCCGTTTTCGGCGAAAAACGCCGGTCTCCATGTGGCGGCCATTTTGAATTTTTGACGGGTCTGCAAACTTTTTTGCCCCAAATCGCATTACTATCCATTTTGGGCCATGTCAAGGCAAAAAAAAAATTTTCACCCTTTGACAAAAATTTTGGACAAAAAAATTAGCCCAAGGGGTAAGAGAGGTTACCGGACAATATACATTTTAGATATTAGCCTTTTGTCCAGTGACCCTAAAAATAAAGTCGTTTGTGAATTCAAGGCCATGAAATATTCAACAAATATATCTCTTCTAGCAGAAATACATAGTTTTATGTATTTCTGCTTCTAGTATGTCCACAATAGATTCCTAAGCTGTAAAGTCGATAATAAGTGAGATATTAGCCATTCTGTGATGTGACCTTGAAAATGGGCTCAAAGTTCAAGTTCAAGGTCATGAAATTATTCAGCATATATCATTTCCTCTATATTCGCAATTGATTCCTAAGCTGTAAAGTCGATAATAAGCGAGATATTAGCCATTTTGTTCTCTGACCTTGAAAATGGGATCGAAGGTCGAATTCTAGACCACCAAAATATTCAGCATACATCATTTCCTATATGTTCACTATGGACTCCTAAGCTGTAAATTCGATAATAAGCGAGATATGAGCCATTTTGTATTCTGACCTTGAAAATAAGGCGACTGACCTTGAAATTCAGGTCAAAGGTCAAATTCAGAATCAAAGGCAACCAAATTCATACACTTCATAGGGGTCCATATGAGGATTGTTATGCATCAATAAGGAAAAATGTTACTGAACAGATTTTGAGAAAATGGCCACCAAAGTCTGAAATCAGGCATTTTCCGTCGAAAATGGCCATTTTGAAAACTTAGGTCTAATGTCAAAATCAAGGTCATGAGAATATTCAGCATATATCATTTCCCATATGTCCACAATTGATTCCTATTCTCTAATCACAATATTAAGTGAGATGTTAGGCATAATGTGTCCCATTATAAAGCATGGGAGAATTCAACATGGAATATTCCCATTTCGGCCAAGTTTGGGCCCAAATGGCCAACTTCGAGCGATTCAAGGGCAACGAAATTTATACACATCATAGGGGATCATATGAGGAGTGATATGCTTCAATAAGAAAAATAGTTACTGAACAGATTTTGAGAAAATAGCCACCAAAGTCCAAAATCAGACATTTTCGTCGAAAATGGCCGCCATTTTGAAAATAATGCGAAAATCAGAAAACTAAAAAAAAACGTTTCCTGGAAATATTTTTAGGTATATTTGTGCAGAATTTCAGAAATATTCGACTGTAAACTTTATTGATAAAAATGTGGACGGACGGACGACGGACGCAACACCACGGCAATAGGTTTTCGGACCAAAGGTTCGGTAACCTAATTTTCGTCACTTCTTTCCTTCATAATGGGAGCTGTACTCATAGAACGCTTGAGGATAGAGCTTAGATATTGACACTTTCAAATAGGAAGTCATATATGGCGATTATTGAGGTGACCTTGAAATTGACTTTTGATGATTTTGAAATGTCAAAAAATGCCCAATTTTGCCTCTACAGACTAAATGCATATAGGTAGAGCTTAGGTTTGCATTATGGAGATATAGGAAGTCGTATATGGAAGAAATAATGATGACTTTGATCTTGACCTCGGATGACTTTGAATGCTTAATGTCTGGTGTGAAATCTGTAAAGTGGCGTATGGGGCTGAAACACTTACACATACAGGTTAGGATTGTGTACAAGCCTATAAAACGTCATGTATATATGGCACATCTTTTGGTGACCTTGAACTTGACCTTGAAGGCCAAGTCTCAAAATCTTGCCTCACCTGACATGTGTAAATTGGCCTTTGCAGACGAAGTATTTGTTGATAGAGCTTATATGTTTAATTATGAACATACCCGGTATATGAAGTCACATGCAGCATACCTAATGGGAACATTGAAGTTCACACAGATGACTTTGATTGGTAAATCTCAAAGTCATATGTCTTTCATTTTTTTTTATTTTTTCGTTTGCATATTTTCTGTAAATATCATCGGGTTTATTTGTGCCGGAAGCAGCACGATCTATCGTTTCTCTGTGAATATTGGTTCACAGATACAAACTTTCAAATTTGAAAAATATATGAGTATACATATATTGCACACGAGTGTATGAATTACCATATACTCAATGGTTTAGGAATAATAATCTGGTTGTTATATTGCATGTGAATTTTATTTGTACATACAAAATATAAAAAGGTTTCTAGCAGCTATAGAATATACAAATCCAACAGTTTTACTGTCATACATTGATTGTAGGTATCAATCTATTACCACAAATACAGTAGAGTTGGATGATGCCAATAACAAACGTAGAATACAACATTTTGCAATAGAAACAAAGCCCGACCAAAAAGTTAATCCAAAGACACACTGGCGTCATCAGGGGCAGACAGTGTGTTAAATGTAGTTGTTTCTACTGTACACCTGATGGAATTAGTATACAACTGCCCAACAACCCATGAAAATATTTTAGAAATCCGAAACAAACCCCATGGAACAGATATATGACGAGTACATAAGTACCTAATCAATAGCCAGAAGGCTACGGAGTTTGTTTGATGTTTGATGTTTCAAACATCGCATCGACACGAGTATGTCTCACACATTACACTATGACACATGAGGATATGAACACCTTATTTAAACTTTAGTGTTTCCAAATCAATTGGCACATTGTTGCATTCCTTCCACTTCCTATTTACAGAAAAAGCTCCTTTGGTTGCTCCCATGTGAAATCTGGTCGTCCAAAATGCCCGTAGGAGGCCGTGTTCTGGTAAATTGGTCGCTTAAGATCCAACTCCCTGTGGGAATCAAATTGCAATCAGTATGTGTAATATTCATTAGTTAAGCATTTGTTAGATGTTATAAGTCTACGAATTTATCAGGAATGAGAAATACGGTAATGAAGATTCGTCCATATGAGAAAATTGTTTTCTAACCTGACAATTGCTCCGGGTCTGAGGTCAAAGTTGTTCTGCACAATTTTCAGTAGTTCCTTGTCTGGCTTGACTCCGGTACCATAACTACTGATGAAGATCGACAGCGGCTCGGCGACACCGATAGCATAGGATACCTGGTAACATACACCATCGAACAATTACCCAACCATTTTGTTTCATCCACTTCCTAGCGGCACAAAAACACGAAAGAACTCACCCATTTTTGTTTAAACGGGCAATCTGAATGGTCTCCTCAACAATCACAGAAAGAGGTGCAATAGCGAAACTAAAACCTCACCTGGACGAGAACCCTTCTGCAGAGACTGGCTTTGACTAGAGACTTGGCGACCCAGCGGGCGGCGTAGGCGGCGGACCTGTCCACCTTGGAGAAGTCTTTGCCGGAGAAGGCGCCACCGCCGTGAGCTCCCCATCCGCCATACGTGTCCACGATAATCTTACGGCCAGTCACCCCAGCGTCGCTCTAGTAGAGTAGGTCACCAGATTTGAGGGATATTGTACTTTATGAAGTACGCATTTGATTTGATGAAGTACCGCATAAATAAATACGTATTAACTGATCTAGCTATCATCTACTCTGATGCAATTAATTTCCGTGGAATTCTGACAAGAAAAACATTCATGATATGTTTCTTTGCAATTCACTATATTTGCACAATTTGAAAAAATACTCATGGCTAACCTAACCATAGTCAATTATAATTGAGTGTTATAGCCTACTGAATAATATGTAGATGTTTTGAGATCAGACCTGCGGGCCGCCTATGACGAAGCGTCCTGACGGCTGGATATGGAAGATGGTCTCCGGGTCCAGGTAGCGCTCGGGGATGACTACTTTGACCACTTGCTCCATGAGGTCGGTCCTCAACTTTTCGAGGGACACCTCGTCGGAGTGTTGCACCGAGATCACCACGGTGTGCACACGCTGCGGCACGCATGCGCCCTTCTGCATCCGGTACTCGCACGTCACCTGATGGTGAGGGAGAGAAGATCCGTTTTATATACCATTGACCACACATATAATACCCAAAACATATGGTCTAAATTAATCACATTAAGTTAGTTGGCATCTCAAAAGTGGTTTGCAATAAATATTCGATTGATTTGATGTTCGATTTGTGGTTTTGAGTACTAACTGAACTACAAAAAATATAGTGAAGATACTCTCATTTGTTTCACTTTATTCATTTTTCAGCGAGACCGAAATGCCGACCTGAGTTTTACTGTCGGGTCTGGCCCAGGCCAGCTCGCCACTCCGCCTGAGTTTAGCTATCCGCGAGTTGAGTCTGTGTGCGAGGGTCACGGTCAGGGGCATGCACTCGTCCGTCTCGTCCGTGGCGTAACCGAACATGAGTCCCTGGTCCCCGGCGCCTATGTCGGCCTCGTCTCTTCCCTGGTGCACGCCTTGGGCAATGTCCGGAGATTGTTCCTCGAGCGCCGAGAGAACGTTACACGTCTTGTAGTCAAAACCTGCAGGGGGAGGCGGTCAGGTTGGATTTAATTTACTTAAGAAGATGTGACAGTGCGTTTCTTTTCTCGAAAGTTTCTTGGACAAACGTCTCACTTGAAAGTATATAAATATCGAGATGGGTATATTTAAAGGATATCCGAGGGAACAATAGTCTGGAGCATACCTTTGGCGCAGTTGTCGTAGCCGATATACTTGATGGTGTCTCTGACGACTTTCTGGTAGTCGACATGAGCCTTGGAGCTGATTTCGCCAAGTAACATGATCATGCCAGTCTTCGCGGCGGTTTCTAAAATCGTACAAATGTGTTCACAATTCGCCTCAAGTGACACTAAATAGTGTCTAGTCATTTAGTATAAGCTCCAAGTTAATGGCGGGGGTGTTACTTCGTACAATGCAAAAAAACAGGATGTTTTAAATTTAAAACTTGTATTTTTTTGCGTGAACTCACCACAGGCCACTTTGGCGTTGGGGTCCTGTTTCAGATGAGCGTCGAGAACTGCGTCACTGATCTGGTCGCATATCTTATCTGAGGAAAGGTACATGTATTGTAATGATAACGATGGCGGAAGGATCGTTGAATAAATTGGCTCTATATATTTTTTCCCGATTTGGCAACTTCGTGTTTATCTTTGATTATAATATATCAGAAATACATATTACATTTACTCGAAACCCGTATTACATTTTTATTATATATCTTTAGTTATAATATATCAGAAATTATACATAAGTATATGTACATTTATATAATACATATCTTCAATTGTTTGAAGTATAAAGACTTCTCTTTTAATTATACTATTTCATTCAAATGACGACAAAAGCTGGTTCGCGGATTGATTGCAACAAAACCAAGCGGCATGTTATTTTGAGGAATTAAGGCATTCTTTTATGACGGTGAAAGGTACAGACAAGATTGAATATTGTTCGCTTACACTCAGGTGCATTATCTACCGGTGTGTACCTAATGTCTAAACAAACATATGAGTGTCAATCTGTCACCACCCATGCGAATAGCATGTTTACCCAATGTTTCGTGTTTGTTATATCACAGCTGTTGATAACAGATCGGCTATTACCACTGAACGGTTATTACCATGATTACCATGGAAGTCTACTGAACCTTCATGAATGCGCTTTCATTGTTTCGCTGTCGTTGGATTGTGCGATGTTTACCTGTACATTGATACTCTTATATAGAGCGTTTTGAATATTTTTAGAAAGAAACCAATGCAGATGTATACACCGCACAATTTTTTGTATCTTTACTTCATTTTACCGTAATTCCCACATTGCATATTAGCGACAGCTTTACACAAATTTGTGAAGCTGTTGAAGGCATGACATAATCTCACTGGACAAACGCCAACTTGTCAGACAATGTTCGAGTCCTGGGATAAGTCAGGTTATTGTGAAACAACGATTTTGAAGGATCATATATTCCTAGTACATGTCCCTATCGCATACCTGGATGGCCTTCTCCGACTGATTCAGACGTGAACAGGAATGTGGTCCCGTCTTCCTCCATGGTTCCGTTGTTCAAATTGCAAGCCATTTTTTGTTCAGTCAATTTTGCGCCTTGGGAAAAAAACAGCAATTGTTCGTTCCGTTTCTATCGTTTACAATTCTAGGTATGTGACGCTGTCATTACTGACCGGTGGCTTATAAGCGGCTCGCACAAAGGCGATATGTTAACAAAACAAGACCGGCCAATTGAAAACGTGTAGATGCGGATGAGGGAACACAAAGGTACAAGTTTGTTCGCGTAACGCAGATAACCAAACAATGCTGGACAACCTCCTTTATCGCTTGACTGCAGCTGGTCAAAGGTACGATTCTCTTAATCAAACACAATTCTGATTTTATAATCTTATCTACCGTGTATGCATTTATTCGGCAAGAAATTACGTGTTTCAGTTCACCTGTCTAATAGCGGTCGAAAATCTCCAGGGTTTTATTGATTACCAACTGACAGGATTTGGTATAAAATTGTCAATATGTAACAGACAATAAGTCGATATGTGTCACCTGAAGTTTTGAGAAGACTTTTGAAACAAACCAGTGATATTTCCGAGTGATCTATGAACTCCTGTATGTGTATATGAAACAGTTGATGAATAAAGGAAACCCATTAAATGCCATCAAATGTTCACAAAGTCACCGGGTAATAAATTAGCATTGATTTATTATTGCAGCTAGTTTTACCACGAAACCAAAGAGTTCGATATACCCGTATTGAACTATTTGTCAACTATCAGACTGAGTGGAGAAGAGAACAAACAAACACGATGATTCCCTAGCTTATAACCTAATTGTAAATGAACATTAAACTGTACAATTCCCTCTTCATTTACCGATAGTATGGATTAGAGAACTAGATGTATCCTATGGTACCAGTTGAAGATTATTGAACACTCAAGGATCGATAGCAACATTCCATAAAATATGTCTAAAAGGTCAGGATTGAACCTTTATGTGTCGATATTTTCTTGCATTCCAATGATTTATCGCTTGCTTAGTATACATGTATTTCGATATATATGCGCTCATATTTCAGTTTTGAAAAATAAACATATAGCCGGAAGTTTGGATCACTTATGAATGGTCGTCTTTACCAGTGAATCGCAAAACATGGCCGCTCACCTGCTGTTCATTGTTATGCTTCTGATTTTTATTTTGCAACAGACAGGTCAGATATATTTCAATATTAACGAAAGTGCCATAAACAGAACATAACATTTATATTGTCGTGCAAAACTATATACATAATATTATCGATTCGGAGTATTATGATTATTATTATTTTTTATAACAGCCGGTCATCCCTGTCGTATTCCGGATGGAGAGCGGGTAGACTGTTACGCTGGCCACATTGAAGCTTGTAATATGTTTAACTGTTGCTGGGATCACAGCCCAAATGCGATCACCAAATGCTACGAAAGTTAGTATAGGCCTACAATATACTGGCAAGCTAGTCAGGGACTATCCGCTAGAAAATTATCAGCTATCATGAACTAAAATCTGTGTTATCATTCGAAATAACTGTGTTGGTGTAAAATCGTAAATTATTTTCATTCTTCTTTTTCCAGAACGCAGAAAAACTGGTGAGTTCTGTGTGTTTATGTCACAGAACGTTAGAATAAATAGACTTTGAAGTTCAGCGCAAGTTCTACGCATTGGAACATTTAAAGAGATGCTTAGTTAGTGGTATAGTGAAGCTCAACACAAAACCTTAAATGATTTCTGGACATTACTTTGTTTAGGGTCGTAGGATCAGTTTGAAAATTTTCATCAAATGTCTGACTTCTATTCTAGAGACTGGAAAAATTAGCAGTCCTAAGTCCCATGAAATTTGGGAATCTCAATTTTGCATGTTATTCGACGTTGCACATTATTTTGTAAAAACGATTTTCAAGTAGAAAACAGTCGTGGGTTTGTTAAAACTGAATATCTTCAGAATTGGTGCATTCCTCAACGGAATGAAAATGATGATATCCCAAGATGAATTTCCACGATCACAGTTGGGACGAAAATTCAACATTAGGGTAGATTGTCAACTTTTTCAGTTTTCAAAATAGAAGTTTGAACTTTTGTAAGAAAAAAAACCCAAAACAACATGGATTTATTACAAATTGAAACATGTGAAATTTCAAATTGATCCGACGATCCTAAACAAAGTTAAGGCCACAAATCATTTGAAGTTTGAATTTGAATTTAGACATTAATTTCGTTATGTTTTATTGCGTTGTGAACTTTATGCTCACAATGTCATAATTCAGTAAAAGGCTAACTAGTTATAATGTTATATAAGAATGTTTCAAACGGAGGAAATCCAACAAACAATACACATGTATCCAGGCGCGCCCTGTGATGCCGCCCCCGAGGGTTGCTCGGTGGAGCGAGGGCCCTGCACCCTTCGGCCCGGACGGCAGTGTGGGGTGGGGACCCTACAGGAGACCAGGACCTGTCCCTCCGGCGTCCGTGTCGTCACCCGCCGCTGCTGCAGCAACCCCTGCTCAGGTACTCGTATTATATTGAGAATCTGTTGATGTCCAAATGCATTTGATGATATTTCCAGTTGGTAATATATTTTTTTTAAATTTGAATGTTTTCGTCATGTATTTCAACAATTTCATTGTCACGTTGAGCGTCATGTTAGTTTTCGACGTGCACAATGCGCGAAACTGAAGAAACAATAGTCTTACGGAAGCGTAGGAGGGTCATCCCTAAATTTGTTTCAACTCCCGACGTAATAACTCGATATTATCTACTTAATATATTGATAATATATTGACGCATAAGTCGATAATATCGACTCAGTATCTCGATAATAACGACTTGAAACGTGGAACAGGCCAAGGATTTTTTGACATTAGAGCGTTGGGGGCGAAGCCCCCAACTCTCTTCATGTCTATGTGTTGACTTTTTTCATTGAGGTTTCATGCCAACCTATCGACGCCCGTTTTGGCATGTAAACGTTTAGACACCTACTTCAAATGAAAATTTGAATCCTCAAATTGATGGCAAACTTTGAATATTCCACAGATGTATAATGCATAAATCGATGTGATAGGTTTGAGAAAATTAGTCAAAATGCTGAGATTGTTTTGAAAACATCAAAATGGCGGAGCCGATGGAAATGGACGTTCCCAGAACGCAAAGCAAATTTTACCGCAATTCCGCGTATTTTGGAGCACACAATCTCCTGTGCAGCAATTCGTGCATGTATACATGTAAGCTTGCGTGTGCCGTGTGGCATTCCTCGGTCTTATGAAGTGAACACAACGATTCGTCAGCGATGCAACGGCTACATTTACCATAATTTGACGTATTTTACATGTCAAGGTGTTGGGTTTGCGAAGCCTTCAGACAATCCTTTATATTTTAAACTGGTCTTTTCATTAGCCCAGTGGGCATATGTTAATTATCATGATATCAGATGCAGATATTCATCATAGCTTCCAATATTTTTAGGCCACACCAAATTGTAAAGTTGGTCTATGGATTTTCCCCCAAAATTTTCTATACGGAGGAGATTTTTTTTTTTTTACAAGTAAATTTTTTCATCTATGGAATTTTGACCAAAATTTTCTATACGGAGAATTTTTTTTTTTTACAATTAAATATTTCTTCTATGGATTTTCGACAGTAATTTTCTGTACGCGGGAAATTTTCTTACAAAATAAAGTTTTTCTTAACAGACTTTCGACTAATATTTTCTATACGGAGGGTATTTTGGTCAAATGTTCCCACTCAGATTGTTATTACAGGTATCACATGTGGATCCAAGAGTTTTTACTATGAATTTTACATACACATCTTAGCGCACACGTTGTTCAACTCGTATAAACAAAGAATGAAACAATTATGTGCATGAGATACTAGTACACACTTTATTATGGCCTCTATATGCACCAAAATGAATGTACAGTGGTCCCTGTAAGATAAGACCTCAACGTTTGCAGAGAAAATGAGGTCTTATCTCACCATGCTTACAGGAAGTCTTATTTCACAGGTTCATCTACATGTTAAACTGATCTTTGGGGAATACAAAAAAGTCTTTACAGACAGGGAAGTCTTATTTCAGAGGTGTCTTATCTAATAGGGACCACTGTAATTAATATAATCAGTTAGGACACATATTGTTAACATAGAGAGCTCAATAGGTGAGAAATATGGAGAAAGATGTAAGTATTGGTATTATTAAATGTTTTGGGATTAGAAAGTACCATTACACATATTTCTGAATTTTATATAGAAAAGCTTTGCTCGTTAACAATTCAAGATGAAATACGGGTGGCGGCGGTGAAATTAAAAAAAAAATTTGGTATCGCGGAAATTCGTAGCGGCGATTTTTTTTTATAAAAAAGTGAAACTCGATTTTTTATAGGCGGCGATTCCATAGACCAACTTTACCATTTGGTGTGGCCTTCAGGATATTTTATTAAGGTTCAATATCATTTTAGCAGGCGTATCTGTTTCATTGAGTTCAAAATAAATGTTTACTTATTAGAAATATGAATGAAGTAGGCCTATGCTTTCATCATAATATACGGGAATGAATTGGAGTCAAGTGGGGGAGGATACGGTAGCTTTTTTTTTTTTTTTGGGGGGGGGGGGGTAACGTTGAGTAGGATATATTCAGCTGTCCAGGATAGTGATGGTGATGATGTGCTCGAGCTCGATCATATCGACTCAGTATCTAGATATTATCGAATTTGGGACGTGGAAAGAGAGAAGATTTTATCCAACTTCCTGACTCAGTAACGCGATAATATCGACTTACTATTTCAATAATATCGCCTTATGACTCGCTAATATCCACCTATTAACTTCTAAACCCACGTTTTAAGTCGATATTATCGAGAATTTAGTCGATATTACCGAGTTAAAAGTCGATATCATCGAGTTACTAAGTTGATATTGTCGAATAACTAAGCTGAGAATTTAAAGAAATAAAGTTTCATGGGTGGATTCTGTCTGCCTTTGTCACGTCTGTGTACGTGCTGGCTAATCATACGTAAACACGTATTTACAATGGAAACAATGTTATTATTTGCAGGAAACGGGCCCGCACCTGAGGTGTAAGTAAACACTGATAATTTCAAGTAAGATGTATGTATGGTTCGTTATGGTTCGTTATCAATATAGATATATTCATCCGCATCTTCAGAACTTGCCAAGACGTTTATCCAACTTGTGAGAACACCTACGTGTGATGGGGGCATGGGCAAGAGAGTTAGGGAAGGAGCATGCGGAATAAGAGAGGAAAGACCAACTTAATCTGTCAAGTAAATTCATAAAGATAGTAGTAATGCATCGTACACTTGTATGTATTTAGTATTAACATGGGATGTATTCACTATTATTTGCATATTACATAATGTAATCTATGGTCTGTTTATGTGAATAAAACGAGCATTTGTTTTTTTGTTGTTGAACATTATTTGGAATGTTTCATTTAAATTTTTTCCACGTTATCAATGTGGACCTAGAGATAAGATTGCATCATCGATAGTTACACACGGTATGTACATATAATTGTATAAACCGGCCCAGAGTGACTAAACGTATGGCCAGCAATTTAAAGAAAATGATACGTTTTGTGCTGGGGTATTACCCATTCACACAACAATTCACAAGTCAGTATCAGCATTGATTTTCTTGTCGTACATATGACGGTCTCTCATGGACGGACCTTGAAGACTCTCACGCGGCTGCCGGGGGACGCTCGAGCGGGATGCAAGCTCACGAGAAGAATACTTAGACCCGATGAAGCATCCTCATACCTACATCCGGACCAAGCCCAGCTTGTATCGGATGTACACCAGCCTACAAAAGCTTAGATGGATAATGTCGCGCAAAATGAATGTTAGACCTAACCAGTATTATCATCTTCATTGGATACAAATTTTTGTGCATATGCATAGATAGTGTAAGTATAACATCGACAGTTCCCTTTTGGTGTGTGAAACAAATGTCGTCACGTTTAGAGGGGATTATTGCTTCCAAGGCGGACACCTGCATAATAATATTTCGAAATTCCAAGATGTTAGCATCATTACAGATTTGAGGTAAATTCCCGATATAGACTGGCTATGTATATAAAGCAACATTTGTTTATTTCAAATATAATTCTACCCGGAATACTGCAGAATACATTTCGCGAAATTGAGAACCCTTACTTTAAGTTTCAATTGATAAATTGAAGTTTCAAAATGAATCAAGTTCTCTTGGTAAGTTCAAATAACTGGTCGTCTATTTTTCAATTAGTATTACGAATTTGATAATTTGTTACCAATTTGCCTATTATCTAAATATCATAATTAATTTATATTGTTACCCTTTCAGTGCGTGGTGCTAGCTATAGCCGCTGTGAGGCCTGGACTGGCGATGTTGCCTAGTGACGAATGTGGTGACCACGTGCCAGCCAGTGAGGTTCTGCATGAGCGATGGACAAAGATGATGTCCGACCACTGTGTCCAGCACGGTCTCGGACTGGAAAACGTCTGCACGTATCGACAGGTCAGAGTTGCTTTCTTAAGTGATCACATTGTTGAATGAACATCTGACTACGGAAGAAGATTAGGGCCACTCAACTAAAAAAAACATCTATTTGTCGACTTACGTATGTCGATATATCGACTTATTATTTTGATAAATCGACTTATGTAACTCGATACATCTAAATAGTATCTCGATAAATCGACTTACATATCTGGATACATCGGCCTACGTACGTCGATAGATCGACTTATGACTTTGGTATTTAAAGTACAAGTAAAATCGACCGTTATGTCGGTTAAGTGGACAACAGCAGGGAGAAAATAATTATTTATATTAAAAACTAAATTGAATATATGAAATACCGTTTTAACATTAAATAATGAATAATACAGACCAAATTACCGAAATGAAAAATATAGTGAAATCACCTTATCAAACATTGCAATATGTTTTCGAAGGAAATTGATATAATCGTTATTTCTTAAAGCACATTTATCTAATAGACATGCAAATGGGTATATTCTTTACGTTATCTGGGACGGCTAATTGATATTCATATATGTGCATGGTTTCAAACAAGAGTAATCATTTTCTTCAGTTTACCTACTATTGCCAAGGTAACCAATGAAATGATATGGCTCGCTTATATTGTGGCTCAAATAATATTTTCATTTTATTCGTACTTTAAATACCCAAGTCGTAAGTCGATTTATATAAGTCGATTTAAGTCGAGATACATAAGTCGATTTATCGAGATACTATCTTGATTTATCGAGAGAGTAAGTCGATATGTCGAGGTAATTATGTCGATAAATCGACTTAGTACATGCACGTAACTCGATTTATCGACGATATGTAAGTCGATTCATCGAGATACTGACTCGATTCATCGAGATCATAAGTCGATTGATCGAGATACTATCTCGATTTATCGAGTTAATAAATCGATTTATCGATATACGTGAGCCAACAAATAGGATATTTTTTAGTTGAGTGGCCTAAATCCTCATCAGTAATCTAACAATATAATTGACAAATGGCTTTTTGTGCGACTTTTATGTCATCAATGCTATAAGTAGTTCACATGTACTTATGTGCATATCAGATCCACCAATCCATTGGCCTCGTTGGTCAGAAAACGATCTGCGAGGAGACTCCGTGTCCACAAGACGACCCAGATTGCGAGAAGTCAACCTGCAACAGACACGGCAGCGTATCCTGTACCCCTGACCAATCGCACCCGGACCTCGCCCACCGATCGCTATGTCCCTACGTGTACCACGAGACGTACAACTGTCGGCGATACCCGCCCACCCTCCTCGAGGCCAAGTGCCGCTGCTCGCACTGCAAGATCCCGAGCGCCGCCGTTCTCTCCAGTACCACGATGTGCAAGGAGATTCACTACAACATCCCTGTCCTGCGAGACACCGGCCGCCGAGAGCCTAACGGCACGGCCGTGTATGAGCCAGGCTATCACCCGCTAGCCGTCGCCTGTGCCTGCACCGCCATTCCTGCGTCGACCGTTGACTGAAGGCCTTCGACTATTGGGAAAATGATTGTGCTCTTTCAAGCCAGATCTGAACTGTTTATAATTTGGTGTAATTTTTCCTGTGTGTGTCCCGTTCTACTGTAATGATGTATGGTTATCAGCGATTCATGAAACTGTTTATTTATTATTTTATTATTTTATCATAATTTGTTTCGTTCTGTGTTCATTTTCGCACAAATAAAATAAACATTTTTTTGTAAACCCATCTTTAAAATCATATTCAACAGATTTATGGATGGGAAAGGGGCCTCAAAATCTGGATCGTTTCCATGAAAATTTGCGCATTTATGCATGTAACACTACTGTTGAATAAATAACACAGTGTTGGTATAAAACTGGTCAGTGAACGTGTCATATCAATGAATACCACTGTTTAAAATAGCATGTTATTTAATAGACAGAAGTGCAACTATTACATACATAAATGCGCGAGCTTTCACGGGTGTTGCGCGGAATAGTGTTCGTGTAACATACTTTTCTGAAAGTTGCTGAATTCGAGGCTGAAATGCACTACACACCATAGTCAACGACGTGATAGTCCACAAACTATAAATTTATTGCTTTTGTTTCATATATAAATAAATAAATACAACATCCAACAGATTTTCAACTGTAATGACGGTTATGGAACGATATTAAAACATTTGTAATGACCACAGACATTTAAATACTTAGTAATATTTTAAAAATATTAATTCGTTGATTGTAAAAATATAGATCTACATAGCATGTAACTCAATCTCAGGACTGAGTACGAAACACATACTTTAGGCTCAACTGTCACTTTTCCTATGTATTCATCATGGCCAAATGATACTCCAGCCTAAACGTCAGCCTCGAGAGTTTCGCACTCGACCTTTTGTCTCACAATCTCCATTCAACAAAATCTCATATACTCTAGTTCTCTATATTCTTCCATCTCGTTTACACCGTTTTTGCTTTTAGTTCAGTCAAATAACTTCGACCAAGCGATTCAATTGGATATTACATGTCTACGATGCAAACGGCAATTAATTTACACAAACCTGGATTTCGGAACACAATTCATATCTGTTTCTTTGAAATCACGAAATGAACGAAAAACAAAGATTTTCACTGTTATTAATTTGTCTTGCTTTTTTGACAAATTACATGTATGTGCATTGGCGGTCCCATTCCTGACCAGCGACACTTACGTAGATCATCTGAATAGACCAAGACATACCAGTGAAAATTCATAATCACAGTAGATTGCTAACTTTCTCAATTCCATGAACAGAAGTCTGAAAGTTGGCAGAAAATTGCCGTTCGATCCCCAGGTGAAGTAAGGTGAAGTTATAGCATTCAGCATTGCAAAAATATCAGCAATGGACGGTGTAAACGAGTTTTTAACATGTGAGTATCAACATAATGATTTTTAACAAATATAATTAGTTACTAGTATATATATTCTGCGAGTGCCGCTCGCTGTAAATAGTTCCAAAAATATGCGTTGTCTTTGTTCCATTTCTAAGCGTAGGAAGCTCCACCTTCAATCGATTCTGTAAAAGGAATGATGATAATTTATTGGTTACACTGCAAAAAAGAATATCGACACTAATCACGAGAAACTGAGTATCATGGTAAAATTTCGGGGACCGATTATTGCAGACATGAGATGTACTTACCCTGCTTGGTCTGGTCTGCCGTGGTGTAGACCGGAGTCTGCTGTACCATCACAGGCTGTGTTGCCATCATTTGTGGTTGTACAACCATGACCTTGTTCTGCCGTACAATTATCACAGGTACATGTGTACTCAGATATATTCGCGGATATTTATCATCGAGACGAAATAGTGAAGAAAATATCTCACATGACCCAACAACAACTATAGTTTTACACACGTTTCACTTCTTTTTTTTTAAAAAAGTACACGAAAAACATTTTCTGTTATTTTGTACCTGTGATCAGGAATTGTAACCCAACTACTAGGATTTAGCCAATGCGACAAAAAATTCGCGATACATAGGCACCGCAGCTTAAGGACTTTTCAACTTCAAACACAACACTATTCTATAAAATTTGTAACCTACCTCATCTACTCCGCCGGCGTTGATTCCCCAAGCGATGAGTTTTTCGGCGCCCACGAGCACGCCGCAGACAATCATCAGGATGAAGGCAAAGATGGTGGAGAATATCGACATGACGAGATTACCGACAACTGGACATTTCTCCTGTCGCTTGGCGGCAGCTACAGCAAGCGCTCCAGATATGATAAACTGTTGAATGAGGGGATAAAGATTGATAAAATATTTAATCGCGATCCTACATCCCATCGGATGCCATTCCTTTCAGTAGAAAGTATTGTGTTCAGAAAATTTCGAGACCGTGTGCAGTGAAAATGTGATTTGTCAAATTGATACTTGTACATGTATATATGTTGCTAAAACGCTCATTAACATTCCAAAATGGGATGTCATGAATACTGAATGCCTTTGTCTCTCATAAAACATACTTCTTTCTATGACGATTATCTAATCACCCATGGAGCACACCAGAAAGCTGTGCCTATGTAGAACAGCCCGTTCTTGTCCCATCTGTCGCCTTGTAGAGCGATTCCCACCGCCCACAGGACGATGAAGACCAGAGTCAGTGTCAGCTGGAGCCAGCCCAGGACCTTGGAGGACTTGGACTTGTAGTTCGGGTAAGTGCTGGCGCTGTATACGGGCTCCGTGATCGTAACGACTTGTACGTTTCCTTGGGTCGCCATCTTGTCTTTATACAGTAGTCGGATAAAGAGATGCTCGTCGATATAAAGTGGAACTGAGTCTGATGTGAAACTTCGATATTTGGTGATTCAATTCAGTATTTCAACTTGCCGCCTGCTTCGTGTTGAAATGTTGTGCCGTCTTCAGGTTCAATGCCGGTTATATAAGGACGGTTTCCAATAAACAATAATCGGATTACAAAATCGCCTAATGTTTTCTTCCGAACTGGAATGAACTTGCATCAAAAGTTTTCTTGTTATGTAACGTGTTCGGATGTCATAAATGTACGATATCATGACACTGAACAGCATGCGACATTAATTGTATTATAACATAATCCTCATGCGCTGAGGTGTGACAATGTTTGTAATGATTTTGACCATGACAGCGATTTGTTGATCGCAGTTTTGACGATGTATCCAAGCAAATAACTTTTGATGTTTATTTGGGTATATTTGTCAAACTGATTATGTATTTTATTACTTCCAGTTAATGCACACATTCATCTCCATCTCTATACTTCACCATCCAAGGGTAATTATTTCTTTTCTATCCGTTCTGTTTTGTGTTTTTCCTGTTGTTTGTGTTTACTTACATGTGCTTATTTATAATTTCTCAATATGGATGCCAAAATGAAATGAATTATAATAAAATAAATGGTAAATATGTTGATTGTTCCTAAAATCGTTTGATTCGCTATGAATAAATGTTCCTTCTTTGCTTCAATAAAAATATGGGGCGTTGTAGTTAGTTCAATAGACAATACCATTTTGCCAAGTATCGTTTCTTAATATTCAAATGCTTGAATTTGTGTGGTCGCCTGTAACTGTTTGCGCTCCGCATAGCGCACGAATGTCACAATTTATTTATATGAATATAGCCGTAGCGCTATTCGTCACATATTTTGTGTAATATATATTTTATCACCGATGAGTCGGATAGATGTATGACCTACAGGGTACGCCCGTGATTCAACTACGAACCCCCCCCCCCCCCCCCCAAAATCAATTTGTAGCGATTCGTGGGATTCTTGATCGGTGTGGAATAGGGGCAATAAGGATTATTTTTTTCACCTGCAAAATTTTATACAATCCACTCCAGGATCAACACAGAGAAATAGCCCTGCTACGCGTGTAGTTTCCATGAGATGTTTGTAATCAAAGTGAAATTTTTGACACTCTATTTGAATATTTCCAAGTCGTTTTTCTTTGGGATAAAGATTTCACGACGACTCAACTGGGCAAACCTATGCGAGTCTCAGCCTGGTGTATTGATTACGAGTCGAGTCCCCTTTCGAGATCAGAATGGTTCGTTAATATTTCGAAAATATTTCGTTATAAACCAGACAATATTCTCAAATTATTAACATCCCTTCTGAACTTGAACCCTTTTGTTATTAGCAAAACACCTGACGTTTGACCTTTATTCCATATTCAGAAAAATAACATCATGTTTTTAAAAATGATATTGGCTGAAAGTTCTGGATTTTGCCATCCTTTTTTAACCAAACATAGTTGTATATATTTGATTTCTTCAACAGATGCCTTTTTCTCGTTGATTTCGTTGTGAGTTTCTGGTGGAGATGGTTTGAGTTTGTTGACATTACCGCAATTCTCGGTGCTTCGTATCCGTTGATGCAATGCGATTTCAGCTCACTCGCATATCTTCCGAGCACAAACATGGTAAACTAGGTCAGGTCAGAATTAACCCCGATGCGCACAGAAAACAAAAGAAAAGCCGCTGGTGATGCTGTCACATGTTTGAATTATGCATTTGATCAACCATAATCTGACGATTTTTCTGACGCCATAGGCATATTTGTAGTTGATTTGGAACAGACAGTTTTTCTGCCAATATCATTTTGGGCCATTTTAGCCCCCCCTCCCCCCCCCCCCAAATTTCACCGTATGAAAAAAAAATGTTTTGCCATTTTTCCTTTCATAATAGGAGCTGCCACTCCTGTACTGTGAGAAAGCTTGAATATAGGTCTCATATCTTGGCACTTTCAACTGAGAAGTCATATGTGTCAATTTGTGAGGTGACCTCGAGTTTGACTTTGAAAGATCAACCATATAAAGGTCTTTTCTTGGCACTTTCAACCGAGAAGTCATATATGTCAATTTGTGAGGTGACCTTGAATTTGACCTTGAAAGATCAACTTTTTTGGGGTAAAAATGTCGAATTTGCACTTTGTTACTCTGGTAAGTTATTTTAACCGTTGAGTTATTTTTTTTTTCAGACCGATCACTAGAAGAGAGGAATGGCTACCAGAGACGGGAACAATTCACACACACATGTGGATGCAATCTAGTATTTATTTTAGGAGCAAGATCCACAATTCAATACAAGTAAATCAACCGATCAAGGTGCTTCATTCTGGCAGTATGGAAAGACGTCGTGACATGTGCTGTGCAAAACGAATGGGTTCATCGTGAATAAAAGATAATATTGAAAAAGAAATGTACACGCGGGAAATGTACACACGGATAAATGTGATTGCATAAATACACTTGAAAATAGAAGTAAGTGATACATACCAGTCGAGAGGTGCCCCTTTTCCTAGGAAAGACAAGTTTCGAAAGCAGATGTTTACTACATTTCCATCACACGTTTCAGACAATAACAAGCAATGATGATTATAGGGCGAATCAATGTGACAGCAAAAGAAATTACTTAGTTTACGAAAGTGAAAGCCCACTAACAAAGGCACTAGTTCACAGTGTGAAGCCCCAGTCCCACATGAGGCCGGCGTACTGCGACAATACACGCCGAAGCACGGCAGCTGGGCCTCCAAGATCGGGATGCTCCGGCATTGACTGGCATGTGTTTTTTTCTCACAAAAACCATCCCGTTTCACCCCGGTGTGTATTGAAGCCGACGGTAGGACATCCCATCACGGCAGATCAAGGTGGAGCCCCTGTGGTAGTCGGCACCAACACGATGTCAACACGGCGAATGCCGATGTACCCCGGAGGTCATCCCGGAGCACCATTTAGTATCCCGGACCATGCCGGCGTCAACACGGCACTTTACGGTGACAAGCATGTTGTACCCCGGCGTGTGACGGCCAAATTTGATGCCGAAGCAACACGATTGTAGCCGGCACTAACACGATGTCCACACGGTGAATGCCGTTGTATCACGACTGAGCCCCGGTAGAGTCCCGGCGTTTCATGTCCTTGACTTTGTGTTGTAATTATATTAAATACAGATCATGTCTTTTAGTTATCTTCATAATAAATATTTGAAAGTCTGATTTTTTTTCATTTGGAAAATAAATTTGTTCCACTGCAATAAATGGTATTACAAATTGGAAGAAAGTATTGCGAAATTATTACAAAAATAAGAATGTCAATATGAGGGTCTTTATATTACCTGATATGAAATTATTATTACCCAATAAATATTTTGAAGGTTAATACACTGAGGTTATTTTCGCATTTGGCGGTTATAGTAAAACCTCAACATTATATTATCGTCAAAAAATTGCTTTGGAACGAATGGATATATCATCATGCTGTAAAAACCAGACTAGTTCACACGATTCACTGTTTATTCATGTGCCAAAATAATAAATTTTTCTACTTGCACCAGACCCTATCTCTGAAGTCGTTTCTGAATTAAAGACCACTTGTTTTTAGTTTGATGTAACATCTATGGGACCCAGGTCCACCACGGCGTCAACCGAAACTCACCGGCGCCGCTACGTTTCAACACGTAGCCAACACGGCGTTCACACGGTGCATGCCGGAAATAGTCACAGAGCCGGTGCATCCCGGATGTTTTTGACAGTCCAAAACCTCCGGGCTCGACTGACATTCACCTGCGGTGCACCATTTTCAATCCCGGAGCATCTCGTCACATCCCGACTCGTCCCGACGTCGACACGGCGTCAACACGGTGCAGAGGCCGTTCAGCCCCGGGATTCCTCCGGGATGTACCTTGCTCCACCGGCACCTATATGGGACTGTAGCTTAAGATCGCCTTGGAAAATTCGTACCTGGAGGACATTTTGCTATGCAGCACTTTCTTTCGACGTTGAACGTGCAGGCTCGACCTGTGTGTCCGAGGTCCCATGGAGCGTAGCATACCCTCGTTTCTGTCATGGTCCCGACCCCACATTGCTGGTTAGGTTTACCAGTACACTGTGTTCGTCCTCCCTCCGGGACCACACACTGTGGGGGCAGGGGCGTACAGCATGCTGCATCCTTCGAGAGAGCTGGAGTAACGCAGAAACACACTATAGTATAAATACAGCTGACAACCACCTCCCTCCCGTAACCTCCCGTGGACATCACAAACTCATCCATGGATGGACTTTCCGTGCAGTGGACGTTCTTGAAATATGCTACATGTAGGACTACTAACCCTTAGGCCAGAAACATCGTTTGCTTTTGTCATCGACGGTCTTGTCCCAGCATAAAGCCGCTTTATCGCAGTCGGCCCTGCACTTCAGATCCACGAATTTTCTATCCTTGAACCGAACGTCACACATCTCATCTTCTTCAAACGTTTCTGCAAACGAGACATATCGGTGTGTGCACTGCAATATCTGGATTTTTTAAATACAGCAGCAGTCACTGACGATCTGGATGGTTTCTTCGTGTGAAATATAATATAATAATGACATATAATGACATACGTACGGTGGCTTATTACCGCCAATTATATTCGTGCATATCTCACCCCGTCTATAATTATCACCTCACAATATTCACCGCGTTTATAATTTCCACCCGATCTATAATTATCACCTCACAATATTCACCGCGTTTATAATTTCCACCCCATCTATAATTATCACCTCACAATATTCACCGAGTTTATAATATCCACCCCATCTATAATTACCACCTCAGAATTATCACCGCGTTCATAATTTCCACCCCGTCTATAATTATCACCTCACAATATTCACCGAGTTTAAAATATCCACCCCATCTATAATTATCACCTCACAATATTCACCGAGTTTAAAATATTCACCCCATCTATAATTATCACCTCACAATATTCACCGAGTTTATAATTTCCACCCCATCTATAATTATCACCTCACAATATTCACCGTGTTTATAATTTCCACCCCATCTATAATTATCACTTCACAATATTCACCGAGTTTAAAATATCCACCCCATCTATAATTATCACCTCACAATATTCATCGAGTTTAAAATATCCACCCCATCTATAATTATCACCTCACAATATTCACCAAGTTTAAAATATTCACCCCATCTATAATTATCACCTCAGAATATTCATCGTGTTTATAATTTCCACCCCATCTATAATTATCACCTCACAATATTCACCGAGTTTAAAATATCCACCCCATCTATAATTATCACCTCACAATATTCACCGAGTTTATAATTTCCACCCCATCTATAATTATCACCTCACAATATTCACCGCGTTTATAATTTCCACCCCATCTATAATTATCACCTCAAAATATTCACCGAGTTTATAATATCCACCCCATCTATAATTACCACCTCAGAATTATCACCGCGTTCATAATTTCCACCCCTTCTATAATTATCACCTCACAATATTCACCGCGTTTAAAATTTCCACCCCGTTTATAATTATCACCTCACTTCATGAACGTATGCAGCCCAAGAGCAACAAAGTGCTTATGGAAACGCCTCTATAGCTACCGCATTGAAGCGCATATAAGGACAGGTCCTTATATGTGGATTTGTGCATTTTCACAATATATCGAAAATTCAAAACATGTTCACTTATAAGAAGACGGCCTTTTATCCAGACATAAAACACCCCGTTTATTCATATATAAGGACACTATATGCACTACTATAAAGTGAAGAATTGGGCCTAATTAAATTATTGGCGCAATTAATTTTGTCCCTTTGAGTGACACACAATTCCCTGTAGGTCTATACCACATACATTCAACATGAATACAATTTAATTTCAAGACCAAGAGAATATTCGAGATTAATAAATTATGCTGAACATGGTATACGTAGTGGTACGTTCTACATGTGTTCTAGTTGCGTCATTTTTCACAACTTATAACCATCGACATGCAAAATGTCCTTATATGTGGGTCAGATATTTTACAGGCAGTTTCTCAAGAAAGTTCTCATATAAGGACATGTTTTCATGTCCGGATAAAAGGAAGTGCTCATATATGAGGGCATGTCCTTATATGTGCGTCAATACGGTACACATAATACTAAGAGTGTTCATACTAAGACTCAATGCACCAATTGAAATTCTGTACCTAGTAATGATTGTGATCAAATCATAATTATAAACACGGTGATAATTCTGAGGTGGTAATTATAGACGGTGTGGAAATTATGAATGGGGTGAAAATTGTGAGGTGATAATTATAAACGGGGTGTAAATTATAATTGCGGTGATAATTCTGAGGTGATAATTATGAACGGGGTGTAAATTATAAACGGGGTGAAAATTGTGAGGTGATAATTATAAACGGGGTGGAAATTATAAACGCGGTGATAATTCTGAGGTGATAATTATGAACGGGGTGTAAATTATAAACGGGGTGAAAATTGTGAGGTGATAATTATAAACGGGGTGGAAATTATAAGCACGGTGATAATTCTGAGGTGATAATTATGAACGGGGTGTAAATTATAAACGGGGTGAAAATTGTGAGGTGATAATTATAAACGGGGTGGAAATTATGAACGCGGTGGTAATTCTGAGGTGATAATTATGAACGGGGTGTAAATTATAAACGGGGTGAAAATTGTGAGGTGATAATTATAAACGGGGTGGAAATTATAAACGCGGTGATAATTCTGAGGTGATAATTATGAACGGGGTGGAAATTATAAACGCGGTGAATATTATGAGGTGGTAATTATAAATGGGGTGAGAAATACACGAAGGTAATTGGCGGTAATGAGCCACCGTACATACGTGTACATATGAGATTTACTATTAAAATTTCTCTCGACCAAATTAGCTGGTTTCAGGTTCAAGTGATTCAGAATTTGGATTGGGAAAATCCATAGATGACTCACTTTTCCTGTAACACCTCGGCCTGTCCTTGCCGCCATTTTTGTCTGAGTCATAACAGTCACCTTCCTCCTCACACTGGTCCTGATCCACAGTGCCGGTGTAAATTCTGTCATCGGGCTGGACAAAACAGTCGTCATCAGCTGTAAGGCGCATATTGCGTGCTGATGACTTTTGAATGTGTGCATCAAATATTTACACCATTGACATCATTTTATGGTGTCAAAACTAGACCTAGAAAGCAATATGTTTCGTTTAGAAACAAGGACGAATGAAGCCACTGCAAAATATTTGATCCTGCTGTACAGTTGATGAAATTAGTATACGACTGACCGCGCAGGAAGCATTTGCCAGAAATCCAACTGCTCTCCCAGCACCGCGGTCGGCAAGATCCCCGAGACGTATGTGATGTGTAAATCCTCTCCGACTTGGGCATTCGACAGCCGTCCTCTGTTAAAAGTAAGTGCTACATGTGGAATTGTAAGTATGAACCTTTTACCGCCAATACAACTAGATTTTGATGAAAGGGATGATGATGATGAGGATGATAATAGCAAAAGCAATACACAAGATTTTGGAATAGAAACAAACCCCGACCAAATAGTTAATCCAAAGACACCCTTGCGTAATCAGGGACAGAGAGTGCGTGAAATGTTTTACTTTTTACTGTACAAATGATAGAACTAGTATCAACTACCCAACAACATATGACAGTGATTCAGAAATCCGAAACAAACATCATCGCTTAGATATGACAAGTACAAGTTCTTAATATCACAAGCCGAGAGGATACTGGGTTTATAGTATTACCGGGGACAGCTTTATCGCCCACCAGCAGTAACAGCGGCTCAGTGGTGCGAATGTACTTCTCCACATCAGTGTGATCGGGAGCCTTTACTAAACCGTGTATATTTTGGGTCCATTTTGGAGTCCATCAAGTATACAGGGGGTCTCATTGAGCCCATGTATCAGAGGATACTCCTTGTTCCTAATTCAATGAAGATTTTGAAATGCGCCAAACGGATTAAATGACATTCATTCAGTGATGAGTAATAGAGTATAGTGCGCTACCTAGGCCCAAAATTTTTGCACTCTGCTGAATAATGAAGCATTCAATGCTATGATTTCTTTTGTGTTTAGCGTTGACATTTGTGTTGAGTTCTGTGTTGAGTTGACCACTGCGGGGTCGGCCGGCAAAATCATTGGTCTCTCGGTATCGTCGAGCCACATTACTATTGGTGTTCGGAATGACACCGAATGCTGACCCGACTTAGGCTGTGTCTTCCCAGATAAAGCTGGCCAAGGGTCTTACCACGATCCAAACGTGGAATATAGATTCGATTGTCTCAAAGTTATTGTGCATGGCTGAACAACGAACAAGAAAACCTCAACTCAACTCAAAGCAAAGGCAATCAAACATTGAATACTCATCAATCAGCAGAGGGCAACAAATTTGTGACTTTTCCTTTAGACCCCCTGTGCCCTAGGAGGACCAAACAAATTCTACACGGTACAGGAACGGCTCCCAATCACACTGACATGAGATACTTTATTCTTGGGTACTGAAACCAATATATATTATATGACTATAATATATATATTTTTAAAACTAGATTTTGTTGAGGATAACAGCATGCTTAACATGAAACATTTTAGAAAGAAAACAATGCCCGACCAAAAAGTTTATGTAAAGACATACTGGCGTCATCAGGTGCAGTCACTATGTGAAATGTATTGCGTGGTAACAGTTCATGAAACATGAGACGAAATTCAGTCCCATTGGTTTGCCTAGATACAAGTATGCTGACTATGTCGTGTGTCTTTATGTGTATTAGGGACCTATCGTTGTTCATCAGGTGGGGGGGGGGGGTACGTAAAAACTGGGGGTGGGGAGTCAAACTTTATTTTCCAACAATATTGGGGGGAGGGAGAGTGTGTCATTGTCGCCTCCACCAGGAGGCGACATACTCAAATACGATTAAAACGGTCCATGGATAGATGCGTTGGTCCGGCCCTGCAATAGTACCGCAGCATTTGTTTTAAAAATTTCAGTGTCAACAAGCAGATCGATGGAGGCAATCACTAAAAAATATGGTCCAGTTTTGTGAATTGCCTGACAAGCGCAAAATATTGCGAGTATTATATTGCGAGTAAAGATTTTACCGATCAGACAGCGGCTCCCCTGGAATTACCCGACTCCGTGGGGATGCCTTGTTGATATCGTCATGGCTTGATCACTGTTCCGATAGATGTAATTTTGAATGAGGACGTATTGCCGACCATTCAAATTGTGATAATGGTCGGGGGAAAAAGTTCGTCAAAAAATATTTGTGCACATAACGGATCCCTTCTTATCAACCGATGTACTGTACCCAGTATACTTGCGATCATGAAGTTTTAAACAAGATGGAATGGGCATAGAGGCATTTGCACTTGACATATGAATCTCTTCGATTCTGCACAATCTTTATGGAATTATATAGGTATGACATTCAGTTAAAAATATGCAAAAAGGGATGAGTGGTCAAAACACCGCTGTTCTCTGTATCGATTCTCTACTCGGTGCTGGTGACAGGGTGCACAATGCTTTGCGGAAATATATTTTATAGCGATATTTCCCGTTAGATGCAGTTTGACGAAATGTTTCACCCCAAAAAATGTTGTTGTACAAGTCGAATACTATATGTATAGATGTGAATAATGGAGCCTAAGCGTACAAGTTAAGTTTATGTAGCATGTTAAAACGAGTTATCTAGGGGTTTCGAATTAATCTGGGTGTGGAAAGGGTTTGGAAATTGTTCCATTTTGAGTCTGGAAAGTCCCTGAAATTGTTATTCACAGAATAGTGAAAACTCTATGATTATAATTGCAGTATGTATGTCTACAGGAATGCAGACTCAAATAAACT
Organism: Terebella lapidaria; assembly: GCA_949152475.1. Lineage (NCBI taxonomy): Eukaryota > Metazoa > Annelida > Polychaeta > Terebellida > Terebellidae > Terebella > Terebella lapidaria. The sequence goes on along the minus strand of OX424555.1, from coordinate 62,666,841 downwards.
TCACATTCCCCATATTGGAATCGAGCTGTGCACTGCTAAGAGGCGACACATGTCTTTTACTACATTTCCTGACGCTTACTCGTACTTCTATTCACAATGGGAAGAAAGAGGTATAAATTTGGAATCGAGTTATTTTGAGAAAAAAAGTCTAAATTATGGGTGAAATAGCTAAATGGTTGAAACAGCAGTATGAATGAACCCGAAACAGTATGTAAAAACCACAGACCGACCTCCCACCCAACATGTGATCAATACATGAGCCCTGGCCATTGGGGATTATCATTGATGAGCTACAGACTGTCCCGGACTGACTCTGCTGGTGACCAAGACCATGTCATACAACCGCGGACCATTGTTGGTTTAAATTATTTACTTAGATTTTATTAGGAATATCAACACATGGTAAAAGATACAATATATGATTCTGGATTAGTATTTCTATTTTTCGGATTAGTATTTCTCCGGTCTTTAGTTCTTGAGTCACATTTCTGTTGATACCATGATGGGTTCAGATATTCGGTGCTGGATAATATGAAGAGCACTCTTTTTGAAGTTGGTTCTTGGGCCAGTTAGTCTGCAAGGAGGAATTCAGTTCTCACGTCGGAGTTCGCCTCTATGATATTGGATGATGGTATTTAGTTAATGGCTGTGGTAGTTTTTAGATCGGACCTATGGTCCGATAAGCTATTGCCATGACGTTGCGACCATCGTCCGTCGGCGACGTTGGCATCGACGCCCGTCTATATTTTTATCTTTAAAGTTTACGGTCGAATCGTTCTGAAGTTTTGTACACAAATGCCTAAAAATATTTCAAGACATAAGTATTCTTTACCTTTATATTTTTGCGGATTCTTTTTATAATGGCGGCCATTTCGAAAAAAAACTCAGTTTCGTGACGTGACTGCAATTCTCTCAAATACTGTCTGATCAAATAAAGGATATTGGTTTTCACAAATTCCCCTTATTTACCTTTGTAAATTTCGTGATGTGAATAAGGCGGTTTTCACGCTTAGGGAAATTTTGTTGCGAATTTTTAAGAACGTCTGTATTTTTTAAAATATTGGTCACAGTTTCTATATCTTGTTATTCTGTGATCAGGAATCGATCAAATATATACTAGAAACAGTCTGTTTGTAATTGCTAGAAAATTATTTATTATTTTGCTCATAAATCGTCAAAAAGTAACGCATTTAGGACGGACAAAATTCCCGATATTTTTATATGCATCATATAACGAACAGAATGACAAAATGGTTCAGTCGGAATGTTGTGAAGAGTGTGTATGTCGGTAATTGGACATGATCTGCATCAAATAAACTGAAGTACATGTTTTGCAGACAAGATTAACTTTTGTTGTATCAATTTAAAAGTGCACTTTAAATTATCTCTTTGTCCGTCCAAGACGGACAACGTGTCCCCCCAAAAAGTAATGTAACTTAATATTATAAAAAATAGGTTCTGCTCCAATATCGTAGCAACAACACGAAATATATTGGTACCATTGTGAAGTACTTGATGTAAACATCAGTTTTATTTGTTTGTATGATATTTTGACGGATGAACAAAAATGCGAATGTTAGGTGTTTTTTGTCCGTCCAAGTTATGTAACGATGGCAGCGTATGTTCTACCTTTGATTGCGTTACTCCTTTTGGCAAGCACGTGTTTCTTTTCGGATCCCAGATAGCCACTGATCAAGCTGGTGATGACGACAACCAGATGAGGTACATGGTAATCTTCACGAGAAAACTGTTCAACATTGTCGTCAGTCCGTCCAATTAATAACGATAGATGCATGTAACATTCGCACCTAAATAGTGCAACCTATTCTGCAGATACGTGTTCAATATCACAGTTTTAAAGTCAATAATTTTGTAGAAACGTCGCAGGATTGCAACTCCCGCCGTTTGGAATTTCCTTGTCATAGTGTGACGGATTTTGACATCTTAAAAGCATTCTCCTGCTGCGAACGTTACACATGAGGACGGATTGGTGGTGCGAATGTTATAGAAAGGGGACAGACAACTGTATGCGAACGTTATCAACAGAAGACTTGCGATTTAGTAATTGCTCTGTGATACTGCATTGCTATTTTATTTCGAGCCAAAACCTCCTGTTCAACAGAAAGAGTAACAAAATCACTAAATACATACTTTCGCTACCCCAAAATCGATTGTCCATCTGATCAGATGCTTTTCTATAATGCAATAATTCTAACGTTATATTTGAGGACGGACATTGTGGCAAACTTTACTGCTAGGACGGACAAGATATATGCGAACGTTACTAAGCAATTGGAGGCATATATGCTAAATGTTCTTTCATATAACCTCTTGAAAGTTCACTCATCTAAGATGAATATTACCATTCATATCGATAGAACGCAAAAACTGAAGCAATTTAAATGTATGGGATGTGAATTTAAAAGAACTATTTCTAAAGTTATTGATTTGGACGGACAAGAGATGCGAACGTCATAAAAAGACGGACAAAATGGTGCGAATGTTACTAATACAAATACAAATAGACTCAATACTGAATAAAACGATTGATAGCTATTTATAATGGACATGACAGAACTAGAGGCGTACCAAAAACATTTCGATTTACAATTCCAGTATTATTCAACGGCATGCAATATATGGGCGTCCACTTCACATGTTGAACGGACTGACGTGGCGAACATTACGACAATATTGACACAGCAGACCAAATGCGGCAGACCAAGTGCGACACCACCATTGATGAGTTGCAGCAGGCAAAGCGTGTCCCCCCCCCCTCATCAACCGCACAGTTGATGAGTTGCAATAGACCACATTTGATGAGTTGCGGCTGAGCAAGTGTGAATCCCCCACAGTTGATGAGTTGCAGCAGAACAAGTGTGATTCCCCGCAGTTAATGGGCTGCAGCAGAACAAATGTGAGTCCCCCACAGTTAACGGACTGCAGCAGACCAAGTGTGAGTCCGTCACAGTTGATGAGCTGCAGCAGACCAAGTGTGAGTCCCCAGTTGTTGAAGAGCTATGGCAGACCAAGTGTGAGTCCGTCACAGTTGATAAGTTGCAGCAGACCAAGTGTAAGTCCCTCACAGTTGATACGTTGCTTCGGAGCAAGTGTGAGTCCCCCATTGTTGATGAGCTGCAGCAGACCAAGTGTGAGTCCCTCACAGTTGATAAGTTGCATCAGACCAAGTGTGAGTCCCCCATTGTTGGTGAGCTGCAGCAGACCAAGTGTGAGTCCCCCACAGTTGATGAGCTGCAGCAGACCAAGTGTGAGTCCCCAATTGTTGAGGAGCTATGGCAGACCAAGTGTGAGTCCCCCACATTTGATGAGCAGACCAAGTGTGAGCCCTGCATTGTTGATGAGCTGCATCAGACCAAGTGTGAGTCCCCCATTGTTGAGGAGCTATGGCAGACCAAGTGTGAGTCCCCCACATTTGATGAGCAGACCAAGTGTGAGCCCTGAATTGTTGATGAGCTGCAGCAGACCAAGTGTGAGCCCTGCATTGTTGACGAGCTGCAGCAGACCAAGTGTGAGTCCCTCACAGTTCATAAGTTGCATCAGACCAAGTGTGAGTCCCCCATTGTTGATGAGCTGCAGCAGACCAAGTGTGAGGCCCCACAGTTGATGAGCTGTAGCAGAGCAAGTATGAGTTCCCCATTGTTGATGAGCTGCAGCAGACCAAGTGTGAGCCCTGCATTGTTGATGAACTGCAGCAGACCAAGTGTGAGGCCCCATAGTTGATGAGTTGCAGCAGAGCAAGTATGAGTTCCCCATTGTTAATGAGCTGCAGTAGACCAAGTGTGAGTCCTGCATTGTTGATGAACTGCAGCAGACCAAGTGTGAGGCCCCACAGTTGAAGAGTTGCAGCAGAGCAAATATGACTTATCCATTGTTGATGAGCTGTGGCAGACCAAGTAAAAGCTGAGGTATAGTTCGCTTACTCTGCACTCTTTCGTTTGGTCATCTCTATGAATTATTCGTGTACCTATTTTTTTGTGTACCTATTATTACTTTTTTTCACAGCCGTTCAGCTTGGCTTCTCGCGTCAGTCGTCGACGAAAAATTCGAGCCAGAAAATTGGATATGTAACATTTGTAAACATGTTACATAAAGCTTCTTGACAAGAAAACAGCTTGTTCCTTGCAGTTACAATTACAGTTGCACAGTCGTTAGCTAAAATGTGTCGATTTGTATATAGATTTTGCACGTCTGTATCCGACTAATACATTTTCAGTAAATTAATAACCAATTTTATGTTTGGCGCCAAAGGGCACGTTACAATACTGAAGTGTTTCTAACGTTACTATAAACATGTAAAGGGGTATTCCGTGCATGACTTCCATTATATATTGTTTCGAATAAAAGTCATTCTATATAGCCTATACAGGTATACTGAAGTCGAGGAGCAGATATACGGGTGTGCGTAGACACGGCAGTATTACACATTGGCGCCAAAACGCAGTCCGTCTTCATGATGCGAACGTTACTTTATCCGTAACGTTATATGTCCGTCCTATTTAACGTTAGCATCTTGACCTGACATTCAAGCTGTCTACGACAAATAATACAAATATGAGGAAACGAGTTTTTGTAATTGTATTATATATTTATAATAGTTTGAAAAATACAATTATTTGAGGTATAAATATTATCATATGTTCAGCAAAAAACTATTTACTCTATTTTGTCCGTCCAAAATAGCAAAATCTTCTGACATTATTTTCCCATTGAAAATTAATATATAAGAATCAATCTATTAACCAGAAATATTCAAAATTATACATGTAATTAGAAAAAAATAGCTTTGGTGATACCAATTCGTTTATCTCGGTGTCCTCAGAGCCGCAAGCGATCAGTGCTGATTATTCGCAATTTAGTGTCAATGTTTCCTAGGAGAATTTATTGTAAAATAACAGGAAAGTTATATATATTTGATGCGCATCTGTTGCAGAATGATGTGTTGTATCAAATACTATCAAAATTTTATGCCCTACTACCAATTTATTTTGCCCTTATGATCGGGAACCAAATTTCCGCTAAGCGTGAAAACCGCCATAAGTGTCGTTTGCCTTCAGTCGGCGGTCTGTGTGTGGAGGCCATTTTTAGGCGGGTCAGCGAAAAAAATGCCATTGAAAAATGTTTTGGGCTTTCCACTTTTCCCTTCATATTGGGAGCTGTATAGATTGAACTTCTAGAACACTTAGATAGCACCTGAATATTGACACATTCAAATAGGAAATCATATTTTGCGCTTCCAGAGGTAATCTTGTGTCCGACCTTCAATAACCTTGAAAGACCAAAACGGAATTTCTTTGTCGAAAAGCGATTATTTCTTGGACTTTTTTGCAGCCATTATCTCGAAATCTGTTCACTGATTTTTCTCTTGATGAATAAGACTCTCAATGGGTGCCTCTATAATGTGGATAAGTTTCGTTGAACTTGACCCACCAGTCTGCATGGCGGCCATTTTCAATTCGACGGATCAGCGAAAAAAAAATTTATTCGAAATTAGTGTCACTTTCGAGTGTTTCGAGACAGCACGATGTTACTGGTTCCTTTTAATTGTCATCAATTATGTATCACAGCCTCGTAAGCACTTTTCATATGAAGATTGTGGTGTGTGGGGGGGGGGGGGGCGTCAGACTTTTGTTTCGAAGATCAAGAACTCGTTTCTCGAAAACTCCACCCCCACCCAATAAACATTGAACGGCCCATTATATGGTATGCATGAGTCATTTATGTAACTTAGCTCAAATTCTAATACAAAAATATATAATTGATATACTCGATCATAAATATATCATTAAAGTGGTTTTGCCTTCGGAATTGGTGCAAAAATATTTTTTCCTTTCGGTACAGATACACGTACATAAAATTTGCTGCAAATTATTGAAATAAAGATACAACGGTTATCATTCAGGAGATGTTATTATCAAAAAGGTTACAAAATAGTCACTATATTTTGATAATTGTTCAGAATGGTAAGACTCAAAGATTTCCTGGATCATAGAAAAATTCAAAACAATGTATATATTTCCCGTTCAGCATTATCGGACGAAATGTTTTAGCTGACTTACCTAGACCAAGTTGCAAATCAGATCTCCCTTTTCCCGCCCCGCCTCTTGCCATGACAACGACACAGCAAAAACTGAGAATGGCTGCTCGCAGAAGCATGATGGACAGTCGTGACTTTGACTTTAGATGTCCGAAACCTGATAGATGTAATTCTCCTGTGTCTCTGATTGTATTTGATTCTTGGTTTCTTTATATAGGAGACATTGTTGATCTTCTGTGATTAAAATTACTAAATTTAGTGTGGAAAATTAATGAATTCAGAGTGGGTTTTCAGGCGAATATAAACATCAACATGGAGATACGTGTTTACTATTAATAGTTATGTATAACTAACAAACGTTTCGTAAACATCATGGCGTGAAATGTCTCAAAATGCCATCATAACACCATCGTTGCTATATTTGCATTTTACATATCTATACTTATTACTCGAGGAGATGAGAAAAACATGGTAGGTTATTATTCAATTTGTTCAATGATATCTCGTAGATAGACAAGTGTTATTCCGTTAGAGTTCACCTGTCACTCTACAGAAACAGGCAGAGCTTTTGACACCAGGCCAGGAAATGATAGAACTTTTCTCATCATTCTCGCACGTCAGACATTGTCTTCTCGTTATACTGCGACAGCTGGTGTTTACGAAAGGACGAAAGGACAAAGTATACGTCTATTGACTCCGTTGGTAGCAGGCCTTCCCATCTGTAGGTGATGTGCGATCAAAAAAAAATGCGAGGAGAATCCGATATAAGTAGCGAAATAAGCAATATAATCCGGCCAAAGAATCCGATTAGCAACGTATTTGTATCATGAATATACATGTGAAATACTGACTTTAATATCGATTCGCATTGACATTAAAATCGTGTTTATTCCATATTCACAGCGCGCAATCAGTTTGAAGATTTGGTCACTGGAGGTGGTGCTTTTCTGCAAATTTCACGGAAAACAGGCAAGTTAAATTTGAGGCTGTTGAGTTTGGTGATGTAAATGCATACTAAATTCGGAGAACTACTCAATGGAATACTATAGTTACGTTCAATGTACTCAAAACTGATTATTAGCGGCGATTAAACAACATGACAGCAGATATTTTTTTATGCAGAGCGAGCGCAATGTGAACATTCCCCATTTATCACCCATTTTACACACAAACGTATCAATTGCTCCGTTATACTTGACTGTGTCACGCATCGAATTTGGCATTAGATGAGCGATTCAACACTTTATCGTAAGCACACGCTAGAACCATGGGGGATTCTGTGATTTTGACAAAATCTATTTGTTTTTGTGGTTTGCCGAGTCCCATATGAGATGCAGATGTGACCCACTAGGCGATGCATCATTGACCCTCAAGGGGCTGAAGAAACGCACTACCATTTCGGTCCATGAAATTCGTTTTTCTTTGTATAAAATCACCAATTTACTCATTTCATGTTAATTTTTCTTACGAAAAAATAACATGAAAAAAATACGAAGTTCGTCATGTGTAATATTTGACTGAATATAATGCACATATTTACAATAATGCACACAATAAATTTCGCTTTGAATTAAGACGCCTCAGGTAACTGAAAACCATTGAACTATATCGAACGTAATTCAAATTGACGCTATCATATGTCGAGAAATGCGCAGGATATGATACTTGGAACAATAGGGGGTGGGCGTTCGGCCAGATGTGACCCACAACCACGCACCCCTAACAATTTTTGGGCCCATGTGGCCCACTGCACTCTACTAATACTATTACATTAATACCACTCACCCATTGAATGCATGCCATATTTTATCCGTGTCGTAGAAAATCTTTTGAACATGAAGAAAAATTATATGATAATTTGCGTGACACATTCAGGTGTGACAATGATATCACATATGAAGAATGTGAAAAATAGTAAAAATAGTACTGACTCTATTGGAGAGACAGATTGATACATGTATTTTGAAGAACTGTTGAATAAAAAACAGCACATGGATGAAAATTTTGATTATACTGTTTCTGTTTTCATGAACGAACATGACTGCAGTTTATGTATAAATGATGAGCCAAACATGTTAAATCAAAATATTGTGAACGATGAAATCTTGAAGGTAATTAATGATCTACCGAGTGGTAAAGCACTGGAGTTGATGGGATTCCTTTTGAATATTTTATGAATTCAAAAGACATGTTGATAACAGAACTTTGTTACCTATTCAATGTTATTCTAAATAGTGGATGTTTCCCTAGTCAGTGGGCTGATGCCATAGTTAGTCCTCTTCACAAGAAGGGTCCGACAAATGATGTAACCAGTTTCGCTTTGATTTCGCTTTGAATTAAGACGCCTCAGGTAACTGAAAACCATTGAACTATATCGAACGTAATTCAAATTGACGCTATCATATGTCGAGAAATGCGCAGGATATGATACTTGGAACAATAGGGGGTGGGCGTTCGGCCAGATGTGACCCACAACCACGCACCCCTAACAATTTTTGGGCCCATGTGGCCCACTGCACTCTACTAATACTATTACATTAATACCACTCACCCATTGAATGCATGCCATATTTTATCCGTGTCGTAGAAAATCTTTTGAACATGAAGAAAAATTATATGATAATTTGCGTGACACATTCAGGTGTGACAATGATATCACATATGAAGAATGTGAAAAATAGTAAAAATAGTACTGACTCTATTGGAGAGACAGATTGATACATGTATTTTGAAGAACTGTTGAATAAAAAACAACACATGGATGAAAATTTTGATTATACTGTTTCTGTTTTCATGAACGAACATGACTGCAGTTTATGTATAAATGATGAGCCAAACATGTTAAATCAAAATATTGTGAACGATGAAATCTTGAAGGTAATTAATGATCTACCGAGTGGTAAAGCACTGGAGTTGATGGGATTCCTTTTGAATATTTTATGAATTTAAAAGACATGTTGATAACAGAACTTTGTTACCTATTCAATGTTATTCTAAATAGTGGATGTTTCCCTAGTCAGTGGGCTGATGCCATAGTTAGTCCTCTTCACAAGAAGGGTCCGACAAATGATGTAACCAGTTATCGTGGTATTTCACTTCTTTGTTGTATGAGTAAAATTTACACTGAAGTTCTGAATAATAGATTGGTGTCATGGTGTGAACTGCAACGAAAATTGGATGATGCTCCGGGTGCTTATAGAAATGTAGGTCAACTGTAGATCACATTTATTCATTGTATGCAATAACACACATATACTTACTTGAAAAAAGGTGGCCGTTTCTATGTTGCATTTATAGACTTCTCTAGGGCTTTTGATTCTGTGCTCCATTCAATATTATGGTATGGACTCATTAGAAATGTTATACACGGCAAATTTGTAAATTTATTACGGTCTATGTACAATCAAATGCAGTCATGTGTCAAAACCTTATATCGTGTTACTGTTTTTTCTCGTGTACTGTTGGCACTGTGGGCAGATTGCAGAAACAGCTAGATATATTTAATGAATCTTGTAATGGCTTATGTGTAAATTTGTCGAAAACGAAAGTCATTGTGTTCAGAAATGGTGGATACTTGAGGCGAAATGAGAAATTTCACTCAAATGGAAACCCACTTGACATTGTCACTTATTATAAATATTTAGGATCATATCTAAATTGGTATGGTCTACTGCAACTAAAACCTTGTCTAGTCAAGCTGAAAAGGCAGTTTTCATGATAAAACGTTTCATTAAAAATATGGCCGCATTCCTATAATGTTATCTTTAGATTTATTTGATAAAATGGTAGTACCAATTCTATTATGGCTCTGAAATCTGGGTAACTGAAACTTGTGGAAACGTTGGGCTTGTACACAGACAAATTCTGTAAATATCTATTATCTGTTTCATACAACACTAGTAATGCTGCAATGTTTGGAGAATTAGGACGAACGCCTTTATCTTTTTTATATAAACTGAAATGTGTGAAATATTGGCTTAGTATTGTTCAAAGCATTGGGGATATTATTCGTGTGCACATGTATAAATTGTTGTTGAAATTTGATGAAAATGGTGGAGCAATTATATAAATAAAAATCACAATTTAACAGATTGTTTTATGTCAATATAGAAATCACAAAATCATAATTGTATCAAAGACCTAGCAAAGTATCTTTATCAAGCTTTCAAACTGAAAAATGAAATATAAAAATTGTTCGACATTATGATGTATTTGATGTGTGTCTGTTGAATATGTGTATATCCTCAATGTTTTATTGAGGTGTTGTTGCTTTGTTCTGTAAATGTTGTATATGGGCCATGAGCCTTACATTAAATAAAGAACTCTACTCATACCACTCCTCATATGTACCCCGGTGACATGTATAAGTTTCGTTGCCCTTGAATCGCTCGAAGTGGGCCTTGAATCGCTCGAAGGAAAAAATTGTGAACATATAAAGAAATGATATATTTTGAATATTGTCGTGAAGAAACAATTGTGAACATATAGGAAATGCTATATTCTGAATATTGTCGTGACCTTGAATTTGACTTTGACCTCATTTTCAAGGTCAAAGGACAAAATGACTAATAGCTTGCTTCTCTGTTGACTTTATAGCTTGGGAACCAATTGTGGACATATAGAAAATGCTATACACTGAAAATTTCGATGACCTTGAATTTGACCTTGATCTTATTTTCAAGATCATAGCACAAAATAACTGATACCTCGCTTATTATCGACTTTACAGCTTTGCAGTCAATAGTGAATATGAAAAATGCTGAATATTTTGATGACCTTGAATTTGACCTTTTACCACATTTTCAAGGTCAGAGAACAAAATGGCTAGTATCTCGCTTATTATCGACTTTACAGCTTAGGAATCAATTGCGAACATGAGGAAATGATATATGCTGATATTCTCATGACCTTGAACTTGATTCTCGACATCATTTTCAAGGTCAGCTCACAAAATGGTTAATATCTAACTTATTATCGTCTTTACAGATTAATAATCAATTGTGGTCATACTATAAATGATATATGCTGAGTATTCTCGTGACATTCAATTGACAAAAGGCTAATTTCAAAAATAGATATTGTCCGGAAACCTTTCTTAGCCCTTGGGCTAATTTTCGTATTAGCTTTCAATGTTAGTAGTAGCTTTTCGGCCCATCCTGGACTTAAATATCACACGAACATGAATGTTATTTCTCAAACATAGAAACCCACTTACAGTGTAAAATGACTACTCTGTGCTACAATACGGGTGGCGGAGAAAACTACACATATATTTACAGATGTGAAATTTATTAGTGCTACACGGCTGTTTTTAATTTTAACATTAAACATGTAACATTATTTCTATCGTAACTGAATGATCTGCTGTAATCGTTCGCCTGAGGGCGTACTCGGTCGGTCAGGTCACAGGGTTCAATCACAATTGGGCCACACGTCGTTACAGGTGCTGCAAAGTAATAACATGGTAATTCGCAACAAGATCAGATCAAAACATTCAAACTTTTGTTATTTATAAATTGAATGATGCCAGTTTATCAGGAAGATCAGCTTTGTGCTTACAGTCCGGTTCCTGGTCCTGGGCCGTTTCCTAGAACACAGAGGTAATTGCTAATAGTATACAAATCGATACTACTGAATGCTTTATCGATTTTTAAGGAATATTTTTAAAACTATATATCTTTAGTTAACTGAATGATAGTATACAAATCGATCCAGTGAATGGTACCTACAAAATTCTTCGAGTCTTACCTAAACACCTCGCAATGCAGCACTTTCTCGGGAATCTATAGATCTTAAAGTTGGCGGTGTGTTGTATGTCCCATTTGTAGTAGCACTTCCACGTCTCCGTCATGGTGCCGATCCCGCAGACCTGTCCCGGGCGTCCCGTGCAGGGAGTGCGGGACTCAAACTCACAGTGACGAGGTCTTTGGTAGCGAGAATATTTCTCAAAGATAACAAAAATACCTACACATCTCAACGGACATGTAGCATGACGTTGCATCGTCGTCATATTGGGGTACATTATCGGAAGCTACCGATTATTTGTATTTTTCTGTATGTTTAACCGACTTGCCATATACGGATGTTCTATTGTACACGAGTTAATGCGCTGACCAGTAGGGTGACCAAATCACTGATTTCGCTCTACATGTATAAATTATTACCCCCACCCCAGAACTCTGGGGCCTAGTGCACCAAACCGTCGGTGAAGCGTCGGTGACAACGTCCGTCGTAAAAACACCAACGTCGGTCGTGAATTCTGCGTCGGTGTGAAAGTTGGTGTGCACCAAGCTGTCGGTCGTAGAAAACTAACGTCCAGTGGACGTTAAATCTGCGACTCCTACTGAGCAGTCGTAGATGGGTGGTACAACGTTTGAAATCGTATACCATACAATATAAGTAGAGTAAAGTATTTTTTATCTGCGCGATATGTTCACATAACACTCTGATAGCGTTGGGATTGAGCTATTATCAAAATTTCAATGATTGCAGAGTATCAGTATAATCATGCTAACAACTGCGCTATTATGATGGTTGCTTGAACACGCGAAGAAGACTCAAATTATGAAACTGTTCTATATCATTTGTTATAAACATACTGTGAATAGCCATATTTTTCCAAATACTTGGATATATTTGTACAATTAACCAATGTACATGACAGATTATATTATGACAAGGGACGAGGACAGTGCTCATTATGTACCAAAAGGCATTTCATGTTTGATCCTTAGCAAGTATATGCATAATGTGCTAATCATTGCTAAAGTACAATACATAGTAAAATATTGGGATCGCGCAGGGAAAATGTACATTCATTGTCAACAGATTTATTTTAGGCTTCAATAGGTTTATGTTTGCAACTGCAGTGCCTACAAGAATGGTTACAGTAAATATTTGTAAAATGTATTGTCCACACAATAGTTTTCCCGAATTACACTATACGTGTATTTCCGATATCAGCCATCCATATACTATGCTTTTAACGGTTAAAACTGATAATCTTAACATTTATAAGCTCAAACAAGTATGTACCGGTACGTCGGTAGGCACGCCAACGCGTCGGACCAACGATCAATTTGCGACTTTTTGGTGCACACCACACGGGCGGTGATTTCACGACGGACGTTTCTACGACGGACGTAGGTTCCACCGACACTCAACCGACGCTTGTTATACGACGGTTTGGTGCACTTAGCCTCAGAAGAGGGCGTGCACTAGAGCCCTGCGCGGGGCGGGTTAGCCCGCACCGACCCGCCTCGCAAGAGAAACCCCCAACCCGCACCCGACCCGCACCCGCACCACAATCAATGCGGGTTCCCGCACCCGCCCCGCGGTCAACAGAACACAACCCGCACCCGCCCCGCACCCGCAATTAAAAAAGTCAACCCGCATATAACCCGCAGCAAACCCGCACTGAACCCGCAATCCCTCAGATTTTTAGGAGCAAGTAAATCACCGTGTTTCAGTTTGCATATGTCACTGACTACTATACCAAACTTTTGCCAAACATCAGATTTGCCTGAGCTGACAGATCTGATACGGAAACAACCCGACTTGATGTTAGCGGTCACGATAGTTGATGATAGATCCATATTTGACTGTTCTCATGTAGATTCAAGTGAAATATTGATTTTGGACAGATTACCCCCCAGCTTATATAACATTATTTCGTGAGATGTGACAAGCAAAAAAAGTACATTTTCTACTTCTTGTCAGCTTCAATTAATCTACTGATACCCTGGACTCAGACATTGAGTCTGCATTCTGGGGGCCTGCTGGGTGAAAACAACACTACATAATCAATTAGTAGCTTACACGCATCACTGGCTCTGAGCTTGAGGACAATACAATGCATGGGCGGTTGTCACAGATAGATAGTTTCACGGTTGATTGGCGTGACCATCTTCCAGCCTGGGCAATGAGGCATCGTAACCAGCAATGAAAAGTGGCCCATTGTTGAATTTTATTAGAAATTCAATATTGTATTATAATGACCAAGGCACATGCATATACACATCACATAAAAAATATATACCGAATGAATTTAACTGATATGTATAAGAAAAATAATTTTAAAAAGCATGACTTCAACAATACCTTGACTGTATGACCTTGACTAATAAACTCATAGGTTATTATATTCTTTTCACAATATCTAGCATATGCTTATTAATAACAATGATAATGGTGCGGGTTTTGCGGGTGCGGGTTGAAAACCCGCACTTTCCGATACATTAACCCGCACCCGCCCTGCACCCGCAGTTGGTGTTTTGCGGACAACCCGCCCCGCCCCGCACCTGAAAACTACCAACCCGCACCCAACCCGCACCCGCACTTTGACACATGCGGGTTCCTGCACCCGCCCCGCAAATGCGGGTTCCCGCAACCCGCGCGGGTTAACCCGCCCCGCGCAGGGCTCTAGCGTGCACTGCAGCAATTCGAGTCGCTACTGAACGATTCAAACATCACCAGTACCCCATCAAAGCTGAACACATGAATACATTATTACATGAAGGTACACATTCGAGAATTTCATAACTGTATGAGGGACATTCACCTTTTTTCCAAGGTACAGAATGCTGACAGCGAGACCTAAAACGTACTGTCCCTCTAGCTGTATGTCTAGACCTACTCACGAGGTCTGTAGCAACGGCGCCTCATATCGGTGGCGTCTTTGTCCCAGCAACAGTCCACTCGCTCACAATCGCCCTCGTTATCCTCCGGCTCTTCCTCTCGGTCTTCAGGCCTCACGTTACAGCGGTCGCTCCCTGTGTGTGCACAGTACAACGGGTTCAATTGACTTCCTTACACAGCAAAGGTAGGCTGGATGAGTTCGAGATATGGTTAGCACACTTGAATATACATGTAGTAGTGTACAGTAACCATGCACTTTACGTGCAACTAATCAACTACTGAGTGCAAATAAGAGTTAGAAAAGATAAATAGAAGCGTGTTTACTTCTTCTGTAACACCGCCGGTCCTGACTGGTCTCCCCCTCGTCATAACAGCAGGCCTTCTGCTCACAGTCTGCCCGGTCAGTGCTGTCCACGCAGATCCGACTCGAGCCGTGGATGTATCAGTCATCGTCGTCTGGAAGACATCGAAACCCAACCGGGATTAATATTTCAGCTATGATATCTGTGGGACACTCATTAGATTTCATGCATGTATACCGTATATATTACCTTTACTCCCGATTAAAATTTAGTCGTTGTTATTCTAATTTGTTCGCATAGAAATATACCGGTATACTGTTTTCTGATGAAATGTGTCAGATTTATTGACATATTCACAATAAGACTTAGCGCCGTGAAAAGCGACTTATATATATTTCCCTTCTGAATGTCCGTTTCAAAATTTCTACATCATGAGGGTGTGTTCAAGAAATGTCGCTCCTGTAGGCACCATAGGAGGATTTAGAGGGAGCGCACCCGGCGCCCCCCCCCCCCCCCTTTTGCGCTCCCAGAAAAGATTTTTTTCTGAAAATCAAATCGAAAGAAAAATGTAAGAAAAAATTGCCAAATTTAAAGAAGTCATCAGACTACCTGACTTCCTCAAGCGTCAACAAATTACCAACATGTCCAGCGCGCCCTGACCATAGCAACACAACGCATGCACGAGCTCGTTTTTGTCTGTTTTCACGCTGCATAAATCCTGAAGTCTGCCGTGCGGTATTCCCGCAAAGTGCACTCATGTGTGAATTGGGTTGGGATGAGTTGAGTTTCGTTGAGAATATAGCGTTGTTCAAAATTGTTCAGCAGTATATCATTCAGACTCATGATGAATTAAAAGCAGAAACAAAAGAAGAAAAAAACGAATACAATTCGCAGATACCACACTTGTGTAATCGTCTTGTACATATGTACATTTGTTGTTATGTAAATATGTTCTGCACTTTTTATGTAACACGTACCGAGGAAATCCCCTTGTGGCTCTGCCGTGGGTCATCCTCTATGAATGAAGTTTACACTTACATTTAAAATGTGAATCAGCCGGCAACATAATTGCAAATTAGTACAATTAGTACTTGGGAATTGCTGATTGAGAATTGTTGACTGTCAATTCTAGGTGTTTTTGTGTCACAAAAATCACAAAAAAAAATGTTCATTCTGGAACAGTTCCGCTGGTCACACAAATAATAATCTCCACTCTAGGTCACTTCTCCCTCGGTGCTGTTGTGCCCAGGGGCGGATCCAGGATTCAGAAAGGGGGAGGCTCAACCCATACCGATGTGGGACACAGCCATACCGGCATGGGGTCTGGGGCCCGCTCAAGGGCCCCAGAAGCTGAATACCTCTAGAAGCTGGTATTTTGAACGCACTTGCGGATGTAAGTATCAATATTTTACCACCAGTACAACCAGATTCGGATGATGCCAACAACAAACGTAAAATACAAAATTTTGGAATAGCATGCATAATAATATATTCTCTCTGGATGCGATCTGATTCATTCAAATATATATTTGGCGACGCGTCGAAAAGTACGTCCCCGTATTCAATAATTGGTCTTATAAACTATTTGTATATTGTTTCAAAACATGATCGTGGGACTGTACGTTGTACATGACACAACAGGTCCACAGACCGAAAAACTTCGGAGCTCAGATGATGAATACAGTCAGACCATTTACCTTTTTCATTAAACACGATCCCTAAATGTTCATGAATTGTCACCTTATTCAACTGGACATCATTCAACAATAGAGGAATTTCTTTCACCCGTTGATGTTACCTAGATACTATTAGATATTCTGTTTTCCGGGCGTTGAACGTCACGAGCCTTTGGTCCGACCAAATTTGCTCAAATCACAAATTTACATGCTTACATGCTGATCCAAAATCATTCGCTGATTCAATCCCTCTATATGAAAATGTGTCATCCGCGAACATGAAGATACCCCACCGAATATCATCGACTATATCATTAATAAAGATTAAAAACAAAAAGGGGTCCAAGATACAGCCTTGTGGAACCCCGGCATCCACGTGCAAAAAAAAGAACATTTGCCATTGATTACGACACGTTGTTTCCTATCTGCTAAAGATGAGCAAAACCAACCAAATATCTTCCCGGTTATCCCTTTACAACAAATTTATATAGAAGTTCATCCTAACACCCTGTCAAAAGCTTTGCTAATATCGAGAAATACTAAACATGGTCGTTACCCTGCTCCAAATTGCAGTTTACTTTGTGATCGTCATACAATAGTTGATTGATGGCAGAATCAAGCTGTTTGAAACCAGAGTTTCTCCAAGTTAATTATTCATTTTTGATGCAGAAACTGTACAGTCGATAAAGTACGATTTTTTCTTGAAGTTTTCTAACACAAGAATGAGGTACATTATCGAAAGCTGCAAATTGTTTGTGTTTTTCTGTGTTTTGGCCCACCTTGCCATATAAAAATATTACAATTTTCACAGTTCAATTATGCATGACTAACATTAATAGATATTCATAGGATATTGTCGGTGCTGACCAGTAAGGTGACTGAAATTTGTCATAAATACTGACTTCGATATGCATGAAAAATTTTCCCAAAAGAGGGCATGAATTGCAAGGTGAGTCTCTACCGAATGACTTAAATGAATTTGCGATTGGCGCAGGTCCCCATTTTCACATTAGCATACAAATTGGCACCCAATTATTCACATTTTAGTATTTCGTCTCACATTTAAATCTTTCTTCGTCATTATATTGGAAGGTGCTATTATACCTTGGAAAGTATTGGATTACCATACTATATGGCAGGCAATGATTCACATTTTAGTATCTCGTGTCACATTTTTATCTCTCGTCAAAATTATATTGAGACTGCTATTATATTTTTTCTAGGCTCATTATTCAGCTATAATTCTTGAAATCAAAACTATGCATGGACGTGTCCATACATGTATGGTGAGTTAAGATTTTCATCAAGTTTCACCATTGCCCAAGGGTTTCCTTTTCATATCCACCTGAGGTGTTTTTCAGACGTTCCAATGCAATGCTTAAAATAATCTCGATCGAGAAAAAATCTCCAACACTCCGTGCAGGATATTCGTGAATAATTGAGCTAGTTACGCCACATACATGCAACATAGACAGTATTTTGAACTCCAAGGTGTGATATAACATAATACCCAGAAATCTGGCGGGGCCATTTGGTCCCTCCATTATCATCTGTGCAAACACCCCGATTGTATACATTTTACATCATTTCTTGCCGAGAGGTGGCAGGAATTGAATAGCCAAAAATGAAGTATATTCAGATTTTAGGAGTAGCAAATTGTGTGCTTGGCTCTCTTGTTGCCATCACCAATGTTTTGGCGATAGCAGGCTTCTGCCTTGCAAAGAACAGAAAAAAGTCTACATTTTGTTTACTGATTCAGAACTGTACTGCCGGATGTATCGCTGGTCTATGCAGAATTGTCCGCGGATTCACCCAGTTGTTTTTATCACAAAACTGGACGCTCTGTGTGATTCGATCCTGGATGACTCGAGCATCTCTGGGGATGTATGTATACCACTTGGCAATGCTCAACATCGATCTTTATTTGTCTTTGAAACATATGACAGTCACATCTACTATGCCAACAAAAATCATTGTGATTTCTTCTATTTTTGGCAACGCGTTCTGGATCACGCTCAGTGCGATATCATTCGGTGTAGCAGAGTTGAAGCTTGGAGATCCCCAGAGACAGTGTACGCCACCGATAACCCTTCAGGCTTTCATGCTGGTGTTCTACTTCGTCCTGTTGATTGTAGCAATGACATTTCACTTCTTTTCCTTGAAGATTGCTCGGACTCGGACAGGCCTAACACATCACACTGTCCTCAGGCAAGTCAGGAAGATGAAAGGTATTATTGCCGTCTACAGTTTCTTCTGGATCATGGGACTGGTTTTCCAAGTGTTGTTCTTTTTCTGTGAAAGCTGCACAGAAGGGCATATTGGGACATCATTGAGTGCAATGTCACAGTTTGTAATAATTGCCCCACAACTGTTTATTCCCATCATTTTTCTGGCCAGAAGCGATGGCCTTCCACTACCGTGTCTCTGAAAAGGTTGTGTCTGGCGGAATAACAGAGTGAGCACCTCTAATGCTGGCCCAGAGTTGATCAGCACCAACATTTAGTAACAGTTCGTTCTCCACAACATTTCACGATGAATTATCACGCGACACTTCATACAGATAGTGGGTCTGGTAAACAAATACCCCATGAGCACCTTACAACATGGTCGGCAGCGAGTCGTTTCATTTGCTTTGTTCATGGAATATGTGTGTATCCTGAAACACAGAGATAGTCGTACAGAATAACACAGACTCGAGAAAACGATGCAAGTCAGAAAACTGAACGAATCCACCGACCCTCATATCTTGCTTAATGCGCAGTAAACCGCAATGCGAACGAAATGAAGTAATGAGTATAATAACGTGCTTGTACGCTTCATTGAAATGTATGTATCGATCTATTGCCGCTGATAACCAGATTTTAATGATGACAATAAAAAACCTAACATCAAAAACTTTCGGAATAGAAACAAGCATTTATAAACTCAAGTTCATCCATCAGTGAAAGACGCTTTCCGGCCGTATTTTTGTTTTAAATAATCGGATAAACTTGCAATTTCGTGTGTATCAATTGGGTATCATGCCGTAATTTTTCACAAAATTCCAGAGTTCTATCTCAAAAATTGAGAAATTTGGCGATCCAACCCAATGTTAAATTTCAGCCCCAACATGGAATTTCAGAGTCTGCACAAAAAACAACACCTTTTATTCGATGTGCGAGTTATATATTGCTTCAGAATAAACACATTTACTATGCACCGACTATGCACACCGACTATGCATTCCGACTCCAAATCAATGCAATAGGTTCATTCTGTATGGGCATACACATGATAAAAGCCCTGAGTTTGTTGAAATTTACTTGATCCCATTTCCGACTGAAATATAACATTTATGTTAGATTGTCAACTTTTTCAATTTTTGAGATATAATTCTGAAATTTGGTGAGAAATGATGGTATGATACTCAATTAAGATACGCAAAATTTCAAGTTGATCCGATTATCCAAAACAAAACTACGGCCAAAAAGCGTGTTTCACTGATGGATGAACTTGACTTCATCTGGAGCCACATCTATCTGCAACATTGTAACTCAACGGTTAAAAACAGTCAGGAATCCACATTTATGATCGTCGGATAAAGAAGTAATAACATAAACTAAAATCTGCTGTGACTGACCACAGGAATTTTTCCCGATTTGGGAGATTCCTCCTTATTTGTCAAAGTGAATTTACGTGGGAGCCGACGTTACCGTGTCAATTGCACGAATTCAAGCAGCACAACTCTAAACAGGAATGCAAGTATCTCAGATAATGTCGCGAAAAACGTACACCGGTAATAGTTAACGCGTGAGACAATCTGTAAACTCATCGAGACCTTTATAACTCTTTATCACGGAAGGTTCGTGATAACTGAATCGCCACTGAAAAGTTAGGTTCTAACAATGAAATACTTAACCGGACACCAGCATCACGTCCTCCCGCGGAGTCCATTATTCGGAGACAAGCGCGCTGGCCAAAATAGCTTCAATAAACATGGGTATCTACAGTGGCTGATAAGTGACATTGTAATAAAAACTCATTTATTTCTCGAAGTAATCCTGACTGAAATATTCAGGATTATTAACATAATCTACGCTAAACGTATTAATGCGTTAATATAATTACTTCCACGGAAATAACGTTATTTAGGCGGGAATAACATCATTTAGTTATTGAACTAGTAGTTTATGTTCCTACTCCTGCCGTGTGTGAGATACTAACCAAATACTGCCTACACGTGATTTTGTCTTTCTCTTGGTCGATAGTGGTTGATATTTTACAGTGTCACCTATCAGCCACTGTATTTATACAACGATAAACACTTTTTATAATTGGCTGGTATGTTTAGCTTTCTCCTCAATACTGTGTCATATTGTCAAGTACCTACCCCTTAGGAAGCACTGGCGCCCGCTGGGCCTATTGTCGTCCCAGCAGCAGTTTCCCGAGTCACAGGCGTCTCGGGTCATGTAGTTGGCCAGGATCCGCCGGAGAGATGGCATTCGGCAGTGTTGCTCATCTACTCGGGGTAAACACACAGCGTTACATTTAGAAAGACAATTTTTACATTGCGAATTTTCATCATTGGTGTTGTACATGTAGTTTGTTTCAGTTATTTGGACAAATTCCTCATATTTACTGGCTACCTAATCTATGTTATAGACGCTCATTCGATCACCGATTTCGAATACTTATATATTTTTTTCGATAATATTATGCTGCATAATGTACAGTTTATGTAACTGTAAAATACCGTAATTGCTATATAATGTGGCATATTTTCAGGACAGTAACGACCCGTAACCCTCACCCTCATGTACTCGTGCCCTACATACAAGACACATGTTCAACACACGGTCCATATAACCACACCACAAGCCCGCGTGCGTATATACAAGTACACACACAAATCCAAGTACACGGATTTCAAGAAATTTTAAGAGACACGCAGCGGTACATGTACAGACACAACATCATGTGTTCCACCAATCGCGACGCATTGCGGAATTGACATCACATACCCTGACCAATCAGACATCACGTAGGCCTACACAGACATGCCACATCACGTACACAGTTTGGCGGGAAATCCTCAGACACATGCAGACACCCACATTTCATATGGGACTTTTACATTCATTGAGTGAACATGTATTTTAGTTAAGTTGTTGTTTCACTGACAGCTTTTGATATATTCTCTTGGATTACTTGTGTTGCAAATGGACTAATGTCTTGTCATCTGTGCTAAAGGACTTTCATCGGAACATAGTAACAGTCGGGGTAAATATTAGCGAGCTGAAATTTTCATTCGGATATATGGAGGTGACTTGCCGTGCCAAACAAAGGATATTGTGAGCTGGACACTGGAGTCGTGCTTTATACACAGTGCTGATAGGGGCCTGAGGAACTCCTATTTCATCACAATAACTACCAATATTCATAAATATGATATTATTTCTAATACGTAACTTATAATCAATGGTGAATAATTATGGATATGATTTACTCTCCAATATAGATAATAAGGGCAATTATGCAAATAACAACATAACACAGAACATATTTCGTGGATAAATTTCTTCATAATCATTCATTTGAATTATGTCAGGAACAATTCAGTATAAAACAGCCAGTCAAAAAGCATTGCATCCAGGATTAAAGGTTGCCTGCAAGTGCACTATTTCGAAATTGATGAAGAAATTCAGACAAACTGGCTCTTGTTCTAAATAGGACACACTGTTCACATATGTATGATGTATTGATGTATATTACATAATTGATTTGTTTTACTTATTGCTATTCAGATCGCATTCAGTTGGTATCTGTGTGGCTTTAATATTGTCTTATCCACAAAATGGGTCCTGCAGCTTGCTGGTAGCTTGATGGTTTTATGTTATCGTAGTAAATCCGACCAACTTGGGGCTACTTTCTCTTACGACTACGGTGGCTTCACCTTATGGGACACCCTGTATATGAAGCAGAGTGTTTATCACAGTGTTCATAGCCGAATATCATATTTATCTCAAACTTGCATGTATCATCTGAGCTACACGCTTGTCTGTTTATTTTGTTTGTATATGCTTTGTCTGTATATTGATATAAATCCTTATTGAGTATTTTATTACGTCACATATACACCCATCTCTTTTAATATAAATTTGAGTGTTATTTTGTATATACGGTGCTTATTATATATTCAAATATATAATTAAATTATATATTTATTTTTCAGTTTCCAATTATTTATTATTTCCAGAAGAACATTCTAAAGAATGTAAAATAATTAACGTACTTGATGTTAAATACGCGTTCTTAAGCAGAAAACGTATTTGTTCCAATTTAACTACATATGCCTGTGGTCTCATAAAAATAGGTTACAAAACAAACTTTGCTTGATCAGATGGATTAATCAAGCTTGTTACAGTACTAGCAGCCTCTTTTCTTTTGTTTGTACGCCATTCTAAGTTACCTCTGACTTAACCTATATCACGCTCGCTTGGCTCGAACATACACGAGTAAGCTGGAATCGCACTGCATCACGGGATACAAAGCACCGAGAATAGTGGTAATGTAAACAAACTCAAAATATCTCCACTAGAAACTCGCAACGAAATCAATTAGAAAGAGGCGTCTGTTTGGGCATACAAGTGCATTATGTTTTCTTCATTCGATCAGAAAGGTATTGAAAAATCCACAACTTACTGCCAATGTCACTTTAATATTGAATACACGTATTTAATATAATATTTGCGTATTTAATATTAAGTTTGCATATATATTAATGAATACGCGTATTTAATATTAAGTATGTGTATTTATTATTAGGTATGTGTATTTAATAATAATTTATTACGTACGCGTATTTAAACATTGAGTACGTGTATTACATCGTTCTGGGAAAAATAAATGAAAACTGAATAATGAAACTACAGTATGGCATATATCAGCTACCGTAGTCTATTTAGTATTAAATACTCGTATTTATATTAGGTACGCATATTTAAACATTAAGTACGCGTGTTAGCATTAAGTATGTGTATTTGGTCGTTTTGAAAAAAAAAATTCTAAATTTATGAAAACTGAAGAATAAAACTATGGCCTATATCAGCCACCGTTGGGTATGAGCTAGAACTCGTCAGTCCATGAATGATTGTTCTTCCTACAACACTACATTGATTTTGCAAGCGTCATCTCTTCACATATCATTGAACGGCGACATAATTTGTAATAAGGTCGAAAAATCCGAGTATCATTACACAATGTTTTGAACACAAGTATATCCATTGTCACCTAGCAATTGAAAGGCTGATAATTAAGCGATACTCATCTATCATGGCGAGTTAAACCTGGAGAGACTTACTTACCTTGCCATAATACAGCATCAGTGCCCGCAAAAATTGCACAACCAATTGCGAACACGTACATCAACATCTTCAGGCAAATGCGTTTCTTTGGTTTCAGGAGCATCAGCCGTTGTTTTATATAGTAATGATTATTGACCACAATTACGTGGATTCAATAATTTTGACATCTTGAGATTGATATTATGTGGTTTACAACCAGTCAGGATTAATTGGGAATAGTGAATACTGACTGTAGAATGATTATTTTATCGATTCGAAAGTGATAAACGGAATCAATTCCGGAATGACACCTTTGTTATCGATCCTATGTATAAATATCTATAATTATTGTTTAGTTTCCATTAGATATTTGAAACTCTGACCTTTATCAATATTTCTACGACAAAAACATATATGTACATGTAAGCCATCAAATAGTACCGATCAAATTTCATTTGCAGAGAAAGCCTGTCATTCTTGTGAGAGGATCTTTTCGATTATTGATACTGACATACTTTTCAATGGAATCCGATAAATAACGTTTTTCATGTGGTATATTTTGTCTGAAGTGAGGCATATAGTGGCATGTTCGTTCACCCTAGATACACAAACATCTTTTATTTACATACACGTGACGGGTGTCTCCCTTGGAGGCCAAACAATTCGCCGCATCCTCGCGCTCATCCAGCACCTGGAGTGCCAGTTGCAAAGGGTTCAGAAGTAAAAATTGAAAATGAATAGTTGGTTTTGCACCATATTGGAATTCATATGTAAAGTGTCACAAAACGTTAAGTGGACAGAATTCGCAAAATGAGGCGATGAAACAAAACGTACAGTAATACGTATCCCAAAGTGTGCAGTAAAACAGCGTCGTGAAGTGAGTAGTTACCCGAGACTAAAGCAGACTGAATAACAGATGTTAACATAATAATATCATATAAACTTGGACCTAGACATGGTCTAAATTTCTGAGGCACTGAGCATAAATGTGGAGGAGCTCTTATTCACGTCTATGGTTAAAGCATGACATCAGTCAGCATACAAGGTGTGTGACAGGGTCTTTTCCAATATGGCATTCGTGAAATCAACATTACAAGAGATGATACATAGGATCCCCCTCCCCCTCTTAATATTTGAAATAAATGGAATACCACAATTATGAAATACATGTACAAAAAAACCCACCCAGAATGTCTAGTTCTGGCCCAAAACTTGTGTGTAGTGCCTATCTGTCTAACTTTTTCTGTTTACTTTTTCTTTATTTAGTTCATTTAGTATATATATTTGACAGCGTATGATACTATCTTATCCATTTATGAATCAAATAAAACGAAAACATTGTTTCGGATTTCTAAATTATATCCATAGGTTGTTGGGCAGTTGTATACTGATTGAGGTGTACAATAGAAACAACTACATTTAACACACTGTCTGCCCCTGATGACGCCAGTGTGTCTTTAGATAAACTGTTTGGTCGGGCTTTGTTTCTATTACAAAATGTATTTTACGTTTGTTATTGGAATCATCAAAATTTGGCTGAATTTGTGGTAATAGATGGATTTAGGTTGGACAGAATTAACACACTGCCCCTGATGACGCCAGTGTGTCTTTGGATAAACTGTTTGGTCGGGCTTTGTTTCTATTGCAAAATGTATTTTACGTTTGTTATTGGAATCATCAAAATTTGGCTGAATTTGTGGTAATAGATGGATACTTACATTATATTTATTGTATTCGCTTTACGGTTTTTGTGTCACATTCCACTTCAAGAAAAAAAATACATTTTTAATCTGTCATCGTTTCATATAATGTTATATATTGCTGGAAAACGCACACATCCAATCTCCGTTGGTGTCACATTATAGAAGGAAGTAGATTTGATGCCATTAATTTATCGCCAAATTCAACATGCGAAAATAAGACTGCACAGACTTTATATCGGATGTTGGTTGTGAAAAACTGAATATCAATGACACTCAGAAGTACATAAAACTTGAAAATGCTGCAGCTTCATCCTCGTCCGTTCAAAGACTCATCCTCCTCAACAACAGAAACTTGATGTTGAGGAACTGCGATTGATCTAACATCAAGGTATCGGTCTCGCTTCTTTATTCCTGATGGACTTTCGTCCCTGGACTATATTTCAATCTGCACTATGGATCGTCAGGTACATCGGTCGCTTTCGGAAATAACTCGATAGATAGTCACTAATCCACGCATTCGTCACCTAACGGATCGACAATTGTAATGGTATACTAATTGGTCTGCCAGTAGAGAAAATCGAACGTGTTCAGAGAATACAGAACACAGCGGCTCAACTAGTCACCGGTACGAAAAAGTTCGACCAAAAATCACCACATTAAACGTCCAATGAATGTGACTTGCATTGGCTGCCAATCCGTCAACGCATCATGTTCAAAGTGGCTGTTCTCGTCTCCAAAGTCTACGCGGTGATTTTCCGACCTACATAACATATCTGCTCAAATTTCAGGTATCCAGTAAATCCTTCGTTCCACTGCCTCACCAAAACTGTCTGTGTCAGTTTCGAAGAACCACGGCGTATGACGGCAGGGTGCTCAGTGTGTATACCACATGTGTGGAACTGTATGTATCAACCTATTACCGCTGATAACCAGATTTTGATGATGCCAATAAAAACCTAACATCAAAAATATAATAGAAAATCGGAATAGAAACAAAGCTCGGCCAAAGATTTATATTTGAAACCATACTGGTGTCATCAGGGGCAGACATTGTGTAATTATAGTTTGAATTCAGTATAGTTAATTTCACATTATAATTATAGATGGAACTAATTCTTTAGTCACTTAAGAAGAGGCTCCACTTTGAAGTTGTTGTGTATCAAAAAAAATATACAAATGAATAAAATGTCTTTCCCTACTCATTATTCGTTATGTATTTTTGATAGCATACATATTTGGCGTCTATAGATTACCACAAATGTGTTACCTATGGTACAGAAGTCAGACTCCGAAACATACGCATTCATTTTCAGTTCCAGTTCTGATAGCAAGTCTCATGAATCCGGAGTCGTACCTGGTGCAAAGCACCAGAGCTCCCCGGCTAAAAGAAGTCAATAGCTCGCTCACTTTTTTCAAATTAATTTCGTGCGCGTATTATATACGTCTACAATGTCCATGCAGGACGAATACCGATGTGAAAGCAATTGGTACTTCGTATGAATAGTAGTCCCTGATCAAGTACGCCCATCAAAAATAGCAAGGTGTCCATAAAATTCAGCACCGTTTTCAGCATGTTCAATTTCAATGCCAAAAATTCAATGTATTCGTAATCTTGTCTTTGGTCAATAGTGTACAAATAGATGACAATATATGCCATATGAATAAAGTGTACACAATTCGAGTACCGTCGGAATAGTTATAAGCACCGAAATATCAATATTGAAGTCGGTGGTGTTTAACTCTGAACCCATTTCGACTTTTATACATTGTTAGGCCTATGTATTTATTTTCAATTCCAGCCGACACGCAAATGTTCACGTGAATCGGCGATAGTGACGAATAGTGACTCCCTATATGAATTAACTGAATTATTTACGTGGAGCTCTGTACAACACACGTTCAAAGTATTTTCTCCTCGAAACCAGTTTTTCCCCCAGTCGAAGACTATACCCCCATGGGATTCTCAGAGAGCGTTTAAGAAGTCCCAATGCGGGGAGACAATTATGACGATACTCAATCCATGTTATTGCATAATACCATGTCTGGCTATTACTTTGAGTGTACCTATACATGTACGCGTTCCACCCTGACGGCAAACACACGGGGTTCAGGGGCTAAGAATTATAGAGAAATAGCCCCTAACCATGGTTCAGACCAAAAGTTCTGTTTACGGGCTGTTTTTCATCTTTCAGGGGGAAGTTAGATAGGAAATTTAACATTGGGAAAGCCCGTAAGGCTCATCCGTGCGACATGAATTCCATACCTAACTTTCCCCCTAAGTTGATGAAAAAAGCCTCGAAACCGAACTTTTGGTCTAATCCATGGTTAGAAGCTATTTCTCTCTCTATATATATATGGTTTATTCGTACATAAAAAGTACACTAGTGCATATACATGTAGCTGAATAAATAAAATATATAACATGTGACAGCGAAACAAAAGCACACATATTAAACCAAAGGTACACAAATGACACACACCAATATGTCAGTTTGTGCACAAATACATGATAATATTGTCGCATTCCTCGTGTGACATGTCCATGAAGATGTTATCCAATTTGGCTATAATTTTTAGCCCCTAAACCCTCTGTGTTTGCCCTCAGTTCCATGGACCAGGGATATATCACAGGGAGGAGCCGTTTGTCTGATTCTATGTGCATATGCCTGATTCTGTGGGCAAAAAGTCTGATTCTATGAGCAAATTGTCTGATTCTATGGGCAAATAAGCAAGTGAGCTACGGGGCACCAGTGAAACATGCTGGATCGACGGCTAATTTAATATCAACACAATCAGATGGCATAATTATGTTCTGTTCACTTCTTTAATCATTGCAGAATATGATTCATGTTCATTTTCTTATGTGGTGTTCACCGCTCTTCATATATCTGTCGCATAAAAGTGGAAAGGCTAGGCAGTGGAGCAGTCAGCCATCATAAATCACCAAAGACAAAGCGCTTCCAGTTACTTACCAGGATATCTTGACCACAATTGCATGACAATTATTCCAGTAAACATTTTGATCGTTCCTGGATGTGAAGTCAGCTACGTGATCCAACAAAATTGGATATAGAATAAAAATAACAGAAACAAACCTGATTCTATGGGAACAAACCTGATTCTATGGGAAGGGTGTTGTTATAACCATGGAACTAAGAGCTTCTCGATGCTGATTCTGAATAAATATAGTATTGAAGCTTGATTTTATGTTCTGTTTCTAGGAGAAGGTCAATATCATGGATGACAGATCGTAGCCCATAGTTCCATGGTTATCAAATAAACCTACCCATAGAATCAGGTTTGTTCCCATAGAATCAGGTTTGTTTCTCTTATTTTCAATCTATGATCAATTTTGTTTGATTAGGTAGCTGATTTCACATCTAGGAACAATCAGAATGTCAACTGGACTAATTTTTGTCCAGATACCGAGGTAGGTTAGTGTGAACGCTTTGCAGTTGATGATTTATTTTGGATAACTGCTCCACCACCTGGCCGTTCCACTTTTGTGCGACAAATGTATGAACAACGGCGAACACTGCATCAGAAACTGAACATAATGCATATTCTGCAATGATTTATGGAGTAAACAGAACATATGCCATCAGATTGTGTTGAGAAATTTGTCGTTGATCCAGCATGTTTTACTGGTGCCACACCGCTTACTTGCTTATTTGCCCATAGAATCAGACAATTTGCTCATAGAATCAGACTTCTTGCCCATAGAATCAGAATAATGCACATAGAATCAGACAAACGGTTCCTCCCTGTGTATATGGACTCTTGTCGTTCATGTGCGAAGCCCTAGTTCACATTGGATACACGGGAGACTATTGTAGAGTACACATATGTACATGAGTCAAATTAAGTCATATTCTTGTGTACTTGTTCCTAAATGTGGCTTACTTTGTGTTCATGCAAATGAATCAGTGCAACATCTGGCAACAAGTGGAGCTACTGGATTGTTGTCATACGTAATCATATACATTGGATAAACCAATCATGCGTGGCTTTATTAACATGATTTTCAGTTCCTAAAATATGACATGACGGATACATTGGAGGAACATACCATTTGATGGCTGATTTGATGCAGACACTATCGCCGCTTTTTCTACTAGTTAAAATCGTGTGTTAACTTTTTGCCTTCAGAGCTCTATCCAGCCGGCTACAACAGGTCAACCGGTACCATTTTTCAATGTTTCGCTCTCAGCCATGGTATGGCTGGTATTACAAAAATTATGTATAACTATCAAATTGGACTTTCTCCATAAAACAACACTCGTACATTGTAGCCATACACCCAGTAATTATTGTTTTCATTTTTAAGCCACCCTCTGTTGTAACATAGACATTTTTGGGAATCCATAATCCTGTTGGTGGAGCAGAATATAATATGGAAATAATTGATTAAATGTCCACTATTTTCGGTGTTTTGCCCCCCAGTATCCATAGAATTAGTTCGTATGTCATTTGTAACAAGAAAGTACCCATTTGATAGTGTTTTTCGGCCCCCAATTTTCCAAAAAAAAATTCTAAATCTAGTGTCAAAATTTTAAACATGCATTCTAAACTTCATTGTTTTTATCTATTTATTTATACTCATTATTTTTTATATCCCTGTACTTCTACTTTTACTACTATTATTATTCAATTTGTGAATTTCTTGTTAAAGGGTATATATCACGAAAATTGGATTTTGGTTTTTGTTATGTATGTGAAAGCACTATTTGAACTGAACAAAATGGTCTTTACAGCAGATTGATATTTTGGCACTTTAAATATGTATATATTTACAGAATCTGGCAACAGAATCACACAGCTAATTAATATGCAAATGAGCTGTATGACGTCATTGACAGACTGCATGTTAATTAGGCATTTTAAAATCGAATAATGATACCGTCTTTATCCATATTTTTTCTCCATATTTTTTTCAGTTTTTTATGTTCTTTAGTTGGAATAGTAGGTGATTCCATGATATTTGTGGTTGACATGGCAACCAATGGCCTGGCTGAGCCCTTAGCAACCATAATTGCTAGGGCCAATATCTAATTAAAAACGAGATAAACATGAATGAAACCATTTCAGACAATAGAGTAATAGCAATTTTGGGGAATATATTAGCAAAATGTCTGAACACAACCCTTAGCAACCAATACAGGCATTGGAAACCAGCGATAATAGGATGGATTAACTTCACATGGCTCTAAATGTCAGTGATTTTTCAGGCCTGTATCGGTTGCTAAGGAGTGTTTTGTACATTTTGTTGATCAATTACATAAAATATTGTCACTACTCTGCAATCTTAATTAGTTTGATACTTTTATGTTTTAACTTGAATACCAGCCTTAGCAACCTGATTGCTAAGGGCCAAATCAGCACATTGGTTGCCATGGCAACTAAAATTGACATGCACTCACTGACTATTCCTACCGAACGATATAACTGATAAGTTTTAGTGACCTAACATAATCTTGAATGCCTAATTGTGACATGTTTAAACGCCTCATTCAAAAGGAATCTGTCAATGACGTCACACATCTTATTTGCATACTAATTAGCTGACAGATTTTTCAAGACTATTGGAAGCAATTTGCCAGATTTTCAATATTTAAATAGCTAGATAGATAGATAGATAGATTTATTTCCCAAATCAGCAAATTAATAAAATGTGATACAGATATTATGATACAAAAAGGAGTAAAGTGAGATGGGAGGAGCAACGTAACCAATTGAGGTTGTCTTCCCGTTGCCCCCAAATAAAATAAACACATAAATAATTATATTCATACTGAACAAATAGTCGTAGTGGAGAGATTGTTAGAAGGGAGTTGTCCACAGCACGCATGTGCCACCCGCCACGGTGAATCAGGAACCGGTACATTGGTTAGGGAGAGGTACACGACTCGAGAAATATACTATATACAAATAACATCAATTCGAAAGACGAATTCAAAGGAGATGTAGATGATAAGTTTTAGCGACAGTCAGAGCACCTGGGATTGTCACAGTTCACAGCAGATTGATATGCATTCAGATAAGTGGATTTGACGGTGTGCTTGACTACATTTTTTGAACAAGGCAGTTTCAGTACGATATTTTGGCTTTGCGTTTAGCCTTATTGAAAATGTTCAAGTGCGTTTTATAACAGGCAATATTTTTTGGCGTCGGTTTGTGTAATTTTTTAAGGAATAATTTCGATAAATTGCGAGAAGAAATCATCAGTCCGTCTGTCATCCAGGGTTCGCGCTTTATTTGTCTATTTTTGGCATTTGTACATTTTACAGGAAATGAAGTATTGAATGGTACTTTTATTATTTCGTTTAGTTTCATATAGGCATCATCCGGGCAATCTGCTAGGAATATTGGTGAAAAGTCAACACAACTTAGTTCTGTTTTGAACTTTAAAATATTTTCATCAGAGAATGAGCGAGAATATTTTAGTTGAGGTTCGCTTTACTCATGTTTTGTTAAAGATGAAAAGAAAACACCAAAATGGTCTGCAATATCATTGATAACAATTCCTGAATGGGCATTAACAGTAATGTCATTAGTAAGAATATGATCCAGTAGAGTAGCAGATGTGTGTGTAACTCTAGTTGGTCTGATGATTCGAGGAACAAACCCTCTTGCGAAAATACCATCAATGTAATTATCTGTCTTATCATGGGAACCATATTTTAACAGATCCACATTCATATCACCCATAATTACACCCGTTTTGTTTTCATTCGTGACGTGATCCAGCGCTTCAAGCAGTGTGGCACTGAAAATATCAACGTCAGCACGGGAAAAGGAATTGGGACGATAGACAACACCAACAACTATGTGCTTACCGATTTTTGGAATAATCTCAACGAACAATGACTCATAGACATGCGGGATGAAAACAGACAGATCATCTCGGATTTTAAAATTTATCGAGTCTTTTATGAATAGACCGACACCCCCTCTGAAGCCGTCAGAAAATTCACGACAACGAGTTATAATATTGTGATATCCAGTAAGCTTAAGACGATCATCCCGATCACATCGAAAAACTTCACTAACTCCAATACAGTCGAAAGAGAATTTGCTTGTGTGCATATCACATATGAGATTGTGAAATTTGTCCCAATTAGAAGATAATCCTCTACAATTTAGATGAAAATATGATTGCACATGTGCAGAGCCATGCTTGGATGAAAATTTATCTTCTATCAGTGTCGGTACTTGGTTTGGTTCATAGTAACCATGATTATTACTGTCAAATAATTGAAAGTTGTTCTCAAAGTCTTCGCTAGTGTTTTGCGAATCATATAGCGAAGCCAAATTGAATCTGTCATCAGTCGAGACCTCATCCCAGTCAACTATGTTATCTGTAGACATCGATAAGATGTTCCTGTACACTGAGACGGGCGGTAGGCGTGGTGTGGACAAAACACGATGTAACAATCCCTCCCCAGCACTTAAAGCATATCAAATACATGTCACTATGACTGAGTTAATAACTGAAAGTTACCCGAAACTTATCCCCAATCCCTCCCATGTGCTCAGTGAAGCAGAAAACTTTAGAATACATATATGCCGAATAATTAAAAAAAAAAAATAGCCCAAAGGCTAAGATAGGTCACCGGATAATTTTGGTTTGGCCAGAGCAGCATTGGCCGGTAACATACCCGGAGATTTATCAATCAAGGTTATCAGTGTGAACATATGACCCTGAGATTTACCAATCAAGGTCATCCGTTGGAACTTCAATGTCAATACTAGTATTACACGTACATGTATGTGCGCGGCATTTGATTTTCTATATGTTCATAATACAAAGATATATCTGGGTGTAGCGTTTAGGCCGCTCAGGCCAAAAACACATTCAGACATTTGGCATTCAAGTTCATCTCACGTCAGTTCGAGGTCAATATTAGTTGTGCCATATATGTTTTCCTATATGTTCATAATGCAAACATAAGCTGCAAGCATTTCATCTATAGAGGCAAATCTGGGCATTTTTTGTTTTTTTAACCCAAAAAGGTTTTGACCTTTTAATGCCATCGAAGGTCAGATTCAAGGTCACCACACAAGTCGCCATATATGACTTCCCATTTGGAAGTGCCAATTTCTAATTTCTAAACGGCCGCCCTTTTGAAAAAAGTGCAAGATGCAAAAACTAAAAAATACCTCCTTCTTGATATATTTTGGGTATTTTTGTGCAAAATTTCAGAAAAAAGTTCGCCCGTAGACTTAAAGTTGTTTACGCCGGATGAACAGACAGACGGCTAGAT
The DNA here is from genome assembly GCA_949152475.1 of Terebella lapidaria. Classification (NCBI taxonomy): domain Eukaryota; kingdom Metazoa; phylum Annelida; class Polychaeta; order Terebellida; family Terebellidae; genus Terebella; species Terebella lapidaria. The sequence goes on along the minus strand of OX424555.1, from coordinate 62,632,882 downwards.
GGACGCAGGACACAACGTGACGGCAATAGTTTATCGGACCCATGGTTCGGTAACCTAAAAACAAATTGTCTCAGAGTTCGTTGACCCGATGGATTAATGGGCACGTGACCCGCCCACGCACACATTTACCAATCTTACTACGGACTCTACTTAGGTGGTTACATGCATGGACGATTTACTATGTATTGAGTTGTTTACAACTAGGCTACAGTTGCAGACTGCGTGGGAGAGTCACGTTACCACAACCAAAACAACACGACAAAACAGCTGATATGTAATTTTCTTCATCATTAATTGTATATATATATATTCACGTATACATACTCAAACCGACATGTATACACGCATATACATGCATATACACACACATATACCTATATGCATATACATATACATACACATAGAGTGTAACAGATAATGTTTACATACATGTACACACATATATAAAGTATGTAACAAACAATATAAGGTGGGAGTATAGTTACAACAAACATGATACTTTGTGCATGGTGGTTAATATCGCATATTGGCCAACAAACATGTGCAAGATGTTATTCCCAAGAATATATTTTCACACCAATGGTCACCTAGTTCTTGTATTTACCCTACTCATCATATATACATTTATGTATGGTGAAAAAAAGAAGAAAAAAGTCACAATCACAGTGTGCACATAGTAACAGTTTGTTAGAGATAACAAAGTGTAATATAAATGCAAGATCTTACTAGAGTTCATGGAATTGGTCACTACTTTAGCTGTTCCCTGATGTCCTCAAGTATTCTGCCCATCAAGTTCTTTCCGTTGAATTGGCTGTGGTCGTCGCGATCTTTTGCGTCCTTCAGAGAAACACCAGTGCCCCAGAATTCGTCGTGGCGATTGCTTTCTTGGATGGACCTGGAACCTGAGTCAACGAGAATTTTAGATAGGTCAGGGTTCTGGGAAAACTTCGCTAAGACACCTGTTTTCATAACCTCTGGGGCTCTCTTGACCCAGTCATCGCCAACTTTGACTCTGTCCCCCGCATGTTTGATGGCCACTGGATCAGTGCTGTCAAGGATTTCCGCGGCAACGGCGTAGTCCTCGTGGATCATGGCTTTGTGGTATTGAAAGTATTGTTCAGAACTGCAGAATGACATGTCATCGAGTGTGAACAGTTTGGGCTGGGTATAAAAGTTGCTGAAGGGAGACAATCTTCCACTAAACATGACATACTCATCGGTTCTTTCTGTACCTACATCTGAAATGTCGAACGGAACATCCCTGACGTTGTCCACTGTGTACAACTTGCCATCGACGAGGAGTTTTTCCTGAACGAGGGTACATTTTTTCCCATTCTTGATACCGAGTTGCATGACAGGTCTCAACGTACCTCGGTGGCTATTGAGTTCAGCTGGTAGTTGGTCGTTAATAAAGATGGGTGGGTCGTGATCTTTCAATTTCCGAGCACACTTCATTATCGCCTTCTTACCCGGATGGGTCGAGAATCGAACAATGACCTTCCTGGGACCAGTTTCAGCGGCAGATTTACGAAGTCTGTGACAGCGTACGATGGTGACATCAGACATCTCAGCCGACATATCATTGGTGAACAGGTCCGTCAGTGTTGATCGAAGATCAGACTCGGTTTCATTTGTTGTCTCAGGAATTCCGGATATGATGATATTCTCTCTCATTGAATATGACTCCATTCGTATCTGACGATTTTTGTTACTTTTTGTGGTTGATCGCAGATACTCAATCATACCTTGTTGAAGACTCACAGTTTCACGAAGCTTGTCCACGTCCGCTCGTAAACCATCAACGTCCACACGGAGTGCCGAATTCTCGTCCTGGATAGGCTTTAAGAGGTCGGTGAATTTTCTGTCCAACTTTTCTATGGCCGACGAGAGTTCACCTTTGAATGCTGCAATAGTCTCCTCATTGAGTGCTTTTGCCCAGGCTGGAGCTTGATCGGCATCGGAGTTGCGTGTTTTCTGTCGCAGTACAGGACCACTCATGTTCACAGTTGTTTACAAATGCAGAAAGCGGTGACGTAGACTACAGGGCCCACAGGTATGTGAACTGGTGCGAAACGGAAAGCACCAATGGCTGGTCAAATCAATAGCAAAAACTTGAAATATCCTTCATCTATTAGGGCTGATTCTGATATGGTATCCACATGAAGTAATCACGATATTAATCCATGGCCAATCACCTGCATAAATATTCCGAAATGTTTGTCCAGTAATGCGTAAATAATACACATGAGAGAAGAATTGAGGAGAGCCTCACGAACGTGACTTTCACTGTTCAGCCATTTTGCAATTATTAGCTATAGCTTTTTAACAAACAGAAATATCAACATTCTGTAAAGACTGTTCTATTCAGTTCAACGAGTGGCTTGAAATAAGTTGACATGTGTTTCATTCATATTGTGAAGCCACAGTAACTTGTACAAGGGATGGAAAAACAAACTAACAGTCTTGGTTGTAGCAATATCATAATAACCCTGCTTTACTGCGACTTACAAAGTGAAATAACACAAGGTTACCAATTATCAAAACTCAGCAAAGTATCAATTACCAATGATAATGAAGTGTCAATGTAACACAACAGCATCTCATTCAACAACTGATGATTTTTCAACATAAAGTTCAGAATATTAGCAGATCTAAAGTCAAGTTCATATATCAGTGAAACTTGACCGTAGCTTTTTGGCCGTAGTTTTGTTTTGGATCATTGTATCAACTTGGAATTTTGTATGTCTTAATTGGGTATAATGCCGCAATTTTTCACCAAATTTCAGAATTCTATCTTCAAAAATCAAAAAAGGTTTTGGAATGGAATTCCAGAGTCTGCACAAAAAACAACTTTTATTCGATTTTCGAGTTATATATTACTTCACAATAAACATATTTAATTAAAATACACCGACTATGCCTTCCGACTTCAGAATCAACTCAATATGTTCATTCCGTATGGGCGTAAATAAGATAAAAGCCCTGAGTTTGATGGAATTTGTTTGATCCCATTTTGTACTGAAATTTAACATTAGGGGAGATTGCCAACTTTTTAATTTTTTGAGATAAAATTCTGAAATTTAGTGAAGAATTACGATATCATGCCCAATTACAATACACAAAATTTTAAGTTGATCCGACTATTCAGAACAAAACTATGGCCAAAAAGCTTGTTTGACTGATAGATGAACTTTAGCATTCATACACCCATGTACAAAAATATTCTAATGCTGTCCATATTTTTTCTGTATATATAAATATTCGCTATAATCAAAACTCAAAGAGTTGAAAAAACATAGAAATATCCCTTAGTAAACACAACTAAAACGTTATTTTAGTGAGCTCTGAAAAAAGGCAAATATATATAAATTTTCATGCGACAAAATATATGCATGCATCCAATAATGCCGATCAGACTTCATTCTTGCAAAAGAATCTTTCGATTATTGATCTTGACTTACATTCTATTGGAATCCAATATATGACCTTTTTAGTGTAAATTGTTTTATCGCTCACCCCCATATACATAAACATTTTTTGTTTACACGTGACGGGTGTCTCCCGTAAAGACCACACAGCTCACCGCATGTTCGCGCTCATCTAGCACCTGGGAGCATGCCTGGGAGTACAATAAACATGGAACCAATACCCGAGTGCAGAGTATTCGGGGCGAATAAAACCAATGTCAGGCAAAATCGAAAATAAATTTCATGAACCCCCATGACCATACGAGGTCAAATCAGGTGCTCCGAAAATAGTGAGAATTTCCTGCCCCACATGTCTCCTCCGTCATGAATACCAAGATGTTAACAGGCAAACACAGGTCAAACCCAAGATCATGAGAATATTCAACATACATCATTTCCTTCATGTGCCATGACTGTTTCCCGAGCTGTAAATTCGACAACAAACGAGACACCTGCCCTCCTGTGATCTGACCTTGAAAATTATGTCAAAGGTCGAATTCAAGATCACCAAAATATTCGGCAAACATCATTTCCCGTATATCCACAATTAATCCCAAAGATGTAAAGTCAGTAATGATCAAGATATTAACCATCTCATTCCGTGACCTCCGAAATGAGATCTGGAATATTAACCATCCCGTTCCATGACCCTGTGATATGTCCATATTATTGTTTCCAAGCTGTTGGCGACAACATGTCAATAATAATCATAATCCCAAGCTGCAACAAGCGAGATATTTCCCCGACCCTGAAAATGAGGCCAAAGGTCAAACTCTAGGTCACAAGAACATTGATCACACATCATTTCCCACATGTCCACAATTGATTCCCTACCCGCGAAATCGACAACAGACGAGATATCAGCCAACCTTTCCTGAAAATATTGTCAAGTATTTTGTGCAAAATTTCAGAAAGACTCGACCACAAACTTTAAAGATGAAAATATAGACGGACGGACGACGGAATCTGAGTAATTTGAGTTTTAAATGGAACATTACTCATATTAAACAAAAGGTGTATACTGGGTGTATGTTTGTAGGTCACCAGAATCACACCGTGTAAGCCCTGTTGGACACCTGAAAGGAATCCACCCCAGGTCGCTAGCAAATTCGAGTGCCTTTGTCTCAAAATGTAATATTATTGAAATAATTAAATAAAAATGAAATCAAATAAAATGTTTTTTTCTCTTGTTTTTTAATTGTTTTAGATTTTTCATTGGCATCATCATAATCTCGCAGTACCTTGATCATTGACCCTAACACCTGAACACGTCGAGCGGTACGTCTGTGAACCACTGCCATGTTAGAGAATTGATTTCTTCATTGCCAGTTTTTCCTATTTTCCGTTTACGATCGCTGGGCGCTTTGCTCTCAATACTCGTCCAAAACTTCAGCCTTACGCTTGACAAGTCGGTTTATCTGGTCTTTCCTGACCCCAAAACACAACACAATCATCGCCAACTTTGCGCGAACTTTGTAATTTATCATAGAGTTCAATCGGCAGTGACTGTTGCGTCTTGTTAGCCATGCATGGATTCACCATGTCTGCGATTTGAAATCACATCAGGGCGTTCCGCCTCTTGTTGTATTAAACTCTGGACATTCTCCGAATTCAAATTCACTCGATGAAGCATGATCCCCCCCCCCCCTCCTTTTCTTGCTTCAAGAATGATGGGGGTTTGCTCGACGATATCGCTTTTTTCCAAACTCAAGGTAGTTTTTGAATGAAATATCTGCAAAAATAATTATTAAAAAGACACACACAACAAGTCATGTCTTGTGCTGTCACAGCATCTTGGGCATGGGTAATGTCTATTTGTGTAATTTCTTTTTGTTGACATTTTCTTTAGTATATATACTCGGATTTTTCTAACTCGTTTACACAGTTTTTCGCTAATATTTTTGTGATGCTGAATGCTATCGATCTATAATTTGGCATACTTCACCTGCGAGTCAAACGGAAATTTTCTACGAAATTTCAGACAGCTATCACGAAAATTTAAAAAGTTGGCAATCTACCCCAATGTTAAATTTAGCCCTATTATTTAATTTCTGGGCCCGTACACAATTTTGTGCATTTGCTCGGTTTTGTAGCGGAGCAATGTTTCAAAATCAACATGTTTTTGTGGAATACACCCCAGTGTATCTTCTGGTTCAAAGTTACTAGAATATTTCGAATCCTGATGGGTGTAAACAGGACCAATTCCTCGAATATGCTCAGATTCTCGAGATCCCGTTTTGGCCTGAAATTTAACATTGAGGTAGATTGCCAACTTTTTCAATTTTAACGATAGCTGTCTGAAATTTGGTGGAAAATTGCCGTTTGCCTCCCAGGTGAAGTATGCCAAGTTATGGAACGATAGCATTTAGCTTCACAAAAATATTAGCGAAAAACAGTGTAAACGGGTTAGAAAAATCCGAGTATATTTATAGTGTATATTATCTATTCATACACTAGCGAACTGTATTCGCCTCTAGAAAATTTGCTTTATTCTTAAATCTGTCGTCGTACACACTCATCCGCCGTTAACTTTGTGTCACATGACACAAAGATCTGAAGTAAGTTTGATGTCGGGGAATGGTATATCGTGAAAATCATCACCAAATTCCACCCTCGTAAATAAGCATTGATTGCATAGACTATATCTTGCTGATAGTTCTGAAAAACTGGGCGACGCCATTCCGTCGTCTTATCAAACTGAGCGAATTTAGGTCGTGGTCTTAGTCATTAACCGACACCATGTCGTGGTCTAAGTCATTAACCGACACCCTGTCGTGGTCTTGGTCACTAAACACCATGTCGTGGTCTTGGTCACTAAATAACACCCATGTCGTGGTCTTAGTCACTAAACACCATGTCGTGGTCTTGATCACTAAATAACACCCATGTCGTGGTCTTAGTCACTAAACACCATGTCGTGGTCTTGATCACTAAATAACACCCATGTTAAAGTTATCAGACTTGATATAGCGCTCTTTTCAGCCGAACTAAATCCGCTTTCAAAGGCGCTTTACACTTTAACCCCAGTCTGAGTGATTGTACTTGGAGCAGCCACACTCAAAGCGCTCTATACAACACCCATTATCAACCGGTACCCATTTAATCCTGGGTGAAGATAGACACATCAGTGGTAAATGCCTTGCCTAAGGACACTAGTGAAACGGCACAGCAGTCCAGCTCGAGACTCGAACACCCCCAGGATCTTTGGATTACGAGTCCGACGCCTTACCACTGCGCCACTCACTCCACATAATAACGTATATACCATGTCGTGGTATTAGTTACTGAATGACGCCATGTCGTGGTCTTATAAAATTTAACAACACCATGCTGTGGTCCTATGAAACTGAACTGTGCTTTTTCGTGGTATTTTGGCACCTTGTCCAATCATGGGACGAGGTTGCTTCCACAACAATGATTCATTTTGACAACAAAATAATAGTGGTATTTCGAAATGTAAAGTATTATACTCAGACTGTGAATCGTTGTCTATATTGACCAGTCACACTATCAGATATGTTCGCAATCCAAAAAAACTATAATCTATCTACGAATTAAATAAATCTCAAATCATGAATGGAAATGATCTTATATTTCTTACATGATCTTACATCTTTGTTTTTGTTTTTGTCGTTTCTTTAAATGACAACAGTTAAAGACAGCACGTGCTGGAGCAAACCAAACTCTTGGTTGTAACAATATCACAATAGCCTTGCTTTATTGCGACTAACGAAGTGATACAACACCAGGTTACTATAATATCACAACTCAGCAAATATCAATCAACAGGCGATGAACAGCGTCAATATAACAACAACATCTCATTCAACAACCGATGATTTTGTAAGATGAAGTTCAGCATATAAGTTATATTTGTACACACGTGTAAAATTGTAGATGCAATCTATCAAAATATTCTAATGTTGTCATATCGTTTTAAATCGAATATTAGTTATAGTCACAACTCCATTTAATATAATGAGCTGTGAAAAGGGCAAGAATATATACGTTAAGCAACAACAATATAATATCTGTATCTTTTAAGACCATGTGTCATAGGCCAATAATAAATGCTTTGGTGACGCGTCACATTCACGTATATGTACATGCTATGTAGATACATGTACAATTCGGTGAAACACCGCATGCTGGTGGCCAAACTGTCCCCTGCCCAATAATGCTGTGCGGTTCGAATCAGCTGAATGGTGATGTTATAACACAACACAGATACTGGATTTCTTGCCAGAATTCTCTTTTTCTTCTTTCGTAGCTTTCTTCGCTTTTGGTTCCCGTCTTTTCTTTGCCTGAGCCTTCAACGTATCTTGTAACGGTGCCTTCATAGTTGAGACCTACAATCGATAGAAAGTGTTTTGAATTACATATATCTCTTTATATTAAACACGGTGACCACATACATAATTTATTATGCAGGCAGCGTTTATGTATCCTTTCCAATTTCTGAAGTCTTCTGAAGTCTTCTTACCACCATACATAATTTAATAAGTGGAGAAGCTTATAAGAGACATTTATTTTTATAAAGTTAGGATATAACTTTTCTCTGTAGAATTATTTATTCACTTTTGAAACTGGAAAATAAATATTGCGAACCGGGAATTAAATATTTAAACCTGGAATTAAATGTTAAAACCGGGAAATAAATATTTAAACTGGAAGTAAATGTTCAAACCTGGAAATAAATAATCAAACCCGGAAATAAATATTCAAATCCGGAAGATGAGAATTAAAACCAGGAGTTAAACGTGCAACTGGGAAATAAATATTCAAAGCTGGATATAAATGTTCAAACCGGGAAATGAATATTAACCCGGAATTAAATATTCAAACCGGGAAATAAATATTCAAACATGGAATTAAGTATTAAAACCTGGAATTAAATGTTCAATCCGGGTAATGGATATTAAAACATGGAAATAAATGTTCAAACCTGCAATTAATATTTCAAACTGAGAAATAAATATCGAAAACCGGAATTAAATATCTGAACCTGGAAATAAATGTTTCTGGGCTTTAATAATCATTTCCTTGTTTTAATACTTAATTCCGGGTTTTAATATTCAATCCCCGGTTTAAATACTTAATTCCGGGTTTGGAAATTTAATTCCAGGTTTGAGGATTTATTTCCAGATTTTAATATTAATTCCAGGTGTTAAAACTTAATACTATGTTTGGATACTTAATTCCGACTCTGAATATTTAATTCTGGATTTGGACCTTTATTTCCAGGTTTAAATCTTTATTTGCCGGTTTGAACATACAATTCCAGGTTTTAATACTTACTTCCGGGTTTGAATATTTAATTTCGGGTTTGAACATTTAATTCCCGATTTGAATATTTATTTCCCGGTTTGAACATTTAATTCAGGTTTTAATACCTAATTCCGGGTTTGAATATTTAATTCTGAGTTTGGACATTCATTTCCAGGTTTAAATATTTATTTCCCGGTTTGAACTTTTAATTCCAGGTTCTAAATATTTGGTTCCCAGTCTCTCTGGTTTTTCCTAGGGAGTAAATCATTCTTCAGAAAAAAAAGTTAATTCATAAATAAAAAAAGTGAATGTCCCTAAATACATAGGACATACCCTGGGACTATTTTCGGTCAGTTCCTTAGATACGCACATTGACCGTTTAGGATGTGGACTTACAAAGATTCATGGTAATATTAGTACTTACCTTGATGATTTCTGGTATGGACGAGCTGGATTGCGATCTGGACGGTTTTTTGGGCAGAGCGTAGTTTGTTTGACGCCATTGTGTCATCAGCGGGCGTGGGCGTAATGGTAAATACGAGCAGTCTGCGAATGCAAATTCAGTAATATTGTAATGAAGTTTAACGTAACAAAATGATTGAACACGAATGCACAATGGTGTGCGAATGCAAATTCAGTAATATTGTATTTTCCATTAAGTTCAATGTAACATAATCGAACAGAGATGTACAAATCCACCCACCTTCGTTCATATGAAGGCTGATTTGACTTTCCGACTTGATGGCGCCGGCTGGTGAATTATGTAAACACAGTAAAGGCACTTCCACCGAGTTCTCGAGGAGGACGACAACGTTACCAGCGTAGGCCGAGATCCCGAGATCCAGGACAGGCCTGTGCATGTCAAACATCGTCACTGGTCGCCCATTTGACACGTCCCAAACACGTATGGTGCCATCTCGTGAACCTGTCGTGTTAGGGATAGATTATTGAAGTTCAAACGATGTAGTTTGTGAATAACCTAAATGTAGTGTGTATGTAACAACTGATGTCATCAGGAACTTGGGGCGATCTAGGCATACATTATCACTGAACAGTATACATCACGATCGCTCTCCTGAACCTGCTGACCTGAGAGGGCGAGGGTGCTGTCTCTGGTGACTCTGACAGACGTCACTGGCTGGGTGTGTCCGCTCAGGGGGTGTTCCACTAGGCCCGTGCACAGGTTCCACACGAGCAGGCGCGTGTCCAGTGAGCCGGACAGCACGTGACGGGTGTCCCCCGTGAAAGCCACACAGCTCACCGCATCCTCGTGCTCAACCAGTACCTGGAGGTGAAAGTTCGAAGAGGTGTTTTCATTAGTTTTTCGCGGATGCGAAACGTACAAAAAGAACGAATGTTCTGTTCGATGTCAACATGCGTACCGACACATAATCAGCACCCGAATTTGGTTACTAGATAGTTCAGCTGCTCCGACCTATATGAATACACTAGATTGAAGAGATTCACCCACCTGTGTCAGTTTGCCGGTACACGCCTCCCACACTTTGACTGAGAGGTCTGCGGACCCAGTGGCCACGAACTGGGAGTCCGGCGAGAACTGTACACACGTGATCCGGTCCGTGTGGGTGATGGTCTGGATCACAGTAGCGTTCTCAACATGCCACAGGCGTACACTGAATACAGAGGCGATGACAACGTATACAGTATTATGATGTCAACCATTTAGAGTGTGAGTCTAACATCATGTGAGCATCAAATTTATAAATTTTGTATATGCTATTAAACATTGATTAAAATTATGGAAATCATTAACTTAATGAATTCATTTAGAACATATCATATGATGAGAAAGGTAACCACAGACTGATCATATCGGCGCCCTGAATGAAAACTGAAGCCCCATGTAAACCCATCTCCTCACTTTTGCTCCTTATCGTCGCCGCAGAGGCCAATCTCTGTGTTCGGTGAGAGGCTGAAGACCTGGGTGTGTCCGTGGAGGGTGAGGACGGTCTGACCATCCTCGGCTTCCCACAGCCGGATCAGGTGTTTCTCGTCCGCCGACAGGATCCGAGTGTTGTCGCTCAACGGCTGTACGGCCAACACCGGGCTGTCGTGTTCCTGTAGCGAGTCAGGGACAGGATGATAAGATGAGATAATGGCATACCCTCTGGGGTTCATGAGTTACATTGCTATTGGGAAACCGAAGCACTATAAAGATCAGAAAAAAAATCACAATATTGTGGATGAATCTACATGTGACATGTGCATGCATTCACGAAATGAAACGTCATGAATCTCTCCTGTGGCGGGGCATTTATGTTTATAAAAAGTTGTCCATCCTTATAAATAAACACAGTGCCCTTTGTTTACCTTTGTTTACTGTCTCGACCCTCTGGGACCGTTCTACACACCTTATAGTCTGTGATGACGCAACTCATGATGATGCTCCAGACCTTGACGGTTCTGTCCGCGGACCCGGACACGGCGAATGTGTCCTGGGAGGCCAGGGCCACACACGAGACCGGTGCCTTGTGACCCTCCAGGGTCGTGAGCAGGTCACTGATCTCCAGGCTCCACAGCTTCACCAGGCAATCGTTGGCACCTGGGCGGGTGGGTGGGGATTGTGGGTTTTGGTATCTTCATAACGTCATAACAAATGTTGGCGGACAATTCACATTTCAAAACTACACTTTATCACATTGGGTGATCATGCTTCTACCATAGTTAAGAGGTTTGAATAGAAGACGTTATGATATTCGTATATGAACTTGACAGATCTAGAGATCATACCCGTAATGAGCATCTTGTCATCAGGTGATATCGCGAAGCATGTCACATTTTTCGCGTGCTGGTTTTCATTGGCAGTTAATGGTTGTTGTTCCTTGAATAGGGTCCAGGTGTGAATGGTATCCTATAGTAATAACACCACAATTATTGGTCAGATTAACACTGATGAATGTCATGAAAAGAACCTTCACGAAAAAAAAATCATAGCACCAATTGAAAAATAGTGTGGGAAATTTGATCCTTCTTTATACATTAAAATGCATCAGTATTCAAAAAATGGTGCCGCTGGAGATTTTGTGCATCGCTTGTAAAGCGGCAGTACCTTGGAGACAGAATGGATGAAGTGCTCATCTGCAGAGAGTCTGACGTCACTGACGGGCGCCGCCGTCTGGAAGGACTCGAGCAGCTGGCCCGTACAGAGGTTGTACGTGTAGACGTTCCCGTCCTGGCAGGCGGCCACGCAGTGTTCACTGTCACCTGTCACCTGCACGCTGCTGATCTATATGGCGGAAAGGCCAGGATCATCAATATCGATCAGTGTTTCCAATTATACAAAAAATTGAAATGCGCATGTATCAGTACACCTAGACGCTACCCTGAATTTTGAGGTTCTGAGGATTTTATTGGATCTGAGTACCATTGCACTGACATTACGACAACATGAGGAAAATCCATACAGGTTTTTCCCGGCCTAACCTGAAAAGCCGTACACTGACCTGTCCACTGTGTTTGGTCATCGAATGACACTGAGTGCCCGTCGTCAAACCGTGCACATTGAAACTAGTATCTTCACACCCTGTACGGATATAATTCCACATCATTGGTGTGAAATATGACAGATATTTTCTTTTCGACGAAAAATTCATTCCGTTTGTTTTACAAGTACTGTACATCAAACGATCTACCCCATGAAGGGCCTTATACACATTAACATGAATCAAACGATTTCTGGATCACGGCGAGATGTACGTACCGTAGACCAAGAAGCTGTTATTGGGTGAGAGTGCCAGACTGGTTACAGGACTCTGTATCTCGTCCAAGGAGTACAACAGCGTCATGTCTTCAAAGTACCAGGCTTTTATCTTCTTATCTGTCGAAGCTATGAGGTGGAATGCAGATTTATTAAAATAGGTTTAATGGAAATTTGGCTCAAATCACCACGACCACCTCGTTTCCAAAACCCCTTCTTGTATACTCAATTCGCTCACCTAATTTATTGACAGAATGAATACTCAGTTATCGCCTCTTATATTCATTCAGGGTTTCCACCCTGTCCACGAAGTACATACCGCTGACGAGTAGGTTATCGTAGCTGTTAAGTCGTAGACACGTGACGGCTTCGGAGTGTTCTTTCGCGGAGACCTGTACTTCCTGAGTGTACATCTGTATCACCTTGATAGTACCGTCCTTATAGCCGCACACCATGACGTCATCGGCGGCCGTCAGAACCACACAGAACACTGCGACCTTGTGCTCCCTATAACACGCATGGTGCCGTTGTGATTATATGGTATAGATTGCAGCAATGAATATGTTTCGTCCTAAGATTGGAGACATTTTAAAACTAATAAATCTTATGGGTAGGCCTGCTGTTTGGAATAATGTATGCATATAACTGCATGGATTTGATAGAGAGTGATGCCTACAAGTATAGTAGCACATTACACGACGATATTATAGTAGAGACCTTATAGCATCACGGATCCTCCCTGATGGTATATTCCACACACGCACGCTAGTATCGAGCGAGGCTGTTATGAGAAACGGCTCGTGATTGGTCACAGCCAGACACGTGATCGCGTCCGAATGGCCTGCAAGCATGATACCGTATTTAATGTGACGAAGTATAAAAATAACAAACAAACGAAGTATAAAATAACAAATGAAGTCGACGAGAGACAAGTGAGAATGACACACCTGAAAAAGACTTGATGAACTTATGAGAAGCCATGTGATACATTCGAACTTCATCTCCATGCGCACAGAAGATGTACTGGTCGCCCTTAGAGAGGCAAGCCTTGGAGACCGCCAGTTTCAGGGGCATAGTGGCCACCATGGGGACTCGTGGGTCTGGTAACCATGACGATAGAGGCACCAGTATCGGGAGATGGTATGAGTCACACCACTCCATCGCTTCTTGGATCAAACTTTCAATGTGGGACCCATACTGGCCTGTGAGAAATCACGAAAGAGAAATCACGAAAGTTGGAAATGCTACGGCTTTCGTTGCAAAAGCACACATCTTTTCGAATCTTAATTCGGATGTGTGCAAACCTTTGACTCGTCTCGATGAACCCCGCTGCTATTAAGTAAGAACGATAACAGTGCCCACCTCTCATGTTTCTGAGTCGGCCGATGAGCTCACTGGCGAGCTGCAGAGGTTCGGCGGCGAGGGTGTCTCGTCCAGCCAGCATGGCCGACATCAGCAGGTGAATGTCCGCGTCCATGACATGTTTACAAGCCGTGACCAGCGCCCCGAGCAGCACGTCCAGAGACATACCATGCAGCGTGGCCAGCAAGTAGTCAAAATTACACAGACAGTTCTCCTTGAGACGTGCGATGTCACCTGATGTAGAGAACGTTCAAAAGCAGCATTAATTAGTATCTGACATTGCTGCTAACGATCGTGTTTAGGAATTATTTAGACCACCGGATGTATATCCGTGCCTATGTGCATGTAAACAAGTAAAATCACACGCAAAAATCACAAAATAATCACACTCCATGCAAGAGGAGACTCATAATTATTCTGAGAAAACAACGTATCCCATCCGAGGTCTTCCTAATTAAAACAAGGCTGTCTAACCGGAGCACAGTAGATGCCGGTGGAGGGCATTGATCCTCCTGTAGTTGTAGCTCGTCTCGCTGGTGAGTAGCGGCTGCTGGCCGAGGTGTCGACTGCACTGGTCCACGATATGTACTCCCTGCTGTGGATCGACGATAGGTTTGCCCGTGAACCAGGAATTGAGGTACAGGTCTGCAACGTCTTTGTGTACCTGACGAATGTCCTCAGACTTGGTCTGGTACCTCAGTCTGGCGAGCTTCTCCAAGACGTGGTGTCCGAACGCGACCACTCGCTTGCCATCAACGTAACGTTCTTGCAACATCGCCCCTGAAAAAAAGTCGATACTTGCAATTGATCACTCATTGATCACAATATATGTATCCGAATATATGTACATGAATTAAGCTGGATACTCACCAAAATCCGATTTCATGCGCAACCAGTTGACGTAGGGAAATCTCAGTATTGTGCTATCCACTTTGAGAGCGCTCAGGATGACGTCGTTGTTACAAGACAGTAGGTCCAACAATTCAAGCTCGGTCAGCCCTCTTGAGGAGAAGGCAAGGTAGCTCATCACTGCACATACTACCGTCTTCCCGTGCTTAGACTCCATCCGCTCAATCCTTGACAGCGCCACATCGTCCAAGGTTTTATCACACTGTTCAACACTCTGAAGACCACTCATCATTGCTTGTTCCACGACTAGTTTACAAAATAAGGCAAGCGGGCAAGATTTCATAACATTGACTAAGTTCGTTGCAGTGGTACTACTGTCTGAAGGCATAGTTTGGGACTCCACGAAGGACGAAATCGCGTTGTTATCTAGAATTCCAACTTGTACCTGGTTCTCAATAGGGAGGTGCTTCAGGAACAGCCCCAGTTCTCCCTCTTTGCCAGCAGGGTTGGGTGTAAATGTTCCTACGATGTGCACGTTTGGTGGTAAGTCAACAAGCAACCAATTGCTATTAGTTTCAGGGTGATCTGGGGTTTGAAGCATCTGCAAATCGTCAATTGCAATGATCAATGGTTGTTGTCTCTTGGTGATTTCTTCTAGTAGTGAGCAGAAAATTTCAGTGAGTGCCTGTGCAGGTATTCCTTTAAGTTTCTCCTTGCTTCCGAGTATTGTCTTCAGCTGTGTGCAGATACTTAGCAGCATGTCCGCCCCACTTCGACAGCTATGTGAAAACGCCGGGAACCTCACGATCAGTATGCTCTCTGGAGTGTTCAGCAGCTGGATGTCCTGACAGATCTTACACAGTAGCGTGCTCTTGCCAGTGCCAGGAGACCCATGGAGCAGGATCATCTTGTGAGTATCCCGGGTGGCGACTTCGAGTAGCTTCCAAGTGTCTCGTTGAACGCTGTCGACACTCCGAGGCATCGTTCTCTTCATGGTTTTGAAGTGTTGCAGGTGACATAATATTTCCTCCTCGTGGTGCCTCAATGCCACGTCGTTTGAGCACTGTGAGTGGTTCGGCTTGCCGTTCTCAATTTTCTTGGAAATTTTGTCGCGGATCAACTCGAGGAGGTTGTCATGTACGGTTTCCAGGTACTCCGCGTGTTCCCGCTTGTTGATAGGGTCCAAGTGGGCGTCGCGAGCCTTGACACAGAAGCTGAGGAACTGGTTCTCAAGCTGAACCTCCAGTCGGTCCAAGATGTCATAAAGCCTAGACAAGTCAGCGTCAGCTTTTTTCTTCTTCTTGCGTTTGTTTGCCTTGGTTTTCTTCCCGTCAGCTGTGGTAAAATGGATATGAAAGCATTCTTTTTTATATTGTGTATATTGTTTTCTTTATCGTGTACCCGAACCAATATTTAAAAAAGTATCATTTACCCAAGATCATTTGATAAACGCTAGGTCTGATCATTTGTTCAAACACCTCTTCTTTCAGTCATAATGGGTCATTATGTGACATTATATAATTGAAAATCGTCAACATTACCGCTATGTATCTGGATTTGGCTTGGATAAAACTACTGCAATGCAAGTGTCTCAATCACCTGTTATTTCCCTATGTACGACGATGCAATTGCCGAGACACAAAGACGTCATCTCGTTGAGTTGTTGCTCCAGGCCTGTGGACAAAAAAAAACTCAACTCACACCTTTTTCTCAATCTACGAACACAATCATCACATGACGTTTTAACTCTCCGTCCCGACCTCTGCCCACACTACGAAGACGCCCGGAAACAACAACTGCAACCCACCCACTCGTCATGAGCAGGAATCACGTACCGCTGACGAGAAACTTGTCCTTATGCTTGACGCCACCCTCCTTGTGGCACACGGTAGCCGCGTGCTGCAGAATGTCCACGAGTTGCGCTTGAGTCTGCAGCCAGCCAGCGACATCCTTGTCGTGCTGTCCCTTGCTCTCCACACCCCTGGGTGTACCAGAGGAAGAACGACATTTTACAGAACCTAAGACCATTGCTGGAACTATCATCATCTTTGATCACATCTTGAGAATATTGGCTACTAATTGTATATTGAGTAGTATAATTTGCAAGCAATGACATGTTATTTTCCATACTAACTTGTATATGTAATGTTTGTAGACGGATTCTATAGGCTGGAGCTGATACCCAGGTGGACGGTGGAGTTCGTTGCGTTTGTACCAGCTGTCCAACAGCTTGACGTCTGTGGGAGTAAAAAAAAACATTAGCTGAGTGTTGACGTTAACCGTTGATAAAGATTCCGTATGCCAGTAGACACATTAGGTTCTCCTTAGATGATATGATTCATGATCCCATATCCATTCGACAAGGCGTTACGTCGGTCGTCGTCCGTGGATTTTCTTTATATCATGTCGAATTTTTGTAACTTACATTTATATTATTCGTTAACAGATTCATATAGGCCTTCACGTTACCTTTTCCACTCCCGAATATTTCGTTCCTAAGTTCAGCAAACTCTGTCTCTTCAATAAATACAGGCAGAGTCGCTGGCCCCAGACGCTCGCCGAGCATGAACTGAAATTCAAGGTACAAATGTATATGTAGCTACCAGTCTTAACTGTCTCAAACGTGTGCTGTGATTCGACACGTCTCTGTGCTCTTTCGCCACTTTGTCTGGGATCTGTTTGATTCATGTATTTAAAATCGTATGACTAATGGAATTATTGTTTCTAGGTGCAAATTTCCTGCCAGCACTCACGATGACGAAAGGTCCAATGGAGTTCCGGTGGGTGCGGCCCATGTCCTGCAGGACAAGATCCATGAGGTGGGGGTCTTGGGCGCAGTCGGCCGCTTGTCCAAGCTGGACATCGACCAGCTGGATGTCCAACCCATGTGGGAGGCAAACCAGCTGGAGTTCGGGTAATGTATCCTCCCATAGCCGGCGACGCTCCCAGGAAAACTCTGCAATCGTAGCCGAATACTAGTATACATAGGCCTACCCTTTACTATACAGGCTAGTGAGCCAACCGGGTTCAAAGACAATCATTGTGCTGAAAGATCCATGGACTGCAGACAATGACATGTACATCTAGGTACTCAATAAATCATGCTGATTAAGACAACAATTCACACATCAAAACCTGTGTAAGTATGTCTCATAAGCCTAATTTATCTTGACAAGTCGGTAATGACACTAACGACGCAATGACGTGTCAATTATTTCAATGATCAATATTAGTATACCAAGCCGTACAAGTGCGAACAGGGCTCGTATATATTAGATGCTTCAGGAATATGTTCTAATTGACAGGGCTCGTATATATTAGATGCTTCAGGAATATGTTCTAAGTGTTTCCCATCAAGCTGCTCCGATAGTAATGGAATAATATAGTGTGAATACAGTCCGGTATACTCAAAACGGGATTTAATAGGGTTTTGTCAACAATATGTTATCATACTTCACACATTTACGACATGCAATTTGTCAATATATAGGCTTATCTACATGTCATGTGTTTGCTGGTTACAATAATAGTGTAGCATATTGTTCGTAAGGACCCGGCCCCAAAATCTTTCCCCAGTATAATACGCTTACATCTCATGTACTCGACCCCGTTAACGATACAAGATACCCCGATACAAGATGCCCCGATACCCCGATTTTTCACGTGACATTTTCACTCATGACACCAGCCTCACATCAGCATATTATTTATAGCGCACGTGTACATGTACTTGACATCAGCACTCGACCCTCACCTTACTTTTCCCCCACAGAGCAAATGTTCGCTGTTCCCGCGCTTTACCCCTAGTCCAGTGATAGGATATTTCTTGTGTGTTATCAAGTATTTGGCTATCGAGTAATAGTATGAGTGAGAGACTGCGCCATCGACCCCGTCATAAATTTGTTTTCCAAAACTCAGCTGAACGGAGTTCTTGCGTTCTTTAACGCATCGGTTTCGAACATACGACCATCGCCAGGGTTCAAGGTTGACCCAAAACCCTCCACAATTATTGCATGTGTCGCATTGAAACGAGCATAGCTCACGGAATGCTAAGCACTCCATAGAAGACTGATCGCCAGCTGGCATTCCCAAGGAATCTAGAACTCTAGCTCACAAGTCTTCCCCATCGAGAGACAAAAAGAGACTGACCTTGGCCTGTTGTGCACAAGTAGAGTTTTACATCACTAGGCGGGAGCGGGGGCAATCGTTCTAGGGCTCCGCGGGAGATGGCACACGCCTCGGGTCCCGCTCCAGACGAGGACTTCATCGTGATTCCCGTTCAGGTGTGGGCGGGCGACCCGACTGAACCCAATGGGCTCATAGTTTGCAAGTCCCTGTACTGCAGCTTAATGTGCCCACGCTCAAGTCCGATAGATCTAACCAGTAGCCATTGTTGCCAGCAGAGAGGAGGTCTAAAAAGGGCTGTCGTCTGCCTCACATCGACGCGGGAAACGTGCACATCTTCATCACCTGCCAAGGAGAGTAAACATCACAATAAAGTCATCGTGTTATTCATGCGTTTATTTCGATCGGGTTGCGTCGCTCGTCAAAGCAATACGAAAACAGTGTGTATTCCGCGTAGGTAAAAAAGTGCTTTGTTATCCAACATTGGTGTTTTGTTTTACGCGGCAACACAAATAAAGCGCAATAGAGTCATTATGTAAGCTACATAATGGTATGTATGAGATTAAGTTAACATTCACAACCAGTCACTGTTTACAGCATCCATTCTTACACCATGGTTCCTAACAAGAGGGATATTATATATGTGTCCGTGATCACTCTTGGACAATGCAAACATTTGTTCGTGCCCCATTCTTACTGCGTACCGCTGTTCACTCGGCGGTGACAGCTCTCGATATTTCCCGGTGGCTCTCTCTGGTTCCTCGGTCAAAAATCAATCCGGCCATTATCCGATCAAGTATGTGATCAAATGTACATTTGCATCCTACTTGCTCATCCGTAAGCGGAGCAGATTTGCCACAATTTACCTGTGCTGCGTCACACAATATCAATATTCCGTCCAACAGGGGTGAAGTCCATTATCATATTAGATTCAATATATACATGTATATGATAAGTAATAGTGACAGTGGGAAGGTGACTTGACTTGGTGGGTCGATATGAGGAGGAAATAACTCGGTACACTGTATCATCCAGTTGCAGGAGTAGTTGGTTGCAGGGCTATAGGTAATGATTACAGCAACATGAGCGGACATCCGCGGTTTTTAGACAAGCGATCGGCGAGGGCCGTGCCTCGGGAGGCGGGTCGTGATGGCACATTCTACATCCGGTGTGGAGACGTGATGAGGGCAGAGCCGTGAGAAACGTGGAGTATCTCTCCATCGTAGATAGACGTATGGGTTCTTTGAAGATGAATGTGTATCTCCGAGAGAGAGAGAGAGAGAGAGAGAGAGAGAGAAAAGAAAGCGAAGAATTTGGTCATGTTACCAATACAGGCAAAACTATCATGAAATATATGTACCCATGTTATAATTCTCATTCAGTGTAATAAACGAAAGCGCACAAAGGTAATGTTTTAGGTTTAGAAAATATGGAATTGAGGTTCTGATCACGATTTACAAAGGCGTGATTTGGAACACAGTAAGTCAATTACGTGGGAGTTGGGCGCATTTTCCTCACTTCATATACGGTCTGGAGAAAGAAATCGTATTTTAATTGTATCTTGTTGATTATTAGAAATGTCCCTGTGGTTTTGTCAGAAATCGTTTTTCTCTCTCTTTTCCGTTTCCGGACGATAACTAAAGAACGCCTTGACGAACCTCTGAGAATTTTCACCAGTTATATTACGTGAATGAATCTTGTTGTTCAGGAGCCGGCTCCGAGGTCCGGTTAGTCCGTGAAGATGAATTTTCTGTCGAGTGGTTTCTGGATGATAACTCGAAAAGTTCTTGAGCTACTCTTCTGAAACTTGATACCAAGATTGATAAAGTGTCGACGAGGACTACTGTTGATTATGGGGTCAATCAATCAAACGACCTCTGACCCAGGGGCCGAAAACTACTAAAATAGTATTTGGTGAGTCATCCTTGTGGTTCAATGCATATCTCGGAAACGATGCATCGTAGAGCGAAACTAAACAGATATTTTTTTTGGACTCACAACTCTGAGTAAACATGTTTTAAGGGTATGTTCGGTGAATATATATATTTTTTTTGCTGAGTCAGATGTTTCCATTTATGTCGATATCTCGGAAACGGTGCACAGTTGAGCCAAACGGTTATTATTCTCGGAATCGTCGCCATAGACAAACATGACATGGGGAATAGTTGGGTGGACTTGACTCTGGGCCGAATTTTTCTATGCTTAGTCAGCATTTTTTTTTATTTTAGTACATATCTCAGAATCGGTTATGTTTGAACTCATCGCCCAAGACTAATATAGAACTTGGCCCTGGGTCAAATTATTTGCTGAGTCGCCATCTTTTATATTTGCCAATCTTAGGGAAACCGATTCTGAAACATATTTCAGTCGAAATGCACCAAGGCATCTTTTGTCTTGACGTCTAATTATACTATATACTGGTGGTCCAGTTGTGTCAGACTTATACTCGAGCTGTGCGCTTTCATCTCGAGGCGTGACTATTTACCGATACGCGGGTCGAGAACGACGCGTACACGTTCGCACACGCTTAATTGATGACTGGTAACTGGATACAGTCAATGGAGATAACGAGAAGACGCCGGCATCCCTTTTCATAATTGCATAAGTCAAAGGGATAAGCAAACCACATAAGTCGCCGGATTGAAGACAGGATCTGCCTCCAGAAATAGCGTATTTGCGAGACACAACGTATACCGGTAATACCAGTAAGCGTCGCATATTTCGCCTTCTCCAATGGACCAAGATGATTAAGCTCATTAATAGCTACCCATTTGATTAACACATTACCACCATCGCCCCCGTGTCAGACAGTGACACGTGACATAACATCGTTAGGGGATAGGGTTCCTCGGTTATTGTTCATATCTATTAGCATGGTGAGGGAGTCTTTGGACTTGACGTCAACATTTCCAGTGGCAACCGGTATCTTGTTGTCGCCAAGAGAGAATACACCGCTGATTGAAGGGCTTAGATAATGCTGGGGAAGTAGCTATGTGGTTGTGTGCCGCTTACATATTGATCACGCGGGCAATAACAAGCACGGAATCACACGAACATCAGGGCAATAATTGACAGGCGGTGAAATGAGGGACTTCCGTAAAATTATATTACTTGTTGAGCTTTTCAAAGCTGACGTTCACGAAGAATCAATTCTCATTTAGCAGTCTGGTCATCCCAATCTTTTACGAATTCTATTTTAAAAAATGTAAATTAAAATGTTTACAACATTTTACAGTATTGCCGGGTAAGTTCACAGAGAACTCGAGTTTATATGGGAATTGATCTGAAAATCCAAACAGTGTGTATCAGACATCATAACACAATTACTGTATGGGTACCAAGCAATTTTTCAGATTTTTTAGATTTAAATTTCCCATTCTGATGCTCGTACTGAACCGAAATCCCCAGTCAGTATGAAATGATAAAACAAACTTATCAAGTGTATTCCACAAATTAATTTTTATGACAGTCTGTGTTTGGAACTCCGAGAATCACTGTGTATGATAATAGAGTGTGTGTTTCATGTCTACTGGACTTGTCACCTATATCTTTCATTGCTCAATGGTAATTATGAATGTATGGGCAGCATAGATATTCCTGGGTCGATACGTCGCGCAGTGTAGATATTTCATATGGATCATATATCATTCGCTCATACATTAGTCTGAATGATATAAACTTACCAATGTTTTCATTCAACGATGTCTATTTATACACGATCGATTGTTTTTAATAAATAGTCTTTTTTTTGTATTTTGTTTGTTTCAACGAAATGAGGAACAGATAAATACTTATGTTTCTATCCGGAGGGATAATATTTAAATTTTTAGTAACATTACACCTTTGAGTATATCTATTACTGTTATTGTTATTGCCATTAAAATGTAGATTCGAGTTATTTTTTAATGATGTGCCGGGACAACAACGACCACGTTCTCACCTGCACATGAATCCAAGCGCAGCGAACTCCATTGATCAGCGAAAATTATGATCCCGCTGTATCACAATGCGATATATTGACTGGAAATCATACCAGATCTACTGTGTGAAGTGTTGCCGATCCATGGGCGTTTATTTGATTGACTGACTGGCTGGCTGTTTCCTCGTTGACGATGACTACATATGATGCGCTCATACATCGATTCAGTTCCACAGTGGTTCAGGCGCACTACAATCCGCGCATGTTCACGCTAGGTGTGATAATTGGTGTGTGAATCCGCACGGCGGTTGGAGCCAGCGTTAATCAGTACATGTAAGATTATCAATAGTGGAGCTGCCAGGCGAAGGGAGGAGGTTGTCACCTGTGTGAGTGTGAGATTACCTTCCATGCTTCGGGGGATCAATCGCTGCAGTCGGTAGCCTGCTAATCCGTGCTCACCTGATAGTCTGAGCAGGGCGACTTTGCCGACCAACCCCGATCGACTGCGGTGTATCCTCTCCGGCCCTTCTTGACTCCCCTCGTGGTCCGCCACAGCGGCACCCTTACAGAACGCGCCGCGTCTAGCGAACGATGGAGGTGTACAGGTATAATTTCCCACATGCAGGGAACATCCACTGAAAATCAATTATGTTCACTCTTTCTTCCCATCCATTCACCCTTCCCCTCCATTGTACCGCCAAGCCCTCGGCGACAAACTCATGGAGAGCGCAGCCGCTTGCGCAGGTTCTCAACGTTGCTAAGGCAACTAGGCACATACATATCGGCTATTGGTATATATCGGAAATGCAGGGAAAGGGGCCAGCAAGACGGGTATATCCTGTCACCTGTACCTTGTCGTGCTTAAAGTACACAGTGGCTCAGTCTAGGGGAAGTGTACTAGACTATAATAAACATATACAGGCATGTGTTCACGGAGACGGAACAAAGGGGCTTCGTCGATCTTTGATCTTGGAGACAGGCAGGTCATTGCACAAGGCGGTAACCCGATCTGCTGGGAAGCCGTTTGTTGTCATGACAACGTTGTTAGCTCATCAGACAGAGACATATCAACCTACATGTATAATAATAACCATGGATATTTTCTTACCCGAGAAAGATAATATTAGTGGGGGGGGGGGGGGGTGGGCACTGTGTATTTAACATATCGGGTATCGCGAATGTCAGGCGCAGTCACTTTGCATTGAGCGATCAAGTGTCTAATGATAAGCCCGCCTGCACAAAATTCCAGTCGAATTACCATTCTAATTCATAACCAATCGCTCACTTATAATCATCGAGAGAAATGCTGTTAAGACCTGGTTTACGGTTACACTATTGTTGGCATATTTCACGTAATATCGGGTAATGAATATGTATGTGGATAAATATGTTGATACAGAAAATAGTAATTATGCACAAAATTTACATAATTATGACTGTTGACACAGGGGCGGATCCTGGATTTCCGAATAAGAGGTTACTTAGCAAGAAACGATGGCTAAGTATAGGGATATTGTTTGGTATAGGTATGTGACAAAAATATACGTAAGTCAGAGTTGGCATCAGTGAGGACTATAAAAATAAGGAGAAATTTTCTATTGGCCATTTGAGTGACACCCGAAAAATTCTTGGGCACTGTTCAAGCACGCTGACATAAATGCCCTTCCAATCAGACAGCTTCGACATGCACAATGAACTTACAATGAACTCCGTATTAGCTTCCCAAAGCGTTTATGCACTATCCATTTTATCCACTGAACAATGCAGTGATATATGGAATAAAATAATTGTTTCCCCGAACGGAATTCGGCGGATACTGTGGCTTCGCAGACGGGACGCCACCGCCTCGACCGCTGCCGCTTTCATTTGTTGTGAGCGCTCTACAAGTTGTAAATCTCAACCGATTCTTATATTTTTAATAGGAACATTTATAATAGTAAGGTCACGAAACAATCGATTTTCGTTATTAAAGTATGCAAATTGACCGATTGCTGACACCTTTTGGACTCAAATTCGTGTGTTTAGGACACAATAATATGTACATGTACTATGAAAGCAAATGGCACTCGATTTTGTTCAGAATGCAGAACTTATGTTTTGCTGAAAGTAGAGCAATATTATTGAAAGAAACATGAATCTAATAGTTAGGACGAAGTTTATTATTTCGCTAAACAAGTAAAAGCTTCTGTCCAGTTATGGCTGCTGTAATATTGGTATTACTGACTGGAGTATCACTAATATTGCTAGCTAGATCTATTATTGAGCACAGTAAAATTATTGAGCTTAACAACGAGAAGGTTTAATGTAATACTATGTAATAGTAACGTTGGAATAGATGAGGAAGTGAACCATCCTTGAGTGATTATCGAGTTAAGTCCATTATTGCCCAACATAAAAATCATTTATGTGAAAAACATTTATTTCTTGAATGAAAAATCAAGCCTATTTTCAGTAAAGATTTTATCGATGCAGTAATATTATTAAGTACTGAATAATACTAAATATTGAAGCAGGGAGCACTAATTATTGGGATCAATGAAGAAATCAGTTGAAGTGATATTAGCAGGAAAACTATTTTTTCCAAATCAATTACATATATACCTGTGGTCTCAGAAAAATATGTTACAAAACAAACTATGCTTGATCAGATGGAAAAATCAAGCATATGACAGCAGGAGCAGCCGCTTTTGTTTTGTTATGTGCGCCACTCAGAGTTACCTCTGGCCTGATTTAGTTTACGCTCGAATGGCTCCAACATATACGAGTAAGCTAGAATCACAATACACCAAGGGATACAAAGCACCGAGAATGGCGGTAAATGTCAACAAACTCAAACCGACTCCAGCAGAAACTCACAACGAAATCAAAGAGAAAAGGGCACCTGTTTGGGCATACAAGTGCAGATATATAACTAATATGTTTTTTTCGTTCGGTCAGAAACTTATGGCAAAATCCATAACTTTCTGCCAGTATCACTTTAACTTGAAATTTCGAGTCAAATAACACAAGTATTATTGTACTGAACAAGGTGAAGTTTTTTTCCACTAGAGATTTTATGGGTTCTGTAAAAATATTATTCACATTACGAACACAAGAATTGTTGAGGCGAGAAAAATATATTTCTCGGCTCAGGAGGGAAAGTTTCTGTCCATTAGATATTTTGAGGATATTTTTGGCATAGCAGCCTATGAAGATACTGAACTCATTGGTAATGGTGGTTTTCAACAAATAATTATTATTCCAATCCTAAAATAAACTTTTCGGAAAATGACTTGATGAGTAAGAACTAGTTTTACCGGGTTAGGAGTATAACTGCATACAATATTACAGTTGAGTTCTGAAACATTCATTGCTGAAGTGGGAGAAGAAAATATATTCAGAATGGTGAGTAAAGTGTGAAACTGCCGTTAATATTTTAGCATGTAAAATCTTCTTTACATAATGTAATTTCTAAGCTACATGTAGTGTGCATATCCGTGATCAATAACCCACCGTTCGATTTCACGATTTCCATCGATATTCACGAAACATTGGTGTGCATATAATGTACTATATTCATGGTAATCTATGGAAAGTTTTTTGTGCCGAAGGTCAGTGAAGCGCCGAGTACACTTTGTGCGGATTTTTGGTATGAAAAATACCCGAGTGTGCGATGTTGTTTGCAGTTTGGGTTGTATACTACATTTAGAAAATAACGAGAGACACTGGTTGCGTTTATAATGCCACCGAATATTGGATGTTATTTACCCGACTGACAAACTGTGCATTTTTACTGCGGATAACATACCAATTTGATCATCAAATTACCGCGAAGTTTTGAGGTTAACCTCATATGTTCTTGTTCCATGATGAGAACCCAACCACAGCTAAGAAACTACATCCTAACACGTTGTCTGTTTCTTGTGTAAGTTACATTTGATAGACGGTGTTTAACGGCCTGGACCAGTGTGATATCGAACGTTTTAATCAATTTGGCACATGGAACAGCCCTGTGGTCATGTATAGAACCTACAGCACAATTTTCAGCGAAAATCATCCCGGAACTGCGGAGCTATAGCCCAAATAAAATATACCAGTAATCGAAGACACGAATGCTAACTGATATGGAACCTGACCGGACATTAACGATACTGACTGAAAAATGATATTTTAGGCGACAGCGATGATAGGGCCTCAGAGGGATACCCTCACGCGGTTGTCGACGACCGCTAGTTCTCTTGGTGTCACCATGGAGTGCTGAACCCATTAACACTTGGCGTCAAGTGTAAATGTGAGCGACTTCTACCATACGGTTATCTGTAATTCTTTTTTGGACGAAATGATTATGCGCTAATCACCAATGAATACCAAACCATGGAATCAATTTGATGTGCCCCAATGTTAATTTGATATTCCCCAATGTTAATTTGATGTTCCCCAATGACCTTTTGACAAGGTTTCTGTAGAGGTTTCTGTAGCAGTTGTGTTGCATGTGTCCACGTTCTCTTGGTCTCCATTTTTTTTTTTCTAGTTTACTACTTTTAGCCGACTAAGTTTGACATTAAGCATCATGGTAACTAGTAGGCTGAACCCTCACCTAGTCGTCCGAAGTTGGTTTAGATATTTGTGACATGCTGGTGTAGATATTTGTGACCCACATTTTGCCTACTACCGTTTCTCCACTCTCAATGGGTGTATTCAATTCAATTCAAATTGTTTATTCCAACATTCGCACAATACTTGCGAATACGTATACAGGATGTACTATACAGGCAGGTACGTACGTACATCAAAGTAAATGTAATTATAATTATACATGTAGCTATAATTTCCATGATAAATTATTACGGTACTGCGAGAAGCTCTGTCAACATTTTTGTTCAGCGATATTTCTATGACACACGCGCTTCAGCCTCCTGACGAATTTATGTATATATAACACTGAGGTCAACTTAAGATAGGTCGCCCTATCTATTGCATCCCTTTCCTACAAAGAATAGTTGATGTCAGCCTATCTGTTCACTCTGACTTGCAGGATATTACACACAATTTATTATCATGGTCTATATATATATTGTGGCCGAGTGGATTGGACTGGTGGCTCTTGAAGCAAAGAAGCTCAGAGGTGGTAGGTGACGCGGGTTCAAACCCCGTCACCGGCACAAAGTAGGTGGAGTTTTCATCCTGGCAACGCAAAGGTTTCTCCATTCGAATGTGCTTTCCAAATTCAAAATTGTCACCCGACGGGAGATGAGGAAGACAGGCAGAATTGCCTATCATCATGGACCGTCGTTAAATAAAACTGGTCATTATTATCATTATTATTGTTATATATGTTGAAAACCTTCAGAGACTAACAACAACATCAAGAAGACCCTATTTTCGAAATGGAGTGATGAATTTCATTCATTCAGCCATCGAACAAAAATATCAACTACAATTTGATAACATGTCGTCAACATCCCTCTCTATAACGATAAAATCCCCCCGTTTAATGTTTTGTTATTTCTGCGTTTCTTTCTTCAAGCTGCCGGTGTAACGCGAAATAATGTTCCCTGCGGAAAAATGTTCCCCCTCCTTGATCTTCAGGGGGAAACATTTTTTGGCAGCCAAATCGTGTTTCCCCTGTAGAGTCTACACGGGAAACACTATTTCGCTGCCAAATTATGTTCTCCTTTGAATAGTCAAATGCTGCATGCATACAGATACACTTATCCCCGAAAGGAATTGGCATGTCAATTGCAATTAATTCGGTAAATAACACATTACATATACGACGATTGAAATCGCACAACAAACGATAAAATCGTATGTGTGGGAATTTATACTTGAAACTTATACTTGAAACCAATTTCGTAACTGTTACTTTTATAGGTACTTATATATTTGTTTTATATAACATCCGAAGGCAAATCCAATTTTTGGGAGTGATTGCACAACATCATTGTGAATAAATCACAGTAACTGGAACTGTGATGTTTGATTGCAATTAGGGGGAAACAAAATTTCGCAAGGGTCTTGCGAAATATTGTTCGGGGGAAACATTATTTCGCAGCCGCCTTGCGAAATAATGTTCCCCCTGAACCCTTTTTGGGGGAAACATTATTTCGCGCTACAACTGGCCGTTTGTTTCGAAAAAAATCCAACAGATTTCGTCGGCCATTTTCCTAAAAGCAGTTCCAACTAATGTGTTGGATTGCCCACCTGTACCTTTGTGATGTGTATGGGTCTTTTTGCCGTTGCATCATGTGAGTTGGCCACGTACGATCTACAATTATCTTGGAAGGTAAAATGCATATTTTAGTGGCTCAGCAATGTACATTTTTGGGGGCTCAGCGGTGTACATTTTATCTCCAGTTACTTTGGTCCATGCTAGAAGTTTTTTAAAGTGTGTCTCATGAAACGTGATAACGATTGAAAATAATAACGATTGACGGTATAATGCAGACGGGTGTACGTGCGAGACACCATATTTGAAATTTTGTATTCTGTTTCCTTACGTTTTTGCCAAACTTTTTGTATGGCAAAAATATCCGGATGCAACCTGACCACTTTGTCTCTTTGTTTCTACTGCAGATCTCCATCTCAACAACTGACAGAGTTGGCAATCTACCCCTAGTAATAAATATGTGATTAACACTCACGAAAACACGGTTGAGCAACCACATGAGATAAAAAATAGGACTAGAATTCTGTGTTTACGTAAATAAACATAAACTTGATACAACCAGGATGCACATGGAGATGACAGTTGGAAAGGAGAATCGGCAGGAATGTTTGCCGTGATATGCAATGTATCGTCTTCAGCCGGGTGTATATAGGGCACGTAAGTGAAAACGCTATATTCTCGAAATAAGCCTCGACCGGGATTTTCTGGTCTCAACCTATTATCGCCCACTTTTTGCCTAGCTCGATTTCCACATAAATCAACTATCATTGTAAGAAAAACATATGCAATTAACAATATTAACCATATTCGATTACTCTCGACCATGATTGGCACCGATATTTTCAGTAAGACTGGAAAACAAAGCACAGTAGATTTACGGCCGTTAACTTCATGCCGCTTATAAAATAGAATAATGCGGGCTTATATGCATGTTTGGTCTCAAAAGGTAGCAAATCGTTAGTTTTTCATCGCATGGTACAACACATAATTTACTGATTTGATATAACATTAATTATGAACTTAATAGCTATCACTCCATTATAAAGGATAGGACGATAGGACCAAAAGGCTTTCACAACGAATATTTTCATGCGTTTCGAACGATATTCGAAACTTACTTACGCTCCCTATTAAAGCCGGTGACACTAATAATCACTCAGTCACATTGTCATTATATTATACAAGGCAGGAACAATACATGTGATTTTATGACGAGATGACGCCTTAATATGTAATATGTTATGTGATCAATCATTGTACTGGTCAATAAATAAAGAGGTAGCGAGGTGGTCCACTACACATTGTACTGGTCAATAAATAAAGAGGTAGCGAGGTGGTCCACTACATAGGTGTATCAAAAGACGACTCAGCTTTCTTTTCTCAAGTTTTCTTTTCATACATTTCACGATCTTGGGGCGTACATTATTAAAATACGCTCGAGTCAAAAACTAACTCAGAGGAGGAGGGGTGAAATCGAAATTCCTATTATACTAGTATTACAATTTCTCAAATAATATCACTATGACACATTTCATTTGAATAGTACCAATTTCGGGTAAATCTTCTTTCCAATATAGAATTATGGGTAATTTTGGAGTACGTAGCTTAGGCCACTTAGCTGAAATACACACGAGAAACGGGACAAATGCATAATTTAAAAATGAAAGAAAACGTATATATTTATACAATGGGCAACGTATAAAGTGTTTCACTATAAAGACATTCATATCGTCCAAGGTGACGAAATCTTGTTAACATTAGCTGATTTTCAAAAACAAATCCAGTCCAAATTTTAAGCCAGTGACATATACGTCACTATTCCGAAATAATTTCCATAATTAGTTCAATTGTAATTCACCAGATTTCGTCTCGTATTTCTGTACGACAGACTAATTTTAATGCAAATTGTCCATTTTTGGACCAAATTACCAATGATTCCACTCTCCGTATGCACAATGTGATATGAATGAAAGTTTTGAAGTATACATTCCAAAATTCAGCCAATATGAGTGAGTCCATCCGTGCCTAGAACTTGTCCCTTACTGTTTGTGATTTATATGATAATTGGGGTGCACGCCTTTCTCTGGCATGTATTCACCCAAAATTAGGGTGGTTCGGTGTTGGTGAGGGACTGAGGGCAGCAGTGCATATCGCACGGACTATCATCTTTAAAAAGGAGAATTTCGAGGACACGACACTTAGAAATGCGGAATCTCAAATGGGTATGTCGTGTTCTGAGAGATGAGCGGAATCACAAACAATGGACATTGTTGAACGCTTTGGGATGTTCATCTACATTACTACTCAGGTGATTATTGTATTCTTAATACAGTTTTTATTCCAGTAGAAAATCATACTAAAGGAGGAGTAATCACGTATATTCCTACAAGTAATTACCATGCATATACTTCGTTTGTAATAATCATAAAGTGCCTGGACCCATTGTTATTTATAATTAATGCCAAAGATACATGTAATTTTCCCTTCGAAAGTTTTACCGTAATTTTTCATTTTGCGTATGATTGAGAATGTCAATGTAATATCAGCGACAAGCATAAAATTCCGCACAGAATTACGACCCTTAGTTCTACAATTGTGTTTTTTTTTTTCAGTATCTCAAAATATGTCAATTCTATAGAATTAAGAATCGGAGCGTTTCGTTTTTATTTACACGCTTTCAAACTTTTAACTGCGAGATGATGAGTGTATAGCGCTAGTGTGAGTTTCGTGTAGTCCTCGATCGAGAGCGGGTTTTTACCCTTGCCTCGATAGAGAGAGAGAGAGAGAGAGTATTGCATTTGTTTTTGTCTCATTGTCTGTGTGTTTGTCTGTTCGCGCACATAAGTCGGGAAAAAATGGTCTGATCGACTTCGAATCCATAGAGATGAAGCGATATGACAGTGGCTGTGTACTGCTCAATTTTTGCTGATATCGAATAATAGTGCTTACCAAGGCAACCGAAAAATTGAAAAACACATAATTGGGCTATAACTGACTTCGGTTTTAATCAATGTTTTCCAACTATTTTGTTTGGGTTTTTTTTGGCCAATTCCCGACCGCATGGTCACGACCGACCAAAAATTCCCATTATCGCCTGGGGCCAAAATTTGAAGGTTACGATTTTACGACTTTGGAGTGTTCAGAGATTCAAGATCATATTGCGAAACCAATTTTCATTTTTTTTATTAAAAGTATCGTTTTCACTTCAGAAGACGAGTCTTGATAATAGAAACAATGCTGTGAAGTTTCACAACTCAAAATTGAACGACAAGGACAAGGTCACAGAAAAGGTTAAAATCGATAAGTTACAAATACTCTGCTTACGGGTATATTCACGATTGATCCTCTCTGCTAATTATGTATCTTTCTATGGTCATTCCCCCATCATTTCCATCATTTGTATATGACCGGTGGTCGTAAATTCCCCCATCATCACCCAAGATCGAAGATGTAAGGGTCACTAGTTGAAATCGCGGATTCGTAATATTTCAAGTAGTAGTAATTCCGAAACCACTGAAAATATTCAATAGAACATTGAACATAAATTAAGCAATATAATGCTGAGAGATGGATTGCGAAGTCTGGGAGGTCAGTAAAAAGAAATCAAGTCG
This sequence comes from Terebella lapidaria, assembly GCA_949152475.1. Taxonomy (NCBI): domain Eukaryota; kingdom Metazoa; phylum Annelida; class Polychaeta; order Terebellida; family Terebellidae; genus Terebella; species Terebella lapidaria. The sequence continues at coordinate 62,600,415 of OX424555.1, read as the reverse complement.
TGGTCGAGAATATGGTCAAGATAGAAAAATCGCGAAAACTCTGATTTTATTAATGTTTATTTCTCTCATGATTTTTGTACTGGTTTTTGATATATGACATATTGTCGTACGCAAAAATCCCTGAATATTGTCCAGGTCGAAAATGTAAAGCTTTCCAGCATTTTACTAACTAAATTTGAAGGAGCGATGGTCTGCAATCATTGATTGCCTCGTTTCAACCAGTATTTTGTATGCATTTAAACGGGGCAATAGTTCGGGTACAGATACATAAATGACACAAACCAATATTTTGTGTGGACCCATGTATACACGCCCATGATGTTAATCGACATCGATTCATTAAAGCCCATATGTCACTGCATTGCGAATGGGAACGAATACAATGTATTTGCAATATCCTCTGATGCGTGGCAGGGCTCCAAAATCTCCCACGTGCCAAAATATGCTCAAATGGAATGAAAAATTTGTTGTCAACATGTTACAATTGCATTCGCGCTCATCATTCACCTGTTATGATTCTATACGCCACAACTCACAATTCTTTTCAAACTAATCGACTTCCTGTCAAAATTTTATAAGAGTCATGGCGAACGTGTCCAATACCAGAAGCGACATGAAGCTGCCGTACGGATACCGCAGGATTGTCGCACGAAGTGAAAATCCACCGCCACCAACCGTCCGTTTTTATTATTCATGTTCGCAAAGCACACACCGACCGCGAACGAAAAACCCGTCGTCACATAACATAGAACATGGCATGTTCTATATCTTACACCTGTCGTGCCGTGTTTGAGAATGTGAATGCCATTCTCAGATGACAGTAATGGCGGGAAAATGTTACTAGAATTGCAAATATATAATATTCTATATTATAGAATATAATATATTTCTATATTATATAACATACATGCGCTATCAGCTAAAAAAAAAGATAAGGTGTGGTTAGCAATTTCTGCAGTTCGCAAAATTGACTGGTGCATGTCCAACTCGATCACCCATATTGCCACAATGAAAACTTCGTTCAGAATCACTGTGTACTGCATGAAGATATAAAAACACACAATGAATGAAATACGAGTGAAGCTGTTCACACCAATATGCACGCACAAACACGAGCACACAGTCATAATGACAATCGTTTCTTTGTTTTTTTTTTTTATTATTATGTTAATGAACGCAATACCAAGTGGCAAAGTTTGAGGGTCAAGCGAACTAAAGAAAGTCTCGTCCAGAAAAAAATTAAGAAGCCGCCGAGTCTAATTTCTGGCATAATGTGGGAGCATTCATCTTTTTGTATGAAATACCAGTATTTCCGCCGTCTCGCTCGTCTTCTCCGCACAAGCAGGAACATTGAACAAGACTTAAATGTAGTGCAAACCAATAAAGCGTCTCCTCTTGGAGACAAGTTTTTGGTGAGGGTGATAAAGTTTTTCATCTGTCGGTGCATCGGTTATGACAGGTGCCTACCATATGTGTGATGGACCTACCCTACCTACACTCACTTGATTGAACCTCAGCTACATTTTTTTTCAGTACACGCATTAGGTGTATGCACAAAAAAGCATGCTTTGTAAATCAGGCAGTTAGACGAACGTATGGAAAACGGGTGGTCGGCGACGGTGGATTTTGGCTTCAAGTGTTCACTAACGTTTTCGCATTATGTCGTGCGACATTAGTCGGATAGTCTTGTATGTCTGTCCATCTCTCATCTCAAAATTCGATTTGGATTATCCGTTAAAGAAAAATATGGGACACCATCAATTCACGATACGGTGTGCTTCTGCGGTCAAACAAAGATACAGCATGGCCGTTTGACCCATCCACGATATCATATGACATATCATACATGATATGTCATATCTATTCACCGACATGATACTCATGTCGGTGAATAGCACTTGTGCTAATGTTTTCGTTTATTTTTTTAACCGTCGTAAAATAAAGTTTTATCTCATCTTATCTTATCTTATGTTAACAGCATCCTCAACTAAACACTGACTCACAACTGATCTTCATACATCTCACATCTACATTAGCAAGTTCACTTCGTGCTCACAATCCGCTTTGAAAGAACTTGGACCATATGTATGAAAAGCAGGCTCCAGACGCCCGAGCACGCTTCTCCTTTTGTCCCATCTCCTCCCAAGTCCTGGATTCGCCCAAAGAATTTCCATATGGAAAATCTTTGTCAGCCCTGACATATATCACAAACTTCATTTTGCAAGCTCTGGTGCATGCCCTAAATACTAAATAGGCCTACATGACATCAGAATTGGCCGACATACCTCGCCCATCATGTCATTATTCTCTGTCTATCTGCCAGACTCGCCCTCAATTACTTACATGCTATTCAGGCACCGCCCATCAGTATATTTTTGGTGGCCGTCCCTCTGAAATATTAACTACGTCTTAAATTCACTGATAACTAAAACTTATTCATCACTAGAAGAAGAAGCTAGTCGCATGACCAAGCTCCATACGTTCGCGTCTACCGATTCTACATGTATACTCGAATTGTTCTAACTTGCTTACATCGGTTTTTGAAGATATTTTTGTGATGCTGAATGATATCGATATATAACATGGCATACTTCAACGGGGAATCGAACGGCAATTTTCCACCGAATTTCAGACAACTAACGCATATTCCGAAATATTGCATTGCTACAAAACTGAGCAAATACACAAAATTGTGTGCGGATCCAGAAGTTCAATGACAGGGCTAAAATTAACATTGGGGTATATTGCCAAATTGTTCAGTTTCTGCGATAGAAGTCTGAAATTCGGTAAAAAAAAATCCAAGCTGAAGTATGCCAATTTATAGAATGATACCATTTAGCATCACAAAATTATAAGCAAACAAAACAGTGTAAATGAGTTAGAAGATTTAGGGTATACACATACATCAACTTGTCTCCGCGCTCGAGGAGCCGCCTTACCTCGGGGCAAGGTCGAGGGCGGGCCGATGCAAGTCTCAAATGTGGACGTACATTTAATAACCCACGCCCTGAAGTGTAATTATCCCGTTCATGACTTTAACTGAACAGAACAGTAGCCGATCTTCAAGTAGATTCTTTTTTTTTTTACCTAATGTTAATTGGCCACACTCTGGCGGCCTATAGCGTACTTCCGAAAAAAATTAAAATCTAAATGAAATCCATCAACCACCGTGATGGCTTGATAGACTAATATTGTGTCGGACATAGCGTGATTTGTATATTAATAGGGCCTGACACATGGGATTTCTTTTTAGTATCTGGGGGGGTGTGGGGGGTCGTGTCCATTGCTCGTTCACGACAGTACCTTAAATTTTAAGGTGAATTTTATACCATACTTACAAGCATACTATGTATACTGAAATGACAACTTTGGCAACCAATCAGCCAAATGTTTCCAAGGCTTTTTGAGGGATCTCGCTCTCACTTTCCAGTGACAACACGTTTGGACGTCTTTCTGTGGACCACACACTGAAGATCACGGTGAGGCACACTCTCTTGGCGGAACATTACGATTTAGTATGAAGCCGGGATAACCTATTATGGCATTGCAGAATATTGCAAGAGTTGCAGGAGTGATTTTCTTGTTCAAACGAGGAACCTGGCGTACCAAGAGGCATCCAACCCACTCCAAGAGGACTATTCGGTGTTTTGACTCCAAATGTTCTAGGACGGACGCTTCTTCAACGCCTATTTTCTTCTCCTATCGAGATATCACCTTGCAAACCGGGCCATTAATTCCCGAGATTCTCAAGATATAGAAATCTCACAATTCAGGCTAGAATGTAGCTTTCCATGTGTATACATCATTGCCGAAGTGACACTCAATGCTGAAGGTCACTTGTTTCTCGCCGATCTTCCAAAATATGAACTTAGATATTGTTCGGCTCGCCGAGTGTGACTCATATTTAGGGACTTAAATGGCAATATATGTAATCCATACTTGAACGTTATTGTCCAAGAATAAATATTGCTATTCATTTAATTTATCCACACTGCAGAAACGCCATATATTGCGTGGATAAATTCCAATGAATATGACTCTAAAATATAACTCGCACCCAAATAGAAATAGGCCCACCTATTCCAAGGGATGATGTGTACATATACGGTCCTTGCCCTTGGTACATCCACTGAATTATATTCCACGTCTCCGCCTATCGACGATAACCTTTACCAAGTCGTTGAAGATACCTGTACAACCTTCCATAAAACAAATCTATTTATGTATCTGATATATAAGAGAGAAAAAAATGTCGGTAGTACACCTAAAAGTACTACTGGTAGTATGACATAGTTAGTAGCTACTACTATGACATAGTCAGCAATAATTAAATGAATTTACTTGCAGCTTTGACACACGTACATAATGCATGAATTCGATGATATTGTTGACAATAAATAATCTTAGTTCGTTCTTCCTCAGATGTTTTTGCATGTCACAAACTAGCGTTCTTCGAGGATTCAGTTCAGATACAAACACGACCCTTGATTCAACTGCTTAGAGGCAACACTAAGAATTATTCTAAGGGCGGTAAAATAGACAGTGTTAAGTACGAACTGATTGTACGGAAAAATTGTTGTTGTTCACATTCGAATGACTGTTTAGACACTGCTAGGTTATTAAAGCTGAACATCAGAGTCACCACTCAAATCGCAGTATTTGAGACTCCCCACCAATGTGAATGTGTCCTCAAACATATATGCAAATACAGATCTTCTTAAGAGGGAAGAAGTGACTGAAAATCCCAAGAATAAAAAGTTCAAAAAATAGTTTTCATATCTCGAAATGTTTCTCAGAAATAATATTTACATATGTTTCACTGACTCATCCCGAAATATCGGTATTGCCGCCTAGCGCAGAGCCACAATTCACGGGCAACAAAAGTTCTACATTTCACAAGTATTCATTGCATCTATTTGAGAAAAAAGTTTCTGAAACTAGAGTTAGTTGGAGAACATTGCTCTCAAAGTCCCAAAATGGCCGGTTTTCGACAAAAAATAACCCTTTTGACCTTATAATTTTCACCGATGCTCAAATTCAAGGTCACCACTTAAATGTTCATATAGCTACTTGACTTCCCATCTAAGGGTGCTAATTGAAGCATTCTAGGAGTAATGATAAGGACAGCTTCCGTATGATAGGAACGGAGACCAACAGAGTTTTTTCAAAGGTTTTAGGTTGGTTTCGCAAAATTATATTGACAAGCATTTTATAACGGCATTGAGACAAGTGTTTGTGGCTTTACAACAGGTAGTATCAGAGGTAGACAATCCTTGGTAGTATGTCGTAAAGGGTTGTCTAACATGTTCAAAATTTCTACAAAAAATATGGAGGCTCTCGAAAACGGCTTCAGGTGAATCTCTTAATATCACAATACATTAGTAGATTACATATCTTTTTTCTCACCCAGAATTTTCATACCATATATATCTGATTTTCCTAACTTGTTTACTCCGGTTTTTGACGATAATTTTGTGGTGCTAAATCGTTTCGTTCTATAATTTGGCATACTTCAACTGGGAGTCAATCGGCAATTTTGTACCCAATTTCAGACTTCTATCGCAAAAATTGAAGAAGTTGGCTATCTACCCCAATGTTAAATTTCAGCCCAAAACGGGATCTCAAGAGTCTCAGCATAATCGAGCGTTTGGTCCTGTTTACATCCATCAGGATTCAGTGTATTATTGTAATTTTGGACTGGAAGACACACTGGGATGTATACACAAACATGTTGATTCCGAAGTTTTTCACTGCTACAAAATCGAGCAAATACATAAACTCGTGTGCGGACCCAGAAATTGAATGACAGGGCTAAATTTAACATTCTAGAATTATACCATTTAGCATCGCGGAAATATCAGCAAAAAACAATGTAAACGAGTTAGAAAAATCAGAGTATTATATACAAAAATGTATTCTGAGTGCATTCCCAAGATGAACTGGATCATGATGGTGCTATTGAAAAGATGGATGGTTTGGATAGTAAATGTACATAGTTTATGTGTATTTCGTATGAAATGAAATGATCAAATCAGAGAACTCTACAAGTGATTTGTGATTGGAAAAGATCAATAGAGACCACCGATTCACCTGCCGAATAAAACAAAAACATTTCGAGGTGCTGTTACCGCACTGATCATTCTAATTGAGCGCTCATCAATACTCTTTCCAGGTATTCGCTCAGGAGCAAAAGTTCAACCCTGAGACCGGCCGATTGCTGTGGACACCGAAGTCCGGCACGGTGGAGGAATTCCACAAGTACCACGGAATGGACCCGGATACTGCAGCCAGACACAAAGCAGCAGTCCAGGAGTTCAAGAGACTGGTGGCTCTGGACTACGGCAGAGAGGTACCGGTTATAATTTTCAGGTCACTGGAGCCTTGACTCAATAACCTGGCATGGCGTTGCGTCCGTCTTTGCGCGTCCATCGTCCATCGTCGTCTACACTTTAACATTAACGTTTTCTGGGGTTTTTTTACAAAAATACCTTTAGAAAATTCCAAGAGGGTGCATTTGTTACATTTTCATTTTCTCATGTCTTTCAAAACAGCGGCCATTTACGATGAAAAATGGCTAATTTTGGATTTTGATGGTCGTTTGTAGCAACCACAAATGTAATAATAACGAGTAACAACGACGACAAATGTAAATTAATTTTAAAAATTAAAATGGTTATAATTTTTTTCCTCACGACATTGTTACAATTTTGTCAACGAAAACTGTAATAACCAAAATTTGACAACGACAAATATAATAATATTTGGATGAAACTTAATCTGTCTGAAAATCTAAAGATTTCGGCAAGTATGTTGGTTTGTTCATAACCGCATTATTGTAGTGATGCTAGGTCAAAGATCAAGGTCGTCAAAAATTGTTGGCATTCTACTATCATCATCAAAATCTTTTGCCCTTTTATGTCTACAGGCCACAGTTGTCGTCGAATGAGTTATCATCAAACTTTCTGGATGAACTAGGTAGATCAATACCCAAGACATTTATTATTCTTCATCGAAAATTATGTCGATGAATACTTGAATTTCATCGAAAGAAGTGTTGTCATGGCAACGGAATCTTTGAAAAGCCTACAAAGGGTCATAACTGGTAACACGATTTCAATTTTCAAAGTTTTATTTATTTAAGAATAATGTTCGCAAAACCCACGCGAAAATAGTTTTTACAAGCACTCCTTTTAAGGCCATTAGTAACGTGTATTTAGTTGGTGTACATCGAATAGCTCGGAAATCCCCAACTGTAAAGGCCAAAATGTGTAGAAATGCACAAAAGGCCTCTGAGTGCAGAACGCATGTAAATAGAGCTTAGGTATGATTTCATCCTCATAGATCCTGAGGCCAGCACAAAAAGAAGAGTGTGCTTCCATATAATATTCTTCACCAGTGGTGATAAAAAAACAAATATACATCAATACAAAGTCAAGTTATCGTTCGGACACCCAAATGACGAAAAAGCGGGAAAAAAACCTGCTAAAACCCACCCGTAGTAAACGGTCGCGTGCGTACTGTATTGAATGCTAAGCAAAGTCCCGGGTGTGTACGCTCCCAATGCACAAAGTACGAAGGAGTCGGAGGTGATTTTCTTGTTGTGTTTCGTCCAGTAGAGTCTATTTGAAGGAATCAAAGATGCAAGTACCTGGATTCGATGTCAATTGTCACAAGTCACTAACTATGTGACAGGGATTCTTTCATTGCGAATATTGTGTAATTTGCAACCAAATGCATAATCATCTCGTCTAAATTGGGGCACAAGTGTTTATGTCTTGTGTGTGGGCCTATTTTCATTGTGCATTACCTGCGTACAAAAGTCATTGACTGTGTACACTGGCAAAAATTATCAATTTATTGGCAAATCCAAATATTTTGTCCGATTATTTCATCATACATTAAAGCATTGTTAATGTTTTGATCGAATTTTGCTTACACTGGTCAATATGTCGGGAAGTTGGACGAGAAGGAGGGATTGTAACATTCGAATGGGGGCGACAATAGGCACATTTGCACACTTGGTACCAAAGAACACAATGTTCGCATTGAAATACCCCAAACTGTTTGATAGTTAGTGAGCTTGTGACAATTGACATCGAATCCATGTTTCTTCAAAATAGACTCTAGTGGAGAAATACAACAAGAAAACCACCTCCGACTTCTTCTTGCCTTGTTCATTGCGTGCGTACACATCTACACTTTACTTCGCTTAGCATTCAATATAGTGCGCACGAAACCATTTACAACGGGTGAAACCACAAAGGCAATTTTTAATCAGAATCCCAATTTTGATCAGAAGCCACTATAGAGCACCAAATAACAGTTAGCTTCTTGGACCCTAGACGGGCCCCAGACCCCACGCCAACATATTATATACTGTCCCATACCAGTATATATCTTATGTGTTTCTCAGCTTTCAAAATCCTGAAGGCGCGCCTGGGTGGCCACACGAAGGCCATTTTGATTTCTCGACAGCAGAAATCAGACATCGAGTCACTGTGTATCTTGAGCCATTTCCAGCCAAACAAAAGTAGTTTAAATGTGAAGTGGATCGTTAAAAATTGACTACTTAATAATGGGAGTTTCAGCTCTATTCGCCATCATAACGTGTTCGTTCTCGGTCTGTGGATGCGATACATTGTGCTGACTAACAACTCACAGTATGTAACCAAGCGCTCAATTCATGTTCAAATTACATCCAAAGCAGAGTTTTAAAAGTTGATACAGATGAATCACCTGCAGGTGATCAAAAAGAGATATTGCCATTGAAACAGTTTTTTGCATTTGGGAATGTTTTTTCCTTCCATTCATGATGAGAGCTGTCACACATAGCGATTTATTGTGTGACCTTGTATTTGATTTCCAATGAAATTGGAAGGTCGAAACGGCAGTTTTGGCAAAAAAAAGTTGTGGGTTAACACTGTACATTTCTCCGGTTACCCTTCTCAGTCATTGAGACTAATTTTAATGATGAATTTCGACATAATTTGGTTTCAACAGTCTTTCAACACCCAATATGTCAAACACTTTACATTTGGTGACCCAATACAAGTTCGATTAAAAAAATGTTATAATGCTTGTCTCCCTTTTGTACGCAGTTCATATTTATGTTCCTATCATTTCACATGTATAACGCCATCCTCCGACTGAACGTACGAGAACCCAAACGTGTGATTTGCATTTCATGTCCGAAGAACTAATGTGTCATGATGATTTTCGCCTAGATCGATCCGAGTGAGCAGTCTGAGATGGTCGGAGACATTATATACACACTGGATCAGATAGAGGCCCTCGCCCAGCCGTACAGGCAACGGCACGGTCACCGAGTCAAGAGGAAGATGACCAACTTTGCAGTCTCCCCCAATAGAAAGTGGTCGATGCCAGTCAAGTTTGCATTCGATGGAATGCATGGTAAAATTATTAGAGCCATTGGACCTAAATAGTCTATGAAAACTGTGTCATGTACGGTGTCAAGTCTGCTTCAGAATTCGAACAGAGTTCGTTGTCGTGTTAATTTCGGCATACTCTTCCATAATAACTTTTATCTGTTAATAACATCAAGTGACAGTTACTGCTGTGACACCAGAATTGCTGATATCACAGGTAGCGATGAAGAAGAAATAATAATGCGAGCGATGCAGATATGGGAAAACGCGACATGTGTGAGATTCGAGGAATGGTCTTCACCGGATCCCGATCATTATATCCTCTTCACAAATGACAGAGGGTTGGCAATGATTACATTCATTCATTTAGGAATAAATACATGTCAAGAAAAAAAAAACAGTTAATCAATCGCTTTTTTATCTTTTTCAGTTGTAGCTCTTATATTGGTGATGTCAGGGGTTTTGCTTCTCCGCAACCTATCTACTTGGAAAGTTCGGGCTGTTTCACCCTGGTGAGTACAAGAGGCAAAAAAAAACAAAAAAAAAAAACGCCCATATCAAAAAAAATCCGTGGAAGAAAATACACACATCGAATGGAGAACTAGCAACTGATAATGGCGATTTCGGATTTGAATCACGTCTTACATGCCTCACATTGTCTTGCCTTGGCTAACACAGATCGGTACACCGATCCACGAGATCGGCCATGCGATGGGTTTCTACCACGAACACGTGCGGCCGGACCGGGACATGTACGTCACCGTGCAGGAGCCCAACATCCAGACGGGCCGGGAGGGGAACTTCGTACTCACGACCTCAGCAGAGGTGGACGCTCTCGGCTTGCCTTACGACTACACCTCCGTCATGCACTACGGACCAACGGTGAGTCTCTGTTTGGTTCTGTCAGCAAAACTTGAAGTGTTCTACAGTTCTCATCAACATTGCAAGTACATATATTCATTAATGGATCACCCGCCTGCTCTCATTATGATGATAACAAGAACATGTAATGATATTCGATGATGTGAACTTCTGCAGGCCTTCAGTATAAACAGCACCGAGCTTGACACGATTGTCGCGGTGGACCCCAGATATAGGAACTCGATGGGTCAGCGGGTTGAGTTCTCCTTTCTGGACGCCAAACTCGCCAACCTCGTCTACTGCTCGGGTAAGTTTAGCTTTGGCACTATCGCATTATGTCGACAATAATAACACCATAGCAAATATAACACTTCCTCTCTAGATGTTTGTAGTAACTCAACATTGGACTGCCAACAAGGAGGGTACCCAGACCCGAACGACTGTTCCCGCTGTGCCTGTCCAAGAGGCTGGGACGGAGACACGTGTGATGAACTAGCTTCTAGCGATCCTGGTGAGTATTGTTGGTTGGAAACCTCCAGCCTGTGTATACTGCATTTTCTATGGTGGAATCGGGGTGGTTAGCAGAATACCTCCAGCAAACCCTCATGAGCGTCATATCGAACCAATTTGTACTGTTCGCCAAACGGGGGTGGTGCATGATGTATCTTTCGGTGCACACATTTCGATAGCAATACTACGGAAGCCCATAGGTGACATGCGCGTAAAAAAATTCTATGTCTTTTCCAGCAAAAAGTTAGCACGTTCGAACGTGGAAGCATTCAACACTATCACGTTCGCACGTGGAAACAGTTAGGCTATTGCGTTCACACGTGGAAAGTCCGAAGTTACCATGTTCACACGTGGAAGCATTTAAAGACCTAGTAGCATGCCGATGAAAGTGCTTTTCATTTAGTCCATTATGAATAGTTATCTGTAAATTCGAACGAATTTTACAAATACAATCAATGGGTTTCGAGATATTGAATCAAATAGGCACTCCTTCCGTAAATTGCCGAAGATTTTGATCACGATTTTAGTATGGGTCACGTGGTTTGTGACGTCATTTGAGGCAGTACCGAAAGTACATGTAGCCAGCAAGGTAAACTGCATGTCGCATATTCATTCTCGTTGTGTATGTTTGACGATTCAAGTGAACGGGTGAGATGGTTGGAATACGGCATTTCTTGTCTTGATATTTAGAATCAGTACTATTCATTCTCCCAGGAGGGAGGTTTGTTGAACTGCAAGATGTCCAGTATTTGTTGGTTTTCACGTGTTTTCTTTTGAATCTCATGCATTTTGGAGTGGTTTTCTATCTTTGAGTTGACCGCCCAAATTACGTGTTTTACGTTTTTGGCCAGCCATCAAAGCACATTTTGCCTCAACTGACGTCACGATTACGGAAACTGCCGAAGCTATTTTTTTCATCGGCATGAGAAGGCGATTGCAATACTGGCTCAATATACTCGATTATTTGTCGCTGTTATTAATTACCAATTAACGCGAACATCTTTTTTATCACCAAATGTCCACAATGCCTTCATCTGAACAGGAATAAAACCATAAAATGGTACCTTGCTACTATGACTTTAACACTTCCACGTTCGCTCGTGGAAACTTTAGGAGCTACCACGTTCGCACGTGCAAAGATTTGGGTGTGGTAGCATCAAATGCTTTCACGTGTGAACGTGGTAGCTTTGAATCTTTCTACGTGTGAACGTAGAAACCTAAATCTTTCTACGTTCGATCGTGATGAGTTCTGAAGTTTCTACGTGCGAACGTGAAAGCATATAATTGTAAAGTTATTGACTATCGTCCGCTCTTCGGGATCCTCGAGGATAGTCCTCTCACCACGAGTCCTTGCGGACGCGCATCCGCTATTCCGGATCCTTGCGGCGGCGCCGCTCACCGGAGGTCACTGCGGACACGGTAACCACTCTAGCATTAACGGTAACCAGGTAACAGCCCACCCGACACTCCCAGGCCTACGGACACCGTTCAGAAACTGGTTCATCACCACGGTGTTAACTGGAGGGGCCTGGCGAGCCGCGGTCTGCCTCGGGGACGGAACCCCGTACCATGGACATACACACAATGTATGTCTATGCCCCGTACAGTCCGACATGCTGGCCAGAGCCTATGTCACACGTCCCGGGAAGGGAGAGAACTGGCGATCCACAGGGCTTGCGCCCCCGAGTCAGCAACTTGTCTCTCCCAGCCCGGGCCTCCCCATGGAAATCGTCCCCAGGGCTCTAAGAGCCCACTACTCTCGACCAGGGAACGCAAAGCTCATGGTGAGCCCTGTGTGCGTCCTAGTCACTCTCTCTCGGACAATCTCCTCGATCGAGTAGCTTCCAGTGTATATACACTGTTCAAAACATTATAAGGATTTATATGAATCGCAATCAAGCAACTACGGTTGGTTGGCATATATTTAATAGTACTCCACGTTATAACAAATAACGATTAACAAAGTGCAATGAAAAAGTATTTGTGGGATAGAAATGGCCTGCTGAACACAACATGGTTAGCGAAAATAAATGACAAATTTATGTCAATAACGTCAAAACGCCAATAACGGGTATGTGAATCCCTCGCTGCAATCACTGCCTCCGTGCTCTGATATCTCTGATAGAGTCGGGATATCACAGACTGTGACACTCCATAGCTTCGTGCCACATCAGCCTGTGTAGCACCACCTGTTAGGCGACCAATAATTTGCCGAAAAAACCTGGGACATTTGCTGTATTAGTTCGCATCATGTGCAAGGATTAATTGCGGCAGGATTCTGAGCAAAAATTCACCCAACCATACGTCTTATAACCCGGGGCTCATCAATGTTAATTGCTTTATTTGAACATTTTTTGCTAAGCAACGGCAACTGGGGAATATTTATTGATTACTGAGGGAATAAAATACATAATTCCATAAATGGGGTCAACCAATTTAAACCTGAGGTAAATTTATGGAAAATATCCTTATAATGTTTTGAGCAGTGTATAATACACCACAAGCTGTAGGACCCACGCGAGGTATAATCAAACCGTTGTTATAGTTTACTGGAGCGTAAATTACAATGCGTTGCCGTGGCAACGCACGCTCGAACGGAGCGTGTCAAAACAAGGCCAAGAACGAAAAGGCGACATAAATGGCATGTATGTTTACAATCACCTGCCGCGTGCTTAGGACAAAATCGCCACATAATGTTTCCACGTGTGAATGTGGTAGCTTTGAAACTTTCTACGTGTGAACGTGGAAACCTACATCTTTCTACGTTCAAACGTGATAGGTTTTAAAGTTTCTACGTGCGAACGTGAAAGCATATATTGTTTCCACGTGTGAACGTGGTAGCTTTGGACTTTCTATGTGTGAACGTGGAAGCCTAAAACCTTTCTACGTGTGAACGTGATAAGTTTTAAAGTTACCATGTGCGAACGCGATATCGCTATATGCTTCCACGTGCGAACGTGGTAGTTTTTAACTTTCTACGTTCGAACGTGCAAGGTTTTTAATAGAAAGAACACCAATTTTTTCCCCCGGCACCTGTCACCTATGGGCTTCCATACAATACAGCCAAGTTGAAGACCTGAAAATGTAGTAGTTGTAATCGAGATTATATTGAGATTATATTTTTCAGGACATATGTTAATCATCCTAAATGCTAAATGTACACCTGCGTGTTGTCATGAATACACGTCCATGGATTGGTGTCAGCCCATAGATTCCCTGTTTCAGCTTGCGGCAGTACCCTCCTCAATGCTACTGACGTAGAACAATGTGTCGATTCCCCTGGATACGCCGCTAATACCATCGTGTCGGGCACCACCTGTTACTGGCTCATAGAGGTACATTCCACACTTGTGTACATAACGATGTCACGGGCATGACCACATACGCCAAGTTATGGATTCAAAGTAGAAACAATCGTATTCAACACTTAGCCAATGATGAGCATGTGATTTAGGATAATGGTTACGTTGTGGTTCATTTGGTGCTCATTTCCTTTTCTTCCCCATTCATAGGTTTCTGTTAGCAAAATCATTAATCCTATTGTATGTATATCATTAGTCAAGAATTAGGTTTATGCATATCTACCGACTAAATTCAATGCACATTTGCAAATATTGGACCATGTCACGCACCTGTATATACGTTCACCCTAACAGGCCCCTCCAGGATATACCATTGAGTGGAGGATTCCTGTCGTGGCAATGATCCACTTCACCAGCACTAGGACATGTGTGGAATTCATCGAAGTCAAAGACGTCAATGAAGACAAGGGGCTTAGGTATGTGAGTGTTCATAAACATCGGCTATTATCAAAACAATATACGTGTACACTGCATTTGTTATTTACTATGGGTATATGCAAGAGAATAGATTCAACAACCGTTCTGCTAAAAAAAAAGTTCTAACAACCGTTCTGATAAAAAAAAGTTCACGGAGTTTCCCTCCAAATTTTTCCGAGAGTTCAGATTTTGAACTGACAGTATCAACAACGGTAATCAGTTCGGCTCCATCTGGCTTGCATAATTCACTGCACATTTTTCATTCCCAACCGATATGACTGTGTGAACCACATATAGACAGTCACGTATGCACATAATGTTCTTTTTATATTTCAAGTTTAGATGAGTTTATTGAAAATAATCGCCCGCAACGATATTGCACTTTTCAACCGACGAATATCGCACGCAACACTTATAACCATGTCCATGAGTCTTACACTGCATGCTGATTCCCGCATGCCACTTTGGGTCTTCCCGCGTGAACCTGTGATTGGTGCGTTTGAAACTAAAGATTTCCGAAAATTAGCTAATGGCGGGAAAATTCTGTGAACTAGTCCATTAGAGAAAAATGGGCTCAAAAATCCCACTTTCTACATACAACTTACATCATGCAACATAACCATGGTGCATGTTGGATGAGGCTAAGTACACGTAGAGTTATGACGTCTATCCCGTTCGATATATACACGCACGAGCTTAATGAACAGGTTATAATGTTTCAGCTGGATAAAGTAGATTTAGATTCTTGGTGTAACAGGTCCTAGTGTTCATGTAATATCCTGCTTACACAGGTTTTGCTACTCCGATCCCTCTACGAACAATATCGTCACCTCCACTGGGAACCAGGTCCTCATCAGGCTGAGTGCTGAGTACTATGCCTTTGACTCCGGACGTTTCCGTTTCTGTTACAGGCTCGGTATGTGACACGTTATGCACAGTCGTGATTCAGGTCACAGTCAATGCTAGTTCGATCAGATATCAATGCTCTTTTATGGGAATTGTGGCTGCATATTCCCCAACAGATTCGAACGTTTCATAATTTTTAACGATTTAAAATTTGTCTCGTGAGGTGTCACCTTCCAACAGTCTAAATCAGTCGGAACCATTCTCTTTCATAGGTCCACAACTGGCCACAACAGAAGCTACTACAACAACTTCTGTAACATCTACAGATTCGACAACATTTCCCACAAGTACAGAAACATCAACCAACTTCGAAAGTACAACTTTTCCAACAAGTACAGAAACATCAACCAACTTCGAAAGTACAACTTTTCCCACAAGTACAAAAACATCAACCAACTTCGAAAGTACAACTTTTCCAACAAGTACAGAAACATCAACCAACCTCGAAAGTACAACTTTTCCCACAAGTAGAGAAACATCAACCAACCTCGAAAGTACAACTTTTCCCACAAGTACAGAAACATCAACCAACCTCGAAAGTACAGCTTTTCCCACAAGTACAGAAACATCAACCAACTTCGAAAGTACAACTTTTCCCACAAGTACAGAAACATCAACCAACTTCGAAAGTACAACTTTTCCCACAAGTACAGAAACATCAACCAACTTCGAAAGTACAACTTTTCCCACAAGTACAGAAACATCAACCAACCTCGAAAGTACAGCTTTTCCCACAAGTAGAGAAACATCAACCAACTTCGAAAGTACAACTTTTCCCACAAGTACAGAAACATCAACCAACTTCGAAAGTACAACTTTTCCCACAAGTACAGAAACATCAACCAACTTCGAAAGTACAACTTTTCCAACAAGTACAGAAACATCAACCAACTTCGAAAGTACAACATTTCCCACAAGTACAGAAACATCAACCAACTTCGAAAGGACAGCATTTCCCACAAGTACAGAAACATCGACTAACTTCGAAAGTACAACTTTTCCCACAAGTAGAGAAACGTCAACCAACTTCGAAAGTACAACTTTTCCCACAAGTACAGAAACATCAACCAACTTCGAAAGTACAACTTTTCCCACAAGTACAGAAACATCAACCAACTTCGAAAGTACAACATTTCCCACAATTAGAGAAACATCAACCAATTTCGAAAGTACAACTTTTCCCACAAGTAGAGAAACATCAACCAACTTCGAAAGTACAACTTTTCCAACAAGTACAGAAACATCAACCAACTTCGAAAGTACAACTTTTCCCACAAGTACAGAAACGTCAACCAACTTCGAAAGTACAACTTTTCCAACAAGTAGAGAAACATCAACCAATTTCGAAGGTACAACTTTTCCCACAAGTACAGAAGCATCAACCAACTTCGAAAGTACAACTTTTCCCACAAGTACAGAAACATCAACCAACTTCGAAAGTACAACTTTTCCCACAAGTACAGAAACATCAACCAACTTCGAAAGTACAACTTTTCCAACAAGTACAGAAACATCGACTAACTTCGAAGGTACATCAGGCCAAACCACAACAGATACTACAACCACACAGACTACAACCGATAAATCCACAACTGATGCTACAATCACACAATATACAACCGATAAAACCACAACCGATGCTACAGCCACACAAACTACAACAGATAAAACTACAATTGATGCTACAATCACACAAACTACAACAGATAAAACCACAACCGATACTACAACTACACAAACTACAACCAATAAAAACACAACCGATGATACAACCACACCAACTACAACAGATGAAACCACAACCGATACTACAACTACACAAACTACAACCAATAAAAACACAACCGATGCTACAATCACACCAACTACAACGGATGAAACCACAACCGATACTACAACTACACAAACTACAACCAATAAAAACACAACCGATGCTACAACCACATCAACTACAACAGGTGAAACCACAACCGATACTACAACTACACAAACTACAACCGATAAAAACACAACCGATGCTACAATCACACCAACTACAACAGATGAAACCACAACCGATACTACAACTACACAAACTACAACCAATAAAAACACAACCGATGCTACAACCACACCAACTACAACAGGTGAAACCACAACCGATACTACAACTACAGAAACTACAACCGATAAAAACACAACCGATGCTACAACCACACCAACTACAACAGATGAAACCACAACCGATACTACAACTACACAAACTACAACCAATAAAAACACAACCGATGCTACAACCACACCAACTACAACAGATGAAACCACAACCGATACTACAACTACACAAACTACAACCAATAAAAACACAACCGATGCTACAACCACACCAACTACAACAGATGAAATCACAACCGATACTACAACTACACAAACTACAACCAATAAAAACACAACCGATGCTACAACCACACCAACTACAACAGATGAAACCACAACCGATACTACAACTACACAAACTACAACCAATAAAAACACAACCGATGCTACAACCACACCAACTACAACAGATGAAATCACAACCGATACTACAACTACACAAACTACAACCAATAAAAACACAACCGATGCTACAACCACACCAACTACAACAGATGAAACCACAACCGATACTACAACCACAGAAAAAATTCCTGGTGAGTACACTCGATTTTTTTAAACAATAATTTCACAAAGGATCATTTGTCTATAAGATAAGTTTATTATGCTGGCGAAATAGTTGTCCATATGTACACCTCAATTTCTTGCATTACTTTCTGTTACAGTGATCACAATTCCCTCCTGGTTGATAGGACTAATCGTATGCTTGATATTGCTGTGCCTGGTGATCTTCATCTGCTGCATCTTCTGTTGTTTGATACGATGTCAGCCAGGGGCGAAGGCAGGAGTCGCCAGGCTTGAGTTGGGTGGGAGGGGACATCTGTACCCGCGGGAGAGGCGTCGGTTCTGGCGCAGATCGTCCTTCGTGGAGAACGACTATGGTAGCCAGAGTTACACGCCATACCAGAGGCAGTGGCGTTGGAGTCGGTCAAATTAAATTTGCAACCTACAAGACACAGGATACGATGTATTCAGGATATATGTTTCACCTGCGATAGGACTCGAATCAAAGACGTGTGAAAATTTTGGTCAGCTTGTGCTGAACAACTTGCAATGCCAGGAATTTATACACAGCTGCATGTATCTCTATTTTACAGTATGCATGTTCACATTATATTTTGCATATCAAATACACTGTTGCCGTTTGATAGGCCTAGGTCCTTGTTTGCTATAATACGATTAGATACGCGTATGCTTATATCAGGAACATACATTGTGTGTACCGTATGAAGAAGGAACTATGTTTGATCTGCATGATATTCTTGTCAGTAGTTTACCGTAGCTAGTATATTTTAGATGATGTACATGTATATGAAAACTGAGAAGATGACACCTTCTGAAACTAATGAGCTCAATAGGTCGGTCATCTGCAATAAAAATGACAACAAGCAAGGCCCCTGGCCATTCTGGTTTTGAATTACTTTTAATGTGGCATAAATCGGTATTTGGCTTTCTTTGTGGTTTACTGTTCAAAACCGCTATACCAATCATCGAATCAGGAAAACATACTTTTGCCAGAACAATTATTGATTATTGAGCCATAACATCTCAAAGTTGAGTGATATTCGATCTAAAAATGTAGAAATTTTGGAGTTTTCAGCTAATTAGTCACAATCAGCATTCAAACGTGAGTTACATGAGTATGACTCACCAATAAATACAAAACTATCAGAAAACGTGTTGATGTTGATATATAGCCTATATATGTTTTATATTATCGCAGAATCTATGTAGTTCTTTCACATGGTGATTGTTTCCGAAGTGTTGCAGCGACATCGAGGTGTGTAGCGAAATATCGATTCATTATCGAGTAAAATAATAATATTGTATATATATATATTGTTATATTTTGGTATAACAATCCAACCCTCACGTTATGCTACTGTAAATAACTTCTATTCAAAGATGAAAATTCAAATATTATAATGACATTTGCTTTTCGCAAAAAATGCAAGAAAAAAGCGTCATGCAAAAAAAATCAATATACGTGTATAACATGTTTGGTCAATGGCTTGTTTCACTTTTGGTTTTAAGAAATTTAATGGCTAGCTAGACTTGTGTATGCGCTGGCAATACGATGTACATTGATGACCTTTGTGTTTGAATGCTCAGGGTCCTCGCCTCATCATAGAGTATGCAGCACCGGGGCATAGAAATCGGGAATATGTGCACATTTACCGCGCAATTACGCGGGCCAGGGTGGGATGTTCGAAATGATCGCAAAATAGTTCAGTTGCGAACACTTTGCGATGGCGCAAACCAAAATTTGCGATGTACTTGCGTGGTATGTTCGAAGTCATGGCAAGTGTTGCGCAGAAAGGCACGTTTGCGATGAGCACGTGCTGCTTTTCGCAAAATCTCTCAATCGAGATTATTCAAGATTAATCTTTCAAGAATAATCAAGAAACAAACCCTGAAAACCAACTGCGGTGAGAGCGAGACTCAGCAAAAAGCTATTTTGTTTTGTAAGCAATTAATAGTTGACATCAATAAAAAAATACCAAACATGGAGCAGCAGTATTGCAAGATAAAATCAATATCAACAACATAGAGGACAGTCAGTGAGATCAGTATTATGTTTCTTTTTGGACAAACACAGAGCTGCAAATTTTCATATAAATATATAAAATTGAGTAAACTAAGTACGCCCTTATATGCTCTATAGGCTTTACCGGATTCAATAAGAAATCAAGCTACATGTATACCAATCTTTTGTGCCACATTTTCGGCGAGGCCTACGACCTGTCCGCTTCCATTATCCATACCATATCCGGGAATGTATGTTTCGTTTATACTAGGGGTTGTCACACATTTACACATAAATCATAGCAGTACCGCGTGTCACACCTGGTCGAAGTCCCATCCTATTTATTATCAAAATATCTTATAATTCTGTGATAGGTATGGTGATATAACTGAATATAGCTCCAGGCTGCAGTTCTGTCGCAAAATTGTACAATGCAAGAAAAAAAAAAGCAAAACTGCAGTGCGTATACCGCATGTAGATCTAGAACTGCAGAGTTCGATAAATAGATATAGATGGTGTTGACTTAATTAGGTGTAACGGTTTTGATATACTAGTAGTATGATAAAAAATATGTACATTGTGGCAACTTATTAAATTAACCCTGAAATGATATCTAAAAATAATTTCAGTCACTTCACCTAACCCACGACGATAGGAATACCCAGAATACGGCTGACTGACTTCACTGAAAAGACGTGTCGCAAGTGGTTGCGACTGCTAATTCCTTGCCACAATTTTGAGCTATTTGCGATGTGGTTTACGATGTCGCAAAATCTGCGATGTCCTTGAACATAGATATCAAATTCTTGCGACGTGGTTGCGCTGTGTCGCTAACCTTGCGATCATTTCGAACATGCAACCCTGGCAGAGTGTTATGCCTCTGAAAACAAACCCCGTGAATTGATTCATTACCTACAGTGATCACAGGGTGTGTTCGATATGGAAGTTTTCATGTGAAAGTTCAACATAATCGAATATACGAGCCAGAAGACTTCTGCAGCAACTATATTTCCTTGTCTTCCGCAGCAAATTAATTTCCTTGTCTTCATGACCACATTTAGGAGTTAGGACAAATATGCAAGTACACATAAAACTGAACTTATTTGTGTGTGTTCGTGTTGATTTCGCTGCACCTAAGCTCCGGGATTTGTCACTTCACGCTGGAGAACCAGTCCGCTAATCCTGTGTTTGGTCGCCGCATCCTGGGGTTCGCAACGAACTTCCTCCGAGAAAAATGGCGGCCCCCATGAACGAGACGGTCGCGACTCGAAAGTCAAACACTGACATGGAGGATAAAATAACGTACCATACCAAAATCACTTTGCGCAGAATTGATAAGGATGCTCGTAAGTAGTTAACAGCGGAGTAAATAGCGCGTGATAATGCATGAAATTGTGGAAAGCACAGTTTTGAGGCGAACACGTTGTTACAAGTACACATAAAACCTACAACGCTAAACATGTAGGCAATGCTAAACCTGGGTATATAATCATGCTTTGAATTATGTACACTGCGGCAGACCAGCCATCAGTACATGTACCGTACGTACGCAATGAGTGTCGCGCCGTAATGCTCATTCTATTTAGGCATTTTCGGAGATGTCCATTGCACTTTGCCCAGGACAATCATATTTCTAATTAAATATTGGCTGTGAACAATATTTAAACAAATCTCCTTTCAATTAAAATCGAGGAATATAAATCATAAATGTTTCCACATGCTCATTCAATGATCAAATACATTGATATAAAGGTTTCTGTTGTTCAAAATTATCAGTTGAATCCACCGTGTTTTCCCTGCATGCTTGTTTCTGGTATATAATCTGATAATTAGCTTTGTATGATCCAACTTGGTTATTGACATTAGAGCGTTGGGGGGAAGCCCCCAACTCTTTACATGTCTATGTGCTGACTTTTTTATGGAGGTTTCATGCCAACCTATCGACGCACGTTTTGGCATGTAAACGTTTAGATACCTACTTAAAATGAGGATTTTCTTCGTCCTTGACATAAAATCTCTCGAATTGATGGGAAACTTTGACTATTCCACAGATATATCAGGCATGAATCGATGTGCTAGGTTTGTGGAAATTACGTAAAATGTTCAAATTATCTAAAAACGTCCCAAAATGGCGGAGCCGATGGAAATTGACGTTCCCAGAATGCAAAGCAAATTTTACCACAATCACGCGTATTTTGGAACACAATTTCTGTTCAGCAATTCGTGCATGCATACATACCGTATGCATGTGGGCATCTGCGTGTGGACATTTTTGACGTTATGAAGTAAACACAACGATTCGTCTGCGATGCCACGGCTACATTTACCGTAGTTTGACGTATTTTATAACCTGACACTCTGTGCTGGATTGCGAAATCTTTTTATTCTTAACTGGTATTTTAATTTGCCCAGTAAAGGCATGTGTTAGGCTATACCTGATGATATCAGATGCAGATATTCCTCATAATTTCCAATGTTTTGAGGATATTTTAATGAGGTCCCATATCATTTTAGCAGGCGTATCTGTTCCATTGATCGATTTTAAAATAAATGTTTACTTATTAGTAATATGAATGAAGTAGGCCATGTTTTTCATCCTAGTATACGGAAATGAATTGGAATCATGTAGGGGATACAATTATGGCTTCCTTTTTTTTTTGGGGGGGGGGGGTAACGTTGTGTAAGATACATTCAGCTGTCGTGGTGCTGATGATGTGCCCAAGCTCTAATGTCGACTTCCGCAGTTTGCTGCATTTTCTTGTTGAACATAAGTTACATAATTTATGTTAGTTTGCCATATTATCAAGGAATGAATCAAAATCATTATGGTAAAGCGCCCTTCCAAAACGGTCCAGGACCATTTTGGTATGTTTAAGTTTGCCCTGGACCCTCTCGAGAGGGTCCAAATTTCCAAGAATGACAAATGTATGTAATATACACATATTTTTTTTATGGCAGCGGAGCTTTCGCGATGCCGTGTAGTCGTCAACTGTAGTCGTCAACTTTTTGTTATAGGTCCTATCTGTAGTCAACTTTTGGTCGTCAAACTTTGGTCGTCAACTTTTGGTTATAGTCAACTTTTGGTTATCTGTAGTCGTCCACTTTTGGCTATCTTTATAGTTGTTGCTCAAATCATTCATCCACATTCTGCATAAAATGCCTAGAAATATTTCAAGAGCGAGGTATTCTTTTGAGTTTCGATTTTTTTTCAAAAGAGGGCAGCCATTTGAGACGAAAAACGGCCCAATTTTTGGACGAAAAACGGCCAATAATTTTTTTTTTCTGCTTTAAAACAATCTTTGGACTTTTTTTCCTTCATAATGGGAACTGCCGCAAGTATAATCATAGAATGCTTGACAATAAAGCTTATATATTGGCATTTCAAATAGGAAGTCGCTCAAGACCGAGAGGCCTCTCGTATTTCAACGTAAGCCTAACAGTTATGAAAAAATGTCATGTAAAACACCTAGAGATATTACGGAAGCGTATTACCGCCATGCAGAATTATTTTTTTTTATCTCGCCATGGCGAGTTACTATCTCGCCGTGGCATGGTAGGTCATGGTAGAGAATGACCTGTTGATTTTGACAGTTTACGGTAACACCACTATTTAGCGGTGTGTGTATCATGTTGAGTTGACGTCACCAGTTGCTTAGCACAAGTGAGTCTTTTTGACTTCTTTTAAAGCATTTGATGCTAAGAAACATAAGTACGAAAACCAAAACATCTCAGTCTCTATAAGTAATATTTATAATGATTAATGAAATGTGTACGCTCATTAAGGCTGAGTGGCTTTGTATAAAGCAGATGTTTGAAGCTCAAATATCCACATCCTGGGATCGCAATGTTAGAATAATGTAGATACACTTTTTCATGCATTCTTTGAAAAAAAATGGAGTGGGTACTCAAAGCCACATGAAGGGCTTGAATATAATAATTGAGGAAAGTAGCTACATCATGGCAAAGGGATTCCAGTCTCCTTTCATGTGCTACCACTAGTAACATCTACCCGAAATACAAAGAAATGATAGAAATAGGTTATTTCAACAGATATCTTGTTCCTGCCAAGCATGTATCTGCTCAAAATTCAAACATCAGCAGATAGTTTCCCTTTTGCATCATGATTATTTCCCATAACTCAAATATCAGCGGATTGTTTCCGCTTTGAATAATGACTGGTTCGAAATTTCGAAACAACAAAATACATTTCATGGGTGGCCCACTTGTGTAACTCATTCTCCAGAAACTTATGGAGTCTTATTTATTTTTGCTCCTGCATTATAAGTATCACAGCGAGCAAGGTATACCCTTTCCCTGCATGAAAAAAAAGATTCAGAGGCGCGAAGGTCTAGCACATGGTTGGAGTTCTGCACTATAGACACAGCGAATCTTATTATTTGTTGCATAATCAGGCTTATACTCCAGTACTTTAACATTCCAGTACTAAGTACTTGTTCAATTCTCAGCAACAATCCAGTATCGAATGAACGCCAAGAAAATCCACACATTTCTTGACAATCTTCACACTTCACAAACTCATTTTAAGTATATTTTCATTCTGTCTATATTTGGTGCTTGACACAGTAGGCCATGGCCTTCCAACCTGTAGAGATTCATAGACAACACATGATATTCCTCGCTAGGGCCATCAAAAGGCCATTTTTCACGGGTGTTAGGGGGTGATTTCAACACCAGGCAATATACCGACCCCGTCTAGTACACGCTCCACGTGACTTAAAGCCCATTATCCATTGTGAACCGCTGACGGCCAGGTATGTTGGCCTCTGCCCGGGGCTCGTGTCTCTCGACATTTCATCTGGTCTAAGGCTTTCTTGTTTTATAAGTATATTTTCGGCGGCATGAGCACCGCAGTTGAACGAAAACCCCCTGCCTGTGTTGCGGGGGTGAGACAGAATATAAGGCGTTGGTCTCGGTAGATGAGGTCTCTCTCAATATATATGTAGTCTTAAGCATTTTCGGTGCACGTACACATTGGACATTTCACATGGAGTAAGCTGAATAACTTCCAGAACGCTACTATATAATAAGGCGCGACTATGACAAAGGGGTATGGATAAATGGATTTGGATGACAACGGTTTTATTGTCCTGTTATAAGGTTTGTACTGTTATTGATTTTTTTTCCTTACAAACATAGCTGAACAAAATTTTTCGAAACCAAAACGAACTGTTATATATTGAGTATTCGGTATAGAGTGGGTGCAGAATGGAATCACGTTGTTATTTTGACATGTATGGAGGAATAAAGTATAATAATATTGATCAGTATACAACCAAACCATCCGCTGATTCTTCATTCGATCAGTTCGATGTCTGAATGAATGTGGCATAATATCGGACAAGGTTGAAAAAATCATGTGAATTGGGTTTTTTTCTAAGTATCATTTTTTTGTATGGGTTTCTTAAAACTGCTCTGCTTGAATACATATATTTGTGCTATCCACTAATTCATTTTGATAAGAGTTTTGTGATCTACATGTAGGTTTGAAATAATATTTTGTGATATATTGAAATTCATTCTAGATGCTACTCTGATTCTTCAGATGACATCAATATTCACCCCAGCATGCAAATCACGCACGTCATGACGCCTACACTATTTATATAAATATGGCAATATCTTTATCTTGGCATGCGTCCAAGAATCGTGATATATAAATGTAAAGCCACCAGATTCACCCATAAGCGGTTGTTTGTGGCATAAAAAAAATAGCAGCAGATCACTTGCGTCAGAAAAATATTACGCCACCAATTTCACGGAGCGTAAATTTCCCCCGAAAAAGCCTGACCTTTGACCTTGAGTAATCACGATTTGTTACTACGACGTGCAATTAACAGCAGGCCATGCGGTTTGGTGGTATACGGTATAAACCGGGTGAGGTCCCCCTCTCTTCCAAAATAACAAAAACCGGGTACGACATGCCCAGAGATTTCACAGAAGAACAAGCGATGTCATTGATTTTTATTCACAAGTGGAAACGAGTGTGTTTACTCGTCGGCAAATCACGATATGTTGTGTTGTTTTTATGGCTGCGTGGTGCATCGGACGATATATACCGCATGCTTAAGGACCGTGACAGATAACAGGCGAACCATGAAACGCCGGGTCTTTTACAGTGATGGGTTGGGCTCGACTGATACAAGAATAAGGATGCTTTTTCCATCCCGCCGTGCGTTTTCTCTTACTTTATACAATGAGGGGCCTATTAAAAATAGGAGCATATGATTGCATTGCGTGCCGTGTATGTTCAAGGGCTCAGATTTAAAATAAAAAAAAACATCAAAAACATCAAGATAACATCAACTTGGACATCAGTGGTCTGTCAAATGCGGTCTACAAAAATAAAATTAAAAACATATATTATGCAACCCAAGAAGTCCCGAAACGTGAGGGTCGACGTGCTGATGTTTGTTTACATGCAAAGACGATAGTTTTAAGGATTGGCAGAAAAAAATGAGTATTTCGCCGAAAATTTCAATATCAAACCATCTGATATGTGATTTAAACTCCACGCGTCGTTAATATAAATCCCAATTAGTATAAATCCGAATGGTTATTGACAAAGGGGGTGATTTTTGAGATGTGGGATACATTTGAACCTATTTTGAGGTAGCCTATACCATGGAAATATAAGAGCCTCTTATATTTCCATGCCTATAGGTATAGAACATTTGAATAATCGAATCCAGGGCTTTTGCTCGGAATCATATGCTTCGAAATCAACAGTCCACTCAGTTATGTACCTGAAACATTCATAACAGTGATTTAATTGAGATGTGCTCTACAGTGGCTGTTATATAAGTAATAAATAATATCGTCGTGTATTTTGAGAGCATCAGTCGCTTCCGCGTTGTCTGAAAAATACCGAAGTCTATTTTCATAGACTATATTCATCTAATAAATAATAATTATGAATTAATCAACAGTTACTAATTACTGAAATAGAATTGTGAGTTGTTTTATATACATGTATATTGTTATATAGTTATATCCAAAGATATATAGATATAGTATTGTCGTTTTATTTGACCTGTTTCATACATTTGTAAATAAAGTATTGCCTCAGTATAATTTTCGGATTTATAACCTGCAAATCTGGGATTACGTACAACGAGAGAATCGAGCTAATCGCGAAAAGGAAACTCATGAGTCACTTCCCTCGTCATTATCTCTCGCTGACCGGCACAACGATCCTCTTGCAGGTGTGTGTTGTCGGCCAGACGTCAGGGGATGAGGAGGCGGCGCCCCGACGTCAGTGGGCCCCGCAGTCTGGGACGGTCCAGGACTTCATGCTTCACCACGGCATGGACCCCATCACGGCGGCCAGACAGCGGGCCGCCGTGCGCCAGTACAAGAGCATGGTAGCCGAGATGTACGGCCACTCGGTAAGCCATTAATATTGCGTCAATATTTTACACGATCTATTCAGTTCTATTCATTTCATTCAATAAAAAAAAAACTTACTAAATATTTTAAAATAATATTATTGTCTCCCGTTGCAGATCGATACTAGTCAAGAGTCCGGGACGGTAGGCGATGTAATATATACAGTTGACCAGATAGAGACAATGATCGCAAACCTACGTATACACCAACACGCGCACCGAGTGAAGAGAAAAATCATGAATTTCGTCAAATTTCCCCAAAACAAATGGACGTTTCCCATCCATTATCAGTTCGATGGAAGTCACGGTAAGTTCCTTGCGCAGTCAACCACAAGCTCAGATATTCCAGAGGAAACTACGTAATACGTCAATTTTATCTACACTGTACATTGAAGTGCCTTCCATCCAGTAGTGAAATTGCTCGACTCATTCAGATCAGGAAGCCGAGGAGTTCATCAGAAGTGCAATAATGATCTGGGAGAACAGAACATGTATCAGGTTCAAAGAGAGGAGTCCGGCTGATACAGAACACTACATAGTCATCATGAACGGCACCGGGTAAATAAACTTGACCTGGAATGTTATCATGTAATTTTGTATTCACTATCATCAAATTACTAGGCCCTCAGACACTATGTAAATTTACACTGTTTTGTATTTTTGAATATATATTTATATTATGTTGCTTGGTCTGGGGATATTTTCGTCTTGTTCCAGTTGTAATTCGTATATTGGTAATGTTGAGAGGGCCAACGTTTCCCCACAGCCTATAAATCTAGAGTCTCCCGGCTGTACAACATGGGTGAGTGACATTTTTGGTGTCACTGTCTTATCCCTAATAAGCGCATCTAGTGATTTATTGGCTCGTCTGACATGAATGAGTGATCTTAAAATTTTGATACTGACATCATAGCATTTTTGTTGTCTTTTCACGGCGAAACTGCTGCCGAAATTGGACTCCAGTCTGTCCAAATACTAACACAGGAATACACGCATGTTCGTACTACCAGATTCGACAGTCGATACACGAGATTGGACATGCGCTTGGCTTCTACCATGAACACGTGAGACCTGACAGGGACCTGTATGTCAACATATCGACGGATAACATCCAAGCATCGAAGCTGAGCAACTTTGAGATGGCGCCCCCTGGTGACATCGTGACATATGGTGTTCAATACGACTACAGTTCGACCATGCATTACGCGCCAAATGTATGTATTCCAAATCGTGTTCAAACATCTAACTTCGTTGTCATTCGTATACTTAGAAATTTCCAACTTGTTAACACTGGATTTGACGACATTTTGGTGATGCTAAATGTCATCGTTCTATAACTTAGCATACTTCACCTTGGAGTCAAACGGCAATTGTCTACAAAATTTCAGACTTCTATAGCAAAAATTGAAGAAGTCTCGAGAATCTGAGCATAATACATTCGTATCTGGTCCTATTTACGTCGATCAGGATTCGAAATATTATTGTAGCTTTTAACCAGAAGACACATTGGGGTGTATTCTACACAAACATGCTGATTTTGAAAGATTGCTCCGCTACAAAACCTAGCAAATGCACCAAATTGTGTGCGAACCCAAAAACTAAATTACAGGGCTAAATTTAACATTGGGATAGATAGCCAACTAATTCATTTTCTCGATAGAAGTTTAAAATTCGACAGAGTAAAGCCGTTAGACTCCCAGGTGAACGATGCCAGAACGATGCCAGAACGATGCCAGAAGTTTCAGAACGATACCATTTAGCATCGCAAGAATATCAGCGAAAAACGGTGTGAACGAAATCAAAGTATAGTAATTTCCAGGTTTTTAAACTGATATCCAACTGGTTTGTAGTATACTGTTATTTTGGTGGATTTCTATCAGCTTGCCTAGCTCCATGACACAAAACTTGACATCATTCATTCTGATATGCATGTCCATGTTCCAGGCATTTAGTGTCGACCGGAATAACTTGGATACCATCGTTCCTTTGAATGCTGACTATAGATCTTCGATGGGTCAGCTCCTTGAGTTAACGTTTCTCGACGCCAAGCTGGCTAACATAGTTTATTGTTCAGGTGAGGAGGCTTTGCATTGAAGAAGTTATAAAGGTGCAATCACACTAAAAAAGAGGAGTATGAACCTCATTCATAGTCATGGTGAAAAACTAACGACTGGAACTAAAAATTGAAAATTACGTTGCTCTTCGTTACAATGATTAAGACTCAATATCCAGTAGACAACTGTGCCAACTCCACTCTAGCGGAACTAGATCTCAATGTCAAAATCTATATTGAACTGTCGATACCCACCAGATATCTGTGCCAATTCCACCTTGGACTGCCTCCGAGGAGGGTACCCTGACCCCAACGACTGTACCCGGTGTGTCTGTCCGACTGGCTGGTCGGGGACCACGTGTGATGAGCTGGCACAAGGATCGCCACGTAAGCCGCAAACAGTGCTGTGACTGCTGTCATCTGGCGCATAGGATCTCCACATCTTTTGCGTCTGCTCTGAATAGACGAATTTAATAACAGTGCCTACAGTTACATAGTAACCTTTTTCCATCCAGTTTGTAGTGCCTCCAACCTGGTCGCTGAAGAAACAGAAAAATGCGTCAGATCCCCAGGATATAATACTGCCACTATACCATCGGGCACTAGCTGTTACTGGCTAATACAGGTAAATATACAGTGAGACATTGCAGGTAAATTTAGTGCCTCCAAACTGGTCGCTGAAGAAACAGAAAAATGCGTCAGATCCCCAGGATATAATACTGCCACTATACCATCGGGCACTAGCTGTTACTGGCTAATACAGGTAAATATACAGTGAGACATTGCAGGTAAATTTAGTTCTTTCCACTATACTGTGTGAATTTGTGTTGCTGACTCATTCCGAATAACCATCTTCAGTCAGTGAATGTGTGTGGTGTTACTAATGACGAAGTATTCATGTCTCCAGACAGTGTTACGTGTTATATAAGTGGCCTAATGGTTACAGCATTAGCGTTTCCATCAATATATATTAAACATACATTTTCATACATTACATGTATTTTCACTCGAAGGCTGCTCCAGAATACACAGTAGAATGGCGCCTCCCAGAAACTTTCCTCCCTGCGACATTCAATGGCTTGTGTCTACAGTATGTGGAAATAAAAAACATAGACGAAGATTATGGCATCAGGTTTGTTCAAAACAAATCGAAAACCAGCATTACTCTCTGAGCAAGAATTCGTGCACTATCCATCCAGAACTATTTGCTTTGGCTTTATGTCATGACAAGCGACTTTGTTGTCATAGATACTGTGGAGGTGTGTCTGCAGCTAGCATGCTTTCGACTGGGAATCAAGTTGTTATGATACTCAACACTGATTATGAGAACACAGACCTAAAACGCTTCGAGGTCTGCTACAAACAAGGTTAGAGTTTTCTTTTGTGAACAGTGTGCTGTTTACGGACAGCTCCTCTCCACAAAAGCCATCAGCAATATAGCAGCATAATGTCGTGAACCTCACGATAAAAAGTACATACTCCAGGAAATTTCAAATCGTTTTATTTTCCAGGCCCGCTAATACCGACTACCGTAACAGAATCCATGACGACCTCAACAACAGAACAATCCACAACAACAACAGACCCAACCACGACAACAATAGACCCAACAACCACAACAGCTGAAGCAACAACCACAACAAAAGACCCAACTACGACAACAACAGAACCAACAACCACAACAAAAAGCCCAACCACAACAACAGCTGAACCAACAATCACAACAAAAGACCCAACCACGACAACAACAGAACCAACAACCACAACAAAAAGCCCAACCACGACAACAGCTGAACCAACAACCACAACAAAAGTCCCAACCACGACAAGAGCTGAACCTACAGCCACAACAAAAGACCCAACCACGACAACAATAGACCCAACAACCACAACAAAAGACTCAACCACGACAAGAGCTGAACCTACAACCACAACAAAAGACCCAACCACGACAACAATAGACCCAACAACCACAACAAAAGACCCAACCACGACAAGAGCTGAACCTACAACCACAACAAAAGACCCAAACACGACAACAATAGACCCCACAACCACAACAAAAGACCCAACCACGACAAGAGCTGAACCAACAACCACAACAAAAGACCCAACCACGACAACAAAAGACCCAACAACCACAACAAAAGACCCAACAACCACAACAAAAGAGCCAACCACGACAACAGCAACATCCAGCATATCTATAGACTCATCTATGTCCACAAGTACGGCAAATCCAACGACAACGTCGACAACTACATTTGTAATCACATCCACGGCTCCACGGCCCAGTTCTACGATCACGACTACAACAGAACCTACGAGCACCCCGGTGACATCGAGTACAACAGAGGTCACCGTCGTCACCACAGATGTAACAACAACTCAACAACCTAACGCCACTGCAGGTTTGTCTGGCTTTCGCATATATGTGATTGAATGTTTTACATATTATGATAGTTTCTCCTGACAATTTAATGATGGAACTGACACGCATTCGTCTTCTCCAGTCAGTTATAACCGAGTAGCACATCTCTTCCAGCAGTTCTACCCACTTGGGCCACTCCGGTGATCGCTGTTTCTGCCGTGGCAGCTGTAACTGGCAGCGTCTTGGTCTCTGTTTACATCTTCACGCAGAAGCTAGCTCCTGCGGCAGCTGCGGTTAAGGGCGGAGTAGCTGCAGCCAAGTCCAGTGCAGCTGGGGCCGAGTTGGGCAAAGGGGCTGACTTCTACAACTTCACACAGAAGCCGGCCACTCAGTATTTCAATACCTACGAGATAGATCCGACTTTCACAAGGCAATACCCTCAGGTGTACAGCTCGGCGGACCGCTTCCAACCAGTCAGCATCATCGACTGGAGAGGATGATCGCTAGTGTTTAATGGATAATGTTACCTGGAACTTTCGTTGTTGATGATTGTTGATGTAATGACCTTGTGCCGAGTTTGGAGTGTGTTTTTTTTTTTCAGTTTAACCTAGTGTTTTCAGTGAGTGACTGTGTTGTACGTTTTTGCTGGCCACGTGCAATCGCTTATAAATTTACGAGTATCAATCTCGAATCTGTTGAAGGAATTCGCCTTCATAACTACATGTATGTATATCCATTAAAACCCAACCAATATTTCAAAAATTGCACTGCATTGTCTATTGTTATGTCGCCGTATGGTGAAATGGTAAATCTGGACCCTGGTGACTTCAGTACAGATGACTCTACAAGTCACTGAGCACTGGAGCGAAATATTGGAGCGGGGTTAAACACATAATATTCCCAATACTAGTTTGACGCTCCTGGCCCAAAGAATGACAGGCATCCACTGACAGGCAAATAAGTTCACACATTCACTATATGCTATATCCACTATATCCAGGATGTCAGGATGCCATGCATTGACATATACGTCATTCTCCCACTGGTCAGCCAACTCGTGCTTACCACGGACACCCACATTCTTCACCAATACTGGTAGCCAAAACCAGGGGGGGGGGACCCATAAACCGTTTTTACATAATTAATATTAATATAATAATATTCCCGATACTAGTTTGACGCTCCTGGCCCAAAGAATGACAGGCATCCACTGACAGGCAAATAAGTTCACACATTCACTATATGCTTTCAAAAACTATAGTAATCCGCAAGATTCACTCTATCGTCAAAGTATGTATCCTGATTTTATTGCAATAGAATACTAATAGTGAATACCAGAAATAGATAATCGCACGTAGCTGGAATATAGAGTGGAATTGATATAAATACGTTACATACATAAGAATCCCTGACATAAATCCTCGGCAAACAGGTATTACTCAGTAAATCTGGAGGAAGGTCAAACACAGAGAAATATAAAATATGCAACAGTTTCACCAGGAATCTGAAATGCATAAAAGATGGATCTGCCACATTCTCCTCCCACCTAGGATGTTGTCTCGACTTTCAAGAAGTCAAGCAGGAAACTATTGCAATATTGATGTGTTTGCAGGTCTACTAATAGGGTTTCATATGTTTTATTCGCGCTTTACAAACATAGATAGCTTCCAATCTGCAATTCAATCTTTAATGGGACTGATTTTGAAAAATTGACAGGGAGCATCAGAGGCCGGTTCCACGTCATTTCCAAGTATGGGATCTGCAAAAGACCGTAAAACCCGGAAAGCCTAATTTTCAGTCAAATGACGTTCGATTCCCAAAATAGTGACATATTTGAAAAGTACGCTCAAAGACCTTTCAAACGACCTACTACTCAATATATTCGCAAAAGGTCAAGGTCAAGGTCATTTTTATGGTAAACTTCGACCTTGAGCGCTTGGAAAGGCTATCAGTCATAGGCCATATATCTATACAGAAGTTGTTAGGCTATGTGAGTGTTACCTTCTGATTTGATTCTGGTGTTTCCATATTCATTAATTCCTGAGATAGAGTGACCTACTTGAATTTCACTTGAAGGTCAATATTGACCTTGACCTTTGCATCTTGGCCTTCAATTTTCGTGAACCGAAAATTGTCGGCATTTTTGTGCATTTTCGTTACATGGTTCACTGGCACATTTTACCACTCATTATTCACGCTGATATCAACATATCTTTCGCTGATAATGGGACCGATTTTATTGCCATAAAAACGTCGATTACGTCAAAATAAATAGTCCGATCGAGCTAAGAGTATGGACCATAAAGGAATGCTTCCATATCGACCGAGCATCAGATCAAAAATTGGGCGAGGTGACCTACAAGGACATACATTCGACCTTGGACGTACTTCTCAGATTGTAGTCAAAGGTCAAGGTTAACATCAAGAAAGATAGAACTCGAGTATATCTGCAATGTGCATTTGATTTGAAGTCTCTAGACCAAGTAGAACAGGAGTTAAGGCCACTTTTGTTTTTTCGACATTTTGGGTGACCTTGACCTTGACCTTTGATCTATATTCAACAAAATGGGAAGTTCCCCGCCCAGTATCCTACACAATATGCCCATCAATTTGGAGATAATGAGGACGCAGAGTGCGAACAAACAAACACACATCCACAAACAGACCAACATACTTGCCGAAATCGATTCTGGCAAGTAACGAACATTACGTATGTACTTCCTGATACAAATGGGATGAACTACTGGGTACAGTCTTGTAAAAGAACATGCAGAACATACGCCTGAAAAGTACCATCACATACCAGGGTACCATACCAGCAAGAATAGTAGACAGTCTACTATTCTTAATACCAGTGTGGATGCCTACTCCCCATTGTACTCCTTTGCGGAGGCGCCGGAATGACTGAAGCATGGTAGAGTCACTATCTGACCAATCTGACCACTATCCTAGCAAGAAGCCCTGGAGGACTCAGGTACTGATGTTGGATCAGCCCTGGGGACGGAAGTGAAAACCTTATCCTGTTGAGATTTCGAGGTTGCGAATCTGGTGCAAAAACAACTGGTTGCTTATCGTGGACCTTCCGCGACCAAAGTGGCACCAATGAATATTGCAACACAACGACCTCCTTCCTTGCGGGGAGAAGGAGGTTGCCAGGATGCCATGCATTGACATACTCGTCATTCTCCCACTGGTCAGCCAACTCGTGCTTACCACGGACACCCACATTCTTCACCAATACTGGTAGCCAAAACCAGGGGGGAAACCCATAAACCGTTTTTACATAATTCTTCCTGTGCCGCTCACTGGCTTTCGACTGATTGAACGAAACACTGGAATAAGCGAAACCAAACTGCTTCCTCAACTTGGAAACAATCTTATCTCACCCTCCTTTTGGACCTTTGCTTCTAAACCAGAACAGAGTGGATTCTAAACTCAATTACAAACGTGAGATAAAAGGGTATTTATTGTTCTCAGTCCGGTCCTGATCATACCAATCAACGTTTGCTTATCTACTCACACAACGTTACCTAGGGCGTGATATAGGGGGCATTCCGACCTTCATGGATACTGAGTAGGCGAAAACGTTGTCGAGCGACGTTGCTCCCTAAAGTTCAACCCTGAATACTGAGGATGATTTCGGTAAGGCATCAACCAGGAAAGTGAATACACTGGTCTTGGGAGTTTGGGTATCTGCATCCACATTAACCTTTCCAGCCTTTACTCAGGGAAAGTTTATGCCAACAAGGCAGCCCACAACCTATGACCAAATAGCGTCAAGTTTGAGTACGTAATAAGTGAAATAAGTGTGATTTGAACAAGTAATATAGAGAGTGATGATAATCAAAAATGTTTGGGTGACGGCCTCCTTCAAGTTTGTTGGAGCAAAAAAAATTCTCAGACGATTAATTTAACAAAACCATTCTGCTTCTGACAAAGAATTGCCTGGATACGACAATGCAAGGGGCTCTATAAGTACACAGACCAGAGTAATGTTTAGTTAATGATTGCGATCCAAGTGACGAAGTTTGAGGGATTTTTTCCGTCAGGCAAAGTGAAAAAGTCCCATCGCCAAATAGTGCAAATGATGCCAAATTATCTTTCAGGATGCGGAAGCATTATAAGTTTTTCCACCCTATAAACGGGAGAGTTTTCGAGATATTAATTTACATGAAACTTGACGTGGATGTATAATATGGTAGCATGAGGTTTGGCATCGGTATTGATCTTGGCCAAAATCGAAAACCCGAGATGGTCTCCATGCGAATTTTGTGCCGAACTCGGCCATGTAGCTTGTTCTGCACCCCCAATAGAGTTTTCGAGATATCTTCACAAGACTTGACATGCAGGTATAATACCCCCGTCACACTGGATTGGCGGTGCCACTACGGTACCACAACCGTTTTCAGTCAAAACCGCCATCACCGTAGTGACACCTCCAGTAGGGTTTTCGTATTTTTCCCCTCTCATCAAACGTGAGTTTTTCTTCACGGTACTACTGAGGATCCAGGGAGGAAGCACGGCGGCGTCACTGCGGACATGGCGATCCTACTGAGTTACCACTACGGTTTGGTTGGCGGTTCGACGGCGATCATTGGCGGCAGTACTACGGTGTTGGGGGAAGCATTGAGAGGCCACTGAGGTGCTACTACGGGTATGGCGGTGCTACTGAGGTGCTACGACGGTGGCACTGCGGCAGCATTGCGGAACGCGGAGGCTATATAAAACGGAAGTGGTTTTCGGTGAAATTCATTACCTATTTTTGCTGAAGACGTGTACACTACAGTAATTATGCCGAAACGTACCACAACAAGGGGGAGAGCTACCAAAAATCGCCCTCCTATGCCCCCTCCACCCTCGGAAGAGGAGTCTTCCCATGAGGATGGTGCTCTGCTGCTGCTGTTGTTGTGCTCTGCTGCTGCTGTTGTTTTATCAATGAATAGATCTGAAGTGTTTCAACACTGTTGATATTTATTAAGAAAACTAGATGTTTTATATGCAAAAATTTGACCGCAGCAGCACCATGCAAGACCCTCAGTGCAACCTCTGTGCAGCCGCAGTGGAATCGCCATTGCCGTACAGACACCTCAATAACAACGCCACCACCGCCGTGTGAACGCAGTGGCATCGCAGTAAGACCGCCGTGGCACCCCCATACCCGCAGTACTCCCGTGGTAGCACCTCAGTAGCACCGCCATCACCGCCACTTGATCGCAGTAGGGTCGCCAGTTTACTTTTCTTGCGGTTGCACGGCGGTCTTACTGAGGATGCATGACGGTTATGGAAATGCTAATGAGGTGCTTGTACGGTTCCACGGCGGTTATGGCGGTGCCACGACGATCCTAATGCGGATTGGCCCCACTCGCGGTGGAACTGCGGAAGTTTTGAACATGTTCAAAACTTCCGCCGTGCCACCGCGAAGGTTCGCGGTGTTGACTGTTTTCCACGGTGCTACGGCGATCAAACGCAGAATCGCCGAGGAACCACGGCGATCATGGCGGTGCCACGGCGATTTACATCGTACAAGCCCCGCCGTGGCACCGCCAATCCGGTGTGACGGGGGTATAACAGGCACTGTGACGAATGCTTTCGATTTCGTCGAAATACAAAAAGATGGCCGCCATCGCACGTTTTGTCCTCAACTCGGCCGAAATGCCTGCTCACCAAGCTTTTACAGCATCTAAAAGGCAGAGTTTTCTAGATATCTTCAGTTAATGATTTGAAGCCATTGTCTAAATACCATTTCATGAAATAAACTGTATTCTATATCAAACATATCTGCAGTCACTGATGTTCATGCTCCTGGGACATATTATATCTTTGAAGTGTCGGTCGATTTTTTTCCGAAAACAAAATTAGGAAAAAAATACTTTTTGATTTTTCGACGGGTTGGCGAAAAAAATATTGGGGATCCGAAATCAAGTCACCATCTATTTTGATTCGTTTCGAGCAGAAAATAATTGCACTTGGAAATAAATCTTGCACATCTTTCCTTTATAACAGAGGCAGTGTGGACTATACTCCTAGAATGCATGGAGATATAGCCCCGTTATTGGCACATTCAGGTAGGACGTCGTATATTTGGCAACTTGAATTTGACCTTTGATGAACTTGACAGATTAAAACGGTCATTTTCATAAAAAAAATAGGACTAGGAAATTGACGTTTGAATCTCAAATGAAGAATACCATGTTATAACACGTTTAGCATGATACATATACAATTATAGCAATAATATGAGCAAAAAAAAAACGATGTAAGCGAATTTTAAAAATTATAATAGTTTAGTTATGCATTAATGACTTCCCCAGAAGATTTATTTTCCAATGCCGAAAGTAGATCTAGCCCATTCCTATTGTAATAGTCGACGGCACATAAAGGCAGTACAACATATTTGACATTAGTCCACTGCTGTATAAATATCCGTTATGATTGACACGGGCAACAACTACGAATGATTACAGTGGGTAGTCAGTAATGGTACGTCTTTGTGCGCATGCGCATTTACTCAATATTATTCCATTTATGGGATCTGTCTCAAAAGATGAAACCCCAATCATAATTAACACTACTGATAATATTACTAATATAACACTGAATTTATTGTAACTTCATTTTCCCATCTAGACGAATAGAGAACACAGGCATGTATTAGTGTTAGGCCTAGTGTCGAAGTATCGTGGATCTGCATACTCGATAATTGATATAAATCATCAACCAATTCAATATGATCTCTGATACTATCGTTTCTTATCAGATAAGAACACCCGACGTCAAACGATAGATATGAAAGCGAGGTACAGAGATGCCTCATTTTGGTGCAGAAATATCCTGCAATGTTATCAGTACTAGTGATTCAGTAAACGTACCAGTTTCCCCTAACAGTCAGGAAAACGTCACACCGTACGACATCTTTGTCACATGATCTGGCACCTGACAAACAAAATGGCGAGTGCTGGTTGTAAATGCTGACTGCATATCCAGGATACCCCCAGCATTTTATTTATATAAAATCAATTACATGTATTGGAGAGTGCAATATTAGACCGGATACGCTCACACAGAATATATTTTCCATCGACAAAAGAACTGAGCCAAACTTGGTAAGTATAACAATTAAGAAACAGGACCACACGTTATGTAACCTAGAAGGGGTTTTTTTCATTGTATTCCTATATCATATTAAAAATCTGACTTATCAAACTTATATTCATAATTAAATGTTTGAATAACCTCGTGAACTATTTTCTTCAGAAAATAAACAGAACATGACGGACAAGCCACCTCCGTACCCACCAGCAGATGGACAGCCTTACTACCCTCAGTATCCCTCACAGCCTGGCTCCCCCCCGGCCCAGCCCCAGCCAGGCGGCTACCCACAAGCAGGGGGCTACCCCCAGCCCATGGGCTACGCGTACCCGGCTGCCAACAACACAGCCCCACCCCCGGGTTGGGGCGCCTCGCCCCAGGGAGGACACCCCCCTCAGCATGCCACTCGGACAGTGTGAGTGCCCCAATAGTCCGTGTACAACTCATCTCCTTCATATGGGGTTTGAATGACTTTGATCAAAATTGTTATATTTAGCTGTGACCGATCATTGTCCTGCTTATTCACACCACAGCCTAGCGTCTATCCCATTGCCCTGCCTATTCACATCGCCGTTTCACATCTCCTTGCTTTGTATTATTCACACCCCTGTCATCCTCTTTCTCCTTGCCCTGCTTACTCATATGTCTGTTCAACCCCTATCCCCTCGCCCTGTTTATTCACACCCCTGTTCATCCTATATCCCCTCACCCTGCTTATTAAAAAAAAAGGCCCGGACGATTCGACGGATACCCGAATTCGAGATGGGTCACACAATCATCCGGGTCAGAATTTCGTTACCCGTACCCGAGAATTAATAAAAAATATATATATTTTTCTTCTTCTTAAATATTTGCGATAAACACTGAAAAATAACTAGAATGACAAGTAAATCATCGGAGAAAAAATCGAAGTAGTTTTATGAGGTCATGTGATTTTTCAAACATGAAAACAAACACCGACGGAACAAATAATATGTGTCAAAGATCATTGACTAGCATTTATGTATTGCAAAATTGTATTAGGATATATATTTGGACGGATTACCCAGGGCGGGTCGGGTCAGACCACACGTGTATCTGGGTCGGAAATTTTCGACTCGTCCAAGCCCTATTCGAAACCCTATTAACCCTCTATCCCCTCGCCCTACTTATTCACACTTTTCTTCATCCTCTTTTCTCTTGCTCTGCTTTCTCTTGCTCACACCCTTGATAATCCTCCATCTCCTTGTCCTGCTTATTCATACTCTTGTTCGTCCTCTATCTCATTGCCCCGCTTTTGCACACCCCTGGTAATCCTCTATCCCCTTGTTCCGCTTATTCGCACCACTGTGCATCCTCTCTCTCCTGCGGTCCTGCTTATCCACACCGCTGTTCATCCTCTATTCCATTGTTCTGCTTATTCACACTCCTGTTCATTCTCCCCTCTTGTTTTACTTATGCATACCACAAGCTAGCCTCTATCCCCTTGCCCTACATATTCACACCCTTGTTCATCATACATTCCCTTGCTCGCTTGTTCACACCCCTGTTCATCCTCTATCCCCTTGCTCTACTTATTCACACCCCTGTTCATCTTCTATCCCTTTGCCCTGATTTATCACATCCCTGTTCAACCTCTACCTCCTTACCTTACTAATTCGCACCCCTGTTTATCCTCTATCCCTTTGCCCTACTCATTCACACCCCTGTTTATCCTCTATCCCCTTGCCCTACTCATTCACACCCCTGTTTATCCTCTATCCCCTTGCCTTACTCATTCACACCCCTGTTTATCCTCTATCCCCTTGCCCTACTCATTCACATCCCTGTTTATCCTCTATCCCCTCGCCCTACTCATTCGCACCCCTGTTTATCCTCTATCCCCTTGCCCTACTCATTCACACCCCTGTTTATCCTCTATCCCCTTGCCCTACTCATTCACACCCCTGTTTATCCTCTATCCCCTTGCCCTACTCATTCACACCCCTGTTTATCCTCTATCTCCTTGCCCTACTCATTCGCACCCCTGTTTATCCTCTATCCCCTTGCCCTACTCATTCACACCCCTGTTTATCCCCTATCCCCTTGCCCTACTCATTCGCACCCCTGTTTATCCTCTATCCCCTTGCCCTACTCATTCGCACCCCTGTTTATCCTCTATTCCCTTGCCCTACTCATTCACACCCTGTTTATCCTTTATCCCCTTGCCCTACTCATTCACACCCCTGTTTATCCTCTATCCCCTTGCCCTACTCATTCGCACCCCTGTTTATCCTCTATCCCCTTGCCCTACTCATTCGCACCCCTGTTTATCCTCTATCCCCTTGCCCTACTCATTCACACCCCTGTTTATCCTCTATCCTTTTGCCCTACTCATTCGCACCCCTCTTTATCCTCTATCCCCTTGCCCTACTCATTCGCACCCCTGTTTATCCTCTATCCCCTTGCCCTACTCATTCACACCCCTGTTTATCCTCTATCCCCTTGCCCTACTCATTCACACCCCTGTTTATCCTCTATCCCCTTGCCCTACTCATTCACACCCCTGTTTATCCTCTATTCCTTTGCCCTACTCATTCACACCTCTGTTTATCCTCTATCCCCTTGCCCTACTCATTCACACCCCTGTTTATCCTCTATCTCCTTGCCCTACTCATTTACATCCCTGTTTATCCTCTATCCCCTTGCCTTACTCATTCACACCCTTGTTTATCCTCTATCCCCTTGCCCTACTCATTCGCACCCCTGTTTATCCTCTATCCCCTTGCCCTACTCATTCACACCCCTGTTTATCATCTATCCCCTTGCCCTACTCATTCACACCCCTGTTTATGATCTATCCCCTTGCGCTACTCATTCACATCCCTGTTTATCCTCTATCTCATTGCCCTACTCATTCACACCCCTGTTTATCCTCTATCCCCTTGCCCTACTCATTCACACCCCTGTTTATCCTCTATCCCCTTGCCCTACTCATTCACACCCCTGTTTATCCTCTATCTCCTTGCCCTACTCATTCACACCCCTGTTTATCCTCTATCCCCTTGCCCTACTCATTCGCACCCCTGTTTATCCTCTATCCCCTTGCCCTACTCATTCACACCCCTGTTTATCCTCTATCCCCTTGCCCTACTCATTCACACCCCTGTTTATCCTCTATCCCTTTGCCCTACTCATTCACACCCCTGTTTATCCTCTTTCTCCTTGCCCTACTCATTCACACCCCTTGTTTATCCTCTATCCCCTTGCCCTACTCATTCACACCCCTGTTTATCCTCTATCCCCTTGCCCTACTCATTCACACCCCTGCTTATCCTCTATCCCCTTGCCCTACTCATTCACACCCCTGTTTATTCTCTATCCCCTTGCCCTACTCATTCACACCCCTGTTTATCCTCTATCCCCTTGCCCTACTCATTCACACCCCTGTTTATCCTCTATCCCCTTGCCCTACTCATTCACACCCCCTGTTCACCCTTTATCCCCTGGTCCTGCTTATTCACACCAAAGTTCGTTATGTATCTGCTTGCCATACTTGTATACACCGCATTTTATCCTCTATCCCATTGCCTGCCTCTAGGGTGATCCAACAGCAGCCGGTCTCCGGGGGCCAACAGCGTCGCCACTCGGACGGGAGTGTAGCCGGGGCAGCGTGTTGTGCCTGCTGCCTCGAGTGCTGCAAATGTCTGTGCTGCCTCGCTATGTGTGAGGCATGCTTCGGATAGATCTATTCCTGCGTCCGACAATATGTGCTAGTTCAGATGTGGATTGTATGTGTGTATGTATGTGCACAAAGGTGTTTTTATCTGTATTGTACACTACTGAATGTTAATACCAAAAAAAAATCATTTTTGTTTTAGTGTGTGCATAGGTGCATACTACTACTCGTATAACGTATTGTTTTACTAATAATTTATTTAACATTAATTGTTCATATACTTCAGGTTTTGAGGTATTCCGTGACATTTTTAACACTCTGTAGTCTATATTACCCTAATTTCCTATTATGCAGATCGATGTAACTCTTGAATCCATTCATATATTCGTCAACGCAGTATTTGTGTTTGAATAGTGTACATATTATGGTAAACCGCAATTTATATGTCCTGTGAGGGCCTGCAAATATGCTTCACAAATTCGACAGTGCAATTTAATCATTTTCGATCAAGTTCTTAGATGAGTTTGTGTCTCTATATGCAGAATATTAAATATTGTTACCAAGACACAAACATAACGATGACAGGAAAGGCAATGCGTTGTTGATGTACTGAGGTGTGACTATTGTTGCAAATCTGTATGAGACACTCGATTGTGATTAAGGATAAATAATGATATATGAAATATGCATCTTTGTATATTGTCGATAAATAATAAAGTGTAATATTTCACAAATTTCTCCTTTTATAGAGTGTCAAAAAAGAGAGCGATTTGCTACTAATAACTAGCTTATACTCATGTTCATAATGCGCATGATCCAAGAAGCTCGGTTTGAAAAAAATATCATGAACATGGTATTTGGTGTAATTTCTCAGATATGATTGAACTAATGAATGTCGCGAATGGCCTCCAACCCCTTGAAGCTATAATTGTTTTGGCTATAGAATGTTTTGGCTATAGAATGAGAAATCGTAAAAATTTGGGTCTGACGTATATTACGTGCCTAAATTGACTTGCGAAATCAAGATTCAAACTCGGGCCAGTCAATATCGCATCAGTTTTTTCCTCAAAGCGGCCCGCCTTAAAGGCGAGTTCTACACACAGTTTCATGACATCATTGGTATTTGTCTGAATACTGTGGCAACCGGCAATGCAGGCAGGCCGATCATTCTCTATCCACTGTTTTCATGCACGATTGGCGACAATTTTCTAAGTATCTGTTGTCGAACTGTGCATATTTCCTATATATTCCCGAGTATCTCGAGATGTACTTTCGAATTTGCGTGACAAATAAGATAAGAAATATGGCTGATTTTGAAATTGATGCCAACTTTAACCGCATGTGGATGGATCTATGTCACTAACTTCAATCCCGAGTCAAAATGACGAGCAAAGAGGATCCCACTACTGACAATTGACAGTTATGACATTAGGCCAAAAACAATATCTATATAATATTGTGTACAATTATTATATCGATCTGCACATCGAGTAGCAAGT
This sequence comes from Terebella lapidaria, assembly GCA_949152475.1. Lineage (NCBI taxonomy): Eukaryota > Metazoa > Annelida > Polychaeta > Terebellida > Terebellidae > Terebella > Terebella lapidaria. The sequence goes on along the minus strand of OX424555.1, from coordinate 62,556,255 downwards.
GCGAACGACGCGTTGATCTTTGGACGGTTCTTATCTTGGAGTGACTTGAGCCGTCGTATGATTGGTACGAATCAAAGCATATCTGAGAGAGACTGAGTAACATCCATAACGTGATGTCAAACACGACAGGCAGACGTCATAGGAATTAGGATTTATTTGGTATTACTCACTCAGGTGTACTGGTTATAGTTTAATTATCATTATAACAGTCCTAAACTGCTTGGATAATTACGAGTGTAATTCTTGTTACACACAAAGTAATGGAAGTACAGGGCACACTCCTTTCTGGAAGTAATCGTTACTTTACGTGTTTTCTGATTTATCAGTGAGATCAATTATCAGTGAGGTCAGTATTCGTACATGACAATACAGGGATAATACTGCCTGGAATTGGAGCAAGATTTACCAGTGTCACAGTCGTACTGGTAGTGTCCAACCACCGACTAACAATAAACAGTACCCGAGCGGGATACAATATCACTCCAGTTAGCAGGTATGTTTCCACATTATAATATTTGCTGATGAATGATGACCATGTTTGCTTGGGCTGAGCGTATTGAATGATCTTTTCGATAACGTGTAAACTGTACACCACAGTTGATAATCGGAAGTAAGGAACAAGCGAGCTAAATGTGTGTGGAGTTGTGAATGTTTAGACAATATTACACCGGCCTATCCTCAATTCCACCCGCATCACAGAAACTAAAGACGAATAGAGATGTCCTCCTCGGATCGACCGCCGCCATACAGTCCGGAACCTCCTGGATTCGTACAGGCGCAGCCCCAGTCCCAGACACCGTATCCCCCGGCCCATGGACAGCAAGCACACCATGCGTATCCTCCAGGGCCACAGCAAGGCTACCCGGCCCAAGGACAGGCCTACCCTCCGGCGCAGTACGGGGCATACCCGGCACAGCAGGGCCAGGCGTACCCTCCGCCCGGACAGTACCCACCGGCACAGGTGCACGGGGGCAAGCCGCCTAAACATGGAAAACCTCCTAAACACGCCCGCCACGGGCCCCCGCCACACCCCACATCGACCAACACCACAGTGTGAGTATTGGGTATAGTACTGAGAAGTGAAATCTCTGCCAATCTAACATAAATTACAATGCAAACGAATTCCCTCGAACTTGGTGCAAACAAACTCCCTCCACCAAATACCATCATGACACCGCTTTCAAGGTGATTGCTGTAGAAGACCTTATTATTCATATCACTAACCTTGCTCCCTCCTGGCAGAATCATGGTGACGGAGGACGAGTGGACCCGGCAGGAGCGACTCCGCAGGGAGGAGGAGGCGAGGCGCGAGGCGGCGGCGGCCACGGGCGCGGCGTGCTGCTGTATCACTTGCCTCAACATGCTACTCTGCTGCTTCCTGTGCAACTAGCCAGCCCGCGTGGTGGGGCTAGGGCAATAATTGGTGGAGAAATCCTGGGCTGTGTGAAGTGAACGTTCACAGAGCGAGGAAACAAGGCGTTTCTAATAGTCATATGGCCTTCAGTCTGGGATTTAATGGAGAAAATGTACGGGGGCTGTCTGTATATACATGTTATTTAGTACCATATTATGTGTACACGCGAAAGGATGAAACATTTGGGTAACTTGCAAAACCTCAAAGCTTGTGGATATTCATATTATAAATGTATGCATCATGACAAGTGTGACGTGTCTGTTATAATGATAAGTGTACACAGCGAATCACTTTTCTGTGATTCTCCAAGTACACGCACATTCTATTGCAAGTGGCAAAATTTGTGAACTCACAATGAAACATTCGTGGCATATCGTGACGTCAGTCCGTTAACAAATAGGCCTTTTGTGCACTCAGTGTAGATTCGCTGATAACTTTGTTTTGTTTGTTGTTTTCCTTTTCAAAATATTTTTATATGTTTTGTTGATGATTTAGGAACATTTCGATTTATTGTTCTGTGGAGTTCTGTTCTGTCTTCTGTTGTTCTATAGCGTTCCATATTATCATGTATCCCCAAATCAATTCTTACAATATATAGATCACATACAGTTTATATACACATTTGTGTACATTATGATTTTGAACTGGTATGACCATTAAACTGAATGACAGTCCAGGTGTATGTGTCAATTTTGCCGTCATTCATTACCATTCCTGAATTTAAGCTCTGGCTTTCCTAAATAATCCTCGTTCACATGAAAGATGCCCTGTCTCAACTGGAGACGTATTGATGTGTTTGTGTGCGATAGGTTATTGTGAAGTGATCCTGTAAAACTTCTAATAGACGCCAGGTTTCTAATAGACGCTTGCTTCGAATAGACACCGGGGGGTTCAGGTATACTGAAATTTATAGAAGCCGGGTTCTAATAAACGCCGGGTCTAGAGTTTAACTGGAATCAATAGACGCCTGGGCGTCTATCGGAAGTTTCATGGTATTTGTGAATAATTTACAATGAATTGATAAGGACGTTTACGACACATGCAAATATATCTAGTTGCATACCCAAAATCCATAAAACGTCGATGGGATATTCAATTTCCGGTATATTAGAATAAAACTATTATGAATAAGACTATTATGTTTTCTTTATGGAGTATCAAAATCAAATGTATTTTACGTTCGAACATCCAACCTCCAACTACTAAGTACTTCGCAATGAATACTATTGATTTTATCGTAAAAAATATCAAATCAAATTTGTTCTCATGCAAAAAACAAACAAAAAACACAGCTGTGAAGAAATGTTTTGCTCGCAGATTATTGGGAGACACGTTTCCTATATTACGGTTTTCTTGTTATTCGCATCACTTGAAGATTTCACGAAGCAACAGCTGTTGGGAATGGAATATCGTATGTCAACGAGAGATGCATAGTATTGCATGAAATATGGAAAATTATCATCAGATGTTTTTCCTATGCTTTTTATATAGCCTTAAAGGCGCTCCTTGATTACGTGTGATTTGAGGATCAAGGACGAAAATAATTGCATAACAAGAGCTGGAGCCATTATTAACCCATGACATCAATTCTATATGGAACGTGGAGCTGCTCCGCCGTGTTCCGTATTGTACTTGACCATATCGCCAACCGCTTGAGACCACAGGCGTCAACTATACGTGTGAGTGCAGCGTGCAAACTATAGTAGGATTATATATCAAAGGAGTGTTTCTTTGACGACATTGGTGAATCTTATTGTTAATTATTGTTTTTAGACGTCACACCTCACCGACAATCCTTAACAACGTGTCCTGTGTGGCTAGATGTATGTACAATTGTGCATGGTATTATCGATAATCCATTTCATTGGCCAGCGCGTCCCGCTGGTCTTCTAAGTTTGGGTAAAAACAGACCCACGGAGGGTAGGCATGGGCGGCCCGGGTCCTGCTATAATTTGTTTCAAATATAGTAATCTCAACAAAAGGGTCACAGCACTTTCAATAATAATATTTCTGATTGTTTCAATGAGGTTTACTTTTTAATTTTTGGAAATAAACACAAATACTGATGAGAGCTTTGCGATATTTTTGGATGGTTTACCGTAATGCATATACTATACAGTAGCGCAACAAAAATATTGAGCTAAATTTCTGTTGTTGGCAGAACAATTATGAAAGATAGCCAACTTTTATAGTTTTCCGACATAAAATTGATAAAATGTGATGAAAAATATGATTTTTACACCAAAATAGACGCCATGAATTATCAAAAAACATTAAAACCATTGATCTATGGCTATGTTCTTCTGTGTTTATTATATGGAGATTAATGAGCAATTTAATCCATTAAATTAAGGTTATTAATAACACAAACATTCCCATTCCAACATATTTCCGCTGGCCACAAAAAGATCCGATGTGAGCTACCAGTATTGTATAGTATTAGGCACAAATTTTTGAACGCATACGTGTACAAAAATGGTTTGGAGTGAAGACGTTAAGCCCCGGTCACACCGATGACCTCGGACTACGACGGATCTTCCCTGCTTATCAGTGGTGCACGGTGTGAGAGTGATTTTTGACGCCGACAATGACACGGACGGATACAGTGAATGTTGTGCTGCCAACACATTTCAGACATCTCGCATTGCGGTTTATTGCCGTAAGGAACAACATGGTATCCAGCAATATCCCGGACATACCAAAGAGTTTAACACAAGTGAAAGGTGGCACCAACTACTCCTTCTGTGAGTAAGTAGGTAGAATTCAGATACAAAAAGGCCACTCTCTTTGACGAAGTACCTATTGATCCTTTATATTACACTAGAATTTAGATGTACTCTTATGTATTAAACTTGCTGAACACACGTAATATGATACCTTGACTGTCCGTAGTGCTGCCGTTGGAGTGCGCAGTATACTCAACTACAGTAAATGATACACCCTTAATGGTGTCGGGCAGCTCAATGGTTTCGGCGCTTCCAAAAGCATGGGGTCGGCTCCACGGACAACCACGAATCATTGTTCAGGGTCATCCGCGGTATATGTGACTGTAGCTTAATCATAATTACCGTTAAGGATTGATTGCATGCACAGGCATTTGAAAACCACAAAATACAAAGTATACTGTGCTATGTAATATATATATATACAAGGCACTCAAGTCCTTCTGGCAAAAATGGCGGCTGAACGAACACTCGGAACTTCAGAGGTTCAAAAGTGCAACTTCGCCACCGGACTAATACAAACCAGCACCTCCATTGACTCCCGCGAAGACAATATATCCAAATTAACACTGCATTGACACACAGATCTTCCAAATAAAGGTTTTCTTACACATTTTATATCACCAGTACCGCTTTCAAGACCTTGCGTGGCTAGAATTTGGATTCAAAACATCCGCTGTACACTTGAATCAGTGGAAGTCGAATGAGCTCAACTGGGATGAGGGGCATTTCAGTAAAATGCGAACTGCATATAAGTTGTACACAACCTTACCGCACTTACATAAATTTGTATATGCTCAATGCCACGAACAGATTGTAATGAATAGTTTTCGAACAACACAACCTTTAGTGCTCATGAGACACAACCAGACAAGTCACACCTACCTGAAATATTTTGTAGCTGCTCGCATGTCTGCCAGTCTAAGCTGTCAGTCCAGTCAGTCTTGTAGGTCTAGTTTCTGCCCTGAGGAGAAGACACACACACAAAGAATGAGGAACAGCAACGTTGTTTGGACATTGTAATGCAAGGGCATAATCTTGTGATCACTGGTCAGGTAGGAAAATATATATTATGGAATCAATGTATATTGAAATTGTGTACATTATATAGGCCTAGTAGTGTTTACATCTACCAAAAATCGAGAATTGTACTAGGGTTGAAAATACAACTAAGTATACTGTAAACGTGGTACTAGTATTTTGTGCGTCAAGTTATTTTTAGCGGTTGACGCTAGACATGCAATTTTTTGGTTTGTTTGACCTGGATAGTATACAAAATTCATTATTTCATAGTGATTGAATGAAGATTTCTCGGTTTATTCTTACTGCGAAATCGCCAAGATAATTGTTATGTTTCCAGTCTGTACATGTCAGTGAAATAATCCCATGCACCATCGTGCTGTGCACATAAATTATAATAATACACACAAGAAACACACAACATGCAGACGACATATGTATACATATACGGATTAATTTCAGGCTGGAACAGGAAAAACTTTCCTTGCACAGGAAATATGCAGGGAGCTCAAGCAGAGACGTAAGTCAGTGGCAGTTACCACCAGCACTGGAATTGCTGGTCTCCAATTTGGATTTCAATCCACAACATTGCACAGGTAAATTTGTCAGTGGTAATACAAATCATGTGTGTAACATGTAGCATGATTATATTTTGACACTTATACGTTTTATCAGAGCCGCTCTGCGTTCTATTTACCGGTCCTGTGCAACCAATGACCTATTGTCGTATTTCCTTCGTGATCTGTCGACCGTCCGTCGTCCGTGTGACAAACTAAATTTTGTTGGCTTTAATAAAGTGTGATATATTCGTCGAGTTTTAGTGAACATCATCAATATCATATTTAGCCCATAGTTGAGGGCCATATAGAAATATGGTTTTAGTTTTGGTCATAACTGACATGGAGTCAGACACAAAGGGGCATGGCGGAGGTTGACAGTTGGCAGAGGCTGACCTCTATGAGTAATTTTTCAGTTTCATACTTCTCATGAAATATGGGAAAATATGGATACCAGAAATGCCTTCATGTTTTCAGCAATTTTTTTTTCTTCTGCCGTTTTGGTTTTCGGATGATAACTTTAGTTTGCCTTGATGTATCCTTCCTAAATTTTCACCACTGGCTAAAAATGATATGTGGAGAAACCCTATTCTGTTTGAGCCGGTTACGAGGTCAATGAGATCCATGACGATGAAATCAAGGTTGATTTTGATACTTGTGTGGCGATTTTGCCGAAAGATTGCAGTAGGAGTTTGGCCGTTATAGTACTCCATACTCACCTGTTTTGGCTGCTTAACTTTCGAAGCTTGTGCGTCTCCTTGGAGACGCATTATTCTTCTCTCACCCCACTGTACTGTATCACTAGCCATGACGTCACACCCTCGCTGTCGTGAGCTGCTAGGTTCATAAGTAGCACCCGTCTTGCTTTCTTTGAGTTGTGTCATAGCTGTCAAGGCGAAAGGCTATGTGCTCCTCGTCCTCTTTGTCTGGTTAGAGGTACAATCCCAATCGGGGGCCCAGGAGGGAGGCTGTTTTGACCCGGGGGCTCACGCTCCCATGGATTGGTAGTCTCCCGCCCTGGGTTGGTGCGTAGACTCTCTGACAGACCGTCGGGTTCTCCAGGGTTCTATCCCCGTGGTGGACCCTCGGCAAAGCCGGCAAGGAACATGCCCACATGCATGGGTTCCGAAAACCGCCGTTATGGCTTTGGGACTCATCACACCGGTCTACATTACTATGATGATGTAATATCTGAGTGATTTATCGAGGCCGAACTTGTTGGGTGTACTATTACCTGGTCATAGTTGAGTAATCACGATGCCCGCCGTGACCATTCTCAGATGTGGGGTGCTTGCGCCCTAGGTAGCAGGAATCGAACGTTACACTTTGCTTGCAGAGGAAAACTAAAGAAGTATTTGTGCAATGCTTGCATATCTTTGCCTAGAGGTTCATATATAAGGGAACAGCACTATTGATTTTGGGATCAATCCGTCAAACGACCTTTGATCTAGAGCTCGAAAGAATTTTTCCTTATTCGTCCCTGGGAATTTTATGCATATTTCGGAAACGGTGCGTCGTAGAGTGAAACGGAGGTTACTTCCACACTCGTGGCCCTAGACAAACATAACTAAGGGGTATTAGAGATGCATTTTGACCTTGCCCTTATATTTTTTTCCTGAGTCGGCATTTTATGTTTTTGTTCATATCTCGAAAATGGTGTGTCGGCGAAACGAACATTATTTTCGTACATGTTCCCTAGACAAACATGTCTAAAGGGTACTAGTAATGACCTATGACCTTGATCTATATTTTTGTGGTTGACTTGACAATTTTCATACCCGGAGCGAACATGTTATGCATATTATAAATTAGTCTTAAACACCGAAATGCTTTCAAGGCATCCTGAGGTCTTCACCTTTAGTTTTTGAGGATTTAGAACTTTAGCCCAGTTCAACACGTCAACATAGTTCTCAGTATTCATGCCATGAGGAATTCAAACTGTTGCCGGTAAGCTACGCCACCATTTATGTTCTTGAAATTGACAACTCCTAAACATATCCTTTGCGATTTTTATATCCCTACTCCTATGCCAACCACCCAAATGTGCATTTCATCCATCAACAATAATTTTGGGTAACTCATTGGTAGATGGGCTGGGATTCAAGATGGACGATTTTCTCGCATACAGCTGGAGAAAAAAGCTGAAAGTGATTTCAATACCAGAAAGAATATATTGAATACAGATGTCCTAGTCATTGATGAAATTTCAATGATTTCGTGCTATATTTGGGAGCAAGTGAACTTCATATGCCAAAAAATCAGGAAATGTAACCTTCCTATGGGAGGAATACAGGTGGTGGCTATCGGCGATTTTTACCAGTTGCGTCCGGTCAAAAACAAGAAAAATGGCGACATCGGCAAATATGCATTCGAAAGCGATTCGTGGAAAATTGCCTTCCCACACAGATTCCATTTGTCGCAAGTAGTACGACAACATGATATGGATTATGTCAACGCTGTCAATGAAACTGCCAGAGGATGCCCATCCGAAACCACATCTTCGCTCATTGAATCACTGAAAGACACCAAACTTTCAAGTAGCACACACACTACATTATTCGCCCATAATTATGATGTTGACCTCTACAATGCCAATATGATCAGTGAACTGGACGGAGAGAGTAAAATTTTCAAATCAGATGATGCTCCAAATATCTCTGAGAAAACTCGACGTTTTGTGAATGCACCACAGTACCTACATGTTAAGATAGGAGCATCAGTCATGCTGACTGTGAACCTCAGTACCAAATTATGCAATGGCATGCGGGGCACTGTATGCGAACTTCGTGATAAAAGTGTTTTGGTCTGTTTCGATATTTTGCAAGAGAGATATGAAATAAAGCAATACAATTTCTATCATTCTTGTGCAGATGGCAGCCAGCAATTTGTATGCAAACAATTACCCATCAGACTTGCTTATGCCATGACAATCCACAAATGTCAAGGAATGACTCTTGATTCTGTGTGTCTGGACTGTCAAGGTATTTTTGAACCTGGTCAGTTGTCCGTTGCACTAGGAAGAGTCCGGAGTAAAGACAATATCAGAGTCTTGAACTATCAACCGAGCCTTTGCTTACAACACCCAGCAGTGGTCAATGATTATTATGGTGAACTGTCTAAACCGTATCTATCAAACAATGCTTGTTGCAAGCAACCATGTGCAGACCTCGGGACTGAAGAGATAACCGAAGCAGCTTCATTGGCGGATTCATTAAGTGAAGATGATCTCGACGATGATGCCACCTTGGTAAATGACTCACTTGAACAACTAGATGTGGACACTGTGAAAAATAGTATTAAAATAGTCAATCCTGCGAATTCCTACCGAGAAAAAATGAATACGATAATAGATAACATTGATAATTCCAGTTTAGTAGCATGGCACACAATAGTGCAGACGAAGCTGATGAGTATATTAGGTGCACATCCCAACCTGACCAAGGCAAATGAACTAAACAAAGTGATAAAATCATATATACAGGATTATGGCAACTCGGATGAGTTTCGCTCCTCTCTGTCTGTGTTATTTCCTGCAACGTCTGTGGAAGACCAACACCTGTCTGTAGCTAATAAATTGTTATTCCATATATTAAACACCGGATTGGACAGTTTAACACCACAGGAAAATACAGAAAAAAGCGAAGCCCCATATCCGGATTTGTCTACTGGTGGACTGGGAAAAATCAGATACGTTGGTGGCATGTGTGTGGGCAAGGTCTGTAACAAACATGTTAGGCATGTGTCCAACAATCTTCATCGACTCACTGACAAAGATCTATCAGCATCTACAACTATTGTTTCATTTCTGCGAAGCCACACATTCAACTCCTTAGATATCTGTTTAAATAACAGTGAATATCCAGACACAGTTTGCGAACTAGTCCGTAAAAGCAACATGTTCGGTCATCTCACATACGTAGATGACAAATTCTATATATTTTTTAAACAACTTGATAAAGTCATCCACACGTATCTTGACACGGATCTGCTACGAACACATGGACAACAGTTTTTTGAACAAACGTGTTTGAAACTGCTAGTCAATGATGACTTGCTAGCTGTTTGGCCATCACCATGCGACAATAGCATTAAAGTGGATTTGATGAAGGAGATCATCACCAAATATTTGAAGGTTTCTCTGAAGGAATTCGCCAAACAATTGACTGAAAAAATGAAAATAAAAAAGCAATTAGCACACAGGAAACACATTTTAATCAATGAGAGTAAACAGGAAAACACATCTACGTCACACTCTGTAGATTTATCCGCTAGTAGTCCTGCATCTGAATCGGTTAGCAATGATCTTTCTGGGAAACGAAAACGGGACGACAGTGATTGTGCATGCGTTATCTGTGGGGTCACTTATGCCAATACGCCGAAGTTAAATTGGATTGAATGTGCGACATGTGGTGGTTGGCTTCATCGCAAATGTGATAAGGAGTTAAGGTCTCACAAACGCTGGAGGGATGTCAGCCAGGCGGGGGTGCAGTACCAATGTCAGAACTGTAGACCGAGCTGTTCTCGTTAGGTACAGATATGATTACCTCAGTGCATGCATAGATGTGCCACTTCTCCAATGGTTATTGGTTTTGTGTGACTGTGTAATATAAAAATTCACTATGGTGTCAGGGCTTTTTGTTACCAAATCTGTGCTAATTAAACTACACCCAGTTTGCGTACGTATGTCTAATTTTAATACCGTGTCGTAACAGAGCCTCTGACTAACTCACTTTTAGCTCCGAGTTTTTGTTGTACATGCAGTGGATATGCCATAGCCCGGACATTGGCTTGCGCCGCGTTTGCCTTCCTGGAAACGGTAGTTTGAGACAGAATTGTCGAGATGAGACCACTCTTGTACTGTGTTACGTCGGGGTTTGTGTTAGCGCCATGTCGGGATCGCTGCTGGCAGAATACGTTTTCGACAACATCACTGTTGATTATGGCAGGAATAACTGGTACACCTCGAGAACATTTGGTTTTGCAAAGGCTGTGGAAGCCGTTAACTGCATACTGCAGGTCCTCCATGGTTTCCTTGGTCAAGAATTTACTTTTGTTATCCTTGCTGGTATTCCTCACAGGCTTTCCGACGTCAGTGTGCCATTCCACGAAAAAATTGAGAACGTCTAGAATTTGTGATAGTCCTGGGTCTTCCACATGAGCCAGAGGTTGGTGGGAACGGAAAACACTAATGAGCTTTGATGTATTTCGAAGAAGTGCTAGTGATGCCTGAAGATTTTCATGGCGATGTTCATTTTGGTAGTGTTCCATGAGGTTCAACATATCGTTATTCAGCACCTCCTCAGCGAGATGGTTCCTCATTTTTAACACGGAATTCAGGAAGAAGTGGTCATTTGTCAGTTTTGGGTGAATACGCATTGAATTACTTTGTTTGTCCCAAATATATGCATCTTGGAAATGTTTCCAGGTGATAACACCAGCCTTATGTGTCAGTAAACGGGTATGCACTGGGTCAAATCCAGAAGAAAAAATGCAGTTACGAACTCGTTTGATAACGTGTGAATAATCCATCAATATTGAGATGACATGGTTTTGGAGTGTGCACATATTCCTAACGCACGCATCACGCGGAGATGTTAGCATATGTGCAAAAGATCTATTTATGCTTGCACCGTCCATGCACACAAAAGATATAATGAATCCGAATGTTCTAAGTTCGTTGACCACCTTCCAAAAAATCAACAGCAACTGACCTGATGTTACAGAGTTGGTTAGAAAATAGCAAAATGGAAATCGAAATCCGTCTAAACCCATGTATACGAACTGAAGAACGGACGTTGCCACTTGAATTTCATTATTGTTTTTACAGAGATGATGAATCTTTTCACATTCGGTGGTAGTTTGGACAAAACCGTTGAACGCCAGACCAGAGCCTAATGGCTGTAACTGGACTCCACTTTGGATAGTCATTTCATCGAAGACAATCCCCCCGTTTCTATCACTTTGCATTCTATCACATTCTTTGGACATCCAGTCCATCATTTCTGAGTTGATACCTGGCGACTTGTCAAGGGAGTTTTTGTACTTTTCCAGAAGACTCTCTGATGGAAGGTACATGTTTTTATGGAGAATGCGATAGGCATGAGGGCTGGCGATCCATATGCTAAGCGACAGGTTTAGAATAGTTTTGTCCCATCTACGACTCCTTGCATCTTTGCCATCTAACTCGTCTTTGAGACATTTGGATTGGGCCACAAGCAAAGCCATAAGCTCATCACTAGCATTAGGGAATAGTTCAGCCCAGTCACTAGGCTTGTTGTTACTAGGGTCAATGGTTTCACATTCCTTAGTTTGAGATTCCTCAGTTGATATATCCTCAGTTAGGGTTTTTTCGGAGTGAACTCGTGGATTAGAGATAGCATAACATTGGTGACAAACCTTGGCCTGACTCTGGATTGGTATGAGGCCAAGACATGCTGGTCTCCTTTTGCGACATTCCACATCACCACCATTTTTGGTCCACTGCTCATAAGCATTATTGTCTTTAGTAACCTCTTTACCTGGACACACCGCCGATACCTGCAGTAGCTGACAGGCACCATGAAAAGACAAGTTATTGTCATGAAGTTCTGAAGCCAGACCAATAACTGATGGCTCCACCTCCTGGTTACCCACTTTAACAGTTAACTTCCCATCACAATATATTACTAGTTCTTTATTGAGTGGAATGTTATTGACGGCGTATTCAGTCAAACATCCAAGACGAAGATATAATGGACTCCTTTCAATCACGAAAAATGGATGTACTAAATCCTTCCCTATTTCCGAAATGTCAAGTGATGTCAGATCTGAACAATAACTCAGTCCCATGAAGATGCTCACTCTTTCACGGTTGGATGAAGTGCGTTGTACATGAACTAAAGGAAATATTGATGTAACTGTTTTCCTGAAAAAGGTTTCTGAAACTGGTGTGACACCTGTTTTCTCCATGCTATCAGTATACAGTTGGTAAAGGCTAGACACCTTTGACACCTCACCATCCTTTGCACTCAGATGCTTGTGTACCCTGCAAAAGGAATAATTAATTCATACATACGGTATTCAGCAGTTTTGCGAAGATATCTGTTTTAAAGGACCTTCAATATGGTATCATGATGAGGTGACTTTGCTCGAAGATCGCGACATGCTATAGACAGCTTCCGTATATCATAGTTGGCTGCTTCATCTCTAAAGCACACATCGTCTTGACGAAGGTCTTGACGACGGCACCAGGACAATTCAATGGGGCACCCAAGAGGGTGCCATCCACTTTTGTTTTGAACTGGAGTGTTGATCAAATATATAAATTTGTCACATTTTATTATCATTGTCATCTGTGATTGTTCACGTTTTTCTACATGTACCTGTATTTTTTTTTAAATATCTATTCCAGGTCACTGCATTGGGTGTTCACTAAAAGCATAACACACTTCAAACTCATTGTGCACATTCACCCACACGTTGATTCGGTTTTTCCTTAGAAATGACACTAACCAATTTAAAAATAACTCGTACACTTCAGTTTTTGTGTGGCACCTCAACGATACTGGGTCTATAGGCACGTGACATGCAGGCACACACAATATCTTGGAAACATAAACATCTGCTTAGTAGATGAAGAGCATACAAATCCTGGATAACAATTTTCAGCTATATTGAAAGGGAGCACGTGTGTTGAACCGGTAAATGTGAATTCAACGCTAAATGTGAAACCTAACGGTAAATGTGGAACACACTAACCGTATCTTTGATCTACCGTATCTTTGATCTAATAAGCCACAGAATACAAGGAATAGAATGCGTAACAATATGTCCGGGTGACATGTTTTTAGGTTACCTGACAAAATGGATAATATTTTGGTTATTATCGACTTCATAGCTTAAATATCAATTGTGGACATATAGCAAATGATATATGCTGAATATTCTGATGACCTTGCATTTGACCTTTGATCTCATCTTCAAGGTCAGAGCACAAAATGGCTAATATCTCATTTAATATCGACTTTTCAGCTTAGGAATCAATTGTGCACATATAGGAAGTGATATATGCTGGACATATTATCGAGACACTGAGTCCATATTATCAAGATACTAAGTCGATATTATCGATTTACAAAGTCGGGAATTAAAAAAAAAATTTCCTGAGTGGCCCTGCTACGCTTCCGTAGTATATGCACATGCAGACTATACATCATGTACTGTGACTCAAGTCAAGTTACTAAGTCGATATTATCCAGTTACTAACTCCATATTATCGAGATAGGCCTACTAAATCGATAATATCGATATAGTAAGTCGATATTATCCAGTTACTAAGTCGGGAAGTTGAAAAAAAAAAATTCCTGGGTGGCCCTGCTACGCTTCCGTAGCCTAGGCCTATACGTGGCCAGTTATTTACATGTCACAAGATTTAAAAAAATGCCAAGTACGCCTAATAACCTCATTTTGCCCTTGGTCGATTTTTCCCATTTACCCTCGTGATTTCTTTTCACATTTGCCGTTGAGGGTGATTTCCTTAATTTTCACATTTAGCGTTGATTTCACATTTACAGGTTCAACACATGTGTCCAATTTATTGGGCAACTCTGTTTGTCGAGGCATGATAATCAATGATAAAACCTAGTTTATAAGCAACACATAAAAAATAGCACGTGCCAGGAATGAATTGATAAAAGAGATTTGCAATAAATCGAACATATAACAGTTTAACACTGTTTAAAATAGGTGTAGATGTATAATAAGTCTATATGTTGTTCATTGTGGTACAAATGTGGCAAAGATGCAATCTTACCAGTCTGTAAGTAAATCCGCCATGACTGCTGTATGATATCCTACATTCAATAATATTGTGTATGATTCTACAGTTCACTGTCGTGTACGACTGACTGACTGCAACAGGGTTCGTCCGAAAGCAGCCGTGTTCATGTGAGTACAGCTCTCTCTCTTTTTCTGCCGAATCTCAAAGTAATTTACTTATGCTCATGGGTTTAGATAAATGTACAGTCCGTGATTACCAAATTGGAGCACCACCTATATCAACACACGTGTTTTCACTGAGTCAAGTGTACAGCGGATGTTTTGAATCCAAATTCTAGCCACGCAAGGTCTTGAAAGCGGTACTGGTGATATAAAATGTGTAAGAAAACCTTTATTTGGAAGATCTGTGTGTCAATGCAGTGTTAATTTGGATATATTGTCTTCGCGGGAGTCAATGGAGGTGCTGGTTTGTATTAGTCCGGTGGCGAAGTTGCACTTTTGAACCTCTGAAGTTCCGAGTGTTCGTTCAGCCGCCATTTTTGCCAGAAGGACTTGAGTGCCTTGTATATATATATATTACATAGCACAGTATACTTTGTATTTTGTGGTTTTCAAATGCCTGTGATTGCATGTGATCGTCATGAACCTGGCAGTGACCAGCTGTCCATTCACTTATAATGTAAATATAAAGGTAACAAATTCATGAATTTATACACTTCCAATCAACGTGAAACTTTGCCTTTCTTATTGTTAGCCATCAAGGATTACTAACCGAGACTCTGTTTCTTACTAAGCAATGTTAAATTTGTTAAATTCATCGTTTTCATATGTCATTTTCCGACCTATTTCTCAGTCTACAAAATACACTCACAACAGGGCGAGCGAAAGGATTAGGTTGTGCAGCAAATAGCTAGTGAGGCCAGTAAAACTCACAGGTGATTTGCACTCGGGTGCACCGAGGTGTTTGGGATTATGAATGTTCAGCTCATTGTATTCATCTCACAGAAAGTATAGCCCTAGATATTCTCATTATTTTGACGACAACAAGGAATAAATATATGCAACTGCCAGTGCTTGTCAAGCAGAACACTCGAATCTTCGTTTTGGTGAAACGTATAAAATGATTTATCTAATCATCAAATTGCACAGCTTTCGTGATATCATTTATGAAACCATGTCTCGGTTCATCATCCATGA
The DNA here is from genome assembly GCA_949152475.1 of Terebella lapidaria. Lineage (NCBI taxonomy): Eukaryota > Metazoa > Annelida > Polychaeta > Terebellida > Terebellidae > Terebella > Terebella lapidaria. The sequence continues at coordinate 62,540,587 of OX424555.1, read as the reverse complement.
GTATATGTGTGTGTGCTAGCCAAGTTTTTGGTCAGAGGATTGTATTGTTTTGGCGATTTTGTTACCTTTACTTTCACATTATAAGTCAATGGAAAAGTGCCTCAGTGCAGTCACCGGTAAGTTACATGCAATCACACCTTAAGACATCCGGCACATCTGCTTGCGATCGATGTCGTTGAGCCCCGCGAAAAAAAATCCATCTATAATTGAAAACAATCAAGTAAATTAATACATGTACATTTAAAAACCAGCATATCCTATATTTCGGTCGAGCGGTTGTTTTCTAGCATGTGGTGTGAGTATTGTCTTGTAGTTTAGTCTCTCGGAGTCCGCAGTGCCACAACAAGGTTAAGGTAATCAAACAATGTTTACACCTCACATAGGGTCCAGAATATACCATCTATTAGTTACACGTATTGCAGATATCTAATTCATTTGATAAAGTTTTATTGATTTTATCCTTGTTGTGTACTATACTGTGAGATTGTGAGAGACTATATTACCGTTGCAACTGCTACTACTATCAACTGTTGCTAAAATACAATGTATTTTGTCTTTTACACGAACACAATACTATTTATCCTATTCACAGTATTTATAATTGAAGGACACAAAATTTTGCCAAGGCACAATTTTGAATATCAGTCCACCCAACACAATGCTGATCCAGGTTGTGGAGTAATTACAGTCTTTTTGATGTGATAGCATCATTACTATCATTATTACATGTACACTTTTGCTATTCCAACAATACGAAGTCTTGCGATATTTTGGCCCATATATGAGCAAAGGAATCATATAAATATCATATACATGTATGAATAAACACAATGTATCTAACAAATTCGAAATGAAACAAAGACATTTCTCTGTTTGATAGTTCAAACTACATTTTCAGGATGTTGCTCACACACCGCATGGTGCCTACAATCTATATACATCAACAGTCAATTTCTGTATGGAAAGAAAAAAACCAGCCCAAGAGCTAGGAAAGGTTACCGCGGAAACATATTGTGTTAAATTACAATTTTTCCACCAAAATTGCTGCCTTGACCTTTCAAGGTCATTGGAGAAGAAATTCAAGGTCACCTGTAAAATCGACATATAAATTCCTTTGTAATGTGCTGATATATAAGCTCTATCTTGAAGTGTTATTAAAGTCTACTCCACACAGCTTTGCATATCCAAAAATGTTTATAGATGGCAAAAAAAACTTTGGTGGGTGTGAGAGCTTAGGTGGCTCAAAATAGTCACAGATAGTGACTTGATTTGGGACAATTTTTTTGCCAACCCGTCAAAAAAAGTGAGAATAGCCGCCACACAGAGCAGCTATTCAAAGGTAACGGAACTTATACACGTCACAGGGGTACATATGGAAAATCCTATATATGAATTATGAAAAAATGTTGCTGAACAGATTTCGAGAAAATGGCTGTTGGGACTTTCAATGTCATTGGTCAACACTGAAATCACCATACCGGGGATTTCCGTAATATGGCCATGGGCGATCTTTCGGAAAACAGCATCTCACCGAATAAAAATCGAATCCGAATTATGGCCCATGGGCGATCTTTCGGAAAAACCGTTTTCCACCAATACCTCGCCAAAATACTGAATATATGGCGGATATATGTATAGTTTTGAAAAGCATGTCTATACCAGAGAAACATCAGGCAATAGAAAAAGAAATCTCACCGATGGACACCGATGGATATATACACTCCTCGGTGTACCATTAAGCTCTAATTATTACAGTTACATATTAAGTAATACATATACATATAGTTTTGGCCTAAAGTAAGTATAATGTTTTTACTTGAAACTTTCTGCGGTGAAAATTATTCCTCGCATTGAATTGAGATTTTGGCACCAATACGCCCCTATTTCAAGCCAATAAGCGTAGCAGTCACCCCGTTGTGATGTTGACGCCTCTGTGACAGTTTCATGATGGAATATATCCATGTTCAATCAATCGTTTAAATTTTAATCGAAAATGCGTTATAGAACAAGAAAATGCAGAAAACTGGGGAAGACGACATTAGAGCTTGAGCACATCATCAGCACCACGACAGCTGAATGTATCTTACACAACGTTACCCCCCCCCCCCCCCCCCAAAAAAAAAAGGAAGAAGCTATAATTTCATCCCCTACGTGATTCCAATTCATTTCCGTACACTAGGATGAAAAACATGGCCTACTTCATTCACATTACTAATAAGTAAACATTTATTTTAAAATCGATCAATGGAACAGATACGCCTGCTAAAATGATATGGAACCTCATTAAAATATCCTCAAAACATTGGAAACTATGAAGAATATCTGCATCTGATATCAGATATAGCCTAACACATGCCTTTACTGGGCAAACTAAAATACCAGTTAAGAATAGAAAGACTTTGCAATCCAGCACAGAACACCAGCTTAACTTTCATGTTATAAAATACGTCAAATTAGGGTAAATGTAGCCGTGGCACCGCAGACGAATCGCTGTGTTTACTTCACAACGCCAAAAATGTCCACACGCAGATGCCCACATGCATGTATGCATGTACGAATTGCTGAACAGAAATTGTATTCCAAAATACGCGTGATTGTGGTACTTCTACGTGTGAACGTGGAAGCCTAAAACCTTTCGACGTGCGAACGTGATAAGTTTTAAAGTTACCACGTGCGAACGTGATAGAGTTAAATGTTCCACGTGCGAACGTGGTAGCTTTGAACTTTCTACGTTCGAACGTGCAAGGTTTTTTTTATAGATAAATCACCATTTTTTCCCGCACATGTCACGTATGGGCTTCCATAGGAGTCTTATGCATCAATAAGAAAAAAAACAGATTTTCATGAAACGACAAAGTCCAAAAATTTGTTGTCGATAATGGCCGCCATTCTGAAAACAATTATGCGAAAATAAAAGAATTTAAATTAACTCCCTCTTGAATTATTATTATAGTCGAGTTGTAGGTTATATCCCTTCCACAGTGAACCCAGAAATTGTTGAAACAGCAAGGTTTTTTCATTGATATGCATTCATATGTGTCTCCAGGAGATTTTGAGCTTTGTTGGCACTGCGCCAACTTTGGGGAATTTTTTTTATTTGTTAATTAGCATACTAACCGCCAGATAGGGATAATTAGCATAATCAAAATATAACATTTTTAGTAATAGACCTAGAATCAAGTGTGATAGCACTTTTCTATACAAGTCTGACCCAAGGAATTCATTTCTGGTGAAACTTTCATGATCCAAGGTCAAGGTCACCACATAAGATCAAGAGCAAGGTCAGTTTTCACACAAAATTGTCAAAACTTCTGGATTAAGGGGATATGGCTATTCTTGTGCATTTCTTGATTTCACTGATTCACTCTTGTGTTTATGTAATACTGTTACATGAATGCCTTTTGAATTAACTTTAAGATGGTTCATTAAATACTGATGTGCAATATATCGTTGACCAATATTCAAATAGCCTTCAACGTGGCGCTGGCTTGAAATGTGGTATTGATGTGATCTACAGAGTTGCTGTTCGTAGTCTTCTATGATTCTTGTCATTTTTTGGTGCGCACAAAAGATATAGTCTGACTATAATGTGTACTCATAAGTTCATGTCCATTACTGCTTGACCAATTGCTGATACTCACTGTTCACTATCATCTTCTCTTTTTCGGACAACGTAAAAGCTAAACACCACGAATCGGTTCACTGTGCATGTGAAATATGTGCATGTTCTTAACAGTTATGATCCAGATGGGCCTCTGTTGATACAATGAGATAAAAACTCATCTTCCATTTCCCAAATATAATCTATTATCCTGACATCTAGAGGACACAATTTCAAGTGCCTAGCATAGCACCATAGATGAGTAGGACGCCTATGAAGGTACAAGTTTGTGTCAGGCCGAGTTAGTGACACACTCCTTAGTGGAATGTTTTATTCGTTGAGGTATCAATCGGTTGTCAATACGGCACTGCAAAAACGTGCTCCCTAACTGGTCCAATGTTGCTTTTGTTGCACTATCCTCACCTGTAATGTCGAACAGTTATGAGAGTTACCTTTCCCCAGAGTCGGGCATCTTCTTGTATGATGAAGCAGGTGTCTCAAGCCGTTGATTCCCTCTGTCAGGTGCTCAGAGTTCTTAGCGACTACACAGATATATCAGTGATTCCAGTTATTGGACGTGTGTGATGTGATCTACAGAGTTGCTGTTTCGATGAAGAAGTGGGAACGGACTTGATGCCAACGTCAGATATGCCAACTTGGGAGACTGACTCTGCTCCTACCAGCTTGTGCCCATGCGACTTGTTGTGATATTGTGTAGTATCCATTTACCAAACCAAGGTTTCGTTCCTGAAGAAGCTGAAGACTCCGAACATGCTAGATGAGGACAGTGCAACAGAAGCTGGTGTTGGACAGCAATTTTTTTGCAGGTTTCATATGGGTAACGGATTGATACTTCAATGATACAAGTCTCTCAACCACGGACAGATGACAACTTGTCTCTTGATGGGCGCTGTGCTCATCTTCATATGCTGCTATAGTCGGCAGCTGACAAAATGCGTTCCCAGAATATGGTTATGAATATGGAATATGGTAGGGAAGTGACAGACGACATTGTATAAGAAGAGACCCACCTGGACCACCACTGTTGATGAGGGCCATCAGTTGCGGCTGCTGAGCAAAGGACAAGGCCTGCTAGAATACCAGCTGCGGTTGTCACCATTAGAACTGAGCCGAACCACATATTTTTTCGGCAGGTGACGATTGTTATAAACTGTTCACAAAAAAGATAAGGCGGTGGTGAACAGTGTGGATGAGCATCAACACAATAATGAATTTGTCCTGTAGAATAATCTCGGCATGCTGGGAGATGATAAGTTGGCTAATAAGTTTTCTTGTACAACTTCACAGCCGCAACTGATCACAGTAATGAACATGAAGTTATGAGTTCACAAAAGTAGTCAACTCGTACTGTTTCTATCACTACCATGGACGCTAAAATCGTGGTAATTTGTTCCAATGCTACGTCCAATGTAAAATGGATATTTTCTGTCGAATGTTTCACCCTGTGTTAACCTCATGATTTCAAAATTGTAGTGAATGCTTGACGGGTCATGAATTGACTATATATTACTGGCAGTTGCACTGTTTGATGTCATTATTGCGTAGTTGAAATAAATGTTGTAAATCTGAAGCCACGTTTGTTTACAAAACGATATATTTATTCCAACCTCATTTATATCGGGTTTTTTTGCAGATATTTTTCTGAGATTTTCACGGTATTGTATTATAACTTGGCATACTTCATCGGGCAGTCAAATTGCACCTTCTTAACGAATATCAGACGTCCATAACAAAAATTGACTATCGACCCAATATGAATTTCGGCCCAAACATCATCACAGAACTCTGATCATATTCCAGTAAATGGTCATATTTACATTTACCAGAGTTGGAAGTATTTTTGTAGTTTTGGAACAAAAAACACATGAGGTTGTATCCTACACAAACATATTGATTTTGTACAAAAGCAAGCAAATACACGAAATTGTAAGCGAACCAGTAAATTCAATGATGGAGTTAAAATTAACATTGGGAAAGAATGCCAACTTTTTCAAATTTTGCGATAGAAGTCTGAAATTTGGTAGGAAACTTCCGTTTGATTTTGCTCAGAGTGAACATTGCTCAATAGTTTATCACACATAAGTAATCAATACACCATTACAGGTAACAATAATCATTCCAAAAATGCGGAATACACACAGAAATGAAAAAGTAAATCAATTGGTGTGGATGAATGTCCATATGCCCTGAAACCGGGAATTTTGTTCGAAAACTGACCTTGATCTCGATCTTATACGGTGACCTTGACCTTGGATCACAAAAAATTACCAGAAATGAATTCCTTGGGTCAGACTTGTGTAGAAAAGTGCTATCACACTTGATTCTAGACCTATTACTAAAAAAGTTATATTTTGGTTATGCTAATTATCCATGTGTAGCGGTTATTATGCTAATCATCGAATAAGAAAATTTCCCCAAAGTTGGCGCAGTGCCAACAAAGCTCAGAATCTCATGGAGACACATATGAATGCAAATCAATAAAGAAACCTTGCTGTTTCAACAATTTCTAGGTTCGTTAACTGGCAACTGGACTAATAGTGAACACTAATTTTATTCGCGTAAATATAGACCTAAAGCTAAACAAATACCCGTGATCAATGAATGTGGATATTGATACCTTCTTTCGATTTTTATTACTCTCACATGTGTTAGTTCAACTTCCTTTGGGAATATCAGTAACAAAGGGAGACAATTTAGTTCAATACCATAAAAATAACCCAAGGACTAGGAAAGCTTACCGGACAATATATATTTTAGATATTAACCTTTTGTCCCTGACCTTGAAAACAGGTCATTGGTCAATTCAAGGTAATAGTATTCAGCATACATCATTTCTAGTTTGTCCACCTTTGATTCCTAAGCTGTAAAGTCGATAATAAGTGAGATCCAGATTTTGTGATCTGATCTTGAAAATGAGGTCAAGTTCAAGGTCATGAAAATATTCAGCATATATCATTTCCTCCATGTTCACAATTGATTCCTAAGCTGTAAAGTCGATAATAAGTGAGATATTCGTTATTTTGTTCTCTGACCTTGAAAATAAGGTCAAGGTCAAGTTCGAGGTCATCAAAATATTCAGTGTATATCATTTTCTATATGTCAAAAATTGGTTCACAAGTTATGAAGACAATAGAGAAGCAAGATATTAGCTATTTGTCCTTTGGCGTTGAAAGTGAAGTCAAAGGTCGAATTCAAGGTCATGGCACTCTTCAGCATATATCATTTTCTATATGTTCACAATTGATTCCTAAGCTGTAAAGTCGATAATGAGTGAGATATTATTCATTTTGTCCGGTGATCTTGAAATTTAGATCAAAGGTCATGAGAATATCCAGCAAACATGTATATCATTCCCCATATGTCCATTGTTTGCTAAGCTGTAAATTCAATAATAAGTAAAACAAAATAGCGATTTTGTTCTATGCCCTGAAAATCAGATCGAAGGTCGAATACAAGATCACGACAATAATCTGCATATATCATTTCCTATATGTTCATAATTGATTCCTAAGCTGTAAAGTCGATAAGAGGCACGATATTAGCCATTTTGCCGTGTGACCTTGAAAATGAGGTCAAAGGTCAATTTCAAGATCACGACAATAATCTGCATATGCATATCCTATATGTTCATATTGATTCCTAAGCTGTAAAGTCGATAAGAAGCTAGATATTAGCCATTTTTTCCTGTGACCTTGGAAATGAGGTCAAAGGTCAAAATCAAGGTCATCATAATATTAGGCGTATACTATTTTCTATATGTCCACAACTGATTTCGAAGCTGTAAAGTCGATAATAAGCGAGATATTAGCCATTTTGTCCTGTGACCTTGAAAATGAGGTCAAAGGTCAAATTCAAAGTCATGACAATATTATGCATAATATATCATTTCCTATATGTTCATAATTGATTCCTAAGATGTAAAGTCGATAAGAAGCAAGATATTAGCCATTTTGTCCTGTGACCTTGAAAATGAGGTAAAAGATCAAATTCAACGTCATCAGAATATTCGGCATATATCATTTCCTATATGTCCATAAATTGATTCCTAAGCTGTAAAGTCAATAGTATGCGAGATATTAGCCATTTTGTTCTCTGACCTTGAAACTGAGGTCAGAGGTCAAATTCAAGGTCAGGATAATATTCAGCATATATCATTCCCTATATGTTCACAATTGATTCTTAGTCTCTAATCTCAATATTAAGTGAGATATTAGGCATAATGTGTCCCATAATAAAGCATAGGAGAATTTAACATCAGGAAGTCCCATTTGGGACGAGTTTGGGCCAAAATGGCCCACTTTGAGCGATTCAAACGCAACGAAACTTATACACATCACAGGAGTACACATGAGGAGTGTTATGTATTAAAAAGAAAAAAAAGTTACTGAACGGATTTTGAGAAAATGGCCGCCAAAGTCCAAAATCAGGCATTTTTCGTCAAAAACGGCCGCCATTGAAAAAATTGCGAAATTCGGAAAACTAAAAAAAGCCTTTCCTGGAAATATTTTTAGGTATTTTTGTGCAAAATTTCAGAAAAATTCGACCGTAAACTTTAAAGATAAAAATGTGAACGGACGGACGGACGACGGACGCAACGCCACGGCAATAGGTTATCGGACCAAAGGTCCGGTAACCTAAAAAGACCCACACAATATTGATGGGAAAGGTTTAGTGATAGAGTTCTCTTCAGTCTAAGTGTAGAAAAAAAGTCCCAAGAAGAACGGCCATGAAAAATGCCCGAAAAATTAATGAAATCGAAGATAGCCGCCAAGCGAACACCAAAGGTATTAAAATCTGCCGAATTTTGCTCCCAGTCATGCAAAATGAGATTGTTGGTCGCCGCATCAGCGGCGGCCTATATCAAATACAAAGTTACTTTAACTTCCGGTGCCGCTTAGCACAGTGTACCTTTTTCCACCTGCCGCTCAGCGCACGAACTGATATTCTAGCACAAACATCATTCAATTTTATCAGTTTATTTGACTGACGATCTCACAGCAAGAATTTTGGCCAACGCATTTGTTTCATGCGGCGACCACTTTTGCTACTGTGGATCCCTGATGTTTACTTGTTGTTTATTCATATTAGCTTTTGATACTGGGTCTGATGGACAGAGTGCCAGGACTATAAAAGCAAAACATAATAACGACAATAATTCTGGAAGCAAGGTTTGAAGGTAAACACTACATGCCACATCGGAATAAGACCGACCAGCTAAAATTCCAGCGACATATTAGACAGTCGTCGGACTGGAATCCTGGACTGACTTTTCGCTTGATCATTTGCTCCAGCTACCAATCCTTAGGATACGGTGGCTGATATGTGACATCTACATTTTTTTGCAGGACACCAATTTTAAGAAAAAGCAAAATATTCTATTCGTGAATAAATCTATTCTATTCGCAAATAAAACATTCTATTCGCAAACAAAACTATTCTAATCGTGAATAAAATATTTTATTCACCAATAAAATATTCTATTCGTGAATACAACATTATATTTGTATATAAAACATTCTATTCATGAATAAAACATTGTATTTGCGGATGAAACTATTCTATTCGCGAATAAAACATTCTATTCATGAATAAAACGTTCTATTCACGAAAAAAACATTCTATCCACGAATAAAACGTTCTATTCGCAAATAAAACATTTTATTCGTGAATAAAACATTTTATCTGCAAACAAAACTATTTTATTCACGAATAAAATTTTTTGCTGTATTTCTTTCCTGATATGCAAATAATCGCGAATAGCACTTTTTATTCACAACCTGAATAGTTTTATTCGCAGATAAAATGTTTTATTCACGAATAAAATATTTTATTTGCAAATAGAGCTTTTTATTCGCGAATAGAATGTTTTATTCGCAAATAGAACGTTTTTTTCGCGAATAGAACGTTTCATTCGTGAATAGAATGTTTTATTCGTGAATGGAATGTTTTATTCGTGAATAGAATGTTTAATTCGCGAATAGAACGTTTTATTCATGACTATAATGTTTTATTCGTGAATAGAATGTTTTATTCGTGAATAGAATGTTTTATTCGCGAATAGAACGTTTTATTCGTGAATAGAATGTTTTATTCGTGAATAGAATGTTTTATTTGCGAATAGAATGTTTTATTCGCAAATAGAATAGTTTTATTCGAGAATAGAATAGTTTTATTCGTGAATATAATATTTTATTTTTGGTGTCATGCAAAAACAAATTCAGATGTCACATATCAGCCACCGTATTAGGACCCTAACTATAATACAGGAAAAAATTCAGCCGTGCAAAAATATAGAACCCTGCAAAAAGTAGCACCGGTGTTGACATTGCCAGCGATAGGCATAAGCTGCGAAGTTTAAAGAACTTGTTGTACGGTCGTGGCCATTACGAAGACATCAATCAGGAAAGCGCATCCAGGTTTTAATTTCTTCTGCCTCGAGTTACATGACCATAAATCGTCTACCCCTAACCACAGATGCTGCATTGCGTAGCCACACGGTCTATCGAGCATAATCTTGCTTAATTAGGCAACAACATGTTGACTACTACTGAATGGAAATAGATCGTCTGCAAGCTACGGCACATGAAGCCACAATGAATGAAGCAGGTTGTAGCACATACATTATTCTTAAGACAGTACGTCGCAGATGCACATGCAGTCACTGAAGGAATACCCGCAATGGACTACAATGCACACTTGTATGTGACCAGTGCAAGAGTGTGACATATGAATACCGATGTCCGTGATGACCCTATATGATAGCGACCACTAATTAAATTGACACATCAAGATAAATATCGTAGCGTTCATGGCAATATGCTCATGTACTCAACATAATCATAGAGACATATCTTGGTTGAAGTGTAATCGTTTTCATCAATGAAATTGTTTGTATATTGATATAGGTGTGATAAATATCGTTCGATGGCCGATATTAGGCCGAATGTGATCGTTGTGTAAATCACAAGGCCGGCAGCTACAGTTCAATAATTTATTCGGGCGACAATGTCCAATGACTCAGACAGTCACATCTAAGGCCGCAAACACACCTACGTCCGGTGATTTCCTTGTCGACAAGATATCCGAAAACTATAGTCCTTCTCTGTTACAATTCACATATATTTAGTCCACAGTTAACTGATATAGTCCAATACGAGCACGGCCAAACTTCCAACAATATTTCGATACGTCTGGGCTCACTGCGGCCATTTACTCAACTCCCAGAAATACTGCAGGGCCGGCAACATGTGGTGTAGGTTTTTCCGCCAAATGCATGCGGTGTTGTGATTGGATAGATGTGTGGAGGTATGAGCTGATGTCACCGGGAAAGTGGGTTTCCCCGGCGCGTGTCAAGACTTGTTATGCTTGTATCTGTGCACGTGATGTGAGCGGTGGGTGTGTCATGTTCTATGTTTAGAAGTAGGTGCTTGTAAAGGTCAAGGCCGAAACTAACTGGGTCGCATGTACCGAATGAATGGGGCCGCAAGTGCATGTGGATTGACCTGTGTATGTAACCATGACTACATGGAGTTTATGCTTGTGATCGTATAGTGTGTACTTGTCCTGTATGTAAGTCATGTAGAATGAATGTTTGTTGTGGAAATATGTATGCGCGGGAGGGACGGGGGTTACAGTCGCTAAAATTACTACATTACACCCCTTCATTAATTATACGCCCTCGGAATTACCCTACCCGGACCCTACCGTCGCCAAAAACTAACAATAAAAAGCTAAGAAGTCCTACAAGGTCAAACCCCAACACTCACACACACACACACCGCGCGACAATGGGAAAACACTTCATACAATAAAAATTCCTAACCGTCAAAATAAACGTCATCAGTTAGTCTGTCAATAGTCGCTACGATGATACATTTACACATACATGCACAACAACGAATGATAATGAATGGAATGTATGAACAAAACTCCTCGACGTTTCATAATGAAACGGAAACTATTTAGAGTCTATAAACTGAAAAAGAATTGTCTGGATTAACCTTAACTAAATTACATGAATAAAATGCCGTGACTAGGATAACTATTTACAAATTTTGGCCGACATTACAATAAGCCGACATGACCAGGATGATCACCGTGACCAGGATTTTTCCGAGTCACTTTCTCTCATCAGGCCGACACAACCAAGGCCGACAGTTTCTCATTCATCACCACCGGGCCGAAACGTTTACTCTTTCCTGCCTCGCTTGCCAGCAGGGGGGGGGGGGTGGTGGTGCCGGCGACGCCTGCCGCATTAGTTGTTGTTGCTCCTCCGGTGGTAGACGGGGCAAAATCGACACGATAGTGGCGAGCAGGTCGCCCGGGATAGTTGTACCCGAGTCGCTCTGTGCCGCGGCCGTATCCGTCGAGGTCGAAACTGGGGCCGACTGCTCCAGGTGTGTCACCCGGGCACGTAACTGTTCGTTCTCCTGCCGTAAATCCTCATTTTCGTCTTCAAGCCGATGTAGCTGCCGACGTAAGTGGTCGGTCTCTTCCTCGAGCCGATCAGGGAAGGTCGGGAGATGCCGTTCGTGGAGGACTCCCATCCCGAATCCCACAGAGAGGCCGTTATATTCAGCCTGCCGAATATGTTGGTCCATGGCTTCTAGATAGGAGCGCCGGATCTCCCGAAAGTGTTGGTTCGCCATGTCGTCGGCGCGTGCCAGGTATAAGGTCGGAAGGTGTTCGCTCTTCCGGGCCGGCAAGATCAACGGGTCAGCGTTGTGGGCCGCCTGGGCGATATGAGACTCCCAGTGTTCCTCATGGACACGGGGAAGATTTGGAAGCTGGTTCGCTTCCCGACTCCTGAGGGGGTTGGCCAGATCCGGGTTCTGCCCTGGCAGGGCCTGTAGGCCGGGAATCATCCGAGTCGATAACCGTGTCCCGTGCTGCTGCACGAATTGGATATCAGCCGAAAACTCTCCTGAGCCGTGAAACGGCAGCAGTTCATCCAAGTCCCTGTGGAGAGGTTCCAGAGACTCAAGCTCGTCGTATTGTAGCCGCGGCCGATCAGCGGTCGAATCCTTAGTAACGACCGTCTGTATTATCTCCATGCTGCCGTCCAGATATGGAGGTTCGTCCGTCTGAAGAACCGTTCGCCTGGACGGAAGGGGCGAATCCTCGCGGTCGCTGACCGAGGCCGAAATCGATTCCTGGTGGGCTTCCTCCGCAGCCGGCTGTAGAGGTGGAGGAGAGTCCCGTGGCTGGGCCGTTACCTCCTTCCGGTCGGTCTCTTGTCCTGTCGGAGGCGGTGCCGACAAAGGAGGAAATTCCTCCGGTGGGGGAACCAATCCTTCCCTCACGCGATAATCGGTGACGTTTGTCGCCGTAGGCCGCTCTACCACAAGTTTCCGTGGGATAATGTCCGATGGCCGAGTTTGCACCTGGGTCGTCACAGGGGTGGACTGAGCCGATGGCTCCGAAACCACGGAGCTGGGAGGCTTGAGTGCGTCCGTCTGGTAGGCGACTGGCCGAGTGAAAAATATTGTGCTAGGCCGACGTATGGTCACCCAGCAATTCATCGCCATGATGTCATTGATCATCCGAGCTAGGCGATCCTCCTCCGCTCGGGTTGAAGGCCGAAGGTACTCAAGGCGTCGGAGCACTTGATGAATTTCCGGGGCCGAATTTGGGGGGTACTGGTCGAACAGTGGAGGCGCCATGTGCCAAATCCCGAAAGTAAGCACTCTGTTGACATTCCGTCGGAAGATTGGGATGTCGGCCGGAACACGAGGAGGCCGGTAGTTTGGACTGGGCTGCATATCTACGCGGCAGCGTAGCGCGAACCGTTGCAGCATAGGGCCGGAAGCGTTGAGCTGTCCCTGCTCAAACAGCGGGAGAAGGCCGACGTGAGTCTGAGTTGCCTCACTCAGGTGCCGAATCATGTCTTCCGACGTGAGCGTGACGTAATTGTCTTTGGCCGGACAGACGAAAAATCGTAGAAGCGGAAAATGGTACGCCAGGACGTGGGCGTCCAAATCCGAGGCCGAACGGAAAGGTCCACGTCGAGGTACCGTTGGCCATATCCTCCCTTCCTCTCCATCCTCCTCCCCGATACAGAAGGGACATATATACCGGCCGTCTTCCCTCCTTAATGGCTCCAAGGTCGCCAAATTTCCCTCCGTAAGCCGTGAGGGTGCGCCGAAATTGTGTTCATGGCCGTAACCATCATGCCGGTTCCGAAGATGGAACGGAACGTCATTCCAGTTAATCGGCCGAGCTCCGTACGGGGTGATTGGGGCCGGAACTAGAGCCATGAGCTCCGATATCTGACGACGATAAGCCGAAGCACGTGTCACAGGGCCGGAACTAGCACGTCGTGAACTTCACGCCGACGAGTGAGGATTTCTGCCGGATGACGAACTCGCTGACGAAGCCGAAGACTGTGCCGGTGACGTGACGGCACGGAGCCGAACTACCGGCGTTGATGAGGCCGAAGATACTGGGGCAGGCTCGATTGGTGTTATCGCCTGCTGAGCGGGAGCCGACTTTGCCGAGCTGGCGGCTTCCGCCACGCGTTGAGCCTCCAAGGCTCGACGAACAATTTCTCCACCTTCCTCTAACTGCCGAAAACGATCCGGGTCGTCCTCTGAGGTCGGACTCGGGGTGTGCCGGGAGCCGCGTTGCGCCAGTCTCGCCATGATTTTGTATCGTGGCTGTTTATTTGGGCCGGATGCCGTAACTGTTTGTTCCGAACTGGGTTCGGGGCCGATCGCGGACAACTCCTCGTCCGTCAGTACAATTGGGTTGTCCTCCTCATCACCACGCTCGACAACCTCAACTGTCAATTTGGTTCCGTCAAACTTGATGGAACGAGGCCGACTATCGTTGGAGCCGTCATCGTCTTTATCATCGCCAGGCTTGTCAGCCATGACGAAAGCCGAAGTGTGAATGTCTCACTATATGTACTAGGCCGACTGTAACTTATAAGTCCCAATCTCTTCAGAGCCGACCTAGTAATCCAATCCGACACAGTGTTCGTCGCTTATCCCGAGCTAGTAATTTCCTTCTTACAATGTCCGTACTTATCGAATGAATAGTCCGTGATAATTTCCACAAATCTTCCTTTCGACACAAAAGAGCTCCTGCCACTTCAAAAGTTCAGGCGCAAATGACCTACTTGCCGCTAAATTTTCACTGCCGTACACTGAGATGCTTATCAGTATCCCAATTCCACGAATCGGGCCGGGGGGCGCTCTCTGCCGATATACAAAAACGTCTTTACGCTGTATCCCATTGTTCCAAGTGTATCTGCAACAAGGCGGGCCGTCGTCAGGGAAACGCTGGTACGATCTCTCTCTGACCGATCTGGGTCAGTCCATTACGACAGTAGGGGGGTCCTCACACTGTTCATTTTTCCGAATGTCCGTCTGCCGTCCCCTGGATTACACGTTCCTATACATTGTCTATTTTTGTACTAATCGACTGTTCAAATTAATGGGCTCTTTTTGCCCGACGACTCACTATTGTCTTTATCAGGGGAGATTTCATGTGGGTGCTGTAAACAGCTTAAATGTTTATCTGCGCTCGCGCGAACCTTGTGAACTATGTAGTTTATCGTTCCTTCTCTTTCAGAGTTAGCGCACAATAAACGAACGGCCGAATTGCTGTTTCACAGACGACACACAGTTATTAAAGGCTGAGATATTAATATCAATCACTCACAGGGGCGGACATCGTTCCGTTCATTTTCAGCCGGTTCACAAGACAACGGGGCCGCTATATTGTAGGGGGTCGAAATTGCAATGATCAGGGTCGGTCACACCGTGGCGCTTTGAATATTTTTGGGTGATGAATTTGATGACAGGCCGCATCTTGGTATGATAGCTTTTCCGTGACTGGTTCCCGTACCACTGGGCCGTTCCTCCGAATATTACATGGAGTGGGTAGAGGCTCTGTCGACGCATACCCCGGAACGAATCACACTACCACCTCTTCGACAACTAAGTGGCCTTACTCATGGCGTGACATGAATTATTATCCTCTTCGGCTGGCACATGGATTGAATCTGACATGATAACTTTAGTTAGTGCGTAACACACGTGGAACAATGGCATATATTATACGGGGTCGAAACACATATCATAATGCAATCAATTTTTCACCAATATCGTAATTATGAAATCATATCAAGTGTATATATATCGAATTGTTATTGTAATATATTATATTATTATGGGAAAGACATGATATCATAGTCCATTAGACATGCATAATTCATCATCAATGGTATCAATCAGATAACAAGGCCGGGGTTATCTGTATCGGGCCGGTCTGCGTGCGTTGCGTTTGGGTCGACTTGGTCGTGCAGGCGGGGGCGTAGCCTCGCTTGTCTCGGGGTCGGATAATATCACGGGCTTTTGCCTGCGTGTCTTGCATGCCGGTTTTGGTGTGTCGGAACTTGATCTGCGTGATCTTTTCCGTTGCCGATGACGACTTGAGCCGGATGAGGTTGGAGATCGCGATTTACGATCTTGGGCCCCTGTAGAGTCAGACTCAGCTGTTTGGTCTGAATCAGTATGCCGATCTTGTACTGTGACCTCCCAGGGGTAGTAGAACTCCTTGAGGAGCCCCAGGGGGTCGGCCGATTGCTCTGAGCCGGATTTACTTGACGACGTCGAAGGTCGTACAGGGTCGGAATAGATGTGGGCCGCTTGGTTGTCACCTTCGTATGGCTTGAGCACATCCAGATGAACAACACGAGTGTTCCGAGGGTTGGAGACCAGGGCTATGCGATAGTCCACCTCGGTCACACGGTCGATGATCCTCCAGGGACCAGTCCAAGGCCGAGCGAACTTATTATTCTGCGTGAGGGGCAGATAATAATATCGGACCAGTTCTCCTGGTTGGAACTGGGGTCGAGGCTTGGCGTGGGCGTCATAACCCATCTTCTGCCGAATTGCCGCTTTCTCAAGATGGTCTTGAGCGAAACCGTGGGCCGTCCTGATCGCTTGCCGCAAATACTCCACATACTCCGGGCCGCACGGGGGTAGAGGCTCAGGGTCGTAGGTCGGAAACATGAGGTCGACTGGCAAGTTACACTCGTGCCCGTACACCATCAGGTGCGGGGTGCATCCCGTGGACGAGTGTACAGAGGTTCGATAGGCCATTAACACATATGGCAGGTGCACGTCCCAATCGTTCGCACGATCGCTGACGAATGCACTCAGCATGTTGAGCAATGTCCTGTTGAATCGCTCAACTTGGCCGTCGCTCTGAGGTCGATATGGGGCCGTGCGGATCTTCTTAGCGCCCAGAAGACGCACGACATGCCGAAATAGAGCCGACTCGAACTCGGTGCCCTGGTTGCTATGGATTGCCTTGGGGACGCCATGATAAACTATCCATCTGTTTACCAGGATGTCGGCAACATTTTTGGCGGTATGTCGCCGCAGCGGGAAGGCGTCCGTATATTTCGTGAAATAGTCCGACACAACAAGGATATACCGATGGCCTCTTCCCGTGACTTTGTGGGTGTCGAGAATGTCCATCGCGATCCGGTCGAAAGGCGCTCCTGTCGGCAACTGTGTCAGAGGCGATCGTTTTGGGACCGATTTTCCTTTGCGGGTGACACATTGCGAGCAGCGGGCACACCAGCGGGCGACATCCAATGCCAGGCCGGGCCAGTAGAATCGGCGCCTGACTCTCTCGATGGTTCGCTGAATGCCGAGATGTCCGACAATCTTCAGGTCGTGAAGTTGGTGCAAAACCTGCGTTCTGAGTGCTACGGGGAGCACGGTTTGCACCACAGGCCGTCCAGCGGGGTCGGGTTTTACGTGCTGAACTAGTACCCTGTCTTGTAGCGCCAGGAGGCTCCATCTGGAAACAAGTGTTTTTACCTCCTCCCCATGGCGCGCTACCTCCTTAGAGTCTGGTTTAGTGCCGATCAACATCCACTGTCGCACTTTTCCGACGCTCGGGTCGGCTTGCTGTGCCGCGACAATGTCCTGAGTCGAATAGTCCGAAAGCCACTTTTGCCCATCAAGTGTGGCGTCCAAAGCACGAACTCGAACAACTTGGCGTGCCGAAACTAGTTGGGGCAAGACCGGTGATGTAATGGAATCACTGTCCAGGAGGTCTGCCCTTGTCTTAGCCGGAACAACAGTGACCCGACGAACTGGAAGTTCTCCGGAACTTGTCTCTGGGTCGGTTGGAGGTGTGACGAGTCGTCCGGGACAGTCTTGGTGTTTGCAACTGTGACACCGTGACAAGCCGTCTGCGTTGCCGTGAAGTTTGCCGGGCCGATGCTCTATCTTGAAGTCGTATTGCTGCAACTTAGCGAGCCACCTGGCGAGCATGCCGTCCGCGTCGCTGTAGTTCTTGAGCCACCTCAAGGAGCTGTGGTCGGTCCGGAGGAGGAACTTCCTACCCCAAAGATAATGCCGATAATGTTGAACCATTTCTACCACTGCCAGCAGTTCTCGGTACGTGGTACAATAGTTCCGTTGGGTCCGGGATAGGGTTTTGCTGGCAAACCCGATGGGGATTTCTTTCCCGTTGACCCTCTGTGAGAGCGCGCCTCCCACAGCATAGCCGCTAGCGTCTGTGTCGAGGATGAAGTAATCATCCAGACTCTGGGTCGGATGCGCGAGCTTAGGCGCCTGGATGAGAGCGTCGCGGAGCCGTCGAAAAGCGCGTCGCTGAGCCGGTCCCCAAGTGAAATGACATTCACCTCGGGTGAGTGCTACGAGAGGTTCGGCGATCTCAGCATAGTCCTTGATGAATCGCCTGTGGTAATTGGCGAAACCAAGGAAAGATCTGACATCAGAGATCTCGCACGGGGTCGGCCATTCTCTGATGGCTTTAACCTTGTTGGGGTCGACACGAATTCCTTGGCCGCTCACTATAAACCCCAAGTACAGAATTTCCCTCTGGAACAGTTCGCACTTCTTGGGTTGAAGCTTCAGGCCTGCCGATCTAATCCGATCCAGGACCGCCTCCATGTTTGCGAGTGCCTGGTCGAATGTTCTGCCGTAAGCGATGACGTCATCCAGGTAACACATACACCGTGTCCATAAGTACCCACGGAGTATGGTTTCCATTAGCCGTTCAAATGTTGCCGGTGCATTGCTGAGGCCGAATGGCATAACCTTAAACTGATACAGTCCTTTCCTTGTCGCAAAGGCAGTTTTCGGTCTGTCTGTAGGGTCGACTTCGACTTGCCAGTAGCCGGAAGCCAAGTCCAGGGCCGAAAAGTATGTAGCGCCAGCCAGGGCGTCATGAGTGTCCTGAATGTTGGGCAACGGATATGAATCCTTGCGAGTGACGTCATTCAGGAGCCGATAATCGACGCAGAATCTTACTTGGCCGTTCTTTTTACGCACGAGCACCACCTGTGCGCTCCAGGGCGAATCTGACGGCTCAATGCACCCCAAGCGAAGCATCTTGTCGACCTCCTCGTCTATGATGCTCTGCTGCGCCTGAGGGACGCGTCGTTGACGTTGCCGAATCGGGGCCGAGTTGCCGGTGTCGATCTTGTGTTGGACGACTTGGGTCCGTCCTAACTGTCCATCCGGGTGCATGAAGGTGTCCTGATATTGATGAATCAGGTTAGCGCAACGCCGGTGTTGTTCTGGCGCTAGTCCAGCGCGATCCACCATCTCTTGTAGATGCGGCGGCAGGTCGCGGTAGTGACTGGCGTCTGCCGTGGACAGATTGGGCTCCTCTCCGGGTCTTGGTAGAGCTCCGACGACACTCTCGATCGGACTAGCTATGGCGACAGGGTCGGATCGAGTGAGTGTAATACCGGTATCTGCCGTGTTGACTACAGACACCTTTACACATTGCCGGTCCAAGGTCGTTAATGTTCTTCCCATGATGAGGTCAGTGTCCTCGGGAAAGGCCGTCAGTGGTTGAATCATCCGTGGATGCTGCCGAACTCGAACTCTGGAGGTCGGAATTAGCTCTACGATTGCCTCGCTACATGCGGGGATGGTGACGGCTCGGCGCACGGCCATTCTAACAACATTGGCTTCAATGTCCTTGTGCGCGAACAGGATTTCTTTGTGTACCTGTATTGTTCCTTCGCCGTAATTCACTACAGCGTGAGCTTGCCGGAAAAAGTTCATGCCGAGTATCATGGCGTCGTGGTTGTCAGCTACACAAAATGTCACAATCATATGGTTGGTCCCGACCTGAATTGGAAGGTCGATCAGTCCATCGATTGGGCTTGACTGTCCGTTGACGTCACGAATCGTGGCCGAAGTATGCCGTAACTGTCGTTGATCGGCGGGGACGTGTCGGAGCTGATCGCGTCGGAGCAAAGAGATTTGCGCTCCGGAGTCGAGCACAGCTTGCATTGTCTTATCCCCGACGCGTACCGATAACTTCCAGCACTCATGTGCCGCTCTCGAATTGTCTATGACGGCCGGAACTGCGGGATCATCTGGTGGTGGCTTGAAGAGCGTGTGCAGTGGCGGCAACTTGGGTTCCGGTCCGTATGGGAACGCGTAGAACCCTCCGTCGTCGGAGATCCATTCCACCTCGCACATACTATCTGTTCCGGTGCCGTTGGCAGTCAGGGGCGACACCCCTTCAAGACGACGGTTTCCCCGTGGAGGCCGTTGTGGGCGTGGCGCGGACACCCCTTCATGAGGGAGAGCCGGCTTTGAGGTCGAAGCCTGACACTTAGTGCACACCCCTTCAAGGAGCTGAGGTGTGGGCTGGGCCGGCTGTGGAGTCGTAACTGTTGGTACTGTCGGTTTAGTGGTTACAACAACCGCAGGTGTGGAGCATGTAACATTGTTCTGTTGCCCGGAAGGTCCTTGCTCCGCAGCACCTTCCACTACTGGTTTAACGACTGGGCCGTTGGCACCGTCGGGGCCGACTTAGTTTGGTTGCCGATTTGGTTAGGTACTGACAATACTTGATCTGTCCTTCGGTCAGTACCAGCACTTTTAGGTCGAAAAGTTAGTGGCTTCATGCCATTGCGCACTAACACGTCTTTAAGCCGAAAACATCGCATCCAGCGATGGCCGGGCTTCTTACAGAAAAAGCACACGGCTGGTCGTCCGGGCTGTGGGGGTCGATCGCCTTTAGTCGGGGCCGTAGTTCGCAGGACGGAATAGATGGCTGTCTCCTCGCATAGTCCATTCTCGTCACTGAGGACGCACTGGAAAGCTTCCGCTACCCACTCGCGTGAGCACGCTGGCACAGAATGTTCTTCACATCCTTGAAGGCCGGTTGTGTCACTGTCGGCGGGGTCGTAGTAAGCCACAACTTGTTCAAGGGTTGGTGCTTCCCCCTGATTGATCTGTCCCATGGCACAGGACAGTTCTTGGTCGACACAATCATCATCCATGTATCCGTTCACGGAGATGTCGGCACGTCGTGTGCCCCTCTGACGATCTCTGTTTGTCCGTTGCTGACGACTTTCAGCTTTGAGGACGGCCGTCAGCGCTTCACCGTAACTATGGAAAGTGAACACGCACAGTTTGTCGGCAATGTGGTCGGGTTGGCCGTTGACGAACTGGGAGATTACTGTTCGTTGCCGGGACTCTGGCGTGACATCGTCAAACACTTGCTCAGCCAGAGCTTGAAGCCGTTCCAAGTAATGTTCCGCATTCTCCTTCCGTTCTCTTTTTAGAAACGGAAAATCGTCCCGTTTGGACTGCCGACGAGGTGCGGGTTCCCAACCCTCCAAGAGCTGACAACGAAACTCCTCCCAGGGAGTCTTGACCGGAATGTTAAGAGCTAACGCTTCGGCGCGGCCGCGCAGCGTACTCCGGAAGGTCGTTGTTTTGTTGAGGTCGGAATATGTGAAGGCCGCAGTGAATTGCTCGAAGCTCCGTATGTACTGTGTGAGATTGCCCTCTTTGAAGGTCGCACGCCATTGAGCCGTTTTAGCCATTGCTAACGGTTGGGGCTCAGACGTGAGTCTCTGGAGCGTGGGCGTGTCGACGCTCACCACAGTCGGCGTTGTTGTGACGGGAGCAGTCGTTGGCGTGACAGCCGGAGCAGTTGAGGTCGTAACAATCGGAGCTGCCGAGGTCGTGTTAGCGGGTGCGGTCGGTGCTGTTGTCGCGGAGATGGCGGGCGAAGTAGCGGGTGGTGCCGGAATGCTGTTGGGGTCGTACGCTATTGGTGCGACAGGGGCCGTTTGACTGTATTGTGGCGTCACCCATGGTATCCCGACTGAGGGTGGGATTACAGCCGGCGGTGGATATCAGTATGTCGATCCGTCTGGGCCTACACCATGGTACACTAATCCGGTTTGTGCACCATGATAGCCGGTGTCAGCTATCACACTTGGAACGCCACCGTATCCGGGTGGTGGGTTCATATAGCCGACAAGTGGTTGGTAGTATCCGACAGCTACTCCATTCGGAACACCGCTTGTTGCACCAGGGTATCCGACTGGTGGTACACCATATCCGTTGGTGTTTCCGACTGATTGGGAGATCGGAGGTCCGATCATTGGCACAACACTTTCTGCCGGAGCAGACACAACTTGATCTTGCGAAGGATCGAAGCGCGGTTGTTCTCCGGTAGTCGACGACGGTCGGTACATGGTCGGCGCGGGAGCGCGCGTGTCGGAAGTCAACGTGTCGCGGTCGCAGGGTCGGCAATTTGACGTCGACGGTACTTGGCGAAGACGCGCTTGCCGTGTGGTGGCGCGAAATTCCGTCGTCGTGTCGCTGGGTCGTTGCGGCCGTAGAGGTGTCACGATCGGGGCATCGGTCGTCGCCGGGATGCTCTCTGTCGTTACTCTCGCCTGGCCGGGTTGTGTGTACTCTACCACCGTTGGCTCGGTCGGTATGCGCGAGTACGTCTCGGGCGCGGGGTCGTGTCGTCTCGGCGTCGTTGACGGCGCCAGTGGTCGATCTACCGAATAAGCGCTCGGCGGGACCGGTTCCGGAACATTGTCAGACTGACAAACCCACTGTCGTATCCGAGAGTTACTCGGTGGGTGTGTAACCATTGACGTGTCTATGGTTACCGGCCGAATGTTCACTGATAACTGTTCTGGGTCGGTAGCACGATATACGCTCGCTCTTTGACGTGAGCGCGTATAGTTTCTGTCGGCAGAGTTCAATAGTCTCTGGATTGTTCTGGCCGACGTTGCCGAATACGCCCTAGCGTGTGCACTCAAAATGTCACTTACTGTGTGTTGAGGTGCGAGCGGGTCTTCGTCGAGGAACTCCTGTACCAGGTCGACGGGCGGCGAAGACGATCTCAGGGTCGAATGTTCGTCCATGGAGTCGAACAGGCCGGTCGGTTGTTGTTCCTGTGACAACGGAACTGTGTCGCTCATAACAACTGAGCGGGGGCCGGAAGGTCGGGTTGAACGTAACTTCTTCATCTGTCTGGTCGGCCGACTCACCTCAGAACGCTCCCGGGTCCAATGCCATCCCTGCCGGTAAGTTAGGGTCGGTAATCCGAGACTAGCTCAGATCCTGGTCTCACGGCGCCAATGTGATAAATATCGTTCGATGGCCGATATTAGGCCGAATGTCTGTGATCGTTGTGTAAATCACAAGGCCGGCAGCTACAGTTCAATAATTTATTCGGGCGACAATGTCCAATGACTCAGACAGTCACATCTAAGGCCGCAAACACACCTACGTCCGGTGATTTCCTTGTCGACAAGATATCCGAAAACTATAGTCCTTCTCTGTTACAATTCACATATATTTAGTCCACAGGTAACTGATATAGTCCAATACGAGCACGGCCAAACTTCCAACAATATTTCGATACGTCTGGGCTCACTGCGGCCATTTACTCAACTCCCAGAAATACTGCAGGGCCGGCAACATGTGGTGTAGGTTTTCCCGCCAAATGCATGCGGTGTTGTGATTGGATAGATGTGTGGTGGTATGAGCTGATGTCACCGGGAAAGTGGGTTTCCCCGGCGCGTGTCAAGACTTGTTATGCTTGTATCTGTGCACGTGATGTGAGCGGTGGGTGTGTCATGTTCTATGTTTAGAAGTAGGTGCTTGTAAAGGTCAAGGCCGAAACTAACTGGGTCACATGTACCGAATGAATGGGGCCGCAAGTGCATGTGGATTGACCTGTGTATGTAACCATGACTACATGGAGTTTATGCTTGTGATCGTATAGTGTGTACTTGTCCTGTATGTAAGTCATGTAGAATGAATGTTTGTTGTGGAAATATGTATGCGCGGGAGGGACGGGGGTTACAGTCGCTAAAATTACTACATAGGCAATAAGAAAGTCTAATATAAATCGATTCACATTAAATACATTCAGCTGTAGTGAATTCAGTCGCAAAACCTTTCGCATCAATTTTGTAATCGCTACTACGTGCCGCCTTACATATTAGATCATCTGGCGACGGTTTGATTGCTCTGCAAATGCAACGACAAGCAATGACTTGCAATAATCCAGGTGTGATTATTTTTGGGTGGCGTCCTCGCCTCGTAGCCTCGTATACTGGATATCCTGGAGATATGATAGTTACAAATATTGATCGATGCACAGACCCAGGTTCCTAACACTTTTTTCTGGGATCAGTGATGTCTTGTCTTGTCTGTAGAGAGGTTGACTTATAAATAGCGGCTCAGGTCGTGCTTGACTTGTCCTCATTCACTTTGAGGGAGTGGGACTACACCCAGTCTCTGATTTTACTGAAACATGCACGTCAACGAAGAACTGCAGTTTCCTGACAGCCTGGAGCCTGGATCGTACGAATGACACATTTCAGTGTCATCTACATAGTTGTGATTGTCGATATCATGCTTCTGGGATATCCGGTACAGTGGAATAGTGTAGAGCGTGGACAAACTGGACCCTAACTCAGAATTCTGGGGTACTCCGTACCGGAGTGCATGGCTGTCAGATGATACGTCGCCAATTCCAAAGAACGATCCTCGAAATACGATTTCATTCAAGGCAGGGCCCGTCCAGCTAAACCAGAGTTTATTAACCGAGGAGGTCCTTATAACATAATGGGTCTCGGAGAACAAGGCAAAGGTGCATTAAATAGAGATATTTCATTATTCTGGAAAATGCATATACCGAGATAGCCGGTATTGGTTGTGATAAGAGGCCCCACTCTCTATATATCCCTATGTAACACGCACAAACAATAGAAACTTGAGCGGTCCCCTGGCATTGAAGTCACCCTGAGTTTCTCGACTTAGAATTGCTCAGTCACGCATTTTTGTTGGAGTGGGGCCTCTTATTGATGTTACACTCTTTGGTGATACTTCGAAGTTTTATAAATAACATAAACTGTAATGTACGTTGACGATTATATCAGTAAATTGGTAGCTAAATATTAAAAGACATGACCTCGAGAGGAAATAATGAAGTTACCTCAATGAAGGCCGAATTTCAAATGCACGCATTTGACGCCACAAGCAGTAACCTATTGAAAATAAACCAACCATACTTCGGGTATGTCACAAGTAGCCTATGTCATTATAAGTCACCCTGATTAACCACCAGGTATGTAGGTCTGGAAGTGATGTATGGTTTATTGAAAGCTGCACGCCAAGTTATTAGCTGTGGACTACAGGGCGGTAGCACGTGTGACATCCTTTCAGACATTTAGCGATTATTATTCGGCTAATACAACACAAAGCGCACCAATTTTTTATGCAATATTGTTGATATTAAATATGATGTATATACATAGGCTACATGTAAACCTCTATAATGTGGATCAACTATCATCAAAAGATCTAACGTTATGATACACATGGCTTATTTTTATTTCACAGCCTATTTATAATATTGTTTAATGTATTGGTATTCAAATGGTTCAAACCCAGCTAAAAGTGGCCGAGAACGGAGCTTTGCCACAGGGTGCCGCATTCAGTAAAGATTGTCAGAGGAAATTATTAGTGACATATGGTGCCCGTTAGGTCGGCTGTAGGCATACCGACATTGACGTTCCACGCGCTGCCTACAGGTGTGCATGTGTTGGCTCCTTCACTGTGAATAATACCACTCATTGCGCTCCTGGACGCGCATCAATATTTTTTCTTTTGAAAAAGGATCTGTGCAATGACAGTTTGGCCTACACTAAGAATGAATGCGTGCAAATTACTTTCTTCGCGAACAAATTCAGCACTGCTCGCTTGTTGTTTTTGTGTATTTGTATTGTACTACATACTCCTCCACAGAGAGTCGCCACTGTCAAGAGAGAGTATATCAAACGAGGCGTGTGTGCCAAAAGTCAGCGCGAAACGAGACTCGCCATCTGCAGGAAAAGATCCGTCAAAAACTGGGATCAAAAATTTAGTCACTAATGGAGCATTACGAGATGTAGTAATTTTAGCGACTGTTACTCCCGTCCCTCCCGCGCACTACACATTTCCACAACAAACATTCATTCTACATGACTTACATACAGGACAAGTACACACTATACGATCACAAGTATAAACTCCATGTAGTCATGGTTACATACACAGGTCAAACCACGCACCTGCGGCCCCGCTAGCTCAGTACACTCGGCCCCGTTTACTCGACCTTGACCTTCACATGCACTGACTTCTAAACATAGAACTTGACACACATACTCCATACATCACGTGCACACATACAGGCATTCCAAGTATTGACACGAGCCGGGGAAACCCACTTTCCCGGTGACATCAGCGCATTGCACCACACATTCAACCTATCACAACACCGCTTACACTTGGCGGGAAATTACACAGCCACATGGTCCCTCGGCCCCGGTCTTCTGCGCAGAAGTGAAGTGTAAATCCCAGTGGCAGGACGTATATACAAGAGTTCCTGTGAGACCGTCGATATTAATATATATAATCTATCGGATATATGTGCAAGTTGTATAAAGGACTATACTAGGAATTTATAGAAACGTAGACTGGGATATCACCCGACGTAGGTGAGAGTGCGACCCTGATTGTGCGTGATTGATCATCAGTCTTATCACCACAATAAACAGTTAAATTGAAACTGCCGGCTTATTGTATCACACGACGACCCAGTTAAACCGGCTTGATATCGGCCGTGAACGATATTCTTCACATTGGCGCCGTTCGACCAGGATCTGAGCTAGTCTCGGATTATCGACCCAGACCTGACCGGCATTGATGGCATTGGCCCCGGGAGCCTCCCGCGGTGAGCCACTCGACCCTACGGATGATGAAGTGACGATCAATCCGAATTCGGCCTTCCGACCTTCCGGCCCTCGCTCAGTTGCCATGAGCGATACAGTTCCACTGTCGCAGGAGCAACAACCGTCCGGCCTTTTCGACTCCATTGGCGACCATTCGTCCCTGAGATCGTTTTCGCCGCCTACCGACCTGGTGCAGGAGTTCCTAGACGAAGACCCGCTCGCGCCGTCACATACAGTAAGTGACATTCTGCGTGCACACGCTAGAGCGTACTCGGCCACGCCCGCTAGAGCGACCCAGAAAAGTGACTTTGCCGACAGAAACTATACGCGCTCACGTCAAAGAGCGAGCGTAGATTGTGATATCGACCCAGAACAATTAGCAGTGGACGTTCGGCCGGTAACCATAGACACGTCAATGGTTACGCACCCACCAAGTAACTCTCGGATACGACAGTGGGTTTGTCAGTCTGACAATGTTCCGGAATCGACCCCGCCGAACGCTTATTCGGCCAATCGACCCCTGGCGCCGTCCATGACGCCGAGACAACACGGCCCCGCGCCAGAAATGTACTCACGCATACCGACCGAGCCTACGGTGGTAGAGTACACACGACCCAGCCAGACGGGAGCGACATCCGAAGACATCCTGATGACGACCGCTACCCGGATCGCGACGCCGCTACGACAACAACGACCCAGCGACACAATGGCGGAACCTCGCGCCACCATGCGACAAGCGCGACCCCGACAAACACCCTCGACATCAAGTCGCCGACCCTGCGACCCCGACACGCCGACTTCCGACACACGCGCTCCCGCGCCGACCACGCACCGACCATCGCCGACTACCGGAGAACAACCGCGCTTCGATCCGTCGCAAGATCAAGTTGTGTCTGCTCCGGCAGAAAGTGTTGTGCAAATGATCGGACCTCCGATCTCACAATCAGTCGGAAACACCAACGGATATGGTGTACCGCCAGTCGGATACCCTGGCGCAACAAGCGGTGTTCCAAATGGAGTAGCTGTCGGATACTATTCACCGCATGTCGGCTACGCGAACCCACCGCCTGGATATGGTGGCGTTCCCAGCGTGATCGCTGACACCGGCTATCATGGTGCACAACCTGGATTAGTGTACCATGGTGTATGCCCGGATGGATCGGTATACCGATATCCACCACCGGCTGTATTCCCACCCTCAGTCGGGATACCATGGGTGACGCCTCCATACAGTCAACCGGCCCCCGCTGCACAAGCACCACACGACCCCAGCCACACGACGGCACCACCCGCCGCATCGCTCGCCGTCTCCGCGACGACAGCACCGACCGCCCCCGCTAACGCGACCCCGATCGGCCCAGATACGACGGCTCCGGCGACTTCGGCTGTTCCGACTCCGACGGCCACTACAGCGACTACACCAGTTGCGGTGAGTGTTGACACGCCCACGCCACAGAGACTCACGTCTGAGCCCCAAACGTTGGCTACGGCTAAAATGGCTCAATGGCGTGCGACCTTTAAGGAGGGCAATCTCACTCAATACGTTCGGAGTTTCGAACAATTCACTGCGGCCTTTACTTACTCCGACCTCAACAAGACGACGACCTTCCGGAGCACGCTACGCGGCCGCGCTGAAGCGCTAGCTCTCAATATCCCGGTCGCAACTCCCTGGGGAGAGTTCCGTCGCCAACTCCTAGAGGGCTGGGAACCCGAGCCCCGTCGACAGTCGAAACGGGACGACTTCCCGTTCCTCAAGCGGGAACGAAAAGAGGACGCGGAACACTACATGGAGCGACTCCAGGCCCTGGCGGAGCAAGTGTTCGATGACGTTACGCCAACGTCGCAGCAACGAACTGTAATTGCGCAATTCGTGAACGGCCAACCCGACCCCATTGCCGATAAACTGTGTGCCCTCACTTTTAACAGTTACAGTGAGGCACTTACGGCCGTTCTCAAGGTAGAGAGTCATCAACGGAGGACAGCCAGAGATCGACATCGAGGCACACGACGTGCCGACATTTCCGCAAGTGGATACGCGGAAGACGACCCTGTCAATGAAGAACTGTCCTGTGCCATGGGACAAGTCACTCAGGGGGAAACACTAACCCCAGAGCAAATTGCGGCCTACTACGACCCCGCGGACAGTGACACTACCGGCCTACAAGGTTGCGACGAACACTCAGTGCCAACCAGCTCACGCGAGTGGGTGGCTGAAGCCTTCCAGTGCGTCCTTAGTGACGAGAATGGACTGTGCGAGGAAACGGCTATCTTCTCTGTCCTACGAACAACGGCCCCGATGAAAGGTGATCGACCCCCGCAACCCGGACGACCCATGGTTTGCTTCTTTTGCAAGAAGCCCGGCCATCGCTGGATGCGATGCTTTCGGCTTAAGGATGTGCTAGTACGTAACGGCATGAAACCGCTAGCATTTCGGCCCAATGGTCCCGGTACTGACAGAAGGACAGCTCAAGTGTTGTCAGTACCTAACCAAACCGGTAACCAAACTAAACCGGCCCCACCAACACCTCCGACCCCGTCGTCAAACCAGTAGGGGAAGGTGCTGAGGAGCAAGGACCTTCCAGACAACAGGACAACGTTCCCCGCTCCACATCTGCGGTTGTCACGACTACTGTACCGGTAACGACACCAATAACGACCCCGCAGCCGGCCCAGCCCACACCTCAGCTCCTTGAAGGGGTGTGTACAAAATGTCAAGCTCCGACCCCGAAATCGGCCTCTTTTCATGAAGGGGTGTCCGCACCGCGGCCACAGCGACCACCACGTGGAGACCGTCGTCCTGAAGGGGTGTTGCCCCCAACCGACCCAGAAACAAGTTCCGGGAAACCTCTAGTTCGTCGGATAACCGTTGTTCCGGCCAAGACAAGGGCAGACCTCCTAGACAGAGATTCAATAATGTCTCCGGTCTTGCGGTTGCCCCGCCTTATTTCGGCACGCCAAGTTGTTCGAGTCCGTGCTTTGGACACCACACTTGATGGACAAAAGTGGTTATCGGACTATACGACCCAGGACATTGTCGCGGCACAGCAAGCCGACCCCAGTGTCGGGAGAGTGCGACAATGGGTACTAGCCGGCACAAAACCAGACTCGAGAGAAGTTGCACGCCACGGGGAGGAGGTAAAGACACTTGTTTCTCGCTGGAACCTCCTGGTGCTACAAGACAGAGTACTGGTACGAAACACAAGACCCGACCCCGCTGGACGACGTGTGGTACAGACCGTGCTCCCTGTAGCACTCAGGACCCAAGTTCTGCACCAACTACACGACCTCAAGATTGTCGGTCATCTCGGCATACAGCGTACCATCGAGAGAGTCAGGCGCCGATTCTACTGGCCCGGCTTGGCGCTGGACGTCGCCCGCTGGTGTGCCCGCTGCCCGCAATGTGTGACCCGCAAGGGTAAACCGGCCCCAAAAAGATCGCCCCTGACACAGCTACCGACAGGAGCGCCGTTCGACAGAATAGCGATGGACATCCTCGACACCCACAAGGTCACGGGAAGAGGCTATCGGTATGTGCTAGTCGTGTCGGACTACTTCACGAAGTACACTGACGCTTTTCCGCTACGGCGACATACGGCCAAAAATGTTGCTGACACCCTGGTGAATCGGTGGATAGTCTACCACGGTGTCCCCAAAGCGGTCCATAGCGATCAAGGTACTGAGTTTGAGTCGTCCCTGTTCCGGCATGTTGTGCGTCTACTGGGCGCTAAGAAGATTCGTACGACCCCATACCGACCCCAGAGCGACGGCCAGGTTGAGCGATTCAACAGGACATTGCTCAACATGCTGAGTGCGTTCGTCAGCGATCGTGCAAACGATTGGGACTTGCACTTGCCATATGTGTTAATGGCCTATCGAACCTCAGTACACTCGTCCACGGGATGCACCCCGCATCTGATGGTGTATGGACACGAGTGTAACTTGCCAGTCGACCTCATGTTTCCGACCTACGACCCTGAGCCTCTACCTCCGTGTGGTCCGGAGTATGTGGAGTATTTGCGGCAAGCCATCAGAACGGCCCACGGTTTCGCACAAGACCATCTCGAGAAAGCGGCAATTCGGCAAAAGATGGGTTATGACGCCCACGCGAAACCACGACCCCAGTTTCAACCAGGCGAACTGGTCCGGTATTATTATCTGCCACTCACGCAGAATAATAAGTTCGCTCGGCCCTGGACTGGTCCCTGGAGGATCATCGACCGTGTAACCGAGGTTGATTACCGAATCGCCCTGGTTTCCAACCCTCGGAACACTCGTGTTGTTCATCTGGATGTGCTCAAGCCATACGAAGGTGACAACCAAGCGGCCCACATCTACTCCGACCCTGTACGACCCACGTCGTCGTCAAGCAAGTCCGACCCAGAACAGTCACCCGACCCCATGGGACTTCTCAAGGAGTTCTATTACCCTTGGGAGGTAACAGTCCAAGATCGGCATACTGATTCAGACCAAACAGCAGAGTCTGATTCGCAAACGACCCAGGATCGTCAATCGCGATCTCCGACCTCATCCGGCTCAAGTCGACATCGGCAACGGAAAAGATCACACAGATCAAGTTCCGACACTCCAAAACCGGCACGCAAGACACGCAGGCAAAAGCCTGTGGTATCTTCCGACCCCGAGACAAGCGAGGCTACGCCCCCGCCTGCACGACCAAATCGACCCAGACGCAATGCACGCAGACCGGCCCGCTACAGATAACCCCGGCCTTGTTATCTGATTGATATCATTGATGATGAATTATGCATGTCTAATGGACTATGATATCATGTCTTTCCCAATAATAATATATTATATTACAATAACAATATATGCATTTAACATGTACAAGATGTCAGTGAGGCAAATTCGATATATACACACTAGATATGATATTATAATTATGATGCTGGTGAAAAATTGGTTGCATGATGATATGTGTTTCGACCCCGTATAACATGTACCATTGATCAAGGCGTATGTTACGCAATGACTAAGATTATCATGTAAAGCTTCAATCCATGTGCCAGCCGAAGAGGATAATAACCAGTCACACCGTGAGTAAGGCCACTTAGTTGTCGAAGAGGTGATAGTGTGATTCGTTCTGGAGTATGCGTCGACAGAGCCTCTACTCACTCCATGTAATATTCGGAGGAACGGCCCAGTGGTACGTGAACCAGTCACTACATAGCTATCATGCCAAGATGCGGCCTGTCATCAAATTCATCACCCAAAATATTCAAAGCGCCGCGGTGTGACCGACCTAGATCATTGCAATTTCGACCCCTACAATATTTGCGGCCCCGTCGTCCTGTGAACTGGCTGAAAATGAATGGAACGATGTCCGCCCCTGTGAGTGATTGATATTCATATCTCAGCCTTTAATAACTGTGTGTCGTCTGTGAAACAGCAACTCGACCCCGTAGTTTATTGTGCGCTAACTTGTGGGAGAAGGAATGATGGACTGATGAGTTCACAAGGCACACACGAGCGCTAATAAACATTTCAGCTGTTTTCAGCACCTACATGAAGTCGCCCCTAATAATTACAATAGTGAGTCGTCGGGCAAAAAGAGCCCAGTAATCTGAACAGTCGACTAGTATAAATAGACAATGATTCGGCACGAGTTATCCAGGGGACGGCAGATGGACATACGGAAATCTGGACAGTGTGAGGACACCCCTACTGTCGTAATGGACTGACCCAAGAGGTCAGAGAAGGATCGCTCCGCGTTTCCTTGACGACGGCCCCGCCTTGCTGTGTGTACGCTTGGAACAATGATACATAGCGTAAAGACGTTTTCTATACATATAGAGAGCGCCCCCCGGCCCAGTTCTAAGAATCGAGATGCTGTCAGCATCTTTGTGTACGGCATTGAAGATTAGCGGCAATCAGGTCACTTGTGCCTGAGACTTTGGAGGAGAAGGACTATTGTCAGAAGTTTCGGCTATTGTAATACAGACTATTGTTATAGAAACTGTGCTAATCGAACAATACTTATCGGCCTATAGACTGTGATATCATTGAAATCCTGATCACAAGACTTTGGAGTTAATTCGGCTTGTATTATCGGCATTTGAACTAGGCTGGTTTTGAAGAAATCTAGACTTTGTTACAGCCAGCCTAGTCAGTACTTGGGAAGTACTTCGGCTTGATTTCGGCCCGTCAGCATGGCTGACAAACCCGGAGACGACCGGGAAAATGGCGACCCAGGTGACAATCGGCCCCGCACAGTTAAGTTGGACGGCGATAACATCACCGTCCAAGTGATCGACACCGGGGATGAATCGGATCATCCTATAGTCGTCCCCGACAACGAAGGTTCGTCCGGCCCCGACTCGCAGCCTGAACAGCGCGATCCAGTCACGCTCAGTGACACGGCAAGTGGATCGGAAAAGGGAGCGCGACCCAAAACGGCCCGGAACAAGCTGGCGCAACGAGGAGAGCGCCATACACCGAGCCCGACTCCGGATGATATCTTCAATATCGACCCCGAACGCTTCCGCCGACTCGAGGAGGGCGGAAGTATCGTCCAGCGTGCAATTGAAGCACGACAAGCGGCCCAAGAAGCTCAACGAGTCGCCACCGCGAGCCGCCAACCCGACCCAGCAAATCAAGTGATCGCCCCGATCGCTCCGGCCCCGACTTCACCCGCTTCCGGTTCAGCGGTAGCACGACCCGCGGCCTCCCGTTCTCCAAACAAGAGAACTTATACTTCTTTCAAGAAGAAGCATGGAGCGGGAGCCCGATCGACCTCCAGCAGTTCGTCACGCTCCAGCGGCGGATCTGCTATTACGGCCCCGACCTCGACTTTCCGTCGGCAAGTGGCGGAATTAATGGAATTGGTGCCACCTCCCGTGACACCCTACGGAACTCGGCCCATAGACTGGAACAAGGTTCCACTCAGTAAGCGAAATCGGAGCGCTGGATACGGCCACATCCATAACTTCGATGAGCAGTCGACCCTGTCGGAGGGAAACCTCCTCACATTGGCCCCGCTACAGCGTGGAGACGGTCGATTCGAGTGCCCCTTCTGCATCGGCGAAGAGGAAGGAGCAGGAGAACGACAGTGGTCCTCCGTGCCACGACGCGGACCTTTTCGGACGGCCCAGAGTCTTGATGCGCACGTGCTAGCGTATCATTTTCCGTTCCTGCGCTACTTCGTGTGTCCGGCCCGCGACGGCTTCCGGACATTGGCCCAGGAGGAGATGTTCCGGCATCTGTCTCAAGCGACCCCGCAACACGTGACGTCGTTCCCCTTCTACCAGGAAGGACGACTATCGGCATCCGGCCCCATGCTCGTCAGGTTCGCGCTACGCTGCAGAGTCGACATGCAGCCGAACCCGAATTATCGACCCCCAAGAGTTCCGGCCAACATCCCGATCTTCGGGAGGGATGTCAACACCGTCCTGACGTTCGGTATCTGGCACATGGCGCCAGAGCTCTTTGAACAGTATCCGCCCAACTCGGCCCCGGAAGTGCAACAGGTACTCCGTCGACTGGAGTACAATCGTGCTTCGACCCCGGCAGACGAGATTCGGCTTACCCGCATGGTCAGTGACATCGAGACCATGAACACGCGGGTTCGAATTCGACGACCCAGTACGATCTTCTTCGTTCGGCCCATAAACTATCAGACAACATCGGTGAGCACGGCGGAGGAGGTCCCGACAACGACCACGGGTGTTTCGGCCTCGGCAGTCGTCACGACGGCTTCGTCCGCGACAGTGGTGTCGCCAGCGACAACTCGACCGGTCACCACGGTGACATCTTCGACCCCGTCCAGAGCTCGGCCGTCGGATATCATACCCCGGCGGATGGTTGTGGAACGACCCACGGCCTCTAACGTCACGGACTACCGAGTCCGTGAGGGATTGGTCCCTCCACCTGAGGAGTATCCGCCACTCCCAAGTCGACCCCTGAATATCACACCGGTATCATCATCAACCGGCAAGGAGACTCCCGAGCCGAAGAGTCCAGCTGAGGATCGGCCACCTCCACTCAGGGAGATTGCACCCGGATCTCCTGTACGTGCGACCCCGACACCGTTTTCGACCCCGGAATCTTCACCGGAGCCTTCACGACGGATGGTGGAACCCGTCCCGCTCCCGCCGTACCTCACGGAGGAAGTGGAACCTCTGCGTTCCGTTCCGACACGCGGCACCGATAGAGACCGGCCCCGACTCCAAGTGGACGACCCAGAGCAGCTCGAGTCACTCCACAGAGACCTCGACGAGCGTCTGCCGCTTCATGGATCCGGCGAGTTCGCGGCCGATTTCCAGTTCCTGCGGCAACACGGCAGACGTTTGGCGACCCGCTCGCTTCCCGGCCTGCAGGCACTACCCGGCCAGAATCCCGACCTCACAGACTTTCTACGGGATGAGGACGCCCAGCGGCTCCCGAACTACCTCGGATTTCACGAGGACTTTTGGACGGCTCATCTCGAACAGGCCGCCCATAATGCCGACCCCTTGCTCCTGCCGTCAGAACCGGAGGAGCACCTTCCGACCCTGTCACTCGCCCGCGCTGACGATTTAGCGCACCAGTACTTGCGACTGATTCGTCGGGAGTACCTGTCGGCCCTGGATCACCACATCAGGCAGGCAGAATATAACGGCCTGTCTGTCGGCTTTGGGATGGGTGCTCTGCACGAGCGCCACCAGCCCACGTTCCCGGACGCCCTGTCCGAAGAAAATCTACGGCTTCGAGTCCGTGTGACTCAGTTGGAGGACCAAGTCGCCCACCAACGACAGGAAATCACTCGGCTTCGAGCGACTTCGACCCCGACGCCATCGGAGGCACAAGCTCCGTCGACCCCGACCACACCGACCATCCCGGGGGAGTTGTTGGCCACGATCGTGTCCATCCTGCCCAGACTACCCCCGGACGAACAGCTACAGCTGATGCGGCAGGCATCGCCAGCGGCCCCGCCTCCTCCCGCCAGCAGGCGTGAACGGGAGGACAAGTAAATACGACCCCGAACTGTTCGGCCCCTTTGATGCGGCCCCGAGTGACCAAACAATTCTGGTCACGGCATATATATATTGTAAATAGTGTACATATACATTTAATATCCTAGTCATGGCTTTTTGTTTTTATACATGTAATTTTAGTTAAATTTAATCTACATTTTATTTCAGTTCATTAGACTCTTAAAGTTATAGTTCCGTTTCGCTTTGAAACGTCGAGGAGTTTTGTTTATCATTCCATATCATACATTCCATTCATTGTTGTGCATGTATTTGTATATGTATCATCGTAGAGACTGCTGACGGACTGACTGCTGACGTTTATTTTGACAGTTAGGAATTTTTATTGTATGAAGTGTTTTCGCATTTCGCGCGGCGTGTGTGTGTGAGTGCTTTTGGGTTTGACCTTTAGGACTTTTTAGCTTTTTATTGTTTAGTTTTTGGCGACGGTAGGGTCCGGGGAGGGTAATCCCGAGGGCGTAGGATTAATGAAGGGGTGTTATGTAGTAATTTTAGCGACTGTTACTCCCGTCCCTCCCGCGCACTACACATTTCCACAACAAACATTCATTCTACATGACTTACATACAGGACAAGTACACACTATACGATCACAAGTATAAACTCCATGTAGTCATGGTTACATACACAGGTCAAACCACGCACCTGCGGCCCCGCTAGCTCAGTACACTCGGCCCCGTTTACTCGACCTTGACCTTCACATGCACTGACTTCTAAACATAGAACTTGACACACATACTCCATACATCACGTGCACACATACAGGCATTCCAAGTATTGACACGAGCCGGGGAAACCCACTTTCCCGGTGACATCAGCGCATTGCACCACACATTCAACCTATCACAACACCGCTTACACTTGGCGGGAAATTACACAGCCACATGGTCCCTCGGCCCCGGTCTTCTGCGCAGAAGTGAAGTGTAAATCCCAGTGGCAGGACGTATATACAAGAGTTCCTGTGAGACCGTCGATATTAATATATATAATCTATCGGATATATGTGCAAGTTGTATAAAGGACTATACTAGGAATTTATAGAAACGTAGACTGGGATATCACCCGACGTAGGTGAGAGTGCGACCCTGATTGTGCGTGATTGATCATCAGTCTTATCACCACAATAAACAGTTAAATTGAAACTGCCGGCTTATTGTATCACACGACGACCCAGTTAAACCGGCTTGATATCGGCCGTGAACGATATTCTTCACAGAGACATAGCACCACATGCCGGCCTCCCAAACCCGGACACTTGGACCCCGCCTACAGTTCCAGCACGGCTCCAGCAGGCCGACCAGAACGATCCGGACCTCATCGCCCACATTCGCGACTACTGGCTCATCCCGCCGTTCGCGCGTGGTCAGTGGCGGCTGAGGGAGCCCGAACGCACGCATTTCTCACAGGAGGGACAGTCCGAGGCTGTGGATAAGGCCCTAAACGCACGGCGTGAAGGCTTCTTCATCGAGTGCGGCGCCGCCGATGGACAGCGATACTCCAACTCGCTGTTCTTCGAGCGCTCCAGGAACTGGACGGGGCTCCTAATTGAAGTCTCTCCACAGTTCTTCAGCAAGCTCTTGGAGACCCGGCGTAGCGCGTATATGATCAACGCATGTATATCGCCCAATACACGTCCGATGGTGATGAATTACACGAACGCTGATCTGATGGGCGGTCTCGACGATCTCATGTCCGACAAACACCAGCAAGTCATCAGACGTAACAAGTACGTCAGCGGACACAGGACCGTACAGTGCTTCCCCTTTGCGTCCATTCTGAAAGCTATGGGCGTTACTCACGTGGATTACTTCTCACTGGACGTGGAAGGAGCAGAGGTGAAGATATTGCAGAGTATACCCTTTGACCAGTTCGATATCACGACCTTCACGGTTGAGTTTATGATACAAACAGATTATGCAGGTACACAGGACAGACTGAAAGCTATACGAGAAATCATGACGCATGAGAATGGATACAGAGAGGTAAAAATACTTCAAAATTTGGACATTCTGTTAATGAAGGAACAGTCAAATTAAGAGTCATACATGTTTATCTATTCAAATAATTCGTCGAGATAAACAAGATAATTTTCGGAGCGTTATTTGAGTGTGATAAATGGGAAATGATCAAAGCAGTTTTCATGTGCATTGCCAGAGTGAATTGAGAGTGAACATCCCATGCCTTCAATAAATGTTCTGTATGGAAATGACATTCGACATTCTGTTTCATCCACACTCGCTGGTGCGGAATTGTTTATACTTTACCACCAAAGATTGGCATACCGGTGTACTATATCGCACATAGCCAAACGTCATAAAATTATACAGAAATAATTGTACGTTGTGTTGTGCCTATGATTGTTTTCTCAATCGAAACTCAATACATGCAGTTCGATAGTGTAAACGTTTATCATGCTTTTTATGATTTTTTTTTTATTGATACAACACATATAGGGCCCATAAAAAACAAATATGCTTCTCTTGATACAACATAATTATTGATTAACTCGATGTTTTACGAACATTCATGTTATGACACATTATGGGCCATCCGTACGCAGTAAATTCAAACACAATAAATATACATTACAAGTCCAATTTTCGTAAGCACTCAGATGTACAGCAACGTCCACAACAACAACGTTACAACTATTCATACCATATTAGTAATTTAGGTACCGGCAGCATATATCAACTACGATGACTCGAACGAGGTTTCGTATCTGTCAAGCACGTTGTTCCGCTCGTTAGAATTGAACACCTCATAGTAAATGTCGTCAAAATAGAACCCCGAGAATCTTACATCATTGTTCGGGATGTTACGAGGCTTGAACTTGAGTCTATTGACGTTATGATACGTTTGTGTGTTCTCCAGCGCCCACGCGGTCAGGTAGGCCCCAGTGACGTGGACGGTACCACCGTTCACGATGTAACTCCAACGGTCTCCATAGTTCTCCTCGACAACCGTCAACTCCATCTCCAAGTGGTGCCAGATTCCGATGGGCAGGTTCCTAGCGAGCTCGACAGGGTACGTGTTGTTTGCGCAGTTCCCGGCCGGGGCACATGAATCCCAGTCACAATCGTATGTCACCAGTCTGACGCCAGTGGGCGCTGCCGTCACATAAACCATCGTGGAAATCCGGTCGTTTCCGGACGGGTCGCCACCAGCGATCTCGATGCTAGAATCGTCGTTAGTTCGGTTGACGGCTTTGAACCAGATGCTAGCGTAGAAGCCATCGGCATCGCCAGTGTAGCCAGCCGTGGAGCGCCCAGCTTGGTACGTCAGCTGTGGGGAAAATGGGGCACCTGGACCGTGGTCTGACTGCGGGTGACCGCGCTTATAGTGCCAGCTCTGGACACCACTGTGGTAATCAGCATCCGTGATGGCTTCGCCCACCGTTCCGAGCTGGTCAATAGGGTCAGGGCAGCTGGGACTGAGCACAGGCGGGGGAAAGTTGTCCAGCTGGCCACAGTGGTCACTTGAGAGGAGTTGAGTAGCACCTCCGGACCAGCCCCCTGTGATGATGCTGTGACCGACTCTCCAGCCAACAACTGAACAACCGACTGAAAGCCGATACAATGAGCCAGATATTGAATGAGTTTACATATCATATCATTGCCAGATATTGAATGAGTGTACATATATCATATCATTGTATCCATAAATACGATGTATGCATTTCATATTTTTAAAACCAAATTTAATTTGGTGTTCAATTTTTTTTTTCTGTGGAGAGATGTAATTTGAATACCATACCAGTTGTTGTAGTTAGGCCCACGACATGTTGTTGCTGCAAACCGTTCTGTACTCTCTGTACTTGGACAGCATAGGACGTACACCTGTCTGCAGTCAGAGTGACTTGTCGCGTCTCCTTCCTCAGGAACACATTGTCAGATTTCCGCTTATCCATCCTAGTGGCCTTCACGAAGTAGCCGAAGCCGAAGTCCTGGTTTACCCACCACACAGTAAGCTCGTATCCTCCTTGGGCCCGTTTGTATACCTCACGTATGCGAATCATGTCGAAATTCCAGTCCATAGCATACACTGAGACCAGGTAGGTAGTCCCGGGTTTGATGTTGTGGAAGGTGGCCGTGTTGTTTGGGGTCTCTATGGATTGTTCATCCGGGTAGTAATCCTGCTCCTCATACGTCACTCTCCAGCCTCGATCTGAGTCAGTACTGACGTCATACCAAGCTAGGGTGATTCCCGTGTTGCTCACATTCACGACAATCTCTGGAGGAAAAGGACATATCAATTACGAATTGTTAGAGGGTTCGGAGGGAATGAAATACACCGAAACGAATTATTGCAATTCTAACCAGTTACTGTTTAATGAAGTCGCTTGTTGCTTTTTGTTTCAGTGTTGTTCTTGGTTTTATGCCGTGACTATGATTTGATCAGTCAGGTACATGGGTATCGAGTCCAGAAAAGAGGTGTTTCATCTATCCATTGATCAGCCGATACCTTGGTCACAGAGAGCCCCTGTCCAGCTGCTGTCACAGACACAGACGGGGTCTGACAGAGTCGACAGCTTCTCATCACACGTGCCGTGAGCACAGTCTGTGTAGTGACAAGGCCCCAGCAACACCACTGAAAACCCGATATCAGCCTAATATGGTTAATATACGAAGGACAATTTCAAAGTTGGTGGTTCTGGTTGGGAGAAGAATTGTGGGTTCGTTGTGATGTCTGAAACAATACGATGGCATACAGTAGTTCTTCTTGATCTATTTCCTGGTTCATTATTTTGGAATTAATAAAATACACTGACATGTTACTATGGCGATCAGACCCCCGACCACAAGAGCGAACAGAATGCTGAGAGCGATCAGACACCCTTTATTACAGCCGACAGTTTCCTTCAGTCCGTCATCGTAACGGTCATTATCGACCAGGTCCATGGAACTCTGGGTAAACACCTGTGAATTGGCATCAAAACACTCCTAGAGCTTCGTGTCTTTCTGTGACAGTAATATCGGACAACATCGGAATCAACGCTCATATTTTAGAGAATTAATCAATCTTTGTATATCAATAATTGCGGCAAATAAATAGAGATACCACTCCTCACATCTGGACTGGCCATTTGACTCCACTTTTTATTGATGTCATCTTTGGCAGTCGCGCCACGCATGACGAAACCTTGCATGTAGCGCGGCGGTCCGCTGACTTCACTGGCCCGTGACCCGACGTAGGCATCGTTGGTCTCCCCACGAGGAGGCTCTCTGTCCTCGGGGTCCGGCTGAGTGGACGGGGCGTCCAGGTCGAGGGTCGGGACATGCGCCTTGTCGGTCGGCACCAGGGAGCGCCGCACGTACCTGTCCAATTTGAACTCTTCCGCTTCAACATAGTCGTCGGCAGGGTGACCGCCACTGTCCGCCTTGTGCGGTCTCGGTATGCTGAATTTCTGGTTCATTTTCTAACCGTACGACGTGGTGATCACCGATTCAGCATTAATTTTTTTCTATGTGATCCGCAGTAAAATCATTCGAATGGTCTTTCTTAAGACATATAATCCATCTCCTGGTTGTTATTGTTTTGTTGTTGTTGTTTTTTCAAATCAAGACATTGTTTAATTGGAGGAACTGCTAAAATCCGACTTTCGAAGTCAGAGCGCTGCCCTACGTTGATATTGGACTAAGTACTTCCTCGGTAGAGATGCGCAAGGTATGAAGCTCGAGCAGATACTTTTACCTCCTTGTCTTCGATAATCAGAACCAGAGGACAAAATCCGAGATTTTTGTCGGATGATTCTGTTAATGCACGTCACTGCTAAATGCCGAATGTTATTAGGTTACCGTACATTTGGTTCGATAACCTATTGGCATGGTGTTGCGTGCGTCGTCGTCATGTGCCGCCCGCAGTCCGTCTGGCGTCCGTTCGTTCAAATTTTTATCTTTAAATTTATATGGTCGAATTTTTCTGAAATTGTGCACAAAAAATAGCTGAAATATTTCCGAGAGAGGATTTTTCTCAGTTTTTAGGTTACCGTACCGGTCCGATAACCTATTGGAATGGCGTTGCGTCCGTCGTCCGTCGTCGTCGTCGTCGTCGTCCACATTTTTATCTTTTTTTGTTTACGGGCAAATTTTACTGGAATTTTGCACAAAAATGCTTTAAAATAATTCAAGAAGGAGGTATTTTTTAGTTTTTTTATCTTTGCATTTTTTTTCAAAATGGCGGCCGTTTTCGACGAAAAATGCCTGATTTTGGACATTGGCGGCCATTTTCTCAATATCTGTTGAGAAAAAAAATATCATTTTCTCAAAGTAACTTTTTTCTATTTGATACATAACACTCCTCATATGTATTCCTGTGATGTGTATAAGTTTCGTTGCTCTTGAATCGCTCGATGTGGGCCATTTTGGCCCAAACTCGGCCTCATGTTAAATTCTCCTATGCTTTATAATGGGATACATTATGCCTAATATCTCACTTAATATTGAGATTATAGGAAATGATATATTATGCCTAATATCTCACTTAATATTGAGATTATAGGAAATGATATATGCTGAATATTCTCGTGACCTTGAATTTGACCTCTGACCTCACAAAATGGCTCATATGTCGCTTATTATCGATTTTACAGCTTAGGACTCAATTGTGCACATATAGGAAATGGTATAATCCGAATATTCTGATGACCTTGAATTTGACCTTTGACCTCAGGTTCAACGGCTAATAACTCGCTTATTATCCTTTTTACGGCTTGGGACTAAATTTTGGACGAATAGGAAATGATGTATGCCAAATATTTCAATGACCTTGAATTTGAACTTTGACCTCATTTTTAAGGTCAAAGCACAAAATAGCTAATATCTCGCTCGACTTTGCAGCATAGGAATCAATTGTGGACATATAGGAATTGACAAAGCTGAAGATTGTCATGACCTTGAATTTGATCTGTGACCTCATTTTTAAGGTCAGAGCACAAAATGGCTGATATCTCGCTTATTATCGACTTTACAGCTTATAAATCAATTGTGGACATATAGGAAATGATATAGTCCGAATATTGTGATGACCTTGGATTTGACTCTTGACCTCATT
This sequence comes from Terebella lapidaria, assembly GCA_949152475.1. Lineage (NCBI taxonomy): Eukaryota > Metazoa > Annelida > Polychaeta > Terebellida > Terebellidae > Terebella > Terebella lapidaria. Next base: position 62,497,869 of record OX424555.1, on the reverse strand, counting down.
TTCAAGGTCAAAGAAAATGGCTAATATCTCCCTTATTATGGACTTTACAACTTGAGAATCAATTGTGGACAGATAGGAAATGATATATGCTGAATATTATGGTGACCTTTAATTTGACTTTTGATTTCATTGTCAAGGTGACAGGACATATTGACTAATATCTCTTTAATTAACTGAATTTACAGTTTAGTACCCAATTGTGAACGTATTGGAAATTATGTATGCTGAATACTCTCGTGACTTTAAATTTGACTGTGACCTTATTTTCAAGACCGCTGGACAAAATACCATTATAATTACATTGTCCGGTAACTTAACTTAGCCCCTGGGTTTTTTTTTTTTTAATTTTTGTTTTTTTTTTTCAAAATGGCGGTCAATTTCGACGAAAAATGCGTGATTTTGGACTTTGGAAGGCATTTTCTCAAAATCTGTTCAGCAAATTGATGCATAACACTCCTCATAAGTACCCCATGTGATGTGTTCCGTTGTCCTTGAATCGCTCATAGTGTTCCATTTTGGCCCAAACTTGGCCCAAATGGGGCTTTCCCATGCAAAATTTTCCTATGATTTACAATGGGACACATTATTGCTAATATCTCACTTAATATTGAGATTGAAGATTAGAAATAAATTGTGGACATATAGGAAATGATATATATGCTGAATATTCTCGTGACCTTGAATTTGACCTTTGACCCCATTTTCCAGGTCACGGGACAAAATGACTAATATCTCGCTTCTAATTGACTTTATAGCTTGGGAATCAATTGTGGACATATAGGAAATGATATACGCCAAATATTCTGATGACCTTGCCTTTGACAACCTCCGTTTCTAGGTCAGAGCACAAAATGGTTAATATCTCGCTTATTATCGACTTTATAGATCAGGAATCAAATGTGCACATATAGGAAATGATATATGCTGAATATTCTCATGATCTTGGATTTGAATTTTGACCTTATTTTCAAGGTCAGAGCACAAAATGGCTAATATCTCGCCTATTATCGACTTCACAGATTAGGAATCATTGTGAACATATTGGAAATGATATATGCTGAATTTTACGTGGCCTTGAATTTGACCTTTGACCAGATCTTCAAAGTCACGGGACAAAATTGCTAATATCTCGCTTCTTATTGATTTTATAGCTTGGGAATCAATTGTAGACATACAGGAAATATATGCCGAATATTCTGATGACCTTGAATTTGACCTTTTACCTCATTTCACTGCCAGAACACAAAATGGCTAATATCTCGCTTATTATCGACTTTACAGCTTAGGAATCAATTGTGGACACACAGAGAATGATAAATGCTGTATATTTTGATTACCTGTAATTTGACATTTGACTTCCATTTTCAAGGTCACAGGACGTAATTGCTAATATATCTCTTATTATTGAATTTACAGCTTAGAATAGCAGCTTAGATCCGATTCTGGCAAAGACTCTTCTTCTGGGGGCTAAAAGTAAATAAATAAAAATAAAATAATAGAGAATAGAATAGAAGTTTATTTTGTAACATAACAATGAGAAAGCACACAGAATACACATGCTGGGCACCAGAGGAGTGAACTCATCAAGCTGGAGACCAGGGAAAACCAGAACACACACAAACACCAAAAGGACACAATGTGAATATTTACAATGATAACATGGACAAATATCACAAAATGTCACTCATATAATATGTATAAACATCGAAATATGTATTAGGGTTTTGCATATATTTTATATGATAGTACCCAAACAGAACACATATATCTAGACATTAAATGCTGCTTCAATCTTTGTTTGAAAGTGGGAGATGAGTTACTACTTTTAATGTCTCCTGGGAGCACATGCCACAGTTTATTACAATAATTATTCAGCAACATTTTTCCATGAGTAGATAGATGCCTAGTTACAGTAAAGAACGAGTTTTGTCTAGTTGAGTATCTAGATATGTTTACATTTGGATTTAATACTTTATCAAATACAGAAGGAGAGTTTTCCTCTGGTGTAACTATGTAAAAAAAACAGATTTTAAACAAATGAATTCCGTTAATTTTAAGCAAATCATTGTTTTTTCACAAATCATTAGTTGGATATCGTTTAGGTTTATTAAGTACAATTTTCAGAATCCGATTCTGCATGACTTGCAGAGGCTGAAGAACATTACGATTCGCTTGACCAATTATTTCTATCTCATAACACAGTCTAGAGTACACAAAAGCATGATACATTTGAAGTTCAATGGTTTTAGTGACACGATTCTTCGTTCGATAAAATATACCCACACATTTCAGTAACTTTTTACAAAGACTGGCAATGTGTGGTTTTCAAGACATTTTTCATCAATTACAAATGAGATGTAGACTGTGCAATATGTGCATTATCAACAAGAAATTTTTCTGTACACTCTTGGCAGATTTTGTTTTTACAATGAAATATAGTATAATTCGTTTTGCATAAATGCATTGTTTCATTCTGAATATTGTAACTTTTGCATTTTTCACAAGACTGGAACACGAGGAGTTGTGCATGAATACATTTGTGTCATCGGCAAATAGACGAACTGATCTGTTAGGAACAGCATTGTGTATATCATTGAGATGAATTAGAAAAAGCAATGGCCCTAACACAGATCCCTGGGGAACACCTGTTTCCACTGTCATTGCACTAGAATAGACACCATTAACGTACATAAATAATTGTTCCCTACCAGACAAATAACTAAATAACAATTCGCAACATTTACCCCTCTATGAACCAAAATAAACCATATATTTATTTTTAAGAATACCATGATCAACTGTGTTAAATGTTTTTTTTTAGATCAGAATAAATTCCCAGCTCATTTTCACCTTTATCTAAAAATTCTCGGATACTATTCGTGAGTTTTAAAACCGCGTGTGTGGTTGAATGATGTTTTCGGAATCCAAATTGATATTCGTAGAAACAATTATGTTTACTAAGGATTTGTCGCAATCTTTTTTCAAGCAATTTCTAATATATTTTATTGATACATGAAAGCAAGCTTATAGGACGATAGTTTTCTGGTAGCTTGCGATCTCCTTTTTTAAACAGAGGGATGACATTAGCAATTTTCAAGAATCTTGGATATACACCACAGGCAATGGAAAGATTAAAAATATATACAAGAATCGGTGCTATGACATGAAATATTCGTTTAAACATTTTTTGCGCGAATTTCATCAATGTCAGGTAATTTGACTTCTTTGAGGCGGCTTATAACACCGAACAATTCCAATTCCGTTTCGGGGAAGAAATGTACATTAGCAAGCAATTGTGGACATATAGGAGATGAAATATGCTGATTATTCTCCTGACATTGAATTTGAGCAGCGACCTTATTTTCAAGGTAACGGGATAAAATGGCTAATATCTAAAATATAAAACATATAATATCCGGTAACCTGTCTCAGCCTATGGGCTATTTTTTTTTTCTTTGCATCATTTTCCATTTCATTTGCTACTATACGTCATCCCTGTGTATTAATTGTCTTCAAAGTAGGCTCGAGAGTGATGCAACTAACAATTTATGTATACTTTTATGAAACAAAAATACTATTGACTGATAAGGAGAAATACGTTGGGTGTTGTCTGAAATGCGTTTGAGCAGCCTCACGTACCATCCATACAAAGTCACGTGTGTGCTCTCCCATACTTACGAGTCATACCCGCGCATGGTATTTCACAAAACTACAGTTATCATTCACTGCTCCCTGACCTTGAGATGACTAAAATCCCCTCATCAGTGTGAGTGATGCGTGATGTTTTCTGGTCGATGGTCCATAGAGTTGATAATTTATTCCTGGTGATTGGATATTCAACTAGACTACAACAGTACAATATTTGGCATTATATTTATAACTATATAACCGGTTTAGCGAGTTTGACACAATCACGTATACTGGAATGATTTCTTTCCTCTGTGATTACCAATTGACATTCAAAGCTCCTCAATCTTTTCACAATCGAATTTGTCCCCACATACCGGGTATACTAAACATGTACATTCAAAAATAATAATACCAAATAGCATTTGTAATTTGTTCACTATACAATGCTAAGCTGTATCGATTTACACCTTCCAAGTTTCACCTGAATTTCCCCACTCATTCTCAAATGAGGTCGTGTTAAAGGTCACCAGAAAGTGCTATCTGCACAAGCATTTTAGTCCAGGAGCCAACTCAAATTTCTGTGAGGTTGGAAGAAAACGTTAAAATATTTAGATCATAAGATGCGGCGGAATATTATTTTGTGATTTTGTACCTTTTCCGAGTATATTTAGGGGCTTTCCTACAACAACTTGGCAAATGTCAATGTCGTGCGAAAATACATGTAGAGAGGGAGTCGAAGAAACAGTTACCTCCCACTGGAATTATCGTCCAATATTTGGTTCAAATTTTCAGAAACATTTAACTGTAAAAACTTCAAAGACGGAAATGTGGACGACAGACGGACGACCGTGACTGACCAAGGCTATGTTTCTATCAGTAGGATACTTGATGTGCGTGCCCAGTACCCACTCTAGATAGAATGAATGCAAGCTGTTGGCAACATGGTGATTAAGTACGCAATGATTTCATTTCATGTTTCACGCTAGCAATCAACATTTTACGGCCCGTCGTAAACTTAACTTAAATTATCCACCACCACTTTTGATATGTTCATATCACGATTGATGTGAACACAACACATATATTTTAATAACTCCAATCAGGACGCCTGATTTATTGCCTTGTTTCGACAACTGTACCACCAGACATAATCATCGTTTCCTTCGAAGCCACTCTTGAAAACCATCAAATGTTCGATGAACTCGTTAAAGCCCAATAACACAAGTTATGCATGTCGGAACATAGGGGTTTATGTGTATGGCTTACACACCTGTTTGAAATATATTTCCAGTAAAATATCCCACACAAATCTTTCGATCGACACAATTGTATATTCACAACTGCATTCGAGTACATAGATTGCATACAGGGAACAATGTATGTGCTGTTACTGCGTCGTGAAAAGCCTATAGTATTCACAACCATATGCCTGCTCGTATGTGGCATCGGTTTTTGGATCTACACAATGTTTCCAGTTGAACTGTCCACGAACGATCCAGGCAAACGTCGGATAGCCATACCTCAGCATGATCCAGAAACATGGACCCCTCCAGTCGTTCCAGGACACTTGCAACTCGTAGACCAGGATGACGAAGAACTTATTCAGTACATCCGCGAACACTGGATCCTGCCTCCTTACCCGCGTGGGCAACTGAAACTGTACAACGAGAAAAAAGTTCATTATTCGCAAGTGGGACAATCAGAAGCTGTTGACCTCTCTCTTGATGGCTTGACCGGCGGATTCTTCATCGAGTGCGGAGCAGGAAATGGCCAGTTTCTTTCGAATTCCCTCTACTTTGAGAAGTACAAGAACTGGACTGGACTTCTAGTGGAGGTCAATCCTACAATATTCTCCCAGCTACTGAAAGTTCGCAGACACGCATACATGGTGAACGCGTGTCTTAGTCCAAGTAGACACCCGATGGTTCTCAATTACACCTCGGCCAAACTCATAGGCGGTCTTGCTAATTTCATGGAAGAGAGTCACAAAGGAGTGATAAAACAGCTCGATATTGTTTCCGGATCTAGTACCGTACAGTGCTTCCCCCTGATGTCTATTCTCAAAGCGAAAGGCGTTTCACACGTGGACTATTTTTCGCTTGATGTCGAGGGACCGGAGTTGGAAATTCTTGAGACAATACCATTTCACGATATTGACGTCACAGCCCTGACAGTAGAATATCTTATCCAGGGCGACGTGAATAGAACGAAACTGAAACGTGAAAATATGGAGAAACTTATGGTGGGAGAATACGGATATAAAGAAATGAGCCTCATACACAACTTGGATATACTCTTCAAGAAAGTGGCTTAGGTCATAGGTATTACTTATAGACTTTTCGGAATGAACGATAAAGCAGAATTTTTTTTCATTTAATTACAAGTTTCCCAATATATGGTCGAATGAAATTTGCTATGGAGCTCAAAAACAAGTGAAAAAGGAATGGTGAACCATCTATATTGCATCATATTTGTATCATTTTTGAGCATTTCTGGGCAGTACTTATATATATGTTTCTTGACACTCTCATAATTATTGATGTCTACAATGATATCAAATGATATCTATAGATAAGCTGATAATGGTGAAGTTAAAATACATCATGATGTCGTGCTTGCTGCTTGCTGCTTGCTTTATTTATTTTCAGTCATCATAACCATGATAACGCTGGAAACCATTTCGACATGAAGGATATTAACTGGTTCCGATTCGTAACTGAAACCCTTATGATAACGAATGCATAGTAGTCATAATGGTCTCAATGCTCTCGCCGTGGATCATTACTAAATGAAGTTTCCCGCGTTTCGTAGAATAGAGGGAAACGCCTGTCTGTACGGTTCAGTTTGTAAATAGAGTTGAGTACAAGGGTGCGGGACAGTTCTGGGTGGTAATTGGTTGTGTTCATGGGAGAGTTCAATGTCACGTGATGAATGTACACTGACCAGAGTTGTAGTGGTAAATGTGGAATTGTCTGGGGGTCAATTCTAGCCACGCTTTCCTGAGTGCAACATATCTTCAAAGAAGTTTCGGTTTTACTGCTCGTACTTTGGACACAGGTTTCTCAGAGTATTTTCTTTAATTTATTAAAGTTTTTATCTCTGTGTTTTTCCTGGGCCGCAGTAGAAACCTTTCTGGACAACATTGGTGATTGACGCTGCATGTGATAAATCTGACGATTTATGCGACTCTGTACATGTACACAATAAACACAGCTCGGCACTCTTAGCGCACGGCTAAATGGCATAAGTGTGTTTCTTATTTCTTGTAGAGTTAAGACATATGGTTGTTAGCATATTTCATTAGAAATTCATCTGATGATTGTTAGCATCTATGCTAGCTTTTCACATGAAAAAGTCCTCTTAAACTTATGGATATCATAAACTACCTTCGAAACCAGTCATTATTTTTTTAAAACTATATTTCATGTTAAACATGCTAAACTAACTGAATGAGACATACTTACATCAAAGATAATGAAAATAACCAATCCTCAGAGAAATTTTGCTCATTTGAACTGGCGGGTCTCGCGTAAATACAGGAACTGTATCCATCACACGCAGATGTAAACAAAACATAGAAAAGCGAGATAGACTGACAATTTCATGTACATCATGGTATATCACTGATTATTTTCTTATAACTACACTATATATGCACATACGAACTGAATAATGCACTCGATGTGGACTTTTAAGCGCGATTTGGGCATTTGTTTACATTCGGGTTTGATGGATACACTTCGTTTGTTAAAATGGTTATTGAAACGGATGAAAAGACAACTCGGACGGAATGTAATCGTCAAAATTATCGAGCACGCCTTTTGTTATATTGCATTAGAAGTTTTTCACAAAAATTTGGTTTTGCGTACAATCGAAGGCAGTAGCTTAGCACACATAGGCCCTACATGCACGACTCTTGTGAAGAAAAGTATTGTAATGCGCTCACACGTAGCATGACGAATCGACGACGTAGGGGCGGTAGCGTAAATTTGATAAAATAATCTTGCTATTTCAATGAATCATGGCTATGAGTTCGGCTGAATATGTGGGTCGAGTCATCAATTGGATATAAGCGACTTGATGTACAGAAAAGGTGATTTACAGTTATTTAGAGCATCATGAACAAGAAAGGAAAAGAATGATATTCTGTAATTTCATAATATGAATGAAGCTTATTATAAAAATATGAGTGCTAATTATGACATGAATTAATTCAAGGATGAAACTATTGTATTTTTTACCAACAACTTCTCAAAGTATAAAAAGTGCCCTACTATATAAAATGAAATTTTGTCCCCCATTTGAAGTGCTCTGAGCAGCTCAAAAACACTAAAAATTGCGAACAATTTCGGTGGGGGGGGGGGGAGGGTTACAACCTCACTCCCCTGCCCCCTGGATGTCCAGATTGGTTTTAGACTCCTATTTTTGGTGTATAGTTACGGGCCTGCTCAGACCCCAACCGTACGATTATCCCCTCCAAACTCAAAAAAAATAATGGATCCGTCTTGTAACGTTATCATAATTTTACCATTGTATCATTCATGCAAATGGTCTTACGAATTATAAATATCTAATGCATCATGGCAATTAAATATCGGTGATCATGGTAATAGCTGATAAAATGGATCTAAAATTGTAGTTCGAGTTAGGTTTGATCCGGTTCGTCAGCACTGACTGACAGCATGACACTTCGCTTTATCTACAATTGTTGATAACTAGTATGTTAATGTTTGTGATGATATTTTTGTGTCGTACACTATATATCAAGTTTGTTTACATAACTGAAACACCCAACTTCTAGTGAGACCCGCATGCGTGATAATCAAATAATAAAATTGCCGCAATTACCACGATTGGTCAATATTTACAATGCTCTTTTCGACGCCTTGTTACGCTGCGCAAGTGCCGAAAAGCTATCGCCAGTGAAACACTCTCGAAACCCCTCGATTTGTTCTCCATGCAGAACGAACCCACAAGCAGGATGCTATTTTTCCTATATGTTGATATCTCACACTCACCAGTTCATTCAATGTTGACATGGAACCCGTCACGTGACCACGCCAAGCACAAGAAGCAGACGACACTGTGGATGACCTTTGACATAGCGTCCTATCAGTGCACATTTGCACAGGAAATTGCTTTGTTGTCATTGGGCTTTTGAGAGATCACGTGACGCAATATGATCTACTGTTTACGGGGTCGAAGGGAGTGACGCGTACTGTGTGTACATATAATGTGGGTGTCGGTGAAATATTGTCAGGCGGCAACGGAATGGCAGTGAAGTCTCCAAATATGCTGATTTTGTTTGACGAGGACAGAAACTTTCAACGAAATACATAGTCACCTGGCTGTTGTGTAATGTTATTTCTTTCGATTAGAAGTGAGACAAAACGTAATGGCTCTTAGTACTTGCTCAGATACACCCAACTATGGCTACGCCCACCGGTAAATCATATTAGTCCGTCAATTGCTATGTCAGCGAAATAATGAAAATCAACGATTTCCTGTGCAGTCTCTCTACATGGCTATAACCTACTTTAACCTACTTATCAACACATAGGATTTGCTATGCTAAGAGGTTCGATGTATCTCAGGACTATATAGATATCAGGACTATACATTTATAGATATCAGGAATATACATTTATTCCGTTCACCAAAGAGTTTTATCAACCGCAAACATTTCTGGAATGAACACGACTGGCAATAAACCAGATCAGGCGACCATTGTCCACAGCCGGTTACTTGGAAACCACGTGCTTGTGGTTTTGGTGTGGTCATCCCATCCAAATACAGTAGAGACACCGCCGAAGTCCTAAGCCATTCCTCTAAATTAACAGGATTCGCCGCGGTCAATAGATCTCTGCGGTCTGCATCATCTTGATTCAATATCAGGTTTATAAGTAGAGTGAAGCAACTATGGAAGGATGGGCAAGTCGTATTGAATGGGGGTACCGGGGCATGCAAAATGTACTTTGTTGGCCCACTTTTCCGCCTCATCATTGCCACTAAATTTAATGGAGATGCGAAAGGTCTATCTAGAAGATTTCACGGCTTCCTGTAAAATCATTCATCACAGCTTTTGAGAATATAATTTAACATACCCAATGTCATGTGAGTTGACATGATTATTCACTAAATTGTTTACATGTACGTTTCAGAATTGGTAGGTCGCTGAATTTTGTTTAGATTATTTATTTGTTTAAATTATGCTTAGTCAATTATCCCAATTATCTCCACTTTCGCTTTATATAAATGTAACTGAGTTTAAAATATCACAAATGTTGAATGTAATTTAACTGCAATACGGCGCTCTTCTGCAAGTCATTGAAATTGAATATTTCATTTCATGATCCGGTTCGGAAAGCGACGCTATTTTCCCAAGCATATGTAAGCGGGTTCATGTGCTAGGTATATTACAAATATTTACACACAAAATATTTACTATTCCCTTTCGCATATTGGCAAATATTAAAGCGCACAATTCGCGAGAGATAACTGTACTTGGAGTTATACAAATAGGAGTCATCCTGTCTTTGGGTGGCAGGGAGTAGGATTTAACTCCTTAACTGTAACTAAACTCCAAGGCAAACACTAGACGAGTAATTGTTAGAGGAGATACTTCCAGGAGGCTTGTTGTTAACAGTATCACTCAGAGACCATTTTACGGCTACGAGTACTCAAGATTGGCCGTCGTAGACTAGGTATATATGGTCAAAGGTGACGTACATGCATGTACATGTGGCTTTATGATATCACGGGGTTATAAACGGGTACATGAAGTTTTTTGTTCTCTGGGTCTTTGTCAGCAAATCACAATTGAGAATACATGGTTTCAACAAAGAATTTTCGGGGTTTTTTAGTCTTGCAAGCAATGAACAGAATATAGGTATGGGCGTACTGTATAGGTGTTACCTCCCATATATAAACTGTCTTGGAAAGGTTAAGAACCCCTGCCAGTGAATACCACTTTACCCTGTCACTTCAAGAAATAAATCACTGTTTGTAAAATCACGGATATATTTTGGAAAAACACGTGTACTTTGTCAATGCCTGCTGTGTTTTCGTTGGGGGAATTAAAACAGTTTTCCCACGAGTTCTAGGTGCATCAGTGGCCAGCCGTGGAATTCGCAGGTGTTTTGATGGTCGACATTTTCGTCTTCGTCCCGGACTGGCAAATTGAAAACGGAATTGAATTAAATATTCATTCTATATGAGATTTAATGGAAGTAGTGCGTGCTCTAGCCATGTATATGCACAAACTTTTAACATTACCAATCTCCTCGTGTTTGTAAGGGTCATTAAACACTCGAGACAAATTGGAGATGAACGCATCTCGTCCAACAGTATGGAAGCCGCTAAATCGCAACAAAGTGACACTCGAATTGATAACTTCAACAAAACAAAGTGGTCATTTGACCTTGCAGAGAACAATTCTACCCGGAGTGGACCTAGAATTAAAGTTTGGTCACTGGCAGGTAGATTTTGCTCGCCTGAGTCGCATTATTCACGGCGCCGTGTCACTGGCCAAATTGGACATTAGGACACCCGTGCCGATGAATATTGGCTCCGTATATGAGCGAAATGGCCACCACTCGCAGACATCTACATAGAAAGGGACGCATGCGGGTCTAATTACTGATTATGCAAGAAAATAAATCGTTTGCTTCCAGGGCAATACACGCCTTCAGACCAGGCGCCGCATTGTCGCCAACGGAAAGGAAGTTAATTTTAAGCGGTCGTAAAAGTATTGACTGGGATAAATGATACAAAACAGAGACAAAAACACATGATACAGCCTGCGACAATAAACAATGAGTTCTTTAATAATAATAATAATAATAATAATAATAATAATAATAATAAAGCTTTCGTTTTATACTAGTTTTATAATGGCATTTTCGTGCATACTTGCTATGCTCATGCGCGATATTTGCTTCCTTGCGTATCGACTTCCTATAAACATGCCTCATGCCTGTTAAACCACTATAAAACTTCACTCGAAATGCGTTTTCATGAGCTAGTTTTGTGTTTCATTTCATGAACAGGGAAATATCTTGGTCACCTATCGTGATTCTGAGCACGGCCTTTGCATGAGGAGTCTTGAAATATGTGACGAAATATTTAAAAACACCTTCAGGCGCCTTGCTTGATGTCTTAAATCTCCATTCGAGAAACCGCGTGTGGTTTTCACCATAACCCAAAAACTTAAAAGTTTATGCACCAAACTATAAATACACTAACGTTACTGCCTAAAATCGCGTAAAAAAAATGAAAAGGAAGGCAATGCAAGAGGGTTCATCTGTATATGTATATTCACGCTCTTCTACATGCAACAACCCATTACAACCTCCCCCTCCAAGCCCACGCCAAGCTAATAAGTTGTCACTCTAGCGTGCTATAGTGGGCCAGCATATGTCTTGCAGGCCCCAGTCGTACGGCTGAGGTCAACCCTCGTCACCCCGGTTAGTGCGACACCCGGCCCCCATCACGACAGGGCCCCCAGCGGCAAAGGAACAACACCCAGCCGGGCTAGAGACACACCGCACTATATGCGTGGGAACCAACGGACCGCTTATCTCCACCCTGTCTGTCTGACTGACTGACTGACTGACAGCGGTCCATGCCTCTGTCTACTAGAGATAGTGGATGGACGATCGTAGTGACTAAGTGAGTGAATGAGTCGCCGGCGGATGACAACTCATGACTGAGACACTTGCAGTGTTGATTCGGGATCAAGTGTGATCGTCGCCAGCAGGAGAAAGTTCGATCACCCACCCACAAACAAAGTACTTTGGCTATTCAATCGAGTGGTCGACAGATAAAGGTTGTCGCGTGTTTTTGCACGTGTGTGGGTTTTGCGGTATTCCTGTGGCGTGTGTTTGTTTGTGGGGGACAAGTGACTTCGCTCAATCTGCAGGAGGACTTCAGGAGACGTAACGGAAGTCTCCAAGCGTCTCGGCCACACACTGTGAGCTGTTAAGCAAGCTAGAGGGACTCAACCTGGATCTAATCAGGATTATCATGGGATCGTTCCCCGAGGGGGGTGTTTCCGTAGAGTTGTAAGGTGGAGGCCCCGAGGCAAGGCCGCTTCCGTGTGGCTCTGTACTAGGAAGCAAGCGACTCCCAGTGCCACTCGGCTCCTGGCGGCGTGAGGTCAAACAGCTGAGTTGTGTGCGTCGTCTACTCTTGGAGGAAAGCAGTTGTCTTGGCAACGGGAGACAGGAAGAGGGACGTAGAACACGTGACATTCCGATGATAGACGACGACCTGTTGCTGACAGTGTCTCGAGTGTCGTAATTTACAACAAGGAACAACTAGAGAGGAGAAAAAAGAAGACCAGGCGACCCAGACGCATTGATTTGTATCATAAATAGGCGTCTCGTTGTTGCGGTGACATCAGCATTTTGGGTTCGAGAAAGTAAAACCGAGTAAAAACGTGGTCAAGAATTGATCGAGGCAGATATATTTCTGGATTGGGACATGATGTTCACGGGCTTCTCACTCGCCATGTTGAAATCCAAGATACGGAGGATTTGTAGCAACAAGAAACTGAAAGCCGGATACAGGACATGGAAAATAGGTAAGAGGATCGATTAAAGGAATATTCGTACAGTTTGATGTGATGTCAACTGGTGCTTATGCTTTCAGGTAAATAATTGGACAACACAACAACAGTATAATGTGGGTAGTTTGATAATGTGTTTAAGGTATATAATGCTGCCACTATTTTTATACCGACACCATGAAACTGTCACACCTACATGTACACGTGTACATACATTAACACTGTACTTTACATGTGTTGAGAGGGTACCCTGCATTGTGTCAGTTCTAGGATAAGTGCCCCTGGATAAGTTGAATATCAATTATTCCTGCACCATCAAGATGTCACAGTCTGTCTATTTACCCAATGTACCCCCGTATGTTTAGCTGCTCCACTCCACAGCTAAAAGGTCATTGATGGTCATCACGCGTCGCTTAGCATTGACTCAACACGGACAACACCTTGACAATTATGACTACTCACTGATTATATCCCCATGCTGGGGTGTGATAAATGATCGTTACTGCCCGCTAGGGTCAAAACATGTCACAATGGCGACCCGATAGAACCCCCAGTGTATTGTAAAAGTATATAATAATTGTTGGCTGTTTGAACTTTGTTCCTCTGTATTGTTTGAGCGTGTTTTCAGAAATCATGGAACAAGCGATTGTAAATGTGACACCTTTTGTATTGAACAAGTGCATTGAGATCGCCACTGAACAACAACAACAAAAGCACATCACTCAATGTAGTGGCATCTGTTCCGAGTTTGGGTGTATTTACTAGCGGGGTTTTGAGATAGAATACACGTGACCACGTACATCTCAGTGTTCGTGATTTTGACGTGACATTGTTTTGATTTTCTGATGGGTTCTGACAAGTCACGTCAAAACACCGATGTGCACTTGAGATAAGAAATGTAAACAGGTCAATGTCCAGGAACAAAGTGTGGTAATTATTCAACATTGCCGAAATAATTGTTATTACAATGTCATATCATACATTCTACTGCTCTATGTGAACCATTATTATGCTCAAGAAAGTTTATATTCAAGACAAATGGTTCAAAATGTGTATATATATTCTCTATGGCTAGACATTTCTATTCTTGATACTTCCGCCAGTGTTCATGGGTCACAATATTCCAAATTTAGACCAGACATATTAAATACGTAAAACGATTGCAGTCTAATATACGACATTGATAGCGGAACTCAATAAGACCAAGTATAAATATTTGATATTTCTCTGGCCGAGATATCAGTCATGTCGCCGCCACTGCATCGATTTAATATTCTTAGGGGCAATGTTATAAACCTTTTTCGTCATAACTTCGTTTTCGTTTTGGGAGGGGAATATTTATTCTGGTATTCATATGCTTTGGTGACCTACAAAAGGCACCGACAGAAGGTAACTTTCAGGTCCAGACGTATTTATTGCATTTAAAGTACTCGTACTAAAATGAAGAATGCTGTAACAAACACGATAGTTGTCGAATTGTTTTGTTTTGTTGATCCACTCAAACAATAAAAGAATGAAAAGCCATACTGATAATTAGATCATGAAAGTTACTTTTCTAATCTTACTGTTAAATTATGTACGTAATATGCTCCTTATTTGCCTCCCGAATGATCTACTTATGAACGCCAAATTATAGATGAGGAAATGTCACTTATGACGAAATGACGAAAGCCCTCTCATAACATCGGGAAATAAACATGATTCCCGGATAATTGATTATTATTGACAAGGTGAAGAAGTCACTTCCTGGCTAAATTAGAAACTGCCACACGTTGTTTCACTTTCGAATAATTACCTGGTAAACTACAGCAGTTTGTGCCTCGTTGGACCTCTCGAACTAACGTTATGTCGATGCTGGTATTGTCAATAATAGACAACAAATCATACACTGTTAAATTAGTCAAATTTCTAACATAGGTATAATCTGGTTTAAACATATCTTAACTTAATTTCTTTTTATTGCGTTGTATTTCTTTCTTTCTTTTTCGCTGTACATATATTTTACTATTTTATGCAAAATCATGGCATCGTTTTAACATTCCTGCGAAATTCCACACATAACAACGAATAACTGACTGTATTCTTTGGAAAGGAGGATTTTTTACATCAGATGGCGGTGAAAAAACAACACGAGTGGTGAAGATTCTAAAGTTCACTTCACGCATGCGTGGATAATGATGTGTGTTCCGAACATCGCTTTATTTTCATACATACATGCTATATATATACTTACATGTACGCACCCTGTCGCATAGCAGTCGCGAATGTTCATTTGGCGTTTGCAAAATGTATGAGGTGATGGTTAGATGTAGTGAGAATATACAAAACTGTTAAGGAATGTTAAGTGCTTCAAGATGGTGACATGCAAATTGATAGAGTGAAAATTCGTTTGTTAATGGTAAATTAAAGTATTCTACAGTTGCAGGTCACATATCGCAATGACACATATTCCAGGGTGAAATTTTACTAGCTTTATTGATATTTCCTGGAAAGGATAAGTAACTTTCATGTGAAAAGTCGAGTATGGCGAATGACAATGTGAAGCTCAGTCATCATTTATTTGGGCGTTTGTTGATGACAACGACTTGTCATGATTAACTTTCATGATGCGGTTCACGTATTTTGATTAATTTAATATGTATATATATATATAATATTCCTCGAAATAGTATTATCTGTTATCTATTTATATGTATGTGGTATACTCACACAGCAATTAAATGGGTCATCAAAAAGTCAACAAGGCATTGAATGTTGTTAGCTTAAATCGTTCATGCGTAAAAGATGTTTGGTTTTGTTCAACGCATTGAGAATGATAACTAACAAATCATATTTAATGACCAAACACTCCCCAGGTTTCCAGGAAACCCAGCACTTGCCATCAAAGGGACAAATCGCGTATAGTGAAATAGAGATTAATCGCTAAATACAATATTATGTCAAGTAACAATGTGGCTTAACGAGCTATGTAAAGACTCGAGAGTTAGCAGAAAAGAAAAAAAAAACGTACAATGAACATTTAAAAGAACCTGCGTGAATATAGAAGAAGAAAGAATAACTGTCGACGTGAATGGGAAATATTTAGACTTTCTGGAGGAATTAGCATAATCTGGAAAGAAGCCTTAATGCTAACATCAAACCGCTTTAGGTCCTTCAACTCTAAGGCACAGTGGTTTGAAGACCAATTGACGGTCTACAAACATAATATGGTGTAGATGCACAGTGTGCGGGGTCAGGGTTTTGTTCGTGTATCCGGTGTCTCAATGTGCACCGAGTGGGTAGCCAGAGTGAAGCCGTTACCATAGCAACCTGTAACAACTTCCTTCCTGTCCCGTAACAGCAGGATATATATACCGTAAAGGACTCTACAACACGCTAATGTCAATAATCTCATACATGAAGATCGCATCCCCCCCCCCCCCCCCCACACACACACACACACATAAAACCTTGTGAGGTCAAAGGTAAAATATTTATTGAACTACTATATTTTGATATTCGGTAACTCATTTATTTTAGCAATCAGAGAAGTTGCCTCCTACCTTGTCCATTTGCTCGCTTAATCATTTGAGCCTAATTCCGAATTCCCAGATATAAACTATAATGATGTATTTGTCCACAGTACTGACTCACTTTTGTCTAGTATGTTGTTTGAATAAAACCGACTTGAGTTTATAATAAAACAGATATATAGTACATTTCAGACAAACCCATCAATGAACTAGAATTTTTTTAACTGTCAACGTCAAGCTTTTGCAACATTATCCAGTTGCTTCATTGAGGCCTTTTCGTTGAGTTGTTGCATGTATTTCTTCTGGTTGCAAAAAAACTTTCATTCACCCCCAACGCACCTAATTGGACATGCTCCCAGGAACAAGGAATGCTTTGAAGAGTACTAGATTTCCCAGTATGTAATCGAATTATATCAGTAACAATAGTTAAATTCCTTGAACTCACCAGTCATCACACCCGTTAGGATCAGGGACCACCTGTAAAAACTGCTCGAATTGGATCGTGATTCAAAGTTGCATTATCCACATGATCAGGGCAGATTGAAAGTTTACGCAACCGCAACCACTTCAAAATTAACTACAGTTGTTTTTTCTACACTCGTTTTCTGGACCAGACACTGTTTTTTTTTTGTTGGAGAACGGCTAATGAAAATGCAAGGCCAATTCCATGAAAAAAAGAAACCAAGTAGTGCATGTATGCACGTGCATGTACCAGTGATTGCGTTCATTTGCAACGGTTGTCACATCTGTAAAAACAGCCTGTTTGCCAGACACAGGAAATATTGTGTGTATATGTTGATGTTATACATGTAAGAATATCATCTGCAAACCGCAATCCCAATTCCTCAATTTCTATAATAGATATCAGTGTATTTGTGGGAGCCCATCTTTGGGCCTAGATAGCATCGAACTCATCATAACCGGGGTGAGGGAAGCTTGTAAATCATAAACTGGTGCATCTCGGGTTGTAATCTTTTACAGACTACCGAGAAATGGATTGTCCTTAAAAGACAGGTCGACTCGCTAGAAAGATAATAAAAGAAAAGCATCGTAAATAAAATATGATAATAAAAAATGGTACAGAACACGTGCACGAATAATAACTGGTTCTCATTTCCCCCCCCCCCCCCCCCTTCCAATAGAACATGCACTGAAGAAGTCAAAGCTGCCCGTGCTGCAGGCGTTGCTATGCGACGATCCGGACGGTGTGGAAAAAGCCCTATCCCTATTACTAGGGGCCGACACGTGCGGCTTCTGCGTCTCAATGGGCGACAGCGAGTAAGTGCTACCTGGTCGTTTGGAGGTCATCTCCAAGGGCAAATACTAATGCACCTGGGAGACAGGATGTGACAAAAAGTGCTTTTTTCCCCGTTCTGTGCTTTTTTTCCCGTTTTCCCGTTCTTGCACAATGTTCCTATTAGCGTCTCATTACTTGGTGCTATTTCTTTTTTTTTTAAGTTCCAATGAGTATAGAAGGCTCAATGCACCTGTCTCGTATCATCTTCTTTGTGTTGTTTTTGCCTGGAAATAATCCGCCAGACGACGGCTACTTCCTGACTTATTGCGTTTGGTCTGAATTTCTCCCATTTCCGGCTTTTTAGCGTGATTGAGCAATCCAATATTGTTTAATGAAATAATAACCGTAAAGTTGAAAGGCTTTCCTAATTGATTTTATCAATAAAGTTATGCATTGTGTTTCCCTTCCAAGTACGTTCAAATTCCATTTCCTAATTAGTGCTTGTAAATTGCATTGTTTCCTCCCATTGTTGTTCCAGGTTCGAGGAGATTTTAAGGAGCTCGCTAGAGCAGATCCGGGGTTATTCCCAGCTGATGACGTCAGTGGAGAATCTAAGGCGGATTCCCTTCTCGTCCGACAATAAACACCACGAGGACATGTTACTTCAGGTAAAAAATATATTATTTATACGTGTTATTTATACATTGAAGCGCTTCACCATTCTGTGAGTTGTTATTCCTCGTGTATATTCATAAAAATACAAACAGAAAGTGGAAGAAAACCGGTTATCGAATGTTTAACGTGCAGGTATTTGTGCAATTAAAGAAAACTTTTTCGAATTTACATTCAAATATAAAATGCCGGATCTTTCAACGTGAAACAAGCGGAGCAAAACTGATGTGTTGCTTCCTGCACTGGACAATTTGTGGTGATCTATTTTTTTTTTAAAAACAGGTTGTTTTCATGTCTATTATTGCTCATCATTCATAACAAAATCCCCTAAAAGTTAAAAATGACACCATGACGCCATATTCCAAGAGTATATGGCTACGCATATTGTAAATACTTTTCAAAAAAAGTTTTCACCCTTAGGCTAGTATAGTCGAATTTCGACCATATGAATTATTGCTGCAATTATATAATTGATGTCCTAGATAAGCTATAATTTGTCCAGATAAATGATAGTAATTAATTCAGCACACAGATCTCAAACACGGATGCTCACTTCTGCACTTTTACGCGTGTGTATCAGAATTGATACAAATAAATGACTAAGTAGTTTTCCTTTAACCAGTCATTATAACTAGATAGTGTATAAAATTACCCTCTGACATTATCTTGTGTCAGCAAGAACTACATTATCAGAATGGGCGTATTGTAGGTCTTGAATTACACCGAACAAATTTACAGTGTTAACAGGATAAGTATACATGCGCACATACCATAATTTTTTTTATCAAATTGTCGTAATTGGACAGAATGTGATAATAAACTTGTGATAAATAATCAATGAATTTCCAGTCGAATCGGAATTCGTAAGAGTATAATTCAACGCTTTTCATATTCAAACAACATGTAGATCTATCGGCTATAATTTGCCTATAAGATTGCATAGTAAATGCGTTGGGCATGACAGATCTGGGCATACATGTCACAACTGCATGCAACGTGATCACAGCGTTTGATTTGGTATCAAACTGTCTTGTAACGTTGGAAAGACATGTCATGCAAAACGTAATGAAAACAGATACATATATCCATGTGACATAACATTGCATTTTGAGCAGTGTGTAAAAAAAACATTAGGCCTTTGTTAATACAAACCCATGCACATATGGGGTGAACATCATTCAACCAGCTATTGACATCTGTTCCTCGTCCCCTCACAATGTCGACATCGCAAAACTACAAATTCCATTCACAATGGATGTTAAAAACACGGTGCTTCAACAATATGTACCCGAACTTGAGATGACTGCGAACAATTTCACTTTTTTCAAAGTCGAGTGATTGAATTTCTATGAAGTTCTCCGCCCCATAGCAATTGGCGTATATTATATCTGGAACATAATGTGATATGCGCGTAGTTAACATATGTACAAGGGGTGCTTGTAAACTAACAAATTACACGTGAAAATGGGTTCGCCGTAAGGTATCACATGAAGGGTTCTTTATGCACGCCTTGCGGCGGATATGTTTTTCTTGTTTTACTTTCTCAGAGAACGCACGGACACAAAATGTTATAGTTACCGATAATCTCTGCATAAAGTCTTCCTACCAACGCTTATAACTTACAGTAATGTAATTTCTCGGACTTTTATTGTTGTTCAATATCATGATGTACGAGGAAGTAAATGATTAGTCAGAGATCTAACAATCATAACGCCCCCGTGTATCCCGGTTTTCGTTATAGTTGTGGGAGCGACTCTGTCCGCACAAGCCACTTCGCTCCCGCATAACGCGCCAATGGACTGAAATAGGTTTCCAAGGGCGGAACCCGGTCACCGACTTCAGGGGCATGGGCTTCCTCGGGCTACAGAATCTATTGTAAGTGTTTGTTTCTGGAAATAAATCGGAATATAAATGCTTGATTTTCCATAGAATCAGTTCTTTTAACACATAGAATTAAAGAAAACGATGTGGAAATATCAGATTCGTCCTAAGATTTAAAGTAGAATTTTTATTCATTTTAATCTTATCCAGGTTTTGTGCCACACATTACACCGAAGCAGCACAAGAAATTCTACAGCACTCGAAACACAGGGACTATGGGTAAGTTTTCATATGTAATTGATGCATTAGTTGTAACACATAGTATTTACATACGATGTAACTTCATAAAATATAGAAACGAAAAAGTTTTTGCTTCACATTACATGCTAGTTTTGTACCTTTTTTGTACCTTTTCATACCTTTTCAGCTACTCCTTTGCAATCGTGGGCATTAACATGACGAGTTTGGCGTACAATCTTCTGTTCCAAGGTTATCTGAAACCTTACTTCTACAACATCACAAAAGGCCCGCCTCAGCTGCAGCACTTCAATAACTTCTACTGTAAGTAGATCAGCATAAAAAATATGAAAAGATCATAACATTATTATAATTGAAATTTTTCATTATTAAACCGATTCCTGCCACTACTTATCCTAATTCATGGTTTATCAAAATTAAAGCTCCTCCATAAATTTCACTGACTAATATTTCCCGCCGTCTCGCAGGTTACCTGTTGCACGAGTTTGACCGGTTCTGGATGTCGGAGAAACCCAAGGACTTGATGCAGTTCACAAGTGTCAAGACCAAGTTTGAGTCGAGAATGCTGCAAAAACTGCGCAGCAAAGATTTAATGCTCGTCAACCCGTTCATCATGGACAATTCTCGTAAAAGTGCACTCTTTCTGGACCAGTCATCGCCGTCGAAACGTAGCAGTGCTTTTGGAGGGGACATTTGCAATACATCGTTTTATTTGTGGGTGTAGGCGAGGTGGATTCACAACCGTGTATTTCTCTTGTCGGTTGCTGTACAAAATGTGGCAACGATGAAAACAATCTAATATGAAATCCAGACACAATTTGAAATGCTTAGTTTTTTTCATATTGATGCATAATGTTTCCAACATGGTTTATATATATATCTCTATATGCAAGGTTAAGCTTTGTTTATTGTCATGGCGTTCATCTGCTCAAGTATAATCTATTTACTTGTATTTAAATATTTGATAACCAGGATCAAAATCAATGTATTTCATATAATGAATATAGTGCCATATATTGAAGATCTCAGAATACATATATATTTATGTATTTATATTGATATCTTGGTAGGTATATACCCAAGAAATGACATTCCTGTTTCTTACTTCTTATTTCAAATGAATTCCATCGATAAAAAGCAGGGCTTATATACATATGTTAAACATATACACTCAGAGTCCAAGAGGGTATGCTTTATGTAATGCAGTATTTTATCATGGCCACCTGAGCAAGGGAAACGTTTGTTCATATCGTTGTATTCAAGTTTGTGTTCTGATCATGGTGTACAGTATGTGCATGTTGATGGTAGATAGAATGTGTACAAAGTACAGTCAGAAATAAATCTAGTTCAGAGCAACTTCTTCCATAGTATGTGTCACAGTGTGTCTCAAAAATAATTCACAACTACTTACTCATAAAATCATCGATTTATTCAATATGCTGATATCAGACATACATAAGGAAAGACAATATACAATGTATAACACATGTATAGGTGTTATACAGTAATGTCCGGTAATGGAATGAGATTCAAATTATTCATCCAAACTAATTTGATTTGTAGGAATAGTTTCTTCAAATGTTCTACTTTAATTTTGCATTGAACTTAACTGTGGGAATGATATAAAAAAGAATGTTGATTGAGTCTAGTTATGCATGAAAAGAAAAATGTAAATTTTCAAACTTATGTTTGACGAACAATTCTGAGAATAATTAGAAATTGGTTGAATTATTCAAATGCATGATACTTATGAGGTTTGAAAGCTCATTTAGGGTATCAGTGAGAGATAACAACCGTACTACAAACATTAGTCGAGATTCATTCGTCACACCATCAGCCCACAAAAACTGGCATATGATTCACATATACTAATGTACCAATGGAGTATTCGTTAATTAGTTACTTTTGTAAAAGAGGGTTCACATATGTAGGTTTGTTTGCGTTGCACAAGCAGTCACCCGTCGGCTTGTGTGAAATTACTTCACTTTCAGCTACAAATTATGACGGATGAGAGCATTATGATTCTTGATAGTTATGTCAAGAATATAACTATTAAGAAATTTGACCAACTGCCAAACCTAGAGAAAATGAATATTATACTGAGTTTTTCTGCAAAAGACAGTGCAGGAAAACAAATATCGTGTGAAATGACTATCGAAATATTATCTTATATCGAGAATATACAATGTGCTGACAATACTTCCCATTAGGCCCACTTCTGCTCAATTAACAGTACATGTATGCCTGATTCACCATAACTGATTGCATTGATTCCACATCGTGATGTTGTATATCAACTAGTGTATGTGATGTTGTTTATTGTATCATGGCCATGTCATATTCAAAATATAATGGTGCCAATAAATAGTTTATCATTGTGATAATGTCTATAATTGTTTATTACTAGTAATCCCAAGTTAAATTATTGAATAATTTTATATTTTTATATTTGTGTCTTTTCCACACCCATCAAACACTGTGTTGGCACAATTATGATGACATTATGACTATGGTGATTCATCATAATGGACACATGTTTTCGCTGCTCTGGAGACTCAAACTGACTATATTAATATTCTAGTTTAACGATTCATACACGCCGATGTGCTAATTTTTTTCACGGATAGGTACACAAGGTTTCACATGATACAAACACTTTGGTGACTCAAGATTCGCCCACGTCTGAGTGGTTGTTATGAAGATATATGATTGGGCTTACATTTATATTATAAGAAGGTAGGAAGTCCTAAATGATGCATCTGTTGATGACCTTGAGAATAATATCCCGTACACCTTGAATGCTACATCATAACTCATGCTCATTGGTGCCGGTGCCGTGAGTAGGATTCGCGAGGGCTTACTGCCAGGTAACGAACCTCAGCATCACTAATGTCCGAAGTAGAAGACGAGACTTTGCAGACAACTACAGAACCGAACAGCCATGAGGACGACCATTCGCAAACGAACCAGCTCGTGGAGGTTGATCAATCGAGGATGAACCAGTTTTCGCGGACAACCCCATTCGTGAACGAGAATGACTGTTAGTGGAAGAGGGCCTTGTCAGACGACAGCAGGCGTTTAATTAGAAGTTTCACAGCTAAGGTTGGCGGGTTGCAACGAAACGTTCTGACCAAGAAGCTGCCCATACAATTCGCCCCCGACCATCAGGAGGAGTAATACAAGGCGACTTTGGGACAGAGGACCTGCAAGAAGGCTGAGACACCCCAGCAGTATGGGTACTTCAAGAGTTGGCAAGCCATGGTGACCGGATCGGCACTCCATGGCTCAAGGAGCCATCGCTTTGGACCACCTCTGGAAGGGCAATCCAGATGAGGACAAGAAGTTGATGGTGCTCCTGAAGAGAATGAAGACCATGGACGAAGCCATAGCGTTCGAAACCCAGTACGAATGTGTTAAGCCCAAGCCTGGAAAGCTGGTGATGTCCATCAAGACGGAAGATTCCGAGTCACTAGTGGAGTAGTTCCTGCATATTTTAAACAAGTGGAGTAGTTCCTGCAGATTTTAAACAACTTCTATTGGTAGCAGGACTCATGACGCACTGGTAGCCAAGGTAGGAATCACGGCGTGCTGGGGTTCAACATACTTCAGAAGATTGGAGAACAACAAGATCTGCGGAGGAGCGAGTGGCAGATGGGCGACACTACTGTAGTGCTGAGCTTGAGCCACGAAAACACCGTCCACGCATTGATGACGACAGAGATTGTTATCTGGTCGTTTTTCAAAGATGGTGGTGAATCTCAAGCTGATTGAGGACGAAGGAGGAGAGAATCCGATGGCGGGCCTCAGGCAGCCAGTGAGAGGACCAAAGAGGAAGAACCCCTCGAAGTAAGACGAGTCCCGGTATGACCCCGAGGATGGCTGTTTCCAGCAGTGATTTTGAACGCCGGAGCTGGACTGCACCACGCCGACAGAGAACATCGTAACGGAGCGTTACATAATCGCGGCCGTGATCAACCTGGGATCTCGTCCTGATGGCGAGAAACTGGCCCAGGACGAACCTTAGAAGGACGATGGCACCGGAAGGGGGGGGGGGGGGGGTGGGTGGATCCCGGAGCGAATGAAGAAGCATGAGCCCCTTACTCAAAATTCCATCAAGTTGCTGAACTGGACACCAGAGCAGCCCGACCTGAACTTACATATCACAAAATCTAATGAGGAAGAGGCTGGTCCAACTCAGGGGGTTCGTGTCCGACCGCTGGAGGACCTCTCCGATGAGAACTTGGTTCCACCGATAAATGGACAAGAATGGAGCTTGAAAGGACCACAGGTCAGAGCCCAGGTCAGGGAGGTACCAGCTGGAAGGACCCGAGACCGACTACCAAAGAGATGGCCAAGGAGAACACCCCCCGAAGACTGGAACTGCCCAAGGACTGAAGAAAGAACTAGGGGTTACAGGAGGTCTTTCTACGGACCTCGCCCGCAACCTGGCCGACCCTGATGGACATCTTCGTGTATCAAGATTTGGGTCTGGGAGTCTGTGGCCGAAGGAGCGAGCTCTGCGATGGCCGAGGGGCGGATGCGCTGCCGTAAGGAGCCCACAAAACCGGACCCAGTATGACCTCCAGCGGGACATGTGGTGGTCATTGCTCAATCCATTTTCACGAGGAAGAAACTCACTGCTCACAGACGAATTTGTCATGACGAGGTCACGTTTAAAGAAGAAACGTTCGTTAACGAAAATGCGTGCACAGCCACCCTGGCTATATAAGGGCGAGATGGCTTCGACCGAGGAGAGACCACCACCAGGGACGGACGATTACTGCTCGATCGACTTCTTCTTCATGGCATTAAGGCACGAAACTTAGACCACTATATTGAAGAAACTAGCCACGCTTTTCACTTTCCCTCGTGTACGATTTATTTTCATGTGATCTTCTACAGTGCTTCATGTCTGAATTATTCTTCTGTCCGTCAAGTGGGTGACCGACAATATTGTAAGTCTCATTTCGTGTAAATAAAGCTTCATTTATTCACGTTTGTGTTCGAGTCGGAAAGCTATGTACTCACTGGAGTGATGCATCTAAAATAGTGAAACACCTTTTGTGGCGGTTCTCGAGTCACAACGGGCGAAAAACTACTATTTTGTCCAGTTATTTTTTTATATTTTCAAATTTTTCATTTTTTGGTCATTTTTAATTTAAATTTTTAGATGTTTCGTTTTTTCCTCCGATTTTTTTTACTTTTTGAATTTTCGACTTCATTGCTGCAATCATGTCTATGGGAGTACATGTGGTACTACATTCAATAATCAAGTGGCGACCGCCATATAAATATATTTTCACACCTTGCAGTATCTGGCCTCAACGGGCTTCCGTAGACAGCCACCCTTCCTTGGAACAAACTCACGCTGGGAAAGGCGATCTCCAGAATCTGAGGTTGAACGCCGGAATTGGAGGTTGAACGCCCGAATCAGAGGAAATTGCGAAAAGAAACAAAACTTTGTGAGGATGATTGAGGAAAAAGCCCTCAAAAGGTACGTAAAATCGTCCGTGTCATCGATATAACAGTGTGCATCAGTTATGGGAATGATCATTGTCCCTCGTTACAATAAAACACCTTTTAAGTAGTATATCACACAGTTTTCTGATAAATCGCGGCACAGTTCTAGGTACTGAAACAGCATCTAGGCGACAACACGCGTCGAATGAATAAACCAGTTTAATTCACTTAATAACCGAATAAACCACTTGAGATTGTGCAGAATGGTTGTTTAGGTAAAAAAGGCTTTATATCTGACACGATTTCCTGAATATTTGGCGAAATTATTCAGTATTCAACGTGAAATGAAACTAGACTGCAACTCCATGAGTATGAGGGCTCATAAAAACGGCAAAACCGGAATTCACGGAACAGAGTGACAAGTGCTACTAAGATCACATCGGTCTCAGGGTTTGGTAAAGTGTCTGCTTTGGTGATATGGGTTCATGACACATGAAATATATAGCCATGTGGTCTTAATCCTCGTACATGCAGCCAAAGTCAAGATCCGTTAGGGGCCGGTCATTATTTACTAGGTGGGGGGGGTTGGTTTCTGAGAAATGAGTTTTTAAAGTTTGACCCCCCCCCCCCCCACCGATATTGAAAACCAATCTATGACCCCCCCCCCCCCCCCCCCCCACCAAGATCCAAAATAAAAGTATGACCCCCCCAATCCCCATGTATGAATATAAGGCTATGCTTCACAATTGATGACAATTATAACGCACCAGTATCATGATATATATGATACTTGAATGCTTTTTTCGCTTTATTTACAATTCTATTGAAACAATTCTGACTTTTGTCGCAAATTTATGATACTATAAGGTCAGTGAGTACCGAATTGGTCCTAAAAGTGGCACGTGCCCTAATAGTAGAGCGCCCCCCTGTTTTCCCCCAAAATGTTCGATTTTTGTGACCTTGTAATTCACTTCATATCTTTCTAATGAAATCTTGGAGTGTTCCAATTCACATATTTATGTTATTTGAATCACAATAAAGATGATTGAAGGCTATAGGTACATTATTAAGTGATTTTCATAAGCTTGACCTCAAGTTTGACCTCATTTTTGCGCGTGCTGCTGCAGGAGCTGTTGCTTTCGCTCGCCGTGCTACTATTATGACCAATACGGTATTATGATTTGTGCTCTTTGTGTATCCACCATTCCTTCGCTTCAAGTGTGAATGCCATTACAACAATTACTACTTGTATGCATACTATATATGGGCACTTCATTATGACAGGTGTTTGAGGGCAAAACCAGACTCCAATTGGCTCCTAAAAATTGTTGAATAGGAGCGAAATAGGAGTCTTTGGCTCCTGGATAAAATTATAAATTTTGAGCCCTGATGCACACGGATTGCGGCTTCTCTCGATGTTGGTGTTCCTGAATGGTCCTCTGCGGGATCCGGTTTCAGTGAGAAAATGGGTTTACTGAATATGTTATGAAATTCCATCGCGTACTCCAATCAGTCCATGTACTGATATTGAGTGTATTGTTTCCACCTAATTATTTAACTATTTT
Source organism: Terebella lapidaria (assembly GCA_949152475.1). Lineage (NCBI taxonomy): Eukaryota > Metazoa > Annelida > Polychaeta > Terebellida > Terebellidae > Terebella > Terebella lapidaria. Next base: position 62,470,146 of record OX424555.1, on the reverse strand, counting down.
ACTATTCAGATTTTCTCAAAATAACTCAATTTCAAACTCCGACCCCCCCCCCCCCCAGTCCCATCGAAAATAAAAGTATGACCCCCCCCCCCCCCCCCAATAATGTTGAAAATGAAAGTGTGACCCCCCCCCCCCCCCCTAGTTTTTACCCAACCCCCCCCCCCCCCACCTGATAAATAATGACCGGCCCCTTAGATGGATTGTAAAAAACTACGAAGCAATCAATTACCAAACAGTCCTTTACAAATGTTTTCTTTCAAGATCATGATAGGGCCTAATACAGTTCCATGCGTGCGATATAGGCCCTCTTGTTTGGGAAAATATATATATTTTTATATAATGGAACACCGGTACGACATGCGAGAAACGACATGCGAGAAGTGTTCTATTTGGAAGCTGCCGAAGTTTTGAAGTGTTTCGTAAAGATTTCTTTTATATTTATTTTTGATTGGTTTTTGTTTTTGTTTTAGTTTTTTATTTTTATTTATTTATTTTTTTTTTTGGGGGGGGGGGGGGGGGAGGGGGGTTATATTGTTCGTGTGTTAAACTTCTCATTTGATTCAATAATTAGATTTTTAAAAATATTTTGTATGTTTACTGTTTCAGATAAAATATACGTCTATGTTACAAACAAACGTCTTAATATGGGGATGAAACCGAAAAACCGATACACAAAACCTGTACTCCGAAAATTAAAATAAAACCAAGCTCCATGAAACCAAACCAAAACATTTACTTATTTTACCTAAATTTTACCTGGTGGGAAAGGTATGCAGGTGTCAACCAGAGAAAAGTATACTAGTAGGCAGATACGATTTATTGATGAACATATATTTGTCTCACACTCTATCAATACAACCAGCAAAATGATGATGGCATAAGGTAATAGTATTGGTGTCCATGATATGCGCAGTAAATTATAAATAAACACATGCGTTCAACCAAATAATACATACAAATACACACACAAAAATAATACAAGAGTAGGTCCTTAGATCTATCAAACTGTTACAGAAGGCAAACCTAGAATCAACATTTTTTTTCGACTGTTTACAAACTAGCAAACACATTGCTCTTTCAGGGCCACCCAATTCTACCTCATTATTGGAAATCATGGAGTTGCCGTCCTCAATACACATGGAGTTGCAGCTGCCAAATCGAAATGTGCTGATAAATCGTGTTTTATCAGATGATGTGTACATACTGATGTCTCTATTGTAGTAATAGGTTACCTGGTAACTATTTCTGTTGGTGAAACATGTGTATTTTGCCACATATCCCTTCGAAATGTCCAATTTGGTTGCAACTTTGTACTTCGTTTGCATACGGATATCGACCCGCTATTTTGTGTCCCAGTTTATACTCGGATTTTTCTAACTCGTTTACACTGTTTTTCGCTAATATTTTTGTGATGCTAAACGCTATCGGTCTATAACTTGGCATACTTCACTTGGGAATCAAACGTCAATTTTCTACCAAATTTCAGACAGCTTTCGCGAAAATTGAAAGAGTTGGCAATCTACCCCAATGTTAAATTTAGCTCTATTATTTATTTTCTGGGCCCGCACACAATTTTGTGCATTTGCTCGGTTTTGTAGCGGAGCAATGTTTCAAAATCAACATGTTTGTGTAGAATACACCCCAGTGTATCTTCTGGTTCAAATTAACAAGAATATTTCGAATCCTGATGGATGTAAACAGGACCAATTCCTCGAATATGCTCAGATTCTCGAGATCCCGTTTTGGGCTGAAATTTAACATTGAGGAAGATTGCCAACTTTTTCAATTTCCGCGTTAGCTGTCTGAAATTTAGTAGAACATTGCCGTTTGACTCGACTCTCACGTGAAGTATGCCAAGTTAAAGAACGATAGCATTTAGCATCACAAAAATATTAGCGAAAAACAGTGTAAACGAGTTAGAAAAATTCGAGTATACTGCCTGGTCTGTGCATTCTCACACCAACCTTACTTATTCCTGAAAGCCATATATATTCCCATGCTCTATGCACACGCTCTTTTATGCCAATAATCGTTATGAAATACTGTATTCACCCGAAATCATAGGAGCTACTCACAATGTTTTGCTTTCTTTGTGCCATTTCCTCAGATTCGGTCGTTCAACCTCCAATTCCGGCGTTCAACTTCAGATGCTGGAGATCACCTTTCCCAGCGTGAAACTGTCAAAATAGAAAAAATCGAATGAGTCGAAAATTCGAAACAAAAGTCCAAAGGTCGGAAAAACGAATATTCGAAGAAAAGAAAAGTCGTAAGTTCAAAAAGTTGATAAGTCGAAAATTCCAGAAAATGAAAAGTCGCAAATTCGACAAAAAAAAGCTGGGAAAAAAAGAAAATACGAAAAGTCGTATAATCAAAAACAAAATCAAACAGTCAAAAATTCGAAAAGAAAAACCCAAAAGGTCGAGAAGAAAACGAAAATTTGATAATTCAAAAAAGCTAATCACGAAAAATCAGAAGAAGCGCAATAAGAAAAACTAAATTAAAAATCAAAATTTGAAAATATTTCTTAGGATTTAGGAAAATTTTCCAAGATTTTGAGAAAAAATAGCTGGACAAAAACAGTTCTAAAACACACTATACTCTGATTTTTCTAACTCGTTTACACTGTTTTTCGCTGATATTTTTGTGGTGCTAAATGGTATCGTTCTATAACTTGGCACGCTTCACCTGGGAGTCAAACGGCAATTTTCTACCGAATTTCAGATTTCTATCTCGAAAATTGAGAAAGTTGGTAATCTACCCCAATGTTAAATTTAGCTCTATTATTGAATTTCAGGGTCCGCAAATTTTTGTGTGCATTTCCTCGGTATTCTAGCGGTGCAATCATACGAAATCAACATGTTTGTGTAGAATACACCCAATATGTCTTCTGGTCCGAAACTACAACAATACTTCGAATCCTCATGGATAGAGACAGGACCAAACCCTCGAATATGCTCAGATTCTCGAGACCCCGGTTTGGGATGAAATTTAACATTGGGGTAGATTGGCAACTTCTTCAATTTTTGCGATAGAAGTATGAAATTTGGTAGAAAATTGCCGTTTAACTCCTAGGTGAAGTATGCCAAGTTATAGAACGATATCATTGAGCATCGCATAAATATCGTCGAAAACCGGTGTAAACAAGTTGGAAAAATCAGAGTATATGTGGCGGTTCCAGGCGTCTCTGATCAATGCAAAGCCGAGACCTGAGCCCTAAGTGACAACAGTTTATATCACAGAAAACGTAAAGGACATTGTACCTACATGTAGAACGTTATGACATTGAGTCGGATTAATGTATTCTTTGTCAGGAGAGCATGCCAACATTAATTTCGTTTGAATACTTTTCTTTCAATTTCCTGCTTTCACGCTGTTGAAAAGATTGAAAGGAAACACCTCAAATCGCGTGGGTAGCGTGAATATAATTGAAATTGTGATTTTGGCACGTGTTTGAGGCAAATCGCCGCTTGACGTGAAAGTTTTGGCGCCACCGCACATCGAAGAGCGATCTCGCGCATGCGCTGCTTTGAAACCAGCAAGTTGTCAGTGCAGTTGTTTCGTCTGCCACACTCACTCAAACTAACCACAACAAACTTAGCTGTCAGCAGACGAGAGGGGGTTGTCTTCGTATGTATTGGACTAATAATTTCGTCGCTTCGTTAGTAGCTACACGGTTGCTGATAGACTGATTGCAATACATAGACACAATAAGGAATATTTGTCCATGGATTTTGGATTTACGATGTGATTGTGGTTGGTGCAGATGAACAGGTAGGCAACTTTTATAAGTTAGTTGAGTTGTGCAGGGCCAATATATCGACCGGTTTCGTTCGGGCCCTTGTTGGAAGTTTCTCAGCCTGTCAAGAGGAGTTGCCCAGCAGCAATGATAAATTGGTTGGTATGGCTCAGACATTTCATGCTTGTTGAATTCTAGAGTTTGTCAAACACCTGCCAATGTTGCAAATTACTATTGCTCAATACACATGTATACTCGGATTTTTCTAACTCGTTTACACTGTTTTTCGCTAATATTTTTGTGATGCTAAACGCTATCGTTCTATAACTTGGCATACCTCACCAGGGAGTCAAACGGCAATTTTCCACCAAATTTCATACAGCTATCGTGAAAATTGAAAAAGTTGGCAATCTACCCCAGTGTTAAATTTAGCCCTATTATTTAATTTCTGGGCCCGCACACAATTTTGTGCATTTGCTCGGTTTTGTATCGGAGCAATGTTTCAAAATCAACATGTTTGTGTACAATACACCCCAGTGTATCTTCTGGTTCAAAGTTACAAGAACTTTTCGAATCCTGATGGATGTAAACAGGACCAATTCCTCGAATATGCTCAGATTCTCGAGATTCCGTTTTGGGCTGAAAATTAACATTGAGGTAGATTGCCAACTTTTTCAATTTTCGTGTTGGCTGTCTGAAATTTGGTAGAAAATTGCCGTTTGACTCCCGGGTGGAGTATGCCAAGTTATAGTACGATAGCGTTTAACATCACAAAAGTATTAGCGAAAAACAGTGTAAACGAGTTAGAAAAATCCGAGTATACATGTTGTATCGAAACGTTGATATCTTACTACAACATCTCATATATGATGCTAACTATTGGACTATTGATAATGCACACTTCACACATTTGAACAAATCTATAGGCTATCTACATCAGCATGATCTGTATGGTTCCCGAGTTCAGTTCCCTAGCTGCATACACCTGGTTCAAAATGGCCTGAGGCCCAAATGTCAGCAAGTGGCCTGTGTTTGGCCGAAGGAAATGTCATAATATAAGGTCTATTCATTTGGCGGCTGAACTAGAGGAAAATGCAGATGTTGATTGATACACTGTACATAGACCTTCGTTTATGGCAGGTATTGCCAACTGAACGTGCATGGATTGAATCATTCGACCTTTCGTCTATGTACATTCTATGGGCAGGGTCCTGTCTCCTATTTCAGTATGCAGTTGTAGTGATATTGCTTGTGTTAAAGTCTTTAAGATCAGTCTAACTCTTATATCAGTACGCATGATACAATTTGCATATAATGATACCAAGGTCCGTCTTAGATCGCCAGTATCATGAGTTCCGTACATATTTGATGGGCTTGCATCATAAGGAACAAAAATAAACGAAATGCTATAACTCATCTTGGGTTTCTGCTTTCAGACCTTGCCTATTGTAAACACTGGGATTACCTCTGGATATCTCGATCGGATGCACAATGGATTATACGATGCAAGATTAGCAGATGATCTGCCTCATCTTACACGGATGGAGTAAGCCCGCGCGGATGTTGGATTAGAGGTGTGGATATTCTCTGGTGTTGCAGGGAAAAAATTGCAATCATCAGCCATGGGAAAGGACCAGGATTTACTGCAAGCGGTTCGCGATCACGACGTGAACAGTTTGCAGAGAATGCTCTGCAAGCAGAAAACGCCGACCAAAAACAGTGAGTTCCGGTCGTCATTCAGTGTTATGATGATGGTTCAGTTCAAGACCGAAAAAAAGCAGTGCGTTGGTCTTCATACTGCATGCACAAAATGAATAATATTAGTGCCATCATTTCACTTTTATAATGGGGTGAATGTAAGTTTGCTGTGGTGCATGTACCGTCTATGTACATGAATGTGTGTAGAAGGGGTTGCTGAACTTGACAGTGGGCACCAATGTATTACGTGCATAAGATTTCACTCATATTGAACATGCACACCAAGTTCACAGTCATGTCTTACAGTGTGTCCGGTAGTTAGCAGTATTTCGCCCAGATTCATATCATGTTGTACAAAATGGAAGAGGCTTGTCGGTCACTGGCCATTCCATTGTAGATCTACCTGAGGTCATTAGCAGAACAGAATGGAACACGACCAAGGGGCATTTACAAACATCTGCTCTGGAATATCTGGTCAATTAAACATGACCTTAGGTGTGTTGTTTTTCTTTATTCTGTCTGACATCTGTTCAACCTTGGAATCAGGAATGAAAATGGATCCAAATAATGTTGGTCCTACATCTTGCTGAATCTTGGACTACTAAATATTAAAATAACAAAACCGCTGTCAATTGAAGTATACATGTAAACAGATAAACCCAATGAATTTTGCAATGACCTATAAAATATGTGTGTTAAGAACTGCACTTTGCTGAATTGTAGTGCACATCTAGTATAGCCTTATGCTTGAAATAGTTCTTGAAATGAATTAAAAATGAAGGTGCTGTCATGCTGCGCACACACAAGGTGAAAAGAACGAAACCCAGCAGACATAATTTGTACTATAAATGATGTGCTATTCTTGCAAATTGGTCCAGGTGTTGAAATTAAAACTGCACTTTGAATCTCTTCATGTTTAATTGTTGAAATCAGTAGACAGGTGTATAATTATCAGTCGAAATTAATTGGAAGAAATTTGTTGGGAATAAAGAATGAATAACTGCATCTAATATGTATACATGTTAGAATCTCGGATAAAACATCCTAGCAAGTATTATGCACACTGTTTATATAAATGTAGTGTTGAAATCTGCTGTAGAGAAAACCATTGCCTGGAACATCTATCCCATTTACTTGCTTGAAGGAAATAATCCCAGTGAATTAGTTTTGTTGCTCCTGCCTTTTGATTGTTGGCGGAAATTCTTCAAGTAGACTAACTTTTCGCATTGCAATGAACCGAGCTTGCAGTTAGTTACAGCATTACATGTGCCAGTATCGATGGTGCTTCTTCAGTCTTTGAACAGATAAGCAATTGTCTGAAAGTTTATCTTGAGCCACTTTGCCGGCAAAAAAAAGAAGTGTTTTGGAGATACCGTACTCTATTGTACTCATAACTCTTAGTTAGAGGTATACTGCCAATGGGATGATCTTGCTTGCTTCTCGTTCATCCACATACTCCTCAAAAGATGTGTACCATAAAAAACGAGCGATTCCAGAAGTTATGTTTATCTGAGTAGGAAATGCATTGCCTCGGTTTTTGGTTTTTTGGTCGGTATTTGTATAATACTGACACTAATATACCAAACACTGGAGAGCTATATGCTCAACCAGCAAAAATAATGTGTTCTTGACCTTGCAGGAAAGAATCTACGGCAATAACTCGAAGACCATGTACCTCCAGTCTTCATCCGGAAGATTTCCGATGTCTTCCAGGCGGGAGAAATGATTAGGCATGCTATTTTGAATTCTAAATCATTTCTGGACTACTGTATACTCGGGTACATTTAAACCAACACATCTGTGCATCGTTAGCCTGGCCGAAATGTACACCTCAAGTTGGGAGGTTTCGCCATGTTCTCATTATCATTACGAGTAAGCCCTGCTAGACTAGTACTTCCAGAAATAAATAAGAGTGTAGTTCTGGTACTATGCTACAACGTGGATAATAGTGTTTGTAGACCGCCGTCCGGTAATGTGTTATCTTGTACACTGGCCGGCCACTGAACATGCTGAATGTTCAAGGAGTTTTTCCCCCATGTGAGAAGTACAACTTGATGCGCGCATACAAACAGCAATGGTTGTTCATTTTGTCGGAGGGAACTTCAGTCACTTCGTTGTTGAACGAAAAAACATTATTCTCCCATGGACGGACGGAGGGCAAGCAGTGGTGAGTGGCTGAAAGCTAACAAGGTTTTCCGGTACGTTTGGGCCAACCCACCTGGTCGCGCGCCAACCGGTCGGAGCTACGATATTGTTCACGGACGTGCATCTAAGCGGCCTCACCGGGCCAGCAACACGAATGTATGCACTTGAGGGTTATGAAAACATGAAATTTGCCCGCACGAGAGAATGTTCAAAGTATGTGAGAAAATTTGTAAATGTACGTGAACTTGGCCAAGGTTTTGATATCAGAAAATACATGAATCAGTACAAGAAAAGGCCCCTCATGAATTCAACATGTACAAGTTGTAACATAGGTTCTTCAATTGCCAATATTATGTTCAACATCTGGATTACCAATAAATTTGTTTGACCTTCCCAATTCATACTGTAGGCACCTAATACTAGTAATAACTAACCACACAAAGTCCTCAGTGGTAGATCTAGTGTAGAAATATATTAATTATAAATGTCAACAGCTTGAACATTCTCTGTTATAAAAGTAAATTAACAGGATAAATGTAATGCTGGAAAACCAACCCTAAAAATGTAAATCTTATCAAAACCAAACAGAATACTAAATGCACATCATGCGTCTCCACATGTTCATGTATCCTGATTTATCAACTGAAATTTGAAATTCACAATATGAAATGAAATACATGAATTAGCCCAATTTCACCAGATTCAGTACATAAGACATCTGTGGACTCAATATTTTATACCAGTAGTTATCACCATTTTTGCTGATAATTTTCGCTACAGCTTTAATATGGTGATGATTGAAGCAATCTGCCGGTGGATTGCCATAGAACGGAGAGAATCTTGTAAACATGTCATTATCCTATTTAGTTAGTGACCCAGTTTTTGAAGAGGAACCTGCAATTATCTACTCCATTATGCGATAAATGGCAGCTTTAAAAAGACATTACAGAGGTCAGAGCAGTGTGATTGCACCGGAGCTTGTCTGCATACATGTGCACTAAATGCTATCTGCAAGTTGTGGTGTGGTTGCATAATTTTCTAGTTGAAGTTCATCGAATAAAAAATAGGAAAATTCCACAAATTCCTACAAATTAATCTGTTAATGTTCATGATGGAATGGTGAATGTAGCATTGTAGAATACGCTAATGACCTAGTTTCATCACCTTTTGATCACATGTCAAGAGTTCCCCTGCCAAGATCAAAACAACTTGAGCACTGCGAGGTACATTCTTGAAGCTATGGCAGTGGGCAGTTTACATAAACATTGTGGCATTTCCTACAAGGTGTTGTAAAAAATGTTTGGATTGCCGTGACGGACTGCCGCCAAGAATAGCATTACCACTCCGGGCTCTAGCAGCCAGCCAGGCACAGCTAATGACCCATTTATCTGCAGGGGACAATTGGTGAGGAATCCAGATCTGAATTTTCCAGGCAATTAACTGGGCAAAGGTGTTTTGAAGCCATGGTCAAAGCCATCCAGTAATAACGGTCAGTTCCTATTCTCCAAGTCACACTTGCTCAATAGGAGGCGCTGTGAACCTTGTCGTTATGCAAGACGACCTGCTGTCACATTTCGGCAGAATCTGTGGTCGCCATTTAGCTATGAAATGAATATTGATTGATCGTTTTGTTCCCGTCAAATGTGCTTAGATGGCTGGGTGGTAATCTAGCTTTAGAAGTTACGGCTGGACTGCAAGTGATAAATCCTGTTCATCCGTTGGACCATTCATGGCAGTGTGAACAATTTTGCAGCTTTGCTCATTACTACCATAATTCCTAGTACTGTAGTTTGGAAATAAAACAGGAAGCACGGGCAGCAAAAATATGCATTGTGGTCGGAAACAATTACATATAATTTTTGTGGGTACTGTGTCTCAGAAAAAGGCTGAATTGCTATGCTCCGTACAATGTGTATGTATGATGATTTATTTTATGCATTTTGTTATGTGTGAAGAATCTGTTCACCCTGACACAACTGGCAAAACTTTCGTACATTGTACAAGTCTGTCTTTTAGCCACTTAGCCATTTAAAATTTAATGTTCAGCAGACTGAACAGTTTTATAGTTACAGGAAAGCGTTGTCCCCGGTGAAAGTAATCAGCAAACCTTTCACCTGTCCTGAAGTGACCCATGCAGAGGATAACTGATCTATCAGTGGTACAATATTTACAATGTTCTATTTGTTTGTTTCACCGGTTGCCGGTTTTGGTGGGGGGGGGGGGGGGGGGCAGGAGTGTAGACCGCCTCACATCTGGTTGTTGCCCTGGGGGTATGTATCTGTACTGTCTGAGGACTTGAGCATCACAAGTAAGGTCAAGTCATAGCCGTTCACCAGTTCACCACTCTGTGTGTGTGCACCCAAACATGGCCTTGTTGTGTCTGATGACTGTTGGCCGTCTGCTGACCATTGCTGGACCGTGGGAGGGAACCGCTGATAAACCACAAAGTGGACAAGATAAGGTGCCATGTTGCCGTGGTGATAAAGCTGTGATGCGTAGAAGTGGTCATTCTCTGTTGTAGATGTGAGGTTGCTCTAGTTGTCTTTGTAAACCATAAAGTCCCGCTGTTGTTTCATTGATTTGTATATCATAGAGTGGAGTATAGCCTCGCCTCAGGACCACATCATGAGCCTGTGGTGACAAATTGTTTCATCTTTTGGAAGTGGTAGAGACAGCGATGTACTTGGGATATATTAGTGTCACTGTAAACATTGCTAATTGCGATCACTGATAAGAGGCGTCCTGTTAAAGCATACTAGACCTTTTACAATTTATCTTCATAATAATTATGTACCAAGTGGTTTTCATGGAAGTGCTAAGGGGCTATGTGTAATGTTTTGCAATGTACAATCTTTGAGGTTATGCTTTGTATTGAATCAAAATCACTTTACTAAACTTAGGATTCTCCACCAAATGTGTTATGACGTTGACATCAATTCATCTGAAACAGCTTTATTGATAAATATATATATCTTTCAAAATGATAAAATATTCAAAATTACACTTAGTAGTACACAAGTATCTTTGATGATATGGATTCCCGATTTCCTAAATGATGCACAATCATGCATCTGACAGTTGCATCTATATGCATTGTATATCCTATACAATTCTTCAACAACAAGAAGCTGACAGAGTGATGAGTTTCTGACATGGGAGGCTATCGGACCTGGGAATATATTACAGGTCCTAAGAAGAGAAGAGATTGTCAGTGGCTCATTGGTGCAGATTTCCCCTGAGCTATGTAGTCCGACCATGTGATTAAACTCTGGACATCTTGTGATCAATGTCCTTGGTAGTGATATAACTGACTGCACATGTGTATTCATGCTGTTTGAGTCCTTTTTTAGAAGAAATAATATTGCATTAATCTGTTTTAATGAAGTTGAAATTTGATGTACTACGCTGCATGTATTTGATGGCTAGGACTGAAAAATTAGATATTGATTGTTAGTTTTACTGATAAGGTTGCCAAATTAGTTCATTATTTTTCAACTGATACTTATCGTGTTTACCACATTTGTTATGTGATCAGTCAGAATTTTGATTTCCGTCGTCATTCAGTTTTGACGTCAAGAACTTCGAACTGCAATGGAGGGTTGTCCGCGATAAATTAAGACCAAGATAAATATTTAATTATCTGGCTGATGATTCTCACAACTGTCAAGCAGGATTTTATCTCTGGGTGACAAATTTCACTTGCAGTATAATTACCGAGGCATGTTCCTGCAGGAGGCGTTGCGTAGGTGTCGCAACTTGGAGTTGGAAGCATTAAGATTTTTATTTACAAACAGCTCTGCATGTGGAAATAAAAATTGGCTGTTTGCATTTCAGCAAGTTTTTCATTTCCCATGAATGAGATGTATCAGACTGAAAACATTACGTCTCCTACAACTACTTCAATGAAACTCTGTCACGAAAACCAGCGACAAGCAAAATGTGTATCTCCGAGCTGTGTTGTGTCTCCATGAGGTTTTGCGAGCGTGGACGTCACTCACAGGTCTCCACACTGTGTACAACTCCCGCACCAGGCCACTATCATTACCGCACCCATACATGGTTGTTATTACATGCTGTTATTACATGCGTTAATTGCCGGGATGATTGTGGGTGTTACATAATGTGCACAGGATGTCCTCGCTGTAGGCCAGTCCCACTGTTTAAGCCCTGGATGGGGGAGATAGGGTGACTAGTGTATGGATGGAAATACAGTAGATATGAGATTTCTGCATAATATTCTGAAAAATCTACCGTACTTCATCCAGTACAAATGTGTATGCATGCACGTACATTGAGTAATGGAGCCTTCTGGTGGTTTGCAAATTTTGCTATAAGCGTGACATAACTACATGTTTGAAGTTGTATGAGGGCTGGTGCTTAAAATTTGATGAGAGAATGATATCTCTGACCATAAATTACATACAAGAAGATGTTGATGTGTAGGGTAGGGGAATCAGGAGGAATCCCTGGAGGGGAATTGCTGTCTGTGACAGCTGGATGGTGGTTATGTCATCCAAACACGTAATAACACATGTGTGAGATCTATAAAAAATACTCTCAACAGCAGTTTTTCATGACAGCTTCTTGTATTTTTTCAGTTACATGTAGTTCCCATGCTAACAGTGCTGATGACAGCAGCGAAAAAACAATCGGTGGAGTGATGGTTGAAATGAGAAGAGGTTATTCGAACATGTCTTTTTATTGCAATTACACCATGATGACAAATTGCTCCTTCCCCGTTTCAACATGTTCAAGACATCTCAAGTGTCTTGTTGGCGATGATGAATATTAAAATGTTTCCATGATATATGGAACAGAAAAATGGCAAAAAAAATCCATTGGTAATTTTATGCCATTTTAGAACTGGGTAGGCACTCAACTAAAGGTGTTAATGTATTCATTCCAGTTATGAACATGTGTTCAAATATACATGATATATATGTGTGTAATTGTTGAGGTACAAATTGCATTACAGTTTTGGCATTTTTCAATAATGTTGATTACTTTTGTGCATGAAAGAGTCCAGCACGAACTGCAAATTTTGCAAATAAATGCACATAAATGTGTAATACATTTATTTCAACAATAGTTGAAGGATGCACTTATAAGGGTGGGAGATAAAAATTAGTGCCTATTAATAAATCTAGTTTGAAGACATGATAGTAATTGTACTCAATGTCATTGCTGTGCTTTGAAATATCGAGATGATCATTCTGCAGATGTCCAAATTGACGTACGACAGACAGCTTCCTAATTAATATGGTACTTACGAGTACTCTATAAATGATTTGAGACTAAATAATTACAAGAATATGCCCATTGTTAATACTTTCAAAGATTAGACATTGGTACATGTAATTTATGAACACCAAGGACTATATATAGCACATTCATGAGACATACAATAATTTGGAGATCATCACTTTCCGATCATGTGAACTGCAAACCATTGACCATGTTGACAGCCGGGTAATGTTTCTGTGGCTCGAATACTGCAAACATGTGGGTTATCAACATTTTGATATGCAGCCTGCATGCACATGGGAATATCTTATCAGTACATAGCTAAGACCTTGTCTACTCCTTCCAATTGTTTGCACAACTGGGACACTCACATGTACTGAGCATGATAGGGGATATATCGGCAATCATGTATATATTTGGGGGTAATATGCAGATCTACTTTTGTATTTTATATAAGAAAATTGCCAAAAAATGCAACCAATTTCAAATAGAATTATACATTTGCAATATCAGGATCTTCATTGTACATGTATCCAATACTAGTCCATTCCCCTCATCATTTGTTTCAATAAGCTCACTTTCATACTTCCAGAACACTTTGGGACTGCGAAGAAGATTAACGTCAACTTTCAAGATGCAGATGGGTACGTAACATCATATGCATGATATAATAGGGATTATAGTGATATTTCCACACAGTGATCTCATTTTCAACAGATGCTATTGCTTGTATGAGTGAGAGTTTGTTGTGTTCGAAATGCAAACAAAATCACAAATTTTTGTTCTTGATAAAATACACGTTGATCGATTTCATGCAGTCAACATGCTTAATAAAGCTTACTTTTTTTCAACTCATTTGCAAAAAAAAAGAGTAGCTTGTTTTACAATCCGTGGAAAATGTAAAGCTTTGGAATTAATGCCAGGTTAGTCTGCAGTATTCATGGAATTTCTGTATTAAAAGAAAGAAAACATGGGTTATCTTAAACCCAGAAACTCATGCCGAGTATCTCAATATTAACTTCTGTTGCTCCATTAAAAGCTTTCGTAACAAATAGAAAAGTTCCAGGAAAAGATGCCTTCTATCTTTGAGGTAGTTTTCAGTTGTAAATATTATCCAGGAGATGTTCACTTTGTAAACAATTGATGTGAGAAAAGATTAACCGATTCTGTTTCTTTACCCCATAATATCAGAACTACTTTCCAAAGTCTTGGCAAAGGAGATGTATCATTGTGGGGACTGTTCTGAAAACTGCAATCGAAATGCAAAAGGCTCAAGACATTTTCTGATTTCTCTCCCTGGCTCTACTATATCTATTCTGCATACCACGATCCTTGATATTGGTTCCTGTTGTGTTCACCTGGTTAGAATAGGACTTGGACATGCTTCAAGTTCATTATCCCTGGGCCAGCTGATGAGGAGATTGCCTTCTCTAGAGGCTGCACGGCTGCTATCAGAGAGTACAGCCCACTCCAGGTCTTCCAAGCGTGTGGGCTGGACATTAAAAGTGCCCTTAGGGACATTGGGAAGCAATGCATCAGTGATAAGTTATTAGATTTTCAACTCCACTGCTCCTGAACATGCCAAAGATGAGCACCTTCCAAAGATCATCTTGTATTTCTGGGGATAGCCAGTAAACTGCATCATCATGGTGCATCATACATAATACCAAATATATTATTTAGCATGAATGCACGTGAAGTACCACGCCATCTTCTGGATACTGGCATATTGTACACTATAGTCGAAAGTTTAGTGTGGGCGTCAATATGTCACATCATGTCATCCAATGCTTGAAGGTTAGACTCTAGGGCTTCTTGTGGGTAATTATGAAAAATGTCAAGTCCATTGAAATAAATTATCAAATGATTATACATAATTGCTAATGGTTGTGTGGGCTGATTCCACGACCTAGAAATCATTCGACCCCATCTCTCGTGTTATTCGCAGTTATGAGTGGGTCACAAATCAGGGGCGTGGACATTAATGCAAACATGCAATGTCCATCACTCCAGCAGACGGTGACAATTATGGAACCCCCATAATTTACTTGTTTTGAGCACACTTGCCATGCAAACGGACAACGCCGCAATTGTTTGCCTAGGAACATCTCAAATATTTGCCGTGCGGAAACCAAATTTACCAGGGAACCCCAAAAATAGTGACCAAGCCTGGACATTTCCTGAGATATGACAATGTAGTGGCCCCCATTGTGGCTTTTGTTTCAAGAAAGATTTGCCTGTTAGGTACGAGATCCCACTTGACTGCTGATTAATGCTTGCGGGTGTCGTGAATGGCACAGGTTGGTTCTCAACCTCTTTAAGAGTCGAGAAGTTCCTTGTGTAGGTGTGACATTCTCGATGAAAATCTCACGATTTAGTGAGAGGAAGTTCATCAGATTGTCACCATGGTGACCGTGTTTCCAGGAAGTTATTTCAAAATTGCTTTCCACCCTCACGTTTTGACATATGTGCAATAATGTATATTCCCTCAAAATAAGAAAGGTTACATGCACGAAATGTCATTCACCAGAATTTTTTGTCTCGCTGTCGAAAGAAAACAACACCCACGACTTTTAGACTTGATGTAGATATAATAACCGACAAAATAATTTGGTCCCAGTCCTTACTGATACATACATGATATATCCATCTCTCAAGAGAGGATCTGTAACATAACAATGTTTGCCAGTAGATCTTTCCCCCATGTATCAAGTCTATCTGTGGGAGATACCTATCTGTCCAGACTAGGGCATGATTTCCATAGATAGGGATCACAAGCAAGATGTATTGGGACGGTTACATCCTTGTAGCCGTGGTGATCAATACTCCTCAAAACCAACAAGCTGACCCCTTTCTACACAATGAAGGCCTCGTAGTATTTTAACGTCTAAAATCATATATCTCTCATGTGAAAATTTATAGTATAAGGTAAACATTCCATAAATGTACATACATGTATTGGTCCGGTTTATACTCTGCTATCAAATCACTGATATACAATTTGATAATGTATATAGTGGATGATTAGATGCCCCCTAAGGAAAATTTATTCAAGCCCACCGGATAGTGCATGTGTCGCCAGATTCTGAAATGAATATGCTCATAATGATGATGTATTTTATATAGAATTTCCACCCACAAATTACATTTATTGGACACTTTTTGGGGTGGATTTTGGAGACATTTAACAATTTGCGGAAGAATGCACAGCGGCTCTGTGGTGCCTTGCTGGCTCCAATGTGCCTAGACAGAAAACCTGCTCCCAAAAACTGGAGTAATTTCAAAGCAATTGACCATGGATGCTATCTCTGGGCAATGACCTTAGTAGGAATTTGCAACATCAGTTGGTTCCTATGGGAGTGGTTTAGCTGTTCTATTGGGAGTGCTACATGTAAATTCTGAACATTATAGTACATGTATTACAAAATGAAGTTGAGGCATCATAGGTTTAATCACTCAAAGTTGAAGTTGCCAAATTTTTCATTTTGGGAACAACTTTTTCCCGGAACTGATTGGGGCCGCCTAAAAGTGAATCAAATCAATCTGCTTTGATAGGGAAGTTGATATTCGTTTATTGAAATGAATCGCCAGCGATCTTTTTGAAGGTTCTGAGTAACCCAGACTTTATAGATGTAAGCCTGTCAGGCGACTTTTTGCCAATTTCATTAGAGACGTCGCAGAAGAATAAAGCAGATTCCCCCAGGAACTCGTGACATGGTGAGTTGAGATTGTAATGTATACAGTGTGGTCTATTTGTCAAGTAAATCTGGTGGCGAATCCGTGACTGGGACGTTTTCTTCAGTCACAGGGAGATCTCAAACTTAATAATAAACATCATGACAGGGATGCGCCTTCGGGCGATAGCGGTGAGAAAGATGACGAGTTGACAAAAAACAACTGCCGACATTCTGAAAGGGATTACGCCTCCAGTGCGCTGCCTCTCATAGAGAAGTATTTAATAATCTGGGCCGTTACAGGGCTCCAGAATGCCGACCAGTGGGCTACCCATTCCCCTGTTATACCCGCGTAAGTGTGACAAGACTTTGATCAATTGTGCCCAAAGAATTGACAGGAAATTATGCTGGAGATCTAGTCGATACATCTTCTTTCACCACATTTTAGATCGAGAGCTAAAAACCGCTGATACCGCGGTGTGCCAGCCACTCCAGTTCCGGACAACGAATGCGAAATGACGATGCAATGACATCGACTGGGCCTCTTTCTTTTAATTGAGGAAGGGCTTGGTAAATACCAAGTCCTGTACCATTTCAGTGGCATTGACAGAAAATACCAAACAGTATCGGTTGTCAGGAGATTTCACATGTAGTAGGGGTCACCTACCGCGGGGCCAAACAGCCTCACCGGTGGGGATCATAATCCTGGGTTGGACAACCATGATTGGTTTTACTGGACGATTGACAAGAATCAGGAAGATCGTCCCTACCGATAGTTTGTGGATTCCATCAAGTCCATCCCGGCAATCAATAACCGGTATATCCCAGCGCACTGTTGTGTCTGTGAGGGGGGAAATGGTGTCGTGGATTTGGGAGAGAAACAGAAAGAGGTGGCAGACCGACTGAAGGGGCACTTATGGCACGCAACAACGCATCCCCGGCCCACTCTCTAAATATAAAAATCTTCGCGGTGCAAACAAAGAAGCTGTGCAGAAAGGCATATAATATATTATTGCACTAAATATTATTGCATTACTGAATATCAGGGTGTTGCATCATGATCTGTTTTCCACAAAAAAGAGTAAAAAAAGAGTATCCCTGGATTGGAAAACATACATGTACATGTAGGTATTGTAGGTTACTGACTCAAGTTTCAGGATGAAAGGTATATTTCACCTTCTTCATTATTTACGAGAAAATAATGGTTTTATTGAAATGGATGGATATATGTTCTGTTTAAGGTGCGGTATAAGCACATTAGTGAGCTATATTATATTTGAGTTGGTGCTAGGGGCCTATCTAACCAATGAGGGGGGTTAGATCACCATGGTGAAAGTCGAATACCGCACCTTACTCTATGTTCTGCACTTTGAAGGCTTCCGATTCAACTGTAAGACCTGGTTTGCTCTTTCATCATGTTCATTTTCTGCTGTGGGAGAATCACTTTCAGAACATCCATTCCTCTTCCCAGGAGAAGGAGAAGATTTCTCAAAGAAGTAATTTTGGAAAGTTTCCACCTAGCTGTTTCTGATGGTCTTTATCTGAGCAGTACAAGTTCAAGGATATTTATCAACAAGACGGCTGGCACCAGTTTGCAAATTTAGAAAACACTAGGTAGACGGTAGAATTCATGATAAAACTGGTGAGTTGCATTGGCTTTCCTCTCCGTTGAGGAAAAAAACCCTCAAAGATCTGGCCCTTCATGCAGGTTTCCAGAATAATCAAATTTTTTGCCCGGCATCTACACTTCCTCTTCTTTAAATCAAGTCAATATGGGATAAGCAATGGATAAACAGAGCCCTGCCAAAAATAAAATTAGCAACAGCAGGAATTACGGTTAGCCAGGCCATTTTATTCCAGGATAAACTAAGCAGAAAGAAAAATACAAGCAAGAGAGAGCTTGGGCAAACGGAGGCAGAAAAATTCCCCAGAACTGAGTCAAGGTAGATCCAGGGAACTCGATATCGTAACTAGCCTGAAATATTGGTGTACAGTTTCTGACCACTGACGTCAGGTTCCCCCTACCTCCGCCATGGATCTCCCTAAATCTCCTCCCTCCCCGACCCCACATTTGCAAAGTTTTTGGCTGCTTTCCCAGATAGACCAGATTTCCCCTCGCGGTTCCGAACTTTTCAAAATCCCGGCCAATGCTATCTGTGAATGTCAAAGTCGATAGCGTAATCTATGGCCGGGCGCCCATAACATACGAGATCATTGCCATTTCAGAGATCAGAATCCTTTACGTCAATGTGATCGTAGTAGCTCAACATGTGGCAGTGGGTTATTCTCGGCTTTCGCCGCCAGCACTGCCATGTGGTGGGTATATATATAAGTTTACTAGCAATATTTATAGCTGTTTCTAAGAGCTTTAGCAATAAATCATGATATGTTTGTGTTGATGGTACTGAGGTCAATTTAGATCTACACGGTATGCAGCGTTTTCTGTGCACACCACTGAATTGATGTCAATAGCAAGTACATGAAGATATATTATCATGCTCATGTGGGGATAAAAATCAGGAGCAAAACTGCAAAATATCAAGGTGAGCTCTGAAACAAGTTCAGTTGGTACATGTGGAATTGCATCTGCCGACTGAAATTCTATTCAAGAGCAGGCCTTGGCAGACATTAAAACATTATGATGACGTCACACTATTGTGTGAAGTGTGGATTATTTTTGAGGAATCAACTAGAAGCCGGGGAATCTTCCGGGGATTCTTAACGCACAATTTCCAACACTTTGAAAAGAATCAACGGTTATTCATGATACATGTTTATTTGCAGAGCTCACACAGAATATTTTTGGATAAGTTCGTGTACATAACCAGTATATGTGATATTACATATTACATAACAGCATATTTCAAGTCATTTCATGCCAGTCATGTTGATTGGCAACTGGTCTTTGTTTCTTATGGGACATTCAGAGCGTGGATCCTCTGTAGCGCTACCTGTGCTTGAGATTGCTGCACTTATCTTCTTGCGCTTGGCGTCGGACACGCGCTTGTACGGACGGACAGCCAGAGAACGATGACCAGTTCAAACATACGCTAAGCGGCTGTGGCTCGTAAGGAATTATTTGTTCGATATCCATCTAATCCAGCATCCTTACAGAGACGTGAGACAGTTTTCATCAACTCATTCTCTCGTTATTACTTTACCAGATATGGTAATTTTTCAAATTTTTACATGAATTTGCTGACATTGTCGTTTATGTCCATTATGCAAAGTAATCTCAGCTGTTCTGTGTCGGCATTCCACTCTGAGATGCGCTATCCAACGAAGCCTCGAATTTCCGGCATGTTGACACGAGTTTGTCGTCTGAGATGTCAGAATATACAGGTCGATACGCCGGAAGATTAGGCCTAAAAGCATGAATCATAATTACTGTTAGTTATTATACCAGTTACCACAAACTGTCATTATAGAAACATTTAATCAGATATACAGCAACTTCGAATAGTCTATACATACTGTTTCGCCACTCGTAGTCCGATATCCAATTCGGAGTGTTTTGTCACCAATATTTCCGAGCATCTGTGCTACATCGAATGCTTGATCGCTATCTACAGATGCATTCAAATCAAAACTGATTTTGCTCTGTGTGATGAAGATATCGTCATCGTCGCTTACTTGCCCCTGCATTTTGTCAGTGTCAAGTCGAGTGATTTTCTGGGTTTCGCGCAATTGTATTTATATCATGTCACTCGCAATGGTTCATTGATTTAAAGAATCCACACTTTCAGTCTGTATGCATGACGCGCAAAGCATACATGACGCAACTCACGTTTGTAATACTATTATATTGTATCTACACATGACTAGGCCTACACATGTTTTAAGTCGGAGAAAAGACTCAAAAGATGTGGATTCTTTGATTTCAATGCTCTCGGCCGCTTCGCGGCCTCGAGCATTCAATTCAAAGAATCCACACTTTTTCGTCCTTTCTCCTATACAGAGCAGAACTTGAACATGTGGAATAATTACCTCATTCCAGAAAGTTTGTTCAGTCTAAATTCGGTCATGCTTCAGCCATATAACCCAAGGCCATGGCATGATATGCACATGGGTTGCATTTCCTTCCCAGCCAGTCTAACTTTATGCCGAGTGAAAATGCTATCCTGACGAAAAGATATTATTGGAAAAATTGATCGATGGACCATGCTTTATGTGCAGACCTCCAGTTGGGTGTAACCGGTAAAACAACAGGTCTGATACACCTGTATTCGGAGAGGATTGGGGAAGTAAAAAAAATATCAAGGTTGCCTATAAGCACGGTGATGGGGGGTTATCACAAGGTAAAACACCTGTAACATGGAACAGATTGAGGCCCCTGTAACAATATTGTACAGTCACTGCTTTACAGCAACGTGACCACAGGTAAACTTGATTAGATACATGTTGAACACTGATGTACATATCCTGTGCTTAATGATACTCTGTTCCAGTTGAAGTAATTTGTTGATTAGAAAAGTTATGTAGCAAATTTCTAATAGTAGTTATGATGTTCATACTTTGTAAACTTTTAATAAGCATGCAAATTAAAGTTTTGATTTATGTCAATTACAAAGGTTTGAAATCTAAATCAGGTGTTAAAGCTTAAATGAAATCTTTTTAAACCATGCACAAAAATCTACATAATCAAGAGGAATTGGCTATTTACTGAAGCATTCACCATGGAACCTCAGCGTTACCCAAGAGCATCTCACAAAGACCACCCTTAGGAGTCAGTTCCACTGCTAGAGAGATGGAAGATTGACTGGGTTCTTTGATCGGGACTTGACTGATGGAATCAGCTACTTGTTTGTGTAGACATCAGAGCAGGGATCTGCTGTAATTGTGAGCTACCGGTGCCAACCAATGAAGACGCAGGTGCTAATTTTAATGATTTGCTTAGGTTATGTTAGGAGAATGAGAGGTGAATTTGTGTGCTCACAAATCTCGCCCACATGAACAAATATTAATGTAAGTTCTAATTTGGAAGTTTGTAGGGAAATATATTGGCCCAAGCAAGGCTTATACATGTTCAGAAATGTGAGGTAATGTTTGCAAGCTCGCCATCTTAGAAGTTTTGTCAAATTCATGTCTGATAACTACTGAAACACCTAGCGGCTGAGCTGAAATACTAGTAATGAACAATGGCACTTTGAATTTCAAAGTGACGTAAATAAGCCTTCTTTCAGAAGCACATACTTACACCCTGCAACTCACAAAATACATGGAATTCCTAGCCGGTAATTTTTTGCATGGACACTTTCCCCTCTTGTTTTAAGTTTTGAGGCCAACTGAAAGAGCTAGTTAAGTGACTGAAGGGCTCAGTGTTATCTCAGCCTGCCCAAAAATCCCTCCTATTTTCCGTCCCTCCAAGCGTCTGTTTCCCTTACTCTGGAAAACTACAGGCTTTGCCGAGACAAAAGCCAGCAATCCCACTAAGTAAACTGTGGAAACTTATTGCCAGTCGTTGGGAGGAGAGTGAGACTCCCGATTGATTTGTTGTAACCTCCCAGGTAACCTCGGCTTGTAAGCTTCCTTGTATCCTAGGGCGGTACATTGGACTTGGTCCTGGCACGCTCGCCATGCTTTGCAGTCATGGCTTGCTTTTCCCTTCTGACGAAAAAATATAACCTATTGTGAAGCGCAACTCCCACAGCTAACACCATTATGGTTTTAAGTGTGTGAAAAATTTGCCAGGAAATATAACTTTTTAGCTGTGTGTATACAGTTTAGCATCCATAAAATATAAATGTGACTGCCTCAAAAGTGTATGACTGCCCATCCACATGTTCCAACAACATCTTGGCTACTCGACCCAAAAGGATTTATTACATCATAACATGCCAAACAATAACCTGCGTAATCCATTGTCTTCTAGCTGTACACTGTGTGTACTTATCATAATATTACTGTATATCCCGCGGCTGTACCATCTTGCCAATTGACAAAAGAGTGCACCATGGTATACATCTCTATTTTATATGGCAATAAGAAAAGAAAGATAAGGTTCCAAGTAAGTTACTCATGCCCAAAGTAGCTTTGTGAAGAGGGAGTTACTGGTAGTTTTACTGGTAGTTAAACTACTTTTACAAACGTTCTAGGGATCAACGAATTCATAAAGAAGATACAAACAAGTATTGTGATGAGCACTTAATAAGTACAGATGTATGAGTTTCTCTAACATTTTGGATCATACATAAATAACAGGTTATAACTAGCCCACTTTAGATGATGCCAGTACCATGGAACTTCTGGTTTCCTCGGGATATAATATTACGCACATTGTTAACAATTAGTATTCTTGGTTGTTGACAGTTTGACCTTGGTCAGTCAGCACTTGGCAAGTGGTGTTGAGGGGTCTCAGCATTTTCATCAGTGCGTTAAAAGATTGGCCTGCATGGGAAGGGTGGGTGCTGGTGGGAGTGAGTGGTCAGCCATGGGCAGCATCGACAAGCACAACTATAGAGGTGCATGATGTGGAATGCTTGAGCATGAGAGGAGGTGGGGGGGGGGGGGTGGCAGTATAGGTGAAAAAAAACCCTGAACATCTGGGATGTTAAGTGCTGACCAGCTAGCTATGCAAATCCCATGATTTTACTCTGATGCAAAAAAAATCTTCCAACTCCCCCCCCCCCCACACCCCCCCCCCCCCCACCCCCCACATACACACCTACACACGCACGCACGAGGCAGGCGAAATATCGAAATATGGATACTGGACCAGTAGGGAACCCATTAAAGCCGCATTGACCTGACTAATGAGAAATTAACTCCTTTATGACACCCTGGTCAGAGTGCCATATCGGACACCTCTCCCTGTCGTCCAATAAATGGCTCTGGAATAACCACACTGTGATAGATGGGGACGGAGGGCTGAGTAGATGTTGAGCTGGGGTGAGAACTGGTGCAGAACAATGGTAGATTTATATGGACTTGATTGGGATTAAAGGGGTTGATACAGTCCGGGAATCTTGAACCCAGTCAGAGCAGTGTTTTATTGTGTTTTGAAGATGCTTGGAAGAAGATCAAAATATATATACTATCCATTTCTCAGTTATATCTATAATTACAGCCATATACAATAACTTGTTCTAAAAGGGAGAGAAGTTAAATGCTACGGTCGATATCAGTTGTCTACAAAACATTTGAGAAAATGCTGGACACTTGGATACATGTAGGATGAAAATATAGTAGTACTGTTGTTTAATGGATGTATGTTCTGTATTCAATGAAAATCTCTAATTGGAATTCTTGTAGCATCCTATTCCAGCAGTTTCATTCCTGTTGATTCGATTAATTGATCTTGATACTTTCGGCTCAGGGCATTTCCCGGTTTAGAACACACAGTTAATCACATCAATTAGGTTGAAAACCACTGAGACTCTTGTACCAGTGAAAGACACGTCCCTCAGAAAAATAATGTCTACTGGAATTTCCTCACTTTTTCCCCCAGCAACATTTTCAGTAGTTGCTGCGTCTGCGGCTGCACTGGTTGACCTCAAACTCTGCTGCCAAACTGTCCCAATATCTGTGATAGCTGAACAATAATGATAGGTTTCGAGAGTTTTGACTGCACTGATTGCAAAGCGACCAAGGTCATCCAAAAGTTGAGTAACAATGACAGATTCAATGATTTCACAATTCCATTCATGCAGTTCTTTGCGTGGACAAAACTACTTGGAGAGAAAATAATACTTGCACGCACAGATGTGGGGAAAAAACTTCTACACTTTAATGCAAAAAGCATGAAAGAAGCAGTGTTGTAGAAATAGTAATTTGATCTTTATATTATTTAGATTGCAATGCTTATGATTCTGTATTATTGACCTGCATAATAAACCAGTACATACATCATGTGTATAGAGGTGATCTCAATGCATATGATGAAATAATGTAACCGTTACTGTCTTAGTGGGTATATTTTTATGCTATTACATATAGCTTATTCATAGTGTTCATCCTTCAAATGAAAATGCATGTGTTTGTTCCTAATACTGCATGAAAAAAGTAAATATATCTCCTGACAAATACTTCCAAGAAATTTGTTTTCCCTTAAAAAAACCCCCCACATATGTCTCCAAAATATCTACAATATTACACATTGTGTTTAGATGTGTGAACTATTGTTGCCCACCAAGACTGTCATTAAGAATTTTACAACTTACTTAGGTAATAATTTAAGACTTTTTAATACCCAGGTTAACAACAAAGAAGCCACTGTTGTTCTCTGTAGGTAGGCACTGATTTTTGTACGCCCACAAAATTTGGCGTGCCCGCAAAATGTACTGGTATAAAGTGTTAGGTGTAATGATTTATGTGTATCATTGTGTGTATTGCTACCGTGATTTATCTTCTACCATACGAAAAATTTGTGAAATATGTTGTTGAAAATAAAGGCAAGAAAAAAAGATAATGAAATTTAACAATGGCTACCAATTAAAGTTCACATCTTTTTCAACTGCAAGGCTCCTAATAATCACTGGCAACTGGTGACATTTATGTTTAGGTGTCTTCATCACATTGGACAATGTTCCTTGGCGTTCACCTCACAGCTCGGTGTCAGGTAACACCAAAAGTGTCGTGACTGGTTCTACGCAGCATGAGGGATGGCCAAGTCACATTGAAGATGGGTCCTATCAGGGATCTTTATCTGCTGTGTATTCTTACTATTCTATAGGTCTACATGTGGAACATTTACTTACAAACACATATGTGTGAGTTTATAATGTATGGAGGAATGTGTGTCCTTGTACTTAGAAGGCGAGTTGGTAGGAACATGGGGCGAAAAAATTGAAGTGACACTCAATTAAATTTGAATTAACTTGTAGAGAAGAGGTTCTCCAAGAAAATATTTGACATCAGTATAAATATAGGGAAAAACTCCTTCATCAAACGTACTTTGTACATACATGAAATTATACTGAAATACAACAAGTATATGGGTTAAAATTTGAAAATTGTTCCCCGATTTGGTTAGTTTACTTTCACGTTATTGTATCAATGCTGAATGACCTTAAAGGAGTGTGAAGTGTAAATTGCAAGGAAAAAGCTGAATTCAAATCTGTATTGATCTGACATATGACCTTCGTGACGGAACCCTATTGTCCGGTCCTACCACTGCTGAAGTGTCTGCCAAATGTTTGTATTTCATGCTTGTCTTTTCAAGGTGTCTACGATGGGTTTTATCCCCTCAATCCCCCAGTTTTACCCAGTCTCTCTCCTAGCCGCCTGTCCTCACCGATTCCCCTGCCTCAAACCCCGCAAAAAATAACCTCTGTCACCGCGGAAAAACAGACTTACTTCTCGGCTATTTGCCAATTATGTGGCCCAGTATTTTGGGAGTTGGGAACTAATTCGAGATGAAGCACACTTACGGTCGTGGCAGCCCTCACGGTGTAATACAACCTAATAAGGTCTGTTTGGCCGATGTCGGGGAGGCTGTGGTGGGAAGCTCGGCCCGTGATTTCCTGTCGGATCTCGTGGGTCCACGACACTAAGTACTTGGTGCTGACTGCGCTGTTGGTAAAGTGTTCAATAACTTGTCACACACTTACAGAAGCTGGGATGTGTTATAGCCTTAAATATGTCATTATAAAATATAGATTTGATCATGTTTGTTCAAACATTGAAAAAGAGATTCAAGAAGCAGAAAATGTACATTATTATAAAGGTGTAATACATTCATTGTATACCAATAATTATGAATGTAAAATTATAAACGAATGACCCGAAAACACATGATACATGGAGGAGAACCTCAAAATATGCTGCTGCGTTGACCACCAAGTACTTTTCCTGCAGTCTGACTTCCATCTTCTGTGACTTCTCACCTTGGTTGTTATTACATCACCATCCAAGCAAAAACTACGGATGGTCTCGGGTGATGTCTGCGTTATATTATTACTCTTGCGTAATTCGTCTGTGTGGGTGTGGTGATTAGACCTATTCAGGCAGTTAGTTATGTCAGAAATACTGCATCTTGTGCACCCTGTGGTTAAGCGGATTGTTCATGCAGTTATCCTGGGTACATATGGGGTTTCGATGGCACGTAACCACATCAAAGATGAATGTGAATTATGCATCTAATATTCATAATACTAAATTAAACACCAACAGTTTGCTCGTAATATTTCTGCTCAGGAATGATCACTTATAATAACGCAGGATAGGTACCTATGATTGTAGCTAGGAATTAAGTAATTTTTCCCATGGTGGCTCAGACAGATTAGCGAGATTACGCAATATGTTTCCGCATGTGCTCCCTCCCATGCAATGTTATATAGGACCGGCCGGTAACGGCAGCTGTGCACTGTAGCATGAGTCCCATAACCTGTCAGAAAACATCTCTTAGGAAAGGCATTGAGAGGTCAGACATTACAGGGCTAATGAAAAACAATCGTTTAATATTATTGTGTACATGAGCAAATTGACGAGAAACAATACAAAATATTTCTATGAGGAAAGGTGTTTGGATGCGAAATAAACAAAATTTAATACAATTTACACTAATGACAACATAATGATATGTTCTATAAATTATATCGAACTAATTATTGCTTGCTATTATTGTATCCCCCGAACAAAGTTCGGCGGATACTATGGATTTGGCTTCGTCGTCCGCGTCCGCGTCCGCGTCCGCGCCCGCGTCCGCGTCCGCGTCCGCGTCCGTGTCCGCGTCCGCAGAGATTTTCTTGTGAACGCGCTACAGGCCGCAATTCTCACCCGATCACCATTATTTTTTGCAGGCACATATATAATGGTAAGATCCCGACACCAATCGATTTTGGTTGCCGTGGCAACTGAATTGGTCGTTTGGGGACACATTTTGCATTGAAAACAGCCTGTTTGAGACACATGGCTTGTGAACGCGCTACAGGCCGCAATTCTCACCCGATCACCATTATTTTTTGCAGGCACATATATTATGGTAAGATCCCGACACCAATCGATTTTGGTTGCCGTGGCAACTGAATTGGTCGTTTGGGGACACATTTTGCATTGAAAACAGCCTGTTTGAGACACATGGCTTGTGAACGCTCTACAGATGGCAATTTTTGACAAATCTCGATAATATTTGGAAGTGTTGTTGGGAAGGGCTGTCACACGAAACCAATCGTTTTTTAGAATGATCATATAAATATTAATATGTTAACAGCCTAACTTATTACAGAATTTTGAAATATCCATTTTGACATGTACGATCATTCCAATAGCCTGTACAGTGGAAGGTAATGACACTGGTTTCTTGTTCAGAATGGAGAACTGAAGTTTTCAGTGAAAACAGGACAATATTACTGAATAAGTTAACATTAGTTTTATTAGTTAAGTCTATTATTGTCCACAATAAAAATAGTTAAGACGAGAAACGTTTATTATTAAGCTCAACAAGGTAAAGGTTTTGTCCAGTACAAATTTCATGGGTGTAACTGAATAAGTTAACATTATTTTTAATAGTTAAGTCTATTATTGACCACAATAAAAATAGTTAAGACAAGAAATATTTATTATTAACCTCAACAAGGTAAATGTTTTGTCCAGTACAAATTTCATTGGTGTAACCGAATAAGTTAACATTATTTTCACTAGTTAAGTCTATTATTGACCACAATAAAAATAGTTAAGTCTATTATTGACCACAATAAAAATAGTTAAGATGAGAAATATTTATTATTAAGCTCAACAAGGTGAAAGTATGTCCAGTACAGATTTCATGGGTGTACTGAATAAGTTAACATTATTTTTACTAGTTTAGTCTATTATTGACCACAATAAAAATAGTTAAGACAAGAAATATTTATTATTGGGCTCAACAAGGTAAAGATTCTGTCCAGTAGACATTTTATGTCTGTAACCAAATAAGTTAAAATTTTTTTTGCTAGTTAAGTCTATTATTGACCTCAATAAAAATAGTTAAGATGAGAAACAATTATTATTGAGCTCAACAAGGTTAAAGATTTGTCCAGTACAAATTTCATTGGTGTAACCGAATAAGGTAACATTATTTTCACTAGTTAAGTCTATTATTGACCACAATAAAAATAGTTAAGTCTATTATTGACCACAATAAAAATAGTTAAGATGAGAAATATTTATTATTAAGCTCAACAAGGTGAAAGTATGTCCAGTACAGATTTCGTGGGTGTACTGAATAAGTTAACATTATTTTTACCAGTTTAGTCTATTATTGACCACAATAAAAATAGTTAAGACAAGAAATATTTATTATTGGGCTCAACAAGGTAAAGATTCTGTCTAGTAGACATTTTATGTCTGTAACCAAATAAGTTAACATTTTTTTTGCTAGTTAAGTCTATTATTGACCTCAATAAAAATAGTTAAGATGAGAAACAATTATTATTGAGCTCAACAAGGTTAAGGTTTTGTCTGGTAGAAATTTCCGGGTGTAACCGAATAAGTTAACTTTATTTTTACATGTTAAGTCTATTATTGACCACAATGAAAATAGACAAGAAATATTTATTATTGGGCTCAACAAGGTGAAGGCTTTGTCCAGTAGAGATTTTATGTTTGTGACCAAATAAGTTAACATTATTTTTTTGCTAGTTAAGTCTATTATTGATCACAATAGCTTTTTATGAAAACATTGATCAACTTTTACTTTGAATTTCAACTTGAGACCATGTTTGGCACAAATTATGAGTTAAAATATAACTTATGGTGAAAAATTCGATCTGGCTCCAATTTCGTCATCTTGAAATGCAGTTTTGGTCAACTTTTACTTTGAATTTCAACTTGAAAGCATGTTTGGCACATATTATAAGTCGAAATATAACTTATGGCGAAAAGTTCTATCTGGCTCCAATTTCGTCATCTTGAAATGCAGTTTTGGTCAACTTTTACATTGAATTTCAACTTAATACAGTGGATCCTGTGTTAAAGACCACCTGGTTTGAGAGACCACCCTGTGTTTTAAGACTGCTGCACTTGGTCCCAAGTGACCTTTTATCATGTAAATGAACCTGTCATGAGAGACCACCTGTCATTTAAGACCACCTTTTTGGGGTCCCTTGAGTGGTCTTAAAACACAGGATCCACTGTACCAAGTTTGGCACATATTATGAGTTGAAATATAACTCATGGTGAAAAGTTTGATCTGGGTCCAATTTCGTCATCTTGAAATGCAGTTTTGGTCAACTTTTACTTTGAATTTCAACTTGAAAGCATATTTGGCACATATTATGAGTCGAAATATAACTTATGGTGAAAAGTTCGATCTGGCTCCAATTTCGCCATCTTGAAATGCAGTTTTGGTCAACTTTTAGTTTGAATTTCAATTTGAAACCAAGTTGGGCAGGTATTATGAGTTAAAATATAACTTATGACGAAAAGTTTGATCTGGCTCCAATTTTGTCATCTTGAAATGCAGTTTTGATTAACTTTTACTTTGAATTTCAACTTGAAACCATGTTTAGCCCATACATGTATTATGAATCGAAATATAACTTATGGTGAGAAGTTCAATCTAGCTCCAATTTCGTCATCTTGAAATGCATTTTTGGTAAAATTTTACTTTGAATTTCAACTTGGAACCAAGTTTGTAAAATATTCTGAGTTGAAATATAAATAGGTGAAAAGATTGATCTATCTGTATTTTCGTTATTTTATCAAACATGTCGAATGGAAATTCATATAAAGAGATTTCAGTGGTGATTTTGAATTCTACCTTCAATAACCTCGGAAAATCAGTGCAGCAGTTTTGGTGGGGAAAAGAAAACAGTTGTGACTTGGGATTTAACATTTCTCTGGTAATCTTTTTTAGCCCTTGCTCTAGTTTTTCACACTTGACAGTGATATATTTGGGGCAACAGAGATGATAGGGCTACGGGGGATACACCCAAGCGGTCGTAGGCGACCGGAAGCGTCTAGTTTTTTGATATTATTTCATATCTTAAATCATAAGAAATTGATCACCAAAATGATTGCAATGTTTAAAAGTTGCCAGTGTCATATTCACTGTCATATTCACAGAATGTACATTGTGAAGCCAACATTCTCGCTGAGATACCAGTCTCCAAGGCGTGATACAAAAAGGCCAGCACCCTTGTCGCCTACAATCCAGCACAGTGTTATTGCCTGTACCCCGGCCACCCCATAAACACTAGGAAACAATTCCCTGTTGTCACCCCTTATCCCCGAATATGACATGCACTAGTGTGAACCGTGGTGCTGATACTTCCCAGCATTCCTCCCTCTGGTGGAGTCACAATTCCTTCGTCATTTCCGAAGTCGTGCAGCAATTGATTGTAAATCGACCGATGTGGACAGGACATCCAAGTTAGTGCATCGTTGACACTGGCGTGTTTTTGACAACTCTACGAGGCCTTGAAGCCAGCAAGAAGGCGATACGTCACTTTATCGGTGTATTACTCATACTAATAGCTTGATCCCTGGACATGCCTGGGGACCTATAAACTTGCCTTGTGGCCCTGTGAGCGACCCTCCATTTAAGGGTTTGGGGGAGCTGTGGGCTTAGACACCAGACAATACTTCTCCGGATAATGGGGGTACTGGCTGAGGAAACTATGTTCTGATCTTGATCTAATATCCCAAGGTACAATCCTTGCATGTCTTGGTTCCTGGAAGTGATACATCTCAAGTGTTTGTGGATCGTGGTTTGTGTATACATTGGATAGAGTGGTCAGGAAGTAGTGGAACTGTTTGACATTCCATTGTTTTGTGGGTAATGACATAATCGTGATAATCAACCTTTTAGTTTTCATGCATCAGTCATTTGTCTTTGAGTTTCTGATATATGATTTTAGCATGGTAAGTGGTTTAGGAAAGACAGCATTTGACTCTTGATGATTTCTTTGTGTCAACGTGTGAAGTTCAGCAGATCTACTGAGAATTTTTCCTCATCATTGTGCTGCCATAGACTCATTCGTAGACCGTCCTCGAATGAATGCCCTACAGTTAGCATCAGTGCCATTTTTTTTTCATCAGTCAATTTATATATTTTTTGTATATAGATCTATTATGATAAGCCCACAACATCTACTAACAGTGAGGGTGGCATTCAGGGAATACCCCTTCACCATCATCATTGACCAGAGAGCTTCTAGTTGTCTAAGTTAGCAACCATACAGAAACATGATTAATAATTATTGGGATTCCAAGGACAAAGTTTGTCCCAGTAGTATTATACTCAATCTCCAAAGTGTCAGAAGTGCTTTGACAACGCAGACACATAGACTCAAACACTCCAACTGCATAAAATGTGGTTCTCTGTGCACTAAATCATATTTCGTCAAAGCTCGATGTTCAACATCACAGCGGTTCCTGGATCACTTTTCACAAACATCTTGCGGAACTATTTTTTAGCATAAAATAACAATATACATAAATACTTATGGCCAATGGTTTATCCTATTAATTTTCTAAGACAGGATACACAGAGCTCGCTGATGTTGTGTTTAGAATAAACATTGGCGTAGGAAACGGGCTGGGTTATTTTCGCTGTCTGTAATCCATTGTACACATGCATGTATGAGTGGCATTTGCCAGGCTGCACAGTCGATCATAGTTTTTAGCATGTAGATCAAATTTTGACACTGGTCAGGATCATGTCCCTAAACCCTTGAAAATATTGTGAACATTCCGGAACAGTGGGTATGCAATATTTGTTGGAAATTCATAGCTGCCCACTCACTCACTCCCAGGTAAGCTCAGGTCTTCTACTTGGAGAATAAACACAAGGAGGCCATTCCCAGGTGGCAGCAGGGGATCTCCACGGGATTATACCTTGATGTTCCAAATGCTCAATGGTCCACAGCAGACTTACGATAGACTGACCATGGGTAGTGGACTGTTTACCTGGGCTGTCAGTCCTGGCTGACCCCTCAACCCAAAGCAGCCCCCCCCCCAGGAGCACACCTGGAGTAGATTTGCCTCCCTGTCTCCTGAGGACTTGGACCTACCCTGACCTTCCCTGGACACCTCTTGATCCCTTCCCCAGACAACTGCAGAGCCTCCCAGGCCCAAGTACATGCTCCTGGGGGTGTGCTGCTAGAATCTCTGGTACTGACCACTCGGGCCCTAAAACACATGTAGCAGGAGGCGCCAGAATAAACGAGATGTAAATATGCATTCCTGCTCTTCCTGAAATACCAGGATACATTTTAGAGTCCTTTCTTTTCTTCAGCATTGTAGTACTTGTGACTTAATTACATCAAATGCTGAAATTTCAAATAATTAATAATATCAGATTACAATTTCGCAAAATCGAATACCACTACTGCTTTAAATTTTTCAAAAGCAATTTAAATAATCACAGAAGTGATCATTCTCAAACTCAATGTAAATTTTCAGGACATGCAGACACTGTCCAGATGGCCATTTCAGCACCTGGCCTTTTCCTGCCCTGTTCCTATCGACAAGACACCCCCCTCCCCACACATTTCTGCCATTCACACTCCCACACTCAACATTTCCTCCTGGACTAACAGCCATGTACCTTCCAAACCGAACTAGTGAAAAGACGTGTCTGTCCATGCATTCCACTTCCTTCCTTCCCGGAAAAGTCGCCTGACCATTGTCCATCTGTTGAGCCAGTTGTGGAAATGTAGAAGCTGTATCTTGGCCTGAGGCAGGACATGTGGCTGTACAAGTTCATTGTTAGCCATTTCAACTGCGGTGAAAAGACAGTGATAAAACTGATATCATTGATTATTTGTGAAAAAAATTCAGAACAAAACTGAAAAGCTTATTGTCAGTGAAAGTATTTTGAAAACATACATGCACAATTTTGTTGTTGAAAGTTAGCCGTCAAATCTAAATCAAAATATTTTTGTCGAATTTAACACTTTCACATTATTCATGGCAGCATGCCGATAATTATCACCTGATAATAGATATGAAAAACCAATGTTACTTTCTCAGGACATACAGGTAGGATGCAAAAAAAAAAAAGCGATAAGCAGACATTCAAGTTTCACACTGTTTGGTCTGCTGGGGATTATTGTGGCAAAGAAATGTTTATTTTTGCTGGTGACACTCGTTTATTTGCACATGTGCATGGTGCATGCTGCCCAAAAGGATATATATATTTTTGTCAGCCAACTCAAATACTGCTGCCACATTTGATCGGTTCCAATAATAATATTAATTTTTTACCATGCGTAAATATTCATCATTTTTGACACTGGATAAGTTTGTTCTCAAACTTTCAACTGGCAATTAGTTGCATGGTTAAAGCTATAATCACTTTTAGAATTGACAAAATTTATTCATTCTGTGGTAGCTTTATTTTGTCTATAGAATGAGATATCGTACAAATTTGGGTCTGAAAATGTGTATTGCGTGCCTAAATTGAGTTGTCAAATCAAGATTCAAATCATTTTTTTCCTCAAAGCGGCCCGCCTTGCGAGCGATTTCTACACACAGTCTCGTGACGTCATTGGTATTTGTGTAGATACTGTGGCAACCGGCAATGTAGGCAGGCCGATCATTCTCTATCCACTGTTTTCATGCACGATTAACGGCAATTTTCTGAGTATCTGTTGCCGAACTGTGCCTATTTCCTATATATTCCTGACTCTTTCGAGATGTAGTTTCAAATTTGCGTGACAATCAATATCGCTAATTTTGGCTGATTTTAAAATTGATTCCAACTTTAACAACAAAATTGTGAGCCTGTCATATTTTGTGCTGGCATTTTGTACTGGAGCAAAAAGCTCCAATCTTGCAGACATCTCTGTCTTTATAACAAGATCAAAGCATGGCCAAAAGGTAACAAGAGTGCAGAAAACAGTAGTTATTCAACCACTGACGTGAGTCAGTGCATCAGTAAGACATCCATGCCCTCTGTGTGATTGCCTGCTACTAAGACACTTTAAATTAATGCACTTATTCAAGGAAGCTTAT
Source organism: Terebella lapidaria (assembly GCA_949152475.1). NCBI lineage: Eukaryota > Metazoa > Annelida > Polychaeta > Terebellida > Terebellidae > Terebella > Terebella lapidaria. The sequence goes on along the minus strand of OX424555.1, from coordinate 62,435,772 downwards.
CCAAAACTCTAGCCTCCTCAAAGACCTGAAGGTCATGCCGGTCAAAGAAGATGTCTGCGTGTTCTTTATTTTGAAACTTGCCGGATTGAACCTGTTCAACTCCTGCAGAAGTACATCCAACAACGCACCAGTTGCCGAAATGGGACACCCACCATAAAGACCTGATAAGCCACACACAGACACCAGATAGGAAAGGAAAACAAATGACAGCCCCTGACATCTAAAGACAATAATACTCCTTAATTCTGACCGTGGGTAGAGGATTTTGTTTTAAAGCAGGAGAGTTTTGGGTGTATCCAAACATAAGTGTGTATTTAGCCTGTTATGTCCAGGTGAAGACAAGCCACATAAGGGGATGTATTGTTTTTGTCCTTGAGGCTAGCATCCATCCAGAGATCAGTGGCATACTGTGAACCGTGGTCTAGTCTGTATGTGATATATATCTTTCATTAAAATACTAATTAAAATGCCTAGATATTTTCATAATTGGAAAATATCTCCCACGAGTTTGAATCATTTTGCATAATGGCATGTATTATGATCAATAAAAACATAATATTGTGGATATGAATTGTGATCACCCATGCTTACAAAATCAACTCCCAATATTAACGAACCAGTCCATGTTTCAAAGTGTGCCAGTCACTTCTGAACTCTCTGGACATGAGACAGATGGCAGATCCAGCCATGTTTGCTCTGGCTGTCTGAATAATATCTCCTTGAAGGTTTTATAAGCCATGATTATTTGCCTGGATTGTCTTTCATGAAATTGCCTTCAACTTTAATTTCAAGCGGGTAATCTGATCTGTGATGTCGTAACCTGAAATCATAGAGTGCCGGGAAATATTACAGCCGTAATTGCATGAGACAAGTGAAGAGTTTCTACGGAATATTTATTTTAGAATTTGACTGGTAATATTAGCTTTAGATATGGTTTAAATCGGTGGCTGTCTGGCTGACGCAACAATGTTTATGATTCAATATTTACAATGCATGTGAAACTTTTTTTCTAAGGGGCAACATTATGATGATCATTTCAACTCATGATTGATTGATATTTTCACCATATTTCCATATTTGCAACATATTTTCATATATATATATTCATTTGAAGTGTTATATAAATTTGTAACAATTATGTCTTGTAACTATTAAATTGATGATACACAATAACTTTAATTAAACTCTACTAATGCTCCCCAGATATATGTCTCAGTTTCGTTGCTCTGTCCTCCAGGATGACAGCGCTGCACCAGTCGGCCCTGACCGGAGAGGTCGACATCATGAAAATGTTGATAGAATGTGGAGCCCTCGTGGACATCAAGGACAAGAAAGGTAGCAACACAGGCGAAATATTGCTGTTAAAATTTTAAATGTGTGCATGTTTGAGCATGGGTATAGATTAGGATGTCCAACAGACCAGGACCAGACCGAAGATTTTATGGTTTTGCGCAGTTGCAAAATGAGATTTTTCTCCAGGTCATCAGAGATATGAAAAACCAGAGTTATTTTGATTGGATATTTGGCTATTTCCCAGTGTAATTTTGGTCAACAAATTTTCTCAAGCATATTCACAAGCTCAAAGCTGTTCTTCTCCGAAATGCTCAATAGCCTGTTCATGTTACCAGACATTGTGTCTTTGCTGAGTAGCAGTGTGTCGGTGATGAAGATTACACTAGATGTAAATATTGGGTGCTTCTAAAAACAAGATTTTCCTGTGGTTGCGATGATTACGTGGCACTTGGCACAGAGGAACACTTGTTAGGGCCATGATTAACACCAGGGAAGGTTTCCTGCACGATGGTAGAGAGGGATAATTCGTCTGATATTTACAATTTTGTCATTACTTGCTGAGGGAAAATTTTTGTGCTCTTACAGATTTATCCGTAATGTGTGAGGGCGAAACATGAAAAAAAAGTTGCCGTTTTGCTCATCTGCTCATGAGGTATCTGCACCTACCATGTAGGTTTCGTTATCATGCCTAGAGAGAAAGCCCGTCTAAATATTGGCTCTTTGAACTTGAGTATGAATGTAAAATATAGAATGAAAGTAAAATGCAGCAATATAAAAGCATTATTCTGAGTCTCTTAAATTAACCGAAATGTTATATGTATGGTAAAATTGAAAACGTACCTCACAGATATTTTTAACTTTTAAAGGTAGCAATTTGTAGATATTTTGTATGCTATAAAGACACATGATGTAAGCAGGAAGAAGAAAAAATCATCGTTAACACTTGGTGGTTTACTGTACTGTACTTTTTGAGATTAAAAAAAGGTGATAATAAAAACAGAGTTCATAAACTTTCTTGGACTACATAATTCACATTCACTTTCAGTAGTTTTCTGTATATATTTTTCACTGCGAGAATCAGTCATGTTACAATTTCTTCCATTGAAATGTGGGCTAACGAGTGTCTGGCATAAAACATGCAACAGACAGATATCACTTCAGTGGCAAAAATTTCCTCCAAATGGCATTTTCTCAGGCGTTTCAATACAACCAGACTCTATATAACATCTTCTTCAAGATGAGCATTAAAAATTTGGTGACATGGTTTCATTTTTTCGCCTCTAACAATTATATACTGATATCGCCGGGTGGCTAAGGAAGTTGTTTTTCCCTTTTTTGACCTTTTTCTACACAATTAAATGTGATAAAAAGGCGGTGGAAGAAATCCAGATGCACTATTCTCATTATTTTGAAGAGTGTGAAGATGTTGTGTAGGAGTTAGCAAGCTTGAAAATGTCATCTGGATAATAATCAAAAATGTTGTCTGGATACAGCAAACAGGAAGTTGATTTCCGAATTATTTTTCCATCTGTTGGCATTCACCCAGTATAGTGACACTTGCGTATGATTATGTGATGATATTTCTGGATAAGTGTCAGTCAACATTGATATCTTGTGAGTTTAGTGACAAGAACACAACAATGTATACAATAGGTGTTATCTAAAACTTATCATAATAAGTGTTTGTCCTTCAGAAGCTAATCCCATAAACACCTAGAAACTACTGTAAATATTTGTGAAATCTATCTTAATCATCTGAACTAAGCATTGTTTTCATATAAATAACTTAATTAACATATATGATTAATAATGCAGTCAATTATGCGATACAAAATTGTACGTTACCATTTAGATCTGATTTTAAATGAATTAAAAGCAATTCAAATTGAAGATATAAAAAATGGATTTTACTGTAGATGTAGATGCCAGTTGTGACACAGTTTTATAATATACATGTTTTGTACAGACTAAAAGTATGAAACACAGCATGTGGTCAAACTTTGAGATTAATTTCGACAGGATTTCAGTAAATGACGCATTTTGTTCTTCGTGCAAAAAGCGTGATCTACGTCCGAGTACCGAGTACAGGCCACTCAGCTGTCCAGGGTATATAATAAATATATCTGGCCAGGCTCTTGGGCTTAGTCCAGCTTATTGTGATATAAGTGTCCTTGTTTAATAGTCACTTGACTTTATACATGCTTTATGTTTACGGGGCTTTATTGGGTGTTGACGAGTTGTTGTCTTTTTGCATGCAAAAGTGAAAGTCACTATGCGTTTGTTTGTTTGTTTCCAGTGTGTTATACTTATATCAAATGTATGGTTTGTGTTGTGTAGAGTATTTCTGGAGAGACATTTTGATGTCTCACGAGACATTATCGCAAGAGGTGTGCCTCGAGCAAAAGGGCATGCAGGTTGACTGTTTGAGTATGTTTTAGTGTATCCAGGTACGATTTGTAATTAGGTATTCCTTGACATTACATAACTTTGCATGTGTTTGTTTTGCCAGTCCAAACTTCACCATAGTACAATCGAATCATGCCCAGGGAGGTTTAGATCAATCGATGTGTTCTATCGGTGAGCAATACATTGTGAGAGTATTTTCACCTGTAAAAAATGTGTTTGGGTTTAAATTGATATTGTATTTTCTTCTGCATAGACAGAAATTGCTTAATTTTGTATTGCCTCAGAACTGAACAAGACAGATTATGTTATATTTTAAAACAAAAATTAAGACAAACGTATGATGCGTTGAACCAGCACAAAAACCTGCACATGTGGATGGCAGTCACCGTTAACTAGCAGGCTGAGGACAAAATATATACATAGACAGGTATTACGATATCACCCATACACTCACTGGCCTTATCGAATAAAATAAAAACATCAACAACACTGAGTAAAAAAAAACACAATTCATCGAGGAGGGTTAATATTCTCACAGCTCTCTTTCATCCCATAGATGTCATTTGTTTCACACATTACCGCATTGTTGGCGACAGCGATCAAGATCCGAAATGAGCGCTTGTCGTTTCCTGCCTCAATAGGCACTTGGAATTGCCGCTTTGAAGTCAGAAAAAGCCAAAAATAAAAATGACCAAATTGGATACTGAGTTGTATACCTAAGAGGTTCTTCATGTAAATTGCTGTGGGGTAGATCTAGTGGGGTTTTTTTTCGAGCAGATTTAATATTTGGTTGTCACATGATTTTTACACAAGGTAGTTCACATGACATGTTTCGTGTGCAGGATTTCTGCCAATTAGATTTATTAAAAAAACTTTGGTTTCAAATGCCTGGAATTGCTTTAGGCCACTCGCATACTGTTCATCTCGTGGGAACAAGCCATCGTAATACCCATTCTGAAATCATGGTCACACCTGGTGAATATTCAACTAATCATGTCTGACCCCTGACATTGTAAGCCTCTCCTCTAATTTATCTCCATCCATGATTGAGAATAAATAACCACAGGTGGACTGAAATAATCGTAGCAAGCGTGTCACGGCTCACGTTATAGACCACGATTACATGTCTGTAATCACACATTTGATCACTGGGCAGTGATACGCATGTCTCCTGGCTAGATTACCTCGATTGTATCAAAGTTGTCATAATGGCACCATGCAGGTTCCATGAATTCATTATGTCACTGTTATCAAGTATAATATTCATACCGACTAATAAGACGAATCAGTGGAATAAATATACATTAATATTGCAACATCTTCATATAAAATGAAACAAGAGGGTACAGTTTTCATGATCAGAACAAATAATCGTCTCATTGTCATTACCACGATGAGAACCTATTGTGGTATCAACTTCCTCTCTATAATGGCTAATCTTGTTGTGCACACATGTGTGGATAATGGCAAAACTATCCACATGTTTGTTCATTGGTTTACGTATTGCTTGCATTCATCATATTACTGCTCCAAATCCATCAGTTTTGTCTGTGCCATCTGCATCAAAATGAAATAAAAGCATGATATAATAACCGATGAGCCACTTATGAGTAGGATATCGGGGGTATCTTTGTATCAGCGGGGATGGGATCAAGTGCGTAATAAGTTAGTTCTTTTCTGAAGTGACACAGTTTTAGGATTGTATACTGGATCCGTTGTGGTTTCAGCGGTGGCATCTTGACAAGTTTTATTTGCCTAGATTGGGCGGAAATTTGAGCTGATGGTCGTTGATGATAATCATAATTCATAAGTGTGAATGGAAACAGGCATACTTTTCTCGCAATATTATTCGATTGTTCAAGTGCCATCTGAAAAATGTGTTGTTAAGATTTTCCGCAACAGTTATCATAGTTGAGATAGGAGCTGATATATTTCAGCGCCATCCAAAATAATTTTATGGTCTCCAAAACCTTGGATATTACACCTTACTATCATAAAGTGACATACAGAACTCTGGCCCAATGAAAACTTGTAGTGAACAATATGATGATGAGTTTGAAAAATAATAGATAATGCTGAAGAAATTACTCCAGAACATTTGGAAGCTCTAGGTATCTCGTCAAACTTTCTGAAGTAGGAGATCAAAGAGCACCAGATTAGCTGACAGGCTGTGTTGCCACGGTTACATTTGGTCTTTGTAGTCTCTTGGCACTTCTCATCCAGGTGAAAAAATACCGCTCACTGATTAACAAGTCTTAGAAGATATAGACCCGTTTCGTGAATAAATATTGCACAATAAAAATATTGACTGGGATATTTGTTGTTTCGATGCAAAAAGTTATTGTGTCCTTGGAGTTGAGTTGTGAAAACACAATGTGAGCTGGAAAAAGTTATAAAAAATAATATTGTTCAGGATATTTGCGAACAGATTTCAAACAACTGTTCAGATGTGAAGATAAAGTAGAAGATTGCAGCTGTATACTGTTTTTCTTTCCTTAACATTCTCAAAAGGAGGACAACAGCATGGCTCTACTTGGATGATTTCCAATAGCGCAATAGATCGAGGATAACGATATTTGTCAAACCTCTGACGAGTGCCTGTGACTTTGTGTCTTCTGAGAAAGTTTTCTGGAGTCTCGGACCACGTATGACATCTGTCAGACACCTGTCGCTGGGCACTTGACATCCATGACACTAGGTATTAATCCATAGTCACCCGGCGTCTGCAACTGACGCTGTCCAAACTTGTCCTAATTAATAAATCTTGGAGTCTCGATTTGAGAGTTGAAAAGGAGCAACACCAGTCATTACCTACTCGAACTGTACAAACATCGTCTAAGAGTGCAGACATGTGCTTGGCCTATAATCACATTAAGTCTGAGTAATGTAAGGTCAAAGCTTGTTGTTTTCCGTGATTTATGTACATATTGTGATCGTGCCGAGATACCTCCCAGGGTATTGTCAATTAATATTAATGTACAGGAAATGTAAGAGGTCAGGTGGTCTCTATGTAGACTGCAATGGAAATCGGCTTATGCAATTTGACGAATCCAATAAGTAATATTGTTTCGGAGAAGGGACTGAGCTTATGATGAAGACAAGTGGAGAGGCCGACATCCAGGTAACTAGATGTACCTGGAGACATGTGTAATGTTTATGACACAACAAAATTCATGATCTGGGTATAAATTACAGAAAAGACTCGAAGTTGCAAGTGTCTGTCGCCAGATACGTATGGCAATATCAGCCTCATGAAAGACAATAAACGTGATGAAACCAGACTACAGCAGAATACTTGTTGTCATTGAATATTTTAAATTCATACATGCATTCAGCATACATGGTCTGAAAAATCTACACGAGTGAAAAACTTGTAAGAAAAAGGAAATTGAACTCGAGAGTTGCATTCCTGCTATTTTCACAGCACACAATTTCATAGCACAGAAGTGTGCAAGAGTCATTGTATTAGTCTTGCGTCCGTAGTCGTGCGTGTGTGTGCCAAGGGTGTTTATATGACAGGTCCTTGCCAAGATAGGCTTGAGTCACGAACAAATATGGTCAGATTTTAGTCCATGAGATATATGACACCAATGGTATATATGTGGAATGTACGTAGGTACATTGATGTACATGGCATGGCATAAACTATTGACTCTCGTATTTGCATTGCCTTTTCGTGATAATGTAAGATTTTCAATGAACTATTTTTGGGTGGTGGTTTGACAAATACCTTGACTTACTTCTGGATCACTGCATTTTTTGGAGAGAGATCTGTATTATCAATTGTACATTGTATCAAACTTGTTAGATATTATGTGCTACCAAATCGATAAAAGGTTAAAAACATGAAAGTATCAAACTTGATGTTGTTCTCATTTAATACAAAAAAAATATACCTTGGTCGCATGTGTGTAATAAATTTCAGTAAAATCAGTAGAAACATATTCATATTACATGTTCCATCTCTGACCATAGGTATGCGACCGCTACACTACGCGGCGTGGCAGGGGAAGGAGCTGGGTGCGATCTCGCTGCTCCTGGAGAACTCGTCCTCGGCTAACGACGCGGCCAATGACGGGATGACTCCACTACACCTCGCCTGCGAGCACGGACACATCAACGTGGTCAGTGGCAGGGTCTTTTCTGAACGGATTCCAATTTAGCTGGGTACACCAGTGGAAAATGCACTACATGCCTGTATCACTATGATAGTAAAATATGCTCAAAATTTTCGAAGAGCAAGGTTATTATCAGTATATATAATCATGGTAATTTGGTGCCCAAATGCCAGCACTATTTGAGCTGAGTGATAATCAGGCTTTCATTCACCGTAATCGTGCAGCAATCACTTTAGTTGTTCGCGTATAATTCAGAAATTATCTGGCTTTTTACCACTATTTTCTACTGAGGCTTCACTGGTCAAATAACATTATTCACAAGTGCATAAAAATTATGCGGTATAGGATAAAAATGCCTCCAGGCTTGGCAAACATGATTACATGCTAATATTTTGGATTGTTGAGAAGTGGTTAATGCACATAGTATTGACGATGAGGCTGTCCTCAATAGATTAATTCGCAAATGCGATCTAAATTTTTTCCCATCTTCACAAAAAAAATACTACTCTACATTTTCACAGCTTCAGTACTACCGATAAATATGCGTTGATGCAAACAACACAATTGCAATTATTAATTCTCTGCAGCGATACAAATTCATATGCCAACCACCCCCCTTCCCAATCCCCCCAACAATAAAGTATATTATGATAGCTTTTATTTTTGTGAATTGCCGGACTCCCCACCACGCTGATGTATCCCCACGCTGCCTTTTATTGGCCGCGCCTTGATGCGATTTACTCGCTCTGCCAGTTACGATTATCGTTGTCTTTTGTAACGAAGCAGGGGTCCAAACGCTGCCTCTGTGGCAGTGTAGTCAGCAAATACAGGGGATTCCCGTCAATAGTCGCAGATGATTGTGATGTATATGCAGACACATTATGTCCGTGATTTCTGTTAATATGCACAATTTATGTGTTTTGTTTGTCGCACTGACAAAGTTGAAGTAATTAATGCGAGACCAGCTTGATTCAATTAGGGGTATACATTGCTTAGGCTGGTATTTTATGATGTTTGATGGTCTAAATGACTTGCATCATGGGAATGTATTTCGACAGTGAACATTAACGGCCTCAAATTAATGGAACTCATAGTATTGTGTGACATTCAGACTCATGATAATTGGCATTGATGTCCATGTAATTCATGCCAAATTTGGCAAAAACTTAGTTTACTTAGAAAATTCTTGCTTGGAAAAATACACACCCATAATTTCCAACTATCGCAATTTGTTACGCCACTTTATATCATTGTATAAAATGCTGGATTCAGTTTTGCCAGTGGTATCTCTTTGCTTCAAAACTAGCAAAAATGGGTCAAACATAATACTGGATGGCCTCTGTTGGGTGGGGTGTAATAATGTTTGTTTTCCTGACAGATTTGATAGCCCTGCCTCACCCTCAGGGCGAGTTATAATGTGTTTGGTTATCTTGGCTATTGCTAAAATACCAGTGAAATAATCACTGGATCAATTTAGCTAATGATAACAATAGCACACTAGATGTCATATAGAGTGTACATGTGTGTCCAAACCTCTGCCCCTTGGAGAAATTGTCATACATGTCTGTACACCTCAAGGCCATGTTTTCGTAATTTGCCATCAATTATGTCCCGTCATTTCCTTTGTCCGGTTTTAGCAAATAGAGAGCCAGGGATAATCCGAAGAGGGAAGTCGTCACAGTGGATGGAAATTATGCAAACACTAGAAAAAATGTCGCCATAGCTACAGCGAAGCAGTGGATGGATCAGAAATATGAGCTAGCTGTCGCGGAGAGTGTTCTGTTTGTAGTGTGTGAATTGTGACTAAGTTGATCAATGAGTTATCCATTTCTTTTGTCTTTACAGTCGATCGTGCGAAACAGAACACCGGCGACTGTCCGCCACGAATCAGATAAAAATTGTCGTCAATATTTACTTGGAGATATCTGAGTTTGCTCTCCCCTCAAAAACCGATTTGTCCTTCGAGCATGTCCATTTATGGGGTGGAAAATACCAGCCAAAAAAAGCCACAAAAAAAAAATTGAAATCACTTCTACAGTTACTCCTCTTCTTCCCATCCCAGACAACAGTGAAAATTACAGAAATCAGATTGGAATTTGAAGATACGAGCCCAAAAGTGCATGGTGGTACATTTCGTCTTAATTGCTTTTGCTTGTTTGTTGCAGTCACAAACGGCAAGGGTGTGTTCTAACAATTAGTACATGGCGGATAATGGAAGGCTTCCTTTCCCAGGGTACAGCACAACAAAGCCGCAGAGTCATAGATACCAACGCAAACCATCAATCTCGGATTGTTTTCATCCCTGAGAAGATAGTGATAACCTAGAATTTTTGACTTCTCAGTAAATGTGAAGAAGCAAAACAGGAAAGGTTAATTAAAATCTCACTCGCTGCTTGTGATCAATCCAGGGGTTTTCCCTTGATATTTGTAAACATTCATAAACTCAAGTACAAAACAACGTGAAGGAAGTTCCTGCTGTAAATGTAGAATCCGAAATCGATAAACATTTAGAATGGAATTAGGTTGTCCAGATAATAGAAAAAAGAAATGTCAGTAAGTCCCGAATTAATCTACTCAAAATAATACATACAGAGGTTTTTTCATGGAATCAGTTTTATAGTTACATATATATACATATATTTTATAGTTAGTAGTTACATAGACACCTTTATTAAAACATGAGTTTACCACTTTTGTTTATTAGGAAAATTGAGGTGCATTATGACTTATAAGGTTGCCAGTAGATCATAATGTGGATTGCATTATGATAGTTCATTACCCAAAAATAGTGTCATAATGGCACCATGGAATCATCAATCTCAAGGACAAATAGACCTTCATTGATTCTGTAGAACAAAATTATTCCATCTTAAATACATGTACATGTACCTTTTGATATCTGGAGATTTTATATTTGTGAAAGGTGTTTGAACACAATAATTCTACAACTATTGAAAATATTATTCGTGCAAATGACAAGATGTTTCACTCTACATGAGAAACTGTGGTCAGACATGAGATATACCATGTACTAGCACAAAAATTTAATGTTGGCTGACAGAATATGGGACATTTATATGCGAGGATCATCGTTTCCGAGAAATGTCTAGTTTGCTTGCTGTCGCATAGGACGTGCTTGAAATGTTACTTTCTCCTTTCAGTGTGTATACAGTGAACATACATGTACCCACCCACATAACTAACTATATATAGGTTTTGAAGGACAATGCACAACCTCATCTCTCCCCCCCCCCCCCCCCCAATAGCAGTATCATGTAAAAAAAAAAGTTATATGGCACACTTATATGGCAAAAACTGATTTTGGATCAAAAAAAAATTATTTGGTTTAAATTATTTGCAGTTGAAAGTTTGAGTTGCAATGGCACTGGAAGAAAATTTTGCAAATTCAACATGTCAACCATCACAAAATAATGACTGGAAAGTTAGAACATGCAAGCCATTATAATTTACTGACACCTGATCAGCATTTGTATAGATCCTGTCCCCGAAGATCTCCATATCTGTGCCATGTACACGTCCGTCAATTGTCTAATTAATTATGCCTGCCTCTTCACTAGCTCGCCCCAACCCCTGACTCTCTCCACTGTCAGTGCCTCAATCGTCTGAAGTGACAGCAGCATCATTCAGTAGCCATACATCTTTAATCGGTCACTGTGTGTGTTCCCGGGGAGTTAACACCCGCACCAGTGACAGTTGTCACATTGTTCATGACGACAGCACTATCACTGGGGAAAAGGTCACCCAGGGGTCTGGGATTGTCTTCTGCATGCATCAATTAATCATCAAAACACTCATCTTTTTATTTGTCAGGAGATGCTATTTACAATGCAGGTTTATTTGTTGTCATTGGTATATGTGTAGATAATGTATGTAAATTGTTGGTTTTCTGTGAATCTGTTTGATAGTGTTTTGTCCTTTCTTTTATTATCTACAAAGGAGTCTTGTTTTGGGAAGAACTAGAATGGTTTGTATGACTCGGGGTCGACAGTGGTCATGCTGGTTTTGTATTATGAAAAGAATGTGTTGATGACCCCATAGTGTGAACAGTAGGGACAGGATTCTGTTTCCATATAAGTAGGAGATACAATCAGTGACTACCCATGCAAGATAGCATGGTTATAATGCTAGGTGCCTTTTTTGCAAAATTGTCACCAGTATGAGTTTTGATAATTTACAGTTTCAGCTTTCAAGTTTGATCTGTGATAACGGCATAATATTGTACAAACCAATGAAAAAGATTTATACCGAAATTATTCCACAGGAGCAACCTATTTAAAATAGTTATGCTAATGAGGCATCAATTTACGTGGTCTGACCGAAGTTATCTGCACAAAATGCCAGTTATATGACAGAAAGCACCGCCATAGATAAATTTCATGGAAAAAATTATTTGTGTCATTTTCCGACCATCACAAGAAGAGAAACTCGATGCCGTGTACCTGAATAAATTACATGTATGCCGCCCAGGCCACTCTAACCGCCCTCAAATTAATTTCTCATGTTGTAAAAAGTTACTTGGAGTTGAGGTCACTGAGAAAGATCGAAAAGCTTGATCGAAACTCATTTATTGTGACTGCACAGTGCATATACTTTGTTAGATGAATACTTTATTAATGTAAATGACTACAATTTATAACTTATGTTTCTTATTAAATTTTTTCACATTTCCAGGTTAGCCAGTTATTGAAGCACCATGGTGACCCCACGGCGGAAAACAACGCTTACAAAACACCCCTCGACTTGGCCTGCGAGTTCGGGAGAGTCAAGGTACGACACTACAAAAACAACGCTACAAAAACTAGCACAAATGATCACAGATGCGTGCGTTTTCTTCTTGTTTTGTCACAGAAGATGCCACACTGAGACATGCACACCAGTCATAGTCTTAAAACATCTACCTCCCACCCTGATGATTTTTCGGCAAAAAACAGTGGGAAATTATTTGAATATAACCATGATAACTGCGGGACCGCCTTTTAAGTCGCTAATAGTTGCAAAAATTCCTCCCAGGGGTTCCATATTCATGCATGATTACGATGATTCAACTTGACAGTTAGTTTGCTTCTGTTAATTTTGCTGCCTCGTCATGCTGTGTCTGTGTAATAATAAGGTAATATACCGACAAAGAATAATTTTTTTCGCTCCTTGTTAGTGGCAGTTAGACTACATAGTGGGTACATCATATTGCATCTTGGTTTGCTGTTCATTGGCTTATTGCCCAATTATGGTTGCCATCAAATAAACAAGTTGTCTGGTTGTGAACAAAGGAATCACTCAGCCAAGTAAACAATTGCCACAATCAGTCTAAATATTTCTTTAACCTCTGACCTCAAATTTCACATAAGAAACTAAAACTCAAATTTTGAGCCGATGTTCCTGCATCTTGGAGGAATCTTCACTTTGAAATCAATGTCAGTTATATCTGGAATTCAATTTCCAATTAGTAAATGCACAAATGGATAATAGTATAACAGCATGAGATGTAGGTTAATTCATTCAAAAACTCATTTTTAAAAAAAGCAGTAGGCAGCACTGGTGAAAAGTGTTTTCTTTGGTGGGAATTTGAAAGTGAAAGTGCAAGGTTGCCCAGACAATGAGTTGAGCATAAATTGAATAGGTGTAATATTTATGTAGGCCAATCAACCCGATGAGGTTATTTATGGAAGTCCGTTAACACCGGAATGCAGATTCACATACATTGTACATGTAATGGTAAATAAAGGTTCAGACAGGGTTACACTGCATAACTATGAATTGTCTTTGAAAATTTTGGCTGGGTTCTCAGAGCTTTATGGACTTATTGTGTACATGTCCTGGAATTGGCAGCATTATTTGTAGACATGTGTGCATTATGTACATTCAAGAATTAAAATTTTGAGTATGTTCAAGAGTATCAGGTCTGTGATATGTCAGGTAATCAAGATGTTACAGATAGATACTTGGTTAAACATTATACTCGACATCATATACATCTCAAATTTTCTTGACTGTGCATGTACCCATCATGGGTACAATAGTTCCCTGGCAATCGTAGATACAATAATGCACCTGTGGTATTACAGGTGGTATCCACTAAGGTGAAAATATATGATATGTTTGATCTGTATCAAATCTCATACATCATGTACTCGATCATGTTATGTTGGGTTTAGGTGTTCTGGATTCACAAATTTTACAAACAACCCTTTCCACAACATGCAGGGGGCTTCATACCGGATCAAGTTTTATGAGGAGTTCTCGAAATTTATTGGATGGTGATCCCTTTGGTCTGTGGTCTGGCTAATGTACAATAACAGGCAATATGCCAAGTTTATGTATTTCGATTGAGGTGGTTCATAGGGTCATTGCTTCAAGGTGTAAACTTAGTCAAATCCAGGTCTGAGGTTACTGTTCTTGTGATTTAAAGTTTAAAATACTGATTGGTGGAAGGTATTCCCAATATCAGGAAATTTAGGTTTAATATCCAAACCATGGGCAGACTCCTGTTTGAATGGCCCATTGATGGCTGGGAATATTATCTCGGTGGTCAGTGTTTATTGTGGGATCTCACATTGTAAAACTATGCCACAGACCTTTTGGAACATGCTTATCATAAAGCACTTTAAAAGTCTGGTTTCCAATGAAATTTTCATGACTGAAAGAATGATGTCTTTTTCCAGGCCATAAGTTTCAATGCTATCACCCTGACTTTGTGAGAATGCACATGATATTACCTGGATCAGTGTAACCAGCTCAGCACTGGATTATAAACCAGTGGGGTTCTTGCTTTCCAAGAATTATCCCCTTGAAGTTTGAACCCAACAACGCCACATGTAACCAGCAAAAAGTCAAGGGTGAGTCAGCCACACCTGAAAAGTGCAAGTCTTCATGAGAAAAAAATTCGGCAAAAATATTGGATTATGTTATCGTCATCATCAGGGCGGCAGTGGAACAGGAAAATAAATGCTGAAATGAAAGACACCTTTCCTTCAAGTCTGCTCCCTACATGCATTCTGCAGTTCTTCGTGTGTATTCCATATGCCACCATGCGGTTTCTCAGTGTCCTTTTAAACTCTTCTTTCTTTTCGTACATGGCCCCAGGCTTATGTGGGAATTATGACCACATGGGATGGCAATATTTTGATCCCAGTTGCCCCTGTCTGGATCTATTAGTAGTGCCGATTGCTGACTACACCAGCTAAATATACACACAGTGCATGTTTGCGCGTGCGAGATGCATGGAGACGCTGGCGGCAATTTTACTGAAGCCATGGGAAGAGTAAGGGATACAGGGTGTTCAGAAAGGAAGTGGTCGTTATTGGTTGAGTTTAACACCTTGAAGAGAGAAATGCATGAACAATGAAGTCAGCTTTGTTGTGAATTCGGCTATCTCTGGATACACAGTGTGCAGTTTCTCCTTTGTGTGGTCAGGGGATATAACTCCAATGTGATGACTAAAACAATGCAAATGAGGATTATTATATTAGGATAATATAACTATCAACATTGTGTTCAGTTTTCAGGAAATATGGATAAATAAAATTGTGAACCTTTGTGCAGGTTATGCAATTGTGAGTATTGACTTATCTTTATTATGTCTATAACTAGCTCTATCTAAAATTTGTTATTAATGATGTTGATATAATACAAAAGGGATCAAACTTTTTATGATGTTATCATGCAAAATGAAGAAAATCCTTGCTCATCAGTTTTAAAACTCATCGAATCAATTAACATGATTAATTAGGTGAAATTTGACTGAAAACACAATCTTGTCAGCCTTGACTCTTGCCATTATGAGATCTGTTTTCCAAGCAAGACCTGCCTGTGAGATTTGAACAGCTGACTGACATTAATGAAAGCTAAAAACTTCCAAACAGCCATGTGATATCAGTATGATTGATTATTAACTGGCCAGAATATCTGGATGATGTTTTTGACTTACTTATTGCCTCCAACAGCTGCTAATCTCTGACCTAGGTCAAGGCCTAATAGATACATTTACTTGCTCAAGGCAACCCCTCTCACCCCCCCCCCCACACACACACACACACTATCTCTCCTGTCCATTCCTTGATTCCATTCCAACTATTTAATAACCTTTCAACAAACTGTTGGGGTGGATGCTGGGGAGTTTGGAGGTGTCCAGACAAACCCATCCAGATAACTGGGCCAGTAACCTTTCTGTTTACACCTTGCACATGTTCCCTGATTACAGGTGAATTGTGTGTGTGGGAGGGGGGGGGGGTCAGGAAACCCACTGATATCAGCAGGGTATCTATCCCCCAACCATGATGTGGAATATTGGTCTCTTGAGATCCAAGGGAATTTTGGGGGAGTCCTACTCCATTTGGAACATGCATTCCGTAGGAGTATTGGTCTGAATGCAGGTGGATACAATGTCATGTATGTGGGAGATTTCATGTTGGGATCAATTTGTTATGGGCTCATAATATTTCGATGGAAAATATGAAATTCACAACTGAATATGATGTTGCAAACTTGTTTGGATACATTTTGCTGTATATTTGATATCACACAAAAAATGCAATACAGGCATAAATAGAGGTGAGTTCAGACCATCCAATTTTGGGATATTAGATCTAACTTTTATCCTATTTTATAGTATCATGACTGCACTATGTTCTGTCAAAAAACCTTCGCTACAATGTACTTTTCAGCTGAGAACTACTAGAGATGTGAAACATGCAAGATTTCATGATTTTTGACATTTTCGTTATGTGCTCTTAGAATTTTTTGACAAATTCTATCATGTTTATCCGTCATCATCTCCATCATATTGATCAGGGAGAACCACTTGAACTCAGAATTACTGCATCGTCATCTTCCAGTCAGGGAACTTGAAACAAAGTCACTGGTCTAGCTGTGTCCAGCACGTAAACCCTTGAATATTTGCACATTCAGAATTCCTGAAGTTTCTCAACAGAATTAAAGGAACAGAGCATAGATTGGTTAGCTAGTGGACTGCAATCAAAATGGCAATCGAAACATAATTTTGTTTGAAAACCTATACCTTGTATTCAGCAATAACCTTAAACAAGAATGTTACAGTTTTACGGAAGATTTCCAGGGGTACCAATAACACCAATAACTATACTATTGGCCAGACTATGGAGCTTACAGAGCCAGACAGACAGTAACAGGCCCTGATTTATGAGGTGGCCAATGCCCTTCACACCTTCTACCTCTCCCCATACACAATCCCCCCTGCTACTCAGTGCCAGGATCCATGGAATCCTGGATCTCTTGAACTAATTGACCGCAACCAAACAAACTTCCCCAGGCGATTGAAGAGTGAAGACAGGACAGCAAACAAAGACAAAACAGGGAAATCCCATAACAAAACTTGCATCCGAGGGACTTTGCGCACCCAAATGAGAGGGGAGGGAAGATTTGGGAACGTAAAGAAGGGAGAAATCCTGGAAGAGTTTTCCAAGAAGTGAGAAGGACTGCTGCCTATTGACTGTCTTCAAGACGGATGTATTGGATTGTCCAGGGGAAAAAAACTTGGGGATTGGGGATAGTGTGAATGTCTTACATGATTGTATTGTGGAGGGGGGAGGGGTTCATCTGTAACCCATGTAAACTGTTGCCATAGAAATGTAGATTTATGGAGCACTAGAAATATACTACATAGTACTCCTTGACCATATACTAGTACTCCTTGACCATGTTGACTAGATTTTCAAACATGTCATCGTTTCTGTTTTGGTGTGTGTGTAAGAATAAAAAGTGTGGTTGTTATATGCATATCAAAATATATTGCGATCTTGCAATTCAAATTTAAAAATGAACAAAAATGAATTGAATCATTTTAATGGCTGGTGTGCATATATAATTGCCATTTTAATTCTGCACGGGACATATGAAAAACAAACATGGAATAATAAACCTTCTAACACGAGAACCCTCTAGAAATCAAAGTCTGACAAATTATGTGAAAATAGCTCTGAAGTTCACTAAACCTGAATGCATGAAAATAAATTTGTTGTTGTGACTTGACGCAGGTGGTGGAGCTGTTGGTCAAGAGTAACCAGTGTAACGGCTTACTGCTGGGCAGTCCTCAGGACGACATGGCCGACAACAACCGCAGCACCTGTCTACATCTCGCCGCCAGGAACGGACACAGCAACATCATCAAGTACGAGCCATACTTGTGTTCATTGAGTAACCATGGTAACAATAATTGATATCTCATGACAGAGAGCCATATAAGATGATTTTATGCTCATGGATAATTTCAGAAATACACAACGAGATTATGTATTTTTGATAATATGCTTGAAATCAGTTTATGGAAAAAAACCTGTAAACTATGCATGCTTTCTGTAAAATAAGCCGTTAAGCACATGTATGCGAAGTGCGTAATTCACATTAAAATGAAATTAGGTACATTATAACTTCAACGAATGCTAGAAAATACACCTGGAGGACACCTCACTGATGAATATTAATTGACATCTGCCACAAACAGTGCTCAGCTGTCATAACTACTCCAGCTACAATAATTCATGGGAGATGTAGAAATCCAGTGTTGTTTTGAAGATCCAGTTGTATTAGTCATGCTCCAGGGTTTGTGGGAAAGAAAACAAGAAGAAAAATATACATGTATTATTGTGTATATGGGGCACTATATATTTGTTTACATATACATGTATACACATACATATACATGTATAAACAATGTGTCTTCCAATCAATATATGAATAGTCATAATTCAAGGACTATTATGTACAAAGAAAGCCATTCTCGAAAATTAGTGAAGGAATAGTCAGAAAAGTAGTGACGTGTATGCATGAAATTTAAAATTACAAGGCATGTTTTGTTTCTGAACCAGTCCTGTAATACATCAATCTCATTCTAAGGCAAAACCTAGCTTTCCATTTGTCAAACAAAAGCCCAGCATGATGTAATTTTCTCACATCTATAATTATTGTTGTCTAGAGTTTTTCCCTTGTATGATGTAATTGGAAGTGACGTTCTTCTACCATGTGAAAAAAGCGCACATGTTCCGAACATTTCAATGCCATTAATTTGCTTTCGAGCAAAAGCGTTAAAAACATCCTTCTGAAATTTCGAGACCCTTTCAGGGTTCAGAGTGGAAACAATTGTTCCAATTAGAATTGATTTTTTAAATGCTGGGGTTTTTTTCCTGAAAAACTAAATTTGATATCTGGGCAATGCATCAAGTTGTGTCATATTTCATTGTAATGGGAGATGCATGTGACGGCCTGATCATTTTGTGCGGGGGAAATTTGTAATCAATCATAGATTTGTCTTGTGTTTTGTTTGAAAAATGTCAAAATTTTGACCTGTTGGAATCATGGAATTCAACATTTTCCAAAATCAAATTTTCATTCACAAAAAAAAGAACACGATATGGAACTTTCCGAGCACAGCCCTGGTCATTATGTTGTTGATGCACAGCTCTGGTCATTATGTTGTTGATGCATGTATTTCATTCCAATAAATAGACTTCTTTTACTGTAATAAATTAATGTACTTCAATGAATGTGATAGGGGAATGTGTTATAATGAGTGGCAATTAATCATTGCATTATTCTGTGAGATCAAGTCCATTTCCCCGCCCCTGACTGTTCCTCTTCACAGCACATAGAGCCTAGCCTTTAATATTCTATTCATCAAAGTCGAAAATCTACCTTTGGAAAGTCGGACTTGCCCAAAGCATTTGATACAGTAAGATGTTGTCCTTGCCTCTCCGTCATACTCCATCAAAAGCTCTTGGGTAGGCGTAGCATCTTTCTTCAGGGTCTAACCTTGGCCCCTGTGAGGTTATTCGTGTTTGCATTATTATACACGCACACCAGTTACTGCTTGACGAGTTACAAAATGAGCGATGTCATTTTTCTACAACTGTGAAAGGTCCCCAAAGGCAGAGCTAGCTGTTTTATTGTGTTCGGAGATGGGTGGGAGAATATTTCGTGTGTTTTGAAGATGGAAGGCAGCCAACACTCGAGGTTGACTTTGACTCACAGAATCATGTCTAGGCCATGTGCATAAATGGAACTAAAGCAAAAGATATCAGGAAAAAAAGAATAAAAATTTAATTGAAAAATACCTAACAGCGAATTCATAAACATGCTTTCACCTTTTGAATTGTTCTCAGCGAAGGGTGGTTTCTAAGATGAAAACACCAGTAGCACACAAAATTTATGCAAGACAAGCATGATATATTTATATGCCATAGACCGTGCTTGGAGATTTTACAATGGAGCAGATGAAAGATACCCAGAGGAGAACTCAGAAAGCTCTTCACAAACAAACTGGAGATACACGGCTGTATTCAGTCTATTGTCCACAGAGTGAAAGATGACACGCTCAAGCAGTATACAGTATACATCTTGTACAGCAGTCTAGAGCACGTACATGCATAATGTGTGTATACACTATTCATTATAACTTTTATAAATAGACCACTGCATGTACATCAAGCCTTTAGGTACACCCACCCCCTGCTTCTTCTAGAAAGTGTTCTTTTCTCACTAAGTCCTACTTGAATTGAGCCCCTTGCGAAATGGGATTTGAACAAAATTTGAAAGACTCTACACTTTTCAGCTAGTGGTTTTCCGGTAATTAGAACTTGGCATCTCTATTTCCGTTGAAGACGTATTGCCGTTTCGCCGAGGTGCATGCATGTTTTTGATGTTCACTCAAGTTGCTTGAATGCAAACATGATTACCATAGCCGAGTCTTAGGTACTGGGAGTTAAAAATGAGTTTGAATTGTTTTTAAACGTCAATTTTGGAATTAGAGCTGCTGAAAGTTTGGAATACATCTATTAGTTACAGATGCGGACGCACATTCCACGTGGGAAATAGAGCGCACGCCGGGCGCATATCCGCAACACAAATATTAATTCCTAGCGCATGATCAAGAGGGAATTAAAACGGGTGTTTTCTCGTGTTTTTGTTGTAGATTATTACTGCAGGCAGGAATTGACATCAACAGGCAGACCTTACAGGGAACTTGTCTACATGAGGCAGCACTCTTCGGAAAAATTGAAGTCGTTCGCCTACTTCTAAATGTAAGTATTTGATTTTCTATATAATATATCAATGTTTGGTGCATTTTAAAGTACATTGTATTTTGGTAAAATACGGTCTGTATGAAAGTTATGAAAGTTGCGTCAAATAAAAAAATAAATTCTCTATCATTTACTTTGTATCAATCATTCTCGTCGAACCTTATTAATGATGTCTTAAATTGTGTCAATTTTGAAACTTGAACAAAATACAAGAAAATTGTCGTGAATTATCGTAAGGTAACCTATTGTATTATACATGTTTGTGACAAGCATCCACACATGAACTAAGCTACTCCAGGCTGTCTATATAATACCTAATAGGTACCCATGTGTACCTCACACCCCTGTCGTGCACCCAAACCTTGTTTGTCCCCAGTCAACCGCCAAGGCTGATACCAAGATTTTATCACAGATAATTGGCATCTACTAGCGTTTTCCCGCCTGTTTTCATGGTTTGAGAGTCATTGTTTCAGCTTGTGTGGGTGGTTATAACAATAGGGTAAGCTGTGGTAGATGTTAGTACTATATGCAGGAAGTCGCATTGTATATAGCTCAGAATAATAGCTTATTGTTCTTGGTAATAGATGGTTATCGTTTTGAAGGCAATTTTTGAGCCATAAACATGAAAAATATGTTCACTAAAATTGTAGGGGTGTTGGCTGTTGATTAGAGGTACCTGTATGCCTTTGATGGAAACATGCATTTAGAGAAACAAAAAAGAGAAGAATTGTATTTCATTTATTCAGTGAAATTTATTCAATTAATATCCTTAGTGATTTGAAAATGATCGACTAAACGTTAAATTGTTTCCCTTGATTGTCTGCATATTTCATTTGCTGAAAATTAGTTTGCACCGACTGACAGTGCCATTCAATCTATCTCTCAGATAGAATGGTGAATATTAGACTCAGGCCTGCAGCTCCATTGTATTACTGTAATTTGGGTTTCGCACAAACGTTAGTCACAAAATCTCTCCTATTCAAAACAACCCGGGCCCACGTTTTCATGACCATGGGAAAGCGTTGTTATAACAGTGAGCTGAAAGAAAAAAAAAATAGCGGCACCCCATCATTGGGGGCCGGAGTGGGAGAGAGAAAGATACGGAGAAAAATTATTAAAAATAATCACAAGAAAACACGAGAGATACCCAATGCATCTGGCAATGTCTATATCTTGGATATTGGCCACACATGCAGATCTTACTGGGACTGTTTTGTTGATATTTTTATCGTAGTCGGATCATACAGCACCCTGCCGCCATTACCTATTTAGTTTATGACCGGTGTTGTGTGTGTGGACCTTGTGAGGACGGACCGTGGCTGGCCACAACTGTTGGCCTCTAGGGACCCATGTAATATATGAAATATGATTTGGATCCTCAGGTCTCTAATAATATACACTTTATGAGGGAGACAGGGAGAGCCTAAACACTGAAGAAGACTTTTATATATTATTATTCGCCGTGGGATCCATTCCTGGATCTGTGCTGAAAAGTTCTGGACGGAAACTTCTGATCGTAATATCTGGCGAGCTTGTGAGGTTGCCTGCACTTACCAAGCTTATACATTACATGTAACTGGATATAAAACCAGGATAAAGTCCATGATACCGTGAACAGCAAAACTGCCAGGTGCAGTTCAAAATTCATGGTGACTTTTTAGTAGGTGTTTGCACTTTACACCCGAAAATTCTGGATAAACTCATTTGTGAATTGAAGTGCGTTGAATTGATGGACGGATTCGGAACATCCAGTTTCCAATACAGGACATGTATTGGGGTGCTTTCAATGGATATATAACAGCATTTTGTGTGTCATAAGACCACGGAATAAAAACAAAACTCAGAAAATTATTTGGCCATGAAGACTAAAGGACTACCTCCTGTACAGAGACAGAAGGTATCGTATTAGAAAATTAATAGTATGCTTTGTTATAACATTATCAGTGTCGAGTTTATCATGTAATCCTTAGATATAAATATAGGTTCCGCAGGTTTCGGAATCGAAATATTGAATATACACTTAATTATAAAAAGTATGATAAATTGACATTTAGACCAGTACATGAAGGCCAGATTTTTCTGTGATCTGTGCTAGGCACATTTGTATCATTTCACGTCAGTGGAAGTTTCGAAGAGTCTTAAATCAAACTTAAATTTGCTGGCTTTCTTTGTTATAGTTTTTTTTTACAGATAATGGCTGGCTAACAAGAACAAAAATTAAAAATTGGCAGCTCTTGGGTAATAGCCTTGAAAGGTACACCTTTGATAAGATACAAACTTTGGGCCCGAACACTCTCCTCGACATTTATCGTTGCGATATCTGTTGATAAGTTGGAGCCAGAAGTGATTCAGGTTTCAAACAAGTTAGGATAAGAGTTGCAATTGGAAGAATGAATTCAGACACTGAATGACTTGAGTGTTTGATACTAATTACAAGTTGAATTGTAGCCACATAAACATGATTAAGAAGTTTGACTTGGATTCTTTGTCATAATTTCCAACATAATTATCATCCAAAGCATTTGGTTTCTGGTATGGTGAACCTTGTGTGTTATTATCATTCAAACTATTACAATTATGTGTGAACTCTGAGTATTACATAATCATTGATTATTGAGCTAGGATTTGTATCAACACAGACAAATCCAATCAATTAATCACAATTATTTTCTCATCTAACCATTTATCTATTTGTCGTATTGCCAAAAATAGCACAACATTTATTCATAGCAGGACCCTGAATATCCTCTGTTAAATGTTGTCGTTTGTATACAATAACCTCACCGGACTGATGTACAAAACGGCATTGGCCTGTGAAGGACCACTGCCAAATATTCAATCTAACTTAGTCAACATGTCAGCAGAATTTGGCAAAGCACCAATCAGATGTAACAGTCACCTGGGCTATTAATGGTCGCATATGTCACCCCCTTTAGTACCCTTCCCCCCATGACCCCCCACTCTATTGTAGGTGACACGGCAATTGAAGTCGCATCTGATTCGTCTCAGGGGGTTGTAAAAAGCTATGCTTTCAAAGGAAGCAGCATTGATGTCAACAAATGTTCAGCGTAAGAGGTCAATTTGGACCTGCCGATCGTTCTCATTCGATTCCAAAAGGACCTTGGAAGTATGTCTCACGCATGAGTGATTTTTCGTTCACGGTCAAGTAAAATATAACACTGTGCACTGACAAAAAGAAAACAATTTCCATGGGCACACGTAGGGAGTTCGGTGCTTTTGAATTGGCCGCCTACTGACAAAGTGAGGACTGAATTTGAAAAGAAGACATATATCTGAAGATAGCCACTATATTTGCGGAATCTGCATAGGCATGCATATGTATGTGAAATATAATACATCTGAATGAATTGTATTATGAGGGAATATGATATTGACCATCTATGTGTGTAACAAGCGAAAGAAATGTGCGATTGTGTCGCGGTGATGATGACGGCATGCGGAATGAACGAATGAATAGTCCACTCCTGGTAATATTTGTGGATATTAGTTCGAGCGACTGAGTCGGGCAAACAACAGCGGGACGATTGTGCGTGTGTGTGACTGTCGTCGCAAATTGGGATATCTCGGCCACGTTTCATGAGGATTGACTGTAGTCGGTTGTAGTTTTCTGGGTCTCGATCCACTCTGGGTTGACTAGGCCAGCACTACACACACAGGGCATTCATAGAGCAGGCACGAAAGTTTGGCGAGGCGTGGAAATGAGGATGATGTAACGGCTGTGGACGCTTGTCGCACATGCAAACAAAAAATTCCTGATTTCTTCTTGAGAATGCTGAAAGGAGCAGTGTGGTCCATTGGATATTGCCATAGTAACACGTGTTTCTCCCCAAGTTGTCCCACTTCGGAGAAAAAATTTGGATATCTAGCAAATTGCGACCAAACTGGGAACCGTCACGATTATTAGCTAAATAGGAGGAATTTCCACCATCAGTTGCTGAGGCAAAACTGACAACTGGGAGATAAGGATAATGTCGTTAATATGAGTTAGAATAGGAGATGCTACTCACTCAGATGTTTCTGAGTTATCATCGGTTCTGCCCCCCCCCCCCCCCACCCCACCCCAGCCCTCCCAGAGATAGGGGCCACCTGTCATGTGGTGAAGATTAATTGATAATGCAAGGTTTGGTTAGGGACATGATTCATGCATGTTTTCCTATTTGTGTGACAAACGAGCAAAGGGCCATGTGACAAGTGTCTCTATTTGTGACTATTTTTGCATGTAAAGGTATAGCTGTCCTCAACTTCAGCGTAAAAATATGGACGGTTCTGCCTGATGGAATCACAGATGAACTACTCAAGATACGATCTTCATTAACACTGTGGAGTGTGGATATGAGGATTGATTGATATGAACAAGCTTGGATAAAATGTTGTGCCAGTTCAAAAGTTAAAGTGCAGCATCTGCTATGCCAGAGCACGACAAGCCACCTGGGAGATCACTCGAAATTAAGCATTTTCCCCGTCAAATTGGATAATATTTGTCCTCTGGATTACGCACTTGAAACATCCATGGACCAGCGTGGCCATGCATTGAGTGCGCCTCGACATCAAAAGTTGGAATATCAAAACGTGAAGTATCACACCAAGGATTATACTCTCGTCACATGCAATCAAGCCATCAACAACGTATGAGTTGACAAGATCCCAGCAGAAAAAAACGGAGAGAAAAATCTGTCGGTGGCCCACCCCAAAGATCGACCTGCCCCACACAGAAGACTGTCTGCACCTGTATTTGTGTCGATTCTAAGGGTGTTTATCTCTTTTTTTCTCCAGTCTGGGGTGGACGTTAACAAAACCAACTCCTACGACCAGACAGCCCTCGATATTGTCAATAAATTCACGGGAAATCGAGCGGCAAAAGAGCTCAAACAGCTACTGAAAGGTAAGTGCCAATGCGCTATTGTATAGCCGATTTTCCGTGCCTAATTTCTGTGCCAGATGTAAAGTTTAAAAGAATTTCTTTATGATCGTTAATATTTCTGTATTTACCCCCTGCTATGGAATTTTCGGTCCAGCTATGAAGCTCGCAGAGACATCGATCGTTTGAATAAATATTATTCATATGTCTGAGCAAGTTGAAGTGTTCATTGTCATCACCATCAATTTGCATAAAAATCTGAAAATGACAAAGATCTTCGTTGAATTCTTCTCTTGGTGAGTTTGGTGCAAAACAGTCACTAAATTGTGCATATACTTTGTAGATATTTCTGTAACCTATGATCAGCTGATAAAAACTCTTAACAGGGTAAACATGATAAACTTTCAATGTGGCAGAAATACATAAAGTTATGTATTTCTGAATGTAGGGAATAAATGGGCTATCATTTTCATCATCTACATGTACATGTATGCATGAAATAATATGAAGTTTTACATTTATAAAACTGTACCTCTTTCAGAATATCCACTAAAATTTACAGCTGTGTACTTTGGAAGTGTGCCCAAAATGATAAAGCAGTGTTACATGTGTTCAGTCACAGACATCCATAATATAACGATAATTTGATGAGCTCGTCATAATGTTCCTATGCAGTCCGCACCAGTGTACAATCATAATGCACCAATGTGCCAGCCACCACTGTTCCAGTTCTAACTTGCAGGTGTTAACATCCAGTAGGTCGATGCCCCTGATGCAAGCCTTCCACACATAAACCAGGGTGTCGCCTGTGTGGTATACTCTGTATAGAAAGGCAGATCTGTTCATGAATAGGGCTCACTCGGAAATCCACTGACACACTTATTGTGACATAACACGTGCCCAGTCTATACGATATGAAATGCGTACTTTCTAAGGAGGTGCAGTTGGCATAAAGGTGGTCCCAGTTGGGGGGTGGCAAGGGGGGGGGGGGGGGGGTGGAAGTGATTGAGTCTGGTAAGACTCTCTACAAGTAAAAGAGAGTTGTGATTCTACCATATTAATGTGTAGATGAAAAATATCAATAACATGATGTGATATTCCTGCATAAAATATTACTACGATATCAATTGCTGTATTTATTCAGGTATTCCCCCAGGGTATATGCCTCGCAAAGCTGTTCATCAGATTGCATTGTGGGATACATATAAATGGGATGAAATTGATAAACTTCCAATTTGCGTCATTCAGTTTTCAATTATCGTCATCTCATTTTAAAAAAAAACATGTGAATTTATCGAC
The DNA here is from genome assembly GCA_949152475.1 of Terebella lapidaria. NCBI lineage: Eukaryota > Metazoa > Annelida > Polychaeta > Terebellida > Terebellidae > Terebella > Terebella lapidaria. The sequence goes on along the minus strand of OX424555.1, from coordinate 62,408,710 downwards.
TCACGCCTGCTAACCAGTCCACATGACATTTTAAACATTCAAACGTACTCGTGCAGTACATCTGTACCAGATTTTTTCCTGTGAACTTTACAACTGACGTAAATAATGCTGAGTTTGCAAATGTTAATGACATAGTCATTGATTCTTCGCACCCATGTTGTTGAGCTGATTGTATGAATAAATGCCAGACAGTGTGTGACCAGGCAGGTCACTTTCAACCCTGTGCAACAACTCTAACCTAGTGACCATTTGGACTGTTAGCTTGGAAAATTGACGAAAAAAAACCCTCATGAACCTTTGAATTTGGTGCAGGGGTGAAGGGGTCTTTTTTGTGAAATACGGTACCAATGATGGGGTTAAAACATATATTCAGAAATAAGAGTATGTATTCCTGATATAGTTTTATTGCACGCTATAAAGCTTCTTGAAGGACATTGCTGTATTTTCATGACATCAAATATTAATATGGATAGGAGTATCTCTGCCTTCCACACTTTTGATTGAGGCTGGTAAGACTCTCTACGAGTAAAATCGAGTTGTGATTCTACCATATTAATGTGTAGATGAAAAATATCAATAACATGGTGTGATATTCCTATATTGCTACGATATATCAATTCCTGTATTTATTCAGGTATTCCCCCAGGGTATATGCCTCGCAAAGCTGTTCATCAGATTGCATTGTGGGATACATATAAATGGGATGAAATTGATAAACTTCTAATTTGCGTCATTCAGTTAGTTTTCAATTATCGTCATCTCAGTTGAAAAAAAAAATGTGAATTTATCGACTTACGGCCTGCTAACCAGTCCACATGACATTTATAAACATTCAAAATGTACTCATGCAGTACATCTGTACCAGATTTTTTCCTGTGAACTTTATAACGGATGTAAATAATGCTGAGTTTGCAAATGTTAATGACATAGTCATTGATTCTTCGCACCCATGTTGTCGAGCTGATTGTATGAATAAATGCCAGACAGTGTGTGACCAGGCAGGTCACTTTCAACCTTGTGCAACAACTCTAACCTAGTGACCATTTGGACTGTTAGCTTGAAAAATTGAAGAAGAAAAACCCTCATGAACTTTTGAATTTGGTGCAGGGGTGAAGGGGTCTTTTTTTGTAAAATACGGTACCAATGATGGGGTTAAAACATATATTCAGAAATAAGAGTATGTATTTCTGATATAGTTTTATTGCACGCTATAAAGCTTCTTGAAGGACATTGCTGTATTTTCATGACATCAAATATTAATATGGATAGGAGTATCTCTGCCTTCCACACTTTTGCATATATATATATATATATATGTATATTTATATCTGCTGTAAATTATATTACACAATAAACCTTCTTGGGTGGTCATATCTCATGTGCCACCATAAAATCCAAACCCATATAAAGTGATTAATTATTGAAAGATACGAAAATGATTCCCACTTCCATATTCGTAGGGAGGGACCTCGGGCAAAGTCCTATTTTCAGTGGGTTCCCCAGAAACCTAGCACATAATAGGACAAGGAAACTGTGCCAGACTTTGGAGAGCTATTCTTGCCTGGGAGATTAGGCCATGGAAATTATGCCCATGTGGCTGAAGCTGGTGGGAAGGCAATCTAGGTGACTGGTATGGAAGAACCTTTAGGGAATGTCCGCAAGAGGTGTCATGTTTCGTCTTATCCTGCTTGTGGGTCAGACGGCATGAATAAGCTTTAGAAACACGATGCCATGTGTGACGGAATAATTTACCCGAAAAGCATCTTTTCAACATGATTGGTATCCAGTTTGGTTGTTATTAAATTAGTCATAATGAATTCGTTAATGAGGTAATGATAACCTTGATGCACATAATTTTGACTCTGGAGACTAAATATAAATTACTCAATAATAATATGCACTTACATATTCATGATGCTTGAATGACTGAGTAATTTTAGTGTTCTCCCCAGGAAAACAATGGATTCTATTCAGTCAGTTATAAATTGGTGATCATGCAAATGTTGTGTTACCCTCCTCAAAATAAACTGTCTGGTGTCCGATCTCTGATAGGTCATAAACCAGTTGACTCTGATTGGATTCAATGGACTGCAAAACTTTCCGCCACAAAAACATGACCGCCATAAATTGATCTGCGTTATTGTCTCTGATCAGGCGACATTGTCATTCAGTGACGATTTTACTTCACGGAAGGTGATCAAAAGCGTGTGAAGATCAATGAATCTCTATTGACCCATGCCGGACAGATATCATCAAAAGTCTCCAGATTTGAAGCCGAAAACGTGAGTTATGGAATGGGGGTTTACGGAAATGAAACTGTAGTTTTCAACACATCGTGTGTTGAATTGGTAGGCTGGCTAGTGATAGAGAAATATCAATAATATTGTTTCAAATGAATCTCAGTTCTTCAAATGTATATTATCATACAGTGTATCATAGCGTTACGTGATTGTGTGCATGTTGTGCATGTTGCATCATCAGTGGAACTATCCGAATTGTATAAATATGTTGGAAAAAATTCACTTCCATCTGAAAAAAAAATTGACATCATTTGTAACAGCACTCAATATCACAAAAAATTACATATGAATCAATATGATTTTCTGACGCAACTATCGAAATTGGGCTGTTGCCATAAAAACTATGACGTTTTACAAATTCAGCTTACGCACAGACCGGCATAATCCATAGGTTATTGTAAATTTGTAGTATTTTTTGATAGCATTTCTTTTCAATACGCCTATGCATGTGCGCAGGCATGTTGATATTATCAGGCTTTGAAGTATTGAGTGTCTCTGAAGCAGGCCTGAGTGGGTTGTAACACTGGCCAGATACTCATCAGGGTCTATTGTCCTCATCAATAGATAAAGGAATGAAGCCATCTCATCACAATGCTGGAGTACTATATAGGAACAGTCTTAAATATGGATACAATCTCACAATGTACATTCAAGTTGTGGCATTAACAGCCATACATAAAATTATGTGTAATTCTCATCGTAAGGAGACAAACCATCGGAACGAGGGATGCCACATCTCATCACACAGGTAGAAATTTTAGAAAAAATGGGCACCACTTTTGCGATTTTCTGTCTTCCAATTGAAATACACCAAAGTTAATGTGAAGGTCTCAGTGTTGAGGTTGTTTCTGGTCAAGTTGGTGATCTTCGGTACACATTTTATTTTGTTGGCTTCAATTTCCATCGCTTTCTTCATGTTGAAATTTCTTCTAAACAGTTGTGTCTTTATGGAGCACCTTATTTGTTAAGGCATTTCGGCAGAAATGCCTTTATGGTTTTAGCAGAATTTTTTTTTTTTTTTTTTTTTTTTTTTTTTTTTTTTTTTTCTTCCGCCACTTTTGGTTTCCGGACGATAACTTTAGATTGCCTTGACGGATCCTTGTCAAATTTTCACCGCAAGTCAGAAATGATATGAGGAAGAACCCTATTCTTTTTGAGCCGGATCGGAGGTCCGTGAGGTCCGTGAGGATGAAATCAAGGCTAATTTTAAGACTTGGTTTCCGGACGATAACTGGAAAAATATTTATGCAATAGTTGCAGAACTCTGCATGGAGGTTCATATGCCACCAGGGAAGAACCCTATTGATTTTGGGATCGATCCGTCAAACGACCTTTGACCTAGAGGTCAAAATAATTTTTTGCTGATTCATCCTTGAGGCTTCCTGCATATCTCGGAAACCGTGCGTCGTAGAGCGAAACGGACGTTATTTTCGGACTCGTCGCCCTAGACAAACATCTCTAGGGTGTACTTTTTTTTTTGATCCGGCTCCGAGGTCCGTGAGGTCCGTGAGGATGAAATCGAGGAACTTGGTTTCCGGACGATAACTCAAAAAATATTCAGGCAATAGTTGCAGAATTTTGCACGGAGGTTTATATATCACCAGGGAAGAACCCTATTGATTTTGGGATCGATACCTCAAACGACCTTTGACCTAGAGGTCGAAATAATTTTTTGCTGAGTCATCCTTGATTCATCCTGCATATCTCGGAAACGGTGCGTCGTAGAGCGAAACGGACGTTATTTTCGGACTCGTCGCACTAGACAAACATGTCTAAGGGGTATTATGGATGAACTTTGACCTTGACCCGAAATTTTTTTGCAGAGTCGGCATTTTTCGTTTTCGTCGATATCTCGGAAACGGTGCGTCGTAGAGCGAAACGGACGTTATTTTCGGACTCGTCGCACTAGACAAACATGTCTAAGGGGTATTATGGATGAACTTTGACCTTGACCCGAAATTTTTTTGCAGAGTCGGCATTTTTCGTTTTCGTCAATATCTCGGAAACGGTGCGTCGTAGAGCGAAACGGACGTTATTTTCGGACTCGTCGCACTAGACTAACATGTCTACGGGGAATTATTGATGAACTTTGACCTTGACCCGAAATTTTTTTGCCGAGTCGGCATTTTTCGTTTTCGTCGATATCTCGGAAACGGTGCGTCGTAGAGCGAAACGGACGTTATTTTCGGACTCGTCGCACTAGACAAACATGTCTAAGGGGAATTATGGATGAACTTTGACCTTGACCCGAAATTTTTTTGCCGAGTCGGCATTTTTCGTTTTCGTCGATATCTCGGAAACGGTGCGTCGTAGAGCGAAACGGACGTTATTTTCGGACTCGTCGCACTAGACAAACATGTCTAAGGGGTTTTATTGATGAACTTTGACCTTGACCCGAAATTTTTTTGCCGAGTCGGCATTTTTCGTTTTCGTCGTTATCTCGGAAACGGTGCGTCGTAGAGCGAAACGGACGTTATTTTCGGACTCGTCGCACTAGACAAACATGTCTAAGGGGTATTATGGATGAACTTTGACCTTGACCCGAAATTTTTTTGCCGAGTCGGCATTTTTCGTTTTCGTCGATATCTCGGAAACGGTGCGTCGTAGAGCGAAACGGACGTTATTTTCGGACTCGTCGCACTAGACAAACATGTCTAAGGGGTATTATGGATGAACTTTGACCTTGACCCGAAATTTTTTTGCCGAGTCGGCATTTTTCGTTTTCGTCGATATCTCGGAAACGGTGCGTCGTAGAGCGAAACGGACGTTATTTTCGGACTCGTCGCACTAGACAAACATGTCTAAGGGGTATTATGGATGAACTTTGACCTTGACTCGAAATTTTTTTGCCGAGTCGGCATTTTTCGTTTTCGTCGATATCTCGGAAACGGTGCGTCGTAGAGCGAAACGGACGTTATTTTCGGACTCGTCGCACTAGACAAACATGTCTAAGGGGTATTATGGATGAACTTTGACCTTGACCCGAAATTTTTTTGCCGAGTCGGCATTTTTCGTTTTCGTCGATATCTCGGAAACGGTGCGTCGTAGAGCGAAACGGACGTTACTTTCGGACTCGTCGCCCTAGACAAACATGTCTAAGGGGTATTATGGATTAACTTTGACCTTGACCCGAAATTTGTCGACATTTTTCATTTTCGTCGATATCTAGTATTATAAATTATTCATCACACCGAAATGCCTCCAAGGCATCTTTAGGCCTTGACGTCTAGTTATTGTTGCTTTAATATTGTCTGTATTGAAACATAAGAAGCATATAGGATTGATATCCTATTCATATAAAGTCTCAGTACTGGGACACATGTACTCCGATGTACTGATGTCCAGTAAAATGTCTTGCCAATTGTTCAGAGCAAATTAACCTACAAGAAATATGACAGGCCCGTGCAATATGTGCACTGGCTAGATGCATTCAATATATTTATAAAACTTGAGAAACTTTTTTATTGTCTGGCTCATCAGGTTCTGCCTCAGACTAATTCCTGCCATAGAATGTCGTAAAACGGTTGCAAAATTTGCAGCGCATGGCAACAGCAACCTGACAGCAACTCCGAGAATGTGGAGCAAAACTTCATGCGCAGATTTTGTCATTTACTTCGGGGAAAGATCGCTGCCCAGCGAGTGGGTGATGTTTACATGTACCTGGGGAAATCATCCCGAATGATGATCTATCGATCGGGGCCGTGATCCAGGCAGGAATCTGAGTGATCCAGGATGTGGAGTCACCCACGATGTTCATCGTGGCGCACCTGAAATTAATCTGGACCGCGATGGAATCCCGGATCAAACGTTGAGTCATCAGACAGGGCAGGGACCTCATGAAGTTGCCGATCGAGGGAGAGGGAAAAAAATTATTATTTGGTAGATTGGGTTTTTCCCATCGCTTTATAGTGCTGCGTGTATAAGCTCTGTACCCTATGAGATTTAGCCAGGTGTGTTTCGGATTCCATGTTGACCATATGGCCACCCAATGTTTGGTGAGGCACTGCATGGTTGTCACTTGATCTCTGGGAAGTCCCATTATGACAATGAGCGCTATCGAAATGATGGGCAGTCAGTATGTCGCAGATAAGCCGAGCTCGTTTGTGTTAATCGAAAAAACATTGCCGACATAATTCATAAAAGTGCTCATTATTGCTACCATTCTATTGTCGCAGTGGCCAGACTTGGCACGTGTCTTGGAAAACACTATAAATAAAACCAGGAGAACCTGATAAGCCTGGACTTTGTTTTTGAATACAATCAGGTTTTCTCCAAAAACTTGGCACAGTCTCTATTTATATAAAAGGAAGTGTCATGGATTGAAGTTTTTCATCACAATGAAGCATTTTGAAGCAGTATGGATACTCGTGTCTACTTGAGGAGCGTAAACTGTCAAAAATCATCACCTTTCCCAGGAACAGTTTCAATGGATCGTCACATGAATTTCATTTTAATCTGAGGAACCTACTCTACCGGTACATGTAAAAAGCTTGAGTCAAGAGGATTATTTACCTGCTGACAGCTGTCAATGATGTGATTGATGGACAAGCACAAACACAGGTACAATAGTTATGATCCTGTGGGAACAGAGTAATTGTAGTCAGGACGGATACTAATTGTTCATGGAATGTAGAAGATAGGGGCATTGACAGCTCTTTGTGATTATGTAACGAGGTGTAAATATTAGCGGAATGGATAATTTCGTTCAGTCTGAGGGCTGATGGACTAACATCAGCACCACTCTACAGGACGTTACATCAGAACTTGACACGGTGAAGAGTGTCAACTGGCGAGGATGCTGATGACGAGCGCAACACTCGGCGGTAATTGTTTTATGGCCGCTCTGTGACAGCGTAAATATTGTAGACTCTGCGGTGGCTCCGTGATGGCATAAAACGATGCAAGATGAATTGTCACCTTGGGACTTCGGTCTCCTTGGAGTCACTGAACCTTACCGTTAGTTAGTTAATGGGACCAGCCCATAGACAATGGAATCTTTGTATTTCATGTTTTTGCTTGGGCAACTTAGGACACCTTCACATTTTTCATTCTGGGGACAAGATTTTGTTACGGTTTTGCACTTGTTTTTCCGCTGTGTTTGCCAGCGATGCGAAGATGATTTAGGCCTGGTGCCACATGTGTCGGATGTGGCAGAGATGCTTGGATGCCCCTGGCCTGCCTCACAGCTGGGGGCACCAAGTAATAGGGGCTCCGCTTACGGCAGGGTAGGCACCCCACAAAATAATAGTCTTCCATTCAAAGCCTTTCAGTGGCTCAAGCACCTGGTCAAATTACGTGATGATTACATTTTGTCTGGCACAGCATGTGGACGTCACTAAAGGGTCCACAGATCAATTTAATTTGGGGGATTGTCAGACAATGTTGTCTTCCTTTGCATCTATAACTCAGTAGGGTGGAACAAGACAAGACGGGGCAGACTCTTGCGGAATCACGAGCCAACCATAGGTGGTATATCAGGTGAACGCTGCTTGAATATGTTCAACGAATTCCACAAAAGGACAGCTCCCCCTGGCAAAAGTAATTAGCAGGGAAGTGCCAAATTACAGGCTTTGGCATGCTTGCTCCCTCTATGTAACTCGTGTAATGGATACAGACAATATCCTGCAGGACGGATGCTTCAGCAGCTACTGGGACAGGGACATTGCCGCAGAGCGTGAATCAACAAACTCCCGGAAACCACTGAGTGAGAACTGACAACGTCCTAGGTAGCCGCACCTATACGGTAGCAGGACAATGCTTGGAATCCTCTCGACAACTGCCAGTCCAGGTATACTGCATTACACAATAGCCTTTCCATAAATGGTAACGAGATTGGCGCCACAATAGGTATTCCATAACTCTGTCAAGAGTGGGAACCGTGTGGCGTCTCGTGTGTAGTAGAGGAGAGGTGTCGCTTGTGCCTCAGGCCTCCTGCTTCTACTGTTTGCGGTCTGCCCACTATCGGGGAACGTTTGTCCTAGGTATTGTCCAAGCGGCTCGTGGATAGAGCAGCCTGGATCCTGATCGCTTCACAATGGCCAATCACACTGGGTATTGATCCGCTGAGTTTATCTAAGAGATCAATAGCCGTAGATCAATCTCATCGTGGGTATACGGCAAATACAACAAATCAGAAGTTCTGTTCCAGCACGCTATTACCTTACTGGAGGGGAAATAGTGTAGTAAAAAATTGTGCGGATTGCTTTTGTTCTCGCCGTGGCAGACAGGATGTTTTGCGGAAATTACATGCATTGGAGTAATATATTACGGCTGCTGCCAATACCTTCACTTGCTCAATTTGCAAAAATACAGAATCATAGAGGTATACTTTCTTTTTCCAATGATTTTCCTTACATGTCTGAGTAAATGGCAGTTGTTGGAATTTATTTGGTGAGTTTGTCGAGGGAAGTCAACCAGCGTCTTGGAGTTCATGTGAAAAGGTGATTTGATTCATTGCTTTGGAACAGGAACTGCTTAGGTACCTATGTTGGCATGCTACAATGCCACTTGGTATCAAAGTAAAATTTTAGAAAAAGTATCATATAATAGAGGAGGGCAAGGAAGGCATCCATCATTCTCAGGTGAGAACGAGGATGCCAATAACAAGATGTGTGATTGGATTGGAATTTGAATACATATAACAGCCTGGATATATCACATAGCCTCACAGGAATACAGATATTCTCCCATGGTGGTATTGATGTCTACAGAAGATTCACGGATGTCTATGTCATGTATATCATGGGTTTCCTGGACCCGGATGAGCAAGGATTTGTCATCAGCATTGATAGCTTCTGGAATCTTAACACTTGAAGCACTGCTTGGAATCTCGCAGCTTCCAGATATCGGTAATAGAAAGACGCAAGAATAATGCTCAGCCAATAGACTTGCACTTTACATTTCAGTAACCGTGGGCCCATTACTTGAAATTGTCAGCAGTTAGCGGAAATGCAATTAAGTGGGTTGGACCCTGGAGAAGGAGTGAGATAATGTGTGATGGCTTGTAATCGGCCCACAGAAAATCTTCCCATGAAGCCAGCACATGTACATGTGTATAATCACAACTGCGAAGTGGCAAAAACTTCATGGACTTGCGTCACATTTGCGTCAGGTCATAGCAGGGGGAAGTTTGCTGGAAATGATAATGTTGTATACTGGATCATGTGGAAGAGTTAGTGCCTTGGCTTGACATAAATATGTTTGCGAGTACATTGTCAAAACATCAGGGTTATCGCGTAGATGTATCAACATACAAACGTGTCTGGATATTGTCAAAAAACAAACCAGTGTATAGGAATATAGATACACGATGATTGACTGGGAGTCAGAAAGTACTTGTAGGCATGTAATATTGTTTGTAACACTGATTTACCTGCGACTCAAGTTGAGTAGGTAATGTTGTTACATGGTTAACATTTAAATTTTGAATGTTGATGTCTCAGCCAGAATCTCAGTTGATGAATAGTTTTAAGGAGGAACAATTCAGTGACCAGGTGGTGGTCAGCTGATCTGGGAGCCATCAGAGGTCTGTTTCTGTGACTATGACCCCCTGCTGTTCTACTCGAATGTTCAGTTACCCTCGTCCAAGGCTGCCAATGAGCTTTATCCCATATTGCACCCCAGGGTTCTCAGTAGCTAAGGAAGTCACTCAACCACATAGTTGTCCATCATTGCCCTCCTTCCTTCCTTGGGCACCATGCATTCCCCAGTCATTACCTCAGGGTACCCTGTGAAACTAAACATTAGCTGAGATCCATGAAGTGGAGCTGCAGGTACCCACCAGTGATGTACATGTAGGTGTAATACCTTCCTGGAACCCTGCCCACTCGGATCAATATCCAGATCGTAGCCTGGAATCCCCCAGCACTGACTTCTGGGAAGTCTGCCAAGGTTCAGCGAGATGTTGATGTGGGACTCTGGAGCAGGCCACGGCCGGTACCCTTAAAAATACTCCCACGTGGAGGTCAACGATGAAAACATTCCCAGAAGCAACTGCCTGTTTACTTTGTTTTTCCCAAACGGTAATCAAGGAATTGTTCCCCCCCCCCCTCCCCTATCACTTGATAAAGTTAAGAGTTGGGTTATGTTTTGGTGTTTCGATTTACAGTTCAAGCTCGGAGGTTTCAAAAGTTGCTCGCAGGTCGGAGTGTAGAGTATTCGGATCCTTGTTCATGTTACAGAAGGCTGGACCCTTGGGATTGTTATCAAGGTGACGTGAGTGTCTTCTCCATGGACGTGGTTACATGTATTTCTTCAAGGGAAGGACCTTGAATTGGCTGGTGGTTTGCACCTAAGTAGGTCTTCGGCAAGATAATGCGAAACTTCCTACTTTTGTGGGTCTATTGATGATGTTAGTCTTTGGCTTCCTGCTTTTGGATTTTGGAGTTTAAAACATTCAGGGAAATACCCGTTTTACTTGAAACTTGAAAATTTCCTCAATGTTTATCTTCCTAACGAATGTAAAATTAAGTTTAATGACATAGCATTTAGCAAGTGAAAAGCAATTATCGTGGATTGCTCCTGTTTGTTTACGAGTTTGCCGGAACAATCAGTGAATTGTTTGTAATGTATTTAAGGGAGGAAATGGGGAGTCTATGCACAAGTCTGATGTCGTTTTATATCAGACGGATGTAATCATGAAATGTGCTGCATATCCATTATCCAACCATGTCTCACTTTTTGTGACCCACCTGTATCTGCAGGCAGGCAAGACATGAAATGCCACAAAAACAATGAGTGAGGAACTAGCTGATTTACCATATCTAGTCTGCATACCGCTGGTCGATGATCTAGATGTGAGAGACTCTTTGCCTCGCCTGAAAGCCAACGCCGGTATTGTCCGTGAGGTGTGACACTGATCACCATGGTGACAGTGCAGGTCGCCACGGTAACCACATCTAAGCCAGAACATCGTCCTCTCTCTATCAGGATGCAAGCCGAGCAATTATAGACTCTCAAAGTTGTCGGGAACCGTGGTCAAAAACAATCATCGCGATTGGAAATCGATAACCAATGACATTAAAAGGAGACACTGGAAATAGACCTATGACATCATGATTGGATGTTTACAGTGTGGATTATCATTGGAGTGTTATCACGGGTCGACTATACGCCCTGCTCAAACACCTGGCCAAGAATAACGCATTTATCATATTGTCTCAATCTGCAAAACGGGAAATAAATCTTGGTGACACATTCCTCTACTGACAGTGACAAAAGTGACAATGGATTTGTTTTGTTGTACACCGACCAAGTCCAGAAAAGCAAAGTATCAAACAGGTGAGTCAAATTGAGCACAAAGTTTGTTTTGAAAGACATAAAAAATCCAAGTATTAACAAGTATTAGTTCACTAAAAATTTTGGGTTGTAATGACTTGAAATAAATTTGTAGCTTCAAATAATCATATAGGATATGAACAGACATGTAAATTTCTCTGCTTGAAATATACATGTATCTCTCAACCTTCAATTTAACTCAACCGTATTGTCTATTGGATTACCCTGGCTCTCAATTACAGTGGGACCATGCACTGGTTTATTTTGTCCAAGTACTTCAAAATCTTCCTCAGACTAGTTCATCATAATCATTGTATTCTCACTTGGCATAAAATCTGAACTGGTACAGAAGTTTTCCATGTTATCATGAGTACCCTAGTGCATTGTCATAACTTTGAAAACTTGGAAATAAAGACAAATTTGGTGCAGTTTTTACAGTATGACTACCATTGCAAAATGTGATTGTGTCTGCATGGAAACCATAAAACACATGGAAAACTGTGATTTAATTGTGATTGCAGTAATGCAATAGTTCAAGTTGTCCTGGTACCCGTAATAATATGGTTGGTAACGTTAGTAGACTTGTTTCACAGTTCTACAGGAAAGTGGTTGTATGGTGGGTCAAACCAATTTTTCGGGGGTAAAAATTGGCCCTAAAATTACAATTTGAAGTGAATTCCCGTGTTCACCATTATTCTAATTTTAAATCTGTTAGACAGGAAATAGTTTTACATGTAGCATGAGTATCTCACACTCAAAGTACAAATTCCTTGTGCAGGATAATTAAGATGATTCAACCTTGTTTTGATCTGATTATATCCGGAAAAAAGGTAATAATTTGATGTGCTCATTCAACTGAAACATTCAGAACTTAACAATCATCAAGAACATTGTACCCATGAATACCTAAACTTCGAACACTTCAACTTGCTCGTTTGTCATTTTTTGTACGCCTTTGCCTTGCCGCAAATTCCAACTTGAATTTTTCCGTTGGCACACTCGTCCTTATTAGAAGATTCTGAGTCTGCAAGAGACACGTAATTAATCCCACTAACGAGTTCTCAATTTTTCACATGATATTTTTTTTACAGAAGCAAGCTATGTGGTGCAAGGCCGCGCCATAAAGGACTACATCCCGACGATGCACGACCCGAACCACATCACGCTGAAGGAGGGCGACGTCCTCACGGTGAGTGTCGAGGGAGTGTCAGATACACTGAGAGTTGCTACAAGGTCTCGGCCAGCAAGGGTGGGATTAAAAAATAAAACTTTTTTTTTTTAAATGTAGGTTCAGGTTTAGTGGTAGGTCAGAATATGATGAAAAATTTGTTTTAGATAAAACGGCATGCATGCGATGATAGTGGTGTGTTCTGTGCTCAGTGAAAATGAAAAAAAAAACTTTGTTGGAGCTGCATGAACCAAGCAGTGGATAGAAAATGGTTGCATTATGATTGCCAGTAAAGCAAATATATCATAATGTTCCAGTTCACACCAAGTAACCTCCCATTGTAAATCAAGCAGTATGCACAGGATGAAATGTGATGGGGTTTATGATATAAGATCTCTTTAAATTTTCGCATTTCATATTACATTGAAAGTTTATGTATCATGCAGGCAGCAGGATTCATGTCGAAAGTTTATGACACCTGTACATGCTATATCATGTAGATGTATATCTATGAGTTCCTGCGAGCTTACAAAGTGGAAGTAGGCTGGGAAACGCTTTAAATAAATGAATAATGGCCAATTTATCAGATAAGCAACAAAACAAAGTGCTGAAGTTTTTGTTTGGTGAGGAGTGACAAATTGATTCCGAAATTCATCGCCCCCACGGCTCTTTGCTAAATATCTGGTGAATCTTTTTAAATATTATAATCTTATCTCCGACTTGTAGAATACATGAGGCTATGCATCATGATAAGTTGCATCTCGTTCCTTCTCAGTGATTCTCATCCATAAACAAATTTTTTAGCTATAGACCCTTCAAAGTGTCGGTGGATTTTCATCATGCGTTCAAATTTACTTTATTGCGATAGCTTTTCTGTGGGCACTTCTTCAAATAGTCTAATGCCCGTACATCGATATCGTTGAACTTCTCAAGCATACACCATAAATATTATATAACCTGGCAATGTTTTTAGCGATTCTGCATTATTTGTCTGGCGAGGTAACAACCAAGGAAGCAGTATCGGACTACAACATCATGTAAATAAATCATGGACACAATTACACGTGCCAAATATAAATATGGCACATAATCAACTGCCTTGAGAGCAGGGGCCACTGTTTCCCCACCCATTGCATATTTTCGAGCATAATATCTTAGTCATAAAGCTCAACACCGGCAATAAACAAGATGATAGAAACTATCGCCATGCCGTACACGTGTCTCACCGCAGCATCGTTAGTTTTTCAACAGACGCCCCCGAAACAAAAACAGATATATCTAGCTGAGTTAAGGTATTTGGTGTCGAGTCGAACATAGGGAAATTTGGACAATTGTTGTGGTTTCAAGGCAAGAGGCCATTCACCAGCCCACATCATCTGTCAGGAGTGTGCCAGATTGTCCGGACAAAAGTTCCGTGAACACTCGCGGAGACCGCAGTGAGACATCCCGCTGTCTCCCAGCATGCAATGCTGCAACAAGCACCTCGTTCACGTTACGTTTCGGTGGAAAACCTACACATGCATAGAACACAATCACAACTGTTCATGATGTAAAAGAAAGCTTCACAAGGAAAAGAACATCTTTGCCTCAAAGATATTGCTTGTTTTCCACATGATAAACACTCGAGGTCTTCCTGAAGAAAATCACTTCGGTTTTTGATGGTTTATTGCTTGGAGCTACGGAGTCGTACACTTGACTTCGTAGAGTGTAGCGATTTCTCAGGAACTGTCATTGACTTAGACTGTCACACCATGGCAAGGTTTTGTTATTGATGAAAGCAACAATTGACACCTGAGGATAACTGGGGGAGCACAACGACGAGGAGAATTCTTTAAATTGGAAAATTCGGAGCAAGTCTCAGGAAGGCTTCTAACCATCACCGCCCACGGCTCACAAAACTTGTTTTCGATACATGACGTGTGGCAGTAAACTTGAGGATCTTCGTATGATATTGAATTACAGCAAAGAAATACTAGAAGTTACTGCACTGATTGTTACTTTGTTGCGGTTTGTTTCTGTTTACCGAGGAACTAGGCACGTAAGACCCACAAACATAAACTGGGTGGATCACGGACTGTCTGTCACACGATCTTGAAGATAACGTAAGCCTTGCCTGGACCGAGATCAGACGTCAAATCTCGCCGCCCGTGTCAAAACACCTTATAGAGAGAACAGTGTCAGTGGGATTTAAATCTTGATCTCCACTTGTTGTGACAATCATCTCTTATACAGAGTTGTCCGTAACCATGACGATCAGATACGGCAAGTTACTGTAGGATCCCATTTGAGCGACTTGCCTAACTTGAGGGTCATTCTCTCCTACGTCTTTTTGCAACATGATGTGACAGATTACACCAAGGTCCGAGACTCTACCTGTACCTAGATCTAGGTATCGCCTGTCTGATACACGTCCAGCACAGATAAACATTGTACAGGTATTAGTCGGTCTCCTGAAGGCGATCAGAGTCACTTTAAGAGATGCTGTGAAGTTCCACGTTTGTCAGTGGAGAGAGAGACCATAAGCCGCTGTAATCCTGTCGGCCTCGGCGAGAGTTACCGCTAGGTTTACTCCGTGCCCTGGCAACATCTGGTCAACCCACTTCTCATTTCGCTCGATCTACGCACAGAGAAAAAACTGCCGTGCAAGCAAGCCAGCACAATATAGTGAGGACAAACGCAACCCAGAGCATGCGACTGCCAGCAGTGTATCGGTATTTACTGCATCGGGACAATGTAAGGTCATATCACGCGAGCGATCAGTAGGTGCCATACAGCGATTTTTGTTTGGAATTGGAACTGGATTGAAGCGTGTTGGAAAATGTTCGCAAACACGCAGGACACGAAGAGGAGTGGTTCCCGCAAGATCGGGAACTTTTTCCGCAAGATGTTTGGATGCTATGGCTTGAAGCCTAAGAAGGCCAAGGAAGCCTTCAGTATGGAGCAGGCTCCACTCTACAAAATACAGGTAGTGTAGTGTCCCCTATCAGTGAATTTTTTTTTTTTTGTGAAAAAATTAAGAGGTCTAGATTTCCATCTTATTAGTATATAATATTACATGTATGTGTATGAGGGTGGTCTCCTAGCAATATAAACTGGATATTGACGACACAGTGTTTTTTTTTTTTGACAAATCATGATAGAGTATACACACATCATGTACATCAAATAAATTTGATCATCTTACATGTATATGCATGTAACTCGTGTTACCAGTTACATTTACAGCTAGACTAATCTGTGTAAAATAAACTACATTGGAATATTAAGACATCATCTAATATACATGTATACAATACACAATCATGACTGTAATGGCAATTAGCTTCACATAAATTCTATTACTCCTGACTTGTCAATGAATTTAATCGATTTTACTGCTGCCAATTTCATGCATAGAAATGTGTGTGTTGGATTCCGTTACAAGTATTGACATTTTACAAGTTCTGCAAACATTTAATGATCTAGGTCACTACACCCACGATATATCGGCAATGATGAATATTTTAAGCCAACTGTTACACGTGGCGGCACTATGAACGTGGCTTTCGCGTTGCTGAACTGAATTTGTTTTTCACCAGCAGCTTGTTCATATTTATCAGTGGAAACAGTTGGATGTCAAATTAATTGTGCACAATTATGCTGCTGAGCAGAAAATCGATAGCCATTGTTGCCTTTCACCATATTCACATTTTTGTTTGATAACATTTCCATACATTTTAAATTAGCAGAAGTGTTCGCAGGCAAAACTTGAAGCTTTATTAACTTGAACAGTTGCCGGAGATGCATTATTGATGTGATGTATATTGCGGTAAACTGTTCAATTTGATCAGTGTCCATTGAGCTGTAAATAGCTTGAATGAATGGCCAGAACCATGTAAACCACTATTGATGTCCGCTATTTCGTTTTGAATGAATCATGCATCGAAACATTGCAGAGACATTTCCTCTGATTTAATCAAATTTATCCTACATTTTCCATGAAAAAAAAGTCCCAAATTTTCTCCAGAATTCCCCCCCCCCCCCCCCTGCATTCATGATTTATTTTTGCCATTTATCAAAACATGCAAATTCATGAAATCTCTGTTTCCTTCAACTTGAAGCATTGCCAACCGATGTCTCATGGAGCTATTTATTCAACTGATTCAGTTGCACTTTTGTGTTCCTGACAGGCTCCAGGATTTCCATGGAAATTTTATCAATATTACTGCTGAGAAAATCACATAAATTTCCGCAAGCATGCAGCATTTTATGCAAGTTCCAGCTGCTTCTGTCCTGATATGAATTGTTTGCATTTATCAGATTTAACAGTTGGTGGTTATTTCTGTGTTTGTCCAATTTATCTTGGGCGTGGATGTAACGGTTTATCTTTCTGGTTGATCCGCTGTCTTTTAATGGTTCCGTTTTCTGTTTCATTAATAATAAAATAATAATAATGTTGATAATTTTACGATGAATCGTGTGGCATTATATTTTTCTTTCTCTGTGAAGTTTTTGGGTGGGGCATGTTACACATCACTGATTTCAGACCACCCATGCTTGACCAAATGCTATACCATGTTAAAACTGAATACATTGTAACATTATGGCAGAACTTAATATATTTGAAGGTCATGGAACATTTTGTCTTATACCACAAGTCATTTGACCTTTGCTATACATGTGACATTTGACACTATTTGTCCAAGTATTTGTTAGCTATATGAATTTTGCCTATTTGACCAGTTTTATAGGCTAAGAAAAGGTCCTTGAATAAATATCGGGTCTTTAGGCAGTGGCTTTCTCCAGCTCATTTTTTGGCATTGACCTTTACTTAGTAACAATACACCTCAAATCCCTCTACTATGGAGTGGAGAGTTGTTTGATCTCCATGTGTAAGAATCAATAGAAAAAACTTGGCAAAATGGTTGTTTGGACTGAAATTCAATACCTTTTTGATTGAATCTATTTCAATTGAATTCACCATTGAAAATGTAGAATTGACTCTGTAATGTTTATTTGACCTACTTTCAAGCAAGTATCATATACAATTAGTATTCTGTTGTGTCTTCCATTAAATTCCAAATAATTTGATGTTTAAAAATATGAGGATTTTTGTTTACAAGATACAAAAGAAAATCATCCATGCGTCACTGGCCTTGCAGCCAATCGGTAGTGTTTATATTATTAATGGATATATGGAGTTACGTCATGTGGTCAAAGCGATATATGTACAATGAAAATTGGCAACATTTACAGTAAAAAAATGTGTGTGGGACTTTACTGAGGACTGTCTTAGTAATATTACATACTATGTATAGTGTATAACTGTTAGTATATGCATGCACTTCAAAATAAGCGCAATATTGTACATGTAACTGATTACGTATTAACAACTAGAATTTTCTCTTATGCAGACTTTTTGGTTTATATTAGGGAAATACTAACATTTTATTGCTTTAGAAGGAAAACAACAAAAGTATTTTCCATGTAGTCAGCAGACTGTTATTGTTGCAATGTTGTGTGGGTGTATACATCATGATCTATTAGACATAAACCACAAGAAATCATCGAATGCTCCAGTTCATTACTTAGTGGTTTATTTTGACACCAGAGGTAAAGGAGGAATTTTTTCCCCTACTTCCCTGTCATATTACGAACTGTGATATTCATTAGCAATCATTTTCTGCCACACAATAAATCCCACACTACGGAAATATCTCTTCGTATATTGTGCACATATTTTGTGATTATTGAGCAACCAAAAACGGCTGCCTTACATAAATCGAATTACGAGTCTATTGCATCGTGGGACGTTTGGTATTCGTGGCAAAAATAGTCTTGACTTCAAAGTAATGAAGTACATATTATCTTGGCTAAGCACAGTTTTGTATATTAATGGTCATGATGGTAAACATGGTAAAGATATTCACGGTAATAAAATAAATTTATATTTGAAAAGACTAACGGTAATTCTACCGATACCTGTATGGATAAAAAAATCTTCAAAATTCGTCGGTGAAAACGAAAAATTTGTAGTAATTGAAAGTGCATCACATCACTTTATCATCTACTCTGTTTATATATTGATGTATGCTGTATCGCCAGGTGTTGGAGCAGCACCCCAGCGGGATGTGGAAGGGATACATCTCGCGGGCGGACGGTCAGGTCACCAAGACAGGCTACTTCCCCGCGTCCGCAGTCGTACTCGTCGACTCACAGGGTAAGTTTGACTTTTAGGGGGGGGGGGGGGGGGGGGGGTGTTAAGGATCATTGCTATGGAGACTGATGTCCTGAGGGAATGTCTGACAACTGTTTTTGGTCAGTATATAAATAGCTTGTTGTACATGTATGAACCCTGATCGGTACTTAATTTGTGTATCTTACAAGATTAGTTTGCACTGAATGAGTGATTGCATGGTCGAGATACACACTATCGATGTGATGTATCTTGTATGTTTTAGGTATATCTCTGTTACATTTTCATCGTACATGTATGGATGAAATTCTATTGTTTCTTTTTTGTATGCAAATCATGCACAATTGACATGAGTCTCTACACTTTCAAGCATTCATACATCTCAGATATTTTTACCTGGCCAATTTTTTCCCCTTTACTGCAACATGTCACAGTCGTTATCGACTGAATTCCACACTGCATGATAAATCTGAACATGAATATGACAATCAGAATTGAGTACATTTGACACAATAAGCAATACATTAGTCATAATAGTTATGCTACTAACTACTCAATGCAAGGCAAGAGTTCACCAGAAACTAATAAAACAATCGCTGGTCCTAGTTAAGTGGTATTCTACGGAGATTAATCCTGTCCTTAGAAATCTATCAGTGACATCGGATGTAATTTGTCAACAGTTATCACTGTTGTCAAAAATATAATGATGTACAGAAAGATGCCCAATTTGAACAATATTGTTATGGCGATATAATATTCAGGATATTTCGCTAATAACGACCTTTTATATAAGCAATTTATCTTGCAGATAATAATTTTTCCAAAAAAAAAAAAGAATGAAAAAAGCCTTTGTGGGTGCTTGATGCTTCGGTAGCACTATCAATTTGCCAATGTTGGGAGATGGAGTGGTATTCAGACTTGAGTGGTGCAGCAAATTCTTGGAAATTTGAATGTGTGCTCATATTGAACATGAAATTCATATGTTGAAGTGCAATATCTTGACATGGTTTTTTTAGGAAAGTAAGTGGAATGAATTTAAAAGTTATGCAAAAACGTATTTGGTGGGAGGGAAAAGCTGATTAAATTGGGCCATCATTATTTCATCATGGTTGAAAAGAAAACCTTATGACAGAGCTGCACATCTGTAATTCATTACTAATGCGATCTCAACACTATCTGCGAACATATTGAAAAACACTAACTTTCTTGCCTTATTCACAGTACCATCACAAACAAATAGAAAATAATGTATGTAAAAATGTTATAATTGTTATGTATGAAATGACTTGCCACATGTTATTGTGCTTGATCAACTTTGGACAAAGTCTACAAAGTGATGGTTGATCAAGATTCATGTTGCATGCAAGAGCACACTCTAACTTACATGATACTTTCCTAGAAATCTTTATGTACATTATAAATGTTAATTAATCCACATTTCACTGTTTCATCAATAAACACTGTTTCTGTGTATAGTGCATGCCATGTATTTATGTCTTTCCTTTCCTGTTCTTTTTTCCCGCCCTGCCCTGCCCTGCCCCCACAAATACTGCTAACCCCTTGCCCACAAATTCCCCCCTCCACCTGTCGACTCTTAACCCCCCACCCCCCATACACAGCCCTGAAGACCCAGACCCCACAGCTCCAGTCCAATGGGACGGGGACACTCGGTCGCCGTGGGGGCCAGTACCCCCAGACCCCTGAGCACGTTGCCAAGCCGACCACCCTCTCCCCCACCCCCGGGGCCGGAGAAAACCCCTATGGCACTGTTGGGGCTGACGAGGCTTTCCCGCCACCCCCCTCCCCCCTTGCTGGCCCAAAAAATTTCAGCAGCACAGGTAATTTTATCTTTCAATATCTATGTTGTATTTTTCATGAAATTTAGAAGAAAAATCATTTGCAGTGATTAACTAACTCTAAGTGGTTAAGGGGATAACTTATTGGGCTTTTTTCCCGAAAATTGGTTTTGGGCGCATGATTTTTATAGAAATTGTATGTAGGAATTATTAGTTTACATCCTGATTTTAAGCCACTATTTTATTTGCATGCATTCTTGCCAGTACATTATGTATTGCATGGGGATTTAAGCTTTTCAGTAAACATGATAAACTTTATATTGATGTGCTTGTAACAAGTGTACTGAAATAATGTCACTTTAACTATATTGATAATACTTCCTATAATAACACAATCGTGTGCTATCTCGGGTCATGACGGGCAGTGCTTTTAAACTCTTGTCAAGACCTAACGGACTGCTCTATGATTATGGGCTACAATTGAACCAAACACGGTCGCATTATGATAGACATCTTGGGCAGAGTCAGTGGCAATCATAATGTTCTAGTCCTGACTGTACATGACAAGCTGGTATTACAATGGCAATGGTATGTTTCTGTACTTGCAGACTCGGACAGAGACAGCGGGATATCACCACAGCAGTCATACCCCAGTCAAACATTCTCACAAGTAAGTACAATCATCCAAACATATCTCATCTACATTGGATTTACCCGTTTGTGAAATGTTAAAGGTAAATGTATTTTGCTGCCGATTTTACTGCATACAAGTGGGTTTCCGAATAATAAAAAAATATTCATGAAAATTACCAGACAAATAACAATGACCTGTTCAAATCTTGACACTAAAAGAATACTGATACGAAGGCCTTTCGTATACTTTTCCTTTTCTTGGAAGCACTTTTAACTGTTACATTATACTGGATGCAAACCATCTGAAGTACATCTTTTCATCATGACATAGATACAATTTTTAGATCTTTGCCAAATTAGAAGAAAAAAATACGGTAGAAAAAGAATAAAAACTACGGAGAGAGGAACATGTTCCAATTGGTAATGTGATATCCGATGTCCAGCCAAATTTCCCGGCGTAGACATCGTGATAGAGCAGCTAGGAACCGTCGGTGGTTGTCTGTCGCCAGTAATTCCAGACATCTTCCATCACACTGTTTTGTCACAAACTGAGCATCGTTATTGGCCGAATGAACTAGAACAACGCAGACAGTGCCCAGTCGAGACAAACTGCGAGCGACAACTTTTTGACGAGATCTCTCGTTTGGCAGTAGTGAAAACTGGCACGACAAAAAAGTGGCTGTCACGCGATGATTTTTGTCCAGCGCACATGCACATCGTAAATGTTCTGTCATCGTATCCATAACTCGATTGATTTGTTGCGTTGTTTTGTGTGGGAGGGGCGAGGGAAGTTCAGACCTGGAAAAAAACGAGGAAAAGCTCCATTTGCTGCATGGATTCTTGTTTATGGGGGATATTCACCCCGTCTCGACAGTCATCCTGGCATTCGTCTCCCACTTGAGCAAGGGGAACGCTGACGAGAGATGACATCTTCATCAGAAAACCAATTAAACATCAACTACATGTAGATACAGACTGACAAAACACAAATTAATACGTAATCGAATAGCCGAATTGAAGGAGGAAAATTCCCAAACTGTACACTGTCATTAAACATTTATACATTTTTCTCTGGAAAGTCTGTTTTCAACATGGATACATGAAACCAGCAGCAACCATAATGTCTATTGCAAAGTAATAAACATAGCCAAGTGATTAAAATTATTGGATGCTCAAATGTAGGCCTAGTTAACTGACACTGGGGTACAGTGCATGGTGTCATGGTCACCAGCGGGCATGGTTACCAACTGAATATACATAAAATTCAGTCTTATATGGATCTTGTACAATGTATGTTATGCCCATCACAATAAAATGGCTGGGACTCCATAGACATGACAATGACATGGGCATACAACTTTGCCAGTGTATGAAGCATTACAAATATAGCCCAGGAAGCTGTCCCACCAACTCTCCACGATAGGTCCGATTGTCACAGAGCAGTTCCTACAAATATATGCCGTGAAAACTTGTCCCCGTGTGGGCCAAACACATGTAGCACATGTTTGCAGTTTGTGACTGTCAGGGGAGCAGTCTGATGGCTCCAGGCGAGTTGTTATCCTGTGTCTGGCATTTTTCCATCGAGAGCTTCCTGTTGCTAAATTCGTTTTCCCACAGCCCAAACCGCAAAACGATTTGTCGCTTGAGAATTAATTGGCTTTTGTGATCTGCGGTTGGAGGAGGAACTGTCCCGGTTATGAATTTGGAGCTATGACGATGGTGGCGTGTAGGGAAAAGATAAAGTGCACCGAGTTATGGCGAGTATTCCTGGGTACATGACATGTACTTCAGCCTTGGGATGCAGAAATGTCCTCAGAATGGCATGACTACGTCTTTCTAGCCCTGCCCGAAATAGAGGAAATAAGCCCAAATCCAGCATTACAAAAACTAAGAACATTGACTTTTTTCCTTTGAACAAAAAGAATGGAAAGCAACTCCCAAAAGTTGTTTCGGTGGGTGCTTGGCAGCCAAACAGAATTAGTGACTCGTGATCCAGTGGCTAGGGTCCCCGCTGCCCTGATCGAGGGAGCGGGGAGAACGGACGGACAGACGGACAGCTCGGGTTTAATTGATAAGTGGTGGAGAATCTAGCAGAGACATCACGGTTCAGGGCAGGTAGCCCACACGGACACCTCTTCAATCATCGTCTGTTCGACCCGCCTGCCATCCCCCGTTCTGCTGTCTCGTGGCGCCTGACATTTCTATCCTACTGTCACCCGCGACTTTTGGCCATTTGCTGTGGTACAAGTCTGCTGTAGGGTGTGTGCCGGGATCGAAAGTCGCCTGCCACAGCCAGAAACTGAAGCTTTATTTGCCCAGCAGAAATCGCCTCGTTTCATCCCACAAATAGAACATTGACCGATTGTGTAATCAGCCTGGGACCAGCTGAGTTATTGGGGTCATCCACGTCTGCTCACTGGCTATTAGGAAGTTTTTCTGGGCTGGGGGGAGGTGGAAAGGTGTGGGGGGTGTTATGACAATACATTTTGATCATTGAAGAGGAATTTTGGGATCAGAGTCTCAGCTTCTCAATGTGAGGCGCTGTGGGTGACAAATGCTCATAATCTCGACAGAGTTCAATTCACCCTGTCTGAAGATTGACCTGCCTTTCAGCTGATATTTCTTAGAAATGGCCAGAACTTCGACAATTTGGATGCACCGAATGTTCATGACAAAGTGTGATTGTGGATTGATCTGTATCATGCTCATTTGTGCCAATAGCTCAATTTGAAAGCCTTTATACCTTTATTTCACATAATGAACCTCATAATCATATAGATTCAATCCTGACATTTATGTGCAGAACTTCCCAGATAACAATTAGGTGCTAGAATTTCCCTTTCTACCCTCTCATCTTCAATTGCTGATATATAAGCCAACATTTTATAACATAATCAGAAAGATCTATGTTCATGGGAATTGTTCCTTGGAAATTCTCACCAGTCTCTTCCTAGAAACTTGATATTCCCAGAGAGATCCCTTGATTCATGACAGAGTACTTTTCAGATTCTGTAGTTTCATAGACATTCATAGGTAGTATCATAGATTAATTTCTGTTATTTGTAACAATAATATAATGGAATTCTACATGTGTGGTTGATGTGGTTCTATTATTCTTGCATCAAGCTCATGCTATAAACAATGATTTACTGTTGTTGGTGTATAACTATTACCAGAGTTGGTGTATTTTGATGGTTTATTATGACCACTGTATGTTTAAGATTCATACCACCCACCACTGGTCACTGAATACATCAATGGTCTTGATGGTTGGTGAGTGGCGACATTTATAAAACTACATCATGGTAAACTTGACAACTCTGTTTTTGCCTTTTTATCTCCTTTAAAATTTGATGCAATTTAGTTCAACTATTTTCTATATAGTCTGAGCGAACTGAAGGTTGATTATCTTACAGATTACATCCAGATAATTTAATTTCCGATGAAATTCTCACGCACAATGGAGGTATTTTGCTGAATAGATCCGAGGGGTCAAGATGGTCACTCGGTGGAGGTGAAGGCCAACTTCACACAATTGGCCACATCTTCGCAGTAGAAACGAAGAAAAACAGCCTCGTTATCTCTAAAAGCTACCCCTGCTGACTTCGTAATATGTAGTATCGTCAGAAAACCAATCCCTCCCCCTTCCCAACCACCACCTCCGAAACTATGCCCTGAACATACCAAACATCCCTGCCTTTAAGGGTATCACTTGCAAAGTCAGCCACAAAAGGCACAAAAATCAATAAAGTGGCCCATCTCCGTGGTCCCGATTCCCCAATGTTAAGAGGGGTTGCATAGTTTTTGCTTTCCGAGGGGAGTTTTACGGATTTGGTTACTTGGGGGACGGGAATCGTCAAGTAGGCAGTCGTTTTGTAATCGCTGATTATCTGCGAGCTCCACGGACGGCAGTTTGATGTCCTCCAAGATATCGTTGGTCGTAACTAATTGGTCCAGTTGGGCCCACATGTTGGACACTGGAGCAATAAAATTATGCATTTATGTCAAAGAAGTCAGTCCCCACATGTCATGATGTGCAAAACTGAGACATGTTGCCATTTCAAAGGCAAAAAATCTTTGTGTAATAGTTATATCAATCTTGCCGATCACAGACCAGAATTTTTAGGATTTTGCCTGGAATGCTTCTGAAGGTTTATATATAAACATATACCAATTTACAGTCAATCAACTCATAAAGGAGTAATTTTCAGTAATTTTTCGAGTATTTATGTCCTAAAAAGACCTTGGTGATTATACGACCCAATATACTAGTAACATGATAGAACATCTACTGATGTAGTCACTTGGGTAAGCATACTAAGAGGTATATTTTATGAACAGAAATTGCATGAATGAGGCAAAAATGAAAACATGGCAAGCACATAATTTGTTCCCCTTGGGCTGGCTACTGGAATCATTAGATGATAATTATTACATCTGGCAAGTTTCTACGCACACGCAATCATTCAAGACATGGAAACAATTCAGCTTGAATAAACATGATAAATGTCATGAAATGCCTCTGAATGTTTAATTCTCTCACGAATACTGGCCCAGTTCTGAGGAGAAAATAAACAAGCGCAGGAGTGAATGCAACGGCACGACGTCAGTACGCAGTTCTGTCAACTCTCCAAATATGGTCGACGGTTGAGCACCGCATAAAAACTGGAGTGTTTAATGGATTTATTTTACTGAAATTAGAAACCACTGCAAAGTTTGTGTGAGTCTAGTGGACTTGTGTTGTACTGGTAGATGTCCTTCTATTGCCAAAGTGTTCACTGCAATAGGGAATCAACATCAACCATGTTTCCAGTTGGATCTGCATTGTGCTGATGCTGGTCAGACAAACTAGGATTCATCATAGTGATTGGTCCGCAAACTTTCTCTTTCCCTTCGGTAGAAATAATCTGTTCACACTCATCTCAAACATATTTTTTTTAGGTGTCCCCCTGGAAATTTTGATTTGTAGCAACCGGTCTCCAGTTTCCCTGAAAGAACTCCATTGATTATCGGTCAGTTTCCTCGGCCGTGGAGCACAGAATAGCAAGCGACAGTCATCTAAAGATGTCGTCATAAAATGATAGGACCCTTCCATTTGCCAATCAGTCGACACCACTTCCAGAGAATCGTTGAGGATCTCCCGTCTTCTGTCCAACGATCGACCGACGAGAGCCGCTAGATCATCGCAACGCCTCAGGCGTAGTGCCGAGTAATGGCTCGGAAGGGAAATCCCCGTGTGAGGACAGATTTGAAGAAGAAAGCAACCCTAAACACTGTGTCATTTATCAGAAGATTATGTGAATTATGTCGTGGTGCCGGTAGTTTACTCGCCGTGATTTGATTAACGCAGATGAGTGGGCCTTAAGTACTGGTACTGGGCATTGATGTGTGGGGAAGGGCTTGTGATTTTACGAGCTTTGCTTTTGGACATCGAGCACTGGGTTGAACTGGGACATCCTTTGCAAAGATCCTTGGTAAAACCAGCTGATTACTACCAGAAAGCAGTATGTGTGAATGGCAGTATTTGTTTTTTGGTAGTCGCCAGTGAACAGAACAGGTGAAAATAATATTTGCTTCCAATGAGGGAAAGAAAACTCTGGTGTCGTTTTCTTCCAGCCTAAGTTGAACACGAAGACCACAGATATTGTGTGATGCTTGTTTAAATACACAAGCCGCTTCAACTGAAAAAAAAAAACTCTTATGGAGACGGAATGGAATCCTTCAGTCTGGAAGTGTTTTACAAACAGCTAGATCAGACACACTGTCCTTAATTATTCAGCAATGTTACTTAAATTTCCGTCAAAACATCTCCGCGAATGGATAATTAGTGGTGAAATAATCAAATAAAATCTGTTCTATTTTCATCCTGTTCCTAATAAGAGTACCATGCGTCTACATTTACTGTCATTACAAAGTAATAAATTTCATATATTTAGGGACGAGCTATATTTACAGAAAAACAGTGGGATCTTTTATGGTTACATTCCCTGCCCTCCCCCAAAGTGCAAAGCTGATATTCTTCTGCTTCCCAGAGATACAGAAGGCCCACACACAGCTGCCCAGTCTGTCCTAACTCTGTGTCCCTCACCAGGAATTACCATCGTATTGGACCCCATCCAGCCACTATAATTAAGTTGAGTCGTCCCCGTTAGGTCCTCTCCACTGATTGAATTTCATAAATAGGCCATCACTCGACAAGACGTTTTGTCTTCCTCCCACATGCTGTTTGGTTCTTGGTCTTTTCTCAGGTTAAAGATGAGCAGAGCTTTTGGAGAATCAAATGTCTAAAGCCCCTTAGGATAAAAGGAAAATGCCAAGGAAATCATCGTTCCTCTGGTTTGTGAATCTGTTTTATCTTCAAATTATTTATCTGTGGTTTTGATTGGTAGGCAGTCTCTAATAATAAATGTTGCAATATTATGTCATTGTGGACTGAGGCATGATCCCATGTGAATATCATATATATCTACTTTTGGCATTTACAATGCACTTTTCAACTTTACAATACATCACTTGTTTGTCTGCAGTTGACCAGGTTTAGTTTTGTCTTCATATTGCTAAGTGCTCACATAATACACCCTCTCTTCCTGTTTGCATGGTTTAAGTCCTGCTGTCAGAGTTCTTGATGTCTCGATGCCAACTGTATCACAAATAAAAGTATGGATAGATTATGCAATAACAATGAAGACTTTCCTTCCCCTGGCAAATTACATCGGGAACCCCCACGGTGCCAGCCAAAGGACTACAGCCGTGCCAGCGCAATTTGTCACATTGAATAAGGTCACCACGAGACTGGCGATCTTCCGTGTAACTCGAAGAAGTCACGCCATCAAGAGACCTTTTTGCATGCTCCTTCCGAAGACTTCCAGCTAAAATTAGATGTATTACGTCTAACCGTCTTGATTGCAAGTTGTATAATCTCCAGCGCAATTCAGTTATTGTACGATCAGTGTCACTGTAGGAGAATAGTTGGCACATGAATGTACATGTACAGGGTTCCACCCGTACGTTTAATCAAACGCCACACAGCAAACCTAATAAAACAAAAATCGGCAGTGGAAAGGAGGGACACCCGCTTACCGGGCAAATATCCCCTATATCTATCGCTCGGCCAGCCGTAAAAACTTAGGCGATTCTTTCCTGTGCGTCTCTCTCAGTTCGGTTTGTACCGCTGCTGCTGCTGGGGACTTCGAACAAAGATTGGCAATTGTCTATGGACTGGAGTGTTTTCCCCCACTGCCGCCACTATCTGGGATTGAGCAGCTATCTGCGGCGCTCCACGCTGGGGACCGAGGACCGACTGGCGCGGGGACAGGGGTGCACAGCACTGGGGCCGTGGACACGCCGCACACGGCGCTAACACAGCGGCAACGGGCTGGCCGACTCCATCCGCAAAACTATTGATCCTCCACAGAGTGTGACATCCCAGGACCCGGCAACTCGAGAAACTTGGGCCCCCGTATTGACACGTCTATGGCGTAGAAAGTGAAACGTTGCAGAACTTTACTTTCCCTGAGGGTGCCGCACCCGTAAAAAGTTGCCATGGATATTCTTGGATAATGTTTACGTTTGGGAATTAGCATCGTTATATGTGGCTGAATTTTTTTACTAGGTCACTGGATCTCAGATATTCTCGGACATGAAATATGGGAAAGATCCGCAAATGGACATGTCAAGTCACTTGGGATAAGAGCAATGGATAAACATCATTTGGATACTGTCTGTTAACCTCCAAGGGGGATAATGTCATGATGATGGCAAGGTTCCATTTGTCACCACTAACACGGATACAATAAAGATGTTGATGATTGTCGTCTGTTTCCCAATGTGGAGCTAGTCGTGGTATAGTCCTGTGATGTTAGATACCGCGGTGACGAGCCGCCGTCCCTTCCTTAGCTCGGAGGATCCCACTCACCCGCCAAGATTGAGCACTTCACCAATTGCACGAGTTTCTTGGTGGGTGGCGTGGTGTGCAAGCGGCTCTGGGGGGTAAGTGGCGTTGTCCTTCTCCAAGGAAAAGTGAAAAATTGGCGGAAGATCTCAAATGTAATGATATCTTGATATACCATTTATCATTGCATTTTACACTGAAACAAATAAATGTTCAGCATGGTCATGCTAAGTTGCTAACATTATCAGCTTTTTGAATCGGCACAATAAATATTCCTTTATGACTTCACAAATCTTATCAATATATCATCTTGACTGGATTTCCTGGGAGGTGGATAGAATGTTGACACCCATGTTTATTGACTGTCATACTGTTGTAACGTTACATTTGTAACTCAATCTTGTAGTAGACGTAAGTATCGGATCTTGGATGTATTCCAACACCCTTGTACCCTGCTGCCATGGATACATGTACGTCTTGATGCCACAGTAACTCCTTGGCAATGGCTCCCATGGTGACAGTTTGACCCTGGACCAAGCATAATGGCACTGCTCGGCCCCAAAACGAGTGGGTCAGTACAAACAAATAGGCTATCCCTGAGAATGAGGACGTAAAGAGCAGATTGATTGAATGCATTCCTGTCACGCACACCCAATCATTGGTGAAGAATTACTGATCCCGATCTGACGATATAAAAAGATTTCATGACATCCATCAAAATTGACCATTATTTAACACAAATGGTGAAAGGTATTCGAAGCTAATCAACTACTTAGTAACCAGTATTTGACGAACGGGCATATCTTGGACACCTGTCTACCACAGTAACTTTCGTACCGCACGACTATGCAATCACGATGGTCACCAAATAGATTTTCTTGACAATCTACTGCGTTGTTACTTTGTTAAATGCCTGGGGCTAGTTGACACAGATGCACTTACGGAAATAAAGCAAGAACTTTTGGTGGTACCTAGCACCCAAGTCCCCCCGAGACGGCACTCCATCTGCCGAGTGATCCAGCATCGGACGACATCTTTCTCTTCGTCTCGAGTCGACGACGGCAATCGATGCCTCCCCAATAAGTAGATACTAAAGCCTGCTAACTCAGTACAAACATACTTTCCGGTACGTTGAATTAGACATCGATTAGGCGCCTGCTCCACGGTGAGTACCGGCAGAAAGCAAGATTGGTTATGATGAGTCTATAGCGTAAAGATCCGACATCGAGCCGAGGTTTTGTTTGCTTGATTAAATCTCTACGGCTTGCAAGTCTTGCGACAGATTCATGTGGGTCGCTGGAAGGCTTCGTGAGTGAAATTGTCAGAAATATATTTGTTTTTGTGTGTGCTTTGGTTTACCTCAAGAGTGCACACCTGGGAGAGTAGATCATATTCAGCCACCTATTGCGTCTTGCAGGCGAGTTTTTTTATACAAATATTGCACGGATGCAAATATTTTCATTGGTATCGCATGATTTCCCAGTTGCACTATTTTGCAGAAACAGTGGCCTTGAATCAGGTGTGAACAATGTCTATCAGGATTAGATTCCATGCAATAAATGATAATCTACTGAAATTATTGACCAAGAAAAGGCTCTAATAACCATGAGAGATATGAACAGTATATGTGTCTATAGAGTCAATCATGCAGAAAAAAATCTTGTAAAACATGAAAGAGAAATTGAGCTTATAAAACTTGAAAAAATCATTGAGCCAGATTACTAATTTTGTCTCAATTTTTGTCGGAGAGGTAGATGAAGTTGAAGTGTAATGAACATTGCATACAAATCCCATGATGTTAGTTTTGTTAGCGGACGGAGTCCCTCGTTCAAGGCAGCTAGGAACCCTGGTCAACTTGACCATGTTCATGTGAGACTGGACAACGATGACAGGGTCAATAAACTACTTGAGCAAATCACTGGTGCTACGTACAAACAGATCCCATTGATGACTCTGGCTTTTTTGGAGGTCAGTAGGGGACAGGAGGACCACCAAACACAATCGCATCTCTCCATGCCGACCGAGGCCCATGTGCAAGGAGTTATTAGAATGAGAAGCGTCCTGGCCGTGCCTGTGACTCCGGTTCTATGTGTCCCTGTAGATGGTCACTTGGGCCGACCCAGGACGAGATTATATGACGGGGAATGTTCATATTCATTGGTCATCCATAAGTCAATTCCCGATCGATATTTATACGAAAATAGCAGGGTGAATCCGCTGTAGTGGCTGCATCTTCGTTGTTCACTTCCCCGCACGGAGTAACACGTAAACACGATCACGGAAATCACGCGGAATATCATACAGTTGACCGACCTTTTGTGCATTGGAAAGGAATATCTTTATGAAGATGAGACAACGTAAGTACAAAATGTTGTCCACGGGAATCAATAGTCTACAAGTCAGATTATCCGGATACGAGGCGGGAGATTTCTGGCTCCATGTTTATGACGCCAGGAGAGCTAGTGTGATCCTAGAACTCGACAGGGGTCAGTGGTAATGTGCAGGAGCTTCAACCAATCAAAGGGGATAAATCAAATCTGGCAGATCACTTTACTTCTGGGGTTATATATCGGTCATATTCCTGTCAAATATAGCCGAAGATCAATCCATATTAACCAGAATCACTGTTTTGATGAATTGGAAATTTGGAACAGTACAAGAGTAGAATATAAATCTAGAAATCGTACAATTTCTTGGGGGAATTTCTTCCACTTTTTGGATAAAACATAACACCAACAAAACACCATTTGCACATTTACAACATAGTCTAGTTTTTCAGAACATGGTGGTTCCACCGAACATGTAGAAGAACAGATAACCATGATATAAAACCGAACTAAAAATATGTAGTAAAGATCTGTTGTAATATTGCATTTCACTGCTGAGAATTTTGACAACTGTTGGCCAATTATGTCTTGATAATTGGCATTTCATGCGGACAAAACTTTGTCTTTACCGTACCCTGCTTACTGGCAATGCCAACTGTAATTTTACCAAGCTGTTTATAGGAAAAGTCTATTTCCAGGCTTGTTTCATGTGAGAGCGGAATGCGGCAATAACTCACACACACAGGAATAGGAAAAGCAAGCTAAAATATATTCAAACCATTACTATGATTAAGAGCTGTTCCATAATATTCAAGCTTCCTAAACTAAACATATCTGTAAATTATATATTTACGATAAGTTGATTGTTCAGCATGCCTTTGGTAATTATATTTTGATGAACATAAAGTTTATTCAGCTAAAACGTGACAAAATTTGCAATGATCTTGATGAAATTCCATCCAAGATATCTGTACCAAAGAGTTTGATATTAGTACATCACAGTGTCGGTACATTACTGATCTATGAGAATTACCAGAAAACGGAAGACCTAAATTATATTTTTATGTCCGTTGTGACCAGTCTCGGTCCGAGTGGGGCCAGATTCGATTGATCGGTCAGGGTCTAGACCTAGTGTCTTCATGGTTATCACCAGTACTGAAGCTAGAGTGGCTCTGTGGGGTTTTGTTCAACATCTTATCCGATCGT
Source organism: Terebella lapidaria (assembly GCA_949152475.1). Lineage (NCBI taxonomy): Eukaryota > Metazoa > Annelida > Polychaeta > Terebellida > Terebellidae > Terebella > Terebella lapidaria. The sequence goes on along the minus strand of OX424555.1, from coordinate 62,375,938 downwards.
TTACCATTACGTAATACCCGGAGAAGATAAATTAGCATGTCCCTGGGCATATTCATGTGCAAAAACTCAATGCTGTTGAGCAGTTAGACAAAGGATTGTTGAGAACTGGACGTCACGAAAGGGAACAAGTGGAAGAAGCCACAGTCGCGTTCTGATCCGTAATATTTGAGAGGATTTATTTCTTTCTTTCGTTGTTTTCAGAGTGGTTTCAATATCATTATTCGGTATTCCACAGTGCAGATTTCAAGGCACAGCATCTGCCTCGCATGTGGTTGCAAGATGAATGCCTCCATAGCGCAGCAATACTCCATGTTGTACATAAGTTAGCTATGTCATTCTGGAGGCATGCTGGGGATCGCACCATCAGGAACCTGCAGTACTCCGATGCATTCTCCAACATGGGGGAATATGTAAAAAATAGGGGCCAAACCCCTAAGGAAGGAGTGAATTGGAATCCATCTTGAAACTGCCAATGGCATGAGCATCTTCCCGGCCCCGCAGAAGATCCAGATGATACTGATTGCGGCTCGCACTTCCCCGCATCTCTCCCGGATCCCAAAACAACAGCAAGAGAGAGAGGGAGGGAGAGAGGGAGCCCAACGGCGGCGGGAGAACATAAAGATTTGTACCTGTGCCAAGTCGTTGATTTCTACGGCCCGTATTCCTGGAACTGTATCTTCCAACACTTGGATGTTCCATCGCCTGCCAATCTGGATCCCCAGCCACTGTATATCCTGATGTTAGAGCATTGTCTCGTACAGTATCGTGGATATCATCATATCAATATCTTTTTTGTGTGGTCTCGTTGTTAGGAATCAAGAACAATTGGATATTGGAAAATTTGGATAGCTTTTATCAGTGAGTGGTGATATCTATCCTAGGTTTTTGACAGGTCTTGATCCAATCTTGCGTGAATATTCATAAGGGATTTGTATACAGAAACCACAGGTAGCTGTCTGTGTTGTGACTGGCGTGAGTTTTGTCAGATTTATCAGTTGTTGGAGTCTGTAGAATAGTTGGGCTCAATTTGGCCCTATCAACATGATCAACACTAATACATGTATCTTAAACTAAATCACAGATAATTCAATGTCGTGAGGAAAATGATGAACTGACAAAATTAAGACAAAAGTTGAAGTACAACCACTGAACTGATTTACCAACAATATGGACTCAGTTGACATTGACTTTGACAATTTTAGTATGGTGGAACCACAAAATTTTTGTCGTATATATATGGAAAAAGAGGTCAATTTAGGATATATGTTTAATGTTTTGTGTTTTATTTTTGTGATTGCAGTCAAGCTTCTCAGGCCGGCAGTCAAGTCCTAACCTCCAGGCTGAGCGCACCGCGGAGTGGCTAGGTCGCTATGTGGGCGAGGGCGGTGACAACCGCTGTGGGAGCCCCAACCGTGACAGCCCCGGCAACAGCAACCGTAACTCAACCGCCAGCAACAACAGTGGCGGCTACACGGTGCGTATCACAATGTCTAGTTCTGGACCTGTATGTGACATACACTCTGCATTGTTGGTGTAGGATTACATGGCTTACCATCTACCTGTAGGTCAGTCTGTAGGTGCATGTTCTTTGGCACACATTGGGCCTGGAAGGTTTAGTCATGCTCAATTACCAAGATGTTCATCTACGATGTACTACTGAATGTCAAAAAATACAATCTGTGATGGTGCAAGTCCATCCCTGACATCTTGACCTTGAGAATGTGTGCTCTTCCCCAGGACTTCTAGGCTAGAATTCCACATCGATTAGGCTTGGGATAGTTATGTATTGCAAATCACAACTGTCACTTCTGACGAGGGAAAGGCCAGCTCAATCTACCATCACTCCATAATTGGGTCCTAGTTTTGACGATATTTGCCTGGTGAAGGGAGGGTCATGATCATATCTGTCACAATCAGCTGGTCATCTCCAGTGTCCGGGGAGTCAAGGCCGCATCAATATATGAAGTTGTGTACATGGAGGCCTTTTGGACGCTTCTTGTTTTACGTTCTATGGCACGGCTTTCGTTTTGATTGTAAGCGAGCTTTGCCCCGTCGTAATAGGCGGAGTTAGTGACGTGGTTCTACAAGATCTACTTTTGGAGGTTGTTCGTTGTCCCTACTGTCACTGGAAGCCAGCGAGTGCGCAGTGATGGCACGGGGATTTCAGGGAGTGTCCCGGGAAATGAATTTGTCTGACAAAGCCCGAGGAATAAGTTGTGGCGTCCGATGTGTGGTCATGGCCTCTCTCGCTGATCTGTGGCTCCGGCAATCAATGGTCCTAGAGATTGAACTAAAAACCCTCCGCAGAATTTTGTCATTGGCTTTCTGTTGTTTGTTTGAATAAATTTGTTGGAAACTTTCAAGGTTTTTTGGTCCAAGTTGCACCAGCATTACCACAATCAATGAAAATAGTCTTCTTTCTTTTCTTGCAAAGTCAGGGATTCTGAACCAAGGTTAAAACAAACGAAAAGTCATTCCCATTATTAGAGAAATCCGCTAAAACATTTCCCTGGTCTGGGTCCACCCACACTTTGCCTGGAATTTATGTTGACAATGGGTTCCAGCTTCTTTTCGGGCATGAGAAAAGCTACTTTCCACTTCTGTCGATATTCGCTGGGAGGTCAAGAGCCGTCAACTAGGAAGGAGATTTCCTGACGCTCCGGCGGTCTGAATTCCTCGATAGAAACCCGCCACGGTGCAACACGAAGTGGTTCGTGATTGCGACACCCAAGTACACCAAATAAATGACATTGATCTCTCTATATTGGTCGAGTATGTATGGAGTTGTTTATATTTGCTTATGAATTGAAAGTAGGTTTTCTTTTAGTACTGGAAAATTAAAGTGCACATTCATATACTAGTACTCAATTCATGCGATTTTCAAATATAAAGTTTGTCACACGAGCTGTGTTTATCTAGCTGTTCACAGACATTCTTTTCTTGGGATCATATTTTGACTGAGGTTCGCAATAGATATTGTCATTTTAGTTACTGCCACATAATTACCATAAACTACAGATGCGTAGAAAACAGAAACAGAAACACACCGTTTCGAGATGTTGATCCTGTCGACAAATAGATTCTCCTGTGTGTTTTCAAAAAAACTTTTTATGTTTGCTGTCGCCATCCTGCCAGTTTTTCGCATAGTCAATATTTTGGACTGTGAACGAGGGGCAAATTGGGAATGCTGAACGCACTGACCTTAAAACAGCATAACGTTATTATGTGTCGTGCTTTATTGATTATTAAAGATGCCAAGGAAATTATTTTATTGATGTCTTTGGGGGGAAAAATCAATGCAGCATAGATGCTTATGTTGGCATTGTTTCGTGAATTTGTAAGGGTTAAATAGCAAACATAGTATTATGTTTTCTCTTAGAGACTTCTATCCTGCTGTGTCTAAGTTCTATTCATAGTTGAGTGGTGCCTGTATACCATGTATACATGTGTATATAGGTTCAGGAGGAGCACATGTCTGGTCAGACTTGTCAGAACATTTGTTTGGTCATGCACATTGTCACACTCACGACACAAAGGATACATACACCTGAGGACAGATCAGAGATCCATGCACTCGATTTACACACATGATACAAGATATTGTTAATGTTGAAGGACGGATAAAATGGTTATGTACTCATGGTTTGAGGTAAATTGAGTGCTTATATTTTTTTTCTGTACATTAATGTTTTAAATTAGTTGTTAGAAGCTTCATATCTATTTGATAATACCAACGTATTATATAAGAATAACAGCCACATGATTGATTTACATTTTCTTGAAGCACGGCTTCACGATTAATTTCCTATAACTCATTGTGTTGTTTCAGCCTCAGGGTTATGTGACGGCAGGCAATCAGAACGCAGCGAGCACCCAGCACCGCCTCTCCGGTCAGAGCTACGAGTCTGGAGTCTCCGGCGTGTCTGCCGCCTCCCGACATAGTTACCATAGCAACTCGAGCTCGAGTCTCGGCAGTCTCGACAGGCTGGAGGAGAGCGGCTACTCCAGTACCGTCAACGTGCACGAACTCTTCCAGTCCGGACTCACGGTCAGTCAACTGTCACATCACTTTGTTGGCACGTGTAAAGCTCATAATACTGTTGTACAAGACATATTTATCAAGAAGTATCTAAGGTCTCGAAATTATATATGTATTTATAAGGAATACTTGGTCGTTTCTTGCATCAAATAGCAAATGGGAATCAGAAAAAAAGTATTGTGACCACATTTTGTAACTACTTATGTTGCCATGGTTACCAATACTGACACTGCCCCCCGTCCCCTCTCATAGCAAGATGAGGTGTTGCGTACCTGGCTGGCTGATATGCACTTTGAGGAGTACTTCGACTTGTTCGTCCGGAACGGATACGACATGCCCACGATATCTCACATGACCCCACAGGTCTGTACTCACTCAGGACAGTGTACCACGATGTACTGAGTGTAATACCTCACCTGGAATACACAACAGAAACAATACATGTATTGATTCTGAAATTTAGATGAAAACAGTTTGGAAAATGGGTGACAAGTTTTTACATGGTCAACATTAAATGCTACATTGTTTTCAAATTATGGTGTTTTAGCATGTCACACTCGAGTTTAATCGGCAGTGGTTGTGTTAATGTAAAGTTTGCACTGGGAAAAAGCTTGTTATAGCTTTAGTCAAGTTTATTTGAGTGGTTTGCACTGATTGGTGAAGAAGATTTTTGACAGTTCAATAATTGATGTGACCGACAATCATGAGAGCTGCACCAAAATCTGTATTTTTCTGAAGGCATAAAGTTCAAACCAGTTCAGATTCATGGGTTAATCTACAATCAATTAGTTTGTACTTATGTTCTGTACTTTTGTACAGAGTACAGAACAGAGTACAGAACAATATTTGTTTGCATTACTTTGCAGGATCTAACGGCGGTTGGTATAAGTAATCCCAAACATCGTAAACGACTTAAGGCAGAGATCAACAAACTCCACATCATCGATGGCTTCCCAGAAGACAAACCCGTAAGTTAAAATGCCATGATTTCTGTAAAAATTTTGCACAAATGGTCTGCTTCACACCAACATATTACATACAGTGCTCTGAAATTTGACTTGGTGATGCCTGGAACTTGTTAGCAACTAAAAAAGACTTGACCTTACTGGACACTGTTCCCATTCCTGTCCCTCTAGGCGGAGATCGGTGAGTGGCTGGTTGCCCTGGACCTGCCCCAGTACCTCGGCTGTCTGTCCCAGGAGTGTCAAACCATGGACGGCGTACTCGACATCGAACCGGAGGACTTGGAGGAAATCGGCATCACAAAGCTCGGTAAGTGTGTGATTCAGACTCAGATTGAAGAATTTACAAATATTGAAAAACCAGAGGGATACATTTGTGTTCTTGTGCTTCATGATGACGTGGAATATTGACAAATTATCAATATGGACAGTACAATAGATTTTTTTTATTGGTCATAGGTCACCAGAAGAAAATCCAGCTGGCCATTGAGCGAATCAAGCGAGTTCAGTCGGGCGGAAAGCGAATGTCTTCGCTGGAGCGGAAAGGTTCAGCAGAGCTCCTTGACCACTCTGGGTACCATAACGCCAAGTGGCTGGGAGTGGACAAGTCAAAGGCAGCGTACTGGGGCGATAACTCCATCCGCAAGTCTGCCTCCGGCGACAACATATACGCTAGCGGGCTCAACAACGGACCCCTGGAGCTCACGACGTTCCAGCAGCCTAAAGAGGATGAACCACCAATTAGATCCAGTGACAGTAACCATGGATCAATGGGACAGTCATGGCCCAGTCCCAATCCAGTGACCTCCAGCCACGCGACTCCGGATATTGTGGCTATTCACCTCAATCGAGCCGACCAGCGAAGTGGGTCCGTGGAACCCCCTCCGCCATACTCATTCTACGACACACGCAGGGACTCGGATACAGTTGTGGATGGTGACGCCACTCCCACAAATGAACGGCGCAGGATCCCATCGACGGAATCCTCTGACGGCATGGCAACCATCCGCCGGCCCTCAGCTAAAGTCAGTCCCAGAATTGCACCCAAGCCCAAGCCCGTAGCGAAGGTAGTGGCTAAGTCCAAGCGGATCAGCCAAGAGGGTTTTGGTGAAGTGATCATGAAGCCTGAGATGGAGGAGAGTAGCATTGAGGCAAGCTCTGGCAGCATGGCCTACTCCTGCAGCACCCTGCCACGCAAGTTCACGACCCGTGGACACAGTGAGCACATTTACGACAAACCTGCAGAGAGCCACGGCTCGCCCATGCATGGGACCTTTGGGGTGGGACAGAACAATTCCCCCGTGGGTTCCCCTGCCCACCAGAACCAGTCGCCACAGTACTCGGCGTCACCTTGGAGTAAGGCTAATAACAATAATCGCAAGGCCCCGCCTCCCCCACCAAAACGGACCAACTCCATAAAGTGTAACATGAACAAGGTGGGCAAAGGGCCGGAGATACGAGTGGAGGACACCACAGACAATTTTGTGCCCTCGTCACCTCAGATCACTGCTCATCAACCAATACAAACACAACCCAAATATTCAAACTGTGTACAGAGTTTAGCCGAGCGCTTTCACAGCAAGCAGCAGGCAGACTCAGGCAACATGAAACAGGCCTTGAACCAATATCCCAGCTCGAGTGACTCTGACTTCCCGCCGCCGCCGCCAGCGATATCAGAGCACATCTCGTCCTTGGCTTCCTCGGGGGCTTCCGCACAGTCATCCGTCAGTCAGGAGGCTTCGTCATCATCGTCATTCGCAGGACAGTACAGTGGTGACCAGTTCACATATACCTCAGCTGAGTCAGACAATCCCTTGAACGACATCATTGAACAGCTGGAGAAGTCGTCCCATGGCTATGTACCTCCAACCAGTGACACAACAGACTCGCCCGCCCCGAGACGGGGTGACCCCCCACCCCCAGCACCGAAACCTGCAGTCAAGGAGAAGCCAGTCAACAAGGACATAAAGCTCGGGGACTGGCAGGACGGCCAGGTGGACAGTGGTGACGACTCAGACTCTGCCTCCGAGTCATCTCGCCGTCAGGATCCGGTGTCTGGGACCGAGACGACGGGACCCTCTACCGGAGCCTCGGACACTAACACTTTGCCCTTTGCTAATGAGAATGTTGGCACCATCAAGCAGCGAAACCAGGCCAGCAAACCATCCATTGTCAGTGTGAGTGAGGCTGACGATATGGATCAGGGTACCAGTGAACATACCTCCAGAAATGTCGACCTCAATACTAGCCTGTTTGACGATGGCACTGGCACAGTGAAACGGTGTCCAAAATCAGCATCAGCATCAGGTTAGTGCAATGACTGACATTTTCAAATACATGACGTATCCGTAAAAAAATAGGCCATTTAAGGTTTAATAGTGTATCCCATTTGTAAATTTCACAACAATAGTATATCATTATCATTCAATATCCTGTTTTACACAGCTGAACGAAAGAAGGTTCCCCCTCCCGTGGCAGCTAAGAAGTCGGATCATTCCCCCGCGAGGGGTCAAGGGTAAGTGTCAGCTCACTTGCCTTGTTATCTGTTTAGACACCATATACAACTTTATGTTGAGATCATGCATATGTAACCGTTAATCATAGCGACTTGTAACAACACTGCTGGATATCTGCCAATAAAGTCACTTTACAATGTGTTGTTACTGATTGTTATATTTTGTTGTTGTGTAGGTCGAGCAAGGCAGATGTTGATGAGTCTGGAGACGTTCTTAATGACATCGACAACATGCTTCAGGACTTGACCAACGAACTGGACGCCATGCTGGAACTCGAGATGCCGTGAATGTAGCAGCTCATCCGTAGTCCACAGTGTCGCGATCCTGGGAATTTCATTTTCAGAAGATGGTGCTTTATGACTGAAATTAGATCGTTAGGCATTATTTATATGTGATCAAACTAGTTACTAGTTAGCTGGCTTGTACTTGGTAGTCAGTGATCTTGTTAAGAATGGTTGTTGAACGGGAAATCTTTGCTTGGTTCACGGGGTAACTTTAGGTAAATGCTTCTTTGATTTTATTCAGATGAATAGCTCCACATTATGGTCTGTCAGTTTTCAACAGATTACAGCTTTCAACTCGATGCTTTTGGGTTGTTAGTGAAAATTATTGAAAGCCTGAAACTTCACATTCTCTCACAATAATTCCTTGTACTTTTGGGCAATTGGTTTTGTTTTCGTTTGTGGTTAGAATGTTTTATGAGATGCTCGACTGAAATCTGCTACAAACTAATGTCTATTGTTTTGTTTGGCTATTCTTTCCAAATTTCCAGTGAGGAAGAAATAATGGTTCTTTGTTATAAGTAATGTGGGTCATGGTTTTATATTTTTGACGTATTTTTCGGTGGTGGTGTCTCATTCTTTCGACTACTCTAGCCTGTCTTCCAGATGAATGTACAAGGAAATACTGTGGATGAAGGTGGAAAGAGGGCAACAAGTATTCAACTTATAATTATAAATGTTCGTTGCAATTCAGATCAGAAAAAGATTGTTTCTGTTGAGAGAAAGTATTGATTTTGTTTAATTATCATAAACTTTTTCCGTTGTCTGTATACCGGTACTCTGATTTACTGATAAGATGCCCTGCAATTTTCTTGGAATGAATAGTTTTCAGGTATGTAGTGTTGTTTGTTTATTTGCTACCAGTAGCCATCATCTGTGATCAGTCACTTGTTGTAGGTGATATATTTATATATATACAATATAAAATTTCAGAAATGTAGCGTTTGAACACTGCAGCACAAACAGGGATTCAGATTTGTCTAGATTTCATCACGTGCATGATTTCTACGGTACATGCACAACATAATAGACGCGATATTATTCAGTTATTTATGAAGGACAGTTATGTCTCACCACTCTGCATGTTAACTGAATGTTACAGGTGCATATCTCGATTGCATAGTACTGTTATTCATCTTTATTGTCAAAAAAAGCATTCAAAACTTGTTATATTCTTTAATAAACTGATTATGATTAGCTTCTTCATGTCCCTAAGTATACATGTATGGACATTCTTTGATTTAATCAGTGGTGCTAAAACTCATTAAAAGATGTATTCAGCTTGATACGAGGCCGTACAATATCGTACAGTGAACTTAATGGATCAGACGGTCACAATTGTGAATTGTGGGAGAACTATTTACCATTAGCTAAATGACGCAGAAAACTTAACTTCAATGTGTTCACTTTTGGCGATATGTACAGAAGGACAATTCTATATGATTGAGAATGAGTCTTACACTATTGAATCAGTCTTGCTGTGTTTTAGTTATAGCTCCTAGGTTACTGTACATTTTTAGCCTATTTATTTCATATTTCACGAGGGACACAGTGTTTGTTAGATACAATGTTTAAAGACTGTTACAAAGAAATGTTGTTGAGAATGCATTTTGACTGAGTTTGTCAAATGTGTATTTATTCGTGTGTTCTGTTCTTGCATGTAATGTGACAGAATTCGTTGTTATAATATTGCATTTGATGAGTACAATCTCAAATTGTACTCAGATTATAAATGTATGTAAACTGACTGTTTGGCTTCGGTTCTGTCCGAATCTTTTGGTGTTAAAAAATATGCAGATCATTTCTAGTGACTTGCATGCTTAATAACCAAGATCAAATGATATGTCTACCTTAAAAACCAACTGACCAGGAATATTTTGTTCATTTAACCTGTCAGATATATATACCGGTATTATGTCAGATAAATCCAGTTTTGTTGTGCATACATAGCATTATTTCAATATTAATATCCGTTATATGTACAAGTTCTCACATAAATAACTAATGTTGTTTCTCTGTGAACATTACTTGCTTACAATGTGTACAGTGTGCAAAATGATGTTCCTCTCATCGAATCTTTGTACCAAATATTGTAAATATTACAATCAAAATATTATGATAATGTACATTGTATAATAAATAAACCACAATATACATTACATTTTGTGTCTTCTGTCGTGGAAAATATGGAGAAAAAGTATTTGCTGCAAACTTTTGTTTTGCCAAACAGTTATGCTTTGTATTATAATTGGTAATGGATACGAAAGGATGTCTACTGGGGCTGTGCAGTTTGGAGAGCCAACGTGGAACACCTGAATTTCGAACATTCATTTTGCTGTGGCTCATCGAATAGATGATCAAGTTTAGAATAGATACATGTACCAGTAGACAAAAAATTAGATATTCAAGTAGGTTACATTTGAAGGATAGGCTACATCGATCTAGATTTAATTCGAAGTACATCTGTACCAGGAAAATATGATGTGAGCTGAGCCGATTGAAGCACTATTACTATCAATATTACAGTATTGATATAGGATATCAATATTATTAAAATATTACTGCTTCAAATTTCAAAGTTTCATTTCGGAAAACTGTATAGCTCATATGCAAATGCACAAGGGCATATTTTAGTTATAGGCTAGTTTATCATCAAATCCAAATTTAGGAATTGATTGACATGACAGACAAACTTGACGAAATACATTTCCTGGTAAATACTACTAATACTATACCCATGGCCCAATAGTTCAACATTTTAACTGCGTAACACTGATCATTGACATTGTTTATCAATTCAAAATCTACAAAGTAGGTGTGATGTTACTGTATTAATAATAGGTTAGTATATTTTCTGATGAGAACAATCATCAGGGATATGGGAATCTTGCATTTGAAAAATTAACCCTGCTACATCTGAATACCTCATTAGCATACATATTAATTAACATGGGGCTCCTACTACAATGTTTATTCAGCAAAACTATGTATATTCAGCTAATTCTACATTATTTGCCAATTATACAAGTTTTCAAACAGTGAAGAAAATGATGTGTGGTGTCATTCCCAACTTGGTTTATATCATAATGTTCTTTTCTAAAATATGTTTTTATCATAACGTTTTATTTTAAGTTGTGTCTTTTTAATGGTCTGGTTATTCGCCAGGTGTCAGGAGAGAGCCGTGATTCACTATTACCGCCCTTTAGTGAGTGTACTTGAAAACAAACTCAATCGCAAGAGGGCGGCACATTTTTTAAGTGGCGACACCTGACGAATGGAATGGGTTTCCGGTGCGATCGATCCCAGAATGCACCAGTGGCCACGTCTCTCGAAAGCCGCCATAGTGGGAACGTGGAAGTTTTGACAGAAACGCCGGCAAAATCATGAATGTCTTCAGGCTCGTGGGAGATCTCTCCCATCTTTTGGCAATTATTTTGCTGGTGATCAAGATATGGAAGACACGGTCGTGTGCTGGTAAGCGCAGCTGTGAATTGCTGTCCATCAAAAAACAATACCATCCAGACATGTGTCTGTTTTTGTAAACAAAAATTTTGAACTCATGTCATGTCATGACGATGTTTGTTTGTTTGACAGATCTATATCTTTGCATAGATTATTTGGCGATGTGATAGTGAAGTCAAGTAGAATGTTATACAAATCCAATTTCGTTGTATTTTCCAAAGTTAGATTCTAAAGATTCTATGTGGTAAATTTATCTGGCTCCGATTAATATTCTGAAATTCCTACTGTACTAGACTAGAGTCTACTACCGTACAGACTGTACTCTGTAGTGTAGGGCGGAGGGGTTGAGGGTAGCCATAATATACAGCCGCCTTATAAGTTATAGCGGCTGTAAACCAACATGCCTTTCACGACTAGTATGAAAATCCCTGGGGGACACCATCTAGATCTAACACATGTAGCTTGGATCTAAAATAACTCACCTTACTGCATATACACGCGGAATTTACCATCCTCAGTGCAGAGTCGTTGCATCCAGAGTTTTTGAGACAAATGTTTTCATTTACAGTCATGATATCGATCCCACCAGACCATCATATTACGTTTATGACGTTTCCTATTGCAATGTCTAAGATCGATTCATATGATACATTCGAGGCATACAGCTTGAATGTTTATTTTTTGTGACGTTGGTCTCAATCTCTGTTTATCGTCAAGATCACAGAGATTGCATTCAATCCAGGTTGGGGGCTAATCGTCGTAACCTCTATCCAGATATTTAGGGCCTAACTATAAGGCTTGATTGCTCAGGGACTGATGATCGGTCAGTGGGATTACACCCGACGGAGCTTATGAAAACGGAATAACTTCACTAAGCCACAACATAACTGCAATCGGCCTAGTTAGCTGGCGGCCAATTTACGTACTGCTGAATCGGGTATACCCCAGTCAATTTATGTAGACGCTAGGTTGGCTTTTTACGATGCATACAGCAATAAAATGGACACCTGGTGAAAATTTTGATACCGGTATGTGAAAAGTAGATCTACATTTGTTCATGAAAGGTGGTGTTGCCTATTGGTCACACTGTAACAATGACAAATCATCGGTCTGGTTACATTAGATCTGTGCAAAAATTACAAATATTAAGCATCAGAGATGAAACTGCAATCGACCTTTTCACAGCACATGTCCGATGATTGCCGAAGGACCAATAAGCCAGCCAATCAGGAGCTGCCCACATATTTGTATCAAAACGGCTTTCCTAATAGACCCGATTTCCTAGTTTTATTGCATTGTACGCCCTCCGACTATTTTGTCACGGAAGAGCCTTTTGTAATCTGGGGGAAAACCCAGAGTTTCGGTTTGGGGACAGGCTTATTTTCTCAGAAAAACCCAGAGTTTCGGTTTGGGGACAGGCTTTTTCTCGAGTCGTGTGCATGTCACACTGCTGGAAAAACAAAAGCCATTCATTTCTTCCCTATTCATCTTTGGGAAATCAGTGCACTGCAAATGTAGATGCACAATTCTGTACATAGCCGCGCTTTTTCGCGCATTTGACAATCACTCCCACCAATTCTGTAACCACTGGTCAAGAAACTCACTCAGTGGCATTAGTTGATCTCGCGATACCTGCAGCCAGCCAGTGACTGGTGCATTTGAAAGACGGAGATTACTGCGTATTCATGGTTTCAGGGAGGGCTCTGTGAAAAGTTCCAATGGCAGCACCACCACTGATCAGCATGATTAAGAGTTTAACATCCATGTTGAGAGAACCGAGAAAATACATCACAAATTTTCAAACTGATATGTATGAAATATGTGTTATCGTTGAGAGAACAGAGAAAATACATCACAAATCTTCAAATTGATATGTATGAAATATATGTTATCATTGTACAGAAGGTATGCAACATATCACAATTCACAAGAAATTTTCAAGCAAAATATAAAACTAAAAACTAGCTTCTAGTACAGGTATGGGTTTTGGATGAGTCGTCAGTTTCTGGGATTTCATTTCTCTCTATGAGTCGGTGCCTGGTAAAGTCCATGTGAATATTTACGACTATGATCACAGTTTTCTCGGTACTCTTCGATACCTAATAAAATTTATACATCACTGTTCACCAGCAATAATATTTGCGTGTCAGACTGTTAATCTCTGTTCTCTTGGTTGCAGGCCTGTCCGGCAAGTCGCAGATCATGTTTGCGCTCGTCTTCACAACTCGATACTTAGACCTGTTCACAAGTTTCATCTCGGTCTACAACACGTCAATGAAGCTGATTTTCATCGCCACTTCGTACGCGACGCTCTATCTGCTGTACGTCAAGTTCAAGGCTACGTATGACAAAAACCACGACACGTTTCGGATGGAGTTCCTGGTGGTGCCTGTCGCTGGTCTCGCCTTCCTCGTCAACCACGACTTCTCGCCACTAGAGGTCAGTAACATGACCTCACTACTTCACAGTGTGTGATCAAATAATATATCCATGCGTCCGTGTTAAGAATATTCTTTAGTTGTTCAAAATCATGAAAATGCAATTGTTTACAATGATAATAGCCATGTATCACATATTGGAGGTTTGGGTTGTACACATGATATCTTGGTTGTCTATGGGTGACATAATTATACTGGTGTTGCATGTTGCCAAAGTTCTTTTGATCCAATCACAATCTGTCAGCTGGAGGAAATCTTATATTCATCTGATGCGCAACAGCAGTTGAGATTTTATACAACATGTTCAAAGATCAATTATAAGTTGGTGGCAGATGTCATTTGCTTTACCGATTTACACCATCAGTCATGTCTAGTATAATTGTTGACATTATATCATCAATGTTCATCCAGCTGCAAGAAATATCAGCATATTGTTGATTATATTTGTGGCCACCAAATTTGGCAAAGTTAGAAATCACAATGTGATGCAAAATGTATTGGTTTTGCATCAGCCATTTGTAGCCTTACTGTTACTGCTTGTTCATACATAGAATAATGCATACTAACAACCGATAAATAATCCAGTAATGTGGAGTGAAATTACGTACGTAGTTAATAATGACCCCCATCTCCTGACACAGATCCTGTGGACGTTTTCCATCTACCTGGAGTCGGTGGCGATCTTGCCGCAGCTGTTTATGATCAGTAAGACTGGCGAGGCCGAGACAATCACTAGTCACTACCTGTTTGCCCTGGGCTCCTACCGCGCCCTCTACATCCTCAACTGGATCTACCGCTTCTACTTCGAGGGATTCTTCGACTTGATCGCGGTGGTCGCCGGCTGTGTGCAGACCATTCTCTACTGTGACTTCTTCTACCTGTATATCACCAAAGGTGGGTTCGTTTTGCATATTGACAGTTTACATGATATGTCAATTATAATGCATGTACATGTATGTTCTTTACGCATAGTATTTTAGTGGCAGTAATGTGGCTAGTGTTCTTGCTGTTAGTGCCAAGTATACCCCATCAGTTGATATAGTGAAATAATTTAGACATGATAAATTCAACGTTCGATGAATGATTACATAAGAACATGCTCACTATGTTTGAGATAATGCACTGATACGGGAGAAGCGATATCACTGTGTGTTCAAGCGTTGCCGAGAACAGATGGTGATATAACTTCGAATGCCATCAGTGTATTATCTCCCATAAATCCAGAGATTGTGATAACAAAATGATTAGTGCTATCAACCATGATTATAAATGTAAGATATCACACCCCGAAGGGTTTATGACTTATCGAACATATCTGCTCTTATATTTCAGTTTGGAAAGGAAAGAAGCTGACCCTCCCCGCATAAAGTGTATGGAAAAATAGGAACTTGATATTTTTAAAGGAATCTATCCCATTTCATACCAAGCCATATTGTAAATGACAGTTTCAACATGTATTTGAATAAAAAGGTGTATAAGAAATGAAATTTGATCACAAGGAAGTATCATAGTTCATAGGTTCATGATGATAAACAGAAAAAAATGTCAATCGATGAGAAGATTATGTTATGTTTTTGCATGTAAGCATTATGATTGGTTGAAAAGTACAGTATGTTCTGAATGAAAGTATGAACTGCAAGGGTGTATTATTTGAATATCAAAAGTGGTTAGGAGGGTTATATATTGACATGAGGCCGAGAACAACATACATAAAATGTTTTGTATTGTAGAAATAATCATTACTTAATTTTCTTTGCTGAATTACATTGTACACATTTAGAGCTCAACATAGTGTGCACTTGTGCAATTACTCATGCAAGCCATATCTGTTAGTAGATGTATATAATACATCAATATGATTGTGGACAGCTGTGCTCAGATTCCAACACCCTGAAAGTTCATAATTGGACGCATGAATATATATACTCAAACTTATGTCATTGTCTATCAGCCTGTATGAAATCAAAACAAGTCCACCTTCCATTGGCAAAGTCACAAATCATTGTCTTCTATTTTCGATTTCTTTGGGGTGATTAAAAACAACTTAAAGCTCATATATTCATGATTTATTTTCTCTACCATTTAGAATCATTTAGACCCGTCTCGGATGATTTATTCACAAGTTTGTTGACGTTGTTGTTGGTGCTTTTGAGTTTGTCGAGCTGTACAACTCTTAGAGCATGCAATGTAGATGAGTAACACACACTAAAATCTTGTATAAAGTTTAGTGATAGCATTATTGTATTAAGAGTTTGTTCGTTCATCTGTATGAGATAATACCCCGGTAGTATATGTATAAAACAGACATGGTAAGCTACAGTTGTGAACAGAAATATACTTCTGTTTTAGGAAAGTCTGAATGTCGGATTGTTCGAATGTTATGTTTTTGTCCAGTGTCCACAGCCTCAAACCTACTGTTAAACTTATTAGCTGCGTGTCAAGATATGTTTTTATAGCGCCAACAGTCATGCCTAAAGGGACCCACATATTTTGTATTCGTCGCCTTGCTTTCGTCATTCAACATTGATTTCATGTGGAAAGATTCATTTATTTATTATCGCACATTTGCATGTGTCCTGTATGTGATTATCATGTGTGACTTGTCCAACAAAGAATGCAACTTGGACAATATTGATTAGCTACGTTCACCAGCAGAAATCTGGTTGGTTATTGATTAACAACTAGGCAGACTCCAGCCTGGCAGGTGGGCTGTTATCTTGATTTGAGAAACCCATTACCCAGGCAGAGAACCTGCCATGCGCGCACATATCTTGCTTACAGTAGAATCTGTCAATGATTTACCACACTGCTGTCATTCTAATGTTCTGCATAGATGAGAAGTCCAATAGTTTTCCCCCAAACTGCACGAGAGAATAGTGTAATTTTCATGCGAGATGTAGTTACGTGCTTTGATGGGAGATTAATGATTGAGTAATCAAACACAAAGATTTCATGCAATTTCGTGAGAATCGTTACGCCACTGTGTGTCGGTTGTAGGCATTGAAGGGTATTGTCGATTTGTTTTATCATTTCATCGTTTGTGTGTTTTTCTGTGGGTGGGTGGTAGTGTTCTGGATAATTGTGTGTACATATTTTCACAGGAATTCTTGCTGGCACTGTATGTCCTTACCTACTGCTGGCTGTTGTTACCTATAAACAATTGTGTAATATACCTTTGTTTCTCCAAGGAAATAAGCACTATACTTTTTGTTCTCTTTTTGTGCATGTCGATTGTGTGGTTTCCAGAAGCAAAATGTATATGTCAAATGTAGTGTGTAAGGTATATGTATAAAGTATATACGACTTCACAATAAAAAAAATGATATGTTTATGTTCGTTTTTTGTTTGTACTTGCAGATATATGCGAGTGATTCACTTTTCCTCAACAAAGGCTGGGGGAATAGCTTTTCACAAGTTTTTATCGTAAATTTCTTGGAAGATTCTACAGAGGCTATTTTCAACAAAAGTAGATCTTCGGTCGCTGATGATTTAAGCCATATGTCATCTCCGTCGCACAAAATAAATATGTCGGGCGGATAAAAGATCTTAACATACTAGTCTCGCCAAATATTTTTCTTCAGTATAAATATTCACTTCATCCACTCGAATCAATATTTGCAGTTGCCAATACTGAATAATATTCTGAATATTGGAAATATTAACAAATTCTCTTTAGTGCAGTTGGAAATATTAACAAATTCTCTTTAGTGCAGCCATAAAATCTGTACCATACTACCATAGCTTTCCCCAAGGTCTGAACATACAGATCTGTCCGCGAAATATTATAAGACTACAGCATCCAGTGCCTTGGGCAGATATAAAATTATTTCACATTGTTCTCAGGTGTTTTTAGGTTACCGGACCTTTGGTCCGATAACCTATTGGCATGGCGTTGCGTCCGTCGTCCGTCCGTCCAGCCGTCCGTCCGTCCAGCGTTAACATTTTTATCTTTAAAGTTAACGATCGAATCTTTCTGAAATTTTGCACAAAAATGCCTAAAAATATTTTGAGAAGGAGGTATTTTTTTGTTTTTTGATTTTCGCATTTTTTTCAAAATGGCGGCCGTTTTTGTCGAAAAACGCTCAATTTTGGACTTTGACGGCCGTTTTCTCAAAAACTGTCTGATCAGTTTTGAGTTTTTGGTTTCAAAAGATTCCCCTCATATACCTCTGTGATATGTATAAGTTTGGTTGCCCTAAATTCGCCGGTCTCCGTGTGGCGGCCATTTTGAATTTTTGGCGGGTCGGCAAAAAAAAAAAAATTTCGCCCCAAATCGCATTACTATCCATTTTGGGCCATTTCTAGGCAAAAAAATTTTTTCACCCTTTGAAAAAAGTTTTGGACTTAGAAAATTTTCGGCACTGTTTTCCTTCATAATGGGAGCTGTCCGGACTGTACTCATAGAACGCTTGGAGATAGAGCTTGGAAATTGGCACTTTCAAATGGGAAGTCATATATGGCGACTTGTGTGGTGACCTTGAATTTTACCTTGGATGACCTTGAAAGGTCAAAACAGCCATTTTTGGGTCAAAAAATGCTCAAATTCGCACCTGATCTGTATTTTCTCAAAAACTGTCTGATCAGTTTTGAGATTTTTGTTTGAAAAGATTCCTCTTATATACCTCTGTGACGTGTATAAGTTTTGTTGCCCTTGAATCGCCGATCTCCGTGTGGCGGCCATTTTGAATTTTTGACAAGTTGGCGAAAAAAAAAATTTTCGTCCCAAATCGAATTACTATCCATTTCGGGCCATTTCTAGGCAGAAAAAAATTTTCACCCTTTGAAAAAAATTTTGGACTTGGAAAATTTCGGCACTTTTTTCCTTCATAATGGGAGCTGTCAGGACTGTACTCATAGAACGCTTGAAGATAGAGCTTAGAAATTGGCACTTTCAAATGGGAAGTCATATATGGCGACTTGTGTGGTGACCTTGAATTGACCTTCGATGACCTTGAAAGGTCAAAACAGCCATTTTGGGGTCAAAAATGCCCAGATTTGCCTCTATAGATCTATGAAATGCTTGCAGATAGAGCTCATGTTTGCATTATGAACATATAGGAAGACATATATGGCACAACTGATGATGACCCTGAACTTGACGTCAGATGACCTTGAGTGCCAAATGTCTGACTTAGAATGTGTAAATTGACCTGAGCGGCCTAAACGATTCCACCCAGATATATATTTGTATTATGATCATATAGAATATCAAATACCGCACACATGGTGACATCGAGGTTTACACGGATTGGTAAATCTCAAGGTCATATGTTAACACTGCGAACCTTGATTGGTAAATCTCAAGGTCTGTTACCTGCCAATGCTGCCATGGCCAAACCAAAATTGTCCGGTAACCTATCTTAGCCTTTGGGCTAATTTTCCAATAAAAGTCAATTGGTGTCTTGATCTTACTGTTATTTCATTTTGTGACAAAAATTGAGTTTGACCGCTTTAGATCAGCTGCACTCACAAGAGAATGTCCATATACGCAGCATGATCACTGCGAATTAATAGTTTTTGCCGAAATTTGTTCCACATAATATGTAGCTATGGACACTATGCAACACATATAAACTGAATATTGTCCTAAACTACCTGTAGATCAACCGATTAGTACTTAGTATTCAATACTTCAAATAAAAGTTAGGCTAATTAGAATTATTACAATATTCAATGTGATGACTGGTGTGAATGATTCGTACTGCATGTACATTGGAATGTGGGTAAAGTATGAAGAAACACAAATTCATCAATAACTGATACAAATATTCATTCATTTTCAGCAAAATATACAGCACAAATTTAATATATGTGTAAACATAACCAGCACATATCACAAACAAGACATGTACAAAAATCTGCATCAACATCCAACCTGCAGTGCTTGAATTACAAATTAGCATAAATGTTCAATACCGACAAGACAAGTCACAAATGTAAAACAATCTGTGCCTCAAACAATTTGACTAGGAAGCGAATGAATACACAAATGTATAATAAACACTGTAATGGTATAATCATTTTAAAATATTGAATACTCAAATAGTATTGCACTGTGTACAAAACAATTAGCATAAAAATTCATTAACAAATACCACCAGAAGAGATTTCATTTCTGGAAACCATTCTGCTACACTCAATAAATTCTACTTGAAATATTGTGAAAACTATAACATTGTACACATTAGATCATCAACTGCATTATAACTACTGGTAGCATAATTATGTTCCAGTAACCAGTAAATAAAGCAACCAAAATAAATATAATCATAGTATGGTAAATAATCATGGTACCCGGTATGCTAACATGATAGCAGAATTTGAAAACATAATCATCACAATGGCAGGCAAATACATGTCACATACACAGTCATGTATTGACAAAATAATTTATAACTACATATAAGCATTTACAAAGGAGCTATTCTGGATAGCAATTATCGTGGCATTGTATGGTTGTATGATATTACCACCGGTAATCCTCATTAGCTGAGATGACTCTGGAGATATTTACTCAGCTTGTCTGGCAGCAGAGTTACGCCAACATCTTCCTGAAAAAAATCGATAACGATTATTGAAGATTGCACAACAAAACAGATGGTGTCTTATTTTGCTTGAAACTTGCCATAAACAACAAGTTCAGGTTGAAATCTATACAATCTATCTAATCTGTACTCTGATTTTTCTAACTGGTTTATACTGTTTTTCGCTGATATATTGTTCCATAACTTGGCATACTTCACCTGGGAGTCAAACCAAATTTCAGACTTGTTGAGGAGCATGCATGTATCTGTTGAGGAATTAATAACTGAATGTGGTAGTCGAGTTTTTTACACTCACATATAGCCTGGTGTCTCTATTGCGGAGTCTCACGCGACCTTGTTTGATAGTTTTCGAGTCCAGAACAACACACCACGGAACCCCGACCTCATCATACCTGGAAATGTGCAAAATATATTATACTTTGCACACCATCAAGCACAACAAATAAATACATTTTACTAAATGCACATGTACATGTATATAAAAGGCATGAGATTGCAAGTCGGGCATTATTCTTGTAATATTGGTGGTTTAAAATACCATATGGTATTCATAATACATAGATACAAGTATCACCTTTCTATCTGTGTTTGAAGTGATGCATCACTCGGTAAATGTAGAACATCTATCCCACAATTTTTCAACTGGTCGATCACATGACTGGTGATTTGACCAAGGGATGACCTTGAATTCGTCTCAATATTCACAATGGCTACTGGATATGGAGCAAGCTTTCTGTGAAGTTGTAGTCTGGACTGTACAAATTTATACAAAAGCAAAACACTGTACATGTATGCTTCTTACTAGTGCTATTAGTTTTTGAAAAAAAAATTGTAAAACTTATATACTTATATATTGAGCCTTACTTTTCTGTTATTTTGCAGTCCAGTTTCTGAGAAAGCATCCAGAAGGAAGGCCAGGATACCCCTCTCAACGGTGCATCTACACTCGATAACATCTGGCACACAGAGGGTCTTGTTGTCCACACCCGTAGTACCCTGTATAAATATATGTCCATAGTATGTATGTGGTGTGAGAGAATTATTATGATTATAATGACAATCACCACATAATGCCTTGCAAATTTTATGCATGTACATGTATTTTTCATAGGACACATCAGGTTCATCAAATCTTAGCACAAGTCATAGTATTTGAGTTTACAGTGCGATGTGAACCTCATGGCTGAGCCCTGTGTACTTGTGCTGATCCAGAAGGACTCCCGGACCAAGGTTCCTGATCTCCTCGACACTGTCCACCCCCCAGGGAAACGGAAACTGGACCACAGTCCTCCCACTCAGGCCCGAGATATCTTGTGACGAGAAACTGGTCGGCTTGCGAGCAAACTACAAACCGGGAATCATTTCTTGCTTGAACATCAGAAACTTCAAATATACAAATAAACATCTGTTTCTTTGTGTGTGTCAGACAGTTCTATCAATGATGACTACAGACAACCAACATGAGTCATAACTCACACTTTTCCACCAGCGAAGCCTGAGTTGTCGCCACTGATCCAAGATCAATGCACTCTGCGCTGGTGGACTGTAGTAATGAAGGCACAGCTCCGTCTGGTGACTAGTGCTGTCCAGGAAAAAAGATATATTGGTCCAGTTAAACAGGTTTAATCATAATGGATCTAGTCAACATTGCAGTGCACATCTCAACTTCGGAGTTCAAAAGATCAACCAGTGAGGAATATTCTGTCATAATGCTCACCATACATTCAACGATTTATGAAAAATTTGCACCATTATGATAAAAAGAGTCCTTTTATGCTGTTGTAAGTCATAGAAACAAATCATTCTTTAAATCATGGATATAATTGGTAATTTTAATTTATGTCTCTGAATGAAAATATTGAATTAGCCTAAATATTATTCATATGTGTATCAAATTTCTGACAGATATGATATGAAATGCATTTGACAGTTAAAACACACATGCGACTTGTACATCTCAAATGTTCTAGGCAATAAATGTAGAAGCTAGTTGTAATTATGAATACATTCAATGAATCAATCACCCTCTATCTCACTTGTACAGAAACATTTCCTCTCTTGTGGACTGTTCCTGGGTGTCTTGTCTTGTGATATGTTGGCTCAAGTCACAAATTATCTGACTTGCAGCAATTCCAAATGGAAGCCTTCTCTCCATTAACGTTAGCACTGACACATAATGATCTGGAATAATTGGGGTTTGTTGATTCAGGATCAATATCTTTCAAATGTTAAAAGATCAATAGTTGGAAATTGCAATATTTTTGAACATGTGAAATATTTTTTTTTACCACACTGAATTTATAAAATCACCTTTTTCAATCCAAGACTGGTGTTCTGCCTGTTCTTCTGAGCTTCTGCTATCGGATATAATATAACCATTGTATACAGTGGTCCCCCTCAGATAAGACCCCCCTCAAGAAAGACTTCCCCCTCTGTAAAGACTTTTTCTTGTGGCGCTAGAATGTCTTTAACATGTGAATGAACCCCTCTAATAAGACATCCCCTCAGATAAGACCTTAATTTTGTGGCAGAAGTGTAGGTCTTATCTGAGGGGGACCACTGTATATGCTTTATTAACAAACTACTCAACCATTCACATAGCTAACTGAATATATCACAGGTTTATGAACATCTTTATTGATTTTGTATATTCAGATTCAGCAGAATGATTACCAGTAATTACACTCTGGAATCATCAACATGTATCTATACCATGTATGCATACCCACTGGCGACCATGCTGGAGGATAGCGTTGAGAATGAGGAACATACTGACGGGGCAGCAATGACTGGAAATACCAGTCCATCACTTTGTATCATCTTCCACCTGGATAAAGAAACCACCCTTGTAAATCATTTGTCATGCTACAGTAGTGTGGCATAAAGTCTATAATGCATGATATAGATATGATATGATACTACACATGTATTTGTAGGTGTGTCCATCAATGATTTAGCTATATTAGTTTCAGGATACAATATTCATGATATTGCAGCAGTGTTGCAAACTATAATGGTGGAAATATTGATACCAGTACAATGTACCATTCTTTTGTGAAGTTCCCCGAAAGTCTTGCACCAAATGGTCCAAAAGTGTAGTTGTCACTTTCATATTTCTTTGATGTTGATTTGGCCTGTGTAACAAAACCATGCGATTGACACAGTTTCTTCAGCTGGTGTAAAACATTCCTGCTTGAAGTCTTTGTAGACATCAGCGAGTAAATTTGACCTGTGGAGTCTGGGAGAAGAAAAAAGTTTTGTATTATACTTATCTATTACATATATTATATTGTTATAATGTATATTATCATTATATAATTTATATTATTAGTATACATGGTCCAAATGCTAGTTTTTCAGTCAAAAAATCACAGTAAGATTGTCAAGAATTATATTTCATTATGATCATAAATAAAACATCTAGTGAATTCAATTTGGTGGCTACAGCAATAAGATACGAGCCGTCCGTCCTAAATTCGCGGCATTCCCAAATTCGCCAACAGGGTTTCAGACCTTGTACTGCAAATGAAACAAACCAGTTCTATCATCAATCGAGACTCTGATATTCAATCTTTGTACCAGCAGTTTCTTTTCCATAAAACGAGTTTCTGTGCTCTGATAATATTGAGTTAGCGAATTTTGGGACGCGGCGAATTTAGGACGGATGGCTCGTATGGATCATCCACAACATGCATCCATACAATTGTGTACATGTATGCTGTAGAAACAAATGGAAGAAGGTAAGGACCTAAGAGGACTGCAGGTATCGAAATCATTCAGTTTTAAATAATAAACATAATGAAAAACAATACATACGAAAAAAAATAAATTGGGAAAAACCATGGGGACAATATTTGTATTCATTTTCTTTTTTTTGGGGGGGGGGGGGGGGGGGGGTACTAGTATTATTCAACAAACATTCCTGATCATCAGATCATTACCAGTGTCAGTGATTACATGCATCATTATGCAATTGGGCGATAATATAAGAATATATCAATCAAACTAATATTTTCCAAGATTACGCAACATTGATTTTATTGAATACCGCAAGTAACCATGCGAAACAAATTAGTGAGCTATTAATCAGTCAAAGTGATTAACTGTACCAAATTTTGGGGGAATTCAAATAACAATTGACCTTTACAACGTCCCAGAGCCAAGAACATATTACACAGCTTGAGCTGCAATTTCGATCCAGAACAAGGGCAATGTCAAAACTGACATGGCCTTGCAGGCGGCCAAAGAAAACTGCAAATTTCAGGGACATTGCGCTTCCACTCACGATCTTCCAACTATGCAGTAATAATATGGGTGCCAAAGAGAAACATGAGCAACGCTAAGTCTTCCAAACACGACGAAAATGCAAACACACATATGGTTGGTTCAAACGGACATGACGAACTGTCGGTGAGTTTAGTTTTTGGAACTGCCAAATTCTGTACAGTAGACTCTTTCTAGATCTAGATCTAAATTCTACTTGTTTACAACTTGTCACTCCTTTCTTGTAGTCTGGACAGCTTTCTGTTCTTTATTCCACTTAAATTGATTCGATAACTGTCTGATAAATATAATGAATTCAGAACCACGTCTAGATACCCAGCTTACCTACGCTACAGTCACGGCGTTACAGTCACGGCGTGAACATCACTGATTGAAAATTGCGTTCTCGTGTTTTGCGTTTACAAGCGTTTCGTTTTGTCAGGCCTTGGTAGCTGGCGTATACATGCTACACGTGTTCCATCCACACGCAAAGTGACAATCCATACTGCGTATTCATAAATATGTGCATCTGTTGATGTTGCCAATTTCACCAGTGCTCGTGTACGTGGGTCAAACAAAAACGTATCAGTGATATCTGGAATCGCACTATTAAAAATAACTATGGTAGGTTGATGCACACGCAAATCGCAAAAACTTCTACGTATACAGAGGGTGAGATTAACCAAAAACAGGATTGTAGGCCTACAAGAAGATGTTACATCGCACTTACACAGCAAATTGATTCTGTGCAATAAAAATAGAAGGTGAGATATTATAGACATGAAATCGCTCTGAAATATCTCAAAATATAGTGCTTAGTTGCACACTCATCGTCCTCCTGTGAAATTTCAGTATGTGGGGAACGAAGATTGGCAGATACTATGGATTTGCCATTGTCACAGACACTTTCTTGTGAACGCTCTACAGATTGAAAATGTAAACCGATTCTGATGTTTTATATGAAGTTCATATTATGAACATTCATGATTATGAATGTGACCTATGTTAAGTTCACACTGATTGGTGACGCATTTTGGGAAATCAGCTGTTTTGACACACATGGTTTGTAAACGCTCTATGGGTGGTAGTTTTACAGGCATCGCTGCAACATTAAACAGGCATGTTGACTGTTGAGCAATGCTTCAACGCAAAACCTTTTGCTTTTTGGAAGCATTGAATAAATATTAACATTAGTTAACTCATTCACTGCCACGATAATTTTTGGGTTTCAAGGCCTGTGTGCCACATGATTTTAGAAAATATGAAAAAATCGTGATTTTAGAAGTTATCATTTTTATTCCAAGATCAACTAGACATCAAGGCCTGAAGATGCCTTGGGGCATTTCGTGTGAGTTCTATTCCTAGCTAACATATACCTGAGAGACCGTGTCTAGAACCATGATGACTCTGAAACTGTCCGTGGTCAAAGTTTAGGCGACATACCCCGCCCTTAGTCATCTTTGCGTTTCGCTCTACGACGCACCGTTTCCGAGATACGGCAAACAGGAAGTGCTGAGTCGGCGAAAAAAAATTTGACACGAGAAGTCGTCTCGACCCAAGATACCCTCTAGATTAGTTAATCTAGTGCCAGTAGGCCAAAATTAAGCTCCCTTTCACTGTACGACGCACCGTTTCCGAGATACAGCCAAACAGGAAGTGCCGAGTCGGTGAAAAGAAAAATTGACACCAGAAGACATTTCGGCCCAAGATAACCCCTAGACTAGTTTGTCTAGTACCAGAAGGCCGGATTTGAGCTCCGTTTCACTCTACAACTCACCGTTTCCGAGATACGGCCAAACAGGAAGTGCCGAGTCGGCAAAAAAAAAAAAATTCGACACCAGGGGTCGTCTCGACCCAAAATACCCCTAAGCCTAGTTTGTCTAGTGCCAGGAGGCCGAAATTGAGCTCCGTTTCGCTCTACGACGCACCGTTTCTGAGATACGGTCAAACAGGAAGTGCCGAGTCGGCGAAAATAAATTCGACACAGCACCAGAAGG
Source organism: Terebella lapidaria (assembly GCA_949152475.1). Lineage (NCBI taxonomy): Eukaryota > Metazoa > Annelida > Polychaeta > Terebellida > Terebellidae > Terebella > Terebella lapidaria. The sequence goes on along the minus strand of OX424555.1, from coordinate 62,349,435 downwards.
CCGGAATTGAGCTCCGTTTCGCTCTACAACTCACCATTTCCGAGATACGGCCAAACAGGAAGTGCCGAGTCGGCAATAAAAAAAGATCGACACCAGGGGTCGTCTCGCCAAAATACCCCTAAGCCTAGTTTGTCTAGTGCCAGGAGGCCGAAATTGAGCTCCACTTCGCTCTACGACGCACCGTTTCCGAGATACGGCAAACAGGAAGTGCTGAGTCGGCGAAAAAAAATTTGACACGAGAAGTCGTCTCGACCCAAGATACCCTCTAGATTAGTTAATCTAGTGCCAGTAGGCCGAAATTAAGCTCCCTTTCACTGTACGACGCACCGTTTCCGAGATACAGCCAAACAGGAAGTGCCGAGTCGGTGAAAAGAAAAGTTGACACCAGAAGACATCTCGGCCCAAGATAACCCCTAGACTAGTTTGTCTAGTACCAGAAGGCCGGATTTGAGCTCCGTTTCATTCTACAACTCACCGTTTCCGAGATACGGCCAAACAGGAAGTGCCGAGTCGGCAAAAAAAAAAAAATTCGACACCAGGGGTCGTCTCGACCCAAAATACCCCTAAGCCTAGTTTGTCTAGTGCCAGGAGGCCGAAATTGAGCTCCGTTTCGCTCTACGACGCACCGTTTCTGAGATACGGTCAAACAGGAAGTGCCGAGTCGGCGAAAATAAATTCGACACAGCACCAGAAGGCCGGAATTGAGCTCCGTTTCGCTCTACAACTCACCATTTCCGAGATACGGCCAAACAGGAAGTGCCGAGTCGGCAAAAAAAAAAGATCGACACCAGGGGTCGTCTCGCCAAAATACCCCTAAGCCTAGTTTGTCTAGTGCCAGGAGGCCGAAATTGAGCTCGACTTCGCTCTACGACGCACCGTTTCCGAGATACGGTCAAACAGGAAGTGCCAAGTCGGCGAAAATAAATTCGACACAGGGATCGTCTCGACCCACAATACCCCCTAGACTAGTTTGTCTAGTAACAGAAGGCCGAAATTGAGCTCCGTTTCGTTCTACGATGCACCGTTTCCGAGATACGGTCAAACAGGAAGTGCCGAGTCGGCAAAAATAAATTCGACACCAGAGGTCGTCTCGACCCAAAATACCCCCTAGACCAGTTTGTCTAGTACCAGAAGGCCAGAATTGAGCTCTGTTTCGCTCTATGACTCACCGTTTCAGAGATACGGCCAAACAGGAAGTGCCGAGTGGGCGAAAAAAAATTCAACACCAGGGGTCGTCTCGACCCAAGATACCCTCTAGACTAGTTTGTCTAGTGCCAGGAGGCCGAAATTGAGCTCTGTTTCGCTCTACGACGCACCATTTCCGAGATACAGCCAAACAGGAAGTGCCGAGTCGGCAAAAAAAATCTGACACCAGGGGTCGTTTCTACCCAAGATATTCCCTAGACTAGTTTGTCTAGTGCCAGGAGGCCGAAATTGAGCTCCGATTCGCTCTACGACGCACCGTTTCCGAGATAGCCTCAAGGATGAATCAGCAAAAATTCTTCCGAGCTCTAGGTCAAAGGTCGTTTGACGGATTGATCCCAAAATCAATAGGGTTCTTCCCTGGTGGTATATGAACTCCCACGCAAAGAATACTTGCCACTGCATGAATACTTTTTGAGTTATCGCTCAGAAACCAAGTCTCAAAATCAACCTTGATTTCATCCTCACGGACCTCATGGACCCCGGAGCCGCCTCCAAAACAATAGGGGTCTTCCTTGTAATATTTCTGACCAGTGGTGCAAATTTGGACAAGATCCGTTCAGGCGTTCCCGAGTTATTGATCGGAAACCAAAACGGCGGAAAGTGAAAAAAAAAGAAGGAAAAAAAAACAACAAAAAAACCATAAGGGCATTTCGGGCCGAAATGCCCTAATAATAACACAACCAACTTTTGATGATCAGCACATACACAGGGAGGGACCGTTTGTCTGATTCTATGTGCATTATTCTGATTCCATGGGCAAAAAGTCTGATTCTATGAGCAAATTGTCTGATTCTATGGGCAAATAAGCAAGTAAGCGGTGGGGCACCAGTAAAACATGCTGGATCAACGACAAATTTCTCAACACAATCTGATTGCATATGTTCTGTTTACTCCATAAATCATTGCAGAATATGGATTATGCTCAGTTTCTTATGCAGTGTTCACCATTGTTCATACATTTGTCGCACAAAAGTGGAACGGCCAGGCGGTGGAGCAGTTATCCATAATAAATCATCAACTGCAAAGCGTTCACACTTACTTACCTGGGTATCTGGACAAAAATTAGTCCAGTTGACATTCTGATTGTTCCTAGATGTGAAATCAGCTACCTAATCAAACAAAATTGATCATAGATTAAAAATAACAGAAACAAACCTGATTCTATGGGAACAAACCTGATTCTATGGGTAGGTTTATTTGATAACCATGGAACTATGGGCTACGATCTGTCATCCATGTTATTAACCTTCTCCTAGAAACAGAATATAAAATCAAACTTCAATACTATATTTATTCAGGATCAGCATCGAGAAGCTCTTAGTTCCATGGCTAACAACACCCTACCCATAGAATCAGGTTTGTTCCCATAGAATCAGGTTTGTTTCTGTTATTTTTATTCTATGTCCAATTTTGTTGGACTACGTAGCTGACTTCACATCCAGGAACAATCAAAATGTTAACTGGAATAATTGTCCTGCAATTGTGGTCAAGATACCCTGGTAAGTATCTGGAAGCGCTTTGTCTTTGGTGATTTATGATGGCTAACTGCTCCACTGCCGAGCCGTTCCACTTTTGTGCGACAGATATATGAAGAGCGGTGAACACCACATAAGAAACTGAACATGAATCATATTCTGCATCGATTTAAGAAGTAAACAGAACATATGCCATCAGATTGTGTTGAGAAATTAGCCGTCGATCCAGCATGTTTTACTGGTGCCCGAAGCTTGCTTGCTTATTTGCCCATAGAATCAGACAAGTTGCTCATAGAATCAGACTAATGCACATAGAATCAGACAAACGGTTCCTCCCTGATACATAATAAGACTGATTTCTTGAAAACAACAACAATATTCCAAGTATCAGCTCTTGCTATTTTCACATACTGTTCTCAATATATAGGGCATTACTCAGAATTGATGAAAATTCACTCAAATAATTTGGAAAACAACAAGTAATTGTCAGAAATCTGTCTGAATTTGTTCATATTGTCAACAAAAACAAAGTACAAACTAGCTAGGCAGTGCTAGAGGCGCCACATATCGAATGGAATAGATATTTAACAAACGAAACTGAAACCAGGTTTTTCCACGTGGGGAATCCCCTCAGGCGAGATAACTCGTCGCCAGCACACAGATCGTGACATTTGGGCGACGAGTTATGCCGGCAGTGAATGAGTTAAAATATTAAAACAATGTGAAATATCCAGTTACCGTTAGATCATTCCTTTTGGATGTAATTTGGAAACAAACCCCAATGAATGTGTGCGCAACTATATCGCTGATGCTTTTGTGCAAATAAATTACTTTTACTGAATAAGTTAATATGCATTTCACTAGTTAAGTCTATCATCACGCTTATTGCCCACAATAAAACTAGTCAAGGCAAGAAACATTTATTATTAGAAAAAATAAGGCAATGTTTTTATTTGGTATAGATTCCATACCTGTTAACATCTTACTTGGTCCCGGTACTTACTTGGTCCCTGTAAGATAAGACCCCTCCGAAATAAGACTTGCCTGTCTGTAAATACTTTTCTTTATCATCGGATTGCTGCAAATGCGCGATTCTGATTGGTCAACTCTCTGACAATACCACGCCATATTTGGAGAGCTGTGACGCAACCCCACGATATTTTCTGTATCGTGGGCTTCAGGCGGGTTATACAGAATGACGTTTTGGAAAGTTCCATATAATCCAATGATAAAATCGTTACCATGGACTTCAGACCCCAATACGGCAGGATATCTGCCTTCAGTCAGCATATCCGACTCGGCCTCCGGCCTCGTGGTATATTGTGACTTCAGGCAGATATCATGCCGTATTGGGGTCTGAAGCCCATGATAACTTATAGTATTCCCCAAAGATCAGTTTAACATGTAAATGAACCTGTGAAATACGTAAGTCTTCCTGTATGATGAGACCTCATTTTTCCTGCTAAAGGTGAGGTCTTATCTACAGGGACCAGATGGGTTTCGAGGCAAAGCTCTAGGTGGCCATGGATGGCTGCTTTTGTGGGCTGACTTTGTTTGTAGTGTCATTCCCTTCCCAAACTGACAAGACTAGTGTGGGGCAGTGACCTGGGTCATGTCTACAATGCTGTTAGTGAGAGCTCTCCTCTGAGCTGTGTAGCCTGGGATCTGGGGCTCATCAGGTACAGCCTGTAGAAATTTATCCAGAGCTCTCTTGAACTTTTCTGTTGAGCAGTTAATTTAATTAGCACATGATTAGGTATGCTCAGAGCCTCAGACACAAAATCTATTGTTCAAAAAGATTGAACAAATATTTATGAGTTAACTCACTAAAATAATGTGAAATATCCAGTTAGGTCTGTGATCATACATTCCTTTTGGTTGCAATTTGGAAACAAATCACAATGAATTTGTGTGCAAGTATAGAGCTGACACTTTTGTGTAAAATAGATTAAGGAATAAGTTAACATGGATTTCACTAGTTGAGTCTATTATTGCCCACAATAAACATATTGGCCCAAGTACCGTACACTGCTCCCTAATACTACTCGTCCACTGAAAACATACCATTTAATTCGTCTCGCACCTTTTTAATCCTTATTGGATATAGAGAAAGGCGCAGGATATGATACTTGGGCCAAAATGTTTAAGGCAAGAAACATTTATTATTAGACCAAACAAAGTAAGGCTTTTATCGGTATATAGATTCTGTATGTACATATACCCCGAACGAAGTTCGGCGGATACTATGGATTTGTCTCCGTCGCGCCGCCGCCGCGTCCGCCGTAGAGATTTTCTTGTGAACGCTTTACAGGTTGCAAATCTTAACCGATTCCAATAATATTTCATACAGACACATCCTTATGGTAAGATCCCGACACCAATCGATTTTGGTTGCCATAGCAACCAAATTGGCCGATTGGCAACACATTTTGTGCTCAAATTTGCCTGTTTAAGACACGTGGCTTGTGAATGCTCTACAAGTGGGAGTTTTCGATGAATGATCATGAAATCGCACAGGTTCGATGAGAAAGACCCTGACATGAAAACTATTGTTTTTTCAGAATTATCAAATAAATATTAATTAGTTGATGGATTAACCTATTACGACCATTAAAACACTCACTTTGACATCTGTGATCACTCCAATACCCTGTATTATGAAAGTAAATGGCAATGGATAGAGTTCAGAATAGAGAACTGATGTTTTGGGTGAAAACAGAACAATATTTTTGAATAAGTTAACGTTAGTTTTACTAGTTAAGTCTATTATTGACCACAATAAAAATAGTTAAGATGAGAAACATTTATTAATATGCTCAACAAGGTGAAGGTTTTGTCCAATACAAATTTCATGGGTGTAACCGAATAAGTTAACATTATTTTTACTAGTTAAGTCTATTATTGACCACAATAAAAATGGTTAAGACAAGAAATATTTATCATTGGTCTCAACTAGGTAAATGTTCTGTCCAGTAGAGATTTTGTGGCTTTAGCCAAATAGGTTAGCATTATTTTTGCTAGTTAAGTCTATTATTGACCTCAATGAAAATAGCTAAGACGAGAAACATTTAACATTGAGCTCAACAAGGTAAAGGTTTTGTCCTGTACAGATTTCATGGGTGTAACCGAAAAAGTCAAGTTTATATTTACTAGTTAAGTCTATTATTGGCCACAATAAAAATAGTTAAGACGAAATATTTATTATTGAGCTGAACCAGGAAATCGGAATTTCACATTCGAATCTAATTTGGAACATATTTGGGGTGAAAATAGACCTTTTCGTGAAAACATTGATCATGCTCCAATTTTGTCATCTCGACATGCAGTTTTGGTCAACTTTTACTTTGAAATTCAACTTGAAACCAAGTTTGGCACATACATGTATTATGAGTTAAAATATAACTTAAGGTGAAAAGTTTGATCTGGCTCCAATTTCGTCATCTTTTCGTCATCTTTTGGTCAACTTTTACATTGAATTTCAACTTGAAACCAACTTTGGGACATATCATGAGTTGAAATATAACTCATGGCAAACAGTTCGATCTGACTCCAATTTCGTCATCTTGAAATGCAGTTTTGGTCAACTTTTATTTGAATTTCAACTTGAAACCAAGTTTGGCACATATTATGAGTTGAAATACCGGTATAACTTTAGGTGAAAAGTTTCATCTAGCTGTAATTTCGTTATTTTATCAAACATGTGGAAATGGAAAATCATATGCAGTGATTTCGGTGGTGATCTTGAATTCCACCTTCAATAACCTTGAAAGCTCAATGCAGCAATTTTGGTGGAGAACAAAACAGTTGTGTCTCAAGATTTTACATTTCTCTGGTAAACCTTTTTTAGCCCTTGCTCTAGTTTTTCACACTTGTCATTAATATATTTGGGGCAACAGGGATGATAGGGCTACGGGGGATACACCCAAGCGGTCATAGGCGACTGAAAGTGTCTAGTTAATAATATTAATTAGTTAATATTTGTTTTCATTGACAGCTTAAAGGCATATTACATATTACATCAAGATTCCACATTGTGTTATGTCTGCAGATATTTTCCGAATCTGCAAAAGTCATTTTGTGAATTATTGAGTTTGCCACATGTGTGCATGGACTGTTTCAGTGTAATTCTTGAGCTGTAAATGGTGTTGAAGTGAGGTACCTATCAACAATTGCTTTCTGATGTGATATGAATATTCTTCTGATATATATGACAGGCTACTAACGGGACAATGGCATTCAGCATGTTCAATAATAATGTGCATTTATAAATACAGTACCGATTTTGCAACACCTCACTAGCCATGCGAATGCTAATTGTATCCCCCGAACAAAGTTCGGCGGATACTATGGATTTACGATCGTCGCGCCGCCGCCGCGTCCGCGTCCGCGTCCGCAGACACTTTCTTGTGAACGCGCTACAGCTTACAAATCTGAACCGATTTTGATAATATTTTATATGGACATGACTTATGGTGAGATCTCAACACCTATCGATTTTGGTTGCCATAGCAACCAAAATAGCCGATTGGCGTAACATTTTGTGCTCAAATTAGCCTGTTTAACACACATGGGTTGTGAACGCTCTATGGGTGGGAGTTTTCGATGAATGATGATGAAATCGCACAGGCTCAATGAGAAAGACCATCACACGAAACCTATTGTTTTTCAGAATGATCGAATAAATATTAATAAGTTTGAGAGGTTAACTTATTACAACAATTAAAGCTATAATCACTTTTAGAATTGACAAGATTTATTCATTCTGCGATAGCTTTATTTTGTCTATAGAATGATCAATCGTACAAATTTGGGTCTGAAAATGTGTATTACGTGCCTAAATTGAGTTTCCAAATCAAGATTTGCATCATTTTTTTCCTGAAAGCGGCCCGCCTTGTGGACGAGTTCTATACACAGTCTGATGACGTCATTGGTATTTGTCTAGATACTGTGGCAACCGGCAATGTAGGCAGGCCGATCATTCTCTATCCACTATTTTCATGCACGATTAACGGCAATTTTCTGAGTATCTGTTGTTGAACTGTGCATATTTCCTATATATTCTCGACTATTTCGAGATGTACTTTCAAGTTTGCGTGACAAACAAGAATGCTAAATTTGGCTGATTTTAAAATTGATTCCAACTTTAAAATGCCTACTTTGACATGTGTGATCACTCCAATAACCTGTACTATGAAAGCAAATTGCACTGGAATCTTGTTCAGAATACAGAACTGATGTTCTTGGTGAAAACAGAACAATATTACTGAATAAGTTAATATTGGTTTTACTAGTTAAGTCTATTATTGACCACAATAAAAATAGTTAAGATGAGAAACATTTATTATTGAGCTCAACAAGGTAAAGGTTTTGTCCAGTAGAGATTTCACAGGTGTAACCGAATAAGTTAACATCATTTTTACTAGTTAAGTCTATTATTGACCTCAAGAAAAATAGTTAAGACAAGAAACATTTATTATTGAGCTCAACGCTTTGAAAGTTTTGTCCAGTAGAGATTTCATGGGTGTAACCGGATAAGTTAACATTATTTTCACCATTAAAGTCAATCTTTACTTTGAATTTTAGCTTGAAACCAAGTTTGGCACATATTATGAATTAAAATATAATTTATGGTGAAAAAATCGATCTGGCTCCAATTTCGTCATCGTGAAATGCATTTTTGGTAAACTTTTACTTGAATTTCAGCTTGAAACCAAGTTTGGCACATAATAATTATGAATTAAAATTTAAATAATGGTGAAAAGTTTGATCTGGCTCCTATTTCGTCATCTTGAAATGTAGTTTTGGTCAACTTTTACTTTGAATTTCACTTGGAACCAAGTTTGGCATATAGTATGAGTTGAAATATAACTTATGGTGAAAAGTTCGATCTGGCTCCAATTTAGTCATCTTGAAATGCAGTTTTTGTCAACTTTTGCTTGAATTTCAACTTGGAACCAAGTTTGTCAAATATTCTGAGTTGAAGTATAACTTTAGGTGAAAACTTTTATCTGGCTGTAATTTTGTTATTTTATCGAACATGTTGAAATGGAAATTCGTATGCACTGATTTTAGTGGTGATCTTGAATTCGACCTTCAATAAGCTTGAAAGGTTTCACACTCACAATGTACATCAGTGATATATTTGGGGCAACAGGGATGATAGGGCTACGGGGGATACACCCAAGCGGTCGTAGGCGACCGGAAGCGTCTAGTTGCTACATAGCTCGTGCGGTTACGTGCGACTTGATGCTAGCATCAACTTGCTTGGTGTGACCAGTGGGCGCGATGCCAATGCATCAAACGGTCATCTGAACTCAAACACGGCATTTACACATGCGATGTACATAAGACAGACTGTCTATAAACCACTCGACCATGTGCTTGTGAGCGTGCAAGGCTGCAAGCATATAATCTGTTATGGCCTTCACCAAAGAAAACGGAAATACGATTAGTGTGCCACAGTGCCAAGAAGCACTGCTAGCATCGGGCGAACCGGGGCGATGCTCACACACACGATGCTAGCATCAAATCGCACGATGCTAGGTCAGGCGATATTAGGCTAGCACATGCTAAATGCCAGGTTCAGCATGCTAGCATGTTGGTGGGGTTTTGCGAAATTGGTATTGTACCAGTACATGGATTCATATTGTTACATGTATGTGTTCAGGTTCAAGTATTGTAAAATGTTTCGCGCAGGTGAAAGTTTCACGGATTTTGTGGTTTTTGCTATACCGTGAAACTCAATCCCCGCAAAAAGTTTGTCTCGGTTTCAGGAAAGCATAGGCTGAAGCGCTGATGTTTCGCACAAGCCTACGAGGGCATATTTGTGAAGGAGCGTTGGTTTCATTGCACATTTATCTGTCCATTGCTTATTGTAGATTGTTGCTCAAGATGTCAATTGCCAATCAACAGTGTAATAAATTATTGAAAATAAAAAAATGACAAGAAAGACATACTAGTAGTGTACATGTACATATCTTTTTCAATTTCACATCTCTTATTTCTTTGAGCATGATTCTTACTCACTAGTACTATGTACATAATGTGTACATAGAAATGGAATATAGAATACTATTAATATACATGTACACATGACAATTTGAATGCTAAATATTTGCCAGCAACTTTATCCCGGCGAAACTTTATCCCTCCAAATCTGCAAAACTTTATGAGTCCCCTGCAAAACATATCCCTTTTACTGTAACTTGGGTCAATTCAAGTTTAGATTGACACATGTACCGTATTGGTCCGAATAGTAGCACGGCGAGCCAAAGCAAGACCAAATGCAGCATCGCGCACAAGAATGGCATCAAACTTGAGGTCACATTTAAGGAAATCACTGAATAATATACCTATAGCCTTTAATCCCCTTTATTATGCTTCAAATAACATGAATGTATGGATTGGAACACTCCAAGATCTTATTAGAAAGATATGAAGTGAATTATTTGGTTACAAAAATCGAACATTTTTGGGTAAAAGAGGGGGCCGCTCTACTATTAGGGCACGTGCCACTATTAGGACCAATACGGTATGATAAAGATATATTATCAAGTGTGATCTCGGTACATATAGTGTCAGATATTATTTGATGAGTGCTATACATGAAGGGTATGTACAAAATAATAGAAAAAATAATAATCAGACTTGTTTAACGACAGTCCCTGATTATCATGATGATTGGCAATTCTGCCTGTCTTTAGAAAGCATACATGTCCATGTACCATGTGTACCAGTACATCATGGTATTTCATCAGACTAAGACATGATGATAATTTTATCGTCAATAACATACGTACCGGTATTACTGGTGTAGATGTGATGAGACAGATTTTGATTTCATGAGTTCATTCATATAAAAATAATAATAATAAAAAGCGTATTTATAGTGCCATATATCAGGCATAATGCCTTTCATAGACACTTTACAATAAAAGTTGAGTACAATGATATTGATACGATTTGTACATGTATAGATGACTAGATATATATGTGACTAGAGGTATGGACAGAAACTAAAAAACCACGAGATGATTACTGGATACCAAATGCATGTTTGGATAAAAGTGTTTTCAAACTTGACTTGAAGCTGGACAGTTTGGTAATGGTCCTGATGTTGTAGGGTAGACTGTTCCACAGTACTGAAGCTTGAAAATTTTTTGAAAATTTTTTTTGACATTCATGTCATTGGGCCTTGAATATTCAATGGTATTACACATGTCACATGTCCATACCTGTATTTCATGTATGTGGGTTTGAGTGGGGAATTTATGACTAATGTTTCACCAAACAGTCCTGTACAATGAACTGAGCCAGTTTTCCCACCGATCATGAGATCATACAATCACAGTCACCTCGTAGCCTTCCATTATTCATTCTCCTGTCCAGCTTTTAGTCGTTTGTCATGGCCGATGATGACATAATTACTGTCCTTTATTCTCTCCTCATCTTTCTCAGGAGACAAAAACTTTCTGGCGCGTATCATCATGATCAATCAAGACATAGTGTAGAGCCGTCATGAAATAATTCATCATTTGGTGATATCACTTGTGAAGTAAATTGTCCAGATCTGTTACGACTAATTAACATCGAAGAATGCTCACTCAATCTCAGCAGTAACTCGTCAACATCTCAGCCAATCAGACGGCGGCTTGTCGCGCTCGTTATGACGGAAAACGGTCCTCGTTGATGAGCAGTGAATGAGTAACGTTTTCACGATCTTTAGGCGAGCACCCTCGATCAAAAGTTTGAAGGACCGAATTTACCTAACAGTCGTGCTGTATTCAATATATAGATCATGTATAATCTTGTCTGTGTATAAATCAGTAGTAGAATTACATTGGTTGCTGAGATTTCCTTTGGCAATGTTGATGTTCAGATAAGCAAATGAGGTAGAAAAAAGAATAACTGGTTCTGGTATTTTATCATATTTTCTTCACCACATTTCGAGCGATGTGACTGCGCTTGACTTTATCAAGCCATCACATAAGCTATCAATACTTGCGTGATGTGCACAGATATTGGATTCAGATCATACAGATTGGGCAAGTGATGAAAATTGAGTGTGGTATTATCATAGTGAAATTTCTGTAACCTGAGAACAGTCAAACGTATACATGTCATGTTGATGAATATCACCCTTGGATGAAACTTGCACATCATTCAGAGACTCATTCAGAACTATTCTTGTTTGTGAGGAAACTGTAAGAATTACAGAACCAGCCAAACAACACACTGCATTCACTCTGCATACATGCACCGGTACTATGGTGAGTACTTTTCTTTTTACACATGGGCATTTTCATGCATTGGACCATTGTGACGGCAACATGATTAGATATACATGTATGTACCGCCATGTGTTTCGCTGCCATTGACAATTTTTCCTGGACTTTTCGTTGATAGTGGGAGCTGTGTAGAATGAAGTTTAAACTCCTAGAATACTCCCAAGATAAAGCTTAAAAGTTGGAAGACTTATGTGATGATTTCTGTGGTGACCTTGAATTTGACTTTCACAACCTAATCTTGAAAGGCAAAAAAAAAAATAGTTTAATGATCCCTTTTTGTCAGAGAACCACCAATTTTGGACTTTGGCCATGTTTTGAAAATCCTTCAGATAATGTATAGATCAGATTCCCTGTGATTTGTCTAAACTTATTGCTCCTCAATCATGTCAATAGCCGGTCATGCTGGCCATTTTGATTTGACTGGTTGGCAAAGAAAAATTGGTTTGGTCAGAAATCAAGTTACTGGTGTTTTGAGCCATTTACAAAATAGGTTTCTTTGCCATTGAAAAAAAAAAATGTTGGAATTTCAGTCACGTTCATCTTCAATTTGTACATGTAAGTTTGTATTTGTAATCCTTAAATGCTTTGAGAAAGAACTTGATCTTTGACTAATTTCCATAATCAGGTATACATGTATTGATGGCGGATTACAAAGAAAAGACAAGGAAAATGGATGCCAAATCAAATTTAGCATTTATCATCATGATCATGTAGATTTGTACCTCTAGGAGTCTAAAATCTTTGAACATGGTAGACCCACATTTTGATCCCTGCTGTCACCAGGTTATAGTGCTGTATGGTTAATATCTGTATTACATGAAAGATAACACACATTAATTTAGCAGCGTTCAGTAAATATGCCGACCACTTCCGGTTGACACACAGGATTATCTACCCTGACACGCGAATCGTGCCCTACTTTCCGTCGAAATAATATCCCTTTCCATTCCAAATTGAAAGAAACTGAACATCGCCCGCCGGAGCTATGTATAATTTCAGGTCTCGACGCGGCGCTTCCTGTAATGTGAGATGCTGCACTCTGATTTGCTGCTTGCTCGCACCTCTGACGTAATTGCAGCCTCTACCATGACATTGCATTTCACGACATTGGCATTGACACTATGACGAGTTGTTTACACCACTTGTTGCTTGGTCGTGTGGGCTGCTGGTGTCATGTTTCACTGTGATTGGCTGCTGCTGTCACAGAACACTTCAGCCAATCAGATTGCTTCCTTCAGTTGTCATGGCAACCTGGCAGACGGGCACTGAGAGATGTGGTGCCTTATTAGTTGTTGGTGTTTGCAGGTAGAACCTGACCTTGAGCTGGTATCATGGTCCACAATATCACTCATACTGTGATGCATGTATTTTTGTTTTTCAAAATATCATATTTTCAGATGGTACATGCCACAAAGTCATAGTTTGACTTCTCAATCTTTCTTTGATCTCATGCCATGTTCATTGCTGTCTTATTGACTTTCCACACGTTTCTCACGTGCCAACAATGAATGGTACATGTCGTGTGATACGGTATAAACATGATGGATTTTTATCATTCCCCCCCCCCCTTCCCTGCATTATCATTAGCATTATGTGCACTGATGATGCTATTCTGCAGACTATGGTCTGTTTATATTTAGTCTGTTGTGTGTATTATTATATTCTTGACATTTTCCATTGACGTGGTGAACTTGTTTGTCAAAAACATTTGCTATGACGTTCATCTACATGTACTGTTAGAATGTAGTTTCTGGAATCTCAAAACATGAACAAAATTGAACCTAATTCAGGTGTGATTACATTCCGCAACAAGTAATCAAGAAACTCCTGATATAAAAAAGACCAATTTCTGTTTCGTTGCAGCGTACAAGTATGCATACTGAATTTGTTCATGCATCTACCAGAATGACTACATTCCGGTAGATGACTACATGCATACGTAAAAATGCTATGATCTGGTATGACTACATGCATACATAAAAAAATACTAATAAGTATAATATTTTAGAAAGTACCGCTACATGTTATTATTTGTATTTAGCATTTATGGTTTTGTACATATATGTTTGTATTTCTCATTTCCAAGTGATGTGTAATAATTGTTATGAAGGAATGCACATGAAGATGTATGATACATGCTTATCCATGATAAATTTATTTAGAAGCAAGTGTAGACAAATTATCTATCTATCTATCTATATCAGGAATCAAACCTGCAGTAACCATCTACCGGTACATGTATAGCCACAATCTGACAGTTATCTTTGCAGCTACATGTACATGTATCATTGCTTGTTTGTTACAGGCCGACTTACTACATCATGGAGCATGTGTACATGTATCAGCAGGGTATGTCTTCAGTAAAGTTCAGGGGAATTTGAGCAGTGAGGGACACCTGTCAGGCAGGCACACGTGTGACAGATTCCTGTCACATGGGTGATCAGCCCGTGATCAACTGAAGAAACAATGACGACCATGCACTGAAATCACCCGTCTGTCTCGCAGCTTACGCAAATTAACTGCATTGTTGCTAAATACAGACCTGGTGGGTCAGCGACAGTCCCACAAATAGCACCTGTCGTGACATCCGATGTGGGAAATCAAGGCGGGGGAGGCTTGAGAAATGTCACATGCTGCATGCAGCAACTCTCAATGCATGTGTGCGTGCGACGCTGGCAATCATAGCTCAGGTTTTCCCTACTCTAGCGTCAATGCCTGGTTGTGGCGGGGTGGTGGTATGTGGCAGCACTTGACGCCAGTACTGGGAGCCGCACGTTGCCTGGGGACACGTGAGCGGTCCAACCTTGACCGTGACAGTGGAATCCCGCACGGGGGAGAATGGAGATGGTGGTGGGCGGGGTTTCCCTGGTGGTGTCACATGATGCTGTATACGTGTGGGAGATCCTCGGTGACTTCCCCTCGATGTTGCATGGGGATTCCTCCCCGACGGGCCAGCCCTGACGACAAAGCGGAAGTAGCAAGTGTGGCTAGGAAGAAACGAAGGGAGGGGAAGGGAGGGGGGAGCGTCCAGGCAAGGGTGGTGGGGGGAACTGTTGATTGGGAGCTCAAATATACCTTAACCTAGCTCCGCCTCCATGTTCATGTAACGCACAAACACGCCCACAGACGTCATCCGCTAAACTTTTTCAATCAACAACAATAACATGGCATGCATTATGCTGACATTTTAATGCATTCAGCTGATAACAAAATGACAATTACGTATCGTTGGTGTTTGCTTTGTGAGCTTGTCATTGGACTTGATCTTGTCCGTGTAACCCTAGAATGTACCTCGTGGTTCCGGCCCACTCTCCTACTGGGTCTCACCCCTCCCAACTTTTGTCCTACTCTTCCATAGTCCCATAACTACGTGGTACGTCGCCCTGTCCCGTCATTTTGTCGGCAGTCTCTCTCGAGAGTTTGACTGTGACTTCGAACTACACACATAGGGACCATTCTTAGCGGCTTTGTACTTGTCTCACAGTTAACTAGCCTATTACATGTACCTCATGCGTGTCATATATGTCACTGTGTCAAAAACTAGAAGTGGGAGGATCCGAAGCCCAATTGATTGAGTAATCAGTCGGGAAAACACTTTCTGGAACTTCAGGACAGAAACTTCTGTGATGAGGATCAGCCAATTAACGTTGACTGTCTTCATCAACTCTCTCCAGTATTGTGGAGAGATTATTGCTGGTGCTGTTGTACAAGACACACACAGGGGAGTGTACTTTGCTGAGTGATACACATCACTTTTTCACTTTTGTGCGGAGCCACATTATTTGAACACCTTGTGCTTGGATAAACACTTTCTTCTGAAGTAAGTACAGTTGATGGCGAGGCAGTTACGTAATCATGTACAATATACACTACAGTGGTCCTCCTCAGATAAGACCTACCCTTCTGCCACAAAATCAAGGTCTTATCTAAGGGGATGTCTTATTAGAGGGGTTCATTTACATGTTAAAGTCATTCTAGCGCCACAAGAAAAAGTCTTTACAAAGGGGGAAGTCTTTCTTGAGGGGGGTCTTATCTGAGGGGGACCACTGTATGTAATTGCAAGGAAACAATACAGTATATTATTATTGTTTTTACCTATCAAAGATGTTGCTATGCAATCATGGAAACCATGGCTCTTAAGTCTTATCTAAACTTTTTTTTATAAATTTTGCTTTTCAACTGTTGTTTCATACACACAAAAGTCATCTACCATGTGTAGGGTAATAGGATACCAAAATTAGGAAGATGAACAGTAAAAATTAATTTCTTATTTATTGAATGGAGTTACATTTATAAAGTGTATGTTCCTTGTGTATAATGTGATAATATTCATTAAAGACCAACTCTTCCAAATATTATTCGTATTGATGAGAGGAAATGAGATAATGATTGAAGAGGTGGAGCAGTGGTAAAGTGACCTATATTAGGCAACACGACAAAAACTCCTGGATACCTCTTGACCAAGTCGTGAGTCCCGACTTTGATTGTTTTTTGCCCAGGTACTCCCCTAGAATATGTGTTTTCGATGTTATGTCATTGTTCAGTGAATAATCACCACTTGTTACATTTATCATGTGTGTGACTTGTCATTTATACAGCAGGGTTGGGGGGATATTCGTGTGTACACAGAGTCAACCACTTGTTCCGCTCAATTGACAAGATGTAATATCCATTATCATCGTCAGCATACATCTGTAATAACTGTGACAGCTCCAAAAAGATAGCGTCATAAAACGTTTTTGCGGACAATTGCACCACTCGATGTGAAGATTATTTTGGATTGGGTCTCGATTGGCTGTGAACAATGCCAAACGCTCTCGTTTATGGTAATAAATACCTGGTTGATAGCTGATAGTTTGTGGAGCGTGGCTAACCGTTGACTGAATGCGCGTAACAGGAACTTCAAAGCTTTGCAAAACGTCACTTCGGATTTGTCAAATCACTGTTCTTGATTTGAAATGGGGACGTGATATCGCATTGTTTGTCGTTGGTGATAAAAACGGAATGTGTGAACAAGTTTGCTCCTGCATTCAGTTTGGGCAGATTTGTAACGTGTGTGGTCAAAATACGTGTGCATAACACACTGTCCAGCTTCAGACTCAGAAAACTCATGTCCTGGTCGTTACACGAACACGTACGCTGAATCGTACATAACTTGTTTGTGAAGTAGATTTATAATTTAGGACAGACATTCACATAGTCTTCATACCTGCAATAAAATGTTCATTTATGTTTCCAACTCGCTTTTTGTAAGTCCATTTATATATATTCTAGCCTGTCAGTAACATGTGTAAAGCTAGTTAGAAATACACCTCACATCTCGCATCATGATGTACATGTACGCGTATGATAATGAACATGTATTATTTACGTGGCAGAAATATCTGTCAGAGGTTTTGATTCTCACAGAATGACACATGTATGCTGAGTGTGTGGATATTGGCTCAATTAGATGTAGTAGATGACTGGTTGTACATGTATTATTTGGCACAAACAAATTGTTTGTGGGTCAGTTGTATCTTGCCGGGTTGAATGGCACAAGGTTGTGAATACAACCCATATATCACAGACGTAATTATTGAGTACATTGTTTAGTGGCAGCAGAGGTAGTGGATCGAAAAACATCACAGTTTCTCCTTTCTACCTGGCAGAAAAATAAACCATCAAGGAGAACATTGATTCCGGCCCAGAGAAAACTAAAGCCCTTGGCATGTTGCTCACAACAGCCACACACCAAAGATTCTGGTTACCAAAAAAATCGTCTTCGTTATTTAGATGTAATGTGAGGTTTTCCCGAACTGCTTGTTCGTAATATTTTCTGGGTGAAGCTGGTACTGATGTGGGTTGGTTCTCTGCATAGAGTCTACCCTGATTTATTTGTCTTCCAATTAAGTGTTTTGATTGGATTAATTAACACAGGTGTAAACAAAGTGAACACGGAACATCAGGATAACTATTTGGTTATTTTGTTGTGCATGTGACTTTTTTTGTGCATCTCCTTTTGTATCTTTTTATTGCTGGTACATTTACTGCTAAGTGGTTTGGGGAATGTGTGGTTGTCCTTCCTTTGGTTTCCTACAGTTGCTCAATACAATGTCATGTATATTACGTAGTTACGATTAAATACTCGGAAGTCTATTCTATTAAGGCTGATTATAATGACTTCAAAAAACTTTTATCATTACAGACAATCCTGTCTATCTGATGTGTTTGGTGTCTTGAATCTATCGTCACCGTTGTCACACTCGAAATACATGTACATTGTATACATGTACTATGCAACAATTACTCCAAATCTGTATATTATCTGAGTAAATACATGTACACCATTGTGAAAATTGGTTTATGCACATTGTCTAAAGGAATACAATGTACGGTAGTTTATACTGGTAAAAAAAAAGCCTTTGCTAATGAGAATTTGTTTTAAACAGCTGTCACATGTTTCTTGAACGATTGTTATAAAACGTGAATGCCCGTGAGTGTTATTTATTATGTTCAAGATACAGTATACATGTTACTAAACATGCTGGCGTGATCAGGTGTTCCATGGGATGTCACATGGCAATTACTGTTACGCTTTTCTTGGCTGATAAGACATACGTCTGTTCATAACTCCGTTTGACTGTGGTCTGTAAGCTGTTTGCTTGCATCCGATGGAGTTTAACATCAGCTGTTCAGGTGAACATTTATGTTGAACTGCGTGTATTATGTGTGCGGTAAAATTTATCGCTGCCTGCACTTTGTCTGTGATTGCCTACCACACTGCTGCATGTTCTCTTGGGAAGAGGAATACCCCCCCCCCCCCCTCCCCCCATCAACCGTCCCGTCTGATAACAATCACGTAGTGACGACACTGTAAGAGATAGGAACAAGACGCTATTTATAAACAGACGCTCTTATAAATAAATCGCTGCGGTTTGCACTCGTCTGAGACACTGGAGTGTTACCCACCCCACTCCTCCGCCGTGATACAACACCCCATGGATCATTCACAATGCCTCCACAATGTAGAACCGCTGCGTGTTTTGCCTCCAGAGATGTGGTTAAGGTGGTAGATCTACCGGTATCTTCTTAAGTCAATAAGCCACAGATTGGTACATAATAAATATGATTTTATAGAGGCAGAAAAAATCAAGTTGAAAATGAAGATGTTTTTGAAAAAAAACAAAAACAAACAATTTAATAGATTAAATACTAGTATGTCATTGGAGTGTTTTCTGTATTATTCATGACAATAGTTTTTGTGAGGTTGCGGTGTGTTGCATTGTAAAAATAGTGTCTCATTTCTTGTCATGAAGACCAGTCATGGAAATTAAACTGTAAAACTAGGGGTGGGTTCATTTTACGTCTGATATTTTTCTAACCACGAGCATTGTGGAGTGTATACCTGATTATGTTCGTCTGGCAGAATATTAATCTGGGATATGAATTTATGATGTTTTTAGATTGAATTTCATTTGTAACCAATATGTTCCTTTATACGTCATTACCAAGATTAGGTGATTAGATGGGGCTCTGGTGCCAGTGTGGTTACAAGGATGGTGGCCTCGGGACAAAATTTGACACCTGTTCAGGTTTCTTTTTTATGTTTACAAAGAGCACTATTATCTGATTATGTGTCCATAATGCGCTATTGATCATTTTCCTGAAATGTTTCCGGTTTATGAGAATTTTAATTTGTCTGGCTTGATACGTATCGGACAGGAGTTTAGTCTAAGCTCCCATTCATTGAAATATTGGTGCTGTATAAATGCAGACTTGATGCTGAAATTTATTGTTTGATCCTGTTAATATAATGCCTATCTCTTGTGAAAAAAAAGTGAAATATATAATATGTCCAATACATCGTCTGAGGTTGGAAAATATACACATACATATACATATACATGGTCCCTGTAACATGTGTAAGATAAGACCTAACCTTTTGCAGGGAAATTGAGGTCTTATCTTACAGGAAGTCTTATTTCACAGGTTTATTCACATGTTAAATTGATTTTTGGGGAATACAAAAAAGTCTTTACAGACAGGGAAGTCTTATTTCGGAGGTGTCTTATCTTACAGGGTACTATTATCTTATCACTGTACTATTATATGTTGCAATATCTATCCTTTTGCATTTATGTGTAGTTATCTGAGAATGTACCTATCATTTCCCATTGTACGTGTTTTGTGATCATGATAATGAACTGACTTCGTTATAGTTACCATTGAATGAATACCGAATACCTATATATTTCAGAATTATGCTCAGGATGCGCTAAAGGAGGTGCTCGGGTGGTACGGCTTACAGGAGGGAGGGAGTGAGGGGGGCCCAGGGCCAAACCCTGCTGCCTTACATCGCCCTGACACTCACGGACATCCTTACACCCCGCTGAGCTCCTCGAATACACCACGGAAACCATCAAACATCCCCCAAACCCCCACACAGGAGTCCAGCAACGCGCCGCACCACAGCACCACACCAGACGACGAGCGATGCCCGCCCACTGCTAAGATGGTCGTGAAGGCAGACTATGAGGCAGTGGGGAACTCATCTCTAACACCGCAGCGCCCCCCAGTGACAAGCTTTGGACCGCGACCCCGAGCCCGAGAAGACCCTCTGGATTTGACAAACGGACATGGTCCACTGGCCGAAATGGCCAACAACAGTGAGTTATGCCGAGAGCGGTCATTTTCATATTTATGCATCTATACATCATGTTTTCAGAAATAACAAAAATAGTTTGTTATTCATCAAAAAGGAATTTATTTTGGAACAAACTCTTGGCTGTGTAACTTCTTCCTTTATCTTCATTGACATGTTGAACAACTGCTTCCATTGCATGCCCAGTCCCAGATACCCACCAGAGCACTACTACCACAGATAAACAACCCTCCATGCTCTCAGCAGATGGCAGCTCTGCCAAGGCTGGGTCGTGGACGGGCCACCGCAAGCTGATTGGAATGCGCTTCCTCTTCCCGCCGCTGAGCGACGACCTGTCCCTCCTCGACCGCGCACAGATCTGGGTGCGTCGCCATGACAACAAGTACTTTGTGGGGTGGAGCGAGGAGCAGCTACAGTCCGTGGATCCCATCTTACGACCCATTGGGACGATCACGTCTGAGAAGTACAAACTCCACATGAACAGGTGATTGTACATGCTGATACCCACAGTATACCTCTGAGAACTGTCAAAGTGATAAACATGGTAAAAGTGAAATGTTCAGCACACAGTAATCCAAAGTTGACTATAAAACTGAGTTAGAAATTTGACAATTCACTACCTAACAGAAGTGAGTACTGTCGGAACGTGAAGCTCAAGTATTGTCTGGAGTCGGACTGCGAGTGGGCACAGGAGTTCCGTGATAAACTCCGCAAGCCTGCTTCCAGCGGGGGATTCACTGGTGAGATAGCAGTAGTTCTTAGCGATGTTCACTAGATGGTATGAAAACTACCAGTATCATGTCTGTAGTACTACTCACTCAAGTATAGCCAGGTACTCTGTACTGTGAACAGGTTTGTGTCAGGTGAAGATCGCTGCTGCTGAGCTGTGGCGACAATACAGCGAGAACTACCGCAGCCACCAAGCTCGGTACCCCAACCCCAAGAGCAAGCACCGCTCCCGGCATTCTGGTGGTGACGGCGGCAACGACAGTGACACCAGCAGCAAACGCAAGTCCTCTGCTGAAGACAGCATCGACCTTGATGACGAAGGCACCGACGAGAGCCAGGAAGCAAAGCGAGGCCGACTGGAAGACGAGTATGATCTCATGTGTGACGACGAAGAAATCGATCCTGGAAAGATCTCATGTGAGAGTGATGAGGGTCACGAGGGAAGTGATGATGGGGAATACTCGGGAAATCCAGGTCACGAAGGTCAGGGAAAGGTTTTTGAGATGAGAGAGGATGTAGCAAGGGTGAGTCCTGTACAGAGTGAACAATCCAAAGAAGTTACCTACCAAAAAGGAGCCTCCCCTCAGCGGGAGAAGCCGATCATCCTTGAAGAGTCCCCAGGAACCTCCAGACTGGAAGAGCCCCAGACTCCCAGTGAGTCTGGCACTAGTGGTCTGTCTCCAATGATCCTGACCCCTGACCAGATGCCAGGGCGAACCTTCTTCCCACCCTTCCCTGGAGCCCCGACCTACCTTGGCATGCCGATGCCAATGTACCCCCCGCCTGCATCCCCCTTCGCACTGGGTCTCCGTGGAGACACCCATTTCCCACTGGAGAATCCCATGCACCTCAAGCTGAACCCGTCAGGTGCAGAGGCCATCACGAGTTCGGTGATGAACTTCGCCAAGCCCAAGGTGAGCGAACGACACCACCATGAGTACAAGCGTTCAGAACGAGGTCTCTCGTACCTGTTCCCGAGTCTCTCAGACCACAACCTGTCACTGATGGACAAAGTCAAAATTACGGTCATCCGTCACAAGAACAACTACTTCCTGGGCAAGTCGGAGACTGAGCTGAACAAGATTGACCCCCTGATTCGTCCGAAAATGGCAGTGACCATGGACATATACAAGGAGTACTGTCACAGAAATGCGATGAAGTATGACTCCAACCTGCAGTTTGCAATGGAATCCCCGGAGAGCTGGGCGCAGGAGTTCAGAGCCAAGCTGATGCGGCCACCAAGTGAGGGAGGCTTCAGCAGCCTGTGTGAAGTCAAGCTGGAGGCGGGACGGCTCTGGAGAGAGTATTCTGGCAAGTACCGCATGCACAACATAGTCAAATGGCAGATGGATCTCAACAATGCTTCAAAAGTCCCCAAGCAAGAGTCGGATGTGGCAGAACATCAAAAACAGGCTCCCTCACCAATATCACCCTCTGAGACGGACAATAGAGGTCCTAAGATGTTGTCGCCTCAGAGCAGCACAGAATCATTGGACCCTTATTCGGCGATGCATCTGTCTCGAGCCTCAAGCAGTATGGATCCTGAGCAGATGAAGAGATCCGGTGAAGTGTTTACGTCCTCACCAAAGACAGTATTAGAAAGCTCTGGGAGGGCACCATCTGGTGTCATTGTAGGTTCAAATGATGGCCACACTGAAGCACACACCAGACTGGGGAGTGACAGTAGTAGTGGAAGTAGCACCAGCAAGAAACTGCGAGGCCATATCACCTCCAAATCTCAGCAGCCTGAACTGTCCTCTCATCCTGTGACAAAAGCAGCCACTGTACTTGTAGGCGATGTCACACCTGAGGTCCCAGAGCTTTCATCATCTCGAGTACTGATCTCCCCTCAGGAGTCCGTGAGGCCCAAGTTCTCAGAACGCCTGCCAGAAGTACTTTTCAAACCCTTACCACGGAGTCTCAGTGTCGCTGAGCAACTTTCAGTGTGGCTCGAGCGCCATCGGTACAACTACTTTTTGGGATTTCCAAGAGACGATCTTGTACATCTCAATGAATTGTTATGTCCCACGATGCCTGTCACTGAAGAGGTGTTTAAAAAATACATCCCTGAGAGTATGGTGGATGTCCTAAGCAAGATTGAGTTGATCCTTTTGAGCAATGAGCCGTGGGCTCTGGAGTTCCAAGACAAAATTCACAAGTCAGCCAAAGATGGTGGCTTCTCAAGCTTTGAAGATGCGTTGACCGAGGCAGTTGTTCTGTGGAACGTTGCTAACATGGCAAGGACATCCTACCACCACCAGCAGATGTTTAGAGAGGCTAGAGCCCGGGTGCCTGCTCGACCTGACCAGCTTGACATCCCAGGACAAGTTCCACCTCCCATCCCAACCCTGTCCAGTCCAGTTCAGCCTCCTGTCAAAACAGAGACCGTGGAATCCCCAAGACATGGGTCCTACCGTGGGATGTCTCCTGCAAGCATCTTCCGCTACCAGATGGAAAGTCAGCATGCATACATGAGTAGAGTTCAGAGTCAGCCTACCAGAAAGTCCCTAGATAGACCTCCAGCTGAGAGTCCCTCCCCACGACACACCCAGATTGTAGGATCTATGGAGGATCGGCCCCAGGCACAGCTTCGGCAGCCTGAGCAGTGTGAGGGATCCACTATTTCCAAGGAGCTCAAAACACGACCTGCCAGGGTAGAAGACACACCAGCCTTCGCCGACCTCATGACTCAGCGCTCACTGAACATCATGTGGGCAATGCGAGATGAGCTGCAGAGCCTATGTCAGGACAAGCCGACAGCGAGCTGGCAGCAGCGTCTCGAGCCTCATCTCAGCACACTGAAGGCCAACATCGGTACCTCGTATGAATTACCGGGGACAAGTGCGAGCTGCGCCTTGGATCTCATCCTCGCCACCATCCACGAGCACATGCAACATATCACAGTCCTCCTCTCCGGCCAGCAGGCTAGACCAGAAGCCCCGGCAACCTCGTCTTGACCTACCCAGGGTGATCTTTTAAGTTCTCAGAGAATCAAGCGAGGCATGTGAGTCAGTCTGTGTTTCTGAAGTTGAATATTCTGTATATAGGTATCCTGAAGTGCTTAGATTGAAGGTGTCTTACTGTCTTCAGAAGACAGGTTAATTGAAGTGATTTCACAAACTTGCTGAAATGATGTAAGTGCAGTGAAGCATTGAAGCTAGCATTGAACCATTTTTGATATTTTTTTGTTGTGTTTTTGAAGTTTTTCTGCAATTAAGAATACTTGTCTCATTTTTTAGAAGTTATTTTTTCTCTGCTGTCTGCGATTTGTATTATCACACGGTACATTTCACCACTGTATTTATTTTGTTTACTAAAATACTAACAGCTCTAAGCACCATTGATCACAATTTCTTTATTCAGTATTTGATAATGGCATTTCACCTGGTTCACTGTTACGGAGTTGTGTGGTTGTATTAAGAACATTTTTATCACATTTAAACTCTCACAGTAGAAAGTATTGGTGCTGCATACTGCATGAATTATAGCTGTTAGGTATTTCAAATCTGGGTTGTTGTGAATTTTTTTTACACTATATGTATATGTTTGGTTTGTGTAGAACTACGTGTTTTATGGATATCAGGGTTGATTGGCCTTTTGTTACGAGTTTTGTTGTCTGTTTTTGTTGTGTCTATCAAAGCTGGATTGATGAAAAACAGGCCATTGTTGATTGTTACACAGTAATCTGTCTGAATGTAGTATAGAAGACTCAAGCTGCATATTACATATAACTGAATAGTGCCAGTGAAAGCATAATATAACTGCATTATACTCACTGTTCTGGGCATCAGATGCTTTTGTTTTGCAGTGATGAACTTTGGATTTTGATGTTTGTTTTATTTCTTAGATGATATGACCATTATATATCATGATATAGGAGGCTTGAAAGTTAGGCTGTTGTATATTTTGCATAAATGTACTGTTGTTGAAGCAGCATATCATTGTGTGTACATAGAGACTTTCACAAGATAAATATACTTGTGCTGTACAAGTTTACATGTATATTTTGGAAACGGATACTGTTGTTACCAAGGTATTGACTTTCATTGGGATAATTGACTTCAGGTAAGCGTTTCATGAATCCAGGTATTTTGTATTGCTAGCTTGTCCGTGAATTCTGACCTGTTTTAACTGGAGATGCTTTGAAATAATGAGACTCTGTTACACTGACGAAAAGTTTCCCTGTCTAACTTGGACATTTGATGTAATCAACATGGAAAAAGGGGAATTAAGATTTGGGCATTTCTTTGTACTGCTAAAGTTTACACATTTGTACATTTCTATATCTACTGTGCATACACCAATAAAAATCCTCCCTCTTCACTAACATTGTTAATTAGATCCTACTTGAGTTAAGCCAGTGACGAGTCAGTCAATCTCTTCCACTTTGATAGCAAGAACCCACTTGCCAATACATGATTTATTCTGCGATTATAACACTGGTCTAACCATGTTATCTTCATACAAAGCCTCCGTTGTTTCACTGGTCTGTATTTGACTGTTT
This sequence comes from Terebella lapidaria, assembly GCA_949152475.1. NCBI lineage: Eukaryota > Metazoa > Annelida > Polychaeta > Terebellida > Terebellidae > Terebella > Terebella lapidaria. The sequence continues at coordinate 62,323,590 of OX424555.1, read as the reverse complement.
GTTCCATTGTTGTTACCTCCATCGATGTTTGTGAAGTATTCAAATTTGTTATCATTGTGATAAGGCGATCCAGTCAGTATTCTGTACAATGAGCTGTGATCTGTTGTCTTGTTATTGGTTACCATATGGTTACTATATTTGTGTGTTGGTAAATACAAAGATTTTATACACTGTTATTCGTCTATATATATTACCATCTTGTACATTTTCTGATGTTTTTTTTTATCGTACTTGCAAACACACTTCTAAGGATTCTTTCTTTCTCTGTAAAATTTTTTTGGAAAAGGTAAAAAAAAAATTCATACTGAGAAAACGTTACATGTCACTGTTTCATCGTGTGGAAGATTCTGCATGGTTTGTGACATTACAAAGAGCTAACTTGTAAGTTCCTGATAATATAACTCGTGTGTTCGTCATTTCTTGTTGTTAACACTGTTTTTGTTCTTTTGTTCAATTGACTTGTTTGTTATTATATCAGGTTTGAGACTACAGGACTTGTGCATTTTCTGTAATTTTCTGCATTCTGCACTGAGCATCTAGATGTGAATGCTCAGATTTGTAATCAAAACATCATTTTACACACTTTTTCTTTCTTTCGTGTGTGTGATTTTGATTGGTTCCATTGCAGTTTTCGGTAGATGTAGATGTTTTTAGGTTACCGGACCTATGGTCCGATAACCTATTGGCATGGCGTTGCGTCCGTCGTCCGTCCGTCGTCCGTCCGTCCGTTCACATTTTTATCTTTAAAGTATATGGTCCGATCTTTCTGAAATTTTGCACAAAAATACCTAAAAATATTTCCAGGAAAGGTTTTTTTTAGTTTTCAGATTTCCGCATTTTTTTCAAAATGGCGGCCATTTTCGACGAAAAATGCCTGATTTTGGACTTTGGCGGCCATTCTCTCAAAATCTGTTCAGTAACTTTTTTTCTTTTTGATACATAACACTCCTCATATGTACTCCTATGATGTCTATAAATTTCGTTGCGCTTGAATCGCTCGAAGTGGGCCATTTTGGCCCAAACTCGGCCCAAATGGGACTTTCCCATGTTAAATTCTCCTATGCTTTATAATGGGTCACATTATGCCTAATATCTCACTTAATATTGAGGTTAGAGACTAGGAATCAATTGTGGACATATAGGATATGATATATGCTGAATATTCTCGTGATCTTGAATTTTACCTCTGACCTCAGTCTCAAGGTCAGAGCAGCCGTTTTCGTTGAAAAATGACCAATTTTGGACTTTGATGGTCGTTTTCTCAAAATCTGTTCAGTTACTTTTGTTCTTGTTGATGCATAACACTCCTCATATGTACCTCTGTGACATGTATAAATTTCTTTGACCTTGAATTGCTCGAAGTGGGCTATTTTTGGCCCAAACTCGGCCCAAATGGGACTTTCCCATGTTAAATTCTCCTATGCTTTATAATGGGACACATTAAGCCTAATATCTCACTTAATATTGAGATTAGAGACTAGGAATCAATTGTGGACATATAGGAAATGATATATGCTGAATATTCTCGTGACCTTGAATTTGACCTCTGACCTCGGTTTCAAGGTCAGAGCACAAAATGTCTAATATCTTGCTTATTATCGACTTTACAGCTTAGGAATCAATTGTGGACATATAGGAAATGATAAATGCCGGTTATTCTGATGACCTTGAATTTGACCTTTGACCTCACTTTCAAGGTCACAGGGCAAAATGGCTAATATCTCATTTATTATCGATTTTACAGCTTAGGGATCAATTGTGGACATATAGGAAATGATATATGCTGAATATTCTCGTGACCTTGAATTTGACCTCTGACCTCGATTTCAAGGTCGGAGCACAAAATGTCTAATATCTTGCTTATTATCGACTTTACAGCTTAGGAATCAATTGTGGACATATAGGAAATGATAAATGCCGAATATTCTGATGACCTTGAATTTGACCTTTGACCTCATTTTCAAGGTCACAGGACATAATGGCTAATATCTCGCTTAATATTGACTTTACAGCTTAGGAATCAATTGTGGACATACTAGAAATGACTTATGCCAAATATTATTCGTGTCCTCGAATTGACCAATGACCTTATTTTCAAGGTCACGGGACAAAATACTAATATCTAAAATATATATTGTCCGGTAACCTTCCTTAGCCCTTGGGCTAATTTTTTCAAGTTGCTGTGAAAGTAGTAGGTATCTTTTGAGTTTACAGAGTTCTCAATGGTTTTCTTTTTAAATTATGAATAATTATGAATATTCATATTTTTGCTGTGAACTATATATCAGAACATGGCAATCATCATTTTGAATGCATTCACTAAAACCAGTTTATCAGTAGTCTCCGCATTTAGTGTGTTTTAAAACAACCTGAAACTTAGCAAAGCCGTTCAATTTGAATAGACTTGTACATAGATGCAGGTACATAATATATCAGTGTTCATTGTGCCAAGTGGCATACCACTATGAGTTTACGGAGTTTGTGAGAATGTGCTTATTGTTGTGTGGGACTGTTGCATACTGTTGTTGATACATGTAGACCAAATATCTTCACACCGATAGTGGCATAAAAGCATTAATAAATCTATTCGAACAAGGTGCTTACTTGTGTTAGATGGACCAATGAAATAGCAGCAGTTTAGTCCATTACAACAAAGGTTTCTCTACTCAGATGGTGCTAATATCTCTTGTTATTGTTGCGCTGTAGGCGAACCATTTGCCTGTGTAATTGTCAGTATGTTATTTGTGATCGTGAATCAAGTAAAACAAACTGTCTCCAAAGTGATGTCAATGTTTGAAATTGCTGTAATCATGTATTGTGATTTACAAAGTCCCTTTGTGTTTTTGAATCCTTGTGTTTTTGATACTTCTTGTTCTACATTCTAAAGATGTAGAAAGCTTCTGATTAACTTGGGTTTGGTGATATAAATATTCTGTAAAGACTTAACCATGCACCTGTGCTTTTTACCAGTAGAGCTTATTGTATTAAGCATATGCTTCATACTAGTCAATTCATTGTAGTAATTACCAGTACTGAAATTGTTTCCTTCAAAGTTATTTTGTGAATCAGCACACACTTTGTACATAACTTGTTAATAGTTAAAGTTCATACATATTATACCATGTTTGCCTTGCAGTCTATGCATAGAAATGTACTACATACTACTGTAGTACTAGAAGGTAGCAAAATCGAACAAGCAGAGTGAAATTTAATCTGATCTTTACTACACGTATATTGCTATTTTCAAAGATAACACATGGTTGGTAAATCATGAGGATGACTTTGAATCATCCAGTAACTCAATATATATGGCCAAAAAAGGGAGTGATTATCACCAGTACATAATTTTAATATTTTGTAGGCATTTTGTACATATTGATATAACGCACAAATATGTGTTGTATTGAAATATGTAGGAGTGCTTTGTGTATGCTATGTTGTCAGATTGCTTCGGTTTTTCATAAAGCAGGTAGTTTCAGAAAGCTTTACGAATATTATAGTAACTCAGTATTACAAAGGAAACAAAGTACTGTTCTAACCAATAAAATGCTACTTTCTCAGTTGAGCTCTGCTGCAATCAGTGGCAGTGTGTATAATTTCTGTTTGCTATGTAGTTTTTCCTGTGTGAAGACCCATACGATTCAGTGACATGTTTGTTAGTGCTGTAAATCTACACAAGTTGTTGGTAACTAATCTCTGGATACTTCGGACAATTTTCGTTGTGTACTTCTCATTGTTTCAGTATTGGAATACACTTAATCGTTCAATTTTTTTGAATTTTTTTTTCTACTCATATTGCCTAATGCTGAGCTGTTTGGTTGCTATGGTAACTACATGTACTACTGGTGCTTCTTAATTAATTTATAAGCAAACCAAACAAAGCAGATGTTGTGTAGATGTTGTGTGTAGCAGATAAGTAATATCAAATATCATGCAATATAGTATAACATAAACTGGTACTGCATAGCGCCATTAAATGATATAAGTATACATACAGCAATAATAGTTTTAACATTATGTATTTGTATTATGTGTAGTGTACAATTATGATGTAAAAGATTTTTCAAACATTTTAAAAAACGAAAATGCAATAAAATTCAGTTAAGAAGTAAAACTGCTCAAGCTGAATGTGATTCTATTCAAAATAAGTGAGAAATTGAAACCAGTGTTGTTTTATGTGAGTGATGTATGTTGTTAGGGTTGCTCTCTAGATGTAGTACAATATGTTTTCTGACGAAGTAAAAGATGTGGAATGTTGCTGGGAATAAACACTGATATAGCTCTAAAATAGTTTGTTTCTTTCTGTCTCGATCTTTTGCAAACATTGGAGTTTAAGTCACTGGGTGAGTATGACCATGTTACCACTGGTTACTATATACTCTGCTTTTTTAACTTGTTTACGTTTTTTTTTTTTGCTCAACCTGGGAATTAAACAACAATTCTCTGCCAAATTTCAGACTTTTATCAAAAATTTTAAAGTTGTTGATTCACCCCAAAACGCCATCTCAGGAATGAGAACATTGCCAATATTTTGTCATGTTTACATCCATTGTTAAATTAACCCAAAGGCTAAGAAAGATTATCAGAAATATATGTTCTATATTTTAGATATTAACCATTTTGTTCCATGGCCTTGAAAATGATGTCACTGGTCAAATTCAAGGTCACGAAAATATTCAGCTCATACCAATCCCTATATATCCACAATTGAAGCTGTACATTCGATAATAACAGAGATTAACAATGTCGTAATGTGAGCTTGAAAATGAAGTCAAACGCAAAATTAAAGGTCATCAGAATATCATTTCTTGTATGTTCACATTTGATTCTCAAGTTGTAATGTCGATAATGAACAAGAGATTAGCCATTTAGTGCTCAGATCTTGAAAATGAGGTCCTCAAAAGTCAAGTTCAAGGTCATGAGAACATTCAGCATATATCATTTCCTATATGTTCACAATTGATTCCTATGCTGTAAGGTCAATAATGAGCGAGATATTAGCCATTTCGTGCTCTGACCTTGAAATGAGTTCAAAGGTCAAATTCAAGGTCATCAAAATATTCGCCGTATATCATTTTCTATGTGTCCACAAATGATCCCCAACCTGTAAAGTTGATGAGAATCGAGATATTAGCTATTTTGTCATGTGACCTTGAATATTAGTTCAAATGTCAAATTCAATGTCACGAGAATATTCAGCATATATAATTACCTATATGTACACAATTGATTCCTAATCTCGATATTGAGTGATAAATTAGGAATACTGTGTCCCATCATAAAGCATAAGAGAATCTAAAATGCGAATATCCCATTTCGGTCCACTTTGGGTCAAAATGACCCACTTCGAGCGATTCAAGGGCAACGAAACTTATACATGTTGCTAAGGTACAAGTGGATTTTTTTAAAAATGAAAATATCAAAACTGTCTGAACAATTTTGAGAAAATGGCAGCTGACCGTTTTCTTGGCAAAAAGACTGTTTTGCCCTTTCAAGGTCATTGAAGGTCAAATTCAAGCCACTGGAACTGCGATATATGATTATCCATTTGAATGTGCCAATATTCAAACTCCCTCCTGAAGTGTTATAAAAAGTTTACTACATACTGCTCCCATCATGAAGAAAAAATTGGGCGAAATTCCAAAAACAATTTCGAAGGGGAAATCACTCAAAACCATAGAAATAGAGAGACTATTTCTATGCTTAAAACGAATAGTGACTTGATTTGGGCCGGAAAAAAAAGGTTGCCGAAGTATTTTAGAAAGTTTACTCCAAACAAACAGCTCCCATTATGAAGAAAAAATTGTGCGAAATTCCAAAAAAAAAAATTGGAAGGGGAAATCACTCAAAATGAATATAGTGACTTAATTTGGGCCTGGAAAAAAATTTACCGACCCGTCGAAAATTCAGAATGGTCAACACACGCAGACCGGCAATTCAAGGGCAACGAAACATATACACATCACAGAGGTATATGAGAGGAATGCTTTGAAAAATAATCTCAAATCTGATCAGTCAGTCTTCAAGAAAATGGCCGTCAAAGTCAAAAAGTGGCCATTTTTCATCTGAGGAGGCCGACATTTAAAAAAAAAAAAAAAAAAGAAAATCAAAAACTAAAGAATAGCTTCCTCTTGGAATAATTTTAGGTATTCTTGTTCAACATTTCAGAAAGATTCGACCGTAAATTTCGAAGATAAAAATGTTAACGCCGGACGGACGGACGACGGACGCAACGCCATGACAATAGGGTATCGGACAAAAGGTTCGGTAACCTAATTTTGGACCAGAAGACACATTGGGGGTTATTCTACAGAAATCTGCTGATCTCAAAAGATAGTGCATCTGCAACAGCAAGCAATTGCTCAAAATCGTCTGCGGACCAAAAAATTGGCCTGGAATAGGCCGAAGGTGACATCTGAACTGAAATGTAAAGATTGGATTCTGCATACAAAACGGCTGTGGATAGAGATTAGGTTTGTATTATGAACATACAAGAAGACCCGTTAATAAATTGTGGATCTTTTGGTAGTCTTGAAGTTGGACCAGATGATGTTGAGTCGTAAATCCGAAGGTGACATCTGATCTGAAATGTGTTAATTGGACTCTGTATACAAAACGGGTGTAGATAGAGCTTAATTTTGTATTATGAACCTATAGAAAGTCATATATGGCGGATCTTTTGGCGGTCTTGACGTTGATATGACATTGAGTGATAAATCCGAAGGTCATGTCTGACCAGAATTGTGTAGATTTTACTCTGCATCCAAAACGGCTGTAGTTCGAGCTAGATTTGAATAGTAAGCATACAGGAGATCATGTATGGTGGATCCTTTGGCGATCTTAAAGTTGGCCTCAGATGACCTTGAGTGATCATAACCTGGTCATCATAATGGACCCTGACTGATAGATCTCAAAGTCATATATCACCTGTGATGCTTACAGCCAAAATTGTCCAGTAACTTTCCTATCTAGCCCTTGGGGTAATTTTGCGATAGAAGTCTGAAATTTGGTAAGAAATTTCCGCTTGATGCCCTTATGGTGATGGGGCCATTCAAAAGACGCCAGGTACACAGGCCCACATAATTACCAAATTTTCCGAACTTCATTTCCCACTCCAAATTTATTAGGTAAATTTTGGCTCTGAGTTCCCGAATGGGTCTTTTCACTGGATTGGTGTCTTGTTTTTTAAGGATGGAATGTCTCGAATCCCTTGAAAAACCCGAAATGGACCGATAAGCACAAATTGTATCAGGAGCATAAAAAAGTCGTATAGGACGGTTTTTTTGATCACGGGCTTGACTCTATAAGGGACTGAGTGGATTCTGCACAGAAGGCATGTAGATAGAGTTTATAGCATTATATGATGAACAAATACGGAGTCTTATATTACGGTGGATCTTCGGTTACCTCGTGATGACCTTGTGTATTCAATTTGAAGATCCCGTATCACCCGAAATGTGTGAACTCGTCTCTGCAGATGAAACGGAGCTTAGTGATTTACTAGGAGAACAAGTAAATCAAACATAGGAAACTAAATGTTCAAATGACCTCAAGTGGTAGACGTGAAGGTCATTTCTGGTAGGCATTTGATAACCTGGAGAGGAGACTTGTTCGTCCCAAACCAAGTCACTATTGCTCAGTCGGGTCGGGTGAGCACTATATCTATCCCCCAACAAGGAGTTTTACCATCGATCTCGGGATCGTTCGGGAACCTAAACCCAAGCGGGCAATGTGACTATGAGCTAGGCAAACATGCGTCCTTTCCTGTTTGTAGAAGGGTTTTATTCCAACCGAGGACCTCGTTATAAAAGTCATCATTAAATAAATTGGGAAACGCTTTATTGTCATTATCGCTTGATTGTACAAGTCACAAACTACCGCCACTGAAGCTTTTAGTGGAGAGCTCCATTGGTTTGTCCCAGTCTTCCTCAATCTCGGGAAAGTCCACTGTGATTGGCGGCGGGTCGAAGGATCGCTCTGAGGCGATCTTCTCCCGCTCTTTGACCAATCGTCTCTGACGCGCCACCAGCACCCCAACCACTATCGCCATGGTAACAGCGACCACGGACACGGCCGATGTCACGGATATGAGGATGATTCGTGTAGGCTCCGACTTGTACTTTAGATCCCCATAGTAGTGTTTAATGTTAGCTCCGACTGATACCTGTGCAACAAAATAAGCTAAAATAAACAGATGCACGTTTTATTACTGGTGAACTGTGAAGTAGGTTGAATTTGGACCGAGCTGGACCCCACTTTCTCGAGACTCACGAGGATGCGGTGGCTGGAGGCAGTGGGGTCTGGGGCCGAGCTGGGCGGGTCACACTGCAACAGAGTGTCCAACAGTTCCTGTACCACACACGGCACCGTGCCCACAGTCACAGCATAATCCTTCTTGGACAAACCCCGAGTCAGTCGAGTACCCTGGGGGTTTAACATATGATTGAGTGGATAAATGTGCTTAGCCTAATTGTGTCTTACCTTGTCCCCAGCTAGATATCGGTATACTGTACTACTAGTATTAGGTTTGATTTGAGAGCTCTTTAAGAAGCTTCCCCAAAGCCAAAAATAACCATCCATTCACCCGTATATCTAATGGGACTCCTTCCTCATAGGTCAGCAGACCATCAGCCTTGTCTAGGGCAGGGCCTAGGTAGACGTCCAGTGTGCCTCGGTGCTCAAGGCCCGGAGTCTGGCTGATATTGCGGTAGGTGACCACTCCGTCAAGACTGAAGCCCAGGTAAAACTTTAGGCCAGGACTTCGTATCAGGCCGTCCTCGTCCGCAGGGTAAGGTATATCCGAGGTCAGGTTTGGCGTCAGGCAGAGTAGCTTAGAAGCAGTGCTATTGTAGCAGGACTGTAATACATGAAAATCAAATTATCCTGAAGACCCGTAAAGAAGCACTGAGAGGTACATACTAACTGCACCATTTCGGGCTTAATTGATACACGGATGTACCCACAGAGCGGAACACTGCAGAGTCCTCCTCTGAGTCGATGGTCTTGCTGGTGACGGTGACCTCGAGAACAGACTCAAACACGGAGTCCAGGTGAAGTCCTTCAACCGTCAACGACACGCCACCGCTACAGTGTATGGGCAAGCAGGATGCACGCAACTATGCAATATTTGATGAATTTGTTCATGTCATGCACATTTTATATGATAAGATTCACTATTCGTTTGAATTAAGGCATTTCGGCAGAAATGCCTTTATGGTTTTAGCAGAATTTTTTTTTTTTTTTTTCTTTTTTTTTCTTTTTTTTCTTCTTCCGCCACTTTTGGTTTCCGGACGATAACTTTAGATTGCCTTGACGGATTCTAGTCAAATTTTCACCACAAGTCAGAAATGATATGTGGAAGAACCCTATCCTTTTTGAGCCGGATCCGAGGTCCGTGAGGTCCGTGAGGATGAAATCAAGGCTAATTTTGAGACTTGGTTTCCGGACGATAACTGGAAAAATATTTACACAATAGTTGCAGAACTCTGCATGGAGGTTCATATGCCACCAGGGAAGAACCCTATTGATTTTGGGATCGATCCGTCAAACGACCTTTGACCTAGAGGTCGAAATAATTTTTTGCTGATTCATCCTTGAGGCTTCCTGCATATCTCAGAAACCGTGCATCGTAGAGCGAAACGGACGTTATTTTCGGACTCGTCGCCCTAGACAAACATCTCTAGGGTGTATTATTTTTTTTGATCCGGCTCCGAGGTCCGTGAGGTCCTTGAGGATGAAATCGAGGCTGATCTTGAAACTTGGTTTCCGGACGATAACTCGAAAAATATTCAGGCAATAGTTGCAGAATTTTGCACGGAGGTTTATATATCAACAGGGAAGAACCCTATTGATTTTGGGATCGATACGTCAAACGACCTTTGACCTAGAGGTCGAAATAATTTTCTGCTGAGTCATCCTTGAGGCATCCTGCATATCTCGGAAACGGTGCGTCGTAGAGCAAAACGGACGTTATTTTCGGACTCGTCGCCCTAGACAAACATGTCTAAGGGGTATTATGGATGAACTTTGACCTTGACCCCAAATTTTTTTGCCGAGTCGGCATTTTTCGTTTTCGTCGATATCTCGGAAACGGTGCGTCGTAGAGCGAAACGGACGTTATTTTCGAACTCGTCGCCCTAGACAAACATGTCTTAAGGGTATTATGGATGAACTTTGACCTTGACCCGAAATTTTTTTGCCGAGTCGGCATTTTTCGTTTTCGTCAATATCTCGGAAACGGTGGTTCGTAGAGCGAAACGAACGTTATTTTCGGACTCGTCGCCCTAGACAAACATGCCTAAGGGGTATTATGGATGAACTTTGACCTTGACCCGAATTTTTTTTGCCGAGTCGGCATTTTTCGTTTTCGTCGATATCTCGGAAACGGTGCATCATAGAGCGAAACGGACGTTATTTTCGGACTCGTCGCCCTAGATAAACGTGTCTAAGGGGTATTATTGATGAACTTTGACCTTGACCCGAAATTTTTTTGCCGAGTCGGCGTTTTTAGTTTTCGTCGATATCTCGGAAACGGTGCGTCGTAGAGCGAAACGGACGTTATTTTCGGACTCGTCGCCCTAGACAAACGTGTCTAAGGGGTATTATTGATGAACTTTGACCTTGACCCGAAATTTTTTTGCCGAGTCGGCATTTTTCGTTTTCGTAGATATCTCGGAAACGGTGCTTCGTAGAGCGAAACGGACGTTATTTTCGGACTCGTCGCCCTAGACAAACATGTCTTAAGGGTATTCTGGATGAACTTTGACCTTGACACGAATTTTTTTTGCCGAGTCGGCATTTTTCGTTTTCGTCGATATCTCGGAAACGGTGTGTCGTAGAGCGAAACGGACGTTATTTTCGGACTCGTCGCCCTAGACAAACATGTCTAAGGGGTATTATGGATGAACTTTGACCTTGACCCGAAATTTTTTTGCCGAATCGGCATTTTTCGTTTTCGTCGATATCTCTGGAACGGTGTGTCGTAGAGCGAAACGGACGTTATTTTCGGACTCAGCGCCCTAGACAAACATGTCTAAAGGGTATTATGGATGGACTTTGACCTTGACCCCAAATTTTTTTTCCGAGTCGGCATTTCTCGTTTTCGTCGATATCTCGGGAACGGTGTGTCGTAGAGCGAAACGGACGTTATTTTCTGACTCGTCGCCCTAGACAAACATGTCTAAGGGGTATTATGGATGAACTTTGACCTTGACCCGAAATTTTTTTGCCGAGTCGGCATTTCTCGTTTTCGTCGATATCTCGGAAACAGAGAGTCGTAGAGCGAAACAAACTTTTTTTTCGGACTCGTCGCCCTACACAAACATGTCTAAGGGGTATTATTTTAACGGTAAATTTTTTTTCCGAGTCGACATTTTTCATTTTCGTCGATATTTAGTATATATTATAAATTAATCATCACACCGAAATGCCTCCAAGGCATCTTTAGGCCTTGACGTCTAGTTTAAAGTGTGTTTCCTGTCCACTGGGTGGCAAAAAAAAATCCAGTAGGGAGGGAGGATTTTTTTTTTGCATGTTGAGATATGATGCTTATGTGTCAAATATACAGTTAAATGAGCATTCTTTTCCTATATAGTTATGATGTATGTGCAATAATTGATTTATACACATGTGCAAGTTTATTGCTTGACAAATACTGCTTGTTCATGTTTCATTCAACTTTTCAAATTTTGTTGATCCCACATATAAAGTGAAAAAAAATTTTTTTTGGATGATACCAAAAAAATAATATCTGGTAGCAACATTTAAGGGAGGTGGGCAGGAAACGAAGTTATTTTTTTTCTTGGCCCAAGAAATGTAATTTGAACGAACTGCATTCGCATGTGTTACAAGTATATAGTATTAGTAGCGGCACATTTAGTAACTCACTTGACGATAGTTTCAGTTGGGTATATGTCTTCAATGATTGGATCTGGTCTGTACTCGTACATGAAGGGGAGGATGTAATCTCCACCAAGTTCCGTAATCACAGTCACAGGGAGGTCAGTACCAATTACTGACAGAGGTGCTGGTTGTGTTCTGATGGAAATCTCCATGGTGTTTCTACTTCTGCAACATCAACGACAGGCATCGCGGAACTTATGGAAACGGACCATATGTGAAGCGTATGTAAATAAATACCTGCACGAACAAGCGCAATTCAAGTCGCTCCAGATATATGCACTCACAAATTTGTGAAATCACCATCGAAATCTCCGAATCGGACTTCAGTCACATGGTCCAAATGCTCTCCCGTCAATGTTACAATGGTACCACCAGCCACGGGTCCGAAATCCGGAGTCATATCCGTCACTTCCAACTGGGGGGAGGGCAGGGATACCGTAGTAATGGATGTGTTCGTAGTGGCTTGAGTGGTCGTAGTGATTGGGATAGTGGCTTCAATGGTCGTAGTGATTGGGATAGTGGCTTCAGTGGTCGTATTAGTTGGAATAGAGGCTTCAGTGGTTGTAGTAGTTGGAATAGAGGCTTCAGTGGTCGTAGTGGTTGCAATAGTGGCTTCAATGGTCGTAGTAGTTGGAATAGAGGCTTCAGTGGTCGTAGTAGTTGGAATAGTGGCTTCAGTGGTCGTAGTGCTTGGAATAGAGGCTTCAGTGGTCGTAGTGGTTAGAATAGAGGTTTCAGTGGTCGTAGTGGTTGGAACAGTGGCTTCAGTGGTCGTAGTGGTTGGAACAGTGGCTTCAGTGGCCGTAGTGGTTGGAACAGTGGCTTCAGTGGCCGTAGTGCTTGGAATAGAGGCTTCAGTGGTCGTAGTGGTTGGAACAGTGGCTTCAGTGGTCGTAGTGCTTGGAATGGAGGCTTCAGTGGCCGTAGTGCTTGGAATGGAGGCTTCAGTGGTCGTAGTGCTTGGAATAGAGGCTTCAGTGGTCGTGGTGGTTGGAACAGTGGCTTCAGTGGTCGTAGTGCTTGGATTGGAGGCTTCAGTGGTCGTAGTAGTTGGCATAGTGGCTTCAGTGGTCGTACTTGTTGGAATAGTGGCTTCAGTGGTCGTGGTGGTCGATGTGTCTCCGACAGGTGAACACGAAGTGATTCTTGCTTGAAGATACAAGAAATTATTGGCCCCAAAGGCAAATGCACACAATTTTGTGTTGAACACAACCACGGGTTTGAGTAGTAAGCCTACTCGTTATCGTCTCGGGTCAAGTTCAAGATCACAAAAAGCTGACCATATATGAATTCCCATATATACTGAGTTTATACAAGTTTATACAAACAATAAAACCCATCGTGTTACGCGGTTTTATCCGCCATATGCATCAAAAACATGCCAACATACCACGTACCATCATATCCGAGAAGGACGACCTCACAGAGGACGATTCTGCCCCAGTTCTCGGGATTGAACTTTTCCACCCTGACGCGGACGGCTGTGGTGTCAGGAGGGCAGTCCATGACGAAAACCTCGCCTTCTGGCACTGGTATACCGCTGATTGCCATCTCACAGACCAGTGTGTCAGTGACGTCATACACGAATACAAAGAAGTCGGAGAAATACGTGGCTGTTTTGGAGGAATGCGATGAATTTATTGAGAGTAATAACATTGCGTGTGTGTGATGACATTGACGGGAAAATTAAGATTGTAAGATTTAAGATTTAAAGTACAACAAGAAACCACGAGTGAGCACTGATCCTAGTACGATGACAGTACGATCCAGAGTATAGCCACTTACATTCAATGCCAAATGGGCTTTGGATGTGGATGCTCTGAATGATGTACTCCCTGTCCAGCACGACCATCCACCAGGCCTGAGTGCCATCTATCGGGTCCTCCTCACTGAAAGGTTTGGCACAGAAGCTTGCATCCGGACCTAAGGCAAGAACACCATCCACTGCTGCTTCGGGATGGAATTCCGGGCCAATGAACGACTGTTCCACAGTGGGCTGCATGTAAGCAATGTTGCCTGATGGCAACAATCATAAAATAAATAAATGCATTTTCAGGCTACATTTGTGAGGTGGACCCATACGGTGGATGTTCTACCTGAGCTCACCAGTCTGACATGCTGGTCCCGTCCAGGCGTACTCGGGTATATCATGTAGCTCGCTGTCAGCAGGGGCACAGGCGGCAGGACAAGCCCCCGTCACCGGGTCACAGGGCACTTGGCCTTCACAATGACACCGGAGACACCCTCCGCCTCCAAGCTCATTGAAACAACACTCAGCTATATAGTCAAGGACAAAATTACAGTGTAGATCTGGCTCGGGTTGTGGACTGTACACAAGTCGGAAGTCATGATTCGTGTGTATGTTTGATGGCAGCTTACTATGGAAGAGGAAAAAATATTAGGGCCAATTTAACCAACTAAATTTTTTCTCAATAAATCTACTTATTCTCGACAAATCTACTCAAATATCTCGATAAATCGAAGAAGTTAACTGGATAATCGACTTATTATCTCGATAAATCGAGATATTATCTCGATACATCGATTTATTATCTCGATAAATCAAGTCAGTTACCTCGAAAATTGGGTTAGCTATTTCAGAATCGATAAATCGGGTTAGTTATCTCCATAAATTGACTCTATAAATCGAATTGTTATACTGATATATCGGATTACTTTCTCGATATATTGAGTTACTATCTCGATGAATCGAGTTATCCCGATAAACCGAGTTAGTTATTTTGATAAATCGAGTTAGTAATCTCAATAAATCGTATTGGGAGCTCGAAAATCGACTAATGTCTTAGGCATTTTAAGTACAATTAAAATGGAAATGTCTTTTAGAGCCACATTATACATGTTGAAAATTATATCGAGTAGGTATATATGACCGACCATTTTAACATTAAATATTGAATAATACAGACCAAAGTGCATAATTAAACACTATAGTGAAGTTACTATATCAATATCTCCTTAAAAGTTGCAGCATGTTTATGAATGAAATTGGTGTAATCGTTTTTTTAAAAAAAATTATTTAAATAATGCGAATCAGATATTCGTGACATCTGCAACGGCTTTTTCAATTGGGTAGTTTGGTCTGTATTATTCCAGTGATTAATGTAATGATTGTTAATCATATATTCCATTATAGTTTCCAATGTGAGTAATCAGTTTATATAAAGTTCATGACTGATTTTATATAAATAAGTTTACAAGATGAAATGGATATACTCGTTTTTTCCCCAAATCAGATATTCGTGACGTCATCTGCAACGGTTTTTTCAATTGGGTAGTTTGGTCTGTATTATTCCAGTGATCAATGTAATGATTGTTAATCATATATTCCATTATAGTTTCCAATATGAGTAATCAGTTTATATAAAGTTCATGACTGATTTTATATAAATCAGTATACAAGATGAAATGGATATACTCGTTTTTTCCCCAAATATATATATATATATTTTTACATTGCTAAGGTTTATTAACAAAATTCACATACAAAAATGTTTATATATTCGAATGCTCCTATCCTATCCAAAAAAAGAGAAGAAGAACAAATATTATTTTTGGGATGATAATGGGAACAGTTCATGGAAAAAGTCACGAGATTATTTCGAAGAACAATGTCTTTGAACATGGGAAAAAATGTTAAATATGAGAATGTATGTTATCAAAAGTGACACAGGCCTAATGCAACAGGATAAAATTTTTCACATGATACATGTACATCGTCAGTATTCATAGTGTGAATGAAAGTCATGTCGTTGTAAATAACAACTACATAATGTGAATGGTTCCAACTTTACATATTTCACCAAAGTCAAAATGTCCATCAAATTTCAGTCTATCGCAAAATCAGATGATCGTGACGTCATCTGCAACGGCTTCTTCAATTGGGTAAAAAAATTCTACCACCAATCTACTACCCCAATGAATTCACCCCCCAAAACGGCATCCCAGCATCCGGTGTGTGGTCGTGTTTACATCCCAAAGGACAGGAAGTATCGTTCGAATTTTGGACCAAGAGAAACAGTGAGGCAATCTACACGAATATATATGCAGCTCTCAAAAGATAGCACAGCTGCAAAGTCGTGTGTAGACCAAGAAATTACGTGATGAGGTTATTATCAACATTGGGATAGATTGCCATCTTTTTAAATTTTACAATAGTAGTCTGAAATTTTGTAGAAAATTGCCGTTTGACTCTTAGGTGTAGCATCAGATCTCGGATTTTCAACGCGTAAATTATCATACACTCATGATGCACTACGTAGTGACATACGTAGCATCATCGGCACCTTGGAATGTTGCTAGAAGTTTATCCTGAGTCTATTATTTTTTCCTTCAACGAAGACATTTAAAAACTAAACAATGTTGAAACCTAAATTTGTTGTTTATATTTGCTAAAAAATGTACCATATACAGCTTGTAGTATATTTGTTTAAAGCAGCGTATTCTGTTCCGCAAAAGATTTAGATTTTGGAATTGAAGACGATCCGATAATATCTCGATAATTTGTACTTACCATTAACAACATGTATGCAATTATTACTTGAAAGTAGACAAAACAAAAACACAATATCCCATTCAGTATTCATCATCAGGTCATGTATAATACGTCCAGTAAACTATGTGATATTGTTCTCAGACTTGGAAAGTGGAACGTTATACTGTACCGAGGTGCAATTTAAACATTATAAAGTAATATAGTGTGATTTATAATCTCACGATATCAGACCACCCATCCATGTCGTGTGTCACCTTTTAGTAGGAGATCGCCACCATCACAAACCTTCGTCGATTATCGTTATAAAACAATCCAAGGCCCACAAAAATTGTGGCTGGATATCATTGTCCCCTCTCCACCCCTCACAGAAGAGAGAATTCGTGTGTTCATTTATGAGTTAACAAGGTCATACCTGTACGTGTACGTTCATATGCATAGGTGGCATGTTAATGTACATTTACCGTAGACCTGTACATTTGGGTATTTATGCGAATGAATTCCTCTTGGAGTATATCCAGGAATTGGCGAGTGCGCCGAGTGATTTTGCAATTTAGCAACATATAAATTATAAATATCAAATATGATATATGTCTACTAATTTCAAAACGCTACTTTGATTTATGTTAATTCATATATATATACGTGCAGATGCCGAGATTCAATCAAGGTCAACGTGATATACTATGCTACCAGTCATTGTTTTAATGTGTGGAAACAATTAGGGCATTTATGGTTTGGTCAGAATTCTTTTTATCTTTTTTTTTCACTTTTTGGTTCCCGGACGATAGCTCAAGAACCACTGTACGGAAGCCGTTATGTGAGAGCGCCGTGATTTGGGGGTGAGTATCATGACTCATAGGTGGTTGATTTTGGATGATTTGAGGTGAAACACGTGAGTTTGTAGAAAATTACCATTTTCACAAGATAACACTAAAATTTGTCATTATTTGCAGCCTATATTTCTTGTGGATATTTGTGCTGATTGTATGAGAATAGATACTTTATGTTTTGTACTTGTATGAGCAATTAATCTCGATGAGCAGCCTTTATATAGATACCAGTACTTAGGGGCATGATTATGGGTGACACGCTAAATTGTTTGAAGTAAAGTTAATTTGTAACCGAATATATTAATATTTTCCGGTATTCGCCCACTTAAAAGCCCAAAAAATAATGGTGAATGTTCTGATTTATTTGCGGTGTGTTAATGTAATGGTGTTAATGAGTTAGGGTGTGCTATGGGTAATTCAAGGTTCAATTTGAGGGAAATTCACAAGAAATTTCACGTCCGTTTCGCTCTACGACGCACTGTGTACGAGATATGGCCAAAATTATGAAAAAAAATGGCCCAGGGCGAAATTCACCCAACAAACCCCTAAGACATGTTCGTCTAATGCCACGAGTCCGAAAATAACGCCCGTTTCACTCTACGATGCACCGTTTCCAAGATACGGCCGAGAATGAAACATGCTGACTCAGCAAAAGTCAGCATGTTTACCCAACATACCCGCAAGACATGTTTGTCTAATGCCACGAGTGTGGAAACAACGTTCGTTTCGCTCTACGACGCACCGTTTACGAGATATGGCCAAAATTTATGAACATTGCTGACTCGGCCACAAAAAATCTGGCCCAGGCCCAAATTCATCCAACATATCCCTAAGACATGGTTGTCTAGTGCCACAAGTCCGAAAACAACGTCCGTTTCGCCTGCGACGCAGTTGGCCTCAAAGATGACTCACCAAAATCTCTTTTGAGCTCTGGGTCAAAGGTCATTAGACTGACCCCATAATCAATAGGTTTCCTCTCTGATACAATATCAACTTATGTGTCAAGTTCCAGAAGTGTAGTAAAAGGACATTAATTTCGAGTTATCATCCGGAAACCATTTGAGAGAAAATTTATCCTCACGGAATAACTGGACCTAGGAGTTGGCTCGGTTCCCTTCTCCCTTCTTTACTGCACATTTAATTTATTACATTCCATTATGCCTCTATTCCACACCGACCACGAATCCCACGAATCGCCCCGAATTGATAATTTTTAGGATTTGTGAGGAATCGTGGAATTTCGCAAATTTCTTGTCTCAAATCGTGACGCTCTACGATTCTGGTACGACACAGGGACGATAACATTACGAATACTCGTGGGATTCTGCTGGTGTAACGGAAATATTGCCAAGAATCAACAACTATTTACAAGAATCGATTAGGAATACTGCAAGAACGTTATGAATCATTTAAGACGTGTATTCGTGGGATTCGTGACAATATTCGTATAGCCACGAATTCATGAACCACGAATGACTTGAGAATACCTACGGATGTCTACGAATCTATTACGATTCAGTTACGAAGCCCAATTAAGAAGCCTAAGTATACACTACGAATTAGTTACGAATTATAACTACGATATTTTGGAATCGGGAGTTCGTGGCCAAAATTTTGAACAGCTCAAAACTATTGGCCACGAACTCCCGATCGCTCGAGAATTGCAAGAACGGACTACGAATAAGAAGGAATCAGTTAAGAACTTCACGAACTCATTACGATTCAACTACGAATCCCAAAAATTATCAATTCGTCGCGATTCGTGAAAATCTTGGTCGGTGTGGAATAGGGGCATTAGTATGATTCATGACGTCTTGATATTGTGTTTGGAGTTCAGTCCTGTGAATTAGAACAAATAGTACCCATATGTGCTATTCTCAGCACAGCTTTAGAAAGTGTTGTTTTGAACGTGATGATAAAAAGCATGTTCCATAATCGATTTGTATTATTGTATTGTTTTATTTTCCGTAGATATAGATCTACTGAAAACGTAGAGTATAAAAAATAGTATGTGTATGAGGGATGGCAAACTTCTCATGCGAACAAGTCCCTCAGCGAACTTACATGTAGGACCAGGTGTCAAACAACATTAGGCTGTCGATCCGTGAACGAGAGTTTGAATTCAATTGACGAAAGTAAATCCAATCCGCGAAATAGAATATTGTTAAGAACCGTTGCTGGGTCATATTTATGCAGGATAATTACTCGGAAAATCACAAGGAATCATGTTGTTTAAGTTTCAAACGGAATTATGTAAAAACTGTCGAACTGAAAATTTGACGCGAGACTAATTTTGTGTCAGTGGATTCTTCTCTGATGAAATTTCGCACTACAAATGATTAAAATCTTACTTTTTATTCCCCTTTAAATATTTCTTTTCGTTGAATTTTCTAATCTAATATCGTTGCCTGGAAATGATATCAGCGGCGACATTCTGTTGCAATAGAATTTTGAAACCAAAAACATGGGATCGACATCAGACACATGTGGGATACAGTAGGAATGTACTTAAAAATATACTATATGAATTTTAACGTAAAAATGCCATCACACACTCTTGGGATTTTTAATATTATTTCACGAATTTATTATTATCATTCCCCAAATTATTCATTACCACAAAAGTCACATAACTACATCACTATTGCAAACTTCACTTCATATATGTATGACGAATCGACTTCTGAGTGACTGACTTCTGATGTTCTGGGACATACATGTAAAGATAGATACTGCACGAGTTGATTGAGGGCTCTGCGTTGGATGCTGGCAGTTTGGAGACGAAGGATATGCCTCCTCGGACGCCAGGAACACGATCGCCATGGCAACCTCGGTCGGCTGTCCACGGCGCCTCGAAGGTGAACCTCCACCTGTTCCTCCATGAACTATCGGTACTGGAACAAAAATAGCATTCAGTAAACATTAATTAGTCGAGAGACGGATGACTTATGAAGCACGAATATTGGATGAAAGTTATGACACTGTGGAATGAAACAGAACTCCTTCGAGTCTTCTTGCCTGTCATGGTTACGTGGGGCCTATATGTCCCGGGACGTTCACATACAGGTGACATTCTAACGATAATCCTATGATATCCGTACAACATCAGTCGCGTCTTCTTTTATGCGAATTAAGTTTTGTCTCCAATCTACGAAGGCGCATTAGGGCCAAAACAGAGAGGAAAAAAAATAAACTCGAGATCTCGAAATTAAACTCGTTATCTCGCAATTAATATCGTTATCTCTAACTTGAAACTCGTTATCTCGAAATAAAAAAAACCCGCTATCACGAAATAAAAAGTCGTTATCTCGAGATGAATATCGTTACCTCGAAATTAAATTTCTTTTCAAGCTAACGACTTCTTATCTCAAGTTTTTTAATTCGAGATAATGACTTTTTATCTTGAGATAACGAGCTTTTTTTATTTCGAGATAACGACGTTTAAATTCGAGATAACGAAATTGTTTCCGAGATAACGAGTTATTTTTGCTCTGAAACCATACTGCGTTGAGCACCTGTGATATTTGAAATGCCGTATGCAGTTCGTAACAAACAGTTCAAGCCTTGTGAGATACTGGCTCTGCGACAAAAATTTTGTTCAGATAATGGTATCACAACCACCTCAAAATTATTATCACTGTTTCTGTGAATCTAAAAAATGCAAGGATAAGAAAATCGACTTTTGACTAGGCAAGGAAGTCGCAAATATTCGTTCCAGATTACTGTCCTAATGTCTATCTATTCAGATCTACTGTAGGCATACAAGTTGATCATCTGCAAAATTGGCAATGTCTTATGTCTATCTATATAGATCTACTATAGGACTACAAGTTGATCATCTGCAAAATTGGCAATGTCTTACATGTATGTCTATCTATTTAGATCTACTGTAGGCATACAAGTTGATCATCTGCAAAATTGGCAATTCCAAAGTGTCTTTCAACTGTTTTTGTGTAAACGAGAGTACACCAAGTGTATATTTGTTGTGGTGAATTAAAAAAAAAAGAACTTCATCATGTGGAAAGACCGATGAAACTCCATGACATGTATTAGTTTATTGGTAGATATAGTACTGGCAAAAATAATGCAGTTGAGGATATACGTACATCCTACAATCATATCGACACGTATGCCTTTTCGGTGGCAGACTCGTCTGCCTTACCACTGGCGCTGAATACAGGTATATCAGTGGGAATTTTCCTGGGGCCTGAGGTAATTAATTTCAGCTTGTTCATACCATGACATGAACACAACACCACCCTAGTGGAATTCCACGCTCAATGTGATTAAAATGTTGTCTCGTTAAAATGTGACCAAAAATATTTCTTTTGGGTTTTGAATTCCAGAGTCGGATATCAACAATCTTGACTGAAAAAAATGTATATTTTCTGGCGTGTGTTAATTGCCATGTAGTTATTGGTCTCGACCTCCAAACTAACTAGGTGGTCAAGTTGAGATTACATCCACTTGTTGTACAATGTTGAGAGACGGAGTCGAAAACGACCGGGTTTACTTACCAGACAGAGTTCATTCTCACACCTAGATGTCCGATTTTTCAACATTAAAGTTGGAAGTAAACAAATGTTGTTGATTGTTCTACAGATGTACATAGGACTAGGTCTACATAGCATGCGTGACGAGCGATCGTACTGTACAAATCGAATCTAACTAGGATCGATGGATATGGTTAGGGCATCTGCCCGGGAAAATGTTTCATTTTCAAGCTCATTTACTCCGATTTTTTAAAACTCGTTTACAAAGATCAGCAATGTATGACTTCCTATACGCTCAGAATACAAACCTAAGCTCTATCTGCAGCCGGCTAGTATATAGAGGTCAAATAAAACATTTCAGTGTGGACGTGGCCTTGGGATTTACCATTCAAGGTTATGTCAGGTCAAGTTCAAGAACATTAAAATATCTACCATATATGACTTCCTATGTGTCCATAATACATGCAAAAGCTGTATCTATAGGTATTTTGTCTACACGGGCCAATTTGTGCATTTCAGGCCGTTAAATTTGGGCCTATATTTTGGGCCTTTCGAGCAATTTAAGGCATTCTACATGTATCTTGATACTCAAAATAAACAGAGCATATTAAGGATATGTGGAATTAGAGGGAAAGCTACTGGATAGGTTTCGAACAAAATGCCAACAAGTGAAACTTTGGCCATGTTTGGCCTACACTTCGGGCCCTTTGAACGATTCGAGGCCCTTGCTGTACAATCTTAAATGGTATCCACGTGTGAAATTAGAGAGAAAGTTACTAATCATATTTAGAGCAAATTGCCAAAAGGTGCATTGTTTTGGCCATTTTGGGCCTTTTGGCCTTACATATCAGGCCTTATGAGCAATTCAAGTTTTTTTTTTCGAACATACACAAGTTAAACAGTTATAAATATCATTCACGTGTAAGATCAGAGAGAAAGTTGCTGAATAGTTTTCGAACAAAGTGCCAAAAAGGGAATTTTGTGTCATTTTGGCTATTTTTGGCCTATATTTCGGGGTTTTTTTTTAGCAATTCAAAGCCTATCAACTCTATACACAAGTCATAAGTACACAAGTCATATACATAGACAGTCATAAATACCATAAGCTTCCGAGCAAAATGGCAAGAAGTGTAATTTTGACCATTTTGGGCCTACTGCGTCTAAAAGTTACTGAACAACTTGTGAGAAAATGGCCGTCGAAGTCCAAAATTGGCCGTCTTTTGTCGAAAACGGAAGCCATTTTGAAGAAAAACATGCGAAAATCCAAAAACTAAAAGATACTTCGCTCTTGAACTAATTTTTAGATGTTTTGCAAAATTTCTCTGAAAGATTAGGCTGTAAACTTTAAAATGTGAACGGCGACGGACGCGACGCCATGGCATTAGGTTATCGGACGGGTACCATAAGTACCATATATACTTGAGACATCATGTTCGTGCAAACGACTTACTACATCGTGCGAAAGAAGTAGGATTCTCATCATGTCTTAACAGGAATAAGGGGCCGGTCATTATTTATCAGGTGGGGGGGGGGGGGGGGGTTGGGTAAAAACTGGGGGGGTCACACTTTCATTTTCAACATTATTGGGGGGGTCATACTTTTATTTTCAATGGAACTGGGGGGGTCGGAGTTCGAATTTTAGTTAATTTGAGGAAAATTTTATATTGAAATAGTGAATTGGGTGAAAACAATCCACTCAATCTGGACTGATGGTTCACTGGAGTATACAGCATTTGGAAACCATCCTTTTGTCACATTATCAGTGAAAAACTATAGTTCCGCCAAAATTTGATCCTAGAAAGGACCATCCAGGAACACCCAAAATCAGGAGATGTCGTGAATCGATAATCGCTCATCACCCACAGACTGAAACATTGTCACCACGGATCAACTATGGACCTCAGTAGAACACAGCAGCACTGAAACTGAATAGAGTGCCAGTCAGGATGATCAACATGCAGGGCACTGTCACAGACTAACAATGGATCACCCGGCCCATACCATGCTGACCAACATGCCATAACATCCAATGACCCCGAACCAGCATGTCAAAATCACAGACCGATTTTCCACTCAACACGATGCCAACTCAGGAACCTAGGCCACTGAGGATAATCCTCGATGAGCTCAGGACTGTCCTGGACCACCGTGAACAAAATAAGGACATTTCCATCCAGGATTGCAAAATAGTCCTGGATCGTCCCGGATGACGATATAGTGAATCTGATTAACCTGACTATCTTGGTGGCGAGGACATTGCTAGACAATCGCGGATCATCACGGAACATTATGAACCCATCATGGAGCAAACACAGATTTGATTCAAAGTCGGGAAAGTACCAGTCCAGGATGGCCTGATTCATCAATGATATGTGGAAGAGTCATAATTTTCCGAGTTCACTCGGAGGCTGTCATTACCATACCGATATATGCCCACAAGTAATAACTAAATCAGTTGTAATGGCACAAATTCATATTATCCACTTACGTTATAGTAAAAAAAATGCGAGAAAAGTCACAAATGTTTTAATAGAAATGTGAATGAAGTGTAAAAACAGCATTTAGATGAAGAAGAAGAAGAAATAAAGCTTAACGGCACTTTGGGCTCAAGAAGGCCATTTCAGTGCCAAACAAAGATATAAAAGTAGTATCAAGAATGATAAAACCGCAATTTCTACAATTAAAAATTTGTAGTGAACAGTGAAAGCTTACAAGGTTAGTGGTAAAGAATTGATGACTAGATCTAGATTGAAAGGAATTGACTAGATTTTATATGCCTAAAAATAGAAATATACCCCAATTTAGATATCATACTGACTCCTTATAATTGTCATCAATTGCGTATTATGGCCTTGTATATGTACTTGGGGATTGAGGGGTCTCACTTTTATTTTTGATATTGGTGGGGGGGGGGGGGGGGGGGGGTCATACATTGTTTTTCAATATCGGTGGGGGGGTCAAACTTTGAAAACTCATTTCTCGGAAAATCCATCCAACCCCCCCACCCGATAAATAATGACCGGCCTCTAACGTAGTCATGGTAGCAGAGACATCAATGGGTATGTAAAAGGAAAATATCTAAGATTAAGAAAGGCAGGTGGCTACTAGTAGCTCAGAAAATTTTCGATGCGCCTAAAACATTTTCGATGCATCTAAAACATTTTTGATGCGTCTGCTAAAATCATTTTCGGTGCGTCTAAAATTATTTTCGTGGCGTCGAAAAATTTGCCGCTGGATCCACCACTGGCCGAGACTGTCGCCTCCATCAGGAGGCACGCTCCATACCCAGGGCCCCCCCCCCCTCCCAAAAAAATCATGGATCTGCAACGTACTGTATTCATAGTAAATTATTATGATCAATTTGTTATAACAGACACGACACATTCTAGATATCTGTAAGTGAGTGCCAGCTAGTACTGTTCGAATTATTTAATCATTTTCTCAAAGCTTAATTGATAATTTTGCCTGCGTACATGTGAGGGAATAGCACGTTATGATCATAGGCGGATCCAGTGGGCCGGGTGTCGTAACCACTCTCTGTAGTCTGATGTATTGATATGTAAAAACAAAATGCATTAAAATATGTTAGAAAACAGGGTAATGGGGGGTCAATGTGTACAATATTCGCGAGAGGCCGAAAAGATAGCATGACTGTCATTATAGATAAAACGACTGTCTATCTCTAATCTTTTGTGGCCTTCCAGCGGTATATTAACAAGTGTAGGGTAACACCACGTATGAGCACGAGAAAATCATACCTGGAAATTAATATATAATATTGACGACACAATTCATTATTTTAACATTGATCAGCATGTGATGAATTTGTTATCATAGAAATGACAATTTTAGAAGCAATTTATAATTTTGCTTGCGGAGCCGACCGGTGCAGACTATTATCCTAATGAGCACGTTATGATCATAGGCGGATCCAACAGGCCGGGAATGGAGAGGGGGGGGGGGGGGGGGGGTGTGGATCTTTCCCCTCTGGAAAAAAGTGTTGAAATATGTTTGAAACAGGGTAATTAGTGTGTTTGTATGTAATTCATTACTCATAGACGGCCGTACTGAGAAACTATCACAACAGAGATCAGATATTAGCACATTCAGACGAAAAGTCATATAAGGCCATTTTAGTGGTGACTTTGAATATGACTTTGAAGATCTTAGAAGATCAAAATATAATTTTTAATTCAAACATTAAGTTTTGTGGCAGACTACATGTGATTTGTACAGACTCAAATAGAAATGTTCTGTAAACTATTCAAATTTGTCATCGATTGGCAGGGTGCTAGCTACCTTCTTCCACATACATCACTCAACAACAAACATAAACACAACTTTTTTCAAGCATTCTTTATTTTATCAAATATCTCGTCTTTCTTGGCTAAGTCCTTCCCATATATGCCCTTGTTGTCTGGTCGATCTGTTGCCCCAAACTCAACCAGAAGTCGAACACACTCTGTAAATTGACCACCACAGGCCTGGTGTAATGCTGCAGGAAACGTGTTGAATGATCAGTTGAGATGGCACTGATAAGCATAACACTGGTGTATTCCCAAAAATTAAAGAGCGCATACATTTGATGGTTTTATCTGACCTGTTCGTTCTCTGTTATCAGCTAAGTTTACATCAGCTCCCAGGGAGTGAAGGAGCACGACCATTTCAGCCTGGCCTTCCTGAATCAGATGCAACATCCACATCAATTCAGCAGGTTTTTTTACTTGGCATAATGGCTGTTACCATCACTACATGGAATACACTACATACCTTAGCCGCCAGGTGAAGAGGTGTGATGCCATTCTTTGTGGACTGCCTGTTGACGTCCACCCCAAGATTCTGCACAAGATGAGAGACGGCCGCTACACAGCCAGCCTGGGCAGCCAGATGTATGGAGCTTCGACCCATCACATCCTCCCTGTCCACATCACCCTACCAGTGTACAAATAACTATAGATAACAATGTATTTCCACGGACGTGAAGGTGACACCTATGGTATTCATTATGGTATTTATTATACTTTTACCCAAATTTATCTGATATTAAACATGGTGTTTGTCAACATATGTTTTTTTTCTTTATATATTGTTTTCAACATATATATGCATGTTTGATCATGATGGTTTCAGTAGGATGTCTTCTTCAGACATCCTTTGACCTTGTTTTAGGATATAAATCTTCTAACCTGGTGACTAGTGATGAGGAGATCAGCCACGTCTAGGTGTCCCCCTCGGAGGGCATCCATGAGCGGGGTGGTGCCACAGCTGTCTTGGGGGTCAGGTGGGTATTTACCCCTCCTTAGCAACAAACGGGTCACGTCCATGTGACCATGCATTGCTGGATGGTATTTACAGGTACCTTTTATATTTAACCCCATTATGTAGTCATAAAATTTGCACACACATATGTTTGCATCTGCTTATGTACAAATAGATGTACATTGATACACATGTACTACATTGATCGGGATGGATTCTTGCCTGCTGTGTGTAAGGGTGTCCTCAAATTTTTGCTGGTCACATTCCATAGAGAAGAGTCACAGTTCAGTAGGAATTCAACAACATTTGCATGACCCTCCCTGTTTGAATGATGCCATTATATATGAGGTCAGGTGCACATGGAACATGAAAGCATACAAATAATGAAAGTATAGCTAATCTATCTGATTTTCTGGTCATTACGATCAGACTCGAGACCCTGTAAAGAAGTTTTCACCTGCAGGCCAAATGAAAACTGTTCCAGCCATCTTTGTTCCTCAACCTCAAATTTGATCCGAGTTGGACCAATTGTTTTATGGTATCCAAGCATGGTTTTGTGCAAGCCAACATCAGAGGTGTCCTGGAATTATGTTTGATAAATTAAATTAGCACATGGACATATATGGCGTGCTACACAGATCTGCATGTTGCATGACAGGAAAGTTGCCTTGAATGGACCCCTAAGCGAAAATGTTTACTTTAATTGGAATAAACAACCAACCAAAACCAACTTGGTGTCTGTGTAAGTGCAATATGTCTGTGCCGAAGGGCAACTTCTGTTTGTTTGCATGTTACCCAGGGTTGATACACATTCCAAAGATATTCAAATACTAGTATGAAATGTAACCTCAAGTGGTCCAATTACCATGTGTTCCCTATTTGACCACCTACTGTCATGGTCAATTATCGGTCACGTATTGCCAATGCGTTTTCTCACCCCACCATTTGGGTAAAAAAAATCGTGGCAAATACCGTAGGCGAGTAGACAGGTTATCCCAAGTTTCCTCAGCTGAATAGGCACCATACACAGCTGCAACAAGCTATACATAACCTGTTTCCTAGGCTTATTCTATACTACTTTTATTATAAGGCAATTATATACCAAATTGGTCAGAAACATGAAGCAGTGTAGAGTCTAAACGGGTTAGAATAATAGGCTAAAATGAATATGAGGCTCGTTATATAAACTGTTAAAAATCCATACCAATCAGCACGTTTGAGACAATCGATTGGAATTCCTCTGTTGGCCAGATATCGGACACAATGTGGCTGACTGAAGTGTGCTGCTTCATGTAGAGCTGTTTTTCCATCGTTATTCACAACACATAGGTCAAAGCCCTGCTCAAGAATCCATTCAATCAACGACAAATGTCCACATCGTGCAGCTACATGCAAACAGGTGTCCCCACATTTTTCGTATATTTCCCTTTTCCATGCCTTGTCAGCATAGTTTTCTGCAATAAATGTCTTCAATATGGCCAATTCACCAGCACGGACATACTTGAAGAACTGCTTGTTTCGATGTTTAGACATTACCAGCTGATTACCGATTGACATTGATTAGAATATGCTGAGAACGGTTTCATTGTTTACAAAAAACTGGAAATTCCATTTCGGTAATAAACACCGACGTTATATGTTAATGAGCTATTTTTATAACTTTCATCAAAGTCGGTTTTCATGGTGGTTATGCTAAAGGTTGTAATTTCGCAAAAATGAATGTTTTGTTGACATCGTGATTTCCCTTGGTATGTTCAAACATCACTGCCGGCCGAGGTCCCCGTACCCTTTATGGAATAGCTGATGCAATACACAACCAACAGATCGTCATCATGCAAGTCGGAGATTCAGAGGCGTTCTCCATACACTTTGCTTCATGGCGAATTCAACGTGAACAATTTCAAATCCATGTGATGAGGATTGTGTTTCTAGTTGTGGCCGATTCTCGCGGATGAGGATAGAACCAAGGCACAACATACAGCTCAGACTGGGCTCAACCTAGCTAGGCGTATCTTCTGTAAAACTTATTATTTGGTAACATTTGGCTCTGCAGTAGATTGCCAAAATTTTGAATTTCAGGAGTAGGAGTCTGAAAGCAGAAAGTCAATTGCAGAAACTTGCTTGATCATAATGTGACGTATGCCATATCGCCCATAGTGGTAGATTAGATTATATTTGAATCGTTTATTAGAGTGACCAGAGTACATGCAAAACAAATAACATCATATAAGATACAAACAAGGTACTCCCAGCCTCACATGGCTTATTAGTCACTGCAAAATGGAAAACAAGAACAAAATACGTGACACAGCAATAAATGGATTATCTTGTGTAAAGTTATTGACTACCGTCCGCTCTTCGGGATCCTCGAGGATAGTCCTCTCTCATCCGAGTCCTTGCGGACGCGCATCCGCTATTCCGGATCCTTGCGGCAGGGCCGCTCACCGGAGGTCGCGGCGGACACGGTAACTACTTCAGCATTAACGGTAACCAGGTAACAGCCCACCCGACACTCCCAGGCCTACGGACACCGTTCAGAAACTAGTTCATCCCTACGGTGTTAACTGGCGGGGCCTGGCAAGCCGCGGTCTGCCTCGGGGACGGAACCCCGTACAGTCCGACATGCTGGCCAGAGCCTCTGTCACACGTCCCGGGAAGGGAGAGAGCTGGCGATCCACAGGGCCGAAGGCCCCCGAGTCAGCAACTTGTCTCTCCCAGCCCGGGCCTCCCCATGGAAATCGTCCCCAGGGCTCTAGGAGCCCACTACTCACAAACAGGGAACACAAAGCTCATGGCGAGCCTCGTGTGCGTCCTGTCTCTCGATCTTGGACAATCTCCTCGAACGAGTCGCTTCCAGTGTATATATAATACACCAGAAACTGTAGGGCGCACGCGAGGTTTAATCGATCCATTGTTATAGTTTACTGGAGCGTAAATTACAATACGTCGCCGTGGCAACGCACGCTCGAACGGAGCATGTCAAAACAAGGCCAAGTACGAAAAGGCCACATAAATGGCATTTATGTTTACAATCACCTGCCGCGTGCTTAGGGCAAAATCGCCACACTTGTATGTCAAATATAATATTCCTAATATGAATACATTCAGATAAATATGTGGACAAGTGCTTAGATATGAAAATGCAAGGCTTACACATTTTTCTTCATCACTAGTGCTTTTGAAACCGGGAAATATTTTCGTACATTACTAAACAACTTTTGTATATATAGAAGTATATATTGGGCATGAAAATGATGAAATTACTAAATGATACTCATCCTCAGTTTCTGATTGATCACATAACTTACATACACGTTCATTCAAAGTTTTATTAGTTATCTTCCTGTTCAATTTCAAGTGGTAATATACATAGCCTAAACTGTGCCAACAAAGAACGATTACGCTTATTCATATAATTATTAAAGCAGCTGCCTACGAAACCAGTCAATATTTTTTTGAAAACTATATTTCACATTAAACATGCTAAACTAACTGAATGAAACATACTCACATCAAATGTAATGAAAATAACCAGTCCTCAGGGAAATTTTGCTCATTTGAACAGGCGGTTCTCGAGTAAATACTGGAACTGTATCCATCACACGCAGATGTAAACAAAGCACAGAAATGCGGGATAGACTGACAATTCCACGTACATCATGGTATATCACTGATTATTTTCTCAAAACTACACTATATATGCACATACGGACTGGAAAATGTACTCGATGTGGACTTTTAAGCGCGATTTGAGCATTTGTTTACATTCGGGTTTGATGGATACACTTCATTTGTTTATTTACAAAAACGGCACAAAATGGGCACTGAAACGGATGAAAAGACAACTCGGACATACTGTAATCTGCAAAATCATTGAGCACACCTTTTGATATATTGCATTATATGTGTTTAACAAAAAATTGGTTTTGAAAAAAATATTGCATACATTCGAAGGCAGCAGCTTTAAGTATATAAATCTCTATAGACAATGCTGATTTGAATAACTTATATGTGCGTAACTTGATATTTATTTGATACCCCAGTTTTCCAATCCTCTTCATTTAAACCATAGACATACATATGTGTGTATGTCCATGATTTAAACATTTAGGTGAAGCAAAGGCGAAGGGTCTGATCAATTGGACATAAACGTCTTTCATCAGATATAATAATCGAATGAAGAGAATTCAAGATTGTTTTCACATCGCTGCACCAGTTTTTACATCACAATGTTAAATCAATATTAAACATTTTTTTTATCCGATCTAGTATCACTCATATTTATCATTCTATTCTATTCCAAAATATTTTCTATCTTTAGTTGACAGCCAACCAAAACCCCCCAACGTTCCAAATACAGGGGCAAATTTGTGAACCCCAAGATAGTAACGCATCGCTCTTTTTTGAACAGTATTATCAAAATTGTATTTGTTAAAACCCTATATTTCAGCACCATAATCATTGATATAAGTCACAGCTGCGAAGTACATTTTTTTTGGAAGGTACTAAAGCCAACATCTTTCAGATTCAGATATGTATTATAATACCCCCTAAAGCTCTACCTGCAGACTGTGCTAATTTTTGCACAAAACTCAAAAGTGAGAAACCCATCAAGGAATACACCTAGATATAATATATATATTATAACTACACCTATAACATCGCCGTCCTAAAGGTAACGCCAGTCTTAGCTCTCCTTCTCGGACGGAAATGTTGATCTACAATATAGATTTTTCAATATTCAATTTCCATTTATAACAGCAACCGTTTATACATTTCAACATATTTTGTAATTTGTTTCATTTTCAGTGAGAAGAACAATGTCATCAGCATATAGTAGGCTAAAATTGATACATTCTCACCACCTATGCAACACCCGGGTTAAGTGACTTAATTTCTAGTGCCGGATCACTTATGTACATAGAAAATAGAGTAGGAAATATTTGATACCATATTCAGGCCATGGGTTTTTTGACATTAGAGCATTGGGGCGAAGCCCCCAACCCTCTACATGTCTATGTGCTGACTTTTTCATGGAGGTTTCATGCCAAACTATCGACGCCCGTTTTGGCAGGTAAACCTTCAGACACCTACTCCAAATGAGGATTTTCTTCGTCTTTGACATAAAATCTGTCGAATTGATGGCAAACTTTTAATATTCCACAGATGTATAATGCATAAATCGATGTGTTAGGATTGAGAAAATAACGTAAGATCCTCAAATTATCCAAAAACGTCCAAAATGGCGGAGCCGATGGAAATTGACGTTCCCAGAATGCAAAGCAAATTTTACCGCAATGACGCGTATTATGGAACACACAATTTTCTGTGCAGCAATACGTGCATGCATACATCATCTTGCGTGTGACATTCTCTGGCGCTATGATGAAGTAAACACGATGATACGTCTGCGACGCCACGGCTAAATTTACCGTAATTTGACGTATTGTATCACATGACAATTAAGGTGTTCCATGCGGGGATGCGAATTTTTTATTTTAAACTGGCCTTTCAATTCGCCCAGTAGGCATATGTATCATGATATCAAATGCAGATATTTCTCATGGTTTTCAATATTTTTTTTTATTTATTTTTTTTAAAATGAAATACCATTTTAGTAGGCGTAGATCTATCTGTTACATTGAGTTCAAAATAAATTTTTACTTATTAGGAATATGAATGAAGTAGGCCTATGTTTTTCATCATAATATACTGTCGTGGTGCTGATGATGTGCTCGAGCTCTAATGTCGTCCCCCGCAGTTAGCTGCATTTTCTTGTTATCTATAGGTTTACGGATCCATTTGCTCTGAAATCTCATCGGAGGCTATAACCGTTCAAGTTTGTTGAGAGATTGCCATTTTTGCACGACGTCGCTCAAAGCTCTGGAAAGATTTTGAAGATCACCAGATCATTAGGATTTAAATAAGAAATGTTCAGTCCTAAGTGTAAGAATCAAATTGTTTTTTTATAGGCCTATACTAGTACTCATAATGCCGTCCAAAGTGTAAAATCAATTTGATTTCATATACTAGTACTCATAATGCCGTAACAGGTGTCGACATAAATACATGTAGGCCTACATGATTTTCCTGTTCACACGAGAAAACTTGTATCATATGATTTTCCTTCTGAGATGACCTTCATATTTCTTATTCTGGACATACCAGTTTCCATACTTGTTTGGTAAAATAAAATTTGTTTGGAATAAAGTTTGAAAACAGTTTTGAAGGAAACACGATCATTTAATCACAAATACATGTTTTTAGTTTACCATTAAAATAGGACCGACTATAAATTCATTGCTTGATTCATATACCTGACATGCTCATATACATTGTATTGTGGTAGATAATATCTGAATGTTGCACCATGATCCTTGCCATTGCATCCCGATGCTGTTTCGATAGCTCGTATGATTATTTATCATTCTTTGTTTTGCTTGTCCACAGTAGGTCTACTGTGGTCATTCTTGTCTAAGAATCTTTACAACAATAACATCAAGTAACAAAAATGAAGGAATGCGTAGACTAAATACAGAGCCACAAATGTATCTAACAGGCACAGCTGAACGGCCATTTATACCTATAAAGAAAGCAGACGGTGTTTATCACTGACAGCAGTTTAGAGAAGGAATTTTTCACTGAAAATTTTCAGCTGATTTCTACTGTAGATCATCGGCTTTACCTTTTACCACTGTTCACAACCTGTACTTGGTTTATGTACAGCATGTTATGGTAAAGCGAGCGGTAATCAGGTAATTGATATAAGGTATGCAGCCTGAAACATTCCGAAGTCACTGTCACTGTGTCAGTCGAGTGTCACCCATCAGGCTCAGCCAGGCACACAGTCATCATCATCATGGTTATGATGATGATCAGATGATGGTGTCATTCATTCAATCATTCATTCATTGCTGCATGAATGATGCGTTTGCATGACCATGTTGATCGATCAGGGGCAGATCCAGGTATTTGTATTAGGGGGGGGGGGGGGGGGGGGTGGGGGACTAAATTTTGATAATGTCAACAAGTGGGATTTGAGTGGAACGAAGCTAGACGTGCATGGGCGGTTTGGGGGCGCCGTAAGCACCCAAAGAAAAATTTTAAAATTGAAGACTCTCGATCAGATCACTTCTGAGGTGTACCAGAAGATACTTTTATATACGGGCTGTACCTTCCGTATATTTTTTGAAGTACATTATTGAAATTGCAAGATGAATATGGCTGTGTGGGGGGCGCCGTGGCACCCAAGGAAATTTGCAAAATTCAGGTCTCTCAGGTCATTTTTGAGGTTACAATTCAGCATTGAGCAGAGCACTCGGTAGGAATTTTCGGAAAGGAGTACCATTCCCCTTGGTCTCGAAAAAAGGGGGTAAATTAGAAAATTTATGGGTAAATTTTTGCTGTACCCCTTGGCTTAGAAAAAAGAGGGGTAGGCTCTGAAATTCATGTAGAATTTTGTAATACAAATAACAGGGAATGGAGCATTAGAACACACGTGTGGCGTCAGTACACCATGTCCATGTCACCGAATAGGCTACAGCCAGGTCAATGAAGTATTATATACATGGACGTTTTATTACCGGTAAGTGGTTTGACAAGTTTATTCACAGAAGAAAATATATTTCTGAACAAGTGAAAGTGAAACAGATTTCGGGAGCTCGGCTGTTTTTCGTACAAACACATCGACAATGCCGTCTGTCATTCATGATGTGGGCCAAGTTTGCCCAAAATATTATCGCGATTGAGGTGACACCTAGCGAATATAGCATAATGAATATGTCTGATTCGCCAGGTCACGCTGCATGTATGGTCTTGTGCACCGCTTTTGATGACGTAGGCACAAAGTTTGTTCTCAGCGGCGAAAATAAAGTTTCATGGCTATTTCTTTGTTATTTTCCCGATGCGTAGCGTACGCACTCACATATAAATCTTTGCGAGAAATGACATAAGATGTGCGTAATTACGCATTCTCCTACGCTATCGAGTGCACTGATTGAGCCATGACACCCTTCAGTCTCTCTCGCCGAATTTAGGAGGGGGCCGGATTTTGGGGTGTGGGTGGTAGTAGCTCGGGCCGGTTGAGCCTCCCCCCCCCCATCCCCCCCCCCCCTCCCATGGATCCGCCACTGTCCATGGTCACTAGGTGGGATGGTCACTGTCATGTCATTTCCACCACCGATTCAGGTAGCCCTAAATATGACCTTCTAATTGGTGGTTTTATCGATGTTTTAAGATTGACAACCAATGCTAAATTCAGGGGGCTATCAGGTTAGGCAGGATGACTCAGAAGTGCTAGAAATACCTTAGCCTTCACACAAGGAGCTGTCAAACTTTCAATTTTTATATTGTTGTTTCGCAGGTGAATCAAATACGTGTTGTGGTAACTGCAAACGATCTGAACAAACAAGTAATAACAACATTAGGGTATAAACCTTGGAAGCAAGTACTTGTATTATAGCTGATTCTAGTTTGAGATTTCTGTCATCCCATGCTGGATTGAGACAATTGACCTATCGCCAAAGCCCCCAAAAGTTGTCCGAGTTTCACAAATTACGTCGGTAAACGTTTAGCAGAATGCGTCGTAAATGACGTAAAAAGACTCGGACAAATGGTTTTGGCGATAGGTCAATTCATGACCCCATAATGCCAATGGTGGGTTCGAGAAATAAAGGCTAGATCTAGTAGCCGTAGGCCTGCATCATCGTATAATTAGCATTCAAGAGGGACTTGATAACTATTTATGTGCCATATTTTTATTGGGTCAACTGTTAACAGTACCAAATTAAACATATATTAAATCTATACTTTTATCATTCAGATTCCTCGAAACTGTGCACAAAGATCAAAATGGAGCCTTCCAAGAGTTTCAGTGAGTTAGAGACGTCTAAGAAAAGATCAGCCTCCAGTACTGATGCGGATGATGTCCCCGTTGCCAAAAAATCTTCATCGCCTGCAACAGATCTCATCAGCAGTCAAACACCATCGACAAGTCAAGGCTCATCATCCCCGTCATCCTCGCCTTCTAGCAGCCAACAGGGGACTCCAACCAAGCAGAAACCATCACCACAGAAGTTTTCCCCCAGGAAACTCACATCACCACTCAAGTCAATAAGCTCTGTGCATGGTATCATCGATGGCGGGGCCGACTACAGGAAGCCTTGCACTTCGTCGCAGTGCAGTGTCGCTGACGTACATGAGATTCCGCAGGATGACGAGGATCCTGATCTGCTGCTGCTAGGACAGGACCTTGATCTGGACCCACACTTCGGGGAGGACCTCGATCCGATGCCGCACGAGTCCGTGGACTGGTTCTCGAGGCTGCCCCTTGAGGTGTTGGAGAACATCTTTTGTCGGCTGCCGATCCTTGACCTCTGTCTACACATGGCCACTGTGTGCCAGCGCTGGAACAGCATCATCTCAAACCCACAGGTCTGTAGTGTATAGTGCTTAAAGGAAGCATGTCTCATTATATCACCATACAAACTGTCTTACTGAACGGCCAAAAAAATCATAATGAATTCTGATGGTGTTGCTGTTTAGTTTTATAATGATAATTACCAGTGTAATTGTCAACATTCTCCTCAAATACTGTACTATACAGTTCCTAACTTGGAAGAAGAATTATTTCCGGATCCTGAGAGGCAGCAAGGAACACAAAGAGGTGATCTTCAAGAAGTTGACAGAGGGTGACATGGATTTACAAAAACCAGTCACTTTACTTCCCGGGATAATAAGGTGCGGAAACCTATGTTTGCTTGCTTGCTGCCCCATGAATAACTTTGATTTTAGAACACATTGAAAATATTACATGCAACATTTCTCTCTGTATTCAGATTGATGGCAAACTTTAAGCCAGAGACTTCCCGGAACATGACGGAATGCCTGCGGAGACACCCTAAATATTCCTGGGCCACTGCTCTCATAGAGGAGAGAGTCTTCCCAGCAACAGACAACCATGTAAGTGCTCTGATGTTATGGCATACCACAATATATTGTATCAGATATAAATAATAGTTTCACACGTGTTTGTATTGCAGGAATTGTCAACAGGGATTTCTATCTTACCACAGCTAGCAATCTTTTCATTTTGAAAGACGTGTGATTTTATTACAGGATACAAATCCGTGGAGCGTTGTTACTGCAATCGTTGTTCTGTCGGAGGATGTTAATGATATCCTACGACTCCTGGTCAGTCTGCTGACTCCTCCGTCTCAGTGTACAGGTACCGAGGTCATCGAGTGTCTGTACAACATCGCCACGTTCCTTCTGGTATTCAGAGACCACAACTACCAGGAATGCTGGACAGGGTTCGTGCAAACTTGTTTTGATACTATATACATGTATATCGATGTGTACATGTACGTATAACTATCATCATGTATTGAAATTTGGTGTCAATTTCTCTGTGTTCGTAATGTTGACTTGCTCTGTTACAGCATGCACTACCGAGTGTTCTATGCCCTGTACCTGTATGAAAACAGCTCCGTCATTGTGCCTGATCCTGATCCACGCCTGACACGCCAGGCCCTAGGGTGAGTCTTGTACTGTCAGTTGCCATGGTTATGGGGCAAATTTGTTGATGAATTTGAATCATGCTCTAGCTTCACACTTGGTTATTTACCTCCCAGTAAAGAAGCTTGTGTGCCTGAAGCCCCAACTAAAGCCATGCAGTACACTCAAGAACAGCTCCGCATCTGTAATCATCGAGTCGACACAGGCGATGTTGTCAAGATCATCGCCTTCGCTGGTATTATGTCCAAGCCTGTTGTATCTTTTTGTTACAATTTAACTTCATCTTCTTCATTTTGCACGGCCTTGATGCCTCACTATTTCTCTTGAATAGTTTCGAAGAGATACCTGTTCTTAGTACTAGATTTCAATTATATTGTGTTTTGGATCAAATGCACTGGTAATATAGTGAGTGTCATGTTCATATGCAGGTACAGGAAAAACCACAACTCTGATGCGATACACACAGCTGCGACCACACACAAAGTTTCTGTTGATTGTTTTCAACAAGTAAGACTACATGTATTTGAATTTCTCAAGTTCTCACAAATACATGTTAATCTATGTTCAAGTGCCACTATGAATCTGAAATCAGATGATTCTATGTTACATATAGATATGCATGTGTATTTAAATACTAGTTGCCAGATGCAAATATTTAATATGACTTTTTCCATACAGATCCACAGAAGCCGACTGTAAGAGAAGATTTCCACAGAATGTAACATGCATGACAGTCCACAGTCTGGCTTTCCATACTGACATTGCCAGGAAGTAAGCAAGAAGCATCTTTAAACCATGTCCCATACACATTGGACATGTATGCTGTCGATCATCAATATGTAATATATTTTGCTCCATATTGGTGCCATGATTTCCCCCTTGCAACTCAATGAACCTATTTCAATTTCCGTCCTAGATACCAGCGCAGTTTCCGTATCCCAGGAAGAAAAAAGCCGAAGAACAAGATTGGGCAGATCTATGTGGGCGATCTCATCAGAGGTAACCACATCACCTTCCGAAAGGGCGAGAACATCTTCACCCAGGCCAAGTTCATCGTGGAGACTCTCAAGGCCTTCATGGCCTCCGCGGATCGCGAGATCAATCACAGTCATGTGCCACTGTGCACGAAAAACAAAAGTGGCGAAATGGAATACATCGGGGCGGAACGGAGAGCGGTGTGTCTCATAGAGTGTCATAATCCAAAACTGCAATGTAAAATGTTTTCAGAATAGACTAATGATAAGTTTTTGCTGACAGTATTTTGATGTGAGCATTAGCTCTTTTAAAAGTTCCATTCTGCATGCTGTAATTCTATGAAATTGTACATACATGTAGCAGTGTTAGTTTAACTGACAGTTACTCACAAAAGCCTACCAGCTGCACAAATCTTCCATGTCTTTTGTGCAATCCATGAAGTCTAACGGTGCTTTCTCTGGTGTACCACACCAAATCCTCATTCTTGACAAAATTTCACTTTACTCGACAGAACATAGTGGAGGATGCCGACAAAATCTGGAAGAAGATGACAAACCCGAAGGATCACCTGTCTATCTCTCATGACGGCTACCTCAAGCTGTACCAACTATCAAGTCCCAGGATCAAGTTTGCCGATGTCATCCTGGTGGACGAGGCTCAGGACCAGACACCTGGTATGCTCTTGTCATCTGTTGCACTCTCTTGATACTGGAAGATGCCTTTCTGATGCACTGAAAACTACATCCTTTGAGTTGATTTTGAGAGTTTGATTCAATTCTTGGATTCAATCAAGGAAGTTATTGTCAGGCATAAATTTATGGTCATAACTTAATATTTGTTGCACATGTATCAAACTCCAGCTGTGATAGACATCCTGAAGAAACAGACCCAAGCAAAGATACTGGTGGGTGACCCAAACCAGCAGATCTACAGTTTCCGTGGCGCTGTCAATGCGATGAATCTCTTCCCGGCTTCCTCTGTGTTCTACCTCACACAGGTATGAGGACACAAATGTAATCAGAGAAAAAAACACTTGCATGTTTAAGTCTTTTCAGTACCTCTGAAAATTTGCTTTCAGTACTAAACTTCACTGTAACATTTGCTCGAAGTTTTCAATAACCGAACTTGAATGGTTTCACAGTCATTCAGGTTTGGATCCAACATCGCACATGTTGCAAACACATGTCTGGAAGTTCTCAAAGGTGTTGGACCAAAGATCCTGGTCGGAAATACCTCCAAAGGTACCTCCTTGATTCTGAATAATGTGCTGAAATTTACACTGGCAAATGTGTAACAGTATCTAAAGTTTCATTACCGCTATTATGGAAAAATATGGATATCATTGTTGATTCCACGTTGCAGGTTATATCGATGGCACAAGAGTAGGACAGCTCGCGATTCTCACCCGAACCAACTTCACCCTGTTCAAAGAGGCAGTTCGCAAATGTTCCTACTCGGCCAATCCTGTGACAGTGGCATTCCCTGGGGTACAAAAATAATTCTGTCACAGTTAGTTGTCATGTTGTCATGAATTCTATAGTGAATGAACAGTTTGCATGAATGTCGCATGGACGAATTGCTTCTGAAGCACATTTTGACGTCAGCTGGTGGACTTGCAGGATTCTCATTGTCTGATGTGTTTTCCCTAATGTTGTTATCATATCTCTTGTGAGTGGTTCTCCTGCTCTATTTCAGGGCACTCAAGGTTTGGGTTTCTATATGATCGAGGACATTTACCATCTCTTTAACAATGGTACGTATTTCTTGACGGTAATTCACCCCATTCTTTGCTCTATCAATGCGATCAGGAGAGCTCTCTTAAATATGATTAAGAGAGCTATGATGTCGCCATGCAAGTACACCTGATATTCTATACAATGTTAGCCCCTCTCAGTGTAGATAATAATAAGGTCTCGGTACTTTACCTGTCGATTGTAGTCATTTATGATTACTAAAAAACGTTTTCAGACAAGGGAAAGATCACGAATGATTTCATCAAGAGTTTCAAGGGGATGGCCGACCTTGAGAACTATGCCACGAGTATGAGTGACCTTGAACTGGGGTCAAAGATCAAGATTGTGCTGACCTATCAACATCAGGTCCTTGACCACATGAAACGAATCTCACATCGTTGTGTCGAAAATCTGGATGATGCAGGTTTGTTGAGCTTATTCGCTGATAGCGAATCCCGTACACAGAATCCCCCAAAATTGTATTGATACATAGGAAGTGAAGTGATTATTTAATGCCATTCTGCCTAACACATCTATGATCAAATGAATCATGTGTCATACATTGCAGACTTAGTACTGAGTACGGCACACAAGTCCAAAGGGCTGGAGTTCCAGACAGTTCGACTGACAGATGACTTCATGGAAGATGTGGTCCCCCATGGTGCACAGAATGCAACACATCCCTTTCTGCAGACTGCTGCCCCCAAACCACAGGGTGTGTATGAAACAGTACAAAGACTAGGAACAGTGGTATCAATGTCTGGTCGTATTACATGCAAGTATTTGTTGTTTGTTGATACACAATTTGCAGGCCAGATGGATGAGCAGAACTTGTTGTATGTGGCTGTCACTCGAGCCAAGCGTGCCCTCCAGCTGACCTCCACGTTGATGAGAGTGCTGCACTTTGCTGGGGTCAGTGACTTTTATAGGCTTTAGCTAAATTAGCATTCTCCTATTTTGTATACCAAAATTTCCATTGTTGAGGCTGTCTTGATCCTTGCGTGACTATGACAGATGTGTATGAAGTAATAAGATATTAGTTCATCGTACTCTCTGTCAACCAATACGGGATTTAGAGCAACCATCTAAATCTGTATGAAGAGAAAAATAAAGGAAACTGATACATACCATTACAGGAGAG
Organism: Terebella lapidaria; assembly: GCA_949152475.1. Lineage (NCBI taxonomy): Eukaryota > Metazoa > Annelida > Polychaeta > Terebellida > Terebellidae > Terebella > Terebella lapidaria. The sequence continues at coordinate 62,282,230 of OX424555.1, read as the reverse complement.
GTTCCGTTATCCTTGCCTGACATCAACCCTTCCCCCTGAGCCTGAGTGTGTACTGACTGGGATGAAGTTTGAGCCTTGTGCTCTCACACTCCGCCGCAATGCTATCACACTGGTAAGCACCAGCATGTATCGTAATATAGGAACTGGTGTTGGTCGCGTGTAACAAGAAATATAGAGCAGGAGAAATAATGTCCCACATTACGGCTTGATGTTATTTTCACACAGTCAGTGTGTTGTGTATGACGTATATCATGTTACAGGGTACCGCCGGTGTGAAGCAGTCAGCGGGCTTGTACTCGCCTCAGGTGGTGTCACAGGACCTGCCCGCAGTGTCCGGCTTGTACGGACTGCGAGAGCCACTCGCCCCCGGGGAGAGGCTGGATCGCACAGCACGAGAGCCGCACTGGCTGCCAGGCGGTCAGCAGGTGCTCCCCGCAGCGCTCCTCGGCCTGGTGATGGACTGGCCAGGAGTCGCCGTGCATGATGATGGAGAGGACGAGGATGTTGTTGATATCAATGTGATTTAGTGTGGCGGGAGGAACAAAGAAGGACTGTTCTGTGGTGCTTATCTAATCAAGATATGTGCAATCAATGATTTTGATTTAGAACTGAGAATAATATATATGCAAGAAGTATTTGTTAACATGTATTATTTTTGTGTAATGTAGTGTTGCATTATGTAGAGTGTTTTTTCCAATCACTGAAGCTAGTTGGCCTGATCAAGTTTACAGTAATTGTAGACATACACAATGATGAATCACATGTAAACGGTGCTTGTTGACTAGATATGTCCTAGATTTTGATTAGCATGGTTCTGTTCATAGTGATAATTAGCAGCAGTTGTGATGATCTCGGTCAGTGCCATTCACTGCCACAATATGTGTAGAATGTGTAGTTATGTAATCAAGAATGGTAGTGAGCTGGGCAGAAATCTGTGAAATCCTGCTGGGCAGGGGGTTTCTGACATGTTTTATTCATTGGTATACATGTATGACACACTTCTTAATGATTGACTTGAAATTGAAACTTGCACATACAACATTATTGTGTATTCAGATTTAATCAAAATATACTAGTCATTCCTCAGTGTGTTCAGATTAGATATGTCGCATCTATAATACCAGACATCTGCATGTATTGTGAACAAAGAGTTTTCACCAAATGTTGTTGTTGGTTTATATATATCTATTCTTTGGATTCACTTGTTATATATCTTTAAAATTCTCTTTTACTGGCATTATATCTCTTTGAGCATATATCATGATGTGAGACAAACTATTTCTTTATGAGTTGATGATTGTGGAATTGTGCATAGCATTGTTACTCCAATTATCCGATAATTTCCATTCCAGTTTCTCTCTGGTTGCTATATGCCTGCTACATGTGTGGTATAAAAACATAACATGCTCATGTTTTCAAAATAAATAAATAACAGAAAGTTACAACAATATAGGTGCGTTTGTATAATTACATGTATCTGTGGAATTGATTGGAGGATCAGGGAATGATGATTGGCCTGATCAACTAAATTCGTATGAATGTAAATTCTTCTTATTTACAAACATGATAAATGATCAATCAACTTCACATTTCAATGTTTCATATTAGCTTTTTATTGTCATCATCAAAATCTTGTCGTAGTGTAATAGGTCGACACATCCAAGCAGAAAGACATGATAGATCCAAAACACATTATGGGTTATGATCCAAAACACATTATAGGTTATGGCTTATTAGCCTTACTGACATAGGAGTTCTCCATAGAGAGAACCCCATTTGGAAAATGGGCTAGACAATGAATTGTCCAAGTCACTAACCCACGTAACGTGACGTCATTCTCGTCTCCTATGGCTGTTCTTCAACTTGGATTTTGCCTTGCTGACATAACTTTCGCGAATTTTCTTAGTTTATCGTCTTACGAACGCTACTTTTCTCATGCCATTTTGGGTTTCACTTGTCTGTGATCTTTTGGCGTGGATCATGTGGGTCGTTTCTCACCTTTGGCGGCGTTTTGTGTGTTGGAGCGCGGACTCCCTTACCCACTTTGTGATGCGCCACTGTGCTCAGTGTGGGCAACAGTTGCCGGCGTGGAAAGTTCACGCGTATGTGGGAGGAGTGGGCTCAGGTCCTGAAGGCCGTACTCGCTAGGAGGGACGAGCTTCAGTCACGCCAGGTATCTCCGGCCCCGTACTCATCGTCTTCCGCGTCGTCGGCCAAGCGTCGCCGTCAGGAGAGGAAAGCTTCTGCCCTGCTGGGCAAGCTGGACCGCACCCTTGTTTGCCTAGGAGCTAAGTTTTTTTCCCCTACCCCTTTGTTTTCTTCCACAGGTGACCTGCGGGTGGGAGAGTCACTCGACCCACGGTGGCGTGCCCCGGGAGTCTTTTCACTGTGTATTTCATGTTCCGTCAGCTGGGAGCCTGTTTGCTTGTGTCACCTCAGTAGTTATCGGCGAGCAGGTTCCCTGTGCTGCGTCCGCGCCTTTTCTGGCCAGTTTCTCACCGTTTTTCGGTTCCCGGCCCTCGGGGTCCTCGGACCTCGGTCCAGGGGCTTTGTGCGGACCAGCGTGGCAGTGGTCTGGCTAGTGTGGTGGCGTGGAGTCGGGCCCCGTACGGGGTCCGGACCCCGACCCTTTTGGGTATTCTGCGCTTGGCACAGCCTCACCCTCAGAGGCTGGCCCCCGTGCTTCGGCGGCCGGGCCCCATGTCACCGGGGCTGGCCCTCGTGCTTCGTCGACCGGGCCCCATGCCTCGGGGTCTGGGCCCCGGGTTGTGGGTCCAGCAAACAACTCGTCGTGCTGTTCCTGTTCCTGGAAAGACGGAGTCGGGGAAGTTTCTCCCGTCTAACCCGGATTACCTGGACAAGCCGGCGGTCTTCCCTGAGGCGGTGGCCCCTAACTTGGTAGACAAGGTTTGCCCAGTTACGGTGCAAGCCGAGACGTTGCTCTCCTGTGAACCATACCGCCCGAGCAGCTACCTGTGTGTCCTCCCTGGGGGACTGGTTCTGGACAGCGGCCTACCGCCAGTTACAGTGTGCTCAGACAGCGCTGGAAGCCCTGGAGTCTCCTCCGGCTGAGTTAGCGTCCTCGGGGACCGTCTCCGTTCGGCTTCCCAATTCTCTGGAGTCCTGCACATGCACATGGAACTCGCCACATGGAACAAACCACGTATGTGGAGTGGGTCCTCCACTTGCTGAGGCGGGATGATTTTCTGAGTCAGGCCAAGTTCAAGCTCCCCCCGGCCTGAGTTACGGAGCTTCACTGTGCTCTGCTGTTGGAACCGGAGGCTGCTGCTGCTCTTTCCTCTCCTCCACCCCTCTTCGCCGGTCTGGAGTCCAGGCTGCCGGCAGCTCATGAGCTGGCCCGTCAGGAGGAGTCTGTCTTCGCTAGCAAGCACCTTACCGAGACCATCCCCAAGCACCTGGCCTCTCCTCTCCAGGCTTACGCCTCACCTTCCTCCAAGCCCCAGCAGTCGGCCAAGGCCAAGGAGAAAAAGAACAAGAAGCCCTTTCAGGGGACCCCTGCCGGCAGTAAGCCGAAGAAGTCCGGGCTCAAGGGCAAGCCAAAGTCAGCAGGCGAGAAAAGGTCCTCCGCCCCTGCGGCAGGTGAGTGTTTCACAGATACCGCTCCCTGTGGCGGAGTACGCGATACCTCGGGCTGTCACACCTTCGTTCCAAAATTCAAGCGAACCCTAGGGCGGGCGTCTGGCAAATTATTGACAAGAGTGGCAGACACTCGGAGCCGGCCCGTGGATCGAGTCAGTCCTTCGCAGGAGATTTCGCATCCAGTTCAGTCAGCGTCCTGTACTGTCTCTAGAGCCAATTCCCTTTTCACTTCCTAGAGCTCACGCCAAACGGTTAGCGCTTTTGCTCGCGATCGCTGATATAATGGCCAAAAATGCGCTCGAGAAAGTCAGAATTTCCTCTCCCGGTTACTACAGTATCCTGTTCTTGACCCCCAAGAGCTCAGGTGGGTGGCGTCCCGTGATCGACCTTTCATCTCTGAACCGCCACGTAAAGACTCCCAAGTTCACCATGGAGACGGCGGAATCGATCCGCTTGTCTTCCAAAAAACTCTTGGGTGGTTTCCCTGGATCTGAAGGATGCGTTCTTTCACATACCGATTCACCCAGGCTCCTGCAGATACCTGCGCTTCGTGCACCATGGCACTGTGTATCAGTTCCGCGCCCTGCCGTTCAGCCTGTCCCCGGCTCCATGGATCCTCACAATGGTTGTGAGAGTTAAAGATACTAGCCCACAGGGAAGGCATCCTCCTCTACCAGTACCTGGACAACTGGATTATCTATCACCAGTCCCTCGAGGTCCTAACTTGGCACTTACAGTGGGTCCTGGACTTGTGCAAATGCATGGGCCTGTTTGTCAACCTCCAAAAATCAGAGCTAACGCCAGCCCAGGACTTCGTGTTCGTGGGGTATCGGTACAAAACCCAGCTGGGTGTGGTTTTCCCGACGGAGGAGCGTCTTCCAAAGATACGGCCCTTGCTCCGCAGGTTCTTGGACGAGCCCAGTCAGTCAGCTCAGACCTGGCAGTCGATGCTCGGGCTGCTGGAGGCGACTGAGAAGTTGGTCCCTTACGGTCGACTCCACATGCGGGAGTTGCAGATCGACCTTCGTTCTCAGTGGACAGCAGCCACTGGTTCCCCGAAGCAACTGGTCGTCCTTTCCCCAGCGGGGAAGGCGTCCATCATGTGGTGGATGTCCACTGCCACTCTTACTCTGGGCTCACCCTTCCGCCAGACTCCTCTTTCCAAGCTCTTTACGGATGCATCTACGGAAGGCTGGGGAGCGCACCTGGATTTCAAGGAAGTTTCTGGGGTGTGGGCGGAGCCCGAGAGTTCGTGGCACATCAACTACTTGGAGTTGGAGGCGGTTTTGCTGGCCCTGGGCCACTGGGAGGAGGAGTGTGCTGGTCGTGCTGTCTTGGTGTCCACGGACAACTCCACTGTCGTGGCCTACATCAACAAGCAGGGAGGTACGAAGTCGGTTACCCTATGTCGGCAAGCCACGACGCTTCTTCTCTGGTGCCAGGCTTGGGGCATTCACTTGCGAGCACGTCACATCCCAGGCGGGAAATTTCAGGCGGGCGCGGCCCCCTCGACATTAGCGGGCTATATGACCGCTCTGGCTAAGACTATCTTGCCCCATGCTGGTGTTAATCTCGGCGAGGATCAAGATATGAGTGCCTTGCTCAATGACTTTGAAGTCAAGCGTCCGCTTTCCCGTAATTGTGTTCCTGAGCGGGATCTATCCCTGGTACTGAACCATTTGGCGTCTGCTCCCTTTGAACCTATGTCCTCTGCCCCTTTGAAGTTCTTTACTTTGAAGACAGTCTTCCTGCTGGCTCTGGCTTCCGGACGTCGCAGGGGCGAAATCCATGCATTGGATTTCTCAAAAGTTCGCTGGCGAGAGGATGGCCTCAAGGTCTCATTGCAGGTCATTCCTTCTTTCCTAGTGAAAACCCAGCCTGCATCTTCCCCCCCCCCCCACTGGCTTTCACGATTCCGGCCTTGTTGTCGTCTGTAGCCCAAATCAGCAGGGGACGTCAAGTCCAAGAATATGTATTTCTGTAAAACCTTTGTCGTACTCTCCACTGGGGCGCCGTGTGGAGGGGTTGGTTTCATCATGGTTACGACCATGGATCAGCCAGTAGACACTGGGCTTCAACTCTTCTGGCAAGAGTGAGGGCGGCTCGGGGCCAGCTCCTGGGTCGTCTTGATTCTCAGATGACAGTTATCAAGCACTCCAAGAGACTTCTCGTTCAAACGATAACGAACGTTGTCTTGTTTTGCCCAAAGAAATTATGGTTATGATAGAGAAGCGAGCGGTAGAGCCTGCTCCACATTCTATCGGTTTCTACAGCATCCGTTTTGTAGTTCTAAAGGCTTCAGGGGTTGATATCCACTCATCGATCTTTCCCATTGAACCAGTTCTTACAGATCCAGTCGTTCTGCATTGAGATGCCAAAGCAGATCAGGTCTGTCATGCCCCACCATGTGTAGGTTGTAACTATGAAAGAAACTTACTCTCATGTTCCAATGAAGCCAGCTACCCAGAAATACCTTCGTTTCCTCGACCAGGGCCAGGTGTGGCAGTAACAAAAACGGCCTTCCCCTGTCGTCAGCTTCTGGGAAGTGACAGAGTGAGCTATATGCACTCTCGTTTTCCAAAGTCAAATGGAAAGCGGATCGTCCAAAGATTGCGTTTCTCCATTCTTGCCTTTGCTCCTTCCCTGGGGCCAGGCCTGGAGGAAGACACCAAGTTGTGTTCCATGAGAGCCCTACGTATCTACATTGGAGAAAGAAAAGCGTTCTTTTTTGCCACGAGAAAATACAAGCAAGAAAGACGTTGGGATTCAAAGTTAAAGCTCATGATGTGAGGGCTCTCACTCCCATTCACTGATAAAGTATCTCTGAATGATATGATGTCGGCATGTACCTGCAATTTAACAGAATACATTTACTACTATGGTTCATCTCGTCAGGGACGGGTTTGCCCCTCTTCCTTGTCCTGCACAATTTTATTTCGTGTGCTGGGAAGGATCACCTCCAGAGACCAACCCCCTACTTGCATTCGTGTGCATCACAGGTGATTTTCATTTCCTTTGTTTTCCCGACTAAGCTTTTTCATAGAATTTTCAGGTAAATTATTGTCGATATATGTAAATTTAAAGAAAATACCTTTAACAATTAAAATACACAAACTATGTCATTTTCATGTCAAATTCACCTACAAAGCATATAAATATGCATGTATTTAATGCCTTTTGATGTATCTTGACCTAAAATCCCCTATGATGACAATGGCTTATCGGGAAGTCCACCGCCTTTCATTATTCTGATATAACCCAAAGTCTTTATTATAGAGGTAGAAGTTATGACAATGAAGATGAAGTTTTTACCTGTTTAAAACCAGTGTGTTATGCTAAGCGATGCTTACCTCTGGTAATGGGGTCGATTTGTTAGCGAGCCCCCATTCGCCAACCACACCTGAAATGTGGATTACTAAAATTAAAACGAAATTAGTCAGTCCGTTAGGACCCTTCGATGGTAATAGTAGTTACCTGATCACTTCATCCTTCGTGTAGTTACATCATCGTGACGGTCCACTGCCTCCTAGTTCACTTTTGTTTTTGGCGAACTTGAGTCAACAACAGCACTGCTTTGCTTGGAATTTGGATTTCCCTCTGATAATAGGATCGATTTGTTAGCGAGCCCTCATTCGCCAACCACACATAAAATGTTGGTGAACGAAACGTTTAGACCCTGTGATGGTAATGGTAGTTCATCCTCTGTGTGATTACATCATCATGAAGTCATTGTTACATCATCCAATGCCTCCTGCGGATGATCTCGAGTCTCCTGTGGATGAGCTGGAGTCAACAAATACACTTCTTTGCTCGAACTTTTGTATTATCTTTGAAGTTTTTTTTTTTCGATGGAGAAGTCACATAGCAGACAGCGGGCATCCACAAGATCGATGCATTTCTTGTCGTCCTTTCAAGTGTTCAATACCGCTGCGTTGTTGGGTCCATGAATCGTGGCGTTATACAAGTTTGGGGACATCGCCTGTCATAAGATCATGTAAATCGTGTAAACAAGAGGGCACGTTCTGATGTAGGTCTATGATCTGATAGACCCCAACATTGAACGAGAGACCTGATCTGTCTGTTCCAGGGATGTCTTCTGGGGGGAGGGGGGTCCAATCCTGTACAGCAATCCTATTCCTCGGATTTCCCTCCGTTGGAGCCACTGTTTCTGGAAGAGTCTTCAGTAGACACGTTAGCAGTGGATTCCGGCTCCCAGGCTGCCTGGCCCTCCCACAGCTCCAGACACACAGACTATGGAGTTGAGGGGCTATGCGGTGCTTACAAAGACTGGACTGGCTGACCTATTGACCAGCTACCAGACATCCTTGTGGATGTTTCCATCATAAACGATGCAGTCAACTCCAGTCCATCGCAGGCCACTGCTCAGCAATGTGACCGTTATTCTGTTGCTCACTCTGATCAGCCTGGGGAACATCAGTGTATGAGCCTTGCCGCTAACCAGACCATGACACCGTTCAGCTTTTGCTGTCTGGCACAGAATCAACTGCCATCCAGTCGTTGACCATCAGTTTGTCTGAAGTTGACAATTGCTCTTTGCCACAAGAATCACCCACACGAGTGGAGGCTCACTGCATCATCCGCCAGCTGTTGGAGAACCGTCCAGCCTCTCCTCCGGTATGCTCGGCAGAATCTGAATATCACAGTCACTTTTCAGATGTGGATCGCCATGACAGTCCATTCGTTCCAGCTTACACTTCACTGGATTCTTTCAGGGTGGAATCTCCCATTCTAGGGACTTGTCCAGGTTCTGGCCATCCAGTGGAACTGCTTTGTGATTTTGACCTTCCATCCTTCAGCCGTGAGGACTTGGTGTATTATCAGATTCATTCTGACTATAATTACAATCGTTGGTCTATTACAATCATTCCAGATATTCTTCATGGGATGACCATGATGACTACAGCCGTAAGAGTGACCGTGTTGATCATTCCGACTATGATGACCGCTACTCTTGGGACTCCAGTGATCTCCACCCCATTCGTGAGGAGAGGCCTTCCTGTTCTGATGAGACAAAGGCCTGGTTCATTGAATTGTTCCGGCAGGTCGGACCATGATCATTGGACCATGCCGGTTGTAGTCCCGAATTTCCGGCAGGTCGGACTGTGGTCATTCCCTGGTGGATCACTTCTCCCATTCTGGATCCGGATCCATCAGCCGAGGCTGCGGATTCTGTTTAGGAGTCTGCCCCTGAGGAACTCTCATCCAAGAAACAAAATTTGGATAGTCCAGCCACTAGCAGCCAGGTCTGCCGACATCACTGCATCCAAGGTTTATGACGTTCATAGACTGCAAGGATGCCTGCAACCAGGAAATGGCTGCAAACGTGCTAAAAGTTGTTGTACAAGGTGAGGCGATTCACAGGGGCGGATTAAACGACAGAGGGGCCTGGGGCTGAAAAATATAAATGGGCCTGAAGCTATCCGGTCTGGGGGTTCGGGGGCACCGTAAGCCCCCCGAGAAAAAATGGCTTTTTTTGTTTTGTGAGGTGAGCAGTTTGGCTTGTATCTGAGGAAGAATTTATGCGATATTTGGACATTCATATCGGATTCGAATTTTGAACTTCTTTTCCACTAAAGAGTGAAAGGACTGAAAGAGTAATTTGGCCTAAATCTATTTTGTAAATCCGGTAGATTTCAAATTTTGTAAAGTTCTCGCGGATTCCGAATAATTATTGAAGCTGACCCCCAAAGAAAACAGTGATTTTTTTCATAATAAAAAGTCTAACATATTTTGCTATGCAGTTGTTTATTATAAACAGTGAAACACAAATTTCAGATGTAATCAATTTTTATTTTATGATGATACATATGTCCTTTTCGGCCTTTTTGTGTGTCTGTTGATGGCAGGTGTAGGCCTATCATGGAGGCCTATCATGGAGACCTTCTGTAGGCCTAAACCCATCTATGTGAAAAGGAGACACACTAGCACCCGCAGAAAAATATAGGTCCCCAAAGTAAAAAAAAAACACGGTTTCAATCTGCGGCCTACAATAGGCCTATGAGTGAGAAAAGGGACGAATAAGCACTCGCAAAAATAGGACCCAAGTTTTAAAAAGAACTGTGCAGTTAAAAATAGGCCCTTAGTTGGAACAAAACTGTGCATCGTTTTTGTGAAAATTGGGGCCTATTTTTTCTTGCTGGGCCTATGGGCCTGGGGCTACAGCCCCAATAGCCCCTACGTTAATCTGGCCCTGGCGATTCACACTGAAAACATACTGGCAGCAGAGAAAAGATGTTGCTTAATGTGAAAATAACTTTTTATTTGCCCGCTTTATTTATTGAAATGCCGAAATGGCAGGCCAAAGCAGAGAACAATCATGGAGTGTGACTGAAAATAACATGATGAATATATGATTGTCAATTCGTTTTTGGGCCATGGCGCTACACCAAATCATTTGGCTAGAGTTCAAGACTGTGTGGTTGGCTCTTCATCACTTCCAATGGACAGTTGCCGGCTTGATGATTCTCATGATGACCGACAAAAAGACTGTGGTCAGGTACATCAAGAACTAAATGGGGGGCGGGGGCTCTGATTCTTGGAACTCCTTGATCAGATGATGTAGTCCCGGAGATCCAAAGCATCATCGGATGCCGATCATTCAATGGTCACTCAAGTTTCCAAAGTTGTCAGAAGCGCATATTACCATCTGCGTAGAATAAGAAAGACCAGACGCCATGTGAACCATTCAACATGTACCAAGATAATCAACTGATGTGTGACAGACATCCCGCTTGGACTACCATAATTGGCTGGTGACGTCGGATTCCAGAATGCAGGCTCAGAAAACTACAACTGGGACAGAACAATGCGGCTTGATTGCTGACCAGAGTTTGTCAAGGGGGCACATCATGCCCACTCTCCACCATCCGCATTGGCTCACTGTGAAGTTCCGGATCCGTTACAAAGTCATGTCACTCATCCACCAGGCAGTGCAGAGTGACATTGCTCCATCCTACCTGCAGGACTTGGTATCGATTCAAACACCAGCTAGAAGAAAGCGGTCAGTCCATCAGCCTTTCTCCTTGTCAGTACCCAGACACAAACGCAAGGTCGGACAGAATGCTTTCCACATGATTGGTGTCAGATGTTGGAATGATCTGCCTGTTGCTATGAGATCTACCTCTTCCAAAGACAGTTTTAGGAAACTTTTGAAAGACTCACCTTTTTACTGAAGCATATGACATTTACCAGTGCTTTATGTGTGCTGTAACTATGTCCAATGAACTTGTATTGTATTGATACTTTTAATACTTTTTACTGTATCAGAATAATTTTATTACTTAATTTTAATACTTTAATAGTTTTTAAAATGGGATTATCTTCTTTTAATTATTTCACACCCACTTTATACAGTATATATATTTATCTGATTGTTAGTGCATAGAAACACAAATGTGTTTAAAAAATTATTATAATAATAATAATAATAATAATATTATTATTATTATTATTATTATTATTATTATTATTATTATTATTATTATTATTATTATTATTATTATTAGACCTAGTAGCGGTGTGCAGGGATTAGCCATGATCGAGCCATTCCATCATTCGCACCTGACGTTGTCTCATGCAAATAAAGAACTTGCACCTCTAACACAGCGCTTCAGTCTTATATGATCGGAAAATAGGTTTAGTAGATCCTGGTGAAATCCAATTTCATCACATTGGTGCCATGACCAGGATCCGAAGGCCAGTCTCGAATATCGTGCTATAAAAACACTATAAGCTATGTCACAACCTCCAACCGCGTCCCAAGGCAAGCCATTGCCACTACCTCACGGACAGTTTCAGTGCTATGATGAAGTAACATTGAACTATCGATTGCCGGGTTATCAACCAACCCGACCGCGCTCTGTTGCCATGAGCGACACACTGTCGCAAGAGCAACATCCATGCAACATCCATGTTGGATAGCTGTTCGACCCCGTCAGAGACAACCGATGCATATGCGCTTAACTTTCTGCATGAAGAAATCCACTCAAACTGGAGCACACCATGACCGAAATCATCGATGCCCATGCACGATCGTACTCTGCCACACCATCGAACTGATCCTGCCAATTGACAATACGAGCCTCACTCAATCTCAAATGTAAGCAGGTACCCAAATATGTGCCGACCTGGACTCTCATTCGGTCAACGCACGTCCAGCGAATTTGGATGTGTCCAATTACGACGCACCCATTGAGCCAGTCAAGAATGAGCCAGTGGGTTGGAGAGTAAGACATTGCTGCAGAGTCCACCTCACCAATCAGTCCGTCGGTGAACTGACCGTCAGTACTGCCCATCACACTGATGCGTCATGTGCGAATACACCACAAAATCCCGGCTACCTGCCAATCCAGCCATGAGAGGGAGCCTGCCAGAGAGCCTCCGACCTGGGCAAGGCAGATCAACCATGGAGTCCACCCCAGGGACGATCGCCATCACCCCTGCCGTGCGACCCAACATCACCGCGACGACCATGCTGCATCGCCCCTCATGCCGAGGCACATGACGCTGGGACCTTGTGGACCCATGCCACGAGTGACGACAGACCCGACACCCCAGGCGCCGCGATGGAATACCAAGAGCCACAGATCGGACCTCCGATCTTCACACCGAATGGGATGGTCAGCCAGACGCTGCCAGTTGCAACGACCACTCATGGATACGCCGTGCATCTACAAGTGCCCACTGTCGATTCAGCATACAAGTTCTCGCAGTCGACTTACATGCCTCCGCAGATAGGAAAACTGAATCTGCCACAGCCATACGGCCAAGTGCTGATACGCTCTAGTTATGCTGGGTATTCTCCAGCACCTACCACACAACCAGTGCCAGCCAATCCAGCGATCCTGACAACATATGATGCGCCATGGGAGAAATTCAAAACGTGAACTCCATCCTGCGCCGACAAGCCAAGTGGGATGATTCCCATTTTCTCAAACGAGAACGGAAAGATGATGCCGAGCACTACCTGGAGCGAATGAATAGCCGACGCGTTTCAGTGTATCACCAGTAATAAGGAGGGACAGTACTATGAGGACGTGCTGTACATTGTCCTGCAAGCTTCGCAGCAGCTCGTGGAGATCGACCCTCACTGCCAGGACGACCAACCAACTGCTTCTTCTGTGAGAGCATCACTCCACGAAGGGGTGTCCGAGCCTCTACCCCAACTTTGGGCACGTAGACATCGCCATCCTGAAGGGGTGTCACAAGTTCGCAACCCACAATCCACAACACGGAAATGGACAGCTTGTTGGAAGTGGAATGGATTTTCTATGCCTTCCCGTGCAGGCTGGAAACAAAACCTGTGCTATGTGAACAGCTCCTCAAGTCATCACAGGAGGACCACGACAAGCCGTTCATCATCAACAAACGCTGCACCACTCAAGGATGCTGGAAGCTGCCAGTACACGTTGGTTAATGAAATTTCAAGGGAGTTCTCGACTCGGGATTGCAGATATTGCTACTTCATCATGACCTCATGTGCTTCATGCCCATAGCGACGTCAATGGAGACTCTAGTCCTATCGATGGACTCCTGAACCTCACAAGGTCAAAAGAAATGACCTTGACCTTCTGCATAGACATGATCCACGATGAAATGATCCTCGGGATGAATTTCTTTTGGCGAACGGGCGTGATCGCCAACTACGGCGAAGGGAATATACAGGTAAAAAAATAAATCCTGTTTATGCACAAAGACTTCCAGATCAATATCGTCAGAATGACCGTGCGCCGAGTTGTCATTGTGCAACCTAGCAGTTAGGCCATTGTCGAGCTAGTACCGACTTCAAGAGTTTGAGTATGCCATCGCCTGTTACAGCCAATGACAATTATTTCGGAGGGGACAGACCACATCATGGGATGAACGCTGACTTTGTTGGACCGCAAGTGCATGAAAGTGAGAGTTGTCAACCCTGCAGATACGGGCATCACCCTCACACACTCCGACAATGTCGCTATCGCTAGCCCGTTCGAGAGTATCATTGGTGCCCTATCCAAGCCAGGAGCGGATCCTGATTTGTTGCCAACAGACATCGATTGCTATCCTGACCTTCACCCATATCTCGGAGAGATGGTGAACCATGCCAAACTCGTGCCAGAGCAACAGTGCTGCTGCGTCAACCTGATGTACCAGTACCAGGACACCTTCATGAGCCCAAACGGACAACTGGGCTGGACCCATGTCATGCAACACCGGATTCACACCGGAAACTCCACGCCGTTTCGCCAGTGACAACGCTGCGTGCCACAAACCAAGCAACACATCATCAACGAAGAGGTCAACAAGATGCTTTAGCTGGGATGCATCGAGCCTTAGAGCTCCCAGGTCGTCCTAGTGTGCAAGAAGAATGGACAAGTCTGTGTAGACTACCATCTACTGAACAACGTGATGCGCAAGGATTTGTATCTCTTGCTGAATATATGCTTTTTTTGCCCTGGACCTCACCTCAGGTTATTGGTAGGTCGAAGTCGATCCCGTGGACAAGCCAAAGACAGCATTCACAACACAGAAGGGGCTGTACCAATTCAAGGTCATGCTATTCGGGCTAAGCAACGTGCCACCAACATTCAAGTGACTCACAGATACCATTCTTCATGGATACCTGTGAACACGCTGCATCTCGATGACGTCATAGCATACCAGCAAACATTCCAGGCGCTTGCCAATCTGGAAGCGGTCCTGGACAGAATACGATCAGCTGGGTTACATCTGCAACCCAAGAAATGCAAACTGTTCCAGCAGGAGATTCTCTATTTCGGATTCATCGTCAGTGGTCAAGGGACCCAGGTCGACTCAAACAAGGTGAAATCCATCAAAGAGTGGCTGACTCTGTGTGAAATAAATGACATTCGTGCCTTATTTGATTTCGCTAACTACCATCCAAGTTTTACAAGGAATATGCCAAGATTGCCGAGCCATCAGTCATGCTGACCCAAGGTGATTGCCACCTTGGGTGTGCGAGGATGATTTTTTCATCCTCGACACCGACGCCAGCGATTCGCCAAGGAGGCGCGCTATCCCAGCATGTCAAACGAAAAGAAATCTGGATCGAATTTGCCAGCAAAACATTCTCACGCACCCAGCAAAACTACTGTATGACTTACAGGGAGCTGCTCGCTGTGGTCGAGATGGTGCAACACTACAGACACTATCTCTGAGACACAAGTTCCTACTTCGCATAGATCAAAGTTCTCTACACTGGTTGAAGAACTATAATGAGGCTGACAGCATGCTTGCGTGCTGGCTTGCCAAACTACAGCAGTATGATTGCAGATCGAACACCGTCCCAAAAAACTCCATGGGAATGCCAAAGGATTGTCACACTGCCACAGCTGCAAGCACCAAGATTGCCCCAGACGACTGATTGTGCCACTGACGGAACCGGAAACCAATTCCGGCGAACTACCAGTCAGAAGAATTCCTGCCATCCTCGAGGACGCTCAGTTGGACAATGATAATTCAACACCAAACTAGTCTCAGCGTGCCAAGCTGCTCAAGGTCGTGCTCTCAACATGTCTCTTGATGGCCAAGAATGTTTACCGGACAACACGAACGCTGACATAGTCGCTGCTCAACGAGCAGATCCAAGCGTCGGTAAAGTGCGCCAATGGGTGAATGAAACTTACTTCGGAAGAAGTCGCGCACCAGGGAGAGGAGGTTAAAACTCTCATCTCCAGATGGAACCTCCTAGCGCTACAAGACATCATCCTCATCCGGAACACCAAGCCGGACCCAAAAGGATACGCTGTTGTACAGACTGTCCAGCCCGCTGCACTTCGAGCAGTAGTGCTGCACCAGCTACACGATCTCAAGATCGCCAAACACCTTGGTATTCAATGAATGATCAACCGAGTCAGATTCTTCGATTCTACTGGCTGAGCCTTGCACTAGATGTCACCCGTTGGTATGCTTGGTGCCCGCAGTGCATATTGTGCAAAGGCAAACCACCAACCAAGCGATCGCCACTGACTAAACTCCCCATGGGAGCGCCATACCATAGGATCGCAATGGACATATCGGACACACACAAGATCACCGAAATAAGTCATCGCTACATCCTCTTGATAATGTACTATTTTTCTCCAAGTACACTGATGCAGCCAATAACATCGCCGATGTCCTAGTGAACCGATGGATAGTCTACCAGACTCTACTATAGTCTCGAGTGCTTCAACAGAACCCTGTTCACAATGATAATCAATTACTGTGACCTATGTACACCTGATGTCAGTGAGGCAACAATGAAGATACCTACACACGGATAATAATTAACATGAGATGACGATATATGAAGATCGGTAAAAAAACTTGTGCCAAAACCGTGTGTAATTATTGCGCCTGTTGTGCATTGATAATTATGCATAACAATGAAGATTCATCTTCGTATCATCTGCACGAGCCATGTGATAAGCAAGGCTACTAAGTCGTCGATGAGGTGACGGGGTGGCCAACTCAGGCTCAACTCGAAATGAGCCTCTGCTCACATGAAGTAATATGCTGGGGAACGTCCAAAAAGAAACGAGGGAATGCCACACACCAAACCCGTAGGTCTACACGCCCAGACGCCGCCTGTCAAAACATTCATCAACAAAAGTTCGTCGCGCTATTACATGGTCTACCAGTCGTGCCACATTTCCCCGACTATAACCATGGAAACCCGACCCTTTGAGCAGGATGAAAATGAATGGGAAGTAAAGTCGCTCGTGAGAAATTGGCATTAATGCTACAACCCACTGACCCCACGTATCATCTGCGAAAGCAAGTTAACCAAAGGAATCACCATGCGCTGCCCTACTGATAAGGAAGGACTAAATGGTGAAGTTCACAAGGAAAACCAGCGTGACCAGAATGATGGATATGGACCGGAACATGACTATAGCGTGCCCTCAACTTCATCGGATAACCAGCATTTGCAACTGTTGCCACTCCAGCTATCGATCAAATGTACGATTGTCCCCTCTACACCGGGGAAGACGAAGAGCCCCGGAACCACAGATGGCCAACAGTCGAGTGCTACAGGCCGTTCAGGACGGTCGAGGGCCTGGATGCACATGTATTAGCGTATCACTTTCCATTTGTGTGCTTTTTTGTTTGCCCAGTTCATGACAGTTACATGACTTTGATCCGTCACATGTCAAAAGCCATGCATGTTCATGTGTCGGCTTTCCAGTTTACGGATGGGGTCTTCTCATTGCGACACTGCTAATGATGAGAAGATTCGCGATGTACTGTGGGGTTGATATGCAGGCCAACCTCAACTATCGACCCCCCTCGCATGCCTGCTTACCTGCCAATTTATCAGAAACATGAGAACTCCGTGCTCAGTTTTGGGATCTAGCCCATGACGCCGAAACTGTTTCAACAGTACACTCCGAATCAAGACCTCGCCATGCGCCTTTTGCTCGAGAGAATCGAGTACATCAGAGGAGGGACGGAATGCGGCGACGAGCAGAGCCAGAGCTAAGCCATTGAGCTGCGAGCACTGAACCCAGAGGTACGGTTTTGCCGACCCTGTACGGTGTACTTCGACCAGCCAATTGTATACTGGACATCCGCCATGCGAGACCCATTGACCAGTCGGGCCACGCCGAGCCCTGCTCCAGTCCACACGCAGGATCCTATGCTCAGCAGAGAACGTCAGTCGAACATCATACCTAGGAGGTTGGTCGTGAAGAAACCGACGGCCTCCAACGTGACCGATTACCGGGTCCGGGAAGACTGCGGTACCTCCACCCGAGGAGCACCCGCAGCTCCCCAGTTATCCAGGACCAGATCAGGAGCAGTCAGCGACACCCACGGACACCCACGGAAGCTGGAACAACCCTGGCGATCTCAGAATGAACCGCGGCAAAGGAGTTGGATCTCCCATCTCCTCTTTGGAACAGTCGTATGATGTCTCGGGAGTCATCAGCATCCCCACTCCCCAGTCGTGCCAGCACCCTCTCGCGCGATGACACGTTGGGTAAAAATCCTTCGTTCAGCCGTTTGTTTTTTCATTCTCACGATATTGTTTTTTCTTTTCGTTTTCACAGGAAATTTTTGCATGCGCACGAAACAAACACCGAAACGAGAGCGAAACGATACCGATAAAAAGAAACGATTCGCTTACGTAGTACCCCTAACCATAGACAAATAACCATACTGTATATGTCTATGCTTCTACACATGCGCATTCCTTCCATATGTAAGCGCGTAGTATTGAATGCCGTCTAAATGGAGTTGAATCTAATTGCGTTTTTCTTCTTTGTGTGGATCTTCCATGCGCTGATCCGTATGTGGTATTATTTTTCATTAACATGGACCAATACAATAGTTGTGGTCTGCGCCAGTTCTTTCAACGTTGAGTGTTTTCATGCAACACTTATTCCGAAGAATTCCATGACATTTCTATGAATCGTGATTTCAAATATTTCTAAATAATTATTCACTCTATTTGTCATGAACATAATCAATATTTGAATAACAGTTATGACTGGAGGAATGAGGCACAATGGTATACTTGTACTTGGTGCAAAGCGAGATCGAGCACACCAAAGGCCCGAACATTTGTCACCCTATAACGAGAGATAAGGAAACTTATTTGACACAAAACGAATATCTTGCAAAATTGTCTCTCGATATATTGTCGTTTTGCTAATGACAAAACCGGACAAGGGATCCATATTATATGAACATATCATATCATTTATATTTCGTCATTAGCCACCTGCAGACTGTATTTTCTGCTTCCTAAATATCGATTCCCATCGCCGAGCCATAGGACTAATATTATGATAGCATTGACACCTGCCATGGCATGAAATGTCGCCCTCGAAGGAAGAATCCTTATTGATGACCACGGTGTCTGGCAGGACAGGAATTTGAACAATTGTATCACGTGAGGGGAAAAGTTGAGAGTAGAATATACTCCTAAAATTGTAGGCAGACAATTTAAACAAATTTTCAAGCGTCCAACTTCTGATACAATCAAGGAAATTGATGAAAAGTTGAGAGTAGAATATACTCCTAAAATTGTAGGCAGACAATTTAAACAAATTTTCAAGCGTCCAACTTCTGATACAATCAAGGAAATTGATGACAAAACGTGTTTAACTGAAACTTTATTTCAGAAAGACAAAGGTCCAATAATTATTATTCATCCGACGTCGTGGAATTTCTGATTCACCTCAGACATCCGCAATTTCGTTGAACGGATGAGGACTGTATCAATGATGACTTGGGGAAGACTGACCGACTGCACCGACCATCTGTAATATCAGACATCTGCCACGGTAAGTTCATCCCATAATCATCCCTCTACTCTTTCCTCCACCTCCACCCCCATCACACACAGAGGCTCCATACCAACACATTGCTCCTCACGAACCACACAGTTATATGGCTGTGCTAGGGTTGGCTCAGAGCCCAAGGTGTATCGATCATGGCATAGACCAGATGGGATGGTCCTATGGCATCTTGCCACCGGGGCCCTATTCCGAGGCGAGCAGCTTGTCGTGATACGGGTTGATGCGTTGAGCATCATCATAATCGTCAGTGATTTCAACACGCACACACAGGGTGTGAAGAACATGCACCGGTCGTTCCTGCATATTATTTGTTCCTCAGGGATTAATAATATTCTCTGGACCTTGTTCTGAAATTCAGTGAATCGCTTACCGTTGAAAATGAAGTCGTTTTTTCAAAACACCATGCACAAAATATCGAATACCAATGGATAGAAATGCCATATCGGTATACGCTGGTTTTCAATGCTTGCAAATACGCAAGTAAAATCATGTGTTTCTCATGGTTATCGTTTACTTGATATTGTGGTCAGAATCGACTATCGCTGGATATGGCGACGAACTCGATCACAATTCACTCGTGGGAATTCTCCCCCTACCTCGGCTTCGAGGGCCCGGTCCTAGACACCACGACAGTGGAAACGTCGTCTGCCGCCGCTTCGGACGTCAAGTGGAACACCAACATGACGGGCGTGCTTCCCCTCATCCTTCGCAACGCCTTCCTCCTCTGTAACCTGACGGACTCCGCCGACGTAGCCACGCAGTTGCCGATCACAACCGAGACGGTGCCGAACCCACGGGCCTTCGAGCACCTTCCCCTCGCGGCCGACCGTGGCACTCTCCACCTGCTCGTCCCCTTTACAATCGACGCCACAGGCGGCTCGTACCTGGACCTGCACGGCCACCAGCTCACAGGTTAGAGTTGTAACAAGCTTGTGTCTTCATAAAAATTCCACAGAATTTCGACAGTAAAGTTCACAACTTTGACCCCAGTCTCCCAGTTCTCCAAGCAAATAATGTGATGTGGGATTTAACCGTTTCTCACAATATTTTGAGATAGGCACTAAACGCGTAAGACGAAACAAGCACCCTATGCATAACCAAATCCATTCAGTATCAATACAAGATCAACATATTCCACTTTGACCCCAAGCCCTGTGTCATGACTACAGGATTGCCGGCGCCGGAGTTTGTGCCGCTGGTGGACTGCCCCGGGTCTGTGCACTTCTACAAGCGGGAGGAGGAGGCCGTGGGCAGTGACCTCGTCACCGTCATCCTCCAGGGCTGGCCCATGCTGGTCCTGATCCTGCTCGGGGCCGGTTACTCCGGCATCATTATCTGGCTCCTGGTGAGTTCTTCGAGTACTTAATGTGTCGCTGTCCAAATATATTTTAGTAGCTCCAATTACTTGGACCTTGGTTAGTAAGATTGGAGTTTTATTTTGACTTTCTATGCAGGATCGATTGTGGAACCCATCTAATTTCCCAAAGCCTTTCATCAGAGGTTTCTGGGAAGGGTTTTGGTGGGCTTTTGTAACCATGACGACTGTCGGGTAGGTGCCATGCATACATATTACTAAAAAAACGACAAAACTTGACGATCGCTGCTCATCACTCACAATATATACGTCATTAGAAATGCATCTGCATTCACCCCTTACTGTCACGCCATCCCTACCCAGTTACGGAGACACGACCCCGCGGTCATTCCAGGCCCGGATCTACGGTCTAGTGTGGATCGTGGTGGGGATCACCATCCTCTCCGTCTTCACGGCTACAGTCACCACCGTTCTCACTCAGGAGTCTCTAGAACAACACTACGCGATCTTCGGCAGCGCCGTACGTCAGATGGGTGTACTTTATGTGCTTATAAGTGTCCGCTAGGCATGGGAATGACATTTCTTGCCAATTCAGTCAAAGTATGAAACATGATATATTATTTCTCCTTTCAGGTTGGAGTCATCGATGGCACTGAAGACTATCGTCTTGTTTTGAAACACGGTGGTCGTCCAGTCGGTTAGCAAACACTCTATCGATCATTCATCTCATTAAAACTACATGAATTTTTCAACATGAATGGTGTAGGCTACGTCACGTTCTCAGCAGACACGAATCGTTCAAATCCCACATTTAATCTCCCCCAGTTGCCCAGAGCTTTGCCGAGATCGTGGAGAAGGCGCACGCGAAGACCGTGGACAGTGGCATATACGACCAGTTCGCCTTCGCCTCCCAGCAGGAGCTGCTCAAGGGACAGTTCCTCGTGGAGCGGATCGTGGACAACCCGGTCAAACACGGGGTCCTGCTCGTGGGACCCTCCGGGGTCACCAGGAGCTGCCTCTCCCACCACCTGAGGGCCCAGCAAGGCGAGGCCTTCAGGGAAATGATCAAGCAGATAACACCATACACGGTAAAACGCCACATATATGCAGTTAGATATGTGCATGTGTAATGGTCTGTAGACTGAACTGCAGTTTATTCGTAACAATTTTGTGAGGATGTGACACAATCTTGGCTTACCTGTTCTAACGCTCATGACTACACACTCTTAGAAAAAATGGTTCAATATAGAACCTTTTAAGGTTCATGGTCTCGCTTCAAATACGGAACCCCCAGAGGTTTTATAAAGAACCCTCTTCGGGGGTTCTTCATATGGAACCCTTTTTGCGAGACAGGAAAGGTTCTTCATATAGAACCCTTTTACTGAAGCAGAAAAGGTTCCATGTGGAACCCCTTTCAATCACGGATAAAGGTTCCATATGGACCCATAAGAGGTTCAATTCAATATTTATTGGTTCCATATCAAACCATTTGAGGTGTAGAATGGAACCATTGAAGCATCATATAGAACCTTTACTAGTTCTTTATAGAACCTTAAAAGGTACAATATAGAACCTTCAATAGTACCATATAGAACCATCATTAGTTCTTTATGGAACCTTCAATAGTTCTTTATAGAACCTTGAACAGTACCATATAGAACCTTCACTAGTTCTTTATGGAACCTTAAAAGGTACAATATAGAACCTTCAATAGTCCTATATAGAGCCTTGAACAGTACCATATAGAACCTTCACTCGTTCTTTGTGGAACCTTGAAAGGTACAATATGGAACCTCCAATAGTTCTTTATAGAACCTTAACGGTACCATATATGGAACCTTAAAGGGACAATATAGAACCTTCACTATTTCTTTATGGAACCTTAAAAAGTACAATATAGAACCTTCACTAGTTCTTTATGGAACCTTAAAAGGTACAGTATAGAACCTCCACTAGTTCTTTATGGAACCTTGAAAGGTACAATATAGAACCGTCACTGGTTCTTTATGGAACCTTGAAAGGTATAATATAGAACCTCTACTGGTTCTTTATGGAATCTTACTGGTGCATTTCTTACATGAATAAACTATAAGTGTGATTAACTCCATAACTGTGGCAATGTGTTTACCAATAGAGAATAACAACCAATATCAAACTGTGATTATCAGTACATTTTATCGATAACACCGAATTAAATGAACAATAAACAAATTCTACACACTACAATGCACAATGCAATACACGGATAACTGGGCATCAATCTCTACATCAGAGAGGTATGTGCTCTCAACACGGTGATTGGTAGTTTTCCGGGAACATCCAGCTTGACAAGGAATTTCTCAAGAAATTTCATAGTGTTTGTTAGTCCTTTTGGATATTCAATCCCATAGACGAAATATACCGAGAAGAGGCACGCCAGTCCATTTATTATATCCATGTCCCTGTCGTCCTTCAGCAGCTTTACCCCGTCCATCATGATGCACATTTCTTGGAAGTACAGCGGATTGTCCTCGTGACATCTGAGGAGCAGCAGGGTTGGTGTGGATGCCACTGGATCCTAGAAATGCAGAAAGCCCAGAAATATAATTGATGCAAGTCATAGTCTGATACAGATGAATTAGATACATGACATTGTTCATATATATTAGGCGTATAATTTTTGAAAAAAAATGTTAGTATTCATAAATTTAGTATTCATAATTTAAATAAATTAAAAAACGATATAGTAATTTCATAGCTGAAAAATAACTTACTCTATTCACTGTGAAGAGGAGCTCTTGCTTCTCTCTGAACAGCACCGGCAGCATCAAAAGGCTGGAGCTTTTCTGATATCCTGGAATTAAATTTGAAATGCTATGAATAATTCAAATATATTTTTTGATACACGTTCATAAAAGTGTAAGATGTACTTAATTTGCGCATCATTCTGTGTAACATCATGCAATAAAGTTCATCTATTACTAAAATAAATGTGCAGATATTATTGTTACCTTGTTGTTTGATTTCCTCCAGCTCGTTGGTGATGGTGCTGGACATCTGCTTGGCGAGATTATGTTTTGCTACTTTCCCCAGAATGGCAGGACCGAGGGTGCTGAGATTGTCGCGAAACAGCTTGTCGACGTTCACTTTGTGTATCAGTTCCATCTGATGCAGGAGCTGTGAAATCAGAATAGCCTTAAGTCAGCATATTGTTTGCAGTCATCCATGTTTTTTTTTTCAAATTGAGCAATAATTATAGTACATGTAGCAGTAAAATGAGGAAGGATCAATGCATATTGCTACATCTTTCGATACGGCAGCGTTTAGTATAGACACCTACCAGGGATGGAACCTGTAGAAAAGGGCACTCCTTCATTTGTTGTTCTGTGGACAGAGCTTTGTCCAGAATCTCCGATATGGTGCTGGCTGTCCGACTCATCAGGTCCTTGAGTAAGTCAGCATTGGGTCTTGGCTTGCTCATTTCCCTCCTCATCCTCGAGAGATGTTGCTCAATGCTGTGGGAATCTTCACCACTGTCATCAAAGTCTATGGTCTGTTGAAAACAATACAACCGTGATATAGAAAGAAAAACAAAATAATACATGTACCACTATGTTAAAATCATTTTGCATTTGTTTCATACTGGCATTTTGCAAGATTGTACATTATCAAAGCGTAGCTATTGGATCGTTGATTATATCTTACACATTCACGGCGCCGTTTCGTTATGGGACCTGGCAAGTCTTCGTCCTGAGAGGGCGCATTCCTTTTTCGGCCCGTTCCAACTGTACCAAACAGCGCCTTGGCCTTCTTCACAGCGTCCACTGACACGAGCGGCCTCCTTTCCTTCTTGAATTTGTTTTTCAAACTCGCCAGGATTGTAACCTGAATGAGAAATTGGAACCAAATTTAGTGCAGAGAAGGGTAACCTGATTTTTCAAATACAGTTACACACAATGAATCAGCGAAGAAGATGCAACAAAATGTTTAACGGTAAGGTGAAAATTTCCAATCGAAATAACATGTCCTAATGAACACTTGGAATAAAAATTAATAGCATTCCTCAGATAGTTACAGTGGTCAGTAATGGTGATGATGAAGGATACTTACATATCCAGAGATACTGGCATCTTTGAGAAAAGGATATCTTGTTGTCAGAGTACTCATTACATCTGCATACATCCTATGGGTCGGGTACCTGTAATATTATGAACACAGTTGTCAAGATTGATTAAAATAAAATAGTGATCACAATAGTCTGGTCATATGGTACAGAATAAAGCAATCCTCTTGCCCCTATACTGTTGTTGCATAATTTTAAAGTCATAGTAGCAAGGTACCATTATATGGTACTCAATTCTCACTTAAAACGAAGGATGTACTTGTTTGAACCCAAAATAACGTCACGCTTCGGCACTCTATACCACATGATCAATGATGATAGGGCCGCCAAAGCGGCCAGGCCGCATAGATCTGTTAGCATATAATGCTTTTCAGAAAAGAATGTTGAATATCTGGGATATAGTGTATTATGGAATAAAAACTAAAACCTGCAATACTTCAACTGAGAATGCATTTTAGTACATTTTAGTGGGCAGTTTCATTCCAGTTAAGACCAGTAATGACAATTAATTATGATAGAATATTGTATGAATTGCCCACTAAATTGAACATGTGCTCCAAGTTTAGAACCACTAGACTGATGCAGTTCACTGTATTATCGCTCAAAAGTCAACTCAATGCTGTATCCCACACGCGAACTGAAAGCGGTGACTTCGATTATATGTGTAGCTAGGCTACATGCAGCTAAATCAAATACTAGTACATGTTCTAACAGCACATTCTGACATTTTACCTGTATATGAAATTCATAACAGTCAGCCATATTTTGATTGTTTTCACTGCAGCTCCCAGAACATAAACAAGTTTGAATCGCGGATAAGACCATCTGGGCGCATGCGTGAGCATCGCAAGTAGATGTCATGACGTTTGAAACTATCAATTGCGATTGTGCCGTAATGACTCGAATCATGCCACGCATACACTGACCACAGTAATTAGATGTCATACAGGCAATTTCACTTTCTGTTATCCGTTCTAGCAATTAAAGGTTGAAAAGGTTTACAAACATTCTCAACCTTTTCAACTTATGGGAATTCGGTTTAAAAAGTTGCCAAAGTTAGACCTACATTCAACCTGACACAAGGAAACGCGAGTTTCGTATTGTTCAATGTTATCTGGCCTACGCTATCGAGAACATTTAGCCTATGTTTTGTTGATTTTTTATATACTCATAGCCTAATGTTAGATCTATGCATTTTTAGTGAACACGCATCAAAATGCTGTAGATCTATGGGCCCTATATAGCTGGTGCTGGACACTTTACTCATATGCTCCTTATAATCGAAAATAGCAGGCATTATATTAATTTCTAGGTCTAGATATAGTCTATTCTAGATGTTTGTAGGCCTATAAAACTACACGCAAGGCCTAATAGGCTATCATACGAAAATTTGCATAGGTCATATTAATTTTTTTTGTGATCGGGGCGGGCCATGGAATTTTCATAATGTATCATGGTAGATCTATGCTAATAATCCACACCTTACCAATGGAAGCTCTATATGTAGGTAGGATATTTAAATTGACTTACCGCGAGCTTTGGGCCCTTGAGCTGACTTGACTGAAGAATATCACGAGGAATGTGTAGCGGTCGTGAGCTTACGAATGATGCACGTCCAATTTTTTTTGTCAGTCGCATCCAATAAATATCACGATATAAACTATAGATGCACAGATCAATCCAAGTTTGACTGATGACTTTCAGTAGGATGCAATGAACATGACTGACCATGCCTTGAATTTATACAAGCCCGCGGACCATTAGAACGGGTCACCTGGTCACTCAGGCTGCATGGATTTTAGTAATCAGGGGTTTCATTGGTTAACCAACGCCTGGTCGTCCGGATAATACACTCAGGAGATCCTGGACGGTGGCCCGTAGCCTACTGGAGAATATGCCTACCAATAGAAAACTGTTGGCGGGTCCGGAAACGCGGGACACGCGCGACCCGCGCAATCAATAGTGTTGCTTTTCTTTGTAATCTTGTGTATTCAAAGATGAAGCCGGACTCGTCTTATGATGTCGCGATGGTATCATCCATACATTGATAGTCATTACAGGATATACGGATTAATAGAAATCATTGCTGGTGCAGATAAGCATCGGTATTGTGGACCAAGCAATGAATTCAATAGATCTTTGGTCACCCTTAGTAAATGATAGAATATACATGCACTATAAGGCCTACATGTTATGACTACTTTACGTATGCCTATATTTTTGTCATCACATGATATATAGTATTTGCTTGCGTGTGCGCAGCCCTATAAACAATAGCTCACCACCACATGAACACTAGATTCAGGATAACTTTTTTTATAACCAATATAAATATAACCAATATAAACACTGATAAATGACAATTATGCTGAATAAAATACATTTAAAATTACAGTTATAGGTCTGAATGACTTACAAAAATTAACAGTCAATTTCCCAAAAGTGAAAATCATGAAATCAAAATACCAGTATATATTATATAGCCCGGGTAGAGATATTGTAAGCCTTCATTATAAACTGAATAAGAAATGTTTATCAATCAATGTTATTTATAAAAAATAAAAGTAAATTACAATAAACAACATACATTTATTTATTCCTCGTTATATTTTACTATTCATTTATAGGTTTGCTTTTTTTTCGTGTCCACGGCCTAAAGCTCCTCGTCTTGAATGCCACCCAGATGAGAAGTATAATAGAACCTTAATGCCGTATCCAAAGAACCCTCGTCTCCAAGAACCTCTAAAGAACCTTACTTTTACTCAAGAACCGATATTGAACCATTTTGGGGTAATTTTATGATATGGAACCCTCAAGCAGTTCTAGAACCCCTTTGAACCCTTTTGGAACCCTCGGGGTTCTAAATAGAACCATTGAGAACCTTTTTTTCTAAGAGTGCACGTGTCCGTCATGGTAAAGCGTTTTTAACTTTTCAAAACTTCTACCCCTGCAGACCATCACCACCAGTGCCGCGGACAATGCCCAGGACTTGTTCCAGCCGACCACGATTACGTATATGTGGTACGGGCTGGCCATCTGGATCACTATCTTCGTTGGCTTCGTCATGTGGGAATTCATATACTGGCGCCCGAAACACAAGCGCAGGAAAGGTATGGTGATCTGTTGGTGTTGTTACGTCTATGTGAACGCAAGATGAAATGGTTGGCAATCTCAATTTGGCATGGTGCACTTTATTTGAATATGTGTGAACCGTATTGCTTTCCATAGAAATGAAGCGCCAAATTAACTTGGAAAGAGGCATCACAACACAGGACAACAACAGTAACTCAGAGAGCGAGCCTTCGACGTCCTGCTTCCCCAAGCGTCCGAGCACATACTCCAAGAAGCAGATTCAGGCCTTCAAGCGATCCTCAGCCGGCCAGAAAGTCCACCCACTAGAACTAGGTGTCCAACCTGTAGACAACTTGGCAAAGGGTGCGAAGACACAACAAACGAACCAGAAGCAACTTGGCTTCCAAGGTCGCGAGGGCGCCGGAGCTCATCCAGGGTCGCGCTCGCCTCGCTTCAACAACCAGAAGAAGGAGCTGATCGAGGTCGGTGACCTGGAGGCGTTGATCCGGCGCCAGACGGCCGAGGTCGAGACCCTGGACGAGGAGCTGACGGGCTACAAGACGCAGTGGGCTCTGCGGCTCAAGGACCTGAAGCGGCAGCACCGCGAGGAGAGACGCAAGCTGCTGCGACTCATGGACCACGACAATAGTATCTGGAACGAGACGCGGGCGGGCACTGGCACGGGCGGCGGCGGCAGCGAGGACTCGGAGGAGAAGTTCCAAGAAGACGTGAGCTCGGCTCTCTCACCGCTGCACACCGTGGCCAAAAAGACGAAGTTTACGAACTACGACAACAACATATTAGAGCCGGACAATACGGGTACCGCTCTGCCCTTCGACGACACTGTGTCTTCTATATGATAATACTAATAGTGGTACTAACATCCTGCAGACTAATTGCTTCAAGGATTACGGATTATATCAATGATCCTGTAGCGTAGCTAGATAATCGTTGATTATATCATGAACGTCACCGTCCAAGTCAAGTCCATGTAGTATAGGGCTTATAGCCTATCAGTGAAACACGCTTTTTGGCCGTAGTTTTGTTTTGGATCATCTGATCAAACTTGAAATTGTGGGTATCAAGCCACAATTTTACCCAAAAAAATCAGAATTATATCTAAAAAATGAAAAAGTGATATCGAATCAATTGATTCGATGATCCAAAGCGAAACTACAGCCAAAAAGCATGTTTCTCTGAGTAGTACCTGGGTATATGAACTTGACTTGATATTTCAGTTACTACGCGGTATATCTTGGATTACTATTTTCTTAGCTCCATGTGTATATATTGTACGTGTCGTTTGGTCAGTATGTGTTTATTGAATTGTATCGTGGTATAGAGAAAGTAATAATATTATAGCTTCAACTTGACGTTCTATGCTATGTAACAAGTGTAGCAAGGCATGTGCAATACTAGTACAGTAGTTGATACAATCGTTCACCAGAAATCAAGACTGGATCCTAAAAACCTTTCAGTATTACAGTTAACTTTTATTTTTTGGATAAGTTGTTGTTTTGTATTGTTGTTAAATCATATACCTGATACAATTGTTGCGTAGATTGTAACAAATATGATCTGTTTCCATGATAATATTCTTGTATACCACACAATCGTTTGGATCTATAAAATATCATACCCGACACACAGATGAACGAATTTATATACAATCGATCCCCACTCATATCCAGACACTGACGTGAATTGGCCGATGTTTATTTTTCTAACACTATACTTGGAGATTAGCAGTGTGACTCCTTACAATAATACAGTACTTTATATCATCTCTATATACCTGACATTTTACAAATGCGTGAGCCGGATTATCCTTGACATTTGCCTACATGTAGGAGGTTTGCATCACAGTGTTTGTGTGAGAATTAGATGCAACAATAAGCATGCGCTTTTATAGGGGGTTATGTGAGAATTCCAAACACTGGATGAGGCAATATATTGATAATTATGCTTATCCATGACAGTGTGATAAAACTGTCACTGGTAATTATATACTCATAACTATTAAATTATTATCGGAATTATATATGTAATCATTATGCTATATGCTGATCGTCAGATTATGTGATAGATATATTGAGCAATTGATGATAGTATAAGCTTACTTTAACAACAATGAACAAATATTTAACAGTTAAACAGATCTGGCTTGCCGTCGTATTGTCATGTTATCGATACATTTCATTGATATCAATGACGTCACGTGGTTGTGACGTGCATTAGAAGCTAAGCTCCAGTTTCGCAGTCACCTGTGGCGCAGTGTACTATCGATCTGTAGCTCGCTACCTGTGGGTACTGTGTTTGACAAAATGCCACTGAAATCTGCCACTGCAATCTACATCAGACCAGTGATTAATGACCAGTCAACGGCATGTTTTTTGCCTTTTGAACAACACTAATGTAACACGATATTGAGATACTGTATGCAGTGAGAATGTCAGGTAACCGACATCATAAGGAAGCAACGAACATTAATATAAGGAACATATTTATTGCTGCCATCAAGGTAGAAATTGCATATTTACTAATATATGGTACGATTTCTACAGGTATAATATAAACTGACGTATACAACATTAAAGAGAAGCAAAATAATGTGAAAATACATGTAGTGAATGTTTATGAATACAGACGCGTAAATGAACACAGACTTGAATATATGGCGACGGCACTTACAAGGTTTAATTGGAACTATAGGTTATGTACAATGCACAGTTCTTTTCCCGAGACGTTCAATCAACTACTTCATTCATAGTTAACAATAACAACAATGACATACAATAAGCTAACCAACAAGTGATTGATTTACACGAAATTACTAGTATACTGAATGATTACTGCACGTTAAGGAAGCGCTACATTGCCCTGTGTTTCATGTTCTGTACATAAATACATGTAATGTTACACAATACAAAATACCACACGGAAAATTTAAACAGCGGTATTACGTCCGTCTTGTTGAAAGGTTCTGTTGATATGCCCTCTGCAAAATTAAGGTGTTAATTTTAATACACTCATCAATTTTATTAGGAATGTACGTTATAATCACGAATCTAACTCTATGTTACAAATGGTGCATATCACCCTGATGTCACATAATAATATCCCCTATTAGTTGTTCCATGAACTTACACAATTCATAATAAGCTACGTCAATCAAAATATCAATTTACACGTAAGTTACTATGTGAATGTTTGGTCACATCACCCACCTCGAGTTTGTGGATGAATTCTGAGAAGGTGGCGAAGGTTTCTACCAGTGACGTTTTGTCCGGATCCTCCCCGAAGTATGTGATCATGTCCCTGTAGGACTCGGTAGTGGCCTTCTGGATCTGACACAACTTGTCCACCTCGACCTGCGCTAGGGAGATAAACGACTGGGCCGGGATAAGGATAGAGGTAACTGGGAACGTGATGATAGGGACGGGTCGGTTCATCGATGTTGAATTCCACATACATGTATTATCACCGTACCATTAAGGATTGATTGCATGTGATCGTCATGAACCTG
The DNA here is from genome assembly GCA_949152475.1 of Terebella lapidaria. Classification (NCBI taxonomy): domain Eukaryota; kingdom Metazoa; phylum Annelida; class Polychaeta; order Terebellida; family Terebellidae; genus Terebella; species Terebella lapidaria. Next base: position 62,251,310 of record OX424555.1, on the reverse strand, counting down.
GCAGTGACCAAGCTGTCCATTCACTTATAATGTAAATATAAAGGTAACAAATTCATGAATTTACACACTTCCAATCAACGTGAAACTTTGCCTTTCTGATTGTTAGCCATCAAGGATTACTAACCGAGACTCTGTTTCTTACTGAGCAATCTTAAATTTGTTAAATTCATCGTTTTCATATGTCATTTTCCGACCTATTTCTCAGTCTACAAAATACACTCACAACAGGGCGAGCGAAAAGATTATAATGTGCAGCAAATAGCTAGTGAGGCCAGTAAAACTCACAGGTGATATGCACTCGGGTGCACCGAGGTGTTTGGGATTATGAAGGTTCAGCTCATTGTATTCATCTCACAGAAAGTATAGCCCTAGATATTCTCATTGTTTTGACGACAACAAGGAATAAATATATGCAACAGCCAGTGCTTGTCAAGCAGAACACTCGAATCTTCGTTTTGGTGAAACGTATAAAATGATTTATCTAATCATCAAATTGCACAGCTTCCGTGATATCATTTATGAAACCATGTCTCGGTTCATCATCCATGAGTATATGTGTGTGTGCTAGCCAAGTTTTAGGTCAGGGGATTGTATTGTTTTGGCGATTTTGTTACCTTTACTTTCACATTATAAGTCAATGGAAAAGTGCCTCAGTGCAGTCACCGATAAGTTACGTGCAATCACACCTTAACATTAATTGTATATTTGTGATCAATTGTGCGTACAATAACCATTTGCAGGACACGAAGTGTGGTCACAGACAAGACCGTACCTACTGCTGGCCCACTGGTATATTTTTTGATACCATGATAGTCAGTACAATTTATACATGTATGGCAGGCATGTCAAGGATACACTCATGACGGACTGTAGTTTGTCAGCGTCCTGCGAGTCCGCCTTCGGCAGCTCACCTATAGCGCTCTCAATCTCCTAAAACACACGCATCACTGACCGAGGTGCATTATATTTTTAGGCGTGAGTAAATATCAACCACGGAATAAAATTATTATGTAAATATTAAAAAATTTGAGTACGCATATTATAGCATAGATATTCAATTGCCAGCGCACCTGCAAAACTTTCTTGACTTCAGCAATTTCTTCATCTGGATTCACCTCGGCATCTGATAAAACGATCATTTTTACCAGGAGTCACTCAATGTATACACTGCACATTATTATTATTCTTAAAAAGATAACACCGCTATATGAGATAGCACCGGACATTGAACCCGTACCCCTGGTGGCGGCTGGGAGGGACGGGAGCTCGGTCGCCACGTGTATGGCCCGGGGAAAGCGAGAGTGTACCACGTCCGCCAACACGTGCAGGAAGTTAGCCTTGCCAGTGGATGTCTTCATCAAGTCCAGCTACCGGTCAACATCGGTATCAATTAGTTGAAATAGGGTGAGAACCACTGGAACTTTCGATTATGTTCCTTGTAGCGGAAACTGCCTTATTTCATTTGGATTTGTAGCACGTGTAATAATCATTCCTTGCCCGATGTGTAACATTTTCCTAGGAGCGGATACATCGAACCTCATGATAATAATGCATTTATAAATTACTTGTGACTGTATATGAGTCGGTTAAAATCGATTGTACAGTACCTTGGTGAGGTAAGACACTCTAAAGCCCGCGGCGGATCCAATCCTCGTGTCTCCCTTGTTCATCTGGTTACCCATCGCAAGCACCAACTTACCGGGTGAGAACGAGACAGAAATACAATATATGCTATTGCAATATATATGTTATAACTAGCAGTTAGCAGTGACTGTCTCCTGTACAGTTAGTCCCTCACCTCCAATATTTTAGCCAGACTCTTGCTGTCCTTCAGTTCTTTTGATGCCTTCTGAAGGTTGTCCAATCGCTGAGAGGCAAAAAATAACATTTACGTGCAATGTTTGTGATATTATTTGCTCACACTCACATTTCTTAGATGATACATGTAGTTTCGTGATGTACATATACACTTTGCACCAGATTATTTGTACATATCAAATATTAAAATAATTATATTAGGAGATGCAGTTGGAAATTACTTTTTTGATTTCGTCAACTTTCTCGTAGAAGTTCGCTTTGAACAACATCGACTTGAGTCGCGCTTGGAAGTTTGGAACACGCGTGATCTGTTTGGAGGAATTAACGATGGATTGAATATGACGAATGTAGGCAAGTTTCCATTCCCCCAATAAATATAATGAACGTTTGACTACAAGCATGATAAGGAACTCTCATCACCTGGAACATGAACTGGTCGGGTTTGCTGAGATCGTCTGAACTTCCAGTGAATGCGTTGTATTTCTCCATCTGCCAAAGTAAGTATCTGCATTATATCACAAATTGCATTCCGTATATTATTATGTTCAATGCATGTACATGTGCATTTATATATGTATAGTTTATGCTGTGTTCAGCCGTGAACAAATTTCTTTTGTAAGATATCGAATGAAGACCAGCGCAAATCGTGTGTTCCAACACGAATGCTTTATTTCACAATGTGAAGACTGTTTAAAACAACTGCCTTCGAAACCAGTCAATACTTTTGCAAACTATATTTTATATCAAACAAGCTAAATTAACTGAATGAGACATACTCACATCAAATGTAATGAAAACGAGACAATCAGAGATTGCAGACCCTCGCCCTTCAGATTTAGTCACTAAAATTAAAGCTAATAACCTTTGTATTTTCAATGTGGGCGATAATCAGGGATTATGGTCATACGACAATTGGTCATATATCAAATGGTCGGTAATTAGCCATAGAAAAATCATGGGATAATTAATCATTGATAAAAGTAGAGTTCCTGCGATTTCTCTATTTTGACCACATTCTCGACCACAGAATGAATTCTTGACACTAACTTTCCATACTTTGCAGACTCACCCAGATTTATATTGCGTAAAATATTCTATTGAATATCTTCAGTGGTTTCTGAATTATTACTACTTGTAATATTATGAATCGGTAATTTCAGCTGATGACCCTTACATTCTCGACCTTGGGCGATAATGGGGAATTTGGATCGTACGACCATTGGTCATATAGCAAATGATGGAGAATTGATCACAGAAAAATACAAAAATATCAGGGAAAATTAATCATGTATATAAACGGAGTTATTGCAACTTTTCGATTTTGACCTCTTCTGTGACCTTGGCCTCATAGTTCAATATTAAACTGTAAAATTTCACCGTAATGTTTATATTATCAAGGCACATTTTATGAACGAAAACGGTTTAAATAGATTGATAACTGGCTTCACAATATGGTCTCGAATCTCAGAACACTCACAAGTCATAGAATCGTGACCCCAAATTTTCGACCTGAGGCGATAATTGAGAGTTTTTGTCTTAAGACCATCGGTTGTACGCCATACGATTGGGAATTGGCCAAAGAAAAATACAAAAATAGGTTGAAAATGTAATATTGATTAGAACCGGATTTATAGCCAATTATGTGATTTTCTTTTTTCCGTTTCCATGGCAACCGTTTCCATGGCAACCAAAATTTGAAAGGGACTGAGCCACTACCATAGCACTCCAGCCTTATAAATTTCAAATCGATCGGACCGTTTGCCTTTGAGTTATGAGCGCAGACATTTGCACTGAAACGTCGCTGGCCAAAAATAACCGAAATCGTGACCCCCAGTTTTTCGACATTGGGCGATAATGGAGACTTTTCGTCGTACGACCATCAATCGTAGACCACACGATCGGGAATTGGCCAAAGAAAAATACAAAAATAGTTGGAAAAATTAATATCAAGTAGAACCGGAGTTAGAGCCAATTATGTGATTTTATTTTTTCCGTTGCCATGGCAACCGCTTTCATCCGATTTTGGCAAAATTTGAAATGGATTGAGCCATTATCATAGCACTCCAGCCCTATAAATTTCAAATCGATCGGACCGTTTGCCTTTGAGTTATGAGCACAGAAATTTGCACTGAAACGTCGCTGGCCAAAAATAACCGAAATCGTGACCCCCAATTTTTCGACATTGGGCGATAATGGAGACTTTTCGTCGTACGACCATCGGTCGTACACCATAGGATCGGGAATTGGCCAGAGAAAACTACAAAATTAGTTTGAAAAATTAATACTGATTAGAACTAGAGTTATAGCCAAATATGTGATTTTCACATTTTTCGTTGCCATGGCAACACTTTCGATTCGACAGACAAACAAACAAACAAACAAACAGACATACAAACGGACAGACCCAATTACATTACCCTCTGCCCCTATTGGGGCGAGGGTAATAACCAGTTCTCAGGGAAATTTTGCTCATTTGAACAGGCGGTTCTCGCGTAAATACAGGAACTGTATCCATCACAAGCAGATGTAAACAAAGCATATAAGTGTGAGATAGACTGACAATTCCACGTACAACATGTTATATTGTTGATTATTTTCTCATAGCTACACTATATATGCACATGTATATATACGAACTGGAGAATGTACTCGATGTGGACTTTAAGCGCGATTTGGGCATTGTTTACATTCAGTTTGATGGATACAGTTAGTTTGTTTTGTTCACAAAACCGGTACAAAATGGGTATTAACGAGATAACTCGGACGGACTGTAATCGTCAAAATTATTGAGCACACCTTTAGTTATATTGCATTAGATGTGTTTCACAAAAATTTGGTTTTGAAAAAAATATTGCATACATTCGAAGGCAGTAGCTTTAAAAAGAACTGTCGTTTTGTTTTGTCCACGCGCTCATCCGTAACCCATGTAAGTATTACATCTTTACCTATTATATGGAAGAAAGTAAACCGCACATAAAGCAAACGTCACCTCTTTGTCGTCAGGAGCGAAGGCCATGAGATGTCTCAGGATGTCTGACGTCAGTATGATGTCATCCACGGCCAGGAGGGCTTCCTTTACGTCATGGACAGGGATCTTCATGTGCCCGAGCAGTATGGCTAGGCGGGGTCAATGTGGTATTTAAATCTTATGAGATACAGTTATTGGTCACGCAACGAAGATTGACCACATCAGCGAAGCTAACAGATATGTGCCAAAACTGAAAATATTAATGAGTCTATTATGCTTGGTATTACAGGTATATTCCGGATATATTGTGTGCATAACACTTACAAATGTTGTATGCTTTCTTTGGGCTCAGGATCCCCACTTCCGTTTTGCGGTCATTGAAGGAATCAGCTGCAGTGTGATATATACATCCATTACGTTTCAGCGATCTTTTTAAGTATTCATATATTCGAGTCCATGAATAATATTAAAGGTCCATACGAAGAAAAAAACCCGTTTTGATGGACCATTTAGAGATGGGCACCATATACATTATTGTCCATTGTATTTCAGATTAAAGCAGCTATCCGAGAAAATATAGGCTAAAAACATTCTAAAATTTTATTTGGATGTCAAATAGTCATATGGGTAGAAATGAGGAACACATACAAAAAATGGTGAAACCGGTGACATGGATTGGTGTTGATCATTGCTACGGATATGAACTGAAGTCTTTTGTTATGCTTGTTGGATGTATGCTCGGATATTTTGCTCAGATATTTTTTTGGGATGGAGAATTTGCTGAACAGAACAGCTGCATCAAGGATACGGTTAGTGAATCTATGTGTACGTTTCTAATGAAGATTGGTTCATCTATCTATCGACTGTAATCATGCATCAACGATGGACCTTGTTAGAGTGCATAAGTGAAGTGACATTTGTGAATGAAGTGTGAACAGATTTCTAAAAAAAAACCTGTATCATAGGAGGTCTAGTTATTGATGGGAGTCGGTGCTCTGTGAAAGCCTACCTATCTTAGAACGTTTTGTGGTGAACTGTTTCTCGAGTTGAAGGTGCTTCACGAGTTCTCTGAGATCCTCACCTGTATTTAGCTGAGGCGGCATTTAGTAGATAACATTATGCGATTATCACACAAATTTAAATATATTACGCTCACATATTTAGCCGACATTCGGCACTTCATAGTTATACGAATGTCTATTCATTTCAGAGGCTCTATTTTGATTTCCCTATCGCCACTCAAAGAGCTGACCTTGGCCCAGAGAGTGTTGTCAGCTACTTCCTCCAGCTTCTCCCAGTTGACTCGCTTGACGTTCATCTTGACGCTGTCCGTCACTGAAGACGGTGTCGTCGTCCGGGACTTGCCTGATAATATGGATTCCGTCAGAGCTACATTCTATATATTTCTATATAATTATATCCGGGACATATTCACATTATTTATACCCAATATCCAGCATTGGTTGTTAGTGTTGAGGACAACCACATCGGATAATGATTATACCTGGTAGGAGCGACGGTGGAAGTGGGGGCGGAGCCGGTATGGGTGTTTTGGGCGGTGTGGGGGCTCTCGGTGGCTGCTGGGCGCCCTCTGCAGTGCCGTTCTTCCAGTCCTCCGCGCCCGGACGGAGGAAATCCACACGTTTCTTTCCGGGCACCATCTCGAAAGGCTCGAGAAAGTTGTCGATGTGGCTGGTGGGCAGCTCGTTGTCGACGACATCATCCAAGGCTTGGATCGCGTTCAGCGCCTTGTGCTGGAAGGAGTCAAGGGACTGGTCGTCCGACGTTTTGGACTGGCCGCCTTCCTCACTGCTGAGGCCGTTTGGATGGGCGCGGGTCGTGTCTCCCCTACTGCGCTCAGTGGATATGCTTGTATCGAACCGCGAACTGTTGTTATTGTTATTTTTCTGGGGGCTGCCGAAGTCGTTGACGGAGTGCAGGGCCCTTGGGTCGCCGTTTACTGGGCTGTGTTGATGATGTAGCGGCGAAAGAGATGCGTGGTTGCCCATGTTGTATAGAGGTTTGGCTGGTCGTAAGAGCTGCGGACTCGAATTGGCTCGCACTTGGTTCCAGTGACCAGCTGGTGGCCTCGAGGTATCCGGATTCAACAGGTTCTCGCGCCTGTTGCCCACGGTGGGACTCAGGTAGGGCCTCGATATCGTGACCCCGTGAAGTTTCCCGTGGTTTGACATGGGCATAGAGCCATGGACTTCTGGTGGGTAGAGGGGCGAGTCTAGTACCTGGATCACGGTCTTGTAGTTGGTGATGGGCTTTCTGACCGGAGTCCCGAGTGGCGTTGTTTGAGCTGCACTTTCTCTCACGATCTTCACCTTCTGTTTCGGCTTGGCGCCTTGTGTGCCAAGTTCTCCATTTATGTAGCCTGAATAAATAAATACACGTGGAAAGCACATTATGTACCAGCAGTTTTAATCTACAAGCTTGTCTTTCACGAGTTTGAAAGATGGAATCGTCATAGGCATATACGATGCATATTACCTGCTGCCTGGCCGTTGAGAGACGGGCCACCAAGGTTGCGGGGCCCGAGCATGAAGCCCGGAGTCCTGGCGTGTCTGAGTGGGAGTGTGGCTCGCTGACTATAGCTCTCACCCTCTCGTTCCGAGCCCTCACTCGACTCTGCATCGCTCTCCTCGTCCGAGTGGTCCGCTTGAGTCGGGTCCGAGTCAGACTTGAACAACCAGTTCTCCGGGGACTGCATGGGTTTTCGTAAGACGTCAAGATGGAGGATGGAGATTTTTAAAAAAAGTTTTGACATAGGATTAGATTTATCTTTGGGTGCAAATTGTATATTTACATACATGTATATTACGTGTTTCAAAATCGGGCACAAAGACGGACACATACTAGTAACTATAACAATGTGTTTGGCAAAATATAACCAAGAATTAAATTTATGAAGAAGAATCTTGCTGTTACGTGTCAAAGTATCTTACGTGTGGTTGTTGCCGCCTGCCTTGTTCCGTGTAGTGTCTCGGGAGCCCGAGCAGCCCCTGGCAGACAGTCTGGTGCCGCGGGTTGAGTAGCGGGATCACGTAGAAGAACAGGGTCCGCTTCGACGGCGTGTCCAGGAGAGACTCCAGCGTGCCGACTAAAGCGTGTACGTCCCTGGGGAAACATGGGTGACAACAGTGTGACAACATGTGTTCTTCGGTTGGAAGAACATGACCACAAATAGGCTATAATTGCTATTCACCCCCAAGTAGTAGGCTAATCGCTCCTCTGATAAAATTTTACACAATCTCATGCGCAGAGTCTACTCTGACAGACAGCGATAAAATAATATCTACAATCGAGTTCAATTGTGTTATCTGATTCTCGGTATAATAGTAATTTCATAATGACACGCACTTGTTGATGATGTACTGTTCCAGTGCCTTCTTGAGCTGGGAGCGCTCTGCTGACGTTAAGAGGTAGTTGAGTTGTCGCTTGAAGGATCCGACACTCCCGTCCGTGTCTGTGGTGTCGTCGGTGAGTGGGCGGCCGAGAGGGGACGGACGCTCCTCCGTGTACTTCTGTAGCTCTGTGGGAGACCAACGATATACGCGTGCCAATTGGGCTTTGTGGAAAGAAAAAAGTCTCGAATTCAGAACGATCTATCCAGATTTGGATAGTAAGGATACTTGGTACCTCTTGGGTCGAGATGCAGCGTCGAGGCGAACTTGATGACTTGGCTTTGGTGGTGAGGTGGCAGGCGAGGTAGGATGTAGTACCACAGCGTCCTCTTGCTGGGCGAATTTAGTAAATGCTTCATCGAATTCATCAGCTCTCCGATATGACTACAAGAAATTGTAATCATCAGGATTATTAGGGCATTTCGGCCCGAAATGCCCTTATGGTTTTGTCTGGGTTTTTTTTTTTTTTTTTTTTTTTTTTTTTTTCTTCTTTTTTTTTTACTTTCCGCCGTTTTGGTTTCCGATCAATAATTCGGGAACGCCTGAACGGATCTTGTCCAAATTTACACCACTGGTCAGAAATATTACATGGAAGACCCCTATTGTTTTGGAGGCGGCTCCGGGGTCCGTGAGGTCCGTGAGGATGAAATCAAGGTTGATTTCGAGACTTGGTTTCCGATCGATAACTCAAAAAGTATTCATGCAATGGCAAGTATTCTCTGCATGGGAGTTCATATACCACCAAGGAAGAACCCTATTGATTTTGGGATCACTCCGTCGAACGACCTTTGACCTAGAGCTCGGAAGAATTTTTGCTGATTCATCCTTGAGGCTTTCATGCATATCTCAGAAACGGTGCGTCGTAGAGCGAAACGGAGCTCAATTTCGGCCTCCTGGCACTAGACAAACTAGTCTAGGGGGTATCTTGGGTCGAAACGACCCCTGGTGTCGATTTTTTTTTTCGCCGACTCGGCACTTCCTGTTTGGCCGTATCTCGGAAACGGTATGTCGTAGAGCGAAACGGAGCTCAATTTCGGCCTCCTGGCACTAGACAAACTAGTCTAGTGTGTATCTTGGGTCGAGACGTCCCCTGGTGTCGAATTTTTTTTTCGCCGACTCGGCACTTCCTGTTTGGCCGTATCTCGGAAACGGTGCGTCGTAGAGCGAAACGGAGCTCAATTTCGGCCTCCTGGCACTAGACAAACTAGTCTAGTGTGTATCTTGGGTCGAAACGACCCCTGGTGTAGAATTTTTTTTTCGCCGACTCGGCACTTCCTGTTTGGCCGTATCTCGGAAACGGTACGTCGTAGAGCGAAACGGGGCTCAATTTCGGCCTCCCGGCACTAGACAAACTAGTCTAGGGGGTATCTTGGGTCGAAACGACCCCTGATGTCGATTTTTTTTTTTCGCTGACTCGGCACTTCCTGTTTGGCCGTATCTCGGAAACGGTGCGTCGTAGAGCGAAACGGAGCTCAATTTCGGCCTCCTGGCACTAGACAAACTAGTCTAGTGTGTATCTTCGGTCGAGACGACCCCTGGTGTCGAATTTTTTTTTCGCTGACTCTGCACTTCCTGTTTGGCCGTATCTCGGAAACGGTGCGTCGTAGAGCGAAACGGAGATCAATTTCGGCCTCCTGGCACTAGACAAACTAGTCTAGTGTGTATCTTCGGTCGATACGTCCCCTGGTGTCGAATTTTTTTTTCGCCGACTCGGCACTTCCTGTTTGGCCGTATCTCGGAAACGGTGCGTCGAAGAGCGTAACGGAGCTCAATCTGGCCTCCTGGCACTAGACAAACTAGTCTAGTGTGTATCTTGGGTCGAAACGACCCCTGGTGTAAAATTTTTTTTTCTCCGACTCGGCACTTCCTGTTTGGCCGTATCTCGGAAACGGTACGTCGTAGAGCGAAACGGGGCTCAATTTCGGCCTCCTGGCACTAGACAAACTAGTCTAGGGGGTATCTTGGGTCGAAACGACCCCTGGTGTCGATTTTTTTTTTCGCCGACTCGGCACTTCCTGTTTGGCCGTATCTCGGAAACGGTGCGTCGTAGAGCGAAACGGAGCTCAATTTCGGCCTCCTGGCACTAGACAAACTAGTCTAGTGTGTATCTTCGGTCGAGACGACCCCTGGTGTCGAATTTTTTTTTCGCTGACTCGGCACTTCCTGTTTGGCCGTATCTCGAAAACGGTGCGTCGTAGAGCGAAACGGAGCTCAATTTCGGCCTCCTGGCACTAGACAAACTAGTCTAGTGTGTATCTTCGGTCGATACGTCCCCTGGTGTCGAATTTTTTTTCGCCGACTCGGCACTTCCTGTTTGGCCGTATCTCGGAAACGGTGCGTCGAAGAGCGTAACGGAGCTCAATCTGGCCTCCTGGCACTAGACAAACTAGTCTAGTGTGTATCTTGGGTCGAAACGACCCCTGGTGTAAAATTTTTTTTTCTCCGACTCGGCACTTCCTGTTTGGCCGTATCTCGGAAACGGTACGTCGTAGAGCGAAACGGGGCTCAATTTCGGCCTCCTGGCACTAGACAAACTAGTCTAGGGGGTATCTTGGGTCGAAACGACCCCTGGTGTCGATTTTTTTTTTCGCCGACTCGGCACTTCCTGTTTGGCCGTATCTCGGAAACGGTGCGTCGTAGAGCGAAACGGAGCTCAATTTCGGCCTCCTGGCACTAGACAAACTAGTCTAGTGTGTATCTTCGGTCGAGACGACCCCTGGTGTGGAATTTTTTTTTCGCTGACTCGGCACTTCCTGTTTGGCCGTATCTCGAAAACGGTGCGTCGTAGAGCGAAACGGAGCTCAATTTCGGCCTTTTGGCACTAGACAAACTAGTCTAGTGTGTATCTTGGGTCGAGACGACCCCTGGTGTCGAATTTTTTTCTCGCGGACTCGGCACTTTCTGTTTGGCCGTATCTCGGAAACGGTGCGTCGTAGAGAGAAACGGAGCTCAATTTCGGCCTCCTGGCACTAGACAAACTAGTCTAGTGTGTATCTTGGGTCGAGACGACCCTGGTGTCGATTTTTTTTTCGCCGACTCGGCACTTCCTGTTTGGCCGTATCTCGGAAACGGTGCGTCGTAGATCGAAACGGAGCTCAATTCTGGCCTTCTGGCACTAGACAAACTAGGCTTATGGGTATTTTGGGTCGAGACAACCCCTGGTGTCAATTTTTTTTTCGCTGAATCGGCACTTCCTGTTTGGCCGTATCTCGGAAACTGTGCATCATACAGGGATACGGAGCTCAATTCCGGCCTTCTGGCACTAGACAAACTAGTCTAGTGGGTATTTTGGGTCGAGACCACCCCTGGTGTCGAATTTATTTTCTCCGACTCGGCACTTCCTGTTTGGCCGTATCTCGGAAATGGTGAGTCGTAGAGCGAAACGGAGCTCAATTTCAGCCTCCTGGCATTAGACAAAGTAGTCTAGGGGTATCTTGGGTCGAAACGACCCCTGGTGTCGATTTTGTTTTTTTGCCGACTCGGCACTTCCTGTTTGGCTGTATCTCGGAAACGGTGCGTCGTAGAGCGAAACGGAGCTCAATTTCGGCCTCCTGGCACTATACAAACTAGTCTAGTGTGTATCTTGGGTCGAGACGACCCCTGGTGTCAATTTTTTTTTCGCCGACTCGGCACTTCCTGTTTGGCCTTATCTCGAAAACGGTGCGTCGTAGAGCGAAACGGACCTCAATTCCGGCCTTATGGCACTAGACAAACTAGTCTAGTGGGTATTTTCGGTCGAGACGACCCCTAGTGTTGAATTTATTTTCGCCGACTCCGCACTTCCTGTTTGGCCGTATCTCGGAAATGGTGCGTCGTAGAGCGAAACGGAGCTCAATTCCGGCCTCCTGGCACTAGAATAACTAGTCTAGAGGGTATCTTGTATCGAGACGACTTCTGGTGTCGAATTTTTTTTTGCCGACTCAGCACTTCCTGTTCGCCATATCTCAGAAACGGTCCGTCGTAGAGCGAAACGCAAAGATGCCTAAGGACGGGGTATGTCACTTAAACTTTGACCACGGACAGATTCAGAGTCATTATGGTTCTAGACGCGGTCTCTTAGGTAAATGTTAGGTAGGAATAGAACTCACACGAAATGCCCCAAGGCATCTTCAGGCCTTGACGTCTAGTTCTCCGCGTATCTACATGATGCATATTGTGACATCTACTTAGTACTGTAATATAGACTCGATAATACATGTATATGAATCTACCGATTACAGTTGCAATGAATGATGTAGGATGCTCTGGACCTACCCGGATCGCTTGTAGCTCTGGAGTAGTCTGACAGCCTCCTGGGACTCAGTCTCGCTGAGCAGCACTTGGACTCGATCGCTGAAGCTGTCCTGGAGATCCAGGGACGAGCGGCCCTCGCTGTCCTGGGACTCGGATCGTTTGTCCTCGGTCTCTGTGTCCGACGTCTGCAGCACAGACTCGCCATTCTCGTAAGAGCATCCGCCTGTAAGTTGCGACATGCATCAGGGTCATTGTGGAGACTTCAGCAGAGTTTGATCTCAGATTTCAGTGGATGACTATAGCGAAGGCATGTGAAGGCCGGATGTGTTACAACTGACATGTAGTCGTCTACTTACTTCGACTTTCAACTCTTAGGATTTCTAGTGTAGGATTGGTTCCACTCCCTCGTAAAAGGTCAACCAGTTTCGAGTGGGAATTTCTCCTGATATAAAATAAACAACAAGAATATACACACAAGTTCAGAGAATATGCATATGCCTTTTAATTTTAAACGCTATCTATTTTAGAACTGGCAATTAGTCAGCCGCCGCCCCTGACCTAACGTTGATCCCGTTGAGACCGATGACGGCGTCCCCAGAAACTATCCCTGCCCTATCTGCGGGTCCGTCAGGGACAGTCGACTCCACTGTCACCGGGTTATTCCCCTTCAAAATAAAACCGAAACTGCCCTTTCCTCGCCTGACCGTGATGAACCTGCAGCGAAAGGAATAGGCATATCAGTAGGTGCATGTATATGTAATATATCATCGAAACGTCGTAGGTAACATATTCAATGCAAAAATATCAAGTAATATGGAGGAACCACCAAATATGAAACACAATGAATGAGTTTTGAAACTTGCTTTCCCCGTGATTCCCTGACTGACCTGGACTCGGCGGTGTACCTTCCATGGCCCAGCTCTCCGGCTGTGCTGCTCGACTGTTTACCCACAGACGGTGAGTACTGACCCTGGCTCTCTGCTCCAGGACTCATCAGCCCGTCAAAACTCGACTTGTGCTGCATCGGCACCAGCGACCTACATGTACCCACGGGACAAACATGTCATGTACTCAATTTATCACGACCTGAGTTTAGTACATGTATCCATGGCGAAATGGAGCTATGGCCTCATATCGACCATCAGTTCATCATCGCTGTCACGATGTTACAGTATACCTGAGCACTGGCACGAGAGAGCGTTCCTTCTCTGTCTGGAGGAGCTGATACATGGAGGCCACCATACTGTCGATATCCCGGTCCTCGGCGTACTTCTTCAACAGTCCGATCGCCGTCATCTTCTTGTCGTACGAGTCTCCCAGAACCAGGTCCAGCTGCAGGAAGACGCCGATATGTTTCAAAGGCTGGGGTTTGTTGTCAAAGTGGAATATTTAAATGTGGAGACTTCAACTACCTTTGTCTGCCATATATCTACATTGTGTGTGATAATTATTCTTCATAACATTAGCTGGAACTCGTAACATAACATAACATTAGCTGGAATTGGACCTAAATGCGTGTATTATAGACATAATATCCCACCTTGTGACATAGTTCCTTGGCTCTCCTAGCCGGCCCAGCACTGTCGTTCCCGCTGTCCTCGTTGTTGTCAGTCTGCCAGTGTCTGAGCTCAGGGATGTACCCTGGTGTATCTATGGGAACTACGTGCAGCACGAGACGCCCAGCACGTGCCTGGATCACTGACGTCACCATGGCCTCATGGGTCACGTCCACGCCATTAACTTTCAACACAATGTCTCCTGTGAAATGCAGCAATGCGTGCAAATCCATAACTCAGCCCAATTCCCATTGATGCAGTGCAAACTGAACCTATATCTGTTTTGTTCACGCTACTGACCTGGTCGTAGCCCGGCCTGGTAGGCAGGACCCGGGGGGTCTACGGATCCAACCACCACGGGTCGACGGCCACCCACCCTCAGTCCGTACCCCCAGCGCTTGTCGGCAGTCAGCTCCACTGTCTTCACCTTGGATACGACTCCGATAGTCGGGGGCACGCTACGGCTGTTCCTAGCAAGCACTTTGATGGACTCGCATGACATGTCGGTGACGTTATGACCGTCGACCTCGAGCAGCATGTCGCCCGGGTTGACGCCCGCTCCCATAGCAACGCCGCCCGGGTCCACGTACGTGACGTATGCCGGTCCGTCCCCCGTGATCCGGAATCCGTACGACTCCGGCCAGCCCCTCGAGCCCCGCATCCCACCGTCTGTATATGTAATAATGGTGTGTAGGCCCATATGTGTCATGGTCTTGGTCTAAAGACTGTGAATTGGACTGGTATAGTTTGGATATATTCGAATTACAATGATAATTCTACTACATGTATCTGTGTTGGATCTAGAATTTCCATTGGGTCCGCAGTCTTGAAGATCGATTTGTGTAATATACACTTTTAATACCAGTATCTTGTTCACTTTGATCTAGGTCTCGGTCAGTGGTGGATATAGGATTCTTTTTGGCCAATTTTAGACCCAGGGTTTCCGTTGGGGGACAAGTTTCAAAGTTCGATTTGTGTGATCATAGACCTAGCTGTATGGTGTACTCTACACGTTATCAGGATCTCGTTCACTCTGATAGGACCTCGGTCAGTGGTGGATCTGGGGTTTTATTGGCCATTTTTGAAGTGGTAGATCCAGCGTTTCCGTTGGGGGACAATTTTAAAAGTTCGATTAGTGTGATCATAGACCTAGCTCTATGGTGTGATCTTCACGTTATCAGGATCTCGTTCCTCATAAAAGTTCGAATCCAGGAAGAAAGAAAGCACAAAATCTCATCTTGAACTCTTGTTATATTCCGTGGATCTGTATTTTTGTATATCTGTTTTCTTCATTTAATCGCCTATCGTGTAGAGAATCCATGACTGAATCTCACTAACAGTGTACTTTGATTTTGAAACGCTGTTTACTTCGGTTGTTTTTTATTAGATTACCAGGTCCGATAACCTATTGGCATGGCGTTGCGTCCGGCATCCATCGTCCGTCCGTTTACATTTTTATTTTTAAAGTTTACAGTCAAATCTTTCTGAAATTTTTCACAAAAATACTTCAAAATATTTCCAGGAAAGGTTTTTTGTTAGTTTTCTGAATTTCGCTTTTTTTTTCAAAAGCGGCGGCCGGAAAATGACTGATTTTAGACTTTGGCGGCCATTTTTCTTAAAATCCATTCAGTAACTTTTTTTCTTTGCGATGCATAACACTCCTTATGTGTACTCCTGTGATGTGTGTAAGTTTCGTTGACCTTGATTTGCTCGAAGTGGGCCATTTTAGCCCAAACTTGGCCCAGATGGGACTTTCCCATGTTAAATTCTCCTATGCTTTATAATAGGACACATTACTAGTATTCCAAGTATCTCACTTAATATTGAGATTAGAGATTAGGAATCAATTGTGGACATTTAAGAAATGATATATGCTAAAATGGCTGATATATCTCTTCTTAGCGACTTTATAGCTTGGGAACAAATTGTGGACATATAGAGAATGATATACACCGAATATTCTGATGACCTTGAATTTGACTTTTGACCTCATTTTCAATGTCAGAGCACAAAACGGCCAATATCTCGCTTATTATCGACTTCACAGCTTGGGAATCAATCGTGCACATATAGTAAATGTTACATGCTTAATGTTGTCATGACCTTGAATTTGACCTTGTTTTCAAGGTCAGAGCACAAAATGGCTAATATCTCCCTTATTATCGACTTTACAACTTGGGAATCAATTGTTCACATATAGGGATTGATGTATGTCGAATATTCTGATGATCTTGAATTTGACATTTGACCTAATTTTCGGGATATTTCCAGGAAAGGTTTTTTGTTAGTTTTCTGAATTTCGCTTTTTTTTTCAAAAGCGGCGGCCGGAAAATGACTGATTTTAGACCTTTCCTGAAATATTTCCAGGAAAGGTTTTTTGTTAGTTTTCTGAATTTCGCTTTTTTTTTCAAAAGCGGCGGCCGGAAAATGACTGATTTTAGACTTTGGCGGCCATTTTTCTTAAAATCCATTCAGTAACTTTTTTTCTTTGCGATGCATAACACTCCTTATGTGTACTCCTGTGATGTGTGTAAGTTTCGTTGACCTTGATTTGCTCGAAGTGGGCCATTTTAGCCAAAACTTGGCCCAGATGGGACTTTCCCATGTTAAATTCTCCTATGCTTTATAATAGGACACATTACTAGTATTCCAAGTATCTCACTTAATATTGAGATTAGAGATTAGGAATCAATTGTGGACATTTAAGAAATGATATATGCTAAAATGGCTGATATATCTCTTCTTAGCGACTTTATAGCTTGGGAACCAATTGTGGACATATAGAGAATGATATACACCGAATATTCTGATGACCTTGAATTTGACTTTTGACCTCATTTTCAATGTCAGAGCACAAAACGGCCAATATCTCGCTTATTATCGACTTCACAGCTTGGGAATCAGTCGTGCACATATAGTAAATGTTACATGCTTAATGTTGTCATGACCTTGAATTTGACCTTGTTTTCAAGGTCAGAGCACAAAATGGCTAATATCTCCCTTATTATCGACTTTACAACTTGGGAATCAATTGTTCACATATAGGGATTGATGTATGTCGAATATTCTGATGATCTTGAATTTGACATTTGACCTAATTTTCAAGGTCATAGGACAAAATTGCTAATATCTCTCTTATTATGGAATTTGCAGCTTAGAAATCAATCGTGGCTATACAGGGAATGATATACATGTATGCTGGATATTCTCGGCAAGTTGGCGATCTTCCCCAATGTTAAATTTCAGTCCAGAACGACATCTCAGGAATCTGGGCATATTGCGGTATTTGGTCGTGTTCACGTCCATCAGGAATGTAAATAGGCTATGCTTGTAATTTTGGACTAGAACACACACCGTGGTGTTTTCTACACAAACATGCTGATTTCAAAATATTGCACTGCTACAAAAGCAAGTATAAAATGCACAGAATCGTTTGCGGAGTACGGACGCAGAAGTTCAATGATGGGCCTAAAATTAACATGGGGTCGATTACTTTTTCAATTTTTGCCATAGAAATCTGAAATTTGGTAGAAAATTGCGGTTGGACTCCCAGGTGAAGTATGTCAATTTATAATACATGGACGATGTCATTTAGCATAGCCAAAATATATCAGGCAAAACGATGTAAACTAGCTATAAAAATCACAGTATATGTGTTTGTACTCTGATTTTTTAAAACTTCACACCGTTTTTTTTTTTGCGTACGTTGTTTCGTATTATAACTTGGCACACTTCACTTTGAAGTTAAACAAATGTTAAACGGCAATCTATACCAAATTTCAGACGTCTATTGTAAAAAGTTAACAATCTACCCCAATGTTACATTTCAGCCAAAAACAGGATATCTGGAATCTGAGCATAATCTGGTATTTTGTTGTGTTTACATACCATGAATGGAAGTATTGCTGTAATTTTGAACCAGAACACACATTGGCGTGTACTCTACACAGACATAGATCTACTTCTTTCGGAAGATAAGCCAATGCAAAAATAAAAAAAAATAAGCAAATGCACATATAACCGTATGCGGACCAAATGTGGGATTCAAATTAACATTGAGGTACATTGCCAACTCTTTGAGAATTTGCGATAGAAATATGAAATATTGAAGGAAATTGCCGTTTGACTCCCATATGAAGTATGCCAAATTATAACATGATACCATTTGGCATTGTAGATAAGCCAAAAACGATGTAAACGGGCTTTAAAAATCAGAGTATCAGTATATAAATATACTTTATGTACGCTTACTTTTTGTGTAGGCCCTATTTAGGCAAACTATTATGTATACCTGATCATGCCATGGTTTCATGTAGCCTACTTTTCTTTGTGTGAAAAAGGCAAATGCAGAGAAACAAAGCTGTCAAGCCACATAACTGGTTCCATTTTGTGTCATGCGAATTTAGCAATTATAAGCTAAAAAAAATACATCACTCAGGGAATTTGAATATGTACAGGGGTCATCACAAGCGATTCAGAAAGTTGTAAACACTGTGCTCAATGAAGCGAAACCCGCCAAAATGGCTGCCTCGCGTGCCGCCGTTTCCAGGGTAGCGCGTGTCGTGATTAACAACGAGTTTGATATTGATCGACAAAAATTTGGGTCTGAATGAAACATATTGCTCGTGCTAGATTGGAAGACCGATAGATGTCTCTATGCCATACTATTCTACCTTTATACCGAGAGAATTTCATTTCATTTAATCATACGATAGATTCCACCCATGCATTATTTTATTGAACAAATATTGACGTGAAATAACCTGGGCCGCTGAAGGTTTAAATTATACTATTGTTACTAGTACCTGCTTCTCTTTATAATATTGAAGTTATTCACATTCATATAGGCCTATGTACGTTTTTGATCGTAGTTCGGGGTTGCTGCAATGTATTATCACGGTGGATGATGGGGTCATCAATAATCGGAATAATCGGTTTTTTGTTTACCGCTTGAAAAGGAGCAGTAGCTGTTCTCAGAATAGCTGTACAGTCCAAAAGTTCCAATGCGCACACGAATTTGTCTAAATTTGACATTAAAAATCGGATTTTAAAAATAGTTTCACACGGAACGTTTCCCACGCGGTGATGCAAAATGAACAAAAATTAGCTGAATATATCGAAAAAATACACAGCCCTATCACTTGTAATTCTTATATGTATATCTATGATATATTATAGTGATGGAACCTCAAATAGTCAGTTTGATTCTTTTGTGTGGCATACAACAAGAATATAGATAAATTCATGTCTTTGTTTATGTAAGCGCAGATGTAAACAATTGGTTCATATCGTGCGTTTTTACGGTTTGTTCAAATTCACTGCAGGGTCATGCTGACGTACTTTGGGGCTTGTGATGGCGCTATATCATCTAATATATGCTAGTCAATTGATTAATAACGAATTTCAGAAACCGATTATTCCATTTAAAAGCGCCAATGGCGAACATTATGTAATGCGCTTACAGTTTGCACTTTTAGTATACCGGTATTATAAACAATGATACATGACTTTCACAGATATACGTTAATGAGGTACTTACTGGATACATCCCATGATTTTATTTTCCGAATTACTTGCATAATTTTAATCCAATGCACATGTGCAGCTCTGATTCAGTTCGCGGTATTGCACGCATTGTATTATGTTTCACAATACACAAATGTGGGTAATCTGGTAATTATTTGTTTATGCGCGATTTACCAGTGACATCTGTTTTGACATATATTCCCTGTGGGAAATGAACCCTACTTATGAATTATTAACTTGCAAGATAATCTAATCGATAACGTCAATATTGTTTACTCGCAAATTGCTATTATTTATGCAGGATGGTTAGGGTAGGTCAGAGGTGTGCTTGTTTAGCCATGAGGGTAAATTGATTTACGCTGGTTAATTATACTTTTTGTTGTTAGGTGTGTGTTATGTTGCTGAGTTGAACATCATATACTAGAAACTTATGTTCAAAACTCTCACACTTTAATAAAAGAAAGCACTACTTACTTGGTCGATGTTTTTTTATGTCAGCAAACTGAATCCTTCATAATGTAACATGTGAAATGGTTCACTTATCCATAAGAGTATTCACAAGAGCCATTTTGGTTTAAAGGAATGTATTCAAATCCAATATTATTCAGTGGAATGACGTCACAATATCCTTCAATTTCAAATCCAGTATAACTTCGGTAGACCCAAAATGAAATCTGAGCAATTTCCTCGCTCCACGAACATCATTCCATAATATTCCATTCAATTTAATGTGGTTTAATCCGCTTCACATCGGAGCCGCGATGATAATGAAGCCAGATAACAATACCTGAAATTGGCAGCGCTGCGTCGTGGGTCCTGGTGGAGCGGCGCTGGGGTTCGCTGGAGATCGATTATTGATCGGTTTTGAATTATTGATGACCACATTGACCGGTATCGACGTATCCGAGCCAGGATTGCCGCACAGAAGTCATTTGGTCTCCCTGGGTCGACTTGATGATATTCCCCTGGCTAGAATTCTGCGGACAAGTTGGTCAGAAAAACTCAGTATCAGTGTCTACGTATACGGCCATTCAGTATCATGTATTGCTGAAGTTCATTCAAATTCAGAAAGGTGATATCCTCTCTCACAATCATACATATACCGATCAAGATCAGTTGGAGCTTTGGAGGTCACAGTAGTTATTTAAGATTCATACTGTGTGGCTAAACGGCGTTCAAACACGAGCGCTACATGTAGAGGAATCACTTTCGAAAGGATCTATATAAAACATTATTGATAAATTTGTCTCTACTCCTTGGTTACCACCAGATGTCATCCAATTTTCTCGCAGTTCATCAATTCCCCGTCCCGACACATCAATATCGTTTTGCATTGCTTAGAGAAAGAATCATCCTTTATAATCTAACGTTCAAAGTTCCTACTTGTGCATCCTCTACAAAATATCGGCAAAGCTGTGCATTAAATTCTTGCAGCAATTGGAACGTTGTGTTTCCTGTATGTACTTGTACATATGTTCATTATTCAATATGCCTTCTCGCGAGGCCTATATTTGTTTATTCCCACACAGTTTGCACGCCAGCTGATGTGATAATACAAGTGGCCCCAACCCTGAATGCGCCCTATCTTCTGGGTTCATCGCTGTCCATCTGTCACATTAATAGTAGTAGCCGATGCACAGCGTGTGACAACAGTGCTTGTCAACAGTAGCATTGTATCATGTGTATGGTGATATCTTCTTATTGCTATTGCATGGAAGTTCAGGTACAGATACTACACATTTTTTATTGAGGATAAGAAAAGGATTGAATACGACACTGATTTCCTTGTGTTCGAATACACCATGCAGCCATAATCTAGGTGGACAACGACATAGAGAATTGAAATTCATATGTTAAATACATTTTAAATACTTGTATATAGATCTATATATGTACTTACATTTTGTGATCACATTGATTTATAACAAGTGTGATTCGACACTCACATGTTTATCTACCAAATTTCAGACTTATTTTATATCGACAATTGGAAAAGTTGGCGATCTGCCCCTATCTCAAATTTACGTTCAAGAGTCGAATGGGATCACAAAAATCAAAGCAAATTCATGGTTTGGTAATGTTTATATCCATAAATTTTACTGCAATTTTGAGACTGAAAAATCAAATTAAACTACTGGGTAAAAAAAATAGCCCAAAGGCTAAAATATGTTACTCGTTTCCTTCTACCGGTATTCAGATTATTGAGCGCGTCTTCTTATTCGAAAAAAGGCACATGCGCCCTTATTAGAGACACTTTCATTTTCTTTTACCCAAAAACGCAATATTCCGGATACAAGGCCATTTTCCTTATATGCGCGATTATACGGTATATTAACAAAAACTCACATAATGGTATATTACAAAAAATTACAATCCAATACAGACAAACATTTTTCTGTATCAAGATTTTTTTTCTGCGTAGTTCCTGTCATTTCTATTGAATGTTATTTCTGCGTATGAAGTTTTTTTCTGCGTATTTTTTATTTAGATGCGAGTAATGTTATTTAGGCGCGAGTAATGTTATTTACGCGTAAGTATACATTATGTCTATTTGCCTATATGCGAGACATTTTCATTTTCTGTTGAACACCCAAAACCGCAATATTCAGGGTATAAGGCCATCTTCCTTATATGCGCGATCATTCCGTATATTACAAAAAAACTTCTCAAAATCCAACAAAGACAAATATTTTAATATCAAGAACTTAGTTACTAAAATTTTAATGCGAATCAATAAAGAGTGTTTTTCTGCGTAGTTCATGTCATTTCTGTGTATTCAATGTTATTTCTGCGTGTGATTTTTAATGCGTATTTTTCTTTTTATTTAGATGTAACTAATGTTATTTTAACGTGAGTGATGTTATTTCCGCGTAAGTACATGTATATATTATATCTATCATGTTCAAGCCAGGATTATTTTAGATTGTTAAGTGTGAATTTTTTACATTGGAGCGTTGGGGGCGAACTCTCTACATGTCTATGTGCTGACTTTTTTATGGAGGTTTCATGCCACCCTACCGACGCATGTAAACGTTTAGACAACTACTTCAAATGATGATTTTCTTCGTCCTTGACATAAAATCTCTCGAATTGATGGCAAACTTTAAATATTCCACAGAAATATAATGCATCAATCGATTTGTTATGTTTGATAAAATTACGTAAAGTGCTGGAATTCTCTAAAAACGTTCAAAATGGCGGAGCTGATGGACATTGACGTTCCCAGAATGCAAAGCAAATTTTACCGCAATGACGCGTATTTTGAAACACACAATTTTCCGTGTAGCAATACCATGAATACGTGCATGCATACATGTAAGCTGAATGGCGTTATGAAGTAAACACAACGATTCGTCTGCGTACATTTACCGTAATTTGACGTATTTTATCACATGACAAAGTGTTTCATTCTGGGTTGCGAAGCCTTTTTTTCTATTTTAAATGGTCTTTTAATTTGCCCAGTAGGCATGTGTTAGGCTATATCATGATATCAGATGCTGATATACCTCATAGTTTCCAATATTATGTTTACTTATTAGGAAATGTTTACTTATTAAGGTACGAATGAAGCAGGCCTATGTTTTTCATCATAATATACGAAAATGATTTGGAATCATATGGGGGAGGATATGGCAGCAGTTTTCTCTTGAGGGGTGGGGGGGGGGAGTAATGTTATGTAAGATACATTCAGCTGTCGTGGTGCTGATGATGTGCTCGAGCTCTAATGTCGCCTCTTAGCTGCATTTTCTTGTTTCACACAATGTCACTCATCCATCGCACCGGGGTTTTCCGTAATATGGCCCTGGGCGTACAAGTGAAATTTGTCAAGTTAATCAACACAGTGGTGAGCTCCGCTACGTTTCAGAAATTCAATTAACGTAGTCCGCTACAAACAGTGAGGTAACGGAGAGCCAAATTTAAAAAGTCATTTCTTGAATATTATCTCTTCAAAATGACATATTTTATAGAGTAAAGGATCAGCATCCTAATACTGAAAAGAAAATAGGGGGTCACCGTGCTCGTTTCTTCTACATATTCGATCAAGATCACACATATTTACATAAAATGACTGGCATTTTTGCACATTTTTTGTAATTTTTGCACATAAAATTCTGGCATTTTTGCACATTTTTTGTCCATATTCACATCTTGCATCGTGTTTCCCATGCGAACGGATGCGGTGACCCCCTATTGTCTTTTCAGTTTTAGGATGCTGAACAGTTACTCTATAAAATATATCATTTCGAAAGTCTAGATTATGTTATTATTTAAAAAAAATCTTTGACACCCTCCCCTCACTGTTTGGAGCGGACTACCTTAAAAGTATTCATATCATCAAGTTTTTACAACTTCTTGCCTTAATTCGTGTGTTTGACATTAACTTACAGACTTATATCTTCGATGTTTTTGATATTTGATAAAAAAAAAGCGTTGGTACAATAACGTATGGACATATTTGGTGAAACATAGGCCCAAGGGACATGTAGCTTACCGGCTAGCCAACAGGTGATCGGACCGATGGTCTGGTAACTTCAAGGTTACAAGTATATTCAGCATATATCATTTCCTATATTATGTCGACAATTGTTTCGTAAGCTGTAAAGTTGACAACAAGTGAGATATGCGCCATTTCGTGTTCTGATCTTGAAAATGAGGTCAAAGGTCATATCCAAGGTCACGAGAACATCCAGTATATATTATCTTATATGTCCACAATTGATTCCCAAGCTGAAAAGTAAATAATAGGTGAGATATTGGCCATTTTGTGCTCTGACCTTGAAAATGAGGTGAAAGGTTAAATTCAAGGTCATCAGAATATTCGGCGTACCTGTTATATCATTTCCTATATGTCCACATTTGATTTCTAAGCTGTAAAGTCGATAATAAGCAAGATAATAACCATTTTGTGCTTTGACCTTGAAAATTAGGTCAAAGGTCAAATTCAAGGTCAACAGAGTATTCAACATATATCATTTCCTATACGTCTACAAATGATTCCAAGTCTCTAATCTCAATATTAAGTGAGACATCAAGAACATTGTGGCTCATTATAAAGCATAGGAGAATTTAACATATATGTCCGCGATTGATTCCTAAGCCGTAAAGTCGATAACAAGTGAGATATTAGCCATTTTGTGCTTTGCCATTGAAAATGAGGTCAAAGGTCACATTCAAGGTCATGAGAATATTCAGCTCATATCATTTCTTATATGTCCACAATTGATTCCCAGGATGTAAAGTGAATAATAAGCGAGATATTAGCGATTTTGTGCTCTGACCTTGAAAATGAGGCCAAAGGTCAAAGTCAAGGTCATCAGAATATTCGGCATATATCATTTCCTGTATGGTCACAAAAGATTTCTAAGCTGTAAAGTCGATAATAAGCGAGATTAGCCATTAGCCATTTTTCCCTCTAACCTTGAAAATGATGTCAAAGGTCAAATTCAAGGTCACCAGAATATTCAGCATATATCACTTCCTATATGTCCACAATTGATTCCTAAGCTGTAAGGTCAATAATAAGCGAGATATTGGCCATTTTGTGCTTTGACCTTGAAAATTAGGTTAAAGGTCAAATTCAAGGTCATGAGAATATTCAGCATATATCATTTCCTATACGTCCACAAATGATTCCAAGTCTCTAATCTCAATATTAAGTGAGACATCAAGAACATTGTGGCTCATTATAAAGCATAGGAGAATTTAACATGAGAAAGTCCTATTTGGGCCCCGTAAAAAACATCAAAATGGCCGCCACACGCAGACCGGCGATTCAAGAGCATCCAAACTTATACACATTATAAAGATACATGAGGGAAACATTTGAAACTAAAATCTCAAAACTGATTAGACAGTTTTTGAGAAAATAAGTTTTAAAGTTGAAAACATGCAAAAACGGCCATTTTCGGCATAAAAATGGCCGCCAAAACTGCATAATCGATTCAATAAAAAAAAGGAAAAAAACGTCTGGGGGTATTGACCCAATACACATTCACACAAATTTAAGGACAAATTCATCAGCCCGAAAAAAAGATAAAAAAATGTTAACGGATGATGTGGCGGACGACGACGACGACGGACGACGGACGAAAAATCACGACAATAGCTTATCGGCCCTTATGGGTCGGTAAGCTAATAATGTGCATATTATATTATCAATGAATTATTGATGAATGTGAGGTTTCTTTAGCTCCGTTGGCGCTTGCTTGTTATGGATGGGGTTCACTGTATGTATTTGTTTCTATTGACCATTGTTGACTATTGCATTTTCGAACAAGAACTCAGAAAAGTTCCAGGTTTGATCAAAGATGAAAATTTTGTCACACCGTTTGCATATTACCTGATTTATAAATGTCAGTCCATTTGTCCATTTTAAATATGTGCCTGTTGTCAAGAATGTCGTTAGGCTGCGTAATAAATTTGACTTCACGTGAAACTTACCTTTTCCCTCTCCATCATGACTAGAGGGTTCAGCGTGGTACTGGTAGGATCAGCCCAATCCTGCTCTGTGTATAGATGTTCTAGTTAGACGCATTACTTTATCGTAAACAGGGACTACAATTTTACCCAGTTCATGGTCACTGCAACTATATATATATAGCGAATGTTTTGGGGGCAAATACACGTGCATACATGTGAATACATGTTTCATCTCGGGCGCAGAAACATATGGGCCCTACTCGCACATGAACTCTGCTCGTTTCTGAGTGAAAATCATTATTTCCATGTTTCATTGCACGTGATTTGCGAATATGACATTTTTAATACATATATAATAAATTCAGTCTAAACCGCGTTCTGGTTTGCAAAATTTTATTGGTCGATCAACATTCTATAACAAGCGTAAAATTACATGCCCCACTGAACATGCAGTGCACGTTTTGGCACCCGGTTGCTAGATCAGTCAAACTGCCTAAAATATAAAGGGATCCCTTTTCAAACCTGTCACCCCACCCTACCATCTGATCAAGCATCTCCAATGTATCTTCTCTTTACAACAAAATTGGCAGCTTGCCTGGAACGATTATATAAAGTTACACAAGATTATTATTTTCGGACTTTTCAAGTCTCAGTCAGGTTATCGCGCACATCACATCCTCACATAGTGGTCACACGTGGTCCCTTCCTTGTTTTCCTTTCAAGCACCATATCCCAAGAAGAAATCTTGTCTGCTTACTAAATGAAGTCCATCACACTCAATATCAAATCTCACTCGCAAATCTTTCATTCTACGTACAGCTAGTCCTCGCACTCGCGCTTCCGGAAGAAGCCCGCGCTAGTTGAGCTTTCTTTGACGGTGATGGTGACCATGTTCATGGTAACGTCCGTGATGAACACTTTGTCTAGGAGAGGTTTCGCTTCCTCTGGGGGTCTCCAGAAGGCCCTCGACTCGATTGACGGCTCGTCCTCGGCCGCGACCTGGGCGCCCTCGAAGGGCGAGTCACTATGGGTGTCCGTGCCGTTCGAACGGCCGTCGCCGTTAGACGCGTGATACGACGAGGCGTCCGAGCGGTCCCCGTGCGAGCTCGAGTCCTTAGCGAGGGAGAGTTTCCTCTTCTTGACGGCGGCATCAGAGGCCGAGCTGGCAGCACTCGGTGGTCTGCCGTCGTACGCCAGGGTCTTGAGCTTCCGTGGTTTCTTGTTCTTGGAACCGAGCGGCCGTCCGCGACCTGACGACTTCTGTCCCTCGGGCTTCCTGATCGGCAGCTTCGGTCGGTTCAGGTTCTTCGGCGGTCGTCCTCTCGGTCGCTTGGCGTTCGGCTGCAGTCGGATCTTGAGCTTGTGTACGGCGGAGTTTGGCTTGTGTACAGATGGGGGCCGACCGGGTTTGCGCTTGATTTTCAACGGTGTCACCGTGGGCGAGCCGGGTTTGTGGGACTTGTCGGTGGACTTTTCGTTCTTGGAGACCTCGAGTTTGGAGCTGCCGCCTTTGCCGTCGGCGTCGTCGTGGCGTTTGGACGTCGACGCCTTATCGTGGGCGTCTTCCTTCTCTGTGTCGGAATCGGAGTCGCTGCTGCTGGAATCGAGGGATGAGTCGTCATCAGTGTCGTCATCTGTTGTCGTCAAGTCATCAGAGTCCTCGTCGGACTTGGCCCGGGACTTCTTGCGGCGGCCGTCCTGGCTTGGGCTCCGCTACGTGTAGGACACACGCAAGGGGGAGGGGCGAACACAGTTAATGAATTAGTGCATTGTGATAGAAATTACGTCAATTTACTTCCCTTCATTGCATGAGTACATATATGCGTCTACTTGAATGGTATACCTAGTTTAAATATGACTCGTTTACATTACTAATATGTCACCAAATTACATGTAGACTTTCCGCTATAACCAATCTGAAGTCGGACAATTCCCCAACAAATGATATCAGTTATAAAAAAAAGAGATTCAATGTTTATTCAGTGTTGGTGCAGGTTGTACCGAAATCGAAACGAGCTGACGCACAATTTCCAAATTACGAAATATTTTTTAAATGTCTGGAATATTGAATCAGTGTCACGAAATGCGAATAAAATTCATGTAGGCTTAATTCTCCTTAATTCTTTATCTGTAAATGAGACTTTTGTTTTTTCAAAATTTGACCAGCAATTTACATACGACAAATTTCAAAACCTATACTGTGAATTCACGGGAACCATTTTTTCGGAGCCCGCACGTTTTGTTTATTTATATTCAGTGTGCGTGGCATTTGCGGCTTTACACAATCCGTTTGTGCGTGGTCCATGTTTTCATTTTGTTCATACTGAAACCTGATAACTGCGTCAGTACTCATATTTAATAAATGTACGTTATGAAAACTTCCAATGTTTCAATGTACATTGAAACTTAAAATGCAAATATTTTTTTTGGAAAAAGACATGAAACGACTGTAAATGACTAATCGTGTAATTTGCCGGATAAAAGAGATATAGTTTCTCTAATAGTTTCCATGCGGATCCCGCCATTAATCGATTCTTTGTCTAACTCTTAATAATGAATGGGCCGCAAAAAGTATGGATAGTCTGTCCTTCTAACATTCTATAATATACTAAAGAGATAGCTTTATTCTCTGAATGCGTGAGTCTGAATCTTGTTTGATGCCTCTGAATCTAGTACAATCATACAAGCTGGCAAAAACGTATCGCGGGTAATAAATAAATCACACGTTCGTTATCAAAGTGATAAAAACTGGCTCCCGGCTTCTATGAGTTCTGAATAATATCAAGAAAATATCAACAACAACAAAACTTTTTTATTAGCAAACTATCACATGAAATCAATTTAGCAGCCGGTTTATGTATATATTTTTTTTTGAAATTCGAGGTCTAGATTAATGAACGACGAATTGGCGAGATAATAATTATTTTCTTGCATTTCTCATTAGGTTCATCGAATAAAAAATAAGTAACTTCCCATTTCCCCAATTAGCGAATGAAGCGCAAGTATACGATATGCAGTGCAGATACCAATTTATACGCGCACTTTGATTTTACTGTATATAAAATTGTGCGATCGGGAAATAATATACAGATATAGGGACCTTCCGACAGACATATGCAAGTGTTACAAAAAAAATAATAAGGGAACATACTTTTCTCAGGTCCATGCACAAATTAGCCGTAACAATATTGGCATGGGCGAAATCATGTTTCATGTTTTGTCTCCTTTGCAACCTTGCAGGCCTACAATATTTTTTAGACTCAAGACAAAATCGTCATCAATCAAAAGCAATATTATGGATGCAAATTTTCTGTAATTTCCTGAACGGAATAAAATGTCATAATACAAATCCGCCAAATATATCGCGCGCAAAAAAATATATATATAGGGCGACAATGACGTTTCTATTGATTTCTACCACAAATTTTATTTGATAAATATTATTACAATATTACAATATTAACACAATACCTACTGTTTAATCAGTGAGCTTCACCTATATGCGACAGTACTTGTCCGCGTAAAAATTTAATGTAGAGGTAAATCGGGCAAGCGCGCAAATGATAAACGTAAATAAAAATGTGCTGGATACGAACCCCCAAGTCTTTTTTCGGCTTCCGACCTCTTTTCTTCTTTCCCGTGTCGGGGTCTTCTCTGTAATATAGGTGGGGTTTTTTTTAAAGAGAAAACACCTGGACATCGATAAGTAATATAATTACGTGTACGAACAGATCTCGAAACGAACAGCCAAGTGATAATATATGTGCATAATTCAGTTTTACAATGGTGATTATATACGAGTGCGAGTTGGAGCGCTTGGTAGACATGTAACATGTCTATATTAAACAGACTGGCAAAAAGGCTTCAACTTAAAAATTAGGTACCTTGAAGAAATATATTATGTACTCCGGAAAAATAACGCGAGGTTTCGATATGTACGTGTAAATGGTGTTCTGATTTTACGCATAGACTATACATGTATACAAAAAGGAGACTACACAGGCGACTTTTGAATTACAAGAAAGGAAATATGTTACTTAGGGCTAATATCTAAATCGAGCAAAGTATATTATCACCAACAAAGACGTAATGAAATATTATGTGTTCTTTTTTCTAAAAATATAAACGGCAATGGCGATATGTGATAAAGGCAATTGGCTCCATGGATCATGTACATGAACGGAAAACTATTCGTATAATAGGGCAACACGAAAATTAAATATGTGAATGCCGTAATATAATTTCCAAAGAGTTGCTATGGTAACCACATGGTGAAAACCAATAGATTAGCCATGAGAAAATGCTAGAGAATAAACCAAGGTATCTCACCCCTCGAAGAAGGCATCAATAAGCCGCGTATCCAGTATATTCTCCTCTGGCTCCCATGTATTATGTCTGGAAATAATGGAGTAATATTACATGACAGTCTAAAATGTAGGACAAGTGCAGTAGGATAACGTTGTTATTTTCACGTGAGCAGATATGCCCGATAATATCACCCTCGTAAAACACTTACTTGTTACTCCAGCCGTTCCATTTCACCAGGAACTCGACTTTTCCCTGTAGCGGACGATGAGAAAACAGCGGAGTATAGGCACCGTCAATCGCCGGTTATTGGACGGCTTTCTCGCATTTACAAGCCTCAATTTTCATCACAACGAATCGACAATATATTTACCTTTTTGATCCTGCGTTTCTGTATACAT
This sequence comes from Terebella lapidaria, assembly GCA_949152475.1. NCBI lineage: Eukaryota > Metazoa > Annelida > Polychaeta > Terebellida > Terebellidae > Terebella > Terebella lapidaria. Next base: position 62,220,673 of record OX424555.1, on the reverse strand, counting down.
TCGGCAGCGAAAACACGCTCTCCAACCTCGGATAATTCCATGTTTTCCAGCGAATATTTATCGCCGTATTCGCTACCCACGGCGTGGGTCAATGTCGCCTGTTTTCAATACAGCCCGCTTGATACCAGCGCAATACACAAACGGGCAATACCACGCCGCCTAGATTGTGTGTACAACCACTGCCATCCCATAATACCGGTGTGACGTCACGCATATCATTATAGAAGCGGGCCACCACTCAGAAGAGGGCGAGCTTTTTGTTGGCCCGCTCGCGGCCTTTGGCAGATGTTCAAAGTGTTAACCGCCCGTCAAAAGACTGCCAAAAATCGCGCGCAAAATACAAAGGAATTTATCATAAATAACCAACAGCATATCACCCCACCTTCCAAGTTACACTTTGTTGGTGCGAAAAAAAAGTTCATGAAGCTCAGATATAAAGTTTGTTATTATTATTTCAGAGCAGGTGTTTTATATCAATTTTTTTGATAACAATCACTGAAATTGCCGCCGCGGAGTTTTGCAACAAAATATGTACGATCTCCTGGTCCGCTTTGTAAAATAAATTGTAAGAATTTAATAGGCCTAGATGATGGTTTCGAAAAACAAAAATTTTCTACGAGAATAATGCTGCATAATTATTAGAGGCCTACTTTTTTTGGGGAACGACCCCGACATCACAATAATAACAAAATGAATTTGATCAGTATAATATTCTAATTACATATATTTTTCGTCGATATCTATGGGATCCTCACCCTCAAGTGTTTCGTTACCTAAATGTTTCGTTCGATATAGCAATATAGTCGATCTATGTCGTACAAAATCAAACTTATTGCGAAATGATTAAGATAAAACCGGCACTCGTATCAACAATACATTATGTTGCAAAGTGGATTCTCCAGCCCACTGGTAATTCCAGACCTGGGAGCACAAAGTGAAATTGTCCGCTACAACTAAATTTTGTTCTTCGTATATATAACGTCACTCTCTCATTCCCAACGTTGAATAGAAATCGCATACACGTGTAAAAGCATTATGCAGGAAATTTTCGGCGGGACAAGAGTGACTGTATGAATTGTAAATTAATGTCTGGTCATGAATTCCGACTGTGTAGATAAGCCTATATATATGAGTCACGTAAAAGCATAAAAACAATCCGTTTCGAAAGTATTGCACCTATAAAACGCGGTCTTTGCTGTTCTTGAGTATATCGAGTGCATTTTTTGCAACTTTTGTTACTAACAGAAAGGAATGTGCGTTTCATGTTTGTGTGTGTGGAAATAATATGCGTCTTACAATTTATGCTACTACAAGACTCTTGATGGAAATATGCACAATGTAAACAATGTTTTTTTCAACGAAAATAATGTTGCATAATTATTAGAGGCCTACTTTTTATTAATTATTTTTGGGAAACGACCACCGACATCACAAAAATAGCAGAGAAAAATTTGAACTATAATAATCAATATCGATTACATGTATATTATTCTAATTGCATGTGTTTTTCGTCGATATCTATATGTGAGGCCCTTACCATCATTTGTTTCATTACCTACCTAACTGTTCCGTTCGATACTTAAGAATAGATATTATATTAGTTGGTCTCTGTCGTATTACTCAATCAGTCGCGGTGAACAAAACCAAACCTATTGCAAAACGATCAAGATAAAACCGGCACTCATATCATTAATACATTTTGTTGTGGATTCTCCAGTTATAAAGGCCCACTGGTATTTCCAAACCTGAGAGCCCAAAGATGAAATGATGCACCACAACTAAGTTTTGCTCTTCGCATATATTTATAGCGTTACTCTCTCTCTTTCAAAACACGTGTAAGAAAAGCATTATATAGGAAATTTTCTGCTGGACAAGAGTATATAAATTGTTAATGTCTGGTCATGAATTCGGACTGTGCAGATAAGCCTATATATGAGTCACGTACAAGCATAAAAAACAATCCGTTGCGATATAGTGCACCGCACCGCACAAAACGCGGTCTTTGCTGTTCTAAGTGTCGGATGCATTTTTTGCATCTTTTGTTACTAATAGAAAGAAATGTGTGTTTTATGTTTGTGTTTGTAAAAATAAAATGCGTTTTACAATTTATGCTATTACAAGATTTTTAATGACAAAATAGACCTACACAGTGTACGCTCGGCCTATACGTACATGTCTGAAATAGTATTTACTCATATATGTCATGAAAATTGAGAAAACACTGCCATTTATTCCGCGGTTTCCGGTCTTTCTGTTATAAAATATAGTGTGTGTGCCAGGATCGGTTAGACCAACCTCAAAAGTAATACACACTACACATAGGAATACAACACTTCAGAAATTGTTGGTAATTGTTTACATCGGAAAAAAATGTTGGTATAAGCTTATGATAAGGTTGTTGCAAATTTAGAAGTCGGAACAGTTTTGTTGTCACTTTGTTTCTCTGTTGTTGAGAAATGATTTGTTTTCACCAGTCCGACAATGTATGAGCTAAAAACAATTAGAAAATTTTGCTCAAAAGCGAAAAGCATCGAAATGTGGAATGATCTGCCCACTCATTCGAGACGTGCGGGCACTATCGAAAGTTTTCGTGCGAAGTTGCAGTTGAATGATCGAAAGGAATCCTCTATTTTGCCGTGGCAACCGTTTGAGTAATATAATATCCACTTGGCCTGATTGCGTATATAGGTTGTAGCTCGCTCAACTATCATTTGAGTGAGAATTTACATGTAGTTGAAAGCCCCACCTGTCGACGTGGTTTTTATAGAGAAGATCCTGATCATTTTTTCCTTTCATGTCCGATTTATAATACCCAACAGAGGAAACTATTTGATGATCTTCGGGCCATTCATATAACTTCGGCGCATGAATTATTACATGGTATTGTTGGATGCAGCCTACAGTCTAATTCTAATTTAATTGATTCTGCATCAAAATTTGTTAACGCAACAAAGCGATTTTGAATATTCCTGACTGAAGCATAATCAACAGGTGTCATTCTTGGTTTTTTTGTGAAATACAATGTGAATATATGTTTTTTTGTGTGTTGAAACCCATTAATATATGCATTTTGGCATTTTTGGGGTTCGCTAAATATAGGTTTTTTGTTAAGAAAAAAAACATCAAAATGGAGCATAATCATTATTCATAATCATAAGCATCATCATTTTTAAAAACGTAAAAAAAGTATATAAAACATGCAACTTTTGCAATATCATGTATGCGCAATGCAATTGGTCCACCAATTCGACCATACAGTATAATGTAATCGGAAAACTGTCGACATCCTCTCGAAAATATGGAAAATCCAATATATAAAGGCTAACTATCATTCCATACGGATTGAATTTCTGAATGAGTGGGTCCATCTTCCAAGTCCATTTTCATCAGATGCGAATGGACTCCTAAAAATATTAAGTGCGTGAGAATAAAATTCATTTATTTCATTAGGTAATTACAGAAACATATATTCTGGGTTCCTGGAAACTATTAAAGTTTTTAATAATTTTAGAAAATTAAATTTAAGTATATTTATTTGGCGCGAAAACTTGAAAGTACATTACGGGAATGTCGAGAATACATAGAAAACTCAATGCACAAATCGATTAGAAGTGCTCAGAAAATCACGGTTAACTCTATCCAGACAAATATCAATGACGTAACGAATGACGTGCAAAAATGCCAGCAACGCGGGCCGTTTTGAAGAAAAAGCGGATGACAGACTGATTGGGTCGAGATTGAATCTTGGCTGTGGCAACAAATTTTAAGCACATATAACATATTTACAAACTAATTTCTGTGCGAAATATATAGACAAAACTCAATAAATTGAGTCAATTCGTGAGGTATTTCAGGCTATGATCTCTTAAAACATTATGATGACGTCACACTATTGTGTGAAGTGTGGATTATTTTTGAGGAATCAACTAGAAGCCGGGGATTCTTAATGCACAATTTCCAACACTTTGAAAAGAATCAACGGTTATTCATGATACATGTTTATTTGCAGAGCTCACACAGAATATTTTTGGATAAGTTCGTGTACATAACCAGTATATGTGATATTACATATTACATAACAGCATATTTCAAGTCATTTCATGCCAGTCATGTTGATTGGCAACTGGTCTTTGTTTCTTATGGGACATTCAGAGCGTGGATCCTCCGTAGCGCTACCTGTGCTTGAGATTGCTGCACTTATCTTCTTGCGCTTGGCGTCGGACACGCGCTTGTACGGACGGACAGCCAGAGAACGATGACCAGTTCAAACATACGCTAAGCGGCTGTGGCTCGTAAGGAATTATTTGTTCGATATCCATCTAATCCAGCATCCTTACAGAGACGTGAGACAGTTTTCATCAACTCATTCTCTCGTTATTACTTTACCAGATATGGTAATTTTTCAAATTTTTACATGAATTTGCTGACATTGTCGTTTATGTCCATTATGCAAAGTAATCTCAGCTGTTCTCTGTCGGCATTCCACTCTGAGATGCGCTATCCAACGAAGCCTCGAATTTCCGGTATGTTGACACGAGTTTGTCGTCTGAGATGTCAGAATATACAGGTCGATACGCCGGAAGATTAGGCCTAAAAGCATGAATCATAATTACTGTTAGTTATTATACCAGTTACCACAAACTGTCATTATAGAAACATTTAATCAGATATACAGCAACTTCGAATAGTCTATACATACTGTTTCGCCACTCGTAGTCCGATATCCAATTCGGAGTGTTTTGTCACCAATATTTCCGAGCATCTGTGCTACATCGAACGCTTGATCGCTATCTACAGATGCATTCAAATCAAAACTGATTTTGCTCTGTGTGATGAAGATATCGTCATCGTCGCTTACTTGCCCCTGCATTTTGTCAGTGTCAAGTCGAGTGATTTTCTGGGTTTCGCGCAATTGTATTTATATCATGTCACTCGCAATGGTTCATTGATTTAAAGAATTCACACTTTCAGTCTGTATGCATGACGCGCAAAGCATACATGACGCAACTCACGTTTGTAATACTATTATATTGTATCTACACATGACTAGGCCTACACATGTTTTAAGTCGGAGAAAAGACTCAAAAGATGTGGATTCTTTGATTTCAATGCTCTCGGCCGCTTCGCGGCCTCGAGCATTCAATTCAAAGAATCCACACTTTTTCGTCCTTTCTCCTATACAGAAGGGCCACTATTCCTATATACACAATATAATTACTTGAAGTATGATGAAATATATTTGAATTGCATATACAGGATTTTTTATCTGTGGAAATGAGATGTTATATTGTCTCATCGACCATGACCTATAGCTCTGATTTTAAATTTATCAAAACCGACCGATAATACCAACTAAATGTCTATACTTACGATGGTTTATGTATGCCATCACTATAAATTGGAACAATTGGTCCTGTCGAGAAAAAACACCGAAAGTTGCTACGCATCACAAATTATTCATAAGTTCATTAAATTTTGTGGTTCATGCTTTCCCGTGTTCGTCCGTGACAATCCGTGCTGGCCCGGCTTCATGTGGGACTGGGGCTTTTTCGCAAATACTTTGAGCATAGTCGACATTTGTTTAGCTGCAGCAGGAACATTTGTACTACAGCGGAAACATTCGTGCTGCAAGATTATTTATTTCAAGTTTCGAGCATCTGTTCAAAATGATAATGATGGCCGCCGTGCTAGCAGAAATTCATAAGAAACCCATTGTGGGCAGAGGTACTATACTACTAGATGCATGTCAGTGATGCACTTAGCAGATTATATATAGTGTCACTCAACTCTCACTAATTATGTCCCCCGGAGGGGGGACATATACTTTTTTGTGTTTTTGTGCGGTTTCCCGTGCGCCATGAGCCGTGAGCCATGCGCCGTGCATGCTCCGTCCAGAAACGACGTCACGCACTTTATTTCGAAACGTAACAAGATATCATCACGAAACTTTTTGTACACTTACAAGGGGCCCTGATGTAGGTTGCTATTGAATTTCAGCCTAATCGGAAAAGCAAGATGGCCGCCAAAAAAAAACATCATTTTATTACGTCACGCTTTTCATTCCGAAACATACCAAGATATCATCACGAAACTTTATGTACACAGACGTCGGGCCCTGTGGTAGGTTGCTATTGAATTTCAACCAAATTGGAAAAACAAGATGGCCGCCACAAAAAAAGATTTTATTTTCTGGAAAACGACGTCACACACTTTATTCCGAAAGTACCAAGATATCATCACGAAACTTTTCGTACACATACTTCGGGCCCTGAGGTAGGTTCACAGGGCACAACCGGTTCAGTGATTCTAGGGGTATTTTATGATTCTAGGGGCAGGTCCCATGATTCTAGGGGCAAGGTTTCATGATTCTAGGGGAAATTCTCGTCAAGACAAGTGGGGTGTCCCTGAATATTGAGCAAAAATGATATAAATTCTGCCACAATCAAAACATTTATTATTCGATTAGTTGGCTCAATTGTTGCAGAGTGCACACAAAAGAAGTTTTCAATCAGGGTGTCTCCTATATTCGTGTATTAAGCTCCACCAGAAACCCATAAGAGTCTCTCTTATGGGTTTCTGGCTCCACGAATTCCTGGTGGACTGTCAAGGCTACAATAAGTACTCAGGAATCATACATTTTGAAGCATTTGGTCATGTTTCGGGTTGATTTTAGATGAAAAAACGTCACAATTTTTTTTTGGTGATGAAATTAAAGCTAGAAAATGTGCTGATTTTAAGCAAATTGGATTTTTTGGGAAAAATATGATTCTAGGGGCAGGTTACCATGATTCTAGGGGAATCACTGAACCGGTTGTGCCCTGTGAGGTTGCTATTGAATTTCACCCAAATCAGAAAAAAAAACAAGACGGCCGCTGAACCGCTGAACCGGTTGTGCCCTGTGAGGTTGCTATTGAATTTCACCCAAATCAGATAAAAAACAAGACGGCCGCTACAAAAAAAATTTGGGGGGGGGGGGGGGGGGTGTCCCAATTTCAGGAATCGCAACAAATCTCATAACGCATGATGTACAACATGCGTCACTGTTACCGTTATTGATGAGTGCATGGTCAGAAATGTATATATATATATATTAAATTATATACATGTTGATTGTGTATGATTTGCATTCGCAAAAGTTACCATGAAGAGGTAACCCAGAAACAATATCATGCACTTTATTCCGAAACGCAACAAGATATCATCACGAAACGTTTTTGAGCATATACATCGGGCCCTGAGGTAGGTTACTATTGAATTTCAGCCAAATCGGAAAAATAAGAAGGCCGACACAAATATATTTTTTTCGGGAAAACGGCGTCCCATACTTTAGGCCACTCCTGTTTAATTTTTTGTTTCTCGTCCTTTGGAAAATCAAAAGCTAGGAGGGAGGGCGGAAAAAAACAAATAGAACCTCAAATAAAAAACGATATACCGTGCCATGATTCTCTGAATGCAATCGATGCTTGGGTGGGGGACCTATGTCTTTGAGCATCTGAAAATATATCATAGTTTCATATTCAATCTTAGAAACTTATTTGTGGTAAGAAATGTTAATTTGAAATGTTAGTCTGTGAGACCATTATGGGTAAGCTTTACAGAGATTGGCGGAATTTTGTGTGTCAAAATCGCTTTTTTCCCCATAATATTATATATTTATCTTGTTATCAAAATTTCGCAAAATTTCGCTAAAAGCTAGGCGCGCGGGGACGAGAAACAGAAAATTAAACAGGAATGGCCTTATTCCGAAACAAACCGGAAATCCGTCGTCCGTCGGTGTCGTCCGTCCACATTCTTATCTTTGAATCTACGGTCAGATCTTTCTGAAATTTTGCACAAAAATGCCTAAGAATATTTTGAAAAAGGGATTCCAAAATGGCGGTCGTTCTAGAAGAAAAACGGCCTAATTCTGACTTTGGCGGCCATTTCTCAAAAATGCTCAGAGAGTTTTGAGATTTTTATTTCAAACGATTCTCCCTATATACATCTGTGACGTGTATGAGTTTCGTTGCACTTGAATCGCTCGAAGTTGGCCATTTTTGACCCAAACCTGGCCCAAATGGGACTCTCCGAATATGCTTTATAATGGGGCACATTATTCCTAATATCTCATCAGAAATCCATAAGAGATTATGGGTTTCTGATCTCACTTAAGATTGAGATTCGGAATCAATTGTGGACATATAGGAAATAATAAATGTTGAATAATCTCGTGACCTTGAACTAACCTAATTTTCAAGGTCACAGGACAAAATAGCTAATATCTCACTCATTTTCAACATTACAGCTTGGGAATAAGTTGTAGACATATGGGAAATATGTATGCCGAATATATTGTTGACTTTAAATTGTGACATTTTCTAGGACAAATCCCAAAATGGCTAATATCTCGCTCATTATCGACTTTGCAGCTTGGGAATAAATTGTAGACATATAGGAAATGATGTATGCCGAATATTTCGATGACTCTGAATTTGATTTTGACTTCATTTTCAAGGTCAGAACACAAAATGGTTAATATCTCGCTTATTATCAACTTTACATCTCAGGAATCTCAGGGTCAGAGCACAAATTTGCTAATATCTCGCTTATTATCGACTTTATAGCTTAGAAATAAATTGTGCGCATGTACATGTAGGAAATGATATATGCTAAATATTCTCTTGACCTTAAACTAGATTGTTGACCTTATTTTCAAGGTCAGAGCACAATATATCTCGCATATTATCGATTTTACAGCTTACGGATCAATTGTGCACATATAGGAAATGATAAATTATATGCTGAATATTGTCATGACCTTAAATTTTACTTTTGACCTCATTTTCAAGGTCACATGACAAAATGGCTAATATCTCGTTTATTATCGACTTTACAACTTGAGAATCAATTGTGGACATACAACAAATGATATAAGACGAATAAACTGATGATCTTTAATTTCACTTTTGAATTCATTTTCAATGTCACCGCACAAAATGGTTAATATCTCTCTTATTAATGAATTTACAGCTTTGCAATCAATTGTAGTAGTTTTGAATTTGACATACAATAACCTTAGAAGGTCAAACGGCCATTTCAGTAAAAGAAACCTACCATTTTTGGCATCATGTCTTGTCTTAATACTTGTCTTGTCTTTTGACGATTCATAGAGAGAGCACGAATACATTGCCAGTAACTACAACGCCCTATGTGCCATATTTATTCACGTACTGAGAAATATCAATACGACTGTTGTTCATGATTGGTCCCATTTTGTCATAGAAACTACTGAGATATACACTGTTTTTGACGCCAAGAACGGCCCCCTTAATAAAAATATTAAAGTTTTGTTTTAAAAAAACCAGAACTGTTTCATACAAGTTTCCAGATCATATTCTTACGCTTTCCATTCCTACTATCCTGTAGCTTGTTGGCCAGCGCCTCGCGCTGGTCTTCTAAGTTTGCCTAAAATGAATCCCACGGAGGGTAGATATGAGTGGGCCCGGCCCTGCTATCATTTGTTAAATATAGTAATCTCAACAAAGGATCACAACACTTTCAAAAATAATATCTCTGATTGTTTCCATGAGGTTTTGCATTTAAATCTTGTGAGTAAACGCAAATACTGTGAGAGCTTTGCGATATATTCTGTTGATTTACCGTAATACATACGCATACCGTAGCGCAACAAAAATATTTTGCGAAATTTCTGATGTTGACAGAACAATTACCAAAGGTTGCCAACTTTTATAGTTTACGATATAGAAGTGATAAAATGTGATGAAAATTTTTTTTTTTTACGCCAAAATAGACACATAAGCTATCAATTTGATCCAAAACATTGAATCATTGAATGTCTGTGCCCTGGTATACATCTATAGATATGTTCTTTTTTGTTTATTATATGGAGAATAATGAGCAATTTAATCAATAAATTAAGGTTATTCATCACATAAACTTTCCCATCCCAACATATTTCCGCTGGCCACAAAAATTATTCTCTCCACTGTAGGTTACTTGTTGGCCAGCGCGTCGCGCTGGTCTTCTAAGTTTGCCTAAAATGAGACCCACGGAGGGTAGATATGAGTGGGCCCGGTCCTGCTATCATTTGTTGAATATAGTAATCTCAACAAAGGATCACAGCACTTTCAAAAATAATATCTCTGATTGTTTCCATGAGGTTTTACATTTTAATCTTATGAGTAAACGCAAATACTGTGAGAGCTTTGCGATATGTGTTGATTTACCGTAATACATACGCATACCGTAGCGCAACAAAAATATAGAGCTAAATTTCTGATGTTGACAGAACAATTACCAAAGGTTGCTAACTTTTATAGTTTACGATATAAAAGTGACAAAATGTGATGAAAAATATTTTTTTACGCCAAAATAGACGCATAAACTATAAATTTGATCCAAAACATTGAATCATTGAATGTCTGTGCCCTGATATACATCTATAAATATGTTATTTTTTACATTAGAGCGTTGGGGGCGAAGCCCCCAACCCTCTACATGTCTATGTGCTGACTTTATTATGGAGGTTTCATGCCAACCTATCGACGCTCGTTTTGGCATGTAAACGTTTAGACACCTACTTCAAATGAGGATTTTCTTCGTCCTCGACATAAAATCTCTCGAATTGATGGGAAACTTTGACTATTCCACAGATTTATTATGCATATATCGATGTTAGGTTTGAGAAAATTACGTAAAATGTTCAAATTATCTAAAAACGTCCTAAAATGGCGGAGCCGGTGGAAATTGACTTTCCCAGAATGCAAAGCAAATTTTACCACAATCACGCGTATTTTGGAACACAATTTTCTGTTCAGCAATTCTTGCATGCATACAATAGTTTCCAATGTTTTAGGGATATCTTAATGAGGTTCCAAGTCATTTTAGCAGGCGTATCTGTTCCATTGGTCGATTTTAAAATAAATGTTTACTTATTAGGAATATGAATGAAGTAGGCCATATTTTTCATCCTAATATACGAAAATGAATTGGAATCATGTAGGGGAAGAAAATGATAGCTTCTGTTTGTTTTTTATTGGGGGGGGGGGGGGGGAGAGGGAAGGTAACAATAAGTGTAAGATACATTCAGCTGTCATGGTGCTGATGACGTGCTCGAGCTCTAATGTCGTCTCCCGCAGCTACATTTTCTTGTTGTGTATTATATGGAGAATAATGAGCAATTTAATCAATAAATTAAGGTTAATAATCACATAAACTTTCCCATCCCAACATATTTCCGCTGGCCACAAAAATAATTCTCTCCACTGTAGGTTACTTGTTAAATACACATGCATGGACAATACAAGGCTGTGTGAATCAGTACCGATGCCTGCTCCATCTAGCGAACGCCAGATACCTCGTGACACCAGTCAGCAAAGTAAACCATGCCTGAGAAAGACCTTCATGACAAGGACACGGGCATACCATCCCAATTTTCCTAAATTTATTTTGAATTGAACACTCAATTTGGAAATAGTGGATATGTTTGAATTGTGTAGGCCTAATGAAGATCACTTGATTGGTAGGAAATGTATGACTTGCAGATGACAGCTCTGTTGATTCTTTGAACGCGGTCTTTGTGCAATGCAGTGAATGACAATATAAGCATTTATCAGTTAATGTTGTGTGACATTATTTCATTATTCCCATTACTTCGCCAGCTGCAATATATATAGTGGTGGAAGGTATTAAATGCTATGTACACATCTGCACCGAAGTACACTTGTCACAATCGTGACGTGACAAGTTACCATCTTCACATCATCCACGTCCGGCGGATAATAATGACTTGTTAATTAGACTATCGATTCAAGAAGCAATGCGCCCTCAGTACAGCGGCAATAGGCCTACATCACACCGTGTCCCTAAACTGCCCAACGGCCATATGGACCATTTCATTGACAATGTACCTGGTAGTATGCTATACAAAATCGACAGTTTTCCCGCCAAAATCGTCAGCGACTTCTCGGCAGCAGACGATATCGATGCCGTTGCCATGGCGGGAGATGACCCGATGAGGCAATTCCACGAATGGAATAAAGGGAAGTCTAGAGCCAAACGACGGCAACATGTATGCAAGCCTGGGGCTTGGAGGGTTCATGGATGATGGGGGGGGGGGGGGGGGTTTGAAGGAAGAAAGGGTTTAGAACTGGGAATTGTCCCCATAAACTGGAAACGGCTTGTGGTGTGCAGTTTGCAAGAGACAGTGGATGAAAAAGGGTTGAACGTAAGGCGGAGGTGGGGGAAGGGATAGGTGGTTGGGAGATGATGGTGGGATGTGGGAAACTATAACTATGTGTATTATGGCGGGAAGGGTGGGGAAGGGGGAGAGAGAGACGGCATGGGGGTGGTTGTGCTCTATGTACAACGAGTCCAGATCCAATGAATTCGTCGGCAAATCGATCGATGCCTACATGTGGCTTGGTCTCCCTGGCTCTCCCGCACTGGCGCACCCGTCAGACTGAAACTAGCTTAGGCGACACTGACTCCATATTGGGCCCTTGCAGACCAAAATAGAGGCTCGATATCATTCGACCTTAACAAGACCGAGTCTGTATTGTTTTCGATCCTGACAAAAGCGGATACGCGTTTTTATCGCGAAGATGGTTGGATTCGGATGACGACTGGATTGATCTTAGGCGCGATCGTTGGACAGAGATGAACGGGTGGTGTGTTTGAAGGGTGTGCTGTCATTGTTGGCTTTATCAGGCCCTGTGGTTGTCGGGGGATACGATTGGAGTTGTAGACCGACTGGGGGTACATGGGGAAATCCCTTTGTCCCGATAGATTCCGATACCTTATTCTGATATTGACCCGGTATATGTTCACATCGCAATAGTGTAGAATATTAGGCGCTGTATGAGGTCACTGGAGGATACCAGGACATAAAAAACGATTGTTTTGACGGCGTATGTTGTGCTCTTCGAAATCAGCTGATCTTGGATATACATTGAATATGATTGATACGACGAACATCCGTGTCTATGTTTGATTTCACAATTACAACGTAACAACGAATACTATAAATTAGGATAATCACGCTAATAGTATCCACGCAAATCTACATAAAGAAGGGCAATCGACGTCGAAGTATGAATTCGGGATTTGACCAGACTGGATTGAAAGTGGTTGCCAATGGACGGGATGGACGGGACGCGGGATATTTCTCGGGGGACGGACCCTCCGCGGACGGGAACATTACCCCGTTACAGATGGAATATGACGAGGGACTCATTCACAAGGTAAGGAACACATGCACGTGTCACACGGGGTAATGCTAATAGAACCATAACAATATGGTGTGGAATATAATACAAGTATACTCCTAGCTTCTGACGTAGGTTATACACGCAGTAGTAGGTATGTCTACTATACACTGTGCAAAAACCAAAATGCGAGGGATGAGGTGTGAAGTGTTTGACATTATTAGATTTGAAGTCTTGTGCTATTTATTGCGCAAAGAATTATCTCTGAGGCTTGTTGCTTAACCTTGTCACGCAACTGTTCATGTGTCGTTTATACAGACACCGTATATATGGTATAGTTTATAGACAATACAACAGCTATGTCACATGTGCGTGTGTTTGTGGTTTTGTTTATATTAAAGTTTATATCGATTATATATGACATGATTCTACATAGTTGTTCATTTATCATAATATTGATATATACACCCTTTCCACTGAATGTATTGCATGTCCGTGAACTCTCAAGTACAGTACTAGATGTTGTATAAAATTGGGCCATTTCGAATTATACACAAATGTTATTGACGGATCCAAAAATTCGTTTTATACCACACAGTCATATTGATACTTGATATGCCATGGCATTGAATCACCGAAATAATGGTCTTTATCATTTAATATTATGTTATCGACCGTTGTCCAATTCTCTATTAATAGAATTGTTGGATCTATGCATGTCTCCCAGTCGATTTTTGTTAATATTCATAAGATAGGGCATACCGAGTTACCATGGTCTATATATACACACATACATATTTTCTCCAATATCCAGCCTTTTATTATAGATACTAACCGCAATAAGCGATATCCTGTATTATTACACATCTAACTGATATTGAACCGTAACGTGCACGGTTCAACTATCCCAATATTGCCGTATGTCACCAAACAATATCAGCCTACCCGGTCCGATATGTGCCCCGCTGGTCCGATATGAGTTCGCAATGACGTTTTTATAGTAAACTGAATAACAGACCGATGCCGCGTCATACGCTCCTAGCATGCACAGTGACTTCATAATACCGAATTAGAGTGTTTTCTTTCGAACAATTGACCGGAACAGATGTAATATTATATTTGAACAAATTTCCCAACAATTAAATCTAATGGTTTCTAGTCTATTGACTGGTAGTTAAGTTTCGATATGATGTGTAATAAGCAAATTAATACATGGTTAATTTCATAACAGACCGGTTATCGGGACCGCGTCATAACAGACCTCGCTGCCGCTCGGTCCGTTATTTGCCACTTGGTCCCGATAACCGGTCCGTTATGAAATTAACCATGTATTAATAGGTACGTACACAATTTCTACAATGCATACATTGTGTAACTGTGGCTAAGTATGTTGTATTCAATAAGGACAATTAGGGATTAACTTGAATATATATATAGCTCGTAGAATGTGAAGCCCGCGGTTGGTGTTGTCATGGTAATTCTCGAAACAAAAAACAGCTGCCATGGTTGCTATTCTCTTTCAATGTCAATCAAGATGCTAATGGATTAATCACTGCTAATCTAATCTTGAATAATGTAGTCCGGCTTTATATCAGAAAGACGGTGCATGTCGTTCGATATATAGGGACTATAGTTATTTCCCTTTACGGATGAAATGTGTCTCAACGACAGGCATATTTCATTGTTTATATACCATACTGGAACAAACATACAGGAATATGTCATATCCAGTATGTGACTACTATAGGGGCCTACATTTCGTATATATCAGCATCACTGGTCAACTCTACACGTATATCATCTATATTCCGCACTGCTAACAAAGTCGGTTTTGATAGTTTCTGAGCAGCAAAGACCCATAAAATCTTGCACATCATGGACATGGCAATATTTGCAGCCGATGATGAACGCTCAGCCCGGAGTGAAAAGTCGCTCGCTCGCCATTATGTTCGATATTCTATGGGTAAAAAACCTCATTAGCGAGGCAAAGGACAGTGATATTTTACGTCCCATTGAATGGACCTTGGATACCTTCAAGTGTTTGCAATGCATGGGAATTTCACATGGACACATAATCGCTCTCGATATTATGCGAAACACAAGACTATACTGTGATCTTTGTGAGCCTTAGATCATATTGTTTTCTTGACCGAAAAAGATGACAAAGTTTGTTTGGCATTCGTAACATCACATAACGTATATAATCATGCATTGAAGTACTTGAATATGGATTCAATATTTTATGTGTCGCATTGAAAGGGCAAAACAGCATTGCGTGTATCTTACAGCATTGCAAAAATTTGCAAGTTTTGTAAGTTACACAGGTATATTATATACATACAGTGATTTCAATTTCACAGCTCACATTGATCAGAGAAAAATACAAACGGACTTATTCTTCGTGTGTGTGTATGATTTATATTATATTCATTATCAGAGACAAGTGTTTCAAGACGAATGCACATCTACGTGTACATCATCATGACATTGTTCCAGTTCTCTTTTGTCCTGGAATGAGAAATTTTTTGATTTATTTAATTTTCTCATCATTTTGTGCCACGTGGGGGACGATATAATATTCTAATAACATGGTAAACTCAATATGTATTATGATTGAAATTTCAACGCCTATTCATCCCTCTGCTGTCGTATTGGACGTATTGCATAATTACATTCATATTAGCTGCGGTCAACCACAGAGTACCAACGTCAAACCGCGTGGGATTAGTGCTACAGTGCCATTTCAATATGACACCCTTTACGCCCCCTCCGTTATTCCACCAGGGACGGTGTAATTATGAAATAATATGCCACGTTTCACATGCTTTCGTGTGGGTTGGACTAATGATAGCTTAACTTCTTTTGAGTGATTCATGCATATTCTTTATGCGCCAACCTTTTAAGAAATTGCTCTGTCTATTTTTGCGACCATGTTGATACCAGCGATCACAAGAAAAGTTACTGCCCACGCATTTATTTGCAGCTTTATGAAGATTAAAACTATGGATGAGTCATGAATGTGATATCATATGTGTGAGGTAGACGGTTGACTGGGGACAGTTGAGTTATGCAATGGACTACCATTGCACTTTTACCCGGATTGCTTGTTTATTTTCGTCACACTTCCCGTAACCAATGGCTATAAATATTCGACCACCGCTTTGAAACAATTTCCAAAATTGTGATTCCTCAATGTTATTGCAATCAAATTTATTGATAGAGTTATGACAATCAAAACGATGATTACTGTAGCCGTTATCATCCAGACTCAATCCATTAGCCCCATATATACCATCAGTAAAGCCGACACCAGGCATACAGACCACGATAGGACATTGATTGAGAGTCTAGGTCGGTACGCCGGCGACTCTTCCATTTAATCATTGTCCCTGTCTGGACGTGGTCGGGTTGCCCACTCGGGAAAGAACACAGTCCGTTTGTTCCGGCCACACAGGGACATAAAGTGGACGGTCAGTCAAGGCCAGAGGTATAGTTAGAAGTCCGGGGGAAGTCTGGACAACGTGACTGTGGTCTGTGGTCCCGATCCATGGTAACTGTTTACCACGTTCATGTTATATATATAACCAAGACAAGCACAGTATCAGCTAGGATCATGTATTGTTGTTTAAATGTCAAGATTTTTTCAAGTTTGTAATAATTGTATTTAATATCAAAATTGAGAGAAAAACAAGCCTTTCAATCTGAGCAACAACAACTGTTCATGCACGTTCGTTTAGGGAACTAAAGCATAGCCCATGTTTTGTGCATGTAATTTCCCCGTCACGTATAGTCCTGTGCCATGCCGATATCTCCATTTCCATTTGGTCCATAATTGCCTGCGTCAATTTGTGTTGCTGAAGCAATCCTTCTTCTGCTAAAGTGTGGTGTGTTTATTTGGATTCCGAAGCAAGTTTGACCATAACAAGTACTTGTTTTAACTTTGTTTCTTGTAAAACAGCATGTAATCTACCACTATCGTAAGTTTTTCTATATATGGTACTAGCTTTACTGCAACATAAGGCAATGTTGGTTTTTTTTTTCGTTTTTTCCCGTCAACTTTTTTTTCGCAAAGTACCAGCCAGCCAGGAAAAAAAACAAACACAGAAAAAAAACACAAACGTTTATTATCACAATAACATCTTAATTCACTAAGTAACTCATGCCAAAAATGTAAAATAAATGGTATTTGATCATTTACTAAGCTATTAATTACTTTATTGACATATAACAGCGGGGAAAACAGCAGAATGGAAACCAGTCACAATCGTTATCGATGTTCGGTGTTTTGGGGGGAAAAGAACACTGATTTTTGGGTGAAAAACAACCAAAAAGTTTGTGTTTTTTTCACAAAACAAATGCTATTTTGACCCGCCCGCTGACGGGAAACAAATAAAAAACAAAACACGGCCTAATATCATTACTCGAATCATCAATACTTATGCAATATAAAATAACAAATGATCCGATAGAAAATAGGGTCATCAGTAGTATTGCAATGGTTGCAAACGGATATCCCATTAGTCATATCCCACTTTATATTCATTGTCTCCAATGTCTCCATTTCCATTGTCTCCATTATTGGCTGCGTCAGTTTGTGTTACAGAAGCAAGCCTTTTGCTGGTAAAGTCCGTTGCGTTTATTTTCATTCCGAAGCAAGTTCGATCATAACAAGTACTTGTTTTAACTTCGTTTGTTGTAAAACGCCTGAACATCACCAGAGATAATACACAGAATCTCTGATATCACACGTTAATAAACAGCATGTAAAGTTGTTTTCTACCACTGTCGTAAGTATTCTATATATGGTACTAGCTTTAGGGCAACATAATATTATTACTCGAATCATGAAAACTTATGTAGTAAAAAATAACAACTGATCCGTACGGCGGCTCATATCTGCCATGTACAAAAAAATCAACCAATAATGTCGAACACTTACAAAGTACATTTTGCGAAATACGTTCAGAACTTTACGAACGCGTTCAAAACATTATGAACGCGTTCATAACATTACGAACGCGTTCAAAACATTATGAACGCGTTCGAAACTTTATGAACGCGTTCAGAACATAACGAACGCGTTCAAGACATTATGAACGCGTTCGAAACTTTATGAACGCGTTCAGAACATAACGAACGCGTTCAAAACATTATGAACGCGTTCGAAACTTTATGAACGCGTTCAGAACATAACGAACGCGTTCAAAACATTATGAACGCGTTCGAAACTTTATGAACGCGTTCAGCACATTACGAACGCGTTCAGAACATTACGAACGCGTTCAGAACATTACGAACGTGTTCAAAACATTATGAACGCGTTCGAAACTTTATGAACGCGTTCAGAACATAACGAACGCGTTCAAAACATTATGAACGCGTTCGAAACATTATGAACGCGTTCAAAACATTATGAACGCATTCGAAACATTATGAACGCGCCAAACGATGTGACATGAACAATCGACACCTTGTGCCCCATGCGCACGTGCTACGAGATTGTCGCGCGTGCATGCTTTACTTGGATAGGATCCGTTTCGTTTTGATCACGTTCGTAATATTATGAACGCGTTCATAATGTTTTGAACGCGTTCGTTATGTTCTGAACGCGTTCATAATGTTTTGAACGTGTTCGTTATGTTCTGAACGCGTTCATAAAGTTTCGAACGCGTTCATAATATTTCGAACGCGTTCATAATGTTTCGAACGCGTTCATAATGTTTTGAACGCGTTTGTTATGTTCTGAACGCGTTCATAAAGTTTCGAACGCGTTCATAATGTTTTGAATGCGTTCATAATGTTTTGAACGCGTTCGTTATGTTCTGAACGCGTTCATAAAGTTTCGAACGCGTTCATAATGTTTCGAACGCGTTCATAATGTTTTGAACGCGTTCGTTATGCTCTGAACGCGTTCATAAAGTTTCGAACGCGTTCATAATGTTTTGAACGCGTTCGTAAAGTTCTGAACGCGTTCGTAATGTTCTGAACGCGTTCATAAAGTTTCGAACGCGTTCATAATGTTTTGAACGTGTTCGTTATGTTCTGAACGCGTTCATAAAGTTTCGAACGCGTTCATAATGTTTTGAAGGCGTTCGTGAAGTTCTGAACGTATTTCGCAAAATGTACTTTGTAAGTGTTCGAAATTATTGGTTGATTTTTTTCAGATGGCAGATATGAGCCGCCGTAGATCCGATAGGGAAAGTAGGGGCATCAGTTGTAGCATTGTAGTGGTTGGAAACGGATAACCCATTATTCATATCCCATTTTATTTTTTATGAGCGCTAATTCATTGTTACGAATCAAGGTGCCTGACACAGTCAGGAAGCTGTAAGGATTGCTGCGCAGTTCGTGATATCCACGTCCACCTTTGCCCGACAGAAACTGAGCTAGAAACGGCTATTGATCACTCTGTAATGGTGCTTCATGCATGTGTTAGGTTCGGTGACATGGACCATTGCTGAGATGTAAGATGAGATAGTCCTGGTGCCAACGAGGACTAACTGTGAGGGAAAGCGCAACTATGTTACCATATGCGGGAATATTACTTCTGGTGGCTGGTGAGACAAGCCCTTGTGCCCATCTTCGTGTCGAATAATGATTTTATAGTACCCTACATTTGGTAGCAACAACCATCAACATAATATTGACAAATATCCATGATTTTCGGATTCATTTCAATACTACAAGAATTCCACCAAATCATTTAATTCCACCAAATCATCGCGCTGACATCGGAAATGGCAACACCGAAAAGACATGGGATTCTCGGTCGTGTTTGAACAAAGTGTCAGGGCCGACGCTATTAAGAGAAACATAAGGGTTGTATACATAACAGCCTGAAGGGAAGAAATCCCAATATTCACAAACGTGGTTCATAGAGTAGATGTTTATCGGGGATAGATTGATCAGCACTGATCAGATTAATGTACGAGGCCTGAAATAGCCACGACAGTAAATTTGGCAATTTATCAATGTGAATGTATCTATATAGACACTGTGAAAGTACATGTATATCACAAAAATTGATGCTACTTTTTGTAAAATGGTGAATTTCAATTAACTTTCTCTGTAAATGAGTTGTTGATACTTATTTGAAAAGTGTGCTACCTATAATACAGTGCTAAATATTCTGATATTAGATACAACTAAATTTTGTCTGGACCACTTTTCAATTCAGTTACTAGTTTAAGTTCGGGTTTGTTAGAACACTGGCTGGCAAATTCTATATCTTACTCTGTTTAAAAGTCAAATTGTATAAAATTACTGCCGCAAAGGTCAGACTGTGGTTATATTAGCAAATGTCCGGCCTACTTCAATACATGTACATGGCCAGACAATTAATTACAGATGGAATTCCCTTTCACTCCATTAGTGTTATACCGATATGGAAGCTTTCATAAATGAATACATAATGCTTACCAATGTCTATACGTGCATTGTGAACACCCGTCGATAGGCTGTACGCAGTTTTAACCTTTGGGAGAAGATTTCTACAGTAAGCGTCCGTGTATGTAGAGTGCCATTTCTCATTCCCCAGAATATTTATATTTACATACCAAAGGTTCAGACCTTGCTGAAACTTCTGGTTCTGGGTGATCGGTGATCTGCGATCAGATCGGTCCAATGATTTCGGCGTTTTTGTTGCCGTCAGAGTGTCGCCAATGTCAATCATCATGTCAGAACTTCCTCTTTTGGTGCCGAGTTTGCTAATTACTGTACCCATTATATTTGTACAGATCAAATATTCCTTGGCTTACCAATTATTTTCATAGGATCTGTGTAAATGACATCGTTTTTAACTTCTGTTTGAACGCATCGAGCGCGCAACTGGAGCTCAAATCACACCTGTTTGATATGATCTATGTAAAAAAATATGCGTTTTCATCTTTGGGTATTCAACTGTCGCAATGTTCAAATTCAGTTTTAATAGAGTAACTACATTATAAAGTCTATGAAATGCTTCTAATGTATTGGACAATATATTTTTGTCAACTTTCATATAGTATCTGTTTTCATTTTATCGTAAATATTTTATAAGTTTCAAAGTATTTCTTGGCTTGGTCGGACCATAGTACAACTATGAAGAAATGCCAATAACGATCAGTAACAAAAATTGAAGGCTCTCCAAAATCAACCCTGCACTCCATTTCTTTGATTAGAACAAGTCACCAGGGTGTTTTCAGTGAAGAATTTCTGCAGACCTTTGTCCCTTTTCTAACCTACTGTTTATTCGAAGCTATATTTACAGAGATTGAATGTTCATTCGAATAATTTATTCTCTTGTTGGAAATTCCTCGAAATAGATCCACATAAATTTAGTACATCTTGAGCATATATTGAATCTTAGTAATTACATAACAACCCTACTGTCATTGCAAAAAAAAATGTTCATTTCTAGTTCAATATGTTCCAAGCATGAAACTTCCCAGACCATCCTAACGGAACACAGAATCACAATGGTATGCAAATTAAATCTTTACAACGCAGAATGGAATTAAGTCCGCCTTTGTGCTGTATGGTTGATGGGCAGATAGGTAAATCACTGGTATGTCACACAACCATCCATCACCAGTTACAAAGAAAAATCTTGTAGAGGAAGGTATTTGGTTTATATCCCTCATCTTGACAAGCGCATGTCATGAAGAAAACAGTAAACCATTCAATTTCTAACTGGAACGAAAAGAACAAATGGATGGTGATTGCGATCTACGGTCCATATAAATTTCTGGATCTATAAATATGGAGTTAGGTAGCTTCAGGGATATAGGTAGGGAGATACATGTCGGTAGCTGTTCATTTCAGAAGAGGCAAAAATGTATTTCATAAAATATCCACTTAAATCAACTCTTTGTTCCATATTTGCTCCATGTGCCACAAAGTGGTGTTTCAAATAACACAATGCAATGAAACAATTCAAGAATGAGCATCGCTAGACCTTTGCACAGAGTAGATCGACATTTGGAAAAAATAAATTTGCACGGTCAGTTGCTCACGCGATTTGACCGTTGTATTGGAAATTAGATCACAGTTGTTGCTTTCAGGAATAGATGTAGCATATGGGCAATATATATTTCGAAATAAAGTGTAATTTGATACGATTGACGACACACCCACGCACGTGTCGCCACAACAATGGCTGAGATAGTGCGGTTACGTATTATATCTAGTGGGGTAAAAGTCACAGGATCCACCACACTCCGCAAAAACCACGGAATATAATGACACTCCCACAGAAATTGACTGATTGGTCTAGGGATTTCTATTGAATAGCTTCGATGAGCTTCGTAAATATAGTTTATAAGTATTGTATTGGAAGACACTGAGACTGTCGCCTGTCGTAAGGAGCCAAGATGGAAGCTTGATGCATTCGTTAGTAGATAATCAGGTATTTTTGATCGAATGTCAAGATTTTTTCAAGTTTGTAATAATTGTATTTAATTAAAAAAATTGAGCGAAAAACAAGCCTTTCAATCTGAGCAACAACAATCGTTTATGCACGTTCGTTTAGATATCTAGTGCATGTAATTTCCCCGTCACGTATAGTCCGGTGACATGCCAATGTCTCCATTTCCATTGTCTCCGTAATTGCCTGCGTCAGGTTGTGTTACAGGTGTAATACTTTATCTGGTAAAGTCGGGTGTGTTTATTAGGATCCCGAAGCATAACCTGTTTGACCATAACAAGTACTTGTTTTAACTTTGTTTGTTGTAAAACGCCTGACCATATCACCAGAGATAATACACAGAATATCTGATATCACATGGTAATAAAGAACATGTAAAGTTGTTTTCTACCACTGTCGTAAGTTTTTCTATTTATATGGCACTAGCTTTAGGGCAACATAATATCATTACTCGAATCATCAATACTTATGCAGTACAAAATGACAACTGACCCGATAGGGATAATAGGGGCATCAGTTGTAACATTGCAATGGTTGGAAACGGAAACCCATTATTCAAATCCCATTTTATTTTTAGGTGAGCGATAATTCATTGTTATGAATCAAGGTGCCTGACACAGTCAAGATACCCACGTCCACTTTTGCCCGTCAGAAACTGAGCTATGTCATCTTGGCACATGACGAGCACAGTGACGGCTATTGATCAGTCTGTAATGATGCTTTATGTCTGTGTTAGGTTCGGTGCTATGGACCATTACTGAGATGCGTGACGAGATAGTCTTGGTGACAGTGATAGCGCAACTATGTTACTATATGTGGGAATATTAGTTCTGGTGTCTGGTGAGACAAGCCCTTGTGCCCATCTTCGTGTCGAATAAATGATTTTACATTACCCTACATTTGGTAGCAACATCCATCAACATAATATTGACGAATATACATGATTGTCGTATTAACTTTAGCAATATAAGGGGAACTCACTGTGTAGACAGTCAGAAGAGCAGGGAATATTAATACAGTAACCACGACAGTAATTTGGCATTGTAGCGAAGTGTACGTTTCTCTGTAGACATTGTGTGTGTACAAGATGTATGTCAAAAAAGTTAATGCTACTTTGGGGAAATTGGTGAATTTCAACTAACTTTCGCTGTAAAAGAGTACTTAGTTGAACAATGTGCCAAAATACAGTGCTGCACATTCTGATATTACATAGACCTACAACCAAATTTTGTTCGGACCACATTTAAAATCGACTACTAATTTAAATTGGGGTTTGTTCAAATACTGGCTTGCAAAATCAACATCTTGCTCTGTTTAAGTTAAGTGAGTAATGTACCTGTACATTCGTATAAAATTACTGCCTACATCATTACATGTACATGGCCAGACAATTAATTACAGATGGAATGCCATCTCACTTCATTAGGGATACACCATTATGGGGGCGCTCGTAACTGAATACATATAATATTGCTCACCAATGTCTATACATGAATTGTGTATACCTATAGAAATGTTGTACCCAGTTTTAACCTTTGGCAGAAGATTTCTACAGTAAGCGTTTGTGTATGTAGAGCGCCATTTCTCATTCCCCAGAATATTTATATTCATTTACCAAAAGTTCAGACCTTGTTGAAACTGGGTGATCGGTGATCTGCCATCAAATCAGTCCATTGATTTCGGCGTTTTGTTGCCGGCAGACTGTCGCCAATGTCAATATCATCATGTCAGAACTTCCTCTTTTGGTGCCGAGTTTGCGGGTTACTGTACCCATGGAATTTGTACAGATGAGATTAAACTTTTTTTGGCGTACAAGTTATTTCCATCGGATCTGTGTAAAAACGATTTATCGTTTTGAACTTCTGTTTGATGAATTAGTTAAGCATCGAGCGCATTACTGCAGCTCAAATCAGACCTGTTTAATTTGGTCGATGTTAATGATTCATTTTCATATTTATGTCTTCAAGTTTTGCAATGTCCACATTCAGTTTTAATATAATGATCAATATAATTTTGTTTGGCACAACTTTCATATAGCATCAATTTTCTTATTATTGTCCTTCTTTTACAATTTCAAATATTTCATGGCTTGGTTCATAGTACAACTATGAAGAAATACCAGTAACGAAAAGCACTTAGTATATGTGACGAAAACTGACGCCTCTTCAAAATCAATCCGGCAGTCCATTTCTTTGATTAGAACAAGTCACCAGGATGTTTCCGTTGAAGAATTTCTGCAGACCTTTGTCCCTTTTCTAGGCTACTGTTTCTTCGAAGCTACATTTACAGAGATTGAATGTTCATTCGCATAATTTGTTCACTTGTTGGAAATTCCCAAGTAAATCTACATAAATTCAAGACATGTGGAACACATATTGAATCCTAAAACTCACGTAACGACCCCACTATCATCCCAAAACAATGATCATTTCCAGTTCATTTTGTTCCAAACATGAACATTTCCAGACCATCCCAACGAAACATTGAATCACAATGGTATGCAAATTAAATCTTTACATCACATAATGGAATGGTATGTCACACAACCATCCATCACCAGTTATAAAGACAAGTCTTGTAAAGGAAGATATTTGGTTTGTATCCCTCATCCTGACATGCGCATGATAGGAAGCAAATGATAAATCATTAAATTGTTCCACTGGAACGAAAGGAACAAGGGATGGTGATAACTATTGAAATATAAAGTGCATTTACATCATTGGATCTATAAATGGGGACTTTTGTTGTGATAGGTAACTGTTCAGTTCGTAAGTGGGAAAAATGTATTTTGTGAAATATCCAATTATACCAACCCTTTATTCCATAATTGTTTTCATGTGCCACAAAGTGGTGCTTTAAATGACACAATGCAATGAAACAATCCGCGAATGAGCATCGCTTCAATGAGGAAAACTAAACCCTTGCACAGAGTTGGTTGACATTACGAAAATTTGCATGGTCAGTTGCTCACGTGATTTGACTGTTGTATTGGAAATTAGATCAAAGTTGTTGCTTTCAGGAATAAATATAGCATATGGGCAATATATAATATTCCAAAGTAAAGTGTAATTTGCTGCGATTGACGACACACCCACGCACGTGTCGCCACAACAATGGCTGAAGTAGTGCGGCTATATCTCATATCTAGTGTAAATGTCACAGGATCCACCGCACTCCGCCAAACCACGGAATATAATAACACTCCCGCACAAAGTCACTGATTGGTCTAGGGATTCCTATTGAATAGCCTCGATAAGCTTCGTTGATATAGTTTATAAGTATTGTTAGCTGATTATTTAGACATGTTCTGGTGCTTAGAGACACAATACTATAATACTGTTTTGCAAGACATAACGGTGAGCACGTTTCAGGAAGACGCCGAAACGGTCACTTCTTGTAAGGAGCCTAGATGGAAGTTTGATACATTCGTTAGTACATAATTTGAAATTACCAGACGACGATATAAACAAAACAAAAATACGTTGTTGAGAACGCCCACTGCCCGCCATTCCTTGTTCTATTCTGGTATAATTCTGCACAATTTACTCAATTTTCCCCCATCACTGCCTGCAATGTGCTCATCACCTCGTGACACCTCTGGCATCAACTTACGGACGATAATGGCACCATAAATCTAGCACCGCCTATTTGTGAAACACTTCCTGCTTTGCTGGAGTGTCTATCTGCATGGAAATTGATTCGCACTCGATCTTGTACTCCAGTTTTGTAAGATACACAGGTATATTATCCATACATTGCATTTTAACTCCACATATTACATTAGAGAACATTACAAACGTAGGCCCTAAAACTACAAATTTTCCGTGTGAGAAAAATTTATCTTTATACACCTGTGATTATGATCTATTTAGTTTTCTTTTCATTTGGGCTACTGATCCATGTGGGGAAAATCAATCAATATTATAATAATGGTAGAAGTGTTGATTATCGCAATAGTATTATGATCAAATTGTCAACGCCTATCTCTGTTAGTCACTATCATGTTGACAAAGTGCAAAAAGTTACAACCATATTTGCTGCGGCCAACCACAGAGTTCCAACGTCTAACCGCGTGAATGAATGATGCCGTGCCAATTAAATATATATGACATGCTTTATGCCCATTCTGTTATTCCACCAGAGATGGTGTTGTTATTTCGGGTTGGACTAATGATAGCTTTACTCCTTTGAGTAATCCATGCATATTCATCCTGAGCAAACCTTTGAAGAAATTGCTTTTTTGCGATCATGTTGATCCAGTGATCACAAGAAAAGTTACTGCCCCCGCAACTTGATGAAGATTCTAATGATGCGGATGTATCATGAATGTGACCTCATGTGTCTGAGCTTTGTGTGATAATTATATCACCAACGATGTCACGTGACGGTTGACTGAGGACAGTTGAGCTATGCCATAGACTAACATTGTACTTTTACCCAGATTGCTTCTGCCCTTTTGGTCTCACTTTCCGCAAACAACAGCTATAAATATTCAACCACATCATTGAATAAATTTCAATTTTGTCATTTCCCTGTGTTATTGCAGTCAAGTTTTGTAATATATTTATTACAGTCGAAACGATGATCACTGTAGCCCTCTTCGTCCAGAATTAATCTCCCAGCTCCATATACTCCCAGTAAGGCAAGTAATGGCGCAACCAGGCATACATATATACCACTATAAGACATTGAATAAGAATCTAGGTCGGTACGTCGATGACTCTTCCATTTAATCATTGCCCCTGTCCTGACGAGGCCGGGTCACCCTCCCGGGAAAGAACAGGGTCCGTTTGTTCCAGCCACACAAAGACATAAAGTGGACGGTCATTCAAGGCCGGAGGTACAGTTAGAAGTCAGAGGGAGTCTGGACAACGTGACTGTGGTCTATGGTCCTGATCCGTGGTAACTGTTTACCACGTGCATGTTATATGATGTATAACCAAGACAAGTGGGCCTACGGTATCAGCTAGGATCAGATATTGTTGTTCGAATGTCAAAATTGTAATAAATGTATTCAATATCAAAATTGAGTGAAAAACAAGCCTTTCAATCTGAGCAACAGCAATCGTTATGCACGTTCGTTTAGGGAACTAAACCACATCACATGTTTTGGGCATGTAATTTCATCGTCTGATGTATAATCCGGTGCAGCGCCAATGTCTCCATTTCCACTGTCTCCATTATTGCCTGCGTCAGTGTTACAGACGTAATCTTTTTTCTGGTAAAGTCTGGTGTGATTATTAGGATTTCGAAGCAAGTTTTACCATAACAAGTACATTTCTTCCCATTGTCTATTGTAGAAACGCCTCCACAAATCATACGATAATAAACAGCATGTAAAGTTGTCTTCTACCACTGTCATAATTTTTTTATATGGTACTAGTTTAAGTGCAACATAATATCAATACTCGAATCATCAATACTTATGCAGTACAAAATAACAGCTGATGTGATGGAAAAATGGGGGCATCAGTAGCATTGTAGTGGTTGGAAACGGATACCCCATTACCCATATCCCAACTTTTTTTCTGAGCGCTAACTGTGACGAATCAAGGTGCCTGACACAGCCAGCAAGCCATAACGATTGCTGTGCAGTTCGTGATATCCACGTCCACCTTTGCCCCACACAAACTGAGCTATGTCACCTTCGCACATGACAAGCACAGTGACGGCTATTGATCACTCTGTAATGATGCTTTATGTCTGTGTCAGGCTTGGTGCTATGGACCATTGCTGAGCTGTATGACGAGATAGTCTTGGTGCCTACACGGATTATAGCAACTGTGTCACAATGTATGAAGTTCTGGTACCTGGTGAGACAGAGCCTTGTGCCCATCTTCTTGTCAAGTGAATAAATAATTTTTACAGTACTCTAGAGTACGGATTCATTTTAGTACTACAAGAGGAACTTCTCCCATCAAACCATGGCGCTGACATCGGAAATGGCAACACCGAAAATACAGGAGATTCTCTGTCATGTTTAAACGACGCGTCTGGATCGATTGCTCCCACCAGTGGCCAGTTCGAAGCTAACAGAGAAATATGAGGAGTGTGGAAAAAAACAGTCTAAAGGGCAAGAAATATCAATATTCAGAAACGTGGTTGATAGAGTAGATGTTCATCGGGGATAGATTGATCACTGCTAACCAGATTAATGTACGATAGTAAATTTGGTATTTAAGCAATGTTCTCTGTGCATGTATGTCACAAAAAATGATGCTACTTTCTGAAAAATGATGGATTTCAACTAACATTCCCTGTAAATGGATTGCTGATACTTAGTTGAAAAGTGTGACAATATACAGTGCTACATATTCTGATATTACATACAACTAAATTTTGTCTAGAACACTTTTTAATTCAGTTACTAGTTTAAATTCTGCTTTGTTTCAAACTTTCTTTGGCTTACAAGTTATTTCCATCGGATTTGTGTAAACAATATATCGTTTTTAACTTCTGTTTGATGGATTAGTGAAGCATCGAGCGCATTACTGCAGCTCGAATCACACCTGTTTAATTTGGTCGATACAAATGATTAATTTTCATCTTTGTGTTTTCGAGTTTCGCAATGTCCACATTCCGTTTTATTATAGTAACCACATTCTTTAGCCTATGGTATGCTTCTAATAATGGTCAATATATTTTTGTTTGGCACAACTTTCATATATTTTCAATATTATTGTTATTGTCATTCTTTTACAAGTTTAAAATATTTCATGGCTTGGTTCATAGTACAACTATGAAGAAATACCAATTATGAACAGCACTTAGTATATGTGACAAAAATTGACGGCTCTCCAAAATCAACCCGGCAGTCCATTTCTTTGATTAGAACAAGTCACCAGGGTGTTTTCGGTGAAGAATTTCTGCAGACCTTTGTCGATTTTTTAAGCTACTGTTTCTTCGAAGCTACATTTACATAGATTGAATGTTCATTAGTTCTTGTTTGAAATTCCTTGAAATAGATCTACAGAAATTTAAGACATGTTGAGCACATACCAAATCCTGCAACTCACGTAACAACCCTACTGTCATCACAAAACAATGTTTATTTCCAGTTCAATATGTCCCAAACATGAACATTCCCAGACCATTCTAACGGAACACAGAATCACAATGGTATGCAAATGAAATCTTTACAATGCAGAATGGAATTAAGTCCGCCTTTGTGCTGTGTGGCTGATGGGCAGATACCTAAATCACACTGGTATGTCACACAACCATCCATCACCATTTTAAAGGAAGGTATTTGGTTTATATCCCCATCCTGACATGTGCATGATATGAAGCGAATGGTAGATCATTCAATATTTTCACTGGAACAAAAGGAACAAGGGATGATGATAATTATTGAAATCTATAGTGCATATACATTTTTGGTTTTATAATTAGGGAGTTTCGTTGTGATAGGTAACTGGTCAGTTCTTAAGTGGGGAAAATGTATTTTGTGAAATATCCAATTATACCAACCCTTTATTCCGTAATTGTCTCTATGTTCCACAAAGTGGTGCTTCATTTGACACACTGCAATGAAACAATTCGATAATGAGCATCGCTTCAATGAGGAAAACTAGACCCTTGCACAGAGTAGGTTGACATTTCGAAAATTTGCATGGTCAGTTGCTCACGCGATTTGACCGTTATATTGGAAATTAGATCTCAGTTGTTGCTTTCAGGAATAAATATAGCATATGGGCAATATATAATATGCCAAAGTAACGTGTAATTTGCTGCGATTGACGACACACCCACGCACGTGTCGCCACAACAATGGCTGAGGTAGTGCGGCTATATCTGATATCTAGTGTAAATGTCACAGGAGCCACCGCACTTCGCCAAACCACGGAATATAATGACACTCCTACACAAAGTGACTGATTGGTCTAGGCATTCCTATTGAATAGCCTCGATGAACTTCGTAAATATAGTTTATAAGTATTGTCAGTTGATTATTTAGGCCTGTTCTGGTGCTTAGTGACACAATACTATAATACTGTTTTGCAAGATAGCGGTGAGAACGTTTCAGGAAGACGCAGGACGGTCGCCTCTCGTAAGGAGCCTAGATGGAAGTTTGATACATTCGTTGGTACATAATTTGAAATTACCAGACGACGATATGAAACAAAACAAAAAAGCGTTGTTAAGAACGCCCACTGCCCGCCATTCCTTGTTCTATTCTGGTATTATTCTGCATAATTCACTCAATTTTCCCCATCACTGCCTGCAATGTGCTCATCACTTCGTGACACCTCTGGCATCAACTTACGGACGATAATGGCACCATAAATCTAGCACCGTCTATTTGTAAAACACTTCCTGCTTTGCTGGAGTGTCTATCTGCATGCAAATTGATTATCACTCGATTTTGTACTCCAGTTTTGTAAGTTACACAGGTATAATATTCATACATTGCATTTCAACTCCACAGATTATATCAAAGAACAATACAAACGTAGGCCCTAACAAATTTTCCGTGTGGGAATAATTTATCTTTATACATCTGTGATTATGATTTATTTAGTTTTCTTTTCATTTGGGCCACTGATCCATGTGGGTAAAATCATTCAATATTATAATAATGGTAGAAGTGTTGATAATTTCAATAGTATTATAATCAAATTGTCAATGCCTATCTCTGTTGTTCACTATCATCTTGACAAAATGCGAAAAGTTACAATCATATTTGCTGCCGTGCCATTTAAATATATATGACATGCTTTATGCCCATTCTGTTATTCCACCAGAGACGATGTTATTATGTCATCATATGCCACGTTTCACATGTCTTCGTGTGGATTGGACTGCCACAGGACTGCCCACGCAGCTTGATGAAGATTATAATGATGTGGATGTTTCATGAATGTGACATTATATGTCTGAGCTTTGTGTGATAATTATATCACCAACGATGTCACGTGACGGTTGACTGAGGACAGTTGAGCTATGCCATAGACTAACATTGTGCTTTTACCCAGATTGCTTCTGCCCTTTTGGTCTCACTTTCCGCAAACAACGGCTATAAATATTCAACCACAGCATTGAAACAATTTCAACTTTGTCATTTCCCTGTGTTATTGCAATCTAGTTTTGTAATATATTTATTACAGTCGAAACGATGATCACTGTAGCCCTCTTCGTCCAGAATCAATCTCTCAGCGCCATATACTCCCAGTAAGGCAAGTAATGGCGCAACCAGGCATACATATATACCACGATAAGACATTGAATAAGAATCTAGGTCGGTACGCCGATGACTCTTCCATTTATTCATTGTCCCTGTCTGGACGTGGTCGGGTCGCCATCTCGGGAAAGAACAGGGTCCGTTTGTTCCGGCCACACAGGGACATAAAGTGAACGGTCAGTCAAGTCCAGAGGTACAGTTAGAAGTCAGAGGGAGTCTGGAGAACGTGACTGTGGCCTATGGTCCTGATCTATGGTAACTGTTTACCACGTGCATGTTATATATATAACCAAGACAAGTGGGTATCAGCTAGGATCAGATATTGTTGTTCGAATGTCAAGACTGAGTGAAAAAAGTTGAGTGAGAAACAAGCCTTTCAGTCTGAGCAAAAAGAATCGTTCATGCACGTTCGTTTTGGGGACTAAACCACATCACATGTTTTGTGCATGTAATTTCATCGTCTGATGTATAATCCGGTGCAGCGCCAATGTCTCCATTTCCACTCCATTATTGCCTGCGTCAGTGTTACAGATGTAATCTTTTTTCTGGTACAGTCTGGTGTGATTATTAGGATTTCGAAGCAAGTTTGACCATAACAAGTACATTTCTTCCCATCGTCTATTGTAGAAACGCCTCCACATATCATACGATAATAAACAGCATGTAAAGTTGTCTTCTACCACTGTCATAATTTTTTTTATATATATGGTACTAGTTTAAGTGCAACATAATATCAATACTCGAATCATCAATACTTATGCAGTACAAAATAACAGCTGATGTGATGGAAAAATAGGGGCATCAGTAGCATTGTAGTGATTGGAAACGGATACCCCATTACCCATATCCCAACTTTTTTTCTGAGCGCAAACTGTGACGAATCAAGGTACCTGACATAGCCAGAAAGTCACAACGATTGTTGTGCAGTTCGTGATATCCACGTCCACTTTTGCCCGACAGAAACTGAGCTAGATGTCATCTTGGCTCATGACAAGCGCAGTGACGGCTATTGATCAGTCTGTAATGATGCTTTATGTCTGTATCAGGTTTTGGTGCTATGGACCATTGCTGAGATGTATGACGAGATAGTCTTGGTGCCAACACGGATTATAGCTGTCAGGGAAAACGCACCTGTGTGATTATGTGAGGGAATGTTATGAAGTTCTTATACCTGGTGAGGCAGAGTCTTGTGCCCATCTTCTTGTCGAGTGAATAAATAATTTTTACAATACTCTAGAGTACGGATTCATGTTAGTACTAGAAGAGGAACTTCTCCCATCAAATCATTGCGCTGACATCGGAAATGGCAATCCCGAAAATACAGGAGATTCTCTGTCATGTTTAAACGAAGTGTCTGGATCGATTGCTTCCACAAGTGACCAGTCCAAAGCCAACAGAGGAATATAAGGAGTGTGGAAATACCAGTCTGAAGGGCAAGAAATATCAATATTCAGAGACGTGGTTAATAGAGTAGATGTTTATCGGGGATAGATTGATCACTGCTAACCAGATTAATGTGCGAGACCTGATATAGCCACGATAGTAAATTGGTATTTTGGCAATGTTCTCTGTTCATGTATGTCACAAAAAATAATTGATTGAATTCCCTCTCGCTTCAATAGTGATACACCATATGGAAGCGCTCATAATTCGATGTACCTACCGGTAATACAATATTGCTTACCGTTGTCAGAACGTGCACTATGTGCACCTATCGGTAGGTTTTACGCAGTTTTCCACTTCGGTTAAAGCCCGACAACTCCTTGCATTCCATGTGCATGCTGTTCGAGAAACCAATTCCGCACACACACATACATGTATTGTACATTGCACACAAATACCAAAATACATGTATATTTCTACAGTTGGCGTATGTTGAGCTCCTCTCATGTCTCACTCCATCAAAGTATTTATATTCATCGATTACAGATTCACATATTGCTGCTACTTCTGGTTCTGGGTGATCGGTGATCTGCCATCAGATCGGTCCAATGATTTCGGCGTTTTGTTGCCGTCAGACTGTCGCCAATGTCAATATCATCATGTCGGAACTTCCTCTTTTGGTGCCGAGTTTGCTAGTTACTGTACCCATGGAATTTGTACAGATCAAACTTTCTTTGACTTACAAGTTATTTCCATCGGATCTGTGTAAACAATATATCGTTTTTAACTTCTGTTTGATGGATTAGTGAAGCATCGAGCGCATTACTGCAGCTCGAATCACACCTGTTTAATTTGGTCGATACAAATGATTAATTTTCATCTTTGTGTTTTCAAGTTTCGCAATGTCCACATTCAGTTTTAATATGGTAACCACATTCTTAAGCCTATGATATGCTTCTAATAATGGTCAATATATTTTTGTTTGGCACAACTTTCATATAGTATCAATATTATTGGTATTGTCGTTCTTTTACAAATTTCAAATATTTCATGGCTTGGTTCATAGTACAACTATGAAGAAATACCAATAATGAACAGCACTTAGTATATGTGACAAAAATTGACGGCTCTCCAAAATCCACCCGGTAGTCCACTTTTTTTATTAGAACAAGTCACCAGGGTGTTTTCAGTGAAGAATTTCTGCAGACCTTTGTCGATTTTCTAAGCTACTGTTTCTCCGAAGGTACATTTACAGAGATTGAATGTTCATTCGTTCTTGTTGGGAATTCCTTGGAATAGATCTACAGAAATTTAAGACATGTTGAGCACATACTAAATCCAGAAACTCACGTAACAACCCCACTGTCATCACGAAACAATGTTCATTTCTAGTTCAATATGTCCCAAACATGAACATTCCCAGACCATCCCAACGCAGCACAGAATCACAATGGTATGCAAATGAAATCTTTACAACGCAGAATGGAATTAAGTCCGCCTTTGTGCTGTATGGCTGATGGGCAGATAGCTAAATCACACTGATATGTCACAAAACCATCCATCACCAGTTTAAAGGAAGGTATTTGGTTTATATCCCTCATCCTGACATGTGCATGATATGAAGCGAATGGTAGATCATTCAATATTTTCACTGGAACGAAAGGAACAAGGGATGGTGATAACTATTGAAATATATAGTACATATACATTTTTGGTTTTATAATTAGGGGGTTTCGTTGTGATAGGTAACTGTTCAGTTCTTAAGTGGGAAAAATGTCTATTGTGAAATATCCAATTATACCAACCCTTTATTCCGTAAATGTCTCTATGTTCCACAAAGTGTTGCTTCATTTGACACAATGCAATGAAACAATTCGAGAATGAGCATCGCTTCAATGAGGAAAACTACACCCTTGCACAGAGTAGGTTGACATTTCGAAAATTTGCATGGTCAGTTGCTCACGCGATTTGGCCGTTATATTGGAAATTAGATCTCAGTTGTTGCTTTCAGGAATAAATATAGCATATGGGCAATATATAATATTCCAAAGTAACGTGTAATTTGCTGCGATTGACGACACACCCACGCACGTGTCGCCACAACAATGGCTGAGGTAGTGCGGCTATATCTCATATCTAATGTAAATGTCACAGAATCGACCGCACTCCGTCAAACCACGGAATATAATGACACTCCCACACAAAGTGACTGATTGGTTTAGGGATTCTTATTGAGTAGCCTCGATGAGCTTCGTTGATATATTTTATAAGTATTGTTATTTGATTATTTAGGCCTGTTCTGGTGCTTGGAGACACAATTTCAATATTATTTTGAAAGAAATAACGCTGAAAACGTTTACATACAGTGTACTAGAAAGACGCCGAGAACTCTTACCGACTGAGTCTCGCTAGTACACTAGGACCTGGTGCACATGGTGGAGTGGACCTCGATACATTCGTTGGTAGATAATTTTGAATAATTGGTTACGAACGGCGATATAAAACAGAACAAAATACGTTGTAGAGAACACCCACTGCCCGACATTTCTTGTTCTTTTCTCCTATTATTCTGCATACTTTACTCAATTTTACCCATCACTGCCTGCAATGTGCTCATCACCTCCTGACACCGATGGTATCAACTTACGGACGATAATGACACCATAAATCTAGCACCGTCTATTTGTAAAACACTTCCTGCTTTGCTGGAGTGTCTATTCGCATGGAAATTGATTCTCACTCGATCTTGTCCAGTTGATCAAGTCCTGTTTCTCGAGTGACTCTTCCTGGGGCATTGAGCAGAAGACTCGGTAGTATCCTGGAGGCGGATGGGTCCGCATACAAGAATACTCGACACCCACTGAACGGTAACTGTGTCTGTTTGGTTAGCCTCTGCTTAGTGTGTCATGTTTTGTAACGACTAGTGGTCCATGTAATAATAGATAGAAATACTTGTTTATAGTTCGGATATCGTCATCAGATCATAATGTTTATGGCTACGATTTTCACTTGTACATGTATTTTGATCAAATATGTCTCATTCCCTGAATAAATCGTATTACTTCTCTCGAGGCCTCACTGTCACACATCACTCATAAAAATTCACAATTTCTCATTCGTCACTGCTCTGCAAAATACTTCCCATTTGGAACCAAAACTCTAAACAACCCCTATAAAAATTGGTATTCCCAGCAATAATGAACAGTTTTAGGTTGGGATGGTCCGATCTGTTATCTTACTGACGCTGGATGAGATAAGTATTTGCAATGGACTACTTGTACGCTACGCAAATATATCCAGTGGAGAATAAAACGAAGATATTGGAAGAATCATTGTTCAATTTTAAAATCTTGTGGGTTTAATGCGATATCCAACTTCTAGGTTCAGGCCACGTCGGATAGACTTGATATGCGTATGCATGATTTTTGTCCATCATTGGTCAAGTGATTTCTTACTAATAATTAAATATTATGCTACAACGAGTGTAGCCTACACGTGCAATATTCTGCCACAAGAACAGCGTTAATTGGACTGTACTAGACGCTATTTTCGAGCGAGAGAAACGGAAAGTTATAATATCTATTGTGCTGTTGTCAATTATATATCTCTAAACATATCCGAATGTGATATTCAGGTAAATGTTCCTGAAATTATATTTACAGTG
Source organism: Terebella lapidaria (assembly GCA_949152475.1). Taxonomy (NCBI): domain Eukaryota; kingdom Metazoa; phylum Annelida; class Polychaeta; order Terebellida; family Terebellidae; genus Terebella; species Terebella lapidaria. The sequence goes on along the minus strand of OX424555.1, from coordinate 62,183,837 downwards.
ATGAGCCTTCAAAAAACATTCAGGAAAAAGGTTTGGACTAATTAGAAGTTGTGTTCAATCCCGAATCATGAGTATCGAGACTCGCACAGCTTGATAGTACAGTGTATATATGTGCCAGAACATGGTGAAAATTTACTCGTTCAATATGGTAATTACATGTAATTGTGTGTAACTTCCATTGTATTGAGGTATACCTGCAGTAGAAAAAAAAAACATGTATGTTTTAATACGGGTGATGCAGCGACATCACCACCGCTACGCGGTATTGTAAATGATTTCTTGTCATTGGAAAGTGGCACATTTCGCTTTGTGCTTTTCAGTCAGTATTTAGTCCTTTTTAATGGTTTGTCTTCTCGTCCTTTAGTTTTCCTCTACCATGAAATCGACGCATTTCCCCAGTTAGAAGTCACTTTCAGCAGTATTTCACTGACTCAGTTACATGTAGGATCTTCTGTTACTAACCACAAATGCTGGTAATGTACATTCATATAGATTATACAGCAACAAAATTGATCCCAAATGTAACCAGTAATGAAGTAAACATCTTTTTTCCAACATCTTCATAAACTCTCAACTACACAGAAAAAGCTACCTTTCATATTGTGCAGGTTATAAGCAATGCTGACATATATACCAATATTAAATACTTCTGCTACCAAAACCTCAAGTCTGACATCAGTGTCTCAATTACCATTCCCTCCACGTCGCCAGTTTTCGACCACCGCGGAAGTGCAAATTTGTTGCCTTGTATCGTTGTCCAAGAAACAGAATATTTCATTATGCCCCTGTCAGGTTTTATTTAGCCCGTGGTCCAGATCAAGACACAGATAGAACAACATTACGTGACGACACGGAAGACGCCTCGTTATGTGCAGTTTCATGGGTTCTTCTCCGGATTTAATGAAGAAAAACTTGGGAGAAATTGAAAATTGGATCGTCAGGTTTCAGACGAGTCAGCTTTGATTATGGAAACCGAGTTAAATAATAGACCATGCACGTGGACCACGGCTACTGGGTTATTTCTCTACTACAGGGAATTCAACACCGAGTCCTATCACTTCGGTATAGAAGTTCTTCCTGGTAGCATTCATATTCCTGTTCCCGTCCCCATTAACTGAACACATAAAGTTACACATTCACGTTTAACATATGCATACTAGTGATCAGATATTACATCATAATACATTGTTCGTGAAAGAAAGCTGATACAAATACGAGACGGAATGATTTGATGGGAGTTATTTTTTATTTGAACTAATACACACGAATTGGGTTATGCGTCAAACACTAAAATTTTCTTCGAAATATATAATGGGTACGCATAGAAGCAGAAGAACTGTCACCAGAGAAGCATCAAGTCATAAACTAATGATAAACGCATATCATATATTCTCAGACGTAACCAAGACTAGCCGTCTCATATCCTAGTTTGCATGCATACAATCCGTTTTGACATGAGGAGAATGTGATTTGAAGGCACCGGCACACGGAGAAGCCATGAACTCCCCATACACACATGAAAATTTTATAGTGATGCATCGGTATGTTCCGAGAAAACAAAACACAAACGTCCACTGGAATAATTTGGTCGTAACATCGCCTCGTCCCCGAATAGACGCGCACCTGCTCCGAGACTAGTCTGGCTTAGCACAGAGGTGTCACGGGTCACTCAGTGCTGGGGATCTTCTCTTGACGTCAAACAGTGTCTTTAGTGTCACAACACGCAAGTTGTTGTTTTGCAGGGGTGTTAGATAAGAGGGAACAAAACAATATACAGTGCATAGCGTTATGTAATATCATTGGCGCCCTAACGTTGGAATACAGAATTTATATTTTTAGTACAGTCGTGTAAAATCGTTGTTCCTACAATGAAAAATCAATTCTATTGGTGACACTGTGAAATAAAAAAGTAGTTTGGTTATTGCAATGGAGTACCTTTGAAATGTTAGCACAAAGCAATAAATAATAAATTTTCTCAGTTCAATGGGAGTGGATGAATAATTTGTATCGTTAGTGCTATGGAATAAACAATGCATATCGTGAGTGCGAATGATGCCCTTTTTACTGTGTGAAGCAATCCCAATATGTGCATTCTCCCTTCACAAGATACAAATTTTGATCATTTGTAGGATTGTCTGCATTTCAAACTATATATTCGGTCAAATTCAGATTTCAATAGACAATTGATATAGGCCCTATATTTTCAGATATAAAGAATATTTTGTGGGTTCCTGATAATCCAGTGGTTCGAGTGCTTGAATTCGACACAATATAGCAGAACGAATTTATCTCCTTGATACTTTCGTGTTTCATTCAAAACGCATTTAGGACGTTTCTGTGGCGGCTTAACCTGGTTCTTTCATCAATTGAAAGATGGCAGATCATACCACAAACGAGTGACATTAACCCGGATACAAGATACACCTGACTTTATTGAACATTACTTGCCATTGTAGATGGTTCATACACGTACTTGCTGTGTGAACATCCCAATTAGTCCGCGTGCTGCGCTTGCCTTTTGTCAGCTTCTGTATGCGATTTTTTTCAATATGTCGGGACCACAATGACAGTGCAGTCACATGAAAAAGAAATTATTCTTCTAAATGTGATACTCGGTAATAATGTGTTGTATACATGTAGAATCTCTCTCAATGGCAATTGGAACGATTCATACAATCGTGTATGTACTGTATTCTCCGCCTATAAGCACAACTCAGTTCAATTCTTCAGATGTGCGACGTGCCTGTAAATGAGGGCATGTCGATTCGAATGAAGTGATAGAATACAGCAAAATTTGGATTGTCTGTGCCAATTTTGTACATTATTTGTTTGGGAAGTAAATGATTAGCCGACACGTGCAAGTAACAACTTCATCGGACAAAGTGAAATCTGGTTACCATACGATTCGAGAACTACTAGTAATCACTTCAGGGCATTGTCTACCAGTATTACTATACTGTCCGACTGAGGTGTATACTTTCAAATCCTCCTGAATGACAGAGAGCAAACGACCTTGTTAGGATGCGACGACATTGAGTATGATTTACTTGGCTGATTCCATTCAAAACCCCCTTGAAATATGTAGGCCTGCACCTCAGTGCCCCTAGATACACCGCTGTTGTGTATTCTCACTACACAACGAAAGATACATATCTGTAAAGTCAGATATTAAACTACTCAAGAAACACACACACACAAACTTTGGACTGGATATCACAATATATTATAGATATGGCATAGCATGGATTACGGTGCAGAGCTTCGCAAGAGAGGTAGTGTGTACCACAGTCGGTACTTGGAGGACCGCGAGCAAGAGAAGCGGCACGGTCGTTTGGTCACATCCCTCAGGGACAGCGCGGGTGTGAAGAGAGACCAGAACTGGAACGCCACCAAAGTGTCGCTCACCGAAAACCTATCACTGAAAGGCTCCAAGGTAGCTGTGGTCTCGGAGAAGTCGCAGGTCATAAATATGTCATTACTTCTCCAGGGCGTAATGCTTGTCTGATATTGATCATAAATGTGACCGGGATTTTTAGTATGCTGCTTGTATGAACGTACGGAAGCGTAGAAGGGCCACCCAGGAAAAAATTTTTTTTTAAATTCCCGACTTAGTAACTCGATAAAATCGACTTAGTATCTCGATAATATTGACTTATAACTCGATAATATCGAGTTAGTATCTCGATAATATCGACTTAAACGTGGAACAGGCACAGGAAGGAGATTTATTTTTTTTTAAATTCATTAGTTAGTAACTCGATAATATCGACTTAGTTTCTCGATAATATCGAGTTAGTATCTCGATAATATCGACTTAACATATCAGAGTTGTCCGGCCCATGTGTACATGTATGTATAATGTACGTGGGTAACCAATAACGACTGTGTCAATTGGCGTATATGTCCCCGTGTGAACATTGAAATAAATGATATCTAAAATGAAAACCTTCCCCTCTGATGTAAATATCAATTACATTAATTACATATTAGAGTTCTAACAGTATTTGACTCTCATATAAAATCAGTAATGTTTATTTGTTTTCTCATTATGTATATGCACAAGCAGACTATACATCATGTGCTGTGATTTAAGTCGATATTATCGAGTTACTAAGTCGATATTATCGAGTTACTAACTCGATATTATCGAGTTACTAACTCGATATTATCGAGTTACTAACTCGATATTATCGACTTACTAACTCGATATTATCGAGTTACTAACTCGATATTATCGAGTTACTAACTCGATATTATCGACTTACTAACTCGATATTATCGAGTTACTAACTCGATATTATCGACTTACTAACTCGGGAATTTGAAAAAAAAAATCTTGCTGTGCCTGATCCACTCTCAAGTCGATATTATCGAGATACTAAGTCGATATTATCGAGATACTAAGTCGATATTATCGAGTTACTAAGTCGGGAATTTAAAAAAAAAATTCTGGGAGGCCCTTCTACGCTTCCGTAATGAACGAGACTTGATTTCATAGGGTAATGATATAGGCTTGGGAGGTTGGAAGACGTTTCCTTTATTGGCTTTGCATTCAATTTATAGTGGCATTTTGTGTACTCTTTTGTTGTGATAACCATAGAAATCATCTGTGAACTTTTCTATGATTAATGAATCATCTTTATTTTTAACTGTTGCTATTCAATAGCAGCGGCGTCGTACAATCAAATGGATGGTTTGCATATAGAGAGAATCTAATAGTAGCCTTTGTAGACAAAAGAAAATAATGTTACATTCTGCGATGCTGCCAGTTGTCTGTGTGGCATTCGGGAGGCAGACTGAAGTCATTTAGATATGCCCCATTGGAGATTGCTGACTTTCAGGCTATGTCTGGTGAGCTCTACTGCCGAATTCATTGGCTTAGTCTAACTTGACTCACTCGAAAAGCCACTGGAGAAACACCAAAATACCCTTGATGCTTCTCGCCGAATCCAATTTATTTCGAGTCGACTGCAATGAGCAACTTGACTGTTTTCGAATGGTTTTATTGCGACACAAGGATGACGGCAATGATGGGAGTCACTTCAGTAACCACTGCTAAATAGATCGCCGTCTATCTATCTGGATATATATAGGCTTTTCAGCTGATTCGGGTTTATAAGATCTCGTAACAAGACAGTGCTATATAAGATGATAATATATGCTTTATTATTTCATGAATGGCTTGTCTTAGCCCCAGGTGGGGGTAAGATGGGCCTAGCAATAGGAGTAAGATGAGCTCGGTGGCTCACCTTACCCACTCCATATAAGTTATGCTGGTAAATTTACTGGAAAGGGTATTTGGGCATAGGTAAATTTTGAATATCATTCCCATCTTATGGATTTTTTTGTTATGTCAGCTTTTGGACCTATCGTCCTATCAATCACTCAGCACAAAAATGCAAAAACGTCGTTTTAAAATTCAATTTTGATGTGGGTATTAACATTAAGTTGTTATCATTTTGAGAGTTTTTGCCATAAATAATCCAATATTCATGGCATTCAAGTCTTTAGCAATGGGGATTGTTATGGGTATATCTCGCAAATGGGTATCATAGCAACTACATAATATGATAAAAATTATCTACAGTCTATTCGGAGAGTTTATCGGAGAAATGTAGGGCTAAGGAAGACCCCCTCCCCTTCCGAGAAGTACAGTGTTAAAACATACTGGGTTTTCTTTTCATTTCATTATAATTTCCGCTTCGATCCATCAAATTCTGCCATTTTTTCGTATATACATACAGATGCTAATGTACCCTTTTATGTTCAGACGTAAACTTGGAATTCATTACTAAAGGTTAAAATTATCTTCGGTCAAGTTCAAGATCACCAAACGATCTGACAAATCATGACCTCAAATGCATGCCCGTAATACGAGCCTTAGCTCCATCTACAGTCACTTCGTATACAGGGGTAAATTGACATATTTCAGTTTTAACGTATCCTTGAAATTCACCACTCAATATCATATGAGATCAAGGTCATCAAAAGATGCGTCATGTGGTATGTCATTTCTCTTATATTTAAAGAATAAAACTAAGTTTATCTACATGTGTTTTCTCTGCAACGACCACTTCACATATTGCTGGTCACCACTCAAGGTCGTCTTATGTCAAGTCAAGGTCACGAATATCTTAGACCATAAATGACTTCCTATATGTTCATAATATAAACAAAATGTATACCGGAATATACTGACTTTCCCGTGCGGTCTCCAATTCACATATTTTAAATAATATGTGACCTTGGGGTTTATCACTCAGTGTCATCTGAGACCAATTTGAAGACCACCAAAACATATTAGCCATATTTGACTTCTTATAATCATGCTCATAATATTTGTAGTGGTGTAATTCGTATGCAGAGGTCAATTTGTACATTTCAGTGTCGGACGTGACCTTGAAATTAAGTACTGATGGTCATTCTAAGTCAAGTTCAAGGTCACGTCCGAAACGAAGTGACATGTATGATATCCTATATACCGGTACTCATAATACACATATCTAAGCTGTATCCACAAGCATTTTGTAGTGGCCAATTTGTGTATTTCAGGCCACACCGGGCCGAATGGGCCTATATTCGGGCATCTCACCTCACAGGTGGCCAGAAATATGATGATTGTGTAGTATTAGAAAACAATAATCTCGACATATTTTGAGAAAATAACCGCTGAAGTCCAAAATTATGAATTTTTTCATCGAAAATGGCCGTCATTTTGGGGTGAAAATGCGTAAATAAAAAAATAAAAAAATATCTCCTATTTGAGTTATTTTCTTGTATTTTCATGAACAAGTTCAGAAAAATCGACTATAAAACTAACAAAAATCCACAAGAATTCTGTTTTCAAAACCATGGCCTACATAATGTAAGGAATGTCTATAAGCTATGGTGGCAAGTTGGGCCATGCCCATCTTATGGCCCATCTTACCGAAAGCATATGGTTTTATTTATTTTCCGAAAAAATTGTTTCTATCTCTTAAAAACTGCTACAAGTAACTATTTAATTGAAGGTGTATAGATATGTGAAATTAGAATCGATTGACACCCAGATTATAATTGTTGTTATTCCAAATATCATTGAAATAACAGGTCGCTGAACGTATAAATTACGCAAGCCAAACGACACGCTGTCCATTACTGGTGGAGCATTGTCAACAGTAACTTTTGACTGGCGCACAAGAATGTACTTTAGGTGACTTAACGTTTCCATGGTTTGCACATACTGACGCAGTTATGTATTCATGGCAATAGCAGATGAGGGGGCCCATCTTGCCCCCTGGCTCATCTTGCCCTGCCATCCCCTACTATTGACAACACTTAGGCCTACATCATGTCAAGAAAGTTCATACCAATTGGGGAAGTTCCGCCTAAAGTTTCCCAACATTTTGTTGGAAGAGTTGAGAAAGTTGAAAAAGTTCACATCAAACCTGAACACCCATGCCTTGAAAAAAAAAGTTCGCATTCGACAGAGACCGAAATGCGTCATGCCTAGGGCCTATGCTGACAAAAACAGTGGTGATTATAAATCTACTTAGGCCTACATATAGGCCTAGTTATTTTTTTACGAAGTAGTGTCTACAGCCATACTAAATAAATAGCTTTAAATCTACTTATGTCTACATGTTCATTTTTTTACAAACTGCTGTAAATATATGTAAGATGTACGTGGTTAAGTGAAAGTGGGTATGTGCCTAATATCAAACGAATAATGACAAATAATGATTCCCCTCTTTCAGACGATATTGGTGGGGGACAGCGGAGTGGGCAAGACGTCGTTACTCGTGCAGTTTGACCAGGGAAAGTTCCAGACAGGTTCCTTCTCAGCAACAGTCGGAATCGGCTTCACGGTCAGAATATAAAAATACATACACGTGATACATGCAGTACTATAGAACTCACTATCAAAATCGGACTCCACCTAATACAGGGCAGCCGTTTACAAATCGCACTCAGTGCACTGCAAACAACTGAATCGTAGCCGGTTTTTGTCCGATTGGTCCCTTGTGTTTGTTTACAATCACTACTAGAGGGCAGCACTAAAATACACCGTTAGTTTGTGTAGCATTCGCTAGGTGATGCTGTCTGGAAATTATTCGCTAGGGCGGCGACACTTTACAAATGTTTAGTTTATGGTGTATTCGCCAGGTAGCAGGTAGAGCGCCGTTGTAATGTTTTTTATACTCGCTAGATGGCGGCATTTATTAGACGTGAAAATTATGCTACTCACCAGGCGGCGCCACTTTTGCGATTTTTTTTTGACAGCTGTCAACACTTCAGGAAGCACTTGTTGATTACATCCGCCAAGGAGAACAGAAAAGTCCACAGAAATGTACTAGTACATGTAATCATTCGAAAGCTCAGAACTTGTGCAAAAGTAGCGTGGCGAGATAGTTAGACGCCGTGATGTTGACACGCTTGCAAAGATGAGAGAATCATCGCAAACTTCCAGAGCACCCAATGGGATGGTGACCCCAGGAGCAGGCGTGGACTTACATGACATAGCTTGCAAGGTAAGTTCTGTTCTCTCAGGCTCATTTGTATAGTCGGTACATATTTAGATTCTAATTGGTAATCAATAATATTCACAACCAATCAATATGGTAACAGGTTTACCTGCCTGATCTCGAGAGCCATTTAATCCCAGTCAAATTGAAACAAAAATCAGTTGGTGTCTCTACAGGTGATCGACGTGCCTATTTTGGAGATCTGAGCACCCTCCCAATCATATTCGTTGTCGCTTGTACAATATTTGATACATGTCAAAACGATTGCATACAGTGCAAACTTTATCGCATGATACCATAACACAACAGAATAAACGCGTAGACGGCCGAGCTGGGAGGGTGCTGGGATTTTAAAGGGGCTCTATATGGGATTCTGTTTTCAGGGGATTTCCAAGATATGTCGGCTGATGCTTCAGGATTGTTCTATTTATAGAACAAAACATCAGATTACGTTTTTGACCCAGAATCTTGGCTGAGCCAATCTGGGATGATCTAACCAGCATGCCCGGGAACAATTGTGGGTAAAAAACGTAATCTGACCTTTTGTTCAGTAAATATAACAGTCCTGAAGCGTCAGCCGACAAATCTTGGAGAACCCCTGAAAACGGAATCCCATATAGTGCCCGTTTAAGTCCCCGCTCGGAAAAAGGCACATCACCTTTAGAGATATAGTAATAATATTAATCCAAAATGTTGATTCTGCATTCATGACATTTTGTGTTGGATTATATAACATAAAAGATCAACATTGCCAGGGAAGGAGTGACCTACTCATTAACTGCTTGTCAGCACTCGTAGTCAATATATTTGGAGTTGTATGTTGAGTAGCCAATGGGAGAGTGGTCAGTTTTCGCTAGTATCGATACGAAATTCTTGTTGGGCTAAAATGTTGTAATGAAAATTCTCGCAAATTCAAACCCTCACAAAATAATCTTCTTTTCGTAGTATAAACGTCATGTAATAAACACTGATGACACCCTGTTACAGGAGGGAACACACATAATACACTGAAGGAAAGTAAATATGATAAATGGTCAGATATATATAAAGATCAATTGTAGCTTCAGCAGTGCACAATGTCATGGTCAACATCTTACAGCCGTTATACCACATGTAGGTTTACATACATGCACAATATTCCAATGTTCTCTTGAAAATTTGATGATGTAAAGATTTCTTCACTGTGATTTTCAGAAGAAAGCACTGAGGGAGTGCTACATGTACCAGTATAGTGGATGTATTTTAAGGCCTGGCTATCAACTGCCATAGGGTTTAATTATTTCAAGATGACATGAACCGTGAAAATGTAACCTGAATGTTTTTGGCAACTCGTAGGAGGCTCTCACAATGGCCAGTGTAGCAATATTCAGCATTTCTCGAGTCAGTCTAAAGACCCAGTTTTTGGCAAAGAATCAAAATCAATATTCTAATTATCTATGTCTGTGATATATTTGCTTGCAAAGCCACAAACATATTTACCTATTCGGCTAATGAATATAGTGAAATGGAAGAGCACCTCAAATGTTTCAAAATGATACTGGCCAAGATGATTGCATCACTTTCGATTTTGGAAATTTTATCGTGTCAGCAGCACCATGTGGGGCCGTGGGCCTTGTACAAATTTACAAACACATTTTTTGTTTTCTTTATTGAATTCCAGGCCTGGTTCGATTTGCTTTCTCGTAAATTTCTGTCTCCACTAAAAATAATTTTTGAGAGACATGAATCATCAGATCACAGATGTTCCGCAGTTTTGTATCGCCACAAATATGTCAATATGTCTGTACTGAGGCATTGGACAGTTCTACTCGCACTGACATCTACATCATCATTGAGAATGTCAGGCGAAGTCAATAACATCTCACACAGATGTCATCCTCCGCGTTTGTCAGCATTATCAATACCAGTACCAGAGGTTTGCATGATTCGATATTATGCCCTCAACATATTTATTGGTTAAATAAATCAGAAAATAAGGGTATACTAGAAAGAAATAAAGTAAAAACTCACAGACCTAATGACATGGATAATGGCAAGATATATCAGAGATTGCAGGGGGACTTTAATGCAAAGAATTCTGCTCTGAAGTCTGTATCACATCAGGGACCCTGGAATCTACTGGCAGATTGCAGGCAATGATAATTCAGCGCGGCTCACCCACGCAGTCTAGCTGTCAGTGACACCTGGTGCCTGGCCGCTGTCGAAACAAACCGCATTAGTAAACGATCCCCAGTCTAGATCAACTCCCGTCCCATCCCCCCCCCCCCCCCCCCCGCCCCCCTCGTACATGTAACTGATGGCTGCCAAAACCTATCATAACAGTTCACAGGTCGTTTATCTCGCAAAAACAGACATTTGCAACATCATGAACTCTGCAGCAGATTTCCAACGTTGATCAATTCGGTGGCTTGCTCTGACCAAATACATGCATCGTCGTTTGTTAGCCGCTGGCAGTGGTCTATTGAAATTTACCCTTGTCAGTTTGACGTTTTCATCTCGGCTGCTGCATGTTCTGCTGTCTTCGGAGGATGAGCGATTTGGCCTCGGCTCGGCGCAGCAATGTCTGATACTTGTACACTAAAGGTAGATTCATTGTCCATTATCTGATGAAGACGCGGCCAGGTGTCGTCCAATGACGAAGGACAGAAGCAGAAGGAGGGTTGGGGTATTTCAAGATTTTCTTTACGATTAAGTAGCAAAAAGGGTTGGTGATCAATATAGTCAGGCAGGAGAACCACTGTGAGTTTTATCTACGACAACACAAACATGGTGTAACTGCGCTGTCATGTATAATTCCCTTTCCAATATAAGGGCACCTGGATGTTTTCAGGCAAGTGACTTTGTTGTTTTGAGTGTATCTGTAAGCTGGTATAGTAATAATCATGTGTGTGAAACAGCAGTCTATGATGATAGGCAATTCTGCCTGATTTGTCTTGGAATTTGGAAGGCACATTTTGATGGAGAACTTCATGAAAACTCCACCTACTTTGTGCCGTTGACGAGATTCAAACCCATGTCACCTAAACCCTCTGAACTGAACCTCATGTTCTGGAGCCATCAGTCCTTTGCACTCGGATACCGAGTTGTATTATTATGATGTTTATCACACAAAAAAATGCTAAACATCTCATATGCATAAATTGCAAGAACCATTCAGCCTGGTTCAAAACTTGAATGTACAAGCAGAAGGAAAATGAAAGACTCATTGTTCGAATCAACTGCGGAACATACTAGTGGATGGTATAATAATGCCTGATTTTGGACTTTGGCGGCCATTTTCTCAAAATCTGACTATATATAATATGTCCTTTTTGGGAAAACCATGAACATGATGGCCTTATAACCTGTTCATGAAGATACATCATACTAGTATTTACACCTTCATCATGATAATTACGTTGATTGTTCATGTTTGAAATACACAAAAATACCTTGACATCAAAACAGTAGAGGCTCCCTCGATACAAATCTAATGGATTCCATCATAACCATAGCAACCAAGCAGTACAAACTCCTCTCAGGGACTGTCCTGAGTCCTCTCAGGCTGAAACAGATTCCATTTTTGTGGAACAACAAGGACAAAGTTTTGGGTGTTTTTTTGCTGCCCCACAATCATGTTGCTCTTATCATTGTGCTTTCGTCTTTTTCAGGTGATGCTCATAGGGGACAGCGGAGTTGGAAAAACTTGTCTTCTCGTCCGATTTAAGGATAATGCCTTCTTATCCGGCAGTTTTATCTCGACTGTTGGAATAGATTTCAGGGTAGGTTGCTTCCTATAAAATCACTGGTAAGGATTTACCAAGATTACCCGTATACAGGGCAAAGGCTCTGCCTGCTGCCTTGCATCATATTTTTGTTGGGTGAATCCCTAGTTTTTCCCATCAACTGACATTTTTACCACACGCGAATGTTTCTTCGCATCCAAGAATGAAATGAAATTAGATTTCCCTTAATGTTTCCCTGACATGCTCTGTCAAAAAAAATTATAAAAATATCGGGCGAAGTTCCTTGATGTCATGTTTTCTTTGGGGGACGAAGATCTCTTGAGAAAAAATAACTTAATAAAACGTGGGAATAGGCAGCTTTGGACTTGGCACTGAGATCAAAATTGCGTGAGTATTTTAAGAACGTCATCTCTGTCATTCGTCATGTCACTTGCTGGAGAACCGGGTCGTTTCTGCCGGAGCGGGAAACTGTTTGATATTGTGTGACACTCCATTCACTTTCCTACATGGACTTCTGGGATAAAACTGGCCACCATCACGAGTCACGACACGGACACAATCAATAAAATGGAGAAAATTGTAACAAATTCCAGCATCATGTACATAATGGTATAATTTGTCCTGATAGACTTGACTTTGTATTATGAATTACAAACCGTAGGTGTACATGTATACAGTGAATGTATACTATACAAGTATATGTGCATGCAGTATGGGTATTTGTATTTTGTGCTTACTATAAATACATGTATGATGATTGGTTGATTAGAACGAGAACTCTCTTTGATAGTTGGTAATTACCCTTAACCTGATAAAGGTTGATATTGCATTTGGGTCTGGTTACTTGTCTTTTGAACTCGACCTTTGGTGTATGGAGTAGTAACTATTGCAAATCAAAGCTTTCAGCATTTATCTTCACAAGAAGAATCCATATTTTCATTGCATAACAAATTTTACATTTGAAGTCATACCGGTATGCGTGATACGACATCTATGGATTAAACATTGCAGTATTGTTTTTATGAAGCTAGCACCAAATACCCTCGAAAAGTCACAGGCTTTGTTGAATCAGCCTAAATGGCCCAATTATCTAAAGGCCATCTTGACACTGCAGAGTGCCCAAAGTGGAAATGACCAGAAACTTGAAATTTAGCTTTGACCAATTGTTTTACCATGTATGACTCAATCTGTGAGGTGAGAGCCAGGAGACTAATTGGTTGATTTATGACTATTTTGTAGATCTTAGTTATAGAAATATTTTGCAACAGATTGCACCCCATTGTCACATTCTAATCACACTCCAGAATACATTTTATATTTATATACATGTAACTAAATATATACAACAATGTAAATCACAGACATGTACATGTATTGAGTTTTCCTGGAAATTGCTCTCACAAAATGGTATACCACATTCCATTCCTGTATAATGTATAAGCGTTAAATTACATGTTTTCTCCCATTTTGACATTAATTCATGCTCTGACATTTAACAGTGCTTTGGCATCATAAGAATTGGAAATTCATTATTTTAATGCAGTCTGTTCAAAATGGTTGATGTATTATGGATAATCATACGGTGGCTTAGATTCGCCATCACGTTTAATTTACACCCCATTCAGTTTCCACCTCGGTGAGAACCTTCTCACCCCGGTGAGAACCTTCTCAGCCCGGTGAAAACCTTCTCACCCCGGTGAAAGCCTTCTCACCTAGGTAAAAACCTTCTCACCCCGTTGAAAACCTTCTCACCCCGGTGAATTTACCTTCTCACCCCGGTGAGAACCTTCTCACCCCGGTGAGAACCTTCTCACCCCAGTGAGAACCTTCTCACCCCGGTGAGAACCTTCTCATCCTGGTGAGAACCTTCTCACCCCGGTGAAAACCTTCTCACCCCGGTGAAAACATTCTCATCCCGGTGAAAACCTTCTCACCCGGGTGAAAACCTTCTCACCCCGGTGAGAACCTTCTCACCCCGGTGAGAACCTTCTCACCCCGGTGAAAACCTTCTCACCTAGGTGAAAACCTTCTCACCCCGGTGAAAACCTTATCACCCCGGTGAAAACCTTCTCACCTCGGTGAAAACCTTCTCACCCCGTTGAAAACCTTCTCACCCCGGTGAATACCTTCTCACCCCGGTGAAAACCTTCTCACCCCGGTGAATACCTTCTCACCCCCGTGAGAACCTTCTCACCCCGGTGAAAACCTTCTCACCTTGGTGAAAACCTTCTCACCCCGCTGAAAACCTTCTCACCCCGCTGAATACCTTCTCACCTATGTGAAAACCTTCTCACCCCGGTGAAAGCCTTCTCACCCCGGTGAAAACCTTCTCACCTAGGTGAAAACCTTCTCACCCCGGTGAACACCTTATCACCCCGGTGAAAACCTTCTCACCCCGGTGAGAACTTCTCACCGAGGTGAGAACCTTTTCACCCCGGTGAGAACCTCACCGGGGTGAGAAGGTATTCACCGGGGTGAGAAGGTTTTCAACGGGTTGATAAGGTTTTCACCGGGGTGAGAAGGTTTTCACCTAGGTGAGAATGTTTTCACCGGGGTGAGAAGGTTCTCACCTGGGTGAGAAGGTTCTCACCGGGGTGAGAAGGTTTTCAACAGGGTGAGAAGGTTTTCACCGGGGTGAGAAGGTTCTCACTGGGGTGAGAAGGTTCTCACCGGGGTGAGAAGGTTCTCACCGGGGTGAGAAGGTTCTCACCGGGGTGAGAAGGTTCTCACCGGGGTGAAAAGCTTCTCACCGGGGTGAGAAGGTTCTCACCGGGGTGAGAAGGTTTCTCACCAGGGTGAGAAGGTTCCTACCGGGGTGAGAAGGTTTTCACCTAGGTGAGAAGGTTTTCACCGGAGTGAGAAGGTTTTCACCAGAGTGAGAAGGTTTTCACCGAGGTGATAAGGTTTTCACCTAGGTGAGAAGGTTTTCACCGGGGTGAGAAGGTTCTCACTGGGGTGAGAAGGTTTTCACCTAGGTGAGAAGGTTTTCACCAGGGTGAGGTTTTCACCGGGGTGAGAAGGTTCTCACCGGGGTGAGGTGGTATTCACCGGGGTGAGAATGTTTTCAACAGGGTGAGAAGGTTTTCAACAGGGTGAGAAGGTTTTCACCGAGGTGAGAAGGTTTCCACCTAGGTGAGAAGGTTTTCACCAGGGTGAGAAGGTTTTCACCTAGGTGAGAAGGTTTTCACCAGGGTGAGAAGGTTTTCACCTAGGTGAGAAGGGTTCTCGTCGAGGTGGAAACTGAATGGGGTGTAAATTAAACGTGATGGCGAATCTAAGCCACCGTATAATCATGATAATGTTGATGACTTGATGTCTTGAATGCTGTACCCAGTGTACTGGTATTGTATATTCCTAATGTGATGTACTGATGTAAGAATTGCCATAATGCTGTAGCCATCATCACATACATTGGAAATAAAAATAATAAATCTGTTTCCTTTGTTATATTTTTCGTCATGTTTTATATGTGTATGTTACACCGACTTTTGTCACCAAAGTTCTCCATGAGGTCTTTTGCCTTTGTCTCCTCAACCGTTTTTGTATGCTCACATAATGTTTGATTATTCATATGTCAATAAATCTACTACTACTACTACTACTACTACTACTACTACTATGTTTACATGTACTCAGTATAATGTATATGGTACATTATGGAATACACCTTTGATCATTATATATATGTACATACTCGTTTGATAGCAAAGACAACCCCATCGTATCTAACAAAAGTACTGCATGTATCACTAGAATCACTAGAATCTGTTTAATCCATGTAAATTACAATGTATCTGGTAAATTATTTTCAAACATTAACATTGCATTACTGATTGCATTGCATATAGCATTGATCATTTTGTGGTTGTTTGGAACAAATAATTATGCAATCTTCTCTTAATTTCCAGAACAAAGTTGTCAATGTTGACGGTACCAAAGTGAAACTGCAGGTGAGCACTAACTGGATTCCTCGTAAAACAAATTATTAACAAATCAATTTCCATTGATATACTCATGATTCTGTGTTAGTATATGTAATGAATTGGCAATACATAGCTTCTCTTTTAGAACATCTACTAATGCAAGTAAGGTGTGTCAGTACGGTAAATATGAAGTTGTGATACATGTGATATGGGGTGCGCTGAGGAGATACAATTTTGTCATTGGGAGAAAACAGAACGTCTAGTTTTCAAAAATTCATAAAATTCTGTCAATTCAGAATGTATGTATTCAAAGATTACACATTCAAACCCACAATGTTCATTGCACATGTTGCACATATATCAGAAAGCTTGCCACTTGTATTGGCTGCTCATGTCGTGACCTTGATTGATATAACATGTGTTATAAGGACTGCCCTCATCAATCCGATTTACATTTGTAAGCTTAGCCAAAACCAGGTTAATACAACTGACTTAATGCACACATACAAAGCTTCATAGTGGATGCGGACTGTTTATGACACTGTCGTAAATGTTTATTATCTTGATTAGCGCGTGCCTGGATTTTATGGTGACAAATTTTTGGTACACGTTCGATGTATTAGTTTCCGTCTCTATGGCAAATCATACATGTAATCATGGTAATGAGAATAATTTTCTGTACATTTCGAAGGATTTGTGGACAAGTGAATTGGGTGCATGTACGTGGTATAAATCTTTATTCTTACAGTTAATGAGATACTTGACATTGTAATGGTAATTAATGCCCCTTCAACAAATATATTGGTCATATATTTTATGTATTTCTGTAGTCATAACATATTTGTTATTAAGGCATTTCGGCAGAAATGCCTTTATGGTTTTAGCAGAATTTTTTTATTTTTATTTTTATTTATTTTTTTTTTTTTTTTTCTTCTTCCGCCACTTTTGGTTTCCGGACGATAACTTTAGATTGCCTTGACGGATCCTCGTCAAATTTTCACCACAAGTCAGAAATGATATGTGGAAGAACCCTATTCTTTTTGAGCCGGATCCGAGGTCCGTGAGGATGAAATCAAGGCTAATTTTGAGACTTGGTTTCCGGACGATAACTGGAAAAATATTTACGCAATGGTTGCAGAACTCTGCATGGAGGTTCATATGCCACCAGGGAAGAACCCTATTGATTTTGGGATCGATCCGTCAAACGACCTTTGACCTAGAGGTCGAAATGATTTTTTGCTGATTCATCCTTTTCGGACTCGTCGCCCTAGACAAACATCTCTAGGGTGTATTATTTTTTTTGATCCGGCTCCGAGGTCCGTGAGGTCCTTGAGGATGAAATCGAGGCTGATCTTGAAACTTGGTTTCCGGACGATAACTCGAAAAATATTCAGGCAATAGTTGCAGAATTTTGCACGGAGGTTTATATATCAACAGGGAAGAACCCTATTGATTTTGGGATCGATACGTCAAACGACCTTTGACCTAGAGGTCGAAATAATTTTTTGCTGAGTCATCCTTGAGGCATCCTGCATATCTCGGAAACGGTGCGTCGTAGAGCGAAACGGACGTTATTTTCGGACTCGTCGCCCTAGACAAACATGTCTAAGGTGACCCGAAATTTTTTTGCCGAGTCGGCATTTTTGGTTTTCGTCAATATCTCTAGGGTGTATTATTTTTTTTGATCCGGCTCCGAGGTCCGTGAGGTCCTTGAGGATGAAATCGAGGCTGATCTTGAAACTTGGTTTCCGGATGATAACTCGAAAAATATTCAGGCAATAGTTGCAGAATTTTGCACGGAGGTTTATATATCAACAGTTTATATATCACTTTGACCTCGACCCTATTGATTTTGGGATCAATACGTCAAACGACCTTTGACCTAGAGGTCGAAATAATTTTTTGCTGAGTCATCCTTGAGGCATCCTGCATATCTCGGAAACGGTGCGTCGTAGAGCGAAACGGACGTTATTTTTGGACTCGTCGCCCTAGACAAACATGTCTAAGGTGACCCGAAATTTTTTTGCCGAGTCGGCATTTTTGGTTTTCGTCAATATCTCTAGGGTGTATTATTTTTTTTGATCCAGCTCCGAGGTCCGTGAGGTCCTTGAGGATGAAATCGAGGCTGATCTTGAAACTTGCTTTCCAGACGATAACTCGAAAAATATTCAGGCAATAGTTGCAGAATTTTGCACAGAGGTTTATATATCAACAGGGAAGAACCCTATTGATTTTGAGATCGATACGTCAAACGACCTTTGACCTAGAGGTCGAAATAATTTTTTGCTGAGTCATCCTTGAGGCATCCTGCATATCTCGGAAACGGTGCGTCGTAGAGCGAAACGGACGTTATTTTCGGACTCGTCGCCCTAGACAAACATGTCTAAGGGGTATTATGGATGAACTTTGACCTTGACCCAAAATTTTTTTGCCGAGTCGGCATTTTTCGTTTTCGTCGATATCTCGGAAACGGTGCGTCGTAGAGCGAAACGGACGTTATTTTCGGACTCGTCGCCCTAGACAAACATGTCTTAAGGGTATTATGGATGAACTTTGACCTTGACCCGAAATTTTTTTGCCGAGTCGGCATTTTTCGTTTTCGTCGATATCTCGGGAACGGTGTGTCGTAGAGCGAAACGGACGTTATTTTCGGACTCGTTGCCCTAGACAAACATGTTTAAGGGGTATTATGGATGAACTTTGACCTTGACCCGAATTTTTTTTGCCGAGTCGGCATTTCTCGTTTTCGTTGATATCTCGGGAACGGTGTGTCGTAGAGCGAAACGGACGTTATTTTCGGACTCGTTGCCCTAGACAAACATGTCTAAGGGGTATTATGGATGAACTTTGACCTCGACCCGAAATTTTTTTGCCGAGTCGGCATTTTTCATTTTCGTCGATATCTCGGAAACGGTGTGTCGTAGAGCGAAACGGACGTTATTTTCGGACTCGTCGCCCTAGACAAACATGTTTAAGGGGTATTATGGATGAACTTTGACCTTGACCCGAAATTTTTTTGCCGAGTCGGCATTTCTCGTTTTCGTTGATATCTCGGGAACGGTGTGTCGTAGAGCGAAACGGACGTTATTTTCGGACTCGTTGCCCTAGACAAACATGTTTAAGGGGTATTATGGATGAACTTTGACCTCGACCCGAAATTTTTTTGCCGAGTCGGCATTTTTCTTTTTCGTCGGTATCTCGGAAACGGTGCGTCGTAGAGCGAAACGGATGTTATTTTCGGACTCGTCGCCCTGGACAAACATGTCTTATATGTGATATGGATGAACTTTGACTTTGACTCAAAATTTTTTTGCCGAGTCGGCATTTTTCGTTTTCGTCGATATCTCGGAAACCGTGCGTCGTAGAGCGAAACGGACGTTATTTTCGGACTCGTCGCTCTAGACAAAATTTATCTTATATGTATTATGGATGAACTTTGACCTTGACTAAAAAATTTTTTGCCGAGTTGGCATTTTTCGTTTTCGTCGATATCTCGGAAACGGTGAGTCGTAGAGTGAAACGGACAAACATGTCTAAGAGGTATTATTTTAACGGTAAATTTTTTTGCGGAGTCGACATTTTTCATTTCCGTCGATATCTAGTATATATTATTAATTAATCATCACACCGAAATGCCTCCAAGGCATCTTTAGGCCTTGACGTCTAGTTTAGGTTCTGTTTTGATTTGTGAAAGTTACATAATATATGGTAACTTTGTCTACAATACATGTATGTATGAATATTGTGAAAACGTGCAAATTGAATATCAAATCATGACAATTTTGTAGATTTGGGACACAGCTGGGCAGGAAAGGTTTCGTAGTATCACTCGTGCATATTACAGGGACGCACAGGGTATGTGTGGCTTTGTGTGGTCAGTTGGGAGAGGGTTTTCTAAATCTGGACTTGGCCCCCACATGTACATGTATATACCATAGTATATCATATTTTATCTGGAACTTGTGACTTGCTGCATACACCCATTATCATTCAGGGAAATACCAGTAAATCTCAGTTTGGTAATTACATGTACAGTACATCTACCAGTACATTGTACTTTGTGTATGTAATGTTGTGTTCGGAATAACAATGTACGGGTAGCATCAAGTTACACTTTCCCAAATAGAATCTTTCATGTTTTTGGCATTTGAGTACTTACTGTATAGATTTTGGCTGTGTGGTGGAATTGATTGCTTTTCCGAATGGAGGAGTTTGTTACAATCCAGAGGTGTTTTTGTTTTAATTACTGGTACATTGGTTTGAAGATTATTTTCACAGGCTTGCACACACAACATTGAAGCGCCCACACTTCTCAAATGCGCTCACGTAGTGTGAATGTGCAGAGCAGTTGTGTAAACCTACATGTCATATACATGTCTTATCTTGTGCTAGTTCCTGCTACCTGACGTGAGTTAGTTCACAAAATGATGTACATGTAGCTTGATGCATGTTGTGCACGTGGTGGCTACATAGTAGTGACACCACGGTTATAGCGTGAACGTGTTGGCAGGTTAATAAGATCAATCGGTGACACTCCAGTAATGGGGTATACCTCTTTATCGTGGGGTCGCCCAACTTTACAACGATAGGACACATTCAAAGGTTAGTTTTCAGGATATGTAGACCCATTCAGTTCGCCAAGACCACACCTAGTGTCCCCCAGAGGGCCAATCAGCTGTTGCAGGTTCAATTCAAGAAATTTCACTATGAATGGCACAAAGCTAGAGTAGGAAATGCAGACTGGGGGCCTGCACCAAACAAACTATGGCAGTCAGCTTGAGTTTTTTGTGCTTTTTTGCAAAAATAAATAACAATCATAATATTATTGCCATGATGTAGCCACTAGCCAGTGGCCACCTATAGATCAATTTTTGTGAAGCTACCAGAAGTGCATACATTCACAGTATAACATGTATAATGTACATACTTCATGCACATGGTAACAGCACCAGTGTGAATTCCCCAAGATTGCATGGTTTGTTACTGACCAGTTCGCTATTGAATGTCTACTTGCAGATATGGGACACAGCTGGTCAAGAACGGTTTAGAAGCGTCACACATGCATATTATCGCGATGCGCATGGTAAAATTCAGTGTTGTTGGTAATCTTACAAAATATAACTGTCTCTCTCTGCACTCATCTTATTAAATGAGCACTCTCAGGCAATGTAACCTTGCAATTAATACACAAAGTTCTGTGCATGTCTATTTTCTGCTTACTTTTTAGGTTACCGGACCTATGGTCCGATAACCTATTGGCATGGCGTTGCGTCCGTCGTCCGTCGTCCGTCGTCCGTCGTCGTCCGTCGTCGTCGTCGTCCACATTTTTATCTTTTTTGTTTACGG
Organism: Terebella lapidaria; assembly: GCA_949152475.1. NCBI lineage: Eukaryota > Metazoa > Annelida > Polychaeta > Terebellida > Terebellidae > Terebella > Terebella lapidaria. Next base: position 62,162,339 of record OX424555.1, on the reverse strand, counting down.
GCGAATTTTTCTGAAATTTTGCACAAAAATACTTTAAAATAATTCAAGAAGGAGGTATTTTTTAGTTTTTTGATTTTCGCATTTTTTTTTACAAAATGGCGGCCGTTTTCGACGAAAAATGCCTGATTTTGGACTTTGGCGGCCATTTTCTCAAAATCTGTTCAGTAACTTTTTTTCTTTTTGATACATAAGACTCCTCATATGTACTCCTATGATGTCTATAAATTTTGTTGCGCTTGAATCGCTCGAAGTGGGCCATTTTGGCCCAAATGGGACTTTCCCATGTTAAATTCTCCTATGCTTTATAATGGGACACATTATGCCTGATATCTCACTTAATATTAAGATTAGAGACTAGGAATCAATTGTGGACATATAGGAAATGATATATGCTGAATATTCTCGTGACCTTGAATTTGACCTCTGACCTCAGTTTCAAGGTCACAGCACAAAATGGCTTATATCTCGCTTATTATCGACTCTACAACTTAGGAATCAATTGTGGACATATAGGAAATAATATATGCTGAATATTCTCGTGATCTTGAATTTGACCTCTGACCTCAGTTTCAAGGTCAGAGCACAAAATGGCTTATATCTCGCTTATTATCGACTCTACAGCTTAGGAATCAATTGTGGACATATAGGAAATGATATATGCTGAATATTCTGATGACCTTGAATTTGACCTTCGACCTCATTTTCAAGGTCACAGGACAAAATGGCTAATATCTCGCTTGTTATCGACTTTACAGCTTAGCAATCAATTATGAACATATAGGAAATGATATATGCAGATTATTGTCATGACCTTGAATTTGACCTTTGACCTCATTTTCAAGGTCACAGGACAAAATGGCTAATAGCTCACTTATTATCGATTTTACAGCTTTGGAATCAATTGTGGACATATGGGAGGTGATATATGCTGAATATTCTCGGGACCTTGAATTTGACCTCTGACCTCATTTTCAAGATCACAGGACAAACTGGCTCATATCTTGCTCCTCTATTGACTGTATGGCTTGGGAATCAATTGTGAACATGATATAGAAAATGATATACATTGAATATTTTGATGACCTTGAATTCGACCTTTGCCCCTTCATTCTCAAGGCCACAGCAAAAAATTGCTAATATCTCTCTGATTATTGAATTTACAGCTTAGCAATCAACTGTGGACATGATATATGCTTAATGTTATATATGCTGAATATTCTCTTGAACTTGAATTCAACCAGTGACCTGGCTAACATCTAAAATATTAAATATTGTCCGGTAACCTATCTTCGGCCCTTGGCCTAATTTTTAGGTTACCGGACCTATGGTCCGATAACCTATTGGCGTGGCGTTGCGTCCGTCGTCCGTCGTCGTCGTCGTCCGTCGTCGTCGTCGTCGTCGTCCACATTTTTAGGTTACCGGACCTATGGTCCGATAACCTATTGGCATGGCGTTGCGTCCGTCGTCCGTCGTCCGTCGTCGTCGTCGTCGTCGTCCACATTTTTATCTTTTTTGTTTACGGGCGAATTTTTCTGAAATTTTGCAGAAAAATACTTAAAAATAATTCAAGAAGGAGGTATTTTTTAGTTTTTTGATTTTCGCATTTTTTTCAAAATGGCGGCCGTTTTCGACGAAAAATGCCTGATTTTGGACTTTGGCGGCCATTTTCTCAAAATCTGTTCAGTAACTTTTTTTCTTTTTGATACATAAGACTCCTCATATGTACTTCTATGATGTCTATAAATTTCGTTGCGCTTGAATCGCTCGAAGTGGGCCATTTTGGCCCAAACTCGGCCCAAATGGGACTTTCCCATGTTAAATTCTCCTATGCTTTATAATGGGACACATTATGCCTAATATCTCACTTGATATTGAGATTAGAGACTAGGAATCAATTGTGAACATATAGGAAATGATATATGCTGAATATTCTCGTGACCTTGAATTTGACCTCTGACCTCAGTTTCAAGGTCACAGCACAAAATGGCTTATATCTCGCTTATTATCGACTCTACAGCTTAGGAATCAATTGTGGACATATAGGAAATAATATATGCTGAATATTCTCGTGACCTTGAATTTGACCTTTGACCTCAGTTTCAAGGTCAGAGCACAAAATGGCTTATATATCGCTTATTATCGACTCTATAGCTTAGGAATCAATTGTGGACATATAGGAAATGATATATACTGAATATTCTGATGACCTTGAATTTGACCTTCGAACTCATTTTCAAGGTCACAGGACAAAATGGCTAATATCTCGCTTGTTGTCGACTTTACAGTTTAGGAATCAATTGTGAACATATAGGAAATGATATATACTGAATATTCTCGTGACCTTGAATTTGACCTTTGACCTCACTTTCAAGGTCACATAACAAAATGGCTAATATCTCGCTTATTATCAACTTTACAGTTTAGGAATCAATTGTGAACATATAGGAAAGGATATATGCTGAATATTTTCGTGACCTTGAATTTGACCTTTGACCTCATTTCCAAGGTCACAGGACAAAATTGCTAATATCTCGCTTATTATCGACTTTACAGCTTAGGAATCAATTGTGAACATATAGGAAATGATATATGCTGAATATTCTCGTGACCTTGAATTTGACCTTTGGCCTCATTTTCAAGGTCACAGGACAAAATGGCTAATATCTCGCTTATTATCGACTTTACAGCTTAGGAATCAATTGTGAACATATAGGAAATGATATATGCTGAATATTCTCGTGACCTTGAATTTGACCTTTGACCTCATCTTCAAGGTCACAGGACAACATGGCTAATATCTCGCTTATTATCGACTTTACAGCTTAGGAATCAATTGTGAACATATAGGAAATGATATATGCTGAATATTCTCGTGACCTTGAATTTGACCTTTGACCTCATTTCCAAGGTCACAGGATAAAATGGCTAATATCTCGCTTATTATGGACTTTACAGCGTAGGAATCAAATGTGAACATATGGGAAATGATATATGCTGAATATTCTAGTGACCTTGAATTTGACTTTTGACCTCATTTTCAAGGTCAACAGGACAAAATGGCTAATATCTTGCTTATTATCGACTTTACAGCTTAGGAATCAATTGTGAACATATTGGAAATGATATATTCTGAATATTTTAATGATATTGAATTTGACCTTTTACCTAAATTTCAAGGTCAGTCATTTTATTTTCAAAGTCAGATTACAAAATGGCTTATATCTCGCTTATTATCAAATTTACAGCTTAGGGGTCCATAGTGAACATATAGGAAATGATGTATGCTGAATAGTTTGGTGATCTAGAATTTAACCTTTGATCCCATTTTCAAGGTTAGAGATATGGCGATTTCAGTGGTCACCTTGAGTTTGACCTTCAACTTTCTCGACTTAACTCTGTATATTTCTCCGGTAACCTTTCTAGCCCATTGGGCTAATTTTATCTTTTTTGTTTACGGGCGAATTTTTCTGAAATTTTGCACAAAAATACTTAAAAATAATTCAAGAAGGAGGTATTTTTTAGTTTTTTGATTTTCGCTTTTTAGGTTACCGGACCTATGGTCCGATAACCTATTGGCATGGCGTTGCGTCCGTCGTCCGTCCGTCCGTCCGTCGTCCGTCCGTTCACATTTTTATCTTTAAAGTATACGGTCCGATCTTTCTGAAATTTTGCACAAAAATACCTAAAAATATTCCCAGGAAAGGTTTTTTTTAGTTTTCTGATTTCCGCATTTTTTTCAAAATGGCGGCCATTTTCGACGAAAAATGCCTGATTTTGGACTTTGGCGGCCATTTTCTCAAAATCTGTTCAGTAACTTTTTTTCTTTTTGATACATAACACTCCTCATATGTACTCCTGTGATGTGTATCAGTTTCGTTGCGCTTGAATCGCTCGAAGTGGGCCATTTTGGGCCAAACTCGGCCCAGATGGGACTTTCCCATGTTAAACTCTCCTATGCTTCATAATGGGACACATTAAGCCTATTATCTCACTTAATATTGAGATTAGAGACTATGAATCAATTGTGGACATATAGGAAATGATATATGCTGAATATTCTCGTGACCTTGAATTTGACCTCTGACCTCGGTTTCAAGGTCAGAACGGCCGTTTTCGTCGAAAAATGGCCAATTTTGGACTTTGGCGATCGTTTTCTCACAATCTGTTCAGTAACTTTTTAGGTTACCGGACCTATGGTCCGATAACCTATTGGCATGGCGTTGCGTCCGTCGTCCGTCGTCGTCCGTCGTCGTCGTCGTCCACATTTTTATCTTTTTTGTTTACAGATGAATTTTTCTGAAATTTTGCACAAAAATACTTAAAAATAATTCAAGAAGGAGGTATTTTTTAGTTTTTTGATTTTTGCATTTTTTTCAAAATGGCGGCCGTTTTCGACGAAAAATGCCTGATTTTGGACTTTGGCGGCCATTTTCTCAAAATCTGTTCAGTAACTTTTTTTCTTTTTGATAAATAACACTCCTCATATGTACTTCTATGATGTCTATAAATTTCGTTGCGCTTGAATCGCTCGAAGTGGGCCATTTTGGCCCAAACTCGGCTCAAATGGGACTTTCCCATGTTAAATTCTCCTATGCTTTATAATGGGACACATTATGCCTAATATCTCGCTTGATATTGAGATTAGAGACTAGGAATCAATTGTGGACCTATAGGAAATGATATATGCTGAATATTCTCGTGACCTTGAATTTGACCTCTGACCTCACTTTCAAGGTCAGAGCACAAAATGGCTTATATCTCGCTGATTATCGACTCTACAGCTTAGGAATCAATTGTGGACATATAGGAAATGATATATTCTGAATATTCTCGTGACCTTGAATTTGACCTCTGACCTCAGTTTCAAGGTCAGAGCACAAAATGGCTTATATCTCGCTTATTATCGACTATACAGCTTAGGAATCAATTGTGGACATATAGGAAATGATATATGCTGAATATTCTGATGACCTTGAATTTGACCTTTGACCTCATTTTCAAGGTCACAGGACAAAATGGCTAATATCTCACTTATTATCGATTTTACAGCTTAGGAATCAATTGTGGACATATAGGAAATGATATGCTGAATATTCTCGTGACCTTGAATTTGACCTCGGGCTCATTTCCAAGGTCCAAGGACAAACTGGCTCATATCTTGCTCCTCTATTGACTGTATGGCTTGGGAATCAATTGTGGACATGATATACATGATATAGAAAATGATATACACTGAATATTTTGATGACCTTGAATTTGACCTTTGCCCCTTCATTTTCAAGGCTACAGCATAAAATTGCTAATATCTCTCTCATTATTGAATTTACAGCTTAGCAATCAACTGTGGACATGATATATTCTTAATGTTATATATGCTGAATATTCTCTTGACCTTGAATTCAACCAGTGACCTGGCTAACACCTAAAATATTAAACATTGTCCGGTAACCTATCTTTGGCCCTTGGCCTAATTTTTTTCAAAATGGCGGCCGTTTTCGACGAAAAATACCTGATTTTGGACTTTGGCGGCCATTTTCTCAAAATCTGTTCAGTAACTTTTTTTCTTTTTGATACATAAGACTCCTCATATGTACTCCTATGATGTCTATAAATTTCGTTGCGCTTGAATCGCTCGAAGTGGGCCATTTTGGCCTAAACTTGACCCAAATGGGACTTTCCCATGTTAAATTCTCCTATGCTTTATAATGGGACACATTGTGCCTAATATCTCACTTGATATTGAGATTAGAGACTAGGAATCAATTGTGGACATATAGGAAATGATATATGCTGAATATTCTCATGACCTTGAATTTGACCTCTGACCTCAGTTTCAAGGTCAGAGCACAAAATGGCTTATATCTCGCTTATTATCGACTCTACAGCTTAGGAATCAATTGTGGACATATAGGAAATAATATATGCTGAATATTCTCGTGACCTTGAATTTGACCTCTGACGTCAGTTTCAAGGTCAGAGCACAAAATGGCTTATATCTCGCTTATTATCGACTCTACAGCTTAGGAATCAATTGTGGACATATAGGAAATGATATATGCTGAATATTCTGATGACCTTGAATTTGACCTACGACCTCATTTTCAAGGTCACAGGACAAAATGGCTAATATCTCGCTTGTTATCGACTTTACAGCTTAGCAATCAATTATGAACATATAGGAAATGATATATGCAGATTATTGTCATGACCTTGAATTTGACCTTTGACCTCATTTTCAAGGTCACAGGACAAACAGGCTAATATCTCACTTATTATCGATTTTACAGCTTAGGAATCAATTGTGGACATATAGGAAATGATATATGCTGAATATTCTCGTGACCTTGAATTTGACCTCTGACCTCATTTTCAAGGTCCAAGGACAAACTGGCTCATATCTTGCTCCTCTATTGAATGTATGGCTTTTGAATCAATTGTGGACATGATATAGAAAATGATATACATTGAATATTTTGATGACCTTGAATTTGACCTTTGCCCCTTCATTTTTTTCAAGGCCACAGCACAAATTGCTAATATCTCTCTGATTATTGAATTTACAGCGTAGCAATCAACTGTGGACATGATATATGCTTAATGTTATATATGATGAATATTCTCTTGACCTTGAATTCAACCAGTGACCTGGCTAACATCTAAAATATTAAACATTGTCCGGTAACCTATCTTCGGCCCTTGGCCTAATTTTCTTGTAGTAAATTAGTAATTAGTCTAGATCGTTGCCTGGCAGGATGGCATTACTTTGTTGCCCACACATGCACATAGTACACTGTACACAATTAATTATTCATATTCCTCCAATATACCTTCATACTTTTTAACTTATAGCTAATTCAATATTAACATGGTTATATAACCTTCATGACATACATTTTCACATACACTGTATCTACGCTGTATCAAAGGCAAATTCGTCTCATATTTAGTTGATCACACATTAGACAATATACAAATTAGTTGCATTCGCTGTTTCATCTAATAATGGGCATATTAAAAAAATAATTGTCGTCTAGAAAGTACATGTATACATAAGGATAAACAATTTACTTATTCATTGCTTGTCCCTATTTCAGTCTTGTATGTAAATTTATTATCCATCATGCATCCAATGACATGTGTCTTCTTTCATACCTCCTGCAGCATCACATTATCATGATTATGTACAACTACATGGAATTGGCCCATGCAATATTGTTCACTGCGTAATACATCTTCTGCACTGTTCTACAAATGACTGCACATATAACATACACATACTAAACTGTTAAAGAGCATTATGTTGTCAAGATCCATCATTAAATGCAAACTACATGTACCATGTCTAGACAATCTCAAATTGCCTACAGGGAAAAAAATACATGCACCACATTTAAAGTACATGCAAATACAAACCTGCAATTAGCATGATTAGTATCAAGTTGTAATATTATACAAACATGATACTTTAGAGAAAAGTATGGTGTTTTATTTTGCGGGTGGCATGTGAGATGAGCCGGCATGATTTATTTTGTCTGAGTATGTAGCCATATTGGTCCTATTAGAGGCACATGCCCTAATAGAAGAAAACCCCCCTTCTTTTGCAGAAAAAAGTGTTGTGTTGTTCGCTCTATTATAGCCATCCTTATATTCTTGCAACAAGGTCTCACACCTATTTTGTTTCAAATGTCATATCCAGCCAATTTCACCAAATCAACACATAATTTATTGTATACCGGTAAGTGTTATATCAATGATTTTTCCAAAATGTCTCCCAAATTTTACCTACTTTTTCCCACGGTGATGTTGAAAGTCTTTCATTAGAGCACCGCTCTTGTACTGTTGAACACGTTCTATTAGGACCATACGATACGGACATCATCACTCATGTAACATGTAGAAATGAATCCACTAATATAGCATGACAGACACTGTATACATGTGCATGTACTTCCTACATGTTATGTGAGGGTGTAAAGCTTTCATACCGATTGGGTTTCTTATTGTGCAACTATTTTCTCATTTGTATCGTGAAAATGTGACAATTATATTTGTTCATGTGCTTTGAATTAATTCTCAAAAAGTTCAATCATGTGAAATTTGTCATTGTATATATTATATACATTAAATAGACATGAACATTATACAAGTATCTACTTGTTAGTCCCATTGTTAGCACAAACTGGTTATTAGCTAATGAATGATGATAGACATCGCCAGCAGTATTTTCATGATAATGTGTTCTATCATCTTGATTATTATGTTTTCCAGCTTTACTATTATTGTATGACGTCACAAACAAAGCAAGTTTTGATAATATTCGGGTGAGTAAGTTTTATTTTGATTAAAGAAAATATACATGTCTGGTTATCAGCATTTATTTTTATTTTTCACATGATAACAATGTTAAATCAATCATTGAATTTTAATTTCTGCTCAGTGTTATGTATAATATCTTCTAGAGAAAAACCATCTATAATAGTTCACAAGCTTCTGTAATCATATCAGTAGTAGTAGTGGAACTTCCCTGTCCACATGAGGGTTTTTTTTTTATCAATGAACCCCCCTCCCCCTTCCCAACCCTTTCCCCCTCCTCTGTACATTCACTTTTGTCTTTATTACATGCTAGGCATGGCTAGCCGAAATTAATGAATACGCTCAGGACGACGTTGTGATCATGTTGCTAGGCAACAAAAGCGACATGGCGACAGAGCGCATGGTGCGACGAGAAGACGGAGAGCGGCTAGCTAAGGTATACCAGCATGCACTGGTGCAAAATCAAAGGAATGATGTTCATTTCCATGAAAAAAAATGTGAATCCTTTTGATTAACAGATTCATATTCCTTTTAAAGGATAGTACAACTTTGTTCAGTGTGTGTAAGTTGTTAGTACAATGTACAATGTAAATGTACTCCAGTCTTCGACTCACAGTTGTAAGATAAACAGCAGAGTACCGGTAGTACATGTACATGTAATCATAGAACAGTGCTTCTGATACTGAATGTGACATTTACACTGTACTTGGTGCCTCTATAATCACTAGCCAACTAGCATTGTCAACGACTACAAGTACATAGTCATGAATGGTATTCAGTTGGAAATTGAGGACTCACATGTAAATTGTATAACCATTTTTACTTTATGATGAATGATACAAATTTTGTACATTCACGAAGAAGTAAGTGAATTGTTGATTTTAGAAATAACAGTCACAGCAGGATTGATGAATTACTAACTTAAATTACTAACACAGCATTATTGATAAATGTGTACATAAAACTTTAATAAGGACCACAGTATTATTGCATACAGTAATAAAATAGTTACAGTCCGAAACAGTCATCACTGACATTGATGAGTAGTAGTGATATTTTTTTTATGTTTTAATCTCATGATTCTGGGCGACATTGATACTAGGCCATCAGGGAGAGATACACCCTCGTAGTCGTGAGAAACAGGATAATGTCTAGACTCTGGGCTGGGAACAACTATGTCTGTGTCCTTAGGCAATGCATGAGACTGCCCTCGATCGTGTCAGACCAATGCCTGCACTTCCAGGATTGAACCCTCGAGTCTATAGTATACTATTACAGTTACACTACACCATGGCATACTATTTCAAAGTATATATACTTGCAGGAGTACAATGTGGCGTTCATGGAAACAAGTGCCAAAACCGGGATGAATGTGGAGCTGGCATTTATGGCAATAGCAAGGTTAGTGCATTTTAATTTCCCAAACAGGCCTTCTGCTATTCACCACATACCATTGTGCTGTTCGTCCACAGAAAATTCGTGGGAAAGTGAAACGTTAAAGTAATTTAATTATGGACATGTCTCCTATATACAAAGATAGAATAGGCAGTGAATCGTTAATGTGAATTTTACATGTTCATGACTGATTTCTGTATCGAAATGTACATTCATACATGTAATACATTGTCTTCTCATAGGGACTTGAAGTCGAAAAAGACGAGAAAAGCCAATGAGCCCAAGTTCAATGTCGCGGAGTACGTAGATCAAGAGAAACAGAACAGTGGTTGCTGTAGCTAACGCTTTATTCACCAGGGGTCAGCACTGTATAACCGTAACCATGGTAACAGAGAACATGAAGTATCAACTTCAGCTGGATGACTTGATACTGTGGTTTTGAGGGAAACTTCCAATTTGTTGAAACGGTCATTAGTTGTACATGCAAATTATATTGGAACTGAATTGTATATATATATATATATGTTCAGTATGAAAATGACATGTAGCAGAGTCCTCTTTGTAACTGTGTCGTTGTATGAAAGTGTTTACCGGTATGCAATGCTTACTTGTACTTATTACAATGTCTTTGTAGCTACATTGTACTGTTGAACAAGTTTAGTTGAATATATTGTTGTTGTTTTCCATCTCGGTAGCACCAAAATCACTGCCAATTCGGTGTGTATCTCGACTATATATTCACTGCTGACTGTGGACCACAGAGCTGGGGAGGGGCCAGTCTTGTAACGAATTTGGCATGTGTGACCGGGGCTTAATCTCGCAAAATCATCAGTGCCAAAGACTGATTCTGACTGTAATCCTGTGTGCAATAACCAATGAATAATACATTTATGATTATAATATTTTGGGGGATTAGCAGTTAGAGATGTTCTACTAGATCATGCAGATCTATATTATGTAAACTTTATAAAAGGGTTCATATAAATTCTTCTTAACTGCTAACATCTCGACAATAGTACCCTAGTGTTTTAACATGCACTGTTAGTTTGCAGTGGTGCACGGTTGTGTTCAAAATATATCCTACATGTATGCTGAAAGGCTTCAGGTGCAGTAAAGGTTTCAGTTTCTGTAGGTGCTCATATATTTACGTTAAAAATCTTTTGTACGAAATGCATCATAATTAATGAACTTATTGTGTACCAAATTTTTTGCACTACTACCGGTATTTATGTTGATGATGGGAAAAACATGTATAGATTTTATTAGATATATGCAGTTTTTTCATTAGATGCAGTATGTGAAACTCTGAAGACAACCCTATAGAATGTACTGGTTACACATACTTGTAGCCAATGTCTTGGCTTGCTAGTACTTTGCTAGAGTTGTACATTGTATCACAAATGTAAACATTGACTATGTGTGGTGGACATTAAGCTGTCTTTTTGTTGTTGGACAGTCAGATGATGTACATACATGTATGTGGATATGGATGAAGGTAGTTGTTCCTGAACCAAGCATATGTATAGTCTGTATATAAACAAATAATTGTACAGAAGCAAGACACAACATAATATGGGATAGTACTTACGATTGCCGTTTATGCATAGAAACTAATTCGAAAGTGATATTATTAATTTTTTGTGAATATATACTGCAAGAGAACAAAAAAATATATTGTAGCAAGCAGATCTACACATACACTGCAATCTTGTTGAATGTTTGCAATATTTTATGGAATGTATTTATTTACGTGTTTAATATTATCTGTTTCTGTTGTTATTACAATAGTCTTGGCGAGCGTAACTGTTATAGAAAAAATATATATACTGTTACTTGTAGAAGTGTTAGCAGTGAAAGGACTCGTAGATCGCTATTGCGATGTTCCTTTAGAGTCAAGCTCTACAAATGGGCTAGCTTTCAATGATACATCTATAGTTGTATATTTGCGATGTCGTTACAGTACTTACAGGCCTAGGGATCATGTCTCAATCCTACTAGTTTACATTGATTGCTATTTGAATGTTAACTGGAGTTTTCGATTTGGATTCACCAGATTTTTGAAAAACTTCACCACTTGGACCTTGCTATACCGTAACTACAAGCAATAACTCTTTTTTAAAAAAATGCATTTCAATGCCCTCCAGATGTCGTCTGTAAAGTGAGGTGTTTGTGTCTACATCCTGCTACACTAAACAATTAAAACCAGAGAATGTCTCGTGTTTGTAGGACTCAATTTGAATCATTTGTTGTGTCACAATGGGCAGTTAGTGTTAACACGTGTTGTTAAAATACATGCAATTCTACCCATTTCACTGCTTCGATCACAATTCAACATTCCAGTTTAACCATCACAAAAATATGGACGGTCAGAAAATGAAGACTGTAATGTCACACTAACGTTACTGCTACCGTATTTACTCCGGCATATTATTGTCAAGTTTGTGTAGGTATTTATTAACCTCTTGTTATGCATTGTTCTAAGTTATAAAAGGCTAGCAGAAGGAAAAGAATGAACTTAAATGAGAAACTTGTATATAGAGTTGCTCTCAAAAATAAAGTTAAAATTTATTGCAGAAAAAGTGCTTTTATTTCTCCCATCAGGAGCTACATGAAACTTGCACACTGACATGTTGCTACATCTCGTGTATCAATGCCATTATTTATTTTTTTAAAAATTCATTTGAGTATTATCACATACATTTCATGTAAATAATAAGCAAGATACCAAGTTTCATGAGCTACATGTATCAAATAACAGCCGATGCTGCACTGATTGTTCAGTGGAGTTTGTACAGTGTAGTCATAGAAAATTCAACAGACCTAGGCACAATTGATTCCAAACTCAGTGAAAAATCGTTTTCTAATTTAAGATGAACATACTAGTAACTGTACATATTTTCAAAACATAATGATTCATAGTATCTGCGGACCTTCGTTTCGAGGATACAATAATAATATACAACGAAAAAAGTAGAAATAGTTCCTGAGTTTCCACATATTTTACCAAAATGCCAACTTGCATACAACACGCATTACCACAACTGAAGTAAAAAAATATATCCTGAGTTCCACATTACTTTTGAAGTCAATTATACAAAACTGAAGCACCATGGAAAATTTTACCAAAATGCCAACTTGCATGCAACAAGCATAACCACGACCAATCCAGTTCAAGATGCGCACAAACCTATGACAAGCACACCAACCTAAAAACATGACTACTCATTGCTGTCGTCACATTTGGAAGTAGAAGCTTTTTGCGTCCTTTGACAGGTTGAACTTCGAGGCGTGTAGTTCAATGAGTGGCAGGAGGAGGCCCTGCATGGTCGGGTCGGTCCTGGAGTCCAGGAACGCATCTCGTATGGAGTTGACAACCTCATCCAGAGCTTGGGGGTCGTCTTCTGAGAGGTCACGGCCGCAGTCATGGAACAGGTTACACAGCAAGTCAGCCTGCATCGGGTCATCAGAGAACACAATATTGTAGAAATATCAACATCGTTGAGAACATACTTAGGTACAAGTCACACGCAAAACTTCAAGGATTTTATATGATTTTGAGAAGCTAGAACCATGAGGATTGTAACGATCTCTCCATCGCAGTGACCCAAATTCTTGTGGACAATATAAATTCTTATAAAACGCCACAATGTACAATTCATCATTCAGTATGTGTATGTGTACAATGTTACAACTGTGATTCCATCAAAAAATGTACCACAAACAAACCTCATCAAAACTGTTGATGCACTGGGCGCTGGATAGCTTCTCCAGTATCTCCAGCATGATCTTACTGAGTGCCCTGAGACATTGTCCCCCCGGCCTTACGAGCTTGTAGATGTCCGCGAGAAAACGACAGAACGACAGCCAGTAATCAAGCTTGGACTTGCGCATATCTGCCCATCTATTCATCAGGAGCTGACACGCGTCTACTAGCCCTGTACGGAACGCGTACTTGGGAATACTGTGCTCCTTCTGCTGTTCATGTTCCTCCTGTCGACAAGAATCATGGTTACCGGGTAGTCACCTCTGCTTACATCTCAATCAAAATCACATACCTAACTTTGATTGTGAATGGTGAGAATATAGGGTTTATCAATGTGAACCAATTCACTTCTAGCTCAGACCTACATTACATGCACCTTGGCTATGTGATGACATATAAATGCTGCATTGCTATGGTAACCTGGATCCTCCCAAGCCCTGTTGACGATCGTGGTTGCTACCTCTGCCAGGCAATGACTTGGTACAATTCCAGGATCTGTAATCCCAGAGAGCTGGGGTCAGTTAAAACATGAAAAAACTAGTAGTCACAAGAGTCGCATGATATTTGCTGACATAGTCTCACTAAGTTATCCTACATGTAGGCCTATTCCCATATTCGATTTGACCCTTCAATATATTCAGGCACAACACCTTTTATAGCACTCAATATGTATTCCTGTGCTTCTTGGACATAACTTCCGATGTCTACCCTCTCTGGATCAATCCCAGACATGTCCTCGGTCAAGATGTCCAACAATCGAGCCTGGAATAAGAAGATCCCTAGGTAGTGGGCGCCAAACGTTACATTGGTGCCGTGACCAGGAGCGGGCGCCAAACGTTGCATAAGTTATAATACAAGTAAACGTCAGGGATCCAGAGTAGCAAAAGTGGTCGCCGCATGAAACAAATGCGTTGGCCAAAATTCTTGCTGTGAGATCATCAGTCAAATAAACTGACAAAATTGAATGATATTTGTGCTAGAATATCAGTTTGTGCGCTGAGCGGCAGGTGGAAAAAGGTGCACTGTGCTAAGCGGCACCGGAAGTTAAAGTAACTTTGTATTTGATATAGGCCGCCGCTGATGCCGCGACCAATGAAATGCTCCACTGGGTACATTATGATTTAGTTATAGTTGTTATGACGGTGGAAAATTTGGTGGAAAATTTCCCACTGTATGATATATTGACATTATTTATCAGCTTTTCAGATGTGTATGTTTTATGGATAAATAAATCAGTAAACCTTTGCAAGACCAAGGCAACACTCATCGAGCAGGATGAGGTCTTCTTTGCATACATGTATGCAGCCTGACCGACGGCTGACATGTGTGCAGGTTGGTAGATAGGCCAACTTTAACCGATTATCGCCCATATACATATATGCACAAAGACAAACATCTATCCATTGTCAGCATTTCTTTTCATTCAAAACTCAACTAAGCGTTACTATTCCACCTTTTCCATTTATGCAGATATATCTACTATATCTAAATATTATTTTAGTTAGATCTAGATCTATACATTATTTTTTTCAACACTATCTTCAATCATCACCTCAATTTGTTAATTTGTTTATCATTCAATAGATGGCAGAACCGCGCACTACTGTCAGTGACGATATTCCCGACAGGTGTCAGGTCCCTCGCGGATTGTTCCCGCCATTTTCTCTGGGCCTACTAATCACATTAACATGGTAAATCCTCCTTAGAAAATTCTCTAAGATCATTAGAAAATTGATCATGCCTCTCACATCACTTCTGAGGTGTACCAGAATATACTTCGTAAAATTTTAATCGCGATATTGGATTAACTCATCTCATGGAATCATTTATGAAAGATATATCGCACATACAACTTACTGAAATTAAGCGGTCTGGTGGTTTCGGGTGCCTGAGCCCGCGACCACCAGCTCACCCTCCCCCCCCCCCCCCCACATGCAATTGCATAATCGAAGTATCTCAGATTAGGCCTACTTCTTAGGTGTCCCGGAATATACTTTTATACAAAATTTTCTACTTTTGTGTATTTTGGGGATTGGGATAACTTTGTTAACTCATCTCATGATTTACACCAAAGCAGTACACGATAGGCCTATTTTAAGAAAATAATCGCACAGACAAGTAATATTTTTTAAATTGCAAGATAAGCACGGTCGATCTTGGGCACTCAACAAAATTCACAAAATCGATGTCTCTCGGATCACTTTCGAGATGTACAATTCCGCGCCAGGCTGTGACGCCACGATCTCTGTCTCTCGCCGATTTCAGGATGGGTGGGGATTTCAGAGGGGGGGGGGGGGTAGTTGTGCGGGTCCCAACCCCCGAACCTCTTCTTTGAATCCGCCACTGAGAGTAATCCTCCCACCACAATCAGAAAGTTTAAAACCAGAATCAGAAAGGTAAAACCCATCTCCAAAACAATAGCTTACAATCTGAAGGAAACTGGCGGCTCACAAGAGAGCAGCTGAGAGTGACAGAGAGCCGATGAGGAGACAAATGGGAAGCTGCACGGGAAAAATATGAAAACACCAGGGATTAGAGGGGGCAGCGTGCCCAACAATTGAGATTTTTTAGCAAGCCATATATCAAATTACTTGACAGGTACAGCAAGGGCAGTGCTGTGCGACCTTAAGGAAATGGACTCGTTAGGCGCGATTCGTCCCCATGCTTCGAGTAAGAGAACCCAGAGATAACGGAAAGCAACTGTACATGTTTGTCATGCACTAGTTAGACGGAATTGAACACGAGATGTTGATCGACATGGGCCACTGGATCACCATGATGAATACAGAGGCCTTAATTCTCAAAAAGGGAGTATTTCACACTCATTGAACAGCACCAGCAGAACAGGATTAACGATATACACAACTTGGGACATGGAGATGTGTCTCGAAGGTGATACATGTTTGCTGCTGACGGGTATCATCATACATAGTGGGTGGGACCTCATCCTCCCAGGGATTTTGGAACTCTGGAGGCCCTGACGAAGCTACGGATGGAGTTTGCTTTTCCTCAACCAGAATTCGGAGTGCAGGAGCAAGTCACACCTACACAGCTTATGGGGTGGTAGAGAACACCTCGAGTTGTCAACCCACATGGAAGTCATGATTCGAGAGAATTTGGACCAGGGCCGAGAGAACTGGAGAAGCTGACCACAGGAGGCAGTATCCAAGTTGGGAGGAGTGTGGTGTGTCATAATTGACGTCCAGGAAGAGGTGCAAGACGCAGCGCCCCTGGTCTTGAGCGACACATACGGGCCAAAGCGATTGTAGCAGGAAGGCTGAGGGAACCTGCACAGCTCCCAGAACACCAACAGCCTCATCTAATGTGGACTGAAGCAGTGCTGTCTCCCAAGGAGCGAGTTGAGCTGATACAGCTACTGTAAGCACCAAATCGTCTAGGGGCATATGCGACCCATAAAAGCCCTTGAGGATGGCCTCCTAGAAACAACAGCAGGCAGGAACAAACCTGTTAACGCGGATCAATGAGATCTTCGACACACTGACAGAGACAATGTCTCTCCACATTAGCTCTCATCTGGCTAGCGGGTACTGGCAGGTGTAAATGCGCCCATAGGATAGGCCAAAGACAGACTTCACGTTTGATCCGCTCCAGCCTCTATAAGTTCAACATGAAGTCTTTTGAGTTATCTTCAAGTGACTGACTGGAGGGCTTCCAGTGGAAAAATGTGCTTGGTATACCTTGATGACATCATCTGCATCGGACGAAGTTCCCAGGACACCTTCATGAAACTACACTTGGTAATCGCCAATTGGGATCAAATCAAGCCCAAAAAGTATGAATTTTTCCGGAACAGGTATCTTTTCTGGGTCACCAGGCAACAGCAGATGACATCCAATGCAACCCGAGAAGAATAAGGTGCTGGAGGAGTACGAGGTGTCCTAAAACACAACTGACCTACCGGTATACAGCAATCGCATCTGTTCTGACAGTATGTTGAAGAAGTAGCCTTCTAATGGAGGTCTGGTCAAAAAGAAACTTTAGAAACGTGTTCGAGTTTCAGCTTTGATATCGCATCTGGCCGAAAGCAAGGTACCGGTCGGTTGAACGACTGAAGCAATACTACATGCACACCCTGATACACATATACGTGAAAGCCTGAGGGAGGTCGCCGACAAATGCGTCAGGTAGCCTTAATTTATATTAATAGACATTTTCAGAGCCTGAAACTTTTACAGAGAAGTAATGGATGGAAGTCTTACCAAGGTCACAAAGCAAAATTAGAGGTATATCTGCTAGAAATACATTTATTATGCTGCTACAAGTTGGCGAAGAGATTGACACCAAAGCACGGAGTTTGAGCCTTGATATATAAAGGAGGTCTGCCGTCTACTGCAGTGCCGGGAAACATGGACAATCTACGAATAGCTGATCCGGGGACAACCTTCAGGCCATCTAAGGTGAAGTTTGGTGTCACCAACAGATGACCAGATGCGACTCCCCATTTACATGATATAATTTTGAGCTCTATCAAAGGTTAAGTCAGTGCAACTATATTATACATAGATTTTATACATGCATACATGTACTCAGATATTCATGGAGATTAGGACTACATCTCCATAAGGAAAGCCAGTTTCACTCTGCGACACATCATTTCCAAGATAGAGGAAAATGAAAAAAAGATGACTCGGCAAATAAATTTCAGGTCAAGGTCAAAGTTCATCCTTTTAACATGTATGCCTGGTCAGTTCTGTCACGTGTTGGTACAGAAACAGGTTGCTTATCGTTTCAACTGCAGTGGTCGTACCTTGTGGAATCATATCTGGACCAGTTTATCTCAGGGTAATTGAAGTCGCCTATGATAATCCCTTGTGTTGAGTTGTAGTTACTGGCATGTATTGTTCACCTTGTCGTCAGATTGCATATTAGTTGTGTTCTTCATGCCCTGATGGACTGCTGTATACATAGACAGTGAGCTTGTCTTTTCCTTAGGTTCACAATGAAGCATGTTCGCAATGAAAGAGTGTAAGAGGATGATCTGTTGCCAGAGTTTAGGGGAGGAGAAAAGTCAGATCCCCATACATGGATTTTGGATTGGACTATGTGTACCTGCCGTGGTGGTGGGTTTGGGAGCCCTGCTTCCCACAGACGAGGGGATCCCAGAAATATGGGGTGCCCAGCAGGGAGATATGAGCATTGGACCCATAGTGGATGGAGCAAACAGAACGGACGACCCTGTGGGCAGAGCTAGACCAATTGGATGAAGTCCGAAGATGTGGTCACTCGTTCAGCAAGAGCCCTAGGTGGCCAGACAGGTCGGCCAAAGGAGAGTGATAATACAAGTTACCAGTCGGTTGAACGACTGAAGTGGCACTATTGGCAGGGCATGAAGGGCAAATGAAACATGCACACCCTGATATACATATAGGTGAAAGCCTGAGAGAGATTGCCGACAAATGCGTCAGGCAGACACTGGGAACCGTTTTGATTGATATTGATGGACATATCAGAGCCTGACATTTTTACTGAGAAGTAAAAGATGGAAGTCTAACCAAGATCACGCCGCACAATCGGAGGTCCATATGCTAGAAATGCATTTCTTATGCTGCTACAGGTTGAGGAAGAGACTGTGCACCAATCAAAGCATGGAGTTTGAGCCTTGATTGATACGAGAACTCTGCCGTCTACTGCAGTGCCGGAAGACATGGACAATATTTGAATAGTTGATCTGAAGACAAGATCAAGGCCGTCTAAAATGAAGTTTGGGGTCACCAACAGATGACCACATATGACTCCCTATTTACTCATGGTATACATTTGAGCTCTATCAAAGGTTTGGTTTGTGCAACTATTTTATACATTTTCAGATGGACAGGACCTTGATGTTCAGCTGTCCAGATCGGCTAAGGCCTTAGTAAAATAAATAAATAGAACTGCAGTTGTTCATCTTCAAAGCCATGATCACTTCAGACCTGGATATTGACAACTCAACATCATCCCAGGCCACACTAGAGGTCACCAATGAAGAGCTCAAGTTTACCAATGAATAAGAAGTTTTAGTTTACTCAAAAAACAAAAAATATATATATATATTCTAGACATCAAGGTATAAAGATGCATTTCAGTTTAAACCATAACTTGAAACTAGCCGATGTTCATCCCTGATGCCCCAAAGTATAAACAAAATAATCTGTTTCCCTGTACAATGCACGGTTTCCGACGAAAAAACAGCTGACGAAGAAATGCTGACTCAGCATAAATGGCTCAAAACCCAACCCTGATATCCCCGAGTGATGTTTGTTTATTGTCAGTTTCGTTCTACGACACACCATGTGCTTTTTGAGTTTACATCGATTTCATCTTCACTGACCTCCAAACGGTGGAAGAAAAAGATGACAAAACCATAAAGTATTACCAGTTCTGCCGATTCAACGAAACAACACATGCACATCACCATAATGTAATGTTCAAGTTGTCTTCTGGAAAAAATGAATAACAAACACAATTTGTTGATTCAAAAGAAACTTTTTTTCTAGTTGCCTGATCCACATGACAATAATCCACTGCTCATGAGACAGTGCTCATGACCACTGCTCATGACCAATAGCCTCAACAGAATCTTACATAAACATTTGTGGAATAAATAGGATATGTGAAGTAAAATTACAGCTACTGTCACACATATTTCTTAAAGCTTAAAGCACCAATTTGTACCACACATTATTTGATTTTGGTCTCCTGAATTTTGAACAAGCCTTTTGGCAGGGTACACCATTGATACGTGATGAGTGACGCTGATTGGTCAATAAAGTCTTCCATCAATGTTTTCAGTACAAGTACCCATGAAGATGTGTATGTCTGAGATACATATTTTTGCACGTAGTTTACTCCTGGCTTCCAGAGAACAACACACAATATACCGGTAACAACTGTCCTGACTAACTTTGACAATTTTGTTCATTGTTCTCTCCACTCCATTCCCAATATCAAAGGCAAAAACCTGTATCAAAAATACTATCAGGCAAGTGATTCTGTAATGAACAATCAACTCAAACCTGAACAAAAAGTCAGATTTTCACATTTCAAACATCCACAACAATTAACACTGGTCAAGTAGCGTCATTATGATGAATAATCCTAGGCTGCCATGGTACCATACACTCAAAACTCATCATGCTTATCATAAACTGACAAAAAGTTGACTTTCTCCGAAACACGTTTACACCCCGTGACGGAAAACAGCTTAACATCCTCTGGGATATATTGCATTTCATCTGCAACTTTTTCAATAAAATCCTCGTTCACAGCGAGACGTTTTGTCAAGAGGTCATCCTGGATACACTTCTTGACGTGGCGTCTTTCCATTGGAAGAAATGGGATGTAAGCGCTCACTAGGTTATGGTCGATTAGACTGCTTCGCCACAGACCACCTGTCCAGCAGCAAGCAATATGTCATGGTAAAATATTTCAATTATTCCAAAACCCATTGATTTTACACACAGACCAATGACTGTAGCGTATATTCCATCATCGCAAGCATCAACCTACCTTTATCGTTGAAGGCACTCCTGGTGATCAGCTGCTCCAGCTCTTTGTACTCGATATCCTCTCGTTTCCTGCCGGCACGCCACTGCTCCATCGTGTAGTCATTGATCTGCTTCCCGCCAGTGTTACTGACATGACGACAACAATATGCAAATTATAAACTATAATAAAACAGTTTATCATTTATGATATTTCAGTTTACATTTCATCTCTGTCACCTTATTCTTAAGATCGCATGATGGCACCTCAATGATACATGACAATGATTACAAATATCTTCTGGTAAATATATGTGAATGGATCTACTGATCTAAAGAGTTCTGCTTTACAACTTTGACATGATGAGACTGTGGGAAGTCTATAAGATACCTAAGTAGTATGAATATATTTTTGCGATAGTCCACGCCATGTATCTCAGGATAGTGGTCGAGGAACGGCTTTAGTGCATTGATCAGACCAGCAGGCATCTTGTCTATTTCATCAAATATGAACAGGCTCCTATCACAAGCTGAGACACTGCTACGAATCCAAGCTCGCAGCTGGTCCTGAAAATTATGTAAAAAGATGTGAAATATTGTAAAGCAACCCTAACCATTTTAACCTGTCATGATATGCATATTACAGTTTCTTTAAAGGATTCAATATACATCCTGAAGCAGTACTCAGTTCATAAAAAACATTAACTGCATCCACTATACCGAAGTAACAACAAAATTCTAATTCAGAAATATGTGAAGGTCATTATACCTGGTATTGTGGTACCATGGACTCGTGTGGGAAGACGGACGGTGCATGAAAGAGATGGACGTACTGACTCTTCAAACCATTTTTGTAGAGATTATCGGCAATCATTCGACTGACATAATTCTTCCCACTGCCAGTCGTACCATGCAGCGATAAAACTAGAGCCTTCTCAGGATTTGGATACCTGATATGGCCTAGAACACTCCGGACAACGGCATCGATCACCACGTGCTGACCATGCAGTTTAGTGTCCATATCATACCTGAGACCTGTGAAAAAAGATAAAAGGTAGAATACATTCAATAAACATTGTTTTAATGTTTTTATAATTTAAGGCTACTGTGAGGGAACTGTCAGATCAAATTGTTGATTGGGGTTACTGTAAACCCAGATAATTTTGAGTCCTTTAATTTTTGCGTTTTGATCAAGTGGACTTATTTGCGCTCTTTCAATTTTGCGTTTTTACTAGAAAACAGATGTGGTGCAATTTGGCAACACTTTTTTTCCCATTTGCGTCCTCAAATTTTTGCAATTTGGTTCCATTACAGTAGCAAAACGAGACAATCAGAGATTGCAGACCCTCGCCCTTCAGATTTAGTCACTAAAGTTAAAGCTGATAACCTTTGCATTTTCAACGTCGGCGATACTCGGGGATCTTGGTCATACGACAAGTAGTCAGGAGGAATATTGAGCATATGGCACTCAGGGTGGAAATGTAGTACAGACTTTTTCTATCGATTGATATGGCTTCATAATGGTCTAAGACAACCTTTTTCAGAGGGTGTGTAAAATTTTCTCCCGGGCTAACTTTTTTATGGCCTTTTTCAAAATGGCCGATATCGAAAATTAGGTATTTTAGGAAAAACAAAATTATCCTCCCGGCATGATGCTTTTGGTCTATTAAGGTGACATTTAGTTATATGGAGATATATTCTTCATAACAATACTAATAATACCGATTCAAACGTCCCGAAAATGGAAAAAATCCAAGATGGCCACCAAATTCTCGCCATTTTTACATGAATGCTCATAACTTCCTGCCAAATTGAGATAGGAAGCCAATTTTGGTGTCTAACCCTGGGTTTCGGGGTATGAGGATTCCAAATAAATAACCAGTTTCATGATTGGATGGTTCGAAGATGCTCAGAATCCAAGATGGCTGCCAGACAATAGATCAATTTCGCAAATAAGCGCCAATAACCGTCACATATTCAAAATAAGAAGGCAATTTTGGTGGCCATTCCTGGGGTTTGGGGTATGAGAGTGCTACCTGAAGAAATACTTTTGTGTGTAAATGGTGATTTGCCAGTTTAAAGCTATCCAACTGTCCAAAAGCCAAGATAAGGACTAATTAATAAAACACATGCTAACAAACCTGTTAATTAGCACTCACTCGCACTTCAAAATAAACAGTACCACTACCAGGCATATTTTTTTTCTGAGCAATCAAACCCAAGTATATTATATCAGGCATATCAATACCAAGTATATTATATTAGGCATTTAAAACCATATAACAGCTGCCAGAATGTTTGATCAGATAGTAAAAAAACTCTTGAAATTGATGATCACTTCACCATCAAATCAAATTGGCAAAGTCTGTGACTACTTTGTTTCAATTGAGTTTCTACGAGGAGATTGGCCTCACATTGGTACTTACATTCACTGCCTTTTCTGAGTATAAAATCCTCCTAAGCTGGACAAATAACTTGATGAGGAAGTTGTTGACGTTATTAACAAATATATCAACACAGAGGACGTTGATTAGACGAGATACAGCAAGTTACATGACATTATAAATGATGTTCAGCTTCATTTCAAGAATTATACAAAGTCATGCAAGAAGGGTAACAGGACCCACAGGTTCAGGTTATCCCGTCCACCTTCTTGTCAGACCTTTATGTGCCATCCCAGCAGACACTGATCCAGATGAGTGAAAAAACGCTGCTGAAGAACAAGCCTGGAACATTATAGCCTCCACGAAAATGGTTGTACATAAACATAAACACAAAGACTGATGGGTAAGTCAGTGCAAATCAAAACCCTTTGAAAGCCTGGAATCCTAATTTTGACTTACAATATGTTGTTGATGCATACACCTGCATTCGATATATTGTGTCATATTATTGCAACAAGAAGCAGAGTGAAGATGGTCCGCTCCTTCATGAAGAACCATGCAGAGCACAATATGCTGGGTTAAGACAGACGATAAGCTACAATGACTAGGCAAAACATACCTGACCAACAGGGAGATGAGTGTGGAGGCTATTTACAAGGCCACAGGTACACCTCTCAAAAACTGTAGTCGGCATGTTGTTTGGATACTTGCAGATCCGACAAGTACCAGACTGACACTTCCATTCTTACTGCTGGGCCACTGAGATTCAGACATTGATTACGTGTGGCTACACTGTATATCTGTACTAGACAGGTACATGTACATGTATTATGCACGCCCTCCTGTAGATATTCTCAAAGACCTGTCTGGTTGAAATTGTATCCCTCTTCAATGTTGATAGTAAACCAGGTAGAGATTATGAACCATCTGAAGAAAATTCTACCCATAACAACGACAACCGGTCCAATGTTCCATATGCTTCATCGAAGTTGGCTGGGAATAAATGATAGATCTGAAGACGGAAATCTTTCAG
Source organism: Terebella lapidaria (assembly GCA_949152475.1). Taxonomy (NCBI): domain Eukaryota; kingdom Metazoa; phylum Annelida; class Polychaeta; order Terebellida; family Terebellidae; genus Terebella; species Terebella lapidaria. The sequence continues at coordinate 62,137,967 of OX424555.1, read as the reverse complement.
TAAAGCTTGCACATCTGTAGGGACAGTGAGAAACATTATCAGAATCTCATGGTACTTTATCTTAACCACTTTGAAATGGATTTAAATCAGTGGGAGCATTTCCTACTATGGCAAAAGGACAAGCATCAGCAACATTACTAGAGAAAAACAAGCGCTATTTGGAAATAATATCAAAGAGGTTGAAGTAGCCATGAAGAGATCCGAGAAAATCATCTTGCAGAAGATGCCTTGGTACACATTGCCCCAGCGAGTGGCGGATGGACGCTTGGAAACAAAAGCCAACCTAGATGACGCTTACCTCGAGGACATCAGTTTGGAAGACCTGCCAGATTGAGTGGCCTGCCTCGGAGCTCCAACAACAAGATGGGCTCAGTTGTCAGTAGAGCACAGCATCTTGGCAATCCCATAGAATCAGGCTCAAGTTCTCATGCAGTGCATAAACAATATGCATGGGAAAGTCTTCATTCATACTCGCTAGTGGTACATCGATAAGATGAATGGAAAATGTCTGGGGACTTTCAATATATTGGTAAAGGAAAGTTTTATATCATCAAAGCTCTGATGTGTGGCTGCAACTGGCAAAGAAGCATTTACCATCAGTGGCGGAACCATGCTTCCATGCGAAGGGATGTGGGACAAAAGTATATACCACTTGCTGAAGAGCTCATCACTGCCCCCAAAGGTTAGGTATCAAAACCTCGAGCTGATAATCATTGATGAGATCTCAGCAGAGGCTTGCTGAATTTCATCAGAGGTCGTCAGGATCAACTCATGAGAAACAAAAGTTCTTCATGATTCTGGCAGTCAGTGATTTTATCCACTGCCGCATGTAAGAGGACAAATACTGAGACCCAGCTGCCCTTGCAGAGCCTTGGGACGACTTCAAGGTTACTACTTTGACTGACATAAAAAATGACAAATCGTTTTCGGAGATGTTGAATCATAGAGCTCTGAAAATTAGGAGATGCTTAAGGATCACAGATCCAAGCAGATGTACTTCATGTGTTTCCTTTCCAGAAAGTTGCTGCTGCAGACTGATTCTTTGAACAGACAGAAACCGAAGATTGTGGCTGGGAATGTTATCGAGAATATATCTGGCTTGAAGAAGAATACAACACCTGTACCCATTGAATGCAACCTTTCTGCTAATGTTACACTCTGTAAGGGCTCCATGGTGACTATGATGAGCAATCCCAATGTAGAGGATGGTCTGGTAAGGATGGTCTGGTGAGATTCTGGTCAGACCACCCGAAGAGTTGGCTCAGAAATATTTTTTTTCTGTCTGATAGTGGTTGATTTTGTGCGAATGGGTGCTATTAGACGGGTTCGTTTACATGTTTCACATTAATTAATGGTTATCTTTGCCTTTGAACACCTATAAAATGGCCAGTTACCATCTACACACAAGAGTATTTCTTCAAGTAGCACCCTCATACCCCAATGCCCAGGACTGGCCACCAGAGTTGGCTTGTTATCTTGATATATATGACGGTCATTGGTGCTTATTTGCGAAATCGGGCTAAAATTTGGCAGCCATCTTGGATTCTGAGCAGCTTCAAACCATCCAAACACAAAACTGGTTATATATTTGAAATCCTCATACCCCAAAACCCAGGGTTAGACACCAAAATTGGCTTCCCATCTCAATTTGGCAGGAAGTTATGAACATTTGTGTAAAAATGGCAAGAATTTGGCGGCCATCTTGGATTTTTTCCATTTTCGGGGCGTTTGAATCGGTATTATTAGTATTGTTATGAATAATATATCTCCGTATAACTAAATGTCACCTTAATAGACCAAAAGCATCATGCCAGGAGGATAATTTTGTTTTTTTTCCCAAAATACCAAGTTTTCGATGTCGGCCATTTTGAAAAAGGTCATAAAAAAGTTAGCCCGGGAGAAAATTTTACACACCCTCTGAAAAAGGTTGTCTCAGACCATTATGAAGCCATATCAATCGACAGAAAAAGTCTGTACTACGTTTCCACCCTGTGTGAAATTTCCTCCTGACTAAAGTGGCCATATATCAAATGGTCAGGAATTGGCCATAGAAAAATACGAAAATCATGGGAGGATTAATCATTATTAAAAGTAGAGTTCATGCGATTTCTCTTTTTGGACCATATTTGTGACCACGGCCTGATTCCTTGACACTGACCTTCCAAAATTTGAACGCTCACTCAGATTTATAATGCGTGATACTTTATTGAATATCTCCAGTGGTTTCTGAATTATTACTACTTGAAATATTACGAAATCGATAATTTCAGCTGATGATCCTTACATTCTCGATCTTGGGGGATAATGGGGAATTTTGATTGTACGGCATTGGTCATATAGCAAAAGGTGGAGAATAGACCACAGAAAAATACAAAATTATTAGGGAAAATTTATCATGAATATAAACAGAGTTATTGCAACTTTTCGATTTTGACCTCTTCTGTGACCTTGACCTTGTCGTTCAATATTGAGCTGTAAAATTTCACCGTTATGTTTCTATTATCAAGGCACATCTCATGAACGAAAACGCATTAAACAGAATGATAACTGGCTTCACAATATGGCCTCGAATCTCAGAACACTCACAAATAATAAAATCGTGACCTCCAAATTTTCGACCTTGGGCGATAATGGACCATACGATCGAGAATTGGCCAAAGAAAAATACAAAAATAGTTGGAAAACTAATATCAAGTAGAACCGGAGTTAGAGCCAATTAAGTGATTTTCACTTTTTCCGTTGCCATGGCGACTGTTTTCATCCGATTTTAACAAAATTCGAACGGGACCGAGCGACTACCATAGCACTCCAGCATTATATATTTCAGATCGATCAGACCGTTTGCCTTTGAGTTATGAGCGCAGACATTTGCATTGAAACGTCGCTGGCAAAAAATAACCGAAATCGTGACCCCCAATTTTTCGACATCGGGCGATAATGGAGAGTTTTCGTCGTACGACCATCGGTCGTACACCATACGATCGATAATTGGCCAAAGAAAAATACAAAAATAGTTGGAATAATAAAAATCAAGTAGAACCGGAGTTACAGCCAATTAAGTGATTTTCACTTTTTCCGTTGCCATGGCAACTGCTTTCATCCGATTTTGACAAAATTCGAACGGGACCGAGCGACTATCATATCACTCCAGCACTACAAATTTCAGATCGATCGGACCGTTTGCCTTTGAGTTATGAGCGCAGACATTTGCACTGAAACGTTGCTGGCAAAAAATCACCGAAATCGTGACCCTCAATTTTTCGACATCGGGCGATAATAGAGAGTTTTTGTCGTACGACCATCGGCCGTACACCATAGGGTCGGGAATTGGCCAAAGAAAAATACAAAATTAGTTTAAGAAATTATAATATTCATTAGAACTAGAGTTATAGCCAATTATGTGATTTTCTCTTTTTTCGTTGCCATGGCAACAATTTTTTTCTGATTTTGACAAAAATTGAGGAGGACCGAGCCACGGTGATACCGCTTCTTCCCTATAAATTTCAGGACGATCGGACCATTCGGTTTTGAGTTATGCGCGCGGACAGACAAACAAACAAACAAACAGACATACAAACTGACAGACCCAATTACAATACCCTCTGCCCCTATCGGGGCGAGGGTAATTAGCAAAAATAAAAGGACACAAATAATTTAGGGATTTACAGCAGTACATTATGATGGTGGAAGGAGCAACACACTAATATCATAACGTGCAAAAAAAGCAGGACATATATTACAATATAGCCCATATTTCTTCATCCACTATCACGATTGAATTTTCATAATTACCGCTGATATTAGGCTTGAACCATGGCTCCTCACAACACTCAAAGAAACGACACTTCAAGACTCCATATCCGGCGAAAATCGCTGATGTTAATACCGCCATGCCAGACGCTAAGGTTGATGACACGGGGTCTAATGCTTCAGCCTGGATGAAATTTTCGACTAGAAGCAAGCAAGCCAAAAATACTAAGTTGAAATACGCCTTTAAATTCATTTTTTTTCATGAATCATGAGCCTGGATTCTCAATTTTCCATCTGTCAAACTTTCTTGGTGCCGTATGTGTGGCGTAATAGATTGGGGTCGTACAAATATTGGCCCGGAGGCCCAGAACCCGGTGGTGTATGAAACCCGGATCCGGAGCCGGAGGCGGATCCGGATTTAGGGTATGAAACGCGGAGGCGGAGCCGGATTAACCAGATATGAAACCCGGATCCGGACTCATGGCATCATCTTCCACGGCTGTAACCATAGCTTGCACACATCTGTTCGCTTCACAGTTACCATATTACTGGGCGCAACTGTACAGGACAACTGCAATTGTATGGTAATATCCAAAATCGATGGATGGAAAACAGTATGCATCCGTCAGTTGACAAACATCAAATGGCATCTTGTGATAGTAAATGGTGATATCTTGTGATATTACATCTTGTGATAGTAAATGGAATGGAGCATAAATCTAACTCGAAATAATGGTTAGCTTAGGCCTACTACTGGTCTGAATCAATAATTAGATTACTTTATAATTACGTAATCACAAGCCAATGTATCACATACATTTAGTGCTTATATGTCACATGATTTTCGGCAATAACTTTGTTTAGGATCGTCGGATCAATTTGGAATTTTATATTTACATTTGACTTGAAACCGTACAGTCTCACCAAATTCCAAACTTTCATGTTGAAAAGTAAAAAAAATGGCAACCTACCCAATGTTGAATGATGGTCTCAAATGTATATGTAAAATCAGGGAAATTTAGGGGTTTCATTGTCACCACTAAGAAATGTAATGTGGTAAGCTTTTGATTTGGATGGTACATACCGGTATACGTAGGGAAGCTTATCAGGGACATTACTTTTTTTATTCATCACGTGAAACTCTGTTCCACAGTGACATAAAACCCATTGCATATTTTTCATATTCAACACGTGTAATATCGCGTAACGTCACCGTGGTAAATTACATAATCACGGGGTGCCAAATCAAGTGGAAAACCACTAAAAGCAGAGAGTGTTCTGCTAAAATCCGATGGAAATCCAGTTAAAATGCTTTTAAAGGGCCACATGATGTGACAAACGGAATCTCAAATGAGTGTCCATTTGATATCAAATTTAATATTAAAGTTGGAATCAATTTTAAAATCAGCCAAATTTAGCATCCGTTTTTGTCACGCAAATTTAAAAGTACATCTCGAATTAGTCGGGAATATATAGGAAATATGAACAGTTCGACAACAGATACTAAGAAAATTGCCGTTGATCGTGCATGAAAACAGTGAATAGAGAATGATCGGCCTGCCTACATTGCCGGTTGCCATGGTATCTAGACAAATAGCAATGACGTCATCAGACTGTGTATAGAACTCGCCCAAAAGGCGGGCCGCTTTTAGGGATAAAATGATACAAATCTTGATTTGGAAACTCAATTTAGGCACGTAATACACATTTTCAGAACCAAATTTGTATAATTTCTCATTCAATAGACAAAATAAAGCTATCCCAGAATGAATAAATTTTGTCAATTCTAAAAGTGATTATAGCTTTAAATTCGCCCAGGCTCGCATAAAGCAAAAGTTCTATGGCTCGTCTAATGAACTTGATATCAAATGGGCACTCATTCAAGATGCTCTTTAGGGAATAACTTTTTTTCTGGAGGATGATCTGGGTTAAGCTAGAAAACTGGCAAATAGGCCTAAGTATTCAGAACCCGGAATTTGATATTAAAATCTTGGAATAAATGTTCAAACCTTGATTCCACCCCAATGTTATGCCCAGAAATCATCTGAAATTTTGTGTTCAACTGGAATTCAACGTAAGGTATACATATGAAACTATTCAGTGTGTCATGTCTTTTTCGGCAATGATAGAATTACAGGTATTCCCATGTCTTCATGTGGGATTTACGACTCGACTATTGCACAGGTAGAGCATTGGGAACTTTCGCCTAATCCGGATCCGGGTTTCATACCTGGTTAATCCGGCTCCGCCTCCGCCTCCGGGTTTCATACCCCAAATCCGGGTCCGCCTCCGGCTCCGGGTTTCATACCCTACCTTTCGTCCGTTGAAGCTGACTCTCTATTATGGGTAGTCTGCAAAGGCGGATCCAGGAATTTTGATGGGGGGGGGGGGGGCGCAAACAAAGTACATGCGGCCTGGGGGTTCGGGGGGCGCCGTAAGCCCCCCGAGAAAAATTAACATTTTTGTTTTGTTTTATGAGAGCATTTGGGGTGGTTTCTGTAGACGTTTCTGGGACTATTGGATGCCTATTTCGTGTACTAATCAGGGGACGAGTACAGGATGCTGAGTTCCAGGTTGTGTGTGTGTGTGTGGGGGGGGGGAGGGTGTCGTAAGCTCCCTTTAGTAATTGAAGTAGTATGAATGTATATCATACTAAATGAAGAGAGTAGTGCATCCAGGGGAAGATAAAGGATTTAAGGGAGTGGACCAATGCGAACCCGGCAAGCACCTCGCGGCCGGGGGTCTGGGGTCCGCTGAAAGGCCCCAGAAGACAGAGCCCTTTTCATGTTCTGTACTAGCTTCCTGGCCTCTCCTGAGTATAAATTTCACACAAACTCACTAAAACCACCTTTTTAAATCAAGCAATTGTTATTAAATCCAAATTAGTTATTTTTATCACCATCATTACCAGATAATGCCAAAGCCAAATGTATTATATCTCAAAGCATTTGGTGACAAAAATGCAACAGAACTAATATTATATTCCCCATACATGTGCGCCATATCGCAATCAAGTATTTTGACAATTCTGTACCGACACTACCCCCTAAATTTTCGATATTAATTTTGTGTGTGTGGGGGGGGGGGGGAGCGGGAGGGGGGGGGGGGGCAAGGCCACCTTCCATCCCCCACCCCCTGGATCTGCCTTTGGCACTTATAGTAGCAGACATGCATGTATTTCTGATAGTAGTTACTTTTTTAATCATCAGTAGATACAAGAGAAGTAGTACCAATTTAAGTCAAATCCCTGGGCCAAAATTGGAACTTGCATGGGAACGGTCAATCATGCTAAATGAGAGCGTTCCAGTGGAAGAAAAAGACAGAACCAGAACCCTTGGACACCCCCTCCCCCCAGATCCGCTCTTGTGGCCGACCATCGATGGGGATATAACGGGATATTTTATGCTTGAAACTGACTCTTTTGCTGTTGGATCAGTTGGGTTTAAGCCTGGAGTTTCAGGTGAAAAGGGGGGTTCGACCCCCCCCCCCCCCCTATCTACGCCCATGATTTATTCATATCAGCTCTTAGATATTATATTTATATTATCTATATTAAATCTAGGGCTTATTTTATCTCTCTCTCTCTCTCTCTCTCTCTCTCTCTTATGAGAACATCGCATGCCATAAAAAGGCGTTATAGGGTAGAGACGTGTATGACCCTTAAGACTTTTAGTCACTTTCCAGCAATGCTTCTCGATAATCTGATATATACATGCGTGAATTGTATAAATATTACTTTGTATGTGACGCTGTATGAAAATGATGTCACACAGGAACAGACACCGTAAAGAAAGAAGTAAAATAAGCATACAAGTGGTCCATATTCAGGGGCGGATCCAGGATTTTTGAATAGGGGGGGTGCTCTTCTTAAATGTACGTAATCTTGAAATAGTGTGAGCGAGCGTAGCGAGCGAAGCTTTATGCGGTCTGGGGCTTTGGGGGGCGCCGTAAGCCCGCCGATAAATTTTTGGAATTTAGTGTCTCTGAGATGGTTTTTAAGGTGTATTTACAACTGTACCTTGTGAAATCATCAAGTAGATTTTCACTTTAGGAGTCTGTTTTTGTTGTGAATGGATGATACATCACTGACTACCGAGTGAAGCCTTATGCGGTCTGGTGGTTCGGGGGCGGCGTACGCCCCCGAGATACTTTTTTCATTCAGTGTCTCTGAGATGGTTTCTAAGGTGTATTTACAACTGTACCTTGTGAAATCACTAAGCAGATTTTCACTTTAGGAGCCTGTTTTTGTTGTGAATGGAGGATACATCACTGACTAGCGAGTGAAGCCTTATGCGGTCTGGGGGTTACGGCGCCCCCGAGATATTTTTTTCAATTTAGTGTCTCTGAGATGGTTTCTAAGGTGAATTTTACAACTGTACCTTGTGAAATCAATAAGTAGAATTTAGAAGTCTGCTTAGTTCTGTTGTAAATGAAGGATAGATTTTCAAAGAAAGGAAGGTCTAATAGTCCTACCATTCTAAGGCTGTTCTAAGGTTCTTATGCACCAGACATGGGGATGGTCAATCGTTTAAAAATAAAGATAAGATATAATTATCTTCCAAGTTATGCCGACGTCCAGAATTATATCCAGAGTTATAAAGACCCCTGTCTATAACAAATAAATATAAAAAAATATATCCCCTGTGTATATTCAATGACAGTTTCAGTATGAAGTCAAGTGTGTCGGACTAGATTTATTATTGGATGGGTGGTGGGGGGGGGGGGGGGGTGGCAAGCTGGTTAGAGAAGTCAAACGACCGAGCGAAGTGAGGTGGATAGGTGGTAGCATACACGGCGTGGGGTCTGGGGCCCACTCAAGGGCCCCAGAAGCCAGAGCTTTTTTCATGTTCTGTGGTTGATTCTGAGCTCTCTCTGGCTTTGACTGAGTATTTTTCATTCCACACATGCATGTAAATATTGCTGGTATTTAACTTTGTTTATCCCAAATCTACTCATTGTCACTTTACATATCATATGTCATATAACTTGAAGAACTCATGATTAATGACACTCAATTGCATAATTATTGACCAACGAATGTTAGGCCTATGTAACGCTGTATTGAGTATTTTTCATTCCACACATGCATGTAAATATTGCTGGTATTTAAATTTATTTATCCCAAAACTACTCATTGTCACTTTACATATCATATGTCATATAACTTGAAGAACTCATTATCAATGACACCCAATTACATAATTATTGACCAACGAATGTTAGGCCTATGTAACGCAGTAATGCACCTTAACATATTGCTGAGTCACAGATTTTTTTGTTGAAAATATATTGTGGGGCTCTACTCCCCTCCCTCCGCCCCACCCCCCGGTCAAAAATATCAAACGAGGAAAATTACTCATATTTCGTTACATAGGTGCATACCCACATTTTCTATAGCTTTTTGCTCTCTCTTTTTTCTTTTCTTCTTGCTCTCTCTTTTTTCCTTTCTTTTTCTCTTTTTTTCACGGCCCAATAGGGGGGTGCGCGCCGGGTGCACCCCCCCTGAATCCGCCAGTGATATTACACGCTCTGTGTGTAATATGGACCACCGTGTAAATAAAATGGACCACGGCACGTGTAATTTGTTTTTCAACGAATTCAATGCATAATCACAACTGACTGTCGAAATGCTACGTTTAGTGGCTAGCCCTCGATATAAACAATGGGATGACAACGCGATAATATTTACAATTGAAAAATAACATAAATTTTAGCGATTTTCATTTAAATTTCATTCCATATACCCTGCTTTCTGTGATGTTGCTCTCCTCAATGACAGAAGGTTACAAATTATGAGCGTCATAATTACGTCAATCACCATGGAGATATATGCCATCCTGCTGCTAAAACCCGGGGTGGTCCATATTACACACTGGTCCATATTACAGTCTCTCCCCTAGACCCTTTTTTGTGCGTGCTTGGAGCTAGTCGGTTGCAATAAAAGTGGTATTATGAGTCTGACTTGAAGTTTAGTGCAACTTAGCACTATTCACGGGCGTTAGGCTGAACTAAGTGCAACTCGGGCCGTAAGTGTGACTTCGATAAGTCGTACTTAGAAAACGCGTTGCAATAAACAGATTGAAGTCAGACTTATGTAAGTATGACTTGGTTAATTACGTTATATTGTGTGTGAATTTTCGCTCAAGCCGCACTTGCCATTTTTTATTGCAACGCCCTATGTTAAACCGAACTTATAAAATGGAAATGTCACACTTGATCTAATTTTTATTGCAACGTGTTCAACGTAAAAGTCTTACTTATTCACAACAATAAAGTCACACTCATAAGTGTGACGATTTCGCCTAGCGACGCACTGCTCTCTCAACTATACTGTAACATTGGTCTGACGTCACGCCCTTGCTCTCGTGAGCTGCCTGCTCTATAAGCTGGCAACCCGTCTTGCTTACTCAGAGTTGTCTCAGAGGAGTCAACGCTAGAGGACGACAGCAAGCACGGCCAAGTGTTCCACGTCGCCTTTTCCTGGCTAAGCGGGAAAATTTCCAATAGGGGGCCCAGAAGGGAGACTACTTCGATCCGGGGGCGCACGCACTGAGTAACAATAGTCCTCCGCCCTGGGATGGTGTGTCTATGTGATGTGATGTATGACAGCCGGACTTGTTCGGCGGACTGTTACCTGGTTATAGCATTGATTAAATACACATGTATTTTTTAGTGTGTTATAATTTAGGCCTATTGCAAGTTTTTTTTTTAATTTCCTTGGTTTTTTTTTAGCGTTTCGTTCCAAGTTTTTTTTTATTTCTTTGTTTATTCGTCTCAGTACAATGTTCGCTTTTTGGATGCCTGTGTTGCTGTTGTCGCAGTATTCCTGGTATATATTTGCATCTACCTGTGATATATTTGAGGTTTCAGCAATTGGCTAGGACGTGGTGCTGCGTTTCATCATGCTCTTACAAGTAGTTTGCCTTCAACTTTAGCATCCTCACTCTTAAACGGAATATATTTGAACAGGTTTGCTCTTTGTATCTCGATGCTCATCATTTTGATTATGTTGTCTAGTAGAGTTTGGAGTGTAAGGTCCTCCTACTTTGTGGTTACCATGTTTCAGCCCCATTATGGGCACTATGTATGTTTCTATCAGCCTATCTATATATGGTTTCCATTTCTATTTTTAGGAATTCTTCGTTTGTTGCCAGTACCATTATCATTTGGTATGTTGTTTCTGTTTTTCACTTGTCCTTTTTGATGTGGTCATCCAGTGTTCCGTGGTTGTTCTTGGCCATTCCCATTTCCCAGGTACTTGATAGCTGTCAGTTTTGTCGAGTGTCGTGTCCCCCAGTCGGCATGTGGGGTTTTCGGTGGGTTTTTCAATGGTTAGTATTTGGCTTTTTCCTCTACCGAATTTGATGTGCTCATGGCGATGTCTTCTGTGATGTCGAGTTCATTCTTGTCGTGATGGATTAGGGCTACATCGTCCATCCATAGTAGGCATCCTGTCGTGATTTGTTACGACAGTTTTTGTTTGCCAGCATTTTGTTGGTTGATTCCTTTGGAGATTACGTCCACTGGATATTCAGACATGTCCCTCCCTGTCTGATGCTGCCTATGATCTGTATTTTTCTGGTCATCCCGTGGTATGTTCGTACCCTTGCTGTGAGGTTGTTGGTGTTCTTTATAAATCAGTTTTTCATACAGGACATTTTCCCTTATAGATTCTGACTATTGTTGCCAGGCTTACGAGATCAAACAATTTTGCAGAGATGCAGCCTACATAGTTAGGAATCAAGACATTGTGGTTTTGTCAAAAATAGGCTGAATTATTACTTTCCACCCAGTTTGTTTGGCTTTTTTGGTTTCCAGATGATATTTTTGGTTTAATGCCTTTATTTGCCAAATTTTCATCACTGGTCAAAAATATTATTTGCAAGCATCATTCATACAGGTTCTGGATTCTGGTCGAAGAAGTCAATCATTGAACTGGCTCCGCAGTCCGTGAGCTCTGTGATAAAATTGTGAACGGCCTGATCCTGACGCTCGGACATATACCATCGGCCGGGTGCATCGCCATGTCAATATGTTATCAGACCATACGTACATGTGGACGTGCATATTCCTGAAGTCATGAAGTTTGCCAAATTATGTTGGTATAGACATTAAATATAGATCCCCAATCATAGGCTACTGATATCATCGGCCAACACGTACGTAGGCCTATATTTTTATATAATGCATGACAAAAACTTTACCCCCGTCATATAATTTTAATAATTGCAATTAAGTTATCCAGACAAACCCCAGAGACAAACTATACAAGCTGTTATAGGCCTATGTGCAACTGCTGTACATGCGTAGGTTCCCATTCCGTTTCCATATTATAGGACATTCGTTATAGCTGTAACAAGACCGTCTTTATGACGGTTCCCAAATACAACGCGACGCTGGAACAAATCTACTTCCGGTTGTCAAATTTGACGTTTGAGATTGAGATTTGAGATTTATTATATTATTGTTAATATGGCTAAGAAATCAGAAATATTCTTATCAAATTTCTTCATATTCAATTCTAAATATGGTCCTAGAGAAGGAGAAGTGAGTAATTATTCATTGTACTTGAAATTGCTCTAGATTTTGAGTGAGCGATAATTGAGGAATGAATTGGAGTATATACGCGACCGGGCCGCGTACCTCTCGTATATACTATAGGCTACAGTATATTAACTATATTGGCCATTCAACTCAAATGTTAAATGATCTTACTTTGACGGTCCATAACACCTCCCTAAAAAAAAATCCCAGCCTAACCACTATGCTATTGTTGTCAATTGACGTATTGGGCATCGCGTGATAAGCATGAATATATTTGACGACACATGGGATTTTTAGGTTACCGGACCATTGGTCCGCTAACCTATTGGCATGGCGTTGCGTCCGTCGTCCGTCGTCGTCGTCGTCGTCGTCCGTCGTCCACATTTTTATCTTTTTTGTTTACTGTCGAATCTTTCTGAAATTTTGCACAAAAATGCCTAAAAATATTTCGAGAGGGAGGTATTTTTTTGTTAGGTTACCGGACCTATGGTCCGATAACCTATTGCCATGGCGTTGCGTCCGTCGTCCGTCTAGCCGTCCGTCCGTCCGTCGTCCGTAAACAATTTTATCTTTAAAGTTTACGATCGGATTTTTCTGAAATTTTGCACAAAAATGCCTAAAAATATTTCGAGAGGGAGGTATTTTTTAGTTTTTTGATTTTCGCATTTTTTTCAAAATGGCGGCCGTTTTCGTCGAAAAATGGCCAATTTTGGACTTTGATGGTCGTTTTCTCAAAATCTGTTCAGTAACTTTTTTTCTTATTGATGCATAACACTCCTCATATGTACCCCTGTGACATGTATAAATTTCGTTGCCCTTGAATCGCTCGAAGTGGGCCATTTTGGGCCCAAACTCGGCCCAAATGGGACTTTCCCATGTTAAATTCTCCTATGCTTTATAATGGGACACATTAAGCCTAATATCTCACTTAATTTTGAGATTAGAGACTAGGAATCAATTGTGGACATATAGGAAATGATATATGCTGAATATTCTCGTGACCTTGAATTTGACCTCTGACCTTGGTTTCAAGCTCATAGCGGCCGTTCTCGTCGAAAATGGCTAATTTTGGACTTTGATGGTCGTTTTCTCAAAATCTGTTCAGTAACTTTTTAGGTTACCGGACCTATGGTCCGATAACCTATTGGCGTGGCGTTGCGTCCGTCGTCCGTCGTCCGTCGTCGTCGTCGTCGTCGTCGTCGTCGTCGTCGTCGTCGTCGTCGTCGTCGTCGTCGTCGTCGTCGTCGTCGTCGTCGTCGTCGTCGTCGTCCACATTTTTATCTTTTTTGTTTACGGGCGAATTTTTCTGAAATTTTGCACAAAAATACTTAAAAATAATTCAAGAAGGAGGTATTTTTTAGTTTTTTGATTTTCGCTTTTTTTTCAAAATGGCGGCTGTTTTCGACGAAAAATGCCTGATTTTGGACTTTGGCGGCCATTTTCTCAAAATCTGTTCAGTAACTTTTTTTCTTTTTGATACATAAGACTCCTCATATGTACTCCTTTGATGTCTATAAATTTCGTTGCGCTTGAATCGCTCGAAGTGGGCCATTTTGGCCTAAACTCGGCCCAAATGGGACTTTCCCATGTTAAATTATCCTATGCTTTATAATGGGACACATTATGCCTAATATCTCACTTGATATTGAGATTAGAGACTAGGAATCAATTGTGGACATATAGGAAATGATATATGCTGAATATTCTCATGACCTTGAATTTGACCTCTGACCTCAGTTTCAAGGTCAGAGCACAAAATGGCTTATATCTCGCTTATTATCGACTCTACAGCTTAGGAATCAATTGTGGACATATAGGAAATGATATATGCTGAATATTCTGATGACCTTGAATTTGACCTACGACCTCATTTTCAAGGTCACAGGACAAAATGGCTAATATCTCGCTTGTTATCAACTTTACAGCTTTGCAATCAATTATGAACATATAGGAAATGATATATGCAGATTATTGTCATGACCTTGAATTTGACCTTGGACCTCATTTTCAAGGTCACAGGACAAACAGGCTAATATCTCACTTATTATCGATTTTACAGCTTAGGAATCAATTGTGGACATATAGGAAATGATATATGCTGAATATTCTCGTGACCTTGAATTTGACCTCTGACCTCATTTTCAAGGTCCAAGGACAAACTGGCTCATATCTTGCTCCTCTATTGAATGTATGGCTTGGGAATCAATTGTGGACATGATATAGAAAATGATATACATTGAATATTTTGATGACCTTGAATTTGACCTTTGGCCCTTCATTTTCGAGGCCACAGCACAAATTGCTAATATCTCTCTGATTATTGAATTTACAGCGTTGCCATCAACTGTGGACATGATATATGCTTAATGTTATATATGATGAATATTCTCTTGACCTTGAATTCAACCAGTGACCTGGCTAACATCTAAAATATTAAACATTGTCCGGTAACCTATCTTCGGCCCTTGGCCTAATTTTTTACCTATTGGCATGGCGTTGCGTCCGTCGTCCGTCGTCGTCGTCCACATTTTTATCTTTTTTGTTTACGAGCCAATTTTTCTGAAATTTTGCAGAAAAATACTTTAAAATAATTCAAGAAGGAGGTATTTTTTAGTTTTTTGATTTTCGCTTTTTCTTCAAAATGGCGGCCATTTTCGACGAAAAAGGCCTGATTTTGGATTTTGGCGGCCATTTTCTCAAAATCTGTTCAGTAACTTTTTTTCTCTTTGATACATAAGATTCCTCATATGTACTTCTATGATGTCTATAAATTTCGTTGCGCTTGAATCGTTCGAAGTTGGCCCAAAGTCGGCCCAAATGGGACTTTCCCATGTTAAATTCTCCTATGCTTTATAATGGGACACATTAAAGCCTAATATCTCACTTAATATTGAGATTAGAGACTAGGAATCAATTGTAGACATATAGGAAATGATATATGCTGAATATTGTCGTGACCTTGAATTTGACCTCTGACCTCATTTTCAAGGTCACAGGACAAAATGGCTAATATCTCGCTTATTATCGACTTTACAGCTTAGGAATCAGTTGTGAACATATAGGAAATGATATATGCTGAATATTCTTGTGACCTTGAATTTGACCTTTGACCTCATTTTCAAGGTCACATGACAAAATGGCTTTCAAGGTCAGAGCGGCCGTTTTCGTCGAAAAATGGCCAATTTTGGACTTCGACGGTCGTTTTCTCAAAATCTGTTCAGTAACTTTTTTTCTTATTGATGCATGACACTCCTCCTATGTACCCCTATGACATGTATAAATTTCGTTGAACTTGAATCGCTAGAAGTGGGCCATTTTGGGCCCAAACTCAGCCCAAATGTGACTTTCCCATGTTAAATTCTCCTATGCTTTCTAATGGGACACATTAAGCCTAATATCTCACTTAATATTGAAATTAGAGACTAGGAATGAATTGTTGACATATAGGAAATGATATATGCTGAATATTCTCGTGACCTTGAATTTGACTTTTGACCTCATTTTCAAGGTCACAGGACAAAATGGCTAATATCTCGCTTATTATCGACTTTACAGCTTAGGAATCAGTTGTGAACATATAGGAAATGATATATGCTGAATATTCTTGTGACCTTGAATTTGACCTTTGACCTCATTTTCAAGGTCACATGACAAAATGGCTAATATCTCGCTTATTATCGACTTTACAGTTTAGGAATCAATTGTGAACATATAGGAAATGATATATGCTGAATTTTTTTAGTGACCTTGAATTTGACCTTTGACCTCATTTCCAAGGTCGCAGGACAAAATTGCTAATATCTCGCTTATTATCGACTTTACAGCTTAGGAATCAATTGTGAACATATAGGAAATGATATATGCTGAATATTCTCGTGGCCTTGAATTTGAGCTTTGACCTCATTTTCAAGGTCACAGGACAAAATGGCCAATATCTTGCTTATTAGCGACTTTACAGCTTAGGAATCGATTGTGAACATATAGGAAATGATATATGCTGAAAATGCTCGTGACCTTGAATTTGACCTTTGACCTATTTTCATGGTCACAGGACAAAATGGCCAATATCTTGCTTATTAGCGACTTTACAGATTAGGAATTAATTGTGAACATATAGGAAATGATATATGCTGAAAATTCTCATGACCTTGAATTTGACCTTTGACCTCATTTTCAAGGTCAACAGGACAAAATGGCTAATATCTTACTTATTATCGACTTTACAGCTTAGGAATCAATTGTGAACATGTAGGAAATGATATATTCTGAATATTTTAATGATATTGAATTTGACCTTTGACCTAAATTTCAAGGTCAGTCATTTTATTTTCAAAGTCAGATTACAAAATGGCTTATATCTCGCTTATTATCAAATTTACAGCTTAGGGGTCCATAGTGAACATATAGGAAATGATGTATGCTGAATAGTTTGGTGATCTAGAATTTAACCTTTGATCCCATTTTCAAGGTTAGAGATATGGCGATTTCAGTGGTCACCTTGAATTTGACTTTCAACTTTCTCGGCTTAACTCTGTATATTTCTCCGGTAACCTTACTAGCCCATTGGGCTAATTTTTTTCTTATTGATGCATAACACTCCTCATATGTACTTCTGTGACATGTATATATTTCATTGCGCTTGAATCACTCGAAGTGGGCCATTTTGGGCCCAAACTCGGCCCAGATGTGACTTTCCCATGTTAAATTTTCCTATGCTTTATAATGGGACACATTAAACCTAATATCTCACTTAATATTGAGATTAGAGACTAGGAATCAATTGTGGACATATAGGAAATGATATAAGCTGAATATTCTCGTGACCTTGAATTTGACCTTTGACCTCATTTTCAAGGTCACAGGACAAAATGGCTAATATCTCGCTTATTATCGACTTTACAGCTTAGAAATCAATTGTGAACATATAGGAAATGATATATGCTGAATATTCTCGTGACCTTGAATTTGACCTTTGACCTCATTTTCAAGGTCACTGCACAATATGGCTAATATCTCGCTTATTATCGACTTTACAGCTTAGGAATCCATTGTGAACATATAGGAAATGATATGTGCTGAATATTCTCGTGACCTTGAATTTGACCTTTGGCCTCATTTTCAAGGTCACAGGACAAAATGGCTAATATCTTGCTTATTATCGACTTTACAGCTTAGGAATCAATTGTGAACATATAGGAAATGATATATGCTGATTATTCTCGTGACCTTGAATTTGACCTTTGACCTCATTTCCAAGGTCACAGGACAAAATTGCTAATAGCTCGCTTATCATCGACTTTACAGCTTAGGAATCAATTGTGAACATTTAGGAAGTGATATATGCTGAATATTCTCGTGACCTTGAATTTGACCTTTGACCTCATTTTCAAGGTCACAGGACAAAATGGCCGATATCTTGCTTATTAGCGACTTTGCAGCTTAGGAATCAATTGTGAACATATAGGAAATGATATATGCTGAATATTCTAGTGACCTTGAATTTGACCCTTGACCTAAATTTCAAGGTTAGTCATTTTATTTTCAAGGTCAGAATACAAAATGGTTTATATCTCGCTTATTGTCAAATTTACAGCTTAGGGGTCCATAGTGAACATATAGGAAATGATGTATGCTGAATATTTTGGTGATCTAGAAGTTGACCTTTGATCTCATTTTCAAGGTCAGAGAACAAAATGGCTAATATGTCGCTTATTATCATCTTTACATCTGCCCCTGATGACGCCAGTGTGTCTTTGGATAAACTATTTGGTCGGGCTTTGTTTATATTTCAAAATGTTGTATTTTAGGTTACCGGACCTTTGGTCCGTAACCTATTGGCATGGCGATGCGTCCGGCGTCGTCGTCCGTCAACAATTTTATCTTTAAAGTTTACGATCGAATTTTTCTGAAATTTTGCACAAAAATGCCTAAAAATATTTCGAGAGGGAGGTATTTTTTATTTTTTTGATTTTCGCATTTTTTTCAAAATGGCGGCCGTTTTCGACGAAAAATGCCTGATTTTGGACTTTGGCGGCCATTTTCTCAAAATCTGTTCAGTAACTTTTTTTTTTATTGATGCAGAACACTCTTCATATGTACCCCTATGACATGTATAAATTTCGTTGCGCTTGAATCGCTCGAAGTGGGCCATTTTGGGCCCAAACTCGGCCCAAACTCGGCCCAAATGGGACTTTCCCATGTTAAATTCTCCTATGCTTTATAATGGGACACATTAAAGCCTAATATCTCACTTAATATTGAGATTAGAGACTAGGAATCAATTGTGGACATATAGGAAATGATATATGCTGAATATTGTCGTGACCTTAAATTTGACCTCTGACCTTGGTTTCAAGGTCAGAGCGGCCGTTTTCGTCGAAAAATGGCCAATTTTGGTCTTCGACGGTCGTTTTCTCAAAATCTGTTCAGTAACTTTTTTTTCTTATTGATGAAAAACACTCCTCATATGTACCCCTGTGACATGTATAAATTTCGTTGCGCTTGAATCGCTTGAAGTGGGCCATTTTGGGCCCAAACTCGGCCCAAATGTGACTTTCCCATGTTAAATTTTCCTATGCTTTATAATGGCACACATTAAGCCTAATATCTCACTTAATATTGAAATTAGAGACTAGGAATGAATTGTGGACATATAGGAAATGATATATGCTGAATATTCTCGTGACCTTGAATTTGACTTTTGACCTCATTTTCAAGGTCACAGGACAAAATGGCTAATATCTCGCTTATTATTGAATTTACAGCTTAGGAATCAATTGTGAACATATAAGAAATGATATATACCGTATTTATTCAATTAGTTCGAACAGCTAAAAATAATTAAATTTTGAAATGTTCGAATTATTAGATTCACTATAAAATCGTCCGTCAAAACAGAAAAAAATGCAAACCCAGATTTATCATACCCGAGTTGACAGATACCATACATCATGGTGGTTGGAACTAGGGCTTGTACTGTACGGTTGATGGGTTACCCGCAGACAACTAGCATTTTTAGAAAACTTGAATAACTCCCTGCTAAATCGCCCGGTAACTGTTGTTTATGATCTCACATTGATACTAAATTCTAGTCATATTGCATCTGCATTCGAGTCACTCGAATCGAAAAACTTCGCAAACCGCCTGGCACTCTGAGGTCCGCGCTTTCAATATTTCTGCTCCTATCATAGAGGCACATTATGAGCCCGTCATAATGTACCTCTATGGCTTTGCAAACACTGCCACCTGGCGAATATATAGCTGATTACTCATTTCGTAGTGCTGCCGCCTGGTGAGTTGTCAGTTTTGGCATCTGACAAGTTGATTTCGTTCGTTGTTTCAATCGAAATTTTGATGTTCGAACTAAACGAGTCAATTTGAAAATTATTGTCTTCAATAATTTTTGGTGTTCGAATTATTAGAGTGTTCGAACTAATTGAATAAATACGGTACTGAATATTCTTGTGACCTTGAATTTGACCTTTGACCTCATTTTCAAGGTCACATGACAAAATGGCTAATATCTCGCTTATTATCGACTTTACAGTTTAGGAATCAATTGTGAACATATAGGAAATGATATATGCTGAATATTTTCGTGATCTTGAATTTGACCTTTGACCTCATTTCCAAGGTCGCAGGACAAAATTGCTAATATCTCGCTTATTATCGACTTTACAGCTTAGGAATCAATTGTGAACATATAGGAAATGATATATGCTGAATATTCTCGTGGCCTTGAATTTGACCTCTGACCTCATTTTCAAGGTCACAGGACAAAATGGCCAATATCTTGCTTATTAGCGCCTTTACAGCTTAGAAATCAATTGTGAACATATAGGAAATGATATATGCTGAATATTCTAGTGACCTTGAATTTGACTTTTGACCTCATTTTCAAGGTCAACAGGACAAAATGACTAATATCTCGCTTATTATCAACTTTACAGCTTAGGAATCAATTGTGAACATATAGGAAATGATATATTCTGAATATTTTAATGATATTGAATTTGACCTTCGACCTAAATTTCAAGGTCAGTCTTTTTATTTTCAAAGTCAGATTACAAAATGGCTCATATCTCGCTTATTATCAAATTTACAGCTTAGGGGTCCATAGTGAACATATAGGAAATGATGTATGCTGAATAGTTTGGTGATCTAGAATTTAACCTTTGATCCCATTTTCAAGGTTAGAGATATGGCGATTTCAGTGGTCACCTTGAATTTGACCTTCAACTTTCTCGGCTTAACTCTGTATATTTCTCCGGTAACCTTTCTAGCCCATTGGGCTAATTTTTGCTATTCTGCCTTGAATGGACCCGGGGTGAAAATACTCGAAATTGTGGGTGCTGATGGCCATTCAAAACCCCTTTGTTTCCTCATCTCCTGAGAAAAACGATAACAAGATACTGCCTTGAAAACCGGGTTATTATTTCCCAGCAGTGTGTTCTTTTAAAAGAATATACACTCGTCCATAAATCTGGCATAAAAAAATATATGAGGTGATGTCACACAATAGTTTCCCTTTAAATTGCCTAAGTGAGGTGAACGCTCGCTGATTGGCTGAGCGAGTTACCGTACTATGCCCTATAGCATAGCGCACCTGCATATGACCGGCTGGACAGACATGCCTTGGTGATTAGTGGTTCAAGGTTCTGTGATGTGTATTATGTATGTGAGATGCTTGGCAAATCATATTTATCGTAATGTTGTTTCATCACAACATTATAAAACATAGATTTAGTAATGTTTTTTTGCGTGGTGGCTTTCCTAAATCTGCTTCCAGCTGCTAAAGGATTCTTCACAAGTTCGGTTCATGTACCTGTATAATCTTTTATTGTAGGTGTCATATGGCTTCGCAAGTATATTTTATACATTTGTAAAATTGGATGCCGTATAATATAACCATCTACTTCAACCGGAAGTAGAATCGGTCCAGTGTCGCCTCATTCATCCTTCGATCCCTATTTTCCTTTCCTGACAACCAGTTTCAAAACCTGTCAGAAATGATATAAAACATTTTCAAATAAAAATCTTCGAAAGTTCAATGCTATGATGAAATCATGTCAACTTAACCCCATGGCCCTAAAACAACCAATTGACAATCTATTTTTTAGCATGAACAACATCAGACAGTTAACATACTAAATATCAGATTGTCAACTGGTTCTTTTCAGGCCGTGGGGATACGTCAACCATACAGACACAAAGCGAAAGGTATAACTATCATATGACCATAGCGCGCAGCAGCAATGTGATCACCAAATATAAACGAGAGGTAACGGGCACCTGGTCATGTGTAGACCAATGAATTAATTAAGAGTGGGTACGTATCACCAAAATATAATCCATACCAAGGCAGCCCACTCAGGGCCAAAAAGTGAAGATAATAACCTGAGCAGTGAGATTGTGGTGTTTGACGAATTTATACAGTGATGACAGTTTTTATCCAGAAAATAGTCAAAATGATGTTATTGTGATAGACATCCATTCATATATGTGCTGGTAGTGTTACAGTCTACTGTAACCACTGTGGTGATACTGGATGCACTAACGATCGTTAGTGCATCCCGCAATGGCCGACAGTAAACACGATCAGTTTGGATTTTAACCGTATTCTATCAAATGACAGGTCCATTTGTGATAAATGGACACTCTGAAGGTAGCTTAGTGCTTTGGTCAAAGACATGCGTAGTTATTTCAAGCAGATCACACTTCTTTGTTTAGATATATTGAGGAAAAGAATTAGCGATAAGATTCACCAACGATAAAAGTGGGATTCCCTAACGATATAGGCCTAATACTTGTATATTGTAATACGTCCATCATACACCATTGTGAATTAGTTGATTTATGCGACATAAATTAGCGAATGTCACATCAAAAAATTAGCCCAAAGGCTAAGATAGGTTACCGGACAATTTTGGTTTAGCCATGGCAGCATTGGCAGGTAACAGACCTTGAGATTTACCAATCAAGGTTCGCAGTGTAAACATATGACCTTGGGATTTACCAATCAAGGTCATCCGTATGAACTTCGATGTAACCATTACATGTATGTATGCGGCATTTGATATTCTATATGTTGGGTGGAATCGTTTAGGCCGCTCAGGTCAATTTACACATTCCAAGTCAGACATTTGGCACTCAAGGTCATCTGACGTCAAGTTCAAGGTCATCATTAGTTGTGCCATATATGTCTTCCTATATGTTCATAATGCAAACATGAGCTCTATCTGCAAGCATTTCATCTACAAAGGCAAATCTGGGCATTTTTTGACCCCAAAATGGCTGTTTTGACCTTTCAAGGTCATCCAAGGTCAAATTCAAGGTCACCACACAAGTCGCCATATATGACTTCCCATTTGAAAGTGCCAATTTCTAAGCTCTATCTTCAAGCGTTCTATGAGTACAGTCCTGACAGCTCCCATTATGAAGGAAAAAAGTGCCGAAAATTTTCTAAGTCCAAAATTTTTTTCAAGGGTGAAAATTTTTTTTTGCCTAGAAATGGCCCAAAATGGATAGTAATGTTATTTGGGGCGAAAAAAAAAAATTTCGCCGACTCGTCAAAAATTCAAAATGGCCGCCACACTGAGATTGCCGATTCAAGGGCAACAAAACTTATACACGTCACAGGCGTATATAAGAGGAATCTTTTTAAGCAAAAATCTCAAAACTGATCAGAGAGTTTTTGAGAAAATACAGACCAGGTGCAAATTTGAGCGTTTTTCGACCCAAAAATGGCTGTTTTGACCTTTCAAGGTCATCCAAGGTCAAATTCAAGGTCACCACACAAGTCGCCATATATGACTTCCCATTTGAAAGTGCCAATTTCTAAGCTCTATCTTCAAGCGTTCTATGAGTACAGTCCTGACAGCTCCCATTATGAAGGGAAAAAGTGCCGAAAATTTTCCAAGTCCAAAATTTTTTTCAAAGGGTGAAAAATTTTTTTTGCCCTAGAAATGACCCAAAATGGATAGTAATGCGATTTGGGGCGAAAAAACTTTTTTTCGCCGACCCGCCAAAAATTCAAAATGGCCGCCACACGGAAACCGGCAGATTTAGGGCAACCAAACTTATACATATCACAGAGGTATATGAGGGGAATCTTTTGAAACCAAAAACTCAAAACTGATCAGACAGTTTTTGAGAAAATGGCCGTCAAAGTCCAAAATTGAGCGTTTTTCGACAACAACGGCCGCCATTTTGAAAAAAATGCGAAAATCAAAAAACAAAAAAATACCTCCTTCTCAAAATATTTTTAGGCATTTTTCTGCAAAATTTAAGAAAGATTCGATCGTTAACTTTAAAGATAAAAATGTTAACGCCGGACGGACGGACGGACGGACGACGGACGCAACGCCATGCCAATAGGTTATCGGACCAAAGGTCTGGTAACCTAAAATAGGAAATCTGTATTAGAAGATCATCTATACACATCAATACATGTCAATTGGTACTTTATTTCACGTTTAACAGTTAAATAACGTAGATTTGAATTAATAAAGAAAAGATCATTAGGGAATCCTCACATGTTCGTTAGGGAATCCTTGATTTTACAAAAACAATCGTTAGGGAATCTTTCAGATTTTTTTCAGACGAGTTTTTCATGCTCTGAAAACCAACATAAATCGCCATGTATTTGCAACGGACGGTTTTTCGTGCGCATAAGAATCAGCAGATGCATGTGTGTATCGATCATAATCGTAATTATCGGGAAAATGAAGAAAATTCAAACGAACCGCGAGTGGGTTCGCCATTGCGGGATGCACTAACGATCGTTAGTGCATCCAGTCTCACCACAGTGTGTAACTGGTTGAAAATCAGGATTGGTACTTGCAATTTGGTGAGAGGTGGCTCATGATGTCTGACATCTTTGCTTGCTGGTGACTGTTGAGTTACTGTTTTTTATGCCGGTAGTTATAGTGCCACACAACAGCAGGTCATAAACAGAACTGGAAATAGGTATAGTGGTTCGACAAACAAATATTTAGTAAATCTATGCCCTTGTGTTTTTACAAACTAAGTTCCACTTGTAACTTCTGGCCACCATTTCAAACAAAGGAATAAATCACATGTTACAATGCCTTATTTGTTAGCCTATACCAGCTGTGTTGTTCCGAGTAAGGTGCGGTATTTGACTTTCACCATGGTGATCTAACCCCCCTCATTGGCTAGAGAGGCCCCTAGCACCAACTCAAATATATTATAGCTCACTAATGTGCTCGTACCGCACCTTAAACGTTGTTCCCTTGTGATCAGTCATGTTAGTATACACATATTCACAGTGTATTTCTGTTAGTGCCATGTTTGTATACTATTTCAATCCTTTGTCTTGAAGGAACACAAGAAGATTCTGTATTACCACCCTCAAGCAACAGACATAGATGCACAAATCAAGCAAGTTGGACTTTGTGAGGCAATCACCAAGTTTACTGGGTACCTGTTTAATGATAGCAAATTTATAGAACACTGCATAGAATCAGACTAGCATCTGTTATGTATATGCTACAATAAATGCCTTGAAGTTACATTCTATAAAGATGCAAGGATTACAGTGTAACATAAATCCATTCTCTTATGGGTTTCTGTGCGTGCTGAAACACCACTGATGTTTTAAACAGCATACAATCGTATATATGTACATGTATAATATTTCTGTTTCAGAACATTCACAGATAAACCTTGTCAGTTCTTACATACACAAAAACTGAGGTATCTCTTCCATGAACCGGAGAAAGGCTACTGGATTGTAATGGTATGTGGCACAATGGCACCTACGGGATGTGCAGGCAGAAATTTTATTCAGGATACGTACATTACATGTCAGTGGTACGCCAACATGTACTGAAAAATTTTAGTTGCTTCGTGTAAGTTGTGCTTTCCAGTCTTTTTCCCCAGTAGCTTTTATCATGATAACTGCTATTGACTAATGGGAAGAACTGTAGCTGGTTACTATCAGGATGTAGTTTTCATTATGTGAATAGGTACAATTGATTTTGAACATGTTGAAGTATTATGTTTTATTTGCAGATGATAGCAATACCTTACAGCCACAAAACGAAGGACGGCCAAACGTTTCTGGAGTACCATGAAGATGATGTACAAGACTCTGTGTACGAGGCTGTACTGCACCAGTGCTATCAGATGTTCAAGGTCCGAGTAAACATTTGTTTATGTTATGATTGTATTAGGGTTTACAATAGAATATGATACATGTATCTGTTTACACTGGAATGTCTGACAAATTGATAATTGGTAAACAAGGGAGCACAAGGGAGATGAAGTATGGCAGACTCAGCATGTAGAAATATTCAATAATCACTATAAGCATCCTCTTTGTATTTTTCAGTGACATTTTTTTCTTTATAATCATAACTCTAGCTTTAACAAGATTCTATGAATATACAAATACATATTTTCTAGATTTGCATTTCCAGTTATTCAATGGAACAATTCAGTGCATAACTGACAAGTATGGAGTGAATGGCTTGAAGCAGAAATTTCAACATTTCTTCTCAAAGGTACTTGTTAATGTATATGCCACTCTGTGTATTTCTGTGTTGTACATGTTACATTCATTGGTTATTTGAATAAACTATAGTTACATGTACTAAATTTGAACTGTGCAAATGAGATGCTGCACATCAAAGTCAGTGTTCACAAAATAAATATTCAGAGTTATAATCAGTCAAGTGGCACTGATTTTTATTCTCCAATTGTCCTTCCATTCTCAGTACCTGGTCACACTGCGGTTGAGCACCAGCGATGTTCTTGATGTATTTCAAGGGATCCACTTCCTTCCCCTGGACAAGAACACTTACCTAAGAATTCAGTGCTTCATCAACCTCTTGGAATCGACATTCCCACAAGTCAAATACTCGGCATTCTTCTATCAGGACCAGCTTGTCTGGTGAGATTTCTTCCCCTGGACACATAAAACTGCCCTTACTCGTTATTTACATGATAAATGTACTAAGAGAAAGTGTTTCTGTTTCAATGCTTGAGCAGGAGTGGACTGGAGCAGGAAGACATGAGAGTACTGTACACGTACCTGACGACCAGCTTGTTCCCTGCCTACCAGGAACAGGAGTTCCAAGGAACACAGTCCGGGTCTGGATCAGCTGCCAACCCTGGCAGCCTACACAGCCACTACGGAAAGTCAGTGAGAAATACCTCATACTTGTTGAGATTTTTTATTGCAATAGACACATCAGGTTATGTTATGAGATCAAAAACTATTCTCAGTTCGTCAAGAAAATTAATGAATTGACACACATCTTACTTGATTTGTCATGAACTGCATTGGTGCCAACATTATATCAATATTTCAGGTATCTCCTGGGGCCACCAAACCTGTCCGACGACACTAACAGCGGCAGGATCCCACGCCTCTACATCAACCTGGACGACACAGGGCATGGGGACGAGTGTCACCTGCTTGTCTACAAGGCCCTCAGTGCCTCACTCTGCCTCGCCATCGATGGTTAGTCATGTCACATCAAAAACACTCTTAAATTTCGAATTCAGTGATACATAATAACAATATCCAACATTGCTGAGCATGTATTCACAAAGTTTTTGGAACCTGTGAATCCACACAATACCTGGCTTTCTGTGGGATAAAGGCATTAAAGCTACATACAAGTAGATGGCAATTAAATTATCATTAGTTAATTGTATCCCCCGAACAAAGTTCGGAGGATACTATGGATTTACGATCGTCGCACCGCCGCCGCGCCCGCAGACACTTTCTTGTGAACGCGCTACAGCTTGCAAATCTGAACCGATTTTGATAATATTTTATATGGACATGTCTTATGGTGAGATCACGACACCTATCGATTTTGGTTACTATAGCAACCAAATTGGCCGATTGGCGACACATTTTGTGACAAAATCAGCAATTCCAACACTCATGGCTTGTGAACGCTCTAGAAGTTGTAATTTTACTGGAATCACTACAATATTGAACAGGCTCGTTGAGCAATGCTCAGGCACGAAACCTAATGTTTTTCGGAAAGATTGAATAAATATTAATAAGTTCATGAGATAACTTATTACAACAATGTGAAATATCCAGTTTGAGATCTCTTATCATTCCAGTTGATTGATATCTGCAAACAAATCACACTGGACATGTGTACAAATTTACAGTTGATGGTTTTGTGTGAAGAGATTACTTTTACTGAATAAGTTAACATAAATTTGAATAGTTTAACATTAGTTTTACTAGTTAAGTTTATTACTGGCCACAATAAGAATAGTTAGGCAAAGGAACATTTATTATTGGGCTCAACAAGGTAGAGGTTGTGTCCAGTACTGACTTTATGGCTGCAGTACCATTGATATTCGTGAATAAGTTAACTATTGCTAGTTAACATGGTTATGTCTATTATTGAGCACAGTAAAAATAGTTAAGGTAAGGGATTATTATTGGGACCAATGAAGAAAAGGTTGTGTCCAGTAGTGATTTTATGCTGTAGTATCATTGATATTAATGAATAATTTAACATTAATTTGGCTAGTTAAGTCTATTATTGAGCACAATAATAATAGTTAAGGTGAGGAACATTTATTACTGGGCACATATTATGAGTTAAATTATAACTTGCGGTGAAAGTTCGATCTGGCTCCAATCTCATCATCTTGAAATACAGTTTTGGTCAAATTTTACTTTGAATTTCAACTTGAAACCAAATTTGACACAAACTAGACGTCAAGGCCTAAAGATGCCTTGGAGGCATTTCGGTGTTAGGACTAATTTGTAATATTTAAAACATGTTTCCCATGGGCTCTACGACACATCGTTTCCTAGATATGGATGAAAATGAAAAATGTCGACTCAGCAAAAAAACATTTCAGGTCAAGGTCAAAGTTCATCAGTAATACCCCTTAGACATGTTTGTCTAGAGCCACCACTCCGAAAACAACGTCCGTTTCGCTGTACAATGCACCGTTTCCGAGATATCGACGAAAACGAAAAATGCAGACTCGGTAAAAAATTTAAGGTCAAGGTCAAAGTTCATCCATAATACTCCTTAGACATGTTTGTCTAGATCGCCGAGTCCAAAAATGACGTCCGTTTCGCTCTGCGACTCATCGTTTCCGAGATATCGACGAAAACGAAAAATGCTGACTCGGCAAAAAAATTTGGGGTCAAGGTCAAACTTCATCAATAATACCCCTTAGACATTTTTGTCTAGGACGACGACTCCGAAAATAACGTCCGTTTCGCTCTACGACGCACCGTTTCCGAGATATCGACGAAAACGAAAAATGCCGACTCGGCAAAAAAATTTTGGGTCAAGGTCAAAGTTCATCCATAATACCCCTTAGACATGTTTGTCTAGGGCGACGAGTCCGAAAATACCATCCGTTTCGCTCTACGACGCACCGTTTCCAAGATATCGACGAAAACGAAAACTGCCGACTCGGCAAAAAAATTTCGGGTCAAGGTCAAAGTTCATCCATAATACCCCTTAGACATGTTTGTCTAGGGCGACGAGTCCGAAAATAACGTCCGTTTCACTCTACGACGCACCGTTTCCGAGATATCGACGAAAACGGAAAGTGCCGACTCGGCAAAAAAATTTCGGGTCAAGGTCAAAGTTCATCCATAATACCCCTTAGACATGTTTGTCTAGGGCAACGAGTCCGAAAATAACGTCCGTTTCGCTCTACGACGCACCGTTTCCGAGATATCGACGAAAACGAAAAATGCCGACTCGGCAAAAAATTTTCGGGTCAAGGTCAAAGTTCATCCATAATACCCCTTAGACATTTTTGTCTAGGAAGACGAGTCCGAAAATAACGTCCGTTTCGCTCTACGACGCACCGTTTCCGAGATATCGACGAAAACGAAAAATGCCGACTCGGCAAAAAATTTTCGGGTCAAGGTCAAAGTTCATCAATAATACCCCTTAGACATGTTTGTCTAGGGCGACGAGTCCGAAAATAACGCCCGTTTCGCTCTACGACGCACCGTTTCCGAGATATCGACGAAAACGAAAAATGCCGACTCGGCAAAAAAATTTCGGGTCAAGGTCAAAGTTCATCAATAATACCCCTTAGACATGTTTGTCTAGGGCGACGAGTCCGAAAATAACGTCCGTTTCGCTCTACGACGCACCGTTTCCGAGATATCGACGAAAACGAAAAATGCCGACTCGGCAAAAAAATTTCGGGTCAAGGTCAAAGTTCATCAATAATACCCCTTAGACATGTTTGTCTAGGGCGACGAGTCCGAAAATAACGTCCGTTTCGCTCTACGACGCACCGTTTCCGAGATATCGACGAAAACGAAAAATGCCGACTCGGCAAAAAAATTTCGGGTCAAGGTCAAAGTTCATCCATAATACCCCTTAGACATGTTTGTCTAGGGCGACGAGTCCGAAAATAACGTCCGTTTCGCTCTACGACGCACCGTTTCCGAGATATCGACGAAAACGAAAAATGCCGACTCGGCAAAAAAATTCAAGGTCAATGTCAAAGTTCATCTATAATACCCTTTAGACATGTTTGTCTAGGGCGACGAGTCCGAAAATAACGTCCGTTTCGCTCTACGATGTACCGTTTCCGAGATATGCATGATGCCTCAAGGATGACTCAGCAAAAAATTATTTCGACCTCTAGGTCAAAGGTCGTTTGAGGTATCGATCCCAAAATCAATAGGGTTCTTCCCTGGTGATATATAAACCTCCGTGCAAAATTCTGCAACTATTGCCTGAATATTTTTTGAGTTATCGTCCGGAAACCAAGTTCCTCGATTTCATCCTCACGGACCTCACGGACCTCGGAGCCGGATCAAAAAAAAAAGTACACCCTAGAGATGTTTGTCTAGGGCGACGAGTCCGAAAATAACGTCCGTTTCGCTCTACGACGCACGGTTTCCGAGATATGCAGGAAGCCTCAAGGATGAATCAGCAAAAAATTATTTTGACCTCTAGGTCAAAGGTCGTTTGACGGATCGATCCCAAAATCAATAGGGTTCTTCCCTGGTGGCATATGAACCTCCATGCAGAGTTCTGCAACTATTGCATAAATATTTTTCCAGTTATCGTCCGGAAACCAAGTTTTAAAATTAGCCTTGATTTCATCCTCACGGACCTCACGGACCTCGGATCCGGCTCAAAAAGAATAGGGTTCTTCCACATATCATTTCTGACTTGCGGTGAAAATTTGACAAGGATCCGTCAAGGCAATCTAAAGTTATCGTCCGGAAACCAAAAGTGGCGGAAGAAGAAAAAAAAAAAAAAAAAAAAAAAAAAAATTCTGCTAAAACCATAAAGGCATTTCTGCCGAAATGCCTTAATTATGAGTTAAAATATAACTTATGGTGAAAACTTCATTTTTGGTCAACTTTTACTTTGAATTTCAGTTTGAAACCAAGTTTGGCACATAATATGAGTTGAAATATAACTTATGGTGAAAAGTTCGATCTGGCTCCAATTTCGTCATCTTGAAATGCAGTTTTGGTCAACTTTTACTTTGAATTTCAACTCGAAATCAAGTTTGGCACATATTATGAGTTAAAATTCCCAAATTTTAATTGTAAATTTGCCGTTTATTGTTATTACTCACCTCTAAACTACTACATGCTCCTTTTCGATCCTTTGGATCGTTCTGGATAGAAATTCGCGTACTGAAAGCAAGGCACGATCGTCTGCCTGCATGACTCGAGTGCTCCTTTTGCCGCCAAAACCGCCGCGCATATGCGCGCGCAGCTGCGCAGAAGCTTCACTTTTCTGTCCAAAAAACGACAAAAGGAAGCCCCTAGCACACAACTGGCGGGGATGGATGGGAGGGCCTTTACTGTAGTACCTGTAGTTTAGAGGTGAGTAATAACAATAAACGGCAAATTTACAATTAAAATTTGGGAAGTTTATTTTATACATCACCAATCTAAACTACTACATGCTCCTTAGAATCAAAGGATAGGCGGTGGAGCAGTAGTGCTAGAGAGTCATGAAAACAGACGATAGTCTTGATTTCAAGCGAATCGCTAAAATGCTACATTTTCGATATATCTTTAGTAATATAATAAAGATACTCACCTAGCGGTGCGATCGCTTGCCTCCGACATGCACGAATTTCTTCTTCACCCATCGGTGGAAAACGGAACTCTACTTGAGACCGTAACATAAAGAAACTCAAACACAAACACAAAGTGTTGCTTATATACACGTGCACGTTAAAACCAAGACTTTTCTGTCCAGCTGGTTCAAACAACAGCTTGCGCTATGACCAGCGGACCCAGTCTAAATCTGGACGACTGGTCCTGAAGTTCGGCAGCATTGGACAGATAGAACCCGATGAATGTCGTAGAATTAGTCCACATTCCAGCCCTCACGATATATTCCAACGGAATATTCGACCTGGCCGCCAAAGACATCGAGATGTGTCGGATTTGGTGGGACGATATTTTGTAAGTGACTCGATCGTCAGCACCTGATTCCGCATAGACAGTCCTCACTACAACCTTCACCCATCGGGATAGTGTAGCTGTGGAGATATCCGTAGCCCTATTAGGCTGATAGGAAATAAATAACCGCTTGCGATTTTTCCTGATCGATCTGGTACGATCGATGTAGATTTTCAGCGCTCTTACCGGGCACAATAGAGCGTCCGGCTCATTCCGTCCTACGTAACCGCCCAGTGACGGAATTACGATAGGGGAGAACGCTTTCCCGCCCTCAACTGCAGCACGTGTTTTAGGCATAAAATCACGTACTGGGTATAAGGAAACGGACCCATCCGCGCCAAATGCGACTCGCGATACGTCGATCGCCGCGACATCTGAGCGTCTTCGACCACTTGCTAGCATAACTAGCAGGAAGGTCTTAAGAGTTAACCTCTGCAAGGAAACTTCCTTGAGAGGCTCCCAAGGTGCTTTAGTAAGACAATATAGCACAAAAGCCATGTCCCAATCCGGTAGAGTAGGAACTCCGCGTGGCCTTTGCGTCCTAAAGGACGCCAAGAGATCAGCAAGGATACGATTATTAGTTAAATCGATCCCCCTAGCACGGAATACAGGGCCCAGCATGGACCTGTATCCCTCGATCGTAGTAGGCTTCAAATTAAGCCTATCAAAGAGATAGCAGAGAAAGTCTAGCACTGCATTTAGAGGGGCAGAGAGCGGATCAATGCGCCTTCCGTTACACCAACGTACGAATACTCTCCATTTAGCCTCATACGTTTTAGAGGAGGATCTCCTATTCTTTCTCGCGAGATGTACGGACACCTGCTGAGAAAATCCTGCCTCCTGGAAGGATCGCTCGATAGCCTCCACACGTGTAATTTGAGCATGTGGACGGAATCGTGAAATATATCCCGCCCCGGTTGCTTCAGCAACCTGTCCTCGATCGGGAGAACCCGTGGTACATCGATCAGGAGGGACAGTAGCAGGGGGAACCACGCCTGCATCGGCCAGCATGGCGCCACCAACAGAATCTCGCACTGAGACCTGGCTACTTTGTGCAGCACTTCTGTTAGGAACCGAGTTGGCGGGTACGCATACCCGAACATCCCGTCCCACGACTGAGACATCGCGTCCACAGCCAGTGCCTCGCTCTCTGGCAGAGGTGAGAAGTAGACCGGGAGCTTGTGATTCCGAGAGGTTGCGAACAGGTCTATGTTCGGTGTCCCGAACGCCTGACAAACGCGCCGAAACACCCCCGGATGCAGACTCCACTCCGTGCCTATGATCTTGTCCGGTCTCGACAGAGCGTCCGCTAGGACATTCCTGTGACCCGGCAGGTGCCTCGCCCTGATAAACAGACGGTACTTGAAGGCAAACCTGATCAGACACTCGGCCTCCAAACAAAGCTGACTCGACCGAGTTCCACCTTGTTTGTTTATGTGCGCCACTACTGTGCTGTTGTCTGTGAAGACCAACCACTTCGTCCCTGGGGGACTCTGAGGCCCCCAGATCTCGAACGCACGTCTCACCGCTCGCAGCTCTAGGACATTGATGTGCAACGCCCTCTCGCTCGTGTTCCACACAGCAGAGAGTTCGTGCTCGTCCATATGAGCTCCCCAAGCCAATTCTGACGCATCGGTGAAGAAGGTCCGATCGGGCAGATACTCCGCCAGTGGCATCCCTCGGAAAAGATTCCGATGGTCCCGCCACCAATGCATTGCTTCCCGAGCACGATCGTCCACCGATACGACTTGGTCTAGTCGATCGGTGAGGATCCGCCATTGCAACGCTAGACACCATTGAATGGGTCTGAGGAAGCACCTGCCGAACGGCACCTGTTTCTCCATCGACGCCAACAGACCGATGATGGACAGAAACTGTCAAGCTGTGATCGACGACTGCGTCAGCGCGACCTCCATCGCCGCAATCGCCTTGAGAACTCTCTTCCGCGGAGGAAGAGCTACTCCTCGCTCTAGATCGTAATCTACCCCGACATACTCGAACCTCTGTGTCGGGGACAGATGAGACTTCGCCCAATTGGGGATCCAGCCGAGGCTGGTCGCCAACCTGAGGACGAACCCGGATTGCTCTATAGCCTGAGACGGGGAGTCGGCTATGATTAACCAATCGTCGATATAATGGTGGAATTGAATTCCAACCGATCGAAACCTGGCTGCCATCGTCCTTACGATACGGGTGAACACGTAAGGGGCGGTGGCTACTCCAAAAGGAAGTACCCTGAACTGATACACCGAACCTTCGAAGGCGAACTTGAGGTATCGCCGATCGGCTGGGTGTATTGGCACATGTAAGTACGCGTCCTTGACGTCGATACTGACTGCCCACTTCCCCTTGGACAGAGCTTTCTGGACGGAAAGCGCCGACTCCATCTTGAACCTGGGTATGATCAGGAATTTGTTGAGGTTTGACAGATCGAAAACGGGACGCCACCCGCCTGTCTTTTTCGGCACTAGGAAGATGAGAGAATAGAATCCTCTCTCGTCCTTGACCACCTCGATCGCACGTTTCTCTAGCAACTGCTGCACCTCGTGCTGCAGAAGCTGAAACTTTTCCCGATCGCCGGGCACAGGGAAGAACCACGCTTTGGGTCTGATCGGTGGTTTTCCAGCCTCCCATCTGAAGGTGAGACCGAACTTCACCCATGCCACGACTGAATTGTCTAACGACGCCAGATCGCTCCAGTTCTGGACGAACTGAGCCAGGCGTCCCCCGACTGGACCAGGTTGTGTAAGATCGAATTCCGACAGAACTGAACCTTCCACAGAGCCTACGCTTTCCCGCAACGAGTCACTTCTTACCAGAAGCTTTCCCTTTGCCCTTGAAGCGTCCACCCCCTTTGCCTCCGCGCTTGCCATCCCCCTGGGGAGGGGGAGGCTGCGCCCCACGAAAGGGCGGCTGCGTAGAAGCGGGTGCATGTGGTGCCTGAGGTTGGGCAGGCTTCTGACCCTTGGCCTTCTTGCCTGTCCCAGACCCCGCCGACTTCCCAAGCAAAGCCTTGGCCATAGCCTCATCCCGGAGATGTTCCCGCATGACGGAAATATCCGATCGAGAGAGGTTGGCGTAGGTATAGCCTGAGAAAAGCGGCCTCCCACGTAGCTCAGCGACGTCCGTAGCGGACACGTCAAGCAGACGAAGATCGGCATCACGCATGGTGAGATCCAATTGTGCGCCCAGGTGCGCACTGTCACGCTCAGCAGCATGGACCACTCCGGCCAAGACGCCGAGTGCTGCATGAATGTTGGCGCGACTCCCCTCCTCCAGATCCGCCTCGTCCACAAACTCCTGAACCAAAGTGGTCAGGTGATCTGTCAACGAGAGCTGCCCCATCAATTGATGAGACAGCGTCTGCCAGTGAGAAAGGCGAGCCTTTTTCACATAAGCTGACCAGACCGTACCCTGCTTCCGGGAAAGCAGGTGAAGGTTACGGTCTTCGACCGGGATGGAAGTCTGATGTCCACCCTCGGACTCTACAGTCCGATAGGTGTCGATCGACTCAGGTCGAACACGGCTAGTCGGGAATGTCGACTCCGTACGAGCCACATCCTTCTTAGCCGTAACTCCCTTGTTGATCTTGTCGAAGGACTTGACCAACGCGGGAGCCACAGGGAGCCGGATCGGCCGACGGACTGGCGCCGACGCGAACCTACCGGTTCCCCGTGAGGGCCCTGGAGCATCGATCGGCAAGTCCATTCGCCTTGCGACCGACTCCAAAGCCCACCGGAAGTTAGAACCCCCGGCCTGATCGGAAGTCTCATCCTCCGAGGAGGACGACTCCTGATCAGCTTCCACTCGACCCCCCCGATCGTTGGACCTCACAGGTCCGATCAAAGACCTCGACGACCCCAAGGGTACATCAAAGGACGGGCGAGGGAATGCCTGCTCAGCGATCGCGCCCGTCCGGCGACTTACATCCGCGTACACAGGACTTGAGTGGCCCTGAGGAACGACCCCAGCACCACCCGCCCGATCGTGCCCTGATCGAGGACCAGGAGCACGACCGCCAAGTGAAGACTCCCGATCGCACGAACGATCGAGAGCCTCACCCCCAAACAAAGGGAACTCTCCCCCCTCGAACCTCGAGACCGAGGACCCGAATGAGCCATCCAAGACGCTCCGCCGATCGAAGCCCGAAGCCTGATCGTCGCCCACCGAGAGGTCGGACGAAGCCTGAGCCACATCGAAAATCGATGTGGTCTCAGCACCACGGTGCTTAGAGGAAGCACGCTTCCTCTTCTTGGAAGGCCCCGGGGAAGAGACGACGGACCCCTCCACCTCGATCGGCCCCGACTGAGGGACGACGAAGGTGGAGTGCGGTTCCTTGGCTGCTTTCGCCTTGGCAAGAACTGAAACCTTCTTCTTAGAAGATTTCGACTTCTTGCCAGCAGGGGGAGCAAGCTCTCCCTGCGACGAAGGGGCAGCCGAAGAACCGGCCGGGACTCCCTGTCCAAGCAGGGAAGAGAGACCCGGCAGGAGGGGACCCTGAAGGGACGATAACGACTGTGCAAAGAAAGATTGCACAGCCGCATTGACCATGTCCTGTGTTAGCCCCAGGGGCTGGCTAACACCGGACGCAATCTGTGCCGTCACAGGCGGAGTCTCCACCTCCATGGGCGACTGGCGGACTTGCGGAGCCGAAGCTTCCGCAAG
Organism: Terebella lapidaria; assembly: GCA_949152475.1. Lineage (NCBI taxonomy): Eukaryota > Metazoa > Annelida > Polychaeta > Terebellida > Terebellidae > Terebella > Terebella lapidaria. The sequence continues at coordinate 62,101,582 of OX424555.1, read as the reverse complement.
CCTCAAAGCATCCCGACGAGCCAACGAGGCTTCGGAATACTTTGCAGTCGCCTGCACGAAGGAAGAGGGACGCCAGAAACGACACAGATCACACCTCAAATCCTCCATAGATACCGGGCCATGGTCTAAACAGTCGAAACACAAACTGTGTTTCTCCCCTCCTCGGAGGGTATTGACCAGACACTTCGGGCATGGACGTTCGTCCATGGCACCGGTACCAAGGGAGGATTGTGAAGTCATGATCACACAAGGGAACTAACCACACACAGTAACAGGGCGGGCAAAATACGCAAACCTGAGACCGCGCTGAAAAAGAACCCTAAGAGGACTACGAATATATAAACTACAGTATACGTATACACAATATATACAGTAGAAAATTAACGTAGAACTATTGATAGATGTAAACAACAAGTACACTATCAAGTACGACGGATGGACGATAATAGGGTGAACTGGCTATACCAATCGCTGACGATCTAGCAAGTAACAAACTATCGACCAATACTTATCCAAATAGACACAAAACAATGTCTATGAACGTGGCAGGTGAAATTCCGTAAGAATATAACGCAAAAGTCTAGTTTGCAGACTAAATTCTACGAATTCACCGGGAACCAAAATCCAAAGCTGCCAAGCAAAAATGGCGGTGGACAGAAAAGTGAAGCTTCTGCGCAGCTGCGCGCGCATATGCGCGGCGGTTTTGGCGGCAAAAGGAGCGCTCGAGTCATGCAGGCAGACGATCGTGCCTTGCTTTCAGTACGCGAATTTCTATCCAGAACGATCCAAAGGATCGAAAAGGAGCATGTAGTAGTTTAGATTGGTGATGTATAAAATAAACTATAACTCATGGTGAAAAGTTTGATCTGTCTTCAATTTCGTCATCTTGAAATGCAGTTTTGGTCAACTTTTACTTTGAAATTCAACTTGATACAAAGTTTTGCACATAATGAGTTAAAATATAACTTACGGTGAAAAGTTTGATTTGGCTCCAATTTTTTCATCTTGAAATTCAGTTTTGATCAACTTTTGCTTTGATTTTCAACTTGAAACCAAGTTTGTCAAATATTCTGAGTTGAAATATAACTGTTTATGAAAACTTTGATCTGGCTGTAATTTCTTTACCTTATCGAACATGTTGAAATGGAAATTCATATGCACTGATTTCAGTGGTGACCTTGAATTTGACCTTCAATGTCTTTGAAAGGTCAATGCAGCAATTTTTGTGGGAAAAAAACAGTTTTGGCTTGAGCATGTTAGGATTTTACATTTCTCTGGTAATCAGTTTAGCCCTTGCTCTAGTTTTTCACGCTTATCAGTAGTATTTGGGGCGACAGGGATGATGGGGCCACGGGGGATACACCCAAGCGGTCGTAGGCGACCGGAAGCATCTAGTTTCAATTACAACTTTCTGAAATGCTGTGCTCTACATGTATACTCATTTGTATATCACGTACAGGTGGTGAGTCCCTGCCATTCGCACTGTTCAGACGGCTGGACAAGTTCCTCGGGCCACAGCTCAGTGCCTTGGCCTCAGACATCGGAGACCAGTATGCCAAGAGAACTACTGGGTTTGTTTGATTCTCATCTACACATGATACATGATCTACATGTACACATCTTGGTATCACCCATACGAAGGGTGCTGTGGATTTGTGATGTGTGCATGGAGATTTTCCTGTTGGTGCACTACAGGTTGTATTTCTTGACTGATTTTGATAGTTTCATTTGTGGACAAAATACATATACAGTCGTCCCTGTAAGATAAGACGCCTCCAAATTAAGACTTCTCTGTCTGGAAAGACTTTATTGTATTCCCCAAAGATTAATTCAACATGTAAATGAACCTGTGAAATGAGACTTCCTGTAAGATAGGACCTCATTTTCTCTGCAAAAGGTGAGGTTTTATCTTACAGGGACCACTGTAATACGGTAAGTTTGTGAGCCATATTGATTTTGGTTGCCATAACAACCAAACTAACCCATGAGGCGACACATCTTACAATGGAATCGGCTGTTTGTGGCTAGGAGTGGACATATTCAGATATATTTGCAATCGCGACCTGACAGCACTGTTTTTGGGGTACACGATGATGTCATGATGACATCATTACCCTGCTTTTCAGGTTTTATCAATACAGAAGTAATTTTACCGCCATAATGTATGTCATTGTTGATTACAGACGATATATCCGTTAGTAATTTGGCTCCAAAATTTACCCCAATTACAATGCTGCCCCATGTTGAATGAGTGACATGCCCCATTGCTGCAATATTGCACAGACATGTTAAGCAAAGCCAAGGGCAATGCGAATGTCAGGAAATATTCCTACATAAATTTTATGAGATTTATGCCAATAGCTTCAGCGAAGCATTTTTTTCTGAGAGCTAGAAATTTCCATATTTGAAGTTTTACAACATACAACTAGACGCTTCCGGTCGCCTACGACCGCTTGGGTGTATCCCTCGTAGCCCTATCATCTCTGTTGCCCCAAATATATCACTGTCAAGTGTGAAAAACTAGAGCAAGGGCTAAAAAAGATTACCAGAGAAATGTTAAATCTCAAGTCACAACTGTTTTCTTTTCCCCACCAAAATTGCTGCACTGATTTTCCGAGGTTATTGAAGGTCGAATTCAAAATCACCACTGAAATCTCTTTATATGAATTTCCATTCGACATGTTTGATAAAATAACGAAAATACAGATAGATCAATCTTTTCACCTATTTATATTTCATCTCAGAATATTTTACAAACTTGGTTCCAAGTTGAAATTCAAAGTAAAATTTGACCAAAAATGCATTTCAAGATGACGAAATTGGAGCCAGATTGAACTTCTCACCATACATGTAAGTTATATTTCGACTCATAATACATGTATGTGCCAAACATGGTTTCAATTGAAATTTAAAATAAAACTTAATCAAAACTGCATTTCAAGATGACAAAATTGGAGCTAGATCAAACTTTTCGTCATGAGTTATATTTTAACTCATAATACCTGCCCAGCTTGATTTCAAGTTGGAATTCAAGCTAAAAGTTGACCAAAACTGCATTTCAAGATGACAAAATTGGAGCCAGATCAAACTTTTCGCCATGAGTTATATTTCAACTCATAATATGTGCCAAACTTGGTATTAAGTTGAAATTCAATGTAAAAGTTGACCAAAACTGCATTTCAAGATGACGAAATTGGAGCCAGATAGAACTTTTCGTCATAAGTTATATTTTAACTCATAATATGTGCCAAACTTGGTTTCAAGTTGAAATTCAAGCTAAAAGTTTACCAAAACTGCATTTCAAGATGAAGAAATTGGAGCCAGATCGAACTTTTCATCATAAGTTATATTTTAACTCATAATATGTGCTAAACTTGGTTTCAAGTTGAAATTCAAACTAAAAATTGACCAAAACTGCATTTCAAGATGAGGAAATTGGAGCCAGATCGAACTTTTCATCATAAGTTATATTTTAACTCATAATATGTGCCAAACTTGGTTTCAAGTTGAAATTCAAACTAAAAATTGACCAAAACTGCATTTCAAGATGACGAAATTGGAGCCAGATCGAACTTATCACCATAAGTTATATTTCGACTCATAATTTGTGCCAAACATGGTCTCAAGTTGAAATTCAAAGTAAAAGTTGATCAATGTTTTCATAAAAAGCTATTGTGATCAATAATAGACTTAACTAGCAAAAAAATAATGTTAACTTATTTGGTCACAGCCATAAAATCTCTACTGGACAAAGCCTTCACCTTGTTGAGCCCAATAATAAATATTTCTTGTCTTAACTATTTTCATTATGGTCAATAATAGACTTAACATGTAAAAATAAAGTTAACTTATTCGGTTACACCCAGAAATTTATACCGGACAAAATCTTAACCTTCTTGAGCTCAATAATAATTGTTTCTCATCTTAACTATTTTTATTGAGGTCAATAATAGACTTAACTAGCAAAAAAAATGTTAACTTATTTGGTTACAGACATAAAATGTCTACTGGACAGAATCGTTACCTTTATGAGCCCAATAATAAATATTTCTTGTCTCAACTATTTTTATTGTGGTCAATAATAGACTAAACTAGTAAAAATAATGTTAACTTATTCAGTACACCCATGAAATCTGTACTGGACATACTTTCACCTTGTTGAGCTTAATAATAAATATTTCTCATCTTAACTATTTTTATTGTGGTCAATAATAGACTTAACTATTTTTATTGTGGTCAATAATAGACTTAACTAGTGAAAATAATTTTAACTTATTCAGTTACACCAATGAAATTTGTACTGGACAAAACATTTACCTTGTTGAGGTTAATAATAAATATTTCTTGTCTTAACTATTTTTATTGTGGTCAATAATAGACTTAACTATTAAAAATAATGTTAACTTATTCAGTTACACCCATGAAATCTGTACTGGACAAAACCTTTACCTTGTTGAGCTTAATAATAAACGTTTCTCGTCTTAACTATTTTTATTGTGGACAATAACAAACTTAACTAGTAAAACTAATGTTAACTTATTCAGTAATATTGTCCTGTTTTCACTGAAAACTTCAGTTCTCCATTCTGAACAAGAAACCAGTGTCATTACCTTCCATTGTACAGGCTATTGGAATGATCGTACATGTCAAAATGGATATTTCAAAATTCTGTAATAAGTTAGGCTGTTAACATATTAATATTTATATGATCATTCTAAAAAAGATTGGTTTCGTGTGACAGCCCTTCCCAACAACACTTCCAAATATTATCGAGATTCGTCAAAAATTGCCATCTGTAGAGCGTTCACAAGCCATGTGTCTCAAACAGGCTGTTTTCAATGCAAAATGTGTCCCCAAACGACCAATTCAGTTGCCACGGCAACCAAAATCGATTGGTGTCGGGATCTTACCATAATATATGTGCCTGCAAAAAATAATGGTGATCGGGTGAGAATTGCGGCCTGTAGCGCGTTCACAAGCCCTGTGTCTCAAACAGGCTGTTTTCAATGCAAAATGTGTCCCCAAACGACCAATTCAGTTGCCACGGCAACCAAAATCGATTGGTGTCGGGATCTTACCATTATATATGTGCCTGCAAAAAATAATGGTGATCGGGTGAGAATTGCGGCCTGTAGCGCGTTCACAAGAAAATTTCTGCAGACGCGGACGCAGACGACGAAGCCAAATCCATAGTATCCGCCGAACTTTGTTCGGGGGATACAATAAAATTAGCCCAAGGGCTAAGATAGGTTACCGGACAATTTTGGTTGAAGCACGACAGGTGAGATATGACATTCAGATCAACCATTCGAAGTCATCTTCGTGAACTTCAATGTCACCATCAAGTGTGCAGCATATAACCTTGTATATGTTCAAAATACAAATACAAGGTCTATCTACAAGTATTTTGTCATTAGACAAAATTTACACATTTCAGTCCAACATTTTTTTCAAAAGGTGAACAATTTTTTTTTGCCTAGAAATGACCCAAAATGGATAGTAATGCGATTTGAGGCAAAACAATTCTTCTCCCGTCGACCCGTCAAAAATTCAAAATGGCCGCCACACAGAGACCGGCGATTCAAGGGCAACAAAAATTATATACATCATAAAGGTACATAGGGGGAATCTTTTGAAACAAAAATCTCAAAACTGATCAGACAGTTTTCGAGAAAAGACAGACAACGTGCAAAATTGGGCATTTTTCGACCCCAAAATGGCTATTTTGACCTTTCAAGGTCATCCAAGGTCAAATTCAAGGTCACCACACAAGTCGCCATATATGACTTCCCATTTGAAAGTGCCAATTTCTAATCTCTATCTTCAAGCGTTCTATGAGCAGCTCCATTATGAAGGAGAAAAGTGCCGAAAATTTGCTAAGTCCAAATTTTTTTTCAAAGGGGTTTGAAGGTGAAATTTAAGATTACCATGGACACTGCAACATGATTTCCCATTTGATACTGCCAATGTTTAAGGTCTATCTTGAAGTGTTTTACGAGTTTATTCCATACAGCTCCCATACGTGAGTTCGGAAATGTTTTCAAGTTAGGTACATGTAAGTGGAATTGGGTCAGGGTCAAGTGGTATAAACATAGCCAATCCATGCTGTCCCGCTACCATTGTCGAGTCACTGTCACCAACACATTACTCGATTTCGCTTGTACAATACTAAATACTTTGTTTAGTTCGAGTTCACCGCGTCACTCACACTTGAACATGGCGCGTACGAACGTTTTGTTTATAATGTACCACTTGACCTGACCTAGAAACATTTCCGAACTGGCCGATCATGAAGGAAAAATGAGGGCAAAGGTCAAATTCAAGGTCATAACAATATTCACCATATATTAATTCATTCATGTTCACAATTGATTCCCAAGCCGTTAAGTTGATAACAAACAAAATATTAGCCATTTTGTGCTCCGACCTTGAAAATAAAGTCAAAGGTCAAGTTCAAGGTCATGAGAATACTCAGCATATATAATTTTCTACATGTACACAACCTATCCCCAAACTGTAGAGTCGATAATAAACAAGATATTAGTCATTTTGTGCTCTGACCTTGGAAATAAGGTCAAAGGTCAAATTCAAGGTCACAACAATGTTCAGCATATATTATTTCCTATAGGTTCACAATTGATTCCTGAACTGTAAAGTCAATAATAAGCAAGATATTAGCCATTTTGTGCTCTGACCTTGAAAATGAAGTCAAAGGTCAAATATAATTCAAGATCACGAGAATTTTCAGCATATATCACTTCCTATATGTCCACAATTGATTCCTAAGCTGTAAAGTTGATATTAAGTGAGATATTAGCCATTTTGTACTTTGACCTTGAAAATGAGGTCAAAGGTCAAATTCAAGGTCATCAAAATATGCAGACTATATCATTTCCTAAATGCGCAGAATTGATTCCAAAACTGTAAAGTCGATAATAAGCGAGATATTAGCCATTTTATGCTTTGACCTTGAAAATGAGGTCAAAGGTCAAATTCAAGGTCATCAAAATATTCGGACTATATCATTTCCTATATGTGCACAATTGATTCCTAAGCTGTAACATCGATAATAAGCGAGATATTACCCATTATGTGCTCTGACCTTGAAAATGAGGTCAAAGGTCAAATTCAAGGTCATGACAATAATCAGCATATATCATTTCCTATATGTCCACAATTGATTCCTAAGCTGTAAAGTCGATAATAAGCGAGATATTAGCCATTTTGTGCTCTGACCTTGAAAATGAGGTCAAAGGTCAAATTCAAGGTCATGACAATAATCAGCATATATCATTTCCTATGTGTCCACCATTGATTCCTAGTCTCTAATTTCAATAATAAGTGAAATATTAGACATAATGTGTCCCATTATAAAGCATAGGAGAATTTAACATGAGAAAGTCCTATTTGGGACCCGTCAAGAAAATGAAAATGGCCGATACACGCAGACCGGCGATTCAGGGGCAACGAAACTTATACACATCACAGAGGTATGTGGGAGTAATCTTTTGAAATGAAAATCGCAAAACTGTCTGAACAGTTTTTGAGAAAATGGCCGCCAAAGTCAGAAATTGGCCGTTTTTCGGCGAAAATGGCCGCCATTTTGAAAAAGATGCGAAAATCAAAAACAAAAAAATAACCCCCTCTTGAAACATTTTTAGGTATTCTTGTGCAAAATTTCAGAAAGATCCGATCGTAAACTTCAAAGATAAAAATGTGGACGGACGACGACGCCGACGCCGAAGGACGACGTATGCAACGCCATGCCAATAGGTTATCGGACCATAGGTCCGGTAACCTAACGAGAAGTAGGCTTAACTAAGGTGTCCACTTTCGCACGGTCACTGACTGAGGACATTGGCTGGGCAGTAAATATATTTCATTGCATTTAAGAGACAGGGCACCAAGGGCATACACCCACATGGTCGAAAATGACCCGAGATTGGCAAGTTTGTAAATGAGTCTTCAAATCTGATTTCAGTCATTAGAAGTTCAAAACATTTCGAAGTTAGAATGATGCAAATATATTGGTCATAAGAATCCAGGAGAGACTAAGTACAAAAAGTGTCACATGAATGTTGCAATGTCATGATTACACAGAAAAATGTAAATGAGTGAATAATGGCTGAAATCCTCCGTATTCTGTATTGTAGCTCCAGTGACCCTCAGTTCAAGTATGTTTACTTCAACCACATGAATCTTGCTCAGAAAACCTCCATACATTCTGACAACAAGAAAGCAAACTCTGTTCCTGCTGATGTTTTGAAGTTGATAGCTGATCTCAACCAAGACCTTTCAAGGTAGGATTCTTTGAAGACTTGGAATATTTTTTTTCCGCAAAATGTTACTGAAGTATATACCGGTACTTCATGTTCGTCACCAGTTACAGTCACAGGATCTCCCGATCAATATCCAATTCAATCTGTACATGATTTACTATATATTCATTGATCCATTGCCATGACAACCTGGCAGCACGTCGGTGGAGGAAGGGGAGACAATCGTCAAGAGTTGTACCGACTGTTGGGTCGTCAGCAAGAAATCTGACCAGAGAGAAGTCTACATCATCCTCAACCAGAAAAACGCCAACCTCATTGAAATCAACGGTACTGTAAAGAAATGAAACAGAATATTGGAAAATTTTCTGACATTTAGATCGTAAAATTTTGTTTTAGTTATCCACTTTTCTGATAATCAGATGTTTACATGTAGTAGTTTGTTGCATACTATGGCATAGCTGAATATTGCTACCCTAAGTATTCTGAGCTCTGTTCCATAAATTCCTGATTTTGATTTACAGAAGAAGTCAAGCGACTGTGCACCAATCACTTCAACAGCATATTCTTCATGGACTGAGCCGTTCCTAGTTCCCTAGGATCAACACTCCTAAAGCTTCTCTAGTCAGTATGACATTCACTGCAGGGATCAGTGTCTGTACAATGGAGACCTGCAGCGGGTCCCTAGAAACCAGTGCTGATCACTTCGAGGGGCATCACATGTAGGAAATGCCTCCTTTCATATACAGTCCAGTGAAGGTTGAATCGGCGACAAAAATTGTGTACATTTGAAAAGGACTTGGAACAGAGGAGGGTATGCAATGGAATGCTACTGTGTGAATAGACATACTAGTACATGGTATACAATACAAAGTATATTGTTGGATGCAACAGTTTATCAACTGTTACCAGAAACCCATAATGGGTTTCTGCTGTTACTAGATCATACAGGTATTATTACCAAAATACAAAGTTACTACTGGTACTGACAAAATATGTGGAATGCTTATCATACAAGATTTTTGTTATCTGTGCAATTGTATATGAAATTTGTTGATTATTAAACTAATTCCAATTTAAATGGCTGCTTTTAGCTACCGGCCCCTATGGGCCATTAAGCTATTGTCGTGGTTTTTCATCCGTCCAATGTTCCTCTGGCAAATAACTTTTTTTTGCCTTGATGAATTTTTCTTAACATTTGCACACAAAATGATGACAGATAATAAATGGTTGTTTTACAGGCATACAGGGAACCATAATGGTGGATCTGTTGGTGACCTTGAACCTGACCTCCGACTACTTTTAGTATAATAGCTCAATACATGTAGCATTTTTGCTGGTAAGCTACAGCACTCTTGGTGCTATGTTTTAATAACTGATTGAATATCACAAGTACCTCTATAGTATAGTTATGCTTTTGTTTTCAAAGGCGGCTTTGCACTAGGTTTCATATGCAAATGTCAAACTACTGTTCAAAACTGAAAATGTTCAGTTAATGTAACATATACGTACTGCATATATAGTAAGTATAGGGCAAGGTCATCACATCGCTAATAATATTCTTCGCAAAGCAGTCCGAGGTACATAATCATATACATATATATTCACTTACAATGTATATTCACAGTATATGTACCTCTTGGAATTGTCGTTATTCCTTCAGAATTTCAAAGGTCTGTCTTCAGAGTTGTCTATACAATGGCCTTTCTTAATACAGACATATTGAAAACTCTATCACCGAGCATTTAGAGCTCTTGGGTTGAATCAAAATTTTGAGGCACATGATTGCATGTAGACATTATCTCAAGTTTGACTACTCAAGGTCATCTGACGTCAAGTTGAATCACACCAAAAGTACTACGTATATTACCTCCAGTATGATAATAAATCCGGCCCGAGCTTGTTTTTCGACGGTTTAAAGAGACTACATGTAATATGACCTAACAGTTACAAATAAAATGGAATACCAATATCACCATGGAAGGAGTGACCAATCCCCCCCCCCCCCCCCACCCCGACTCCATTAATCAATACACTGTACTGGTCTAATAGTAGAGCCATGCTCTAATGCAAAACACACAACTTGAGTGCACGTAAATAAGTGAATTTTGAGAAAATCATTGATATAATAGCTATATTGTGTTTATTATGTTTTACCTTGTGTCACCTTATCACCTTCCTAAATGAAAATAGGACCAGTTATAAGGTGAAGCACTTTTTCTGCAAAGGTGGGGGGGGGGGGGGGGCACGGGTACGTTACTAAAATACCCCGTTCGACTTGTTTTTTCAAACAAATAGTGACTTTCCCAAAACATGCTAGTTCAGGTTTTGTGACACCAAAAAAAACTTCAAATTGATCAGACGATCCAAAAAATTTTATGGGTAAAAATAATTTGAGGTTGACCTTGAACCTTGAAATCATTTTCGATGATTTGATGAATGAAAGTTTTGATGAATAAAAAATAATCAAGAAACCAAACAAAATTGGCTCCGGGAATTAAATCTAATGCCATTTTCAACAGTTTTATCACTGCATTGGAAATACATGTACATTTCAACACATTCTTGATACTGTACACAGGCTTTAGAGACACTCAAGGTAACATTCACATTGTTTTTATTGACACCCATTCATAAAATGCATTGCTGTTTCTGTCGAACAACACAGTGATTCATGATGTGTAAACATGTACAGTGATCCCTGGAAGATAAGACGCCTCCAAAATAAGACTTCTCTGTCTATAAAGACTTTTTTGTATTCCCCAAAGATCAATTTAACATGTAAACGAACCTATGTAATAAAACTACCTGTAAAATAAGCCCTCATTTCTCCTGCAGAACGTGAGGTCGTATCTTACAGGAACCACTGTACAGTACATGTACATGTATTCATTCATTCTTAATCATGAACAAGACATTCCTATCAACAGGAGGGTACTGCACTCCACTGAAGCAATGAATTTTTGTATCAAAGATCACAGGAACATGATCTTCGATTTTGTTGACGACATAAAAATAACAGAATTTAAACACTAATTTAATTTTATTTTAGAATTCTATTTGTTCTGTAAGCATGTTCATGTACTGGTATATGTACCTAAATGCCTAACGTTATCTACTGGTAATATCTAGTGTTTAAACTGAGAAATTATATTGTTTGCATAATGTTGATTCACGTACCAAATCCTACATATAATACATATTGCATTACCGCAACTCGGAGGCAACTGCATTTTCACATTGTGGTAAGCTAAGCACTGATTTGAACAAAATCATACATGTGACAAACAATTAAACACAAATATCCTACCTCCCAACATGTGTAAAAGTATATTGCAAAGCCGATGGATGAATGTAAATGAACATATGACAAAATGTCCACTGAGTTCTGTGTTGGTACTAACCCAGCAGCAGTATTTTTTAACTGTTCATGAAAAAAATATCTAGTCGTCACTTTCGTCGCTGTCGTCATCATCATCATCATCCATGTCCTCCTCACTGTCCTCCTCCTCTTCATCATCATCCTCATCTTCTTCTACTTGCTTCTTCACCACTTCTTTCGACACCTTTGCCTTTTTTGCTTTCTGAGCTCCAGCTTTTGAATAGCATACAGAGAAATGACACAGAATACACATGAAGTACCTCTATTACATCTATATATGCATGATGTAAATTCACACGAGACGGAGGATTTCCAATACATACATACATTGCATACACATGATTACATACCCTTTTTCTGTGGGGCAGCAGGCCTTTTCATAGCTGATCGTTTTTTACCCGGTACCACAAGCAGCTTGCGGCCATCAACTTCTTTTCCATTTACATCTGCCATTGCATCACGACAAAGTTCCTTCTTCTTGAAGTTGATGAATGCATATCTGAAAGACATACCAATGAGTTGCATTTGGAACATGAGAACCTAAGAGCTATAGAATGCCAGCGGACATGACAATTTAAAACACCAACACTGTTCCGAGTACATGATCATTGGCTGTCAATGAAAGACTGTCAGGATGACGTACCCTTGAGGTCGCTTGCCTTTCTGTTTTATCGGCATGAATATATCACAGGCCTTCGGGAAGAGTTGCTTCAGCTTTTTCTCTGTCATAGTCCTCCCAAATCCGTTCACGAACAACTTCAATTCGTCTACCTCATCTGTAAATTTGACATGACAGTCTGCCTGTTATCTACATCATTATTGCTGTACATACAATATATCTTATTTATTTCAGCTCCACAGTGTTTCCTTTCACACTTATAGATTATGTGTTATTAGTTGTTTCACCTCATACAAACTCCGATAGTAGGTATCAGTGAGAGACATACCTTCTGCCGGAGCTTTTTTGCTTGCGTATCTACTCTTGGAGCCAACATAATCGACGGACAATTCCACCTTCCCAATCTTGTGGCCAAAAAGGAGCTTATAGTTTTTCTGGGTCATCTCTTCATCTTGGAATGCCAAGTGTGCATACCTGTGTGAGAATCAGAGGAAACGGACATGTTTACTGTTCACTTTACTAATGAGTCAAATACATGACTTTCACCTGGAACACAAATATGTCATATTACCATAATATTAACCATCATGATTTTCTTTGACATGTTCACACAAGTCCACTTCAAACTGCAGGGAGATCGGTTGTGTTTTGGATGTGCATTTTGTATAACTTCTTCTTTGCTAGAAATCTACAGTCTAGCGCAGGCACTTTCGTGCATGTACGAACCACAACATCTTGATACCTGACGCTATGCCATTTTCGGAACATTATGAACTTACTTTCTATTCCGTACTCTTTTGTCATGCAGCCTTTTGAACTGGACGCATCGAAGATTTTTACAGACTTTCTCAAAGTAGGATTCCTCAACCTCATCTGGAATGTTCTTCACAAACAGCGTGCAATCATCTGTGAATACTGAGAAAGGATGCTGCAAGTTACATTAGTGATTTGTGTATAATACGTACATAAAATTCAAACATTATTGACATGTAAAATATGTGCCTGTGCACAGATAATACCTTTCATGCCTTTGTTCTTCTTCATCTGAATATCCTTCTTGCCTTTCCCATCCTTTGATTTTTCATTTTTGGGAGCCGTCTTCAACTTCTGCTGCTCTTTTGGCTCTTGCTTCAATCCTTTGGTCTTTTCTTGTGTTGCTTTTATTACTTTCCCATTGCTCTTCGATTTTTTAGTAAATACCTCTTCAGCTTCTTCTGCAGAAAAAAACCCAAACAAAAATATTACATCATAATTATTCAATTAGTTTGAATATTAGTTTTAAAACACTCGGATAATTCGAACACCAAAAATCATTCAAACTAGTGTCAAACATTTTGTTCAACCAAATGCAATGAACTTTGAACTACATGTACATGCATTCACATTCTTCAAATGTGGTACATGTATGTACCTTCACTATCTTCATCCATATCACTATCTTCTTCAACGTCTTCATCACTGTCCTCATCTTCCTCGCTGTCGTCATCAAGTTCATCATCTGCTTTAGATTTGCTTGATTGTCTGATTTTTTTCATCACTTGTGCCATCTTAGATGTATCTAAGTCACTTTCATCCTCATCATCACTGTCCTCCTCTTCATCACTATCCTCATCTTCATCGCTGTCTTCATCATCAGGTTTTGCTTTCTTGCCAGTCAGCTTTTTCAAAATTTTAGCCATTTCAGAGTCATCCAATTCTGCATCACTATCGTCGCTGTCGTCATCATCATCATCATCGTCATCATCATCAGATATATCTTCACTGCTGACATCATCGTCCTCCTCTTCTTCATCATCATCAAAATCATCCTCACTGTCATCCTCTTCAAATTTAGGCTACATGCAGGTAAAGATAGAGTGAATAAGTTCAGTTATTTTACCATGACAGCCCACTAGGGGCTTAACGGTACATGTACTCTTCCCATAGTTGTTGTCATATACATGTACATGTAGTTATATTTTACTTTATAATATTTCTTTTTTGTGCTCAACTGATCTACCAACCTTCTTTGGAGTAATGGTTCCAGTCAGTTTCTTGTGCTTCTCCTTCTCCTTGACTGTTTTCAGAATGTGCTATATGAAAGAAGAGTTCAAAAGTTTAATACACCAGAGTTCCCATAAATTCTACTTCATGAGTTGGAGAGGAAAACATTATATACCAACAGGTGCTTAAGTAAGTAATGTAGTGTTTTATGTATGTGTTGTATGTATATTTTTAAAATGCTAATTTATAAGATGTTTATATCAGTAATTTGTGATATACTCATGATGTCTAAACAAGTCTGAATATGTGGATGAAAAGGCAAAGTCACCTCGAAGAATGGAAATGCCCCTACAGTATTTAAAATCTGCTAAACTGGGCCTGAAAACTAAATGATGTGAAATTTACCACAAACGATTCAATGAAGCTTTTCTTCCATTGTTATTTAAGTATAGAACCTTCATTCAGAGCATAATTCATGTAAATGTAATCATGATAATCCAAGCAGAATTTCCCTGCCAGTGTCATTTTACTACACCATTGTACATGTTGTACATGTATATTCATGTATGCCCATGATAATATGGTAATCATGGTAATATGTTTGCTAATACATACATGTATATTCCAATATATTCAAACAGAACGTGTTTTTCCATCAAATTTTGATGGAATATATATAACATTCAACTACTAGTATTCCTATTGTCGAAAATGGTACATGTACTATACATCAATACGTACATAATCAATACATACATGTACATGGAATAAGCTAATTTATGAATGGAACAGTTTAGTCTAAACAAATACAATATACCTCAAACTCATTGTCACTGATTTCTTCATCTATTTCTTGAGAGAGTTTCTTCCGTTTTGCAGGTGGTGCAGACTTTGGTGTTTTCTTCAGTGGGGTTGGCTTGCTCTCCTTCGAAGGTTGGGGTGTCTGAAGCAAATTTTCAAAAATTTAAGTGCAATTTTTCCGTTTATTGTTAAACTTACTTAGTTATTGCTCATCATCATGATCATTGTACCAAACTAGACCATATTACTACCGCGAAAAAAGCGTGCCATTATCAGCAGATGAGTGCCATTACTGTGGCCAGCCACTTGAACTCACACCAAAACTGATTGGCACAGTTGGCACAGCTTCCTTCTTCATTTTTTCTTACAGTTAAGTATCATGAGTATAAGTGAAAACAGAACAGCTTGGGGGGAGGCTAAGAGGGCCATTGATGTAGTACACCATTTCAGATAAAAGGTAAGTTTAACAATAAATGAAAAAATTAGCCCAAAGGCTAAGACAGGTTACCGGACAATTTTGGTTTGGCCATGGCAGCATTGGCAGGTAACAGACCTTGAGATTTACCAATCAAGGTTCGCAGTGTGAACAAATGACCTTGAGATTTACCAATCAAGGTCATCCGTGTGAACTTCGATGTCACCATTACATGTTCATAATACAAAGATATATCTGGGTGGAATCGTTTAGGCCGCTCAGGTCAATTTACACATTACGAGTCAGACATTTGGCACTCAAGGTCATTTAACGTCAAGATCAAGGTCATCATTAGTTGTGCCATATATGTCTTGCTATATGTTCATAATGCAAACATGAGTTCTATCTGCAAGTATTTCATCTATAGAGGCAAATCTGGGCATTTTTTGACCCCAAAATGGCTGTTCTGACCTTTCAAGGTCATCGAAGGTCAAATTCAAGGTCACCACACAAATCGCCATATATGACTTCCCATTTGAAAGTGCTAATATCTAAGCTCCATCTTCAAGCGTACTATGAGTACAGTCCGGGCAGCTCCCATTATGAAGGGAAAAAGTGCCGAAAATTTTCCAAGTCCCAAAATTTTTTCCAAAGGGTGAAACAATTTTTTTGCCTAGAAATGGCCCAAAATGGATAGTAATGCGATTTGGGGCGAAAAAAATTTTTTTGCCGACTCGTCGAAAATTCAAAATGGCCGCCACACGGAGATCAGCGATTCAAGGGCAACAAAACTTATACACATCATGAAGGTACATAAGGGGAATCTCAAAACTGATGGGACAGTTTTCGAGATAAGACGGACAAGGTGGAAATTTGGGCATTTTTCGACCCAAAAATGGCTGTTTTGACCTTTCAAGGTCATCCAAGGTCAAATTCAAGGTCACCACACAAGTCGCCATATATGACTTCCCATTTGAAAGTGCCAATTTCTAAGCCCTATCTTCAAGCGTTCTATGAGTACAGTCCTGACAGCTCCCATTATGAAGGAAAAAAGTGCCGAAAATTTTCTAAGTCCAAAATTTTTTTCAAAGGGTGAAAATTTTTTTTTGCCTAGAAATGGCCCAAAATAGATAGTAATGTTATTTGGGGCGAAAAAATTTTTTTTCGCCGACTCGTCAAAAATTGAAAATGCCCGCCACACTGAGATCGGCGATTCAAGGGCAACAAAACTTATACACGTCACAGAGGTATATAAGAGGAATCTTTTTAAGCAAAAATCTCAAAACTGATCAGAGAGTTTTTGAGAAGATACAGACCAGGTGCAAATTTGAGCGTTTTTCGACCCAAAAATGGCTGTTTTGACCTTTCAAGGTCATCCAAGGTCAAATTCAAGGTCACCACACAAGTCGCCATATATGACTTCCCATTTGAAAGTGCCAATTTCTAAGCTCTATCTTCAAGCGTTCTATGAGTACAGTCCGGACAGCTCCCATTATGAAGGGAAAAAGTGCCGAAAATTTTCTAAGTCCAAAATTTTTTTCAAAGGGTGAAAATTTTTTTTGCTCTAGAAATGGCCCAAAATGGATAGTAATGCGATCTGGGGCGAAAAAATTTTTTTTCGCCGACCCGCCAAAAATTCAAAATGGCCGCCACACGAAAACCGGCAGATTTAGGGCAACCAAACTTATACATATCACAGAGGTATATGAGGGGAATCTTTTGAAACCAAAAACTCAAAACTGATCAGACAGTTTTTGAGAAAATGGCCGTCAAAGTCCAAAATTGAGCGTTTTTCGATAAAAACGGCCGCCATTTTGAAAAAAATGCGAAAATCAAAAAACAAAAAAATACCTCCTTCTCAAAATATTTTTAGGCATTTTTGTGCAAAATTTCAGAAAGATTCGATCGTTAACTTTAAAGATAAAAATGTTAACGCCGGACGGACGGACGGACGGACGGACGGACGGACGGACGGACGGACGGACGGACGGACGGACGGACGGACGGACGGACGACGGACGCAACGCCATGCCAATAGGTTATCGGACCAAAGGTCCGGTAACCTAAAAACTAGACGTCAAGGCCTCAAGGCCTTGGAGGCATTTCAGGGAGAAGCATGAAAAAAACAAAATGCTGACTCAGCAAAAACATGATGAAGCTCCCAATGAGACCTATAAGACATTTTTGAAATTACATGTATGTGAAGGACAAACTTGATACCCCTAAGACTATCTGTCTAATGTCTGTTTTCCTCTAGGTCGCACCGTTTCTGAGATATCGAATAAAACGAAAAATGCTTACTCAGCGAAAAAATTTAAGGTCAAGGTCAAAGTTCATTCCTAATACCCTTAAGACATGTTTGTCTAGGGCGACAAGTCTGAAAATAATGTCCGTTTCGCTCTATGACGCACTGTTTCTGAGATATCGACGAAAACGAAAAATGCCGACTCAGCGAAAAAATTTCGGGTCAAGGTCAAAGGTCATCCCTAACACCCGTGAGACATGTTTGTCCAGGGCCACGAGTCCGAAAATAACGTCCGTTTCGCTCTATGATGCATCGTTTCCGAGATATCGACAAAAGCGAAAGATGCCGACTCAGCGAAAAAAATTAAGGTCAAGGTCAAAGGTCATCCCTAATACCCTTAAGACATTTTTGTTTAGGGCGACGAGTCCGAAAATAATGTCCATTTTGCTCTACGATGCACCGTTTCCGAGATATCGACAAAAACGAAAAATTAGCCCAAGGGCTAAGATAGGTTACCGGACAATTTTAGTTGAAACACGACAGGTGAGATATGACATTCAGATTAACCAATCAAGGTCATCTTCATGAACTCCAATGTCATCATTAAGTGTGCAGCATATAACCTTGTATTCATGTATGTTCAAAATACAAATACAAGGTCTATCTAAAAGTCTTCTGTCTATAGAAGAAATTTACACATTTCTTGTTGGACGTGACATTGAGATATAGCACTCAATGTCATCTGAGGTCAAGTTCAAGGTTACCACAAGAAGTGGTATGTATGACTTCCATTTCCAGCTATACCTACAAACATTTTTTGGCTGTAGAGGCCAATTTACACACTCAAGGGGCCTTTTAAGCAATCCAAAGCACTCCATCTTTATACACAATGTCAGGGACCCCAATTAGCATGTTTTATAACAAAAATCTCAAAACTGATCAGATAAATTTGGAGGAAAACGACCAAAAATTACATTTGGGGCCTATTCAGCTTAGATTTCAAGCCTTTTGAGCAATTCAAGGCACTTTATACACTATATACATCTTTATACACAATGTCAAAAACCCCAATTACTATGTTTTGAAATAAAAATCTCAAAAGTGATCAGACAGTTTTCGATTAAAGACAGAAAAGTTGAAAATTTGGGCAATTTTCGACCCACAAATGGCTGTTTTGACCTTTCAAGGTCCAGGGCTAGAATTTCGGCGAGAATCCGAGAAATGGCCCTTGATTCTCGCAAAATATAATGGAGTATATGAGAATAGGATTCTCGCAAAATTTTACGAAATTCTAGCCCTGAAGGACATCCAAGGTCAACAATTCAAGGTCACCACACAAGTCGCCATATACAGTCAGGAACAGATACAAATTTGGTAATTGTTATGAATTACCAAAATATGACATTTTAACATTGTTTAGGAATTACACAAAAATGAAACGGCAAAAATACATGACCATTTTGTGATATTTTAGCAATTACCTATTTTGGTGACTTCAGTCCAATTTTCTTGTTCGGATGCCTGCTGTGAATTGCATGCTGTGTACGGATTGCTACACATCTATTGAGAGTACACCACATGGTGTAAGCTCTCTTTTGTCAAGTTTATAGCAATCCGTACACAGCAGGCAATTCACAGCAGGCATCTGAACAAGAAAATTGGACTGAAGTCACCAAAAGAGGTAATTGTTAAAATATCACAAAATGGTCATGTATATTTGCCATTTCGTTTTTGTGTAATTTCTAAACGATGTTAAAATGTCATATTTTGGTAATTCATAACAATTACCAAATTTGTATCTGTTCCTGACTGATATATGACTTCCCATTTGAAAGTGCCAATTTCGAAGCTCTATCTTCAAGCGTTTTAGGAGTACTGTTCTGGCAGCTCCCATTATGAAGGAAAAAAGTGCCGAAAATTTTCTAAGTCCAAAATTTTTTTCAAAGGGTGAAAAATTTTTTTTGCCTAGAAATGACCCAAAATGGATCCGCCGACCCGTCAAAAATTCAAAATGGACGCCACGCGGAGACCAGCGATTCAAGGGCAACGAAACTGATACACATCATAGAGGTAAATAAGGGGAATCTTTTGAAACAAAAATCTCAAAACTGATCAGTTTTTGAGAAAATGGCCGCCAAAGTCCAAAATTGGCCATTTTTCGTTAAAAATGGCCGCCACTTTGGGAAAATTAGCCCAAAGGCTAAGATAGGTTACTGGACAATTTTGGTTTGGCCATGGCAGCATTGGCAGGTAACAGACCTTGAGATTTACCAATCAAGGTTCGCAGTGTAAACATATGACCTTGGGATTTACCAATCAAGGTCATCCGTATGAACTTCGATGTAACCATTACATGTATGTGTGCGGCATTTGATATTCTATATGTTGGGTGGAATCGTTTAGGCCGCCTAGGTCAATTTACACATTCCAAGTCAGACATTTGGCACTCAAGGTCATCTGACGTCAAGTTCAAGGTCATCATTAGTTGTGCCATATGTCTTCCTATATGTTCATAATGCAAACATGAGCTCTATCTGCAAGCATTTCATCTACAAAGGCAAATCTGGGCATTTTTTGACCCCAAAATGGCTGTTTTGACCTTTCAAGGTCATCGAAGGTCAAATTCAAGGTCACCACACAAGTCGGCATATATGACTTCTCATTTGAAAGTGCCAATTTCTAAGCTCTATCTTCAGGCGTTCTATGAGTACAGTCCTGACAGCTCCCATTATGAAGGAAAAAAGTGCCGAAAATTTTCCAAGTCCACAATTTTTTTCAAAGGGTGAAAATTTTTTTTTGCCTAGAAATGGCCCAAAATGGATAGTAATGTTATTTGGGGCGAAAAAAATTTTTTTCGCCGACTCGTCAAAAATTCAAAATGGCCGCCACACTGAGATCGGCGATTCAAGGGCAACAAAACTTATACACGTCACAGAGGTATATGAGAGGAATCTTTTTAAGCAAAAATCTCAAAACTGATCAGACAGTTTTTGAGAAAATACAGACCAGGTGCAAATTTGAGTGTTTTTCGACCCAAAAATGGCTGTTTTGACCTTTCAAGGTCATCCAGGGTCAAATTCAAGGTCACCACACAAGTCGCCATATATGACTTCCCATTTGAAAGTGCCAATTTCTAAGCTCTATCTTAAAGCGTTCTATGAGTACAGTCCGGACAGCTCCCATTATGAAGGGAAAAAGTGCCGAAAATTTTTTAAGTCCAAAAATTTTTTCAAAGGGTGAAAAAATTTTTTTGCCCTAGAAATGGCCCAAAATGGATAGTAATGCGATTTGGGGCGAAAAAAAATTTTTTTGCCGACCCGCCAAAAATTCAAAATGGCCGCCACACGGAAACCGGCAGATTTAGGGCAACCAAACTTATACATATCACAGAGGTATATGAGGGGAATCTTTTGAAACCAAAAACTCAAAACTGATCAGACAGTTTTTGACAAAATGGCCGTCAAAGTCCAAAATTGAGCGTTTTTCGACAAAAACGGCCGCCATTTTGAAAAAAATGCGAAAATCAAAAAACAAAAAAATACCTCCTTCTCAAAATATTTTTAGGCATTTTTGTGCAAAATTTCAGAAAGATTCGATCGTTAACTTTAAAGATAAAAATGTTAACGCCGGACGGACGGACGGACGGCCAGACGGACGGACGACGGACGCAACGCCATGCCAATAGGTTATCGGACCAAAGGTCCGGTAACCTAAAAATCCAAAAATCCAAAAACTAAAACATAGCACCAAGGGTGCTGTAGCTTACCGGCAATCATGTGAATTGCATAGAATACTGAATACATATAAATTTTTACACTGATGTTAAAATCAATATGTTAAAACATCTTCGTAAATGTTGATAGAAACACATTTTCTGTATGAAATATATATAATACGAAATCAAGTTACATCTTGAAAGATTTTTTTTGTTAATGACAAATTTTCACAGATAGTCGATTCAAAGGCAACAAAACTTATACACATCACAAACGTACATAAGGATAATCTTATACATGATTTTGAGGAAAACTGTCTGAATAGATTTCGATAAAATGACCACCAAAAGCAAAATTCATCGTTTTTTTCGACAAAAAAGGTCATTTTGACCTTTCAAGGTCATTGAAGGTCAAATTCAAGATCACCACTCAAACCACAATATATGATTTCCCATTTGAATGTGCCAATACTTAGGCTCTATCTTGAAGTGTTCTATGAGATTACTCTGCATATCTCCCATTTTGAAGGAAAAATTGGGTGAAATTTTCTAAGTCCAAAAAAAATGGCCGCCACACGCAGACCGGCGATTCAAGGGCAACAAAACCTATACATGTCATAGAGGTACATGAGAGGAATGTTTTGAAACAAAAATCTCAAAACTGATCAGACAGTTTTTGAGAAAATGGCCACCAAAGTCCAAAATTGGCAATTTTTCGTCAAAAATGGCCGCCAAATCGGCAAAAACGATTCAACCAAAAAAATCCAAAAAACTTTTTAAATATTGGCCTAAGGTATGTTCTGACAAATTTATGGGGAAATTCATCATGCCAAAAAAAAGTTACAGATCCGGACGGACGACGGACGAAAAACCACGATAATAGCTTATCGGCCCAAAGCTTATTTGATATGCGTACACGCGGCCGGAATCTCATTATATATGTGTGACATCATGACGTTTATATCGCGTAACTTTCTTTCGATCTCCTGGCAACAAACGTGGCGGATTACGTCAGAAGACGCTGCAGAGTTTCACCTTTAATGTACCGATAGTCGTAAGTCGATCACGTCAAAACGGCATATTAGCACGTGGCCTTAAGACCATGGCCTAATTAGACGTGACTTAACCAGCATTTTTTCCTATTCTGTAAACATTTTCTTTACTTCTATGTAAACGTGGGACGTCTGGTCATCTTTAAACACCACGATAACACTGTTCACATCGTTACAATGTATCTAAAACTATAGGTCGAAATATACAGACGCTATCAGGCAGTGTCGGCCAAATTCGACTCATTCGCCGCGCGCACCTCAATACTGTACCCTCCACCCAGTACTAGACCATTTTCGTTTATACCTAATATCGCATTACATACACAACCTAGACAAAGGTAGATCTACCCGCTGCTAGCCTGCTAGGCGCGCGCTGACCAGATCCAAATCATGGATCCCGGCCACCAACCAACTTGATTCACACTTCCAACACCAACTTATCATGTTAAATAGGCCTACCATTAGGCTACACGGTACATGTATAACTTTTTACAATCTTACAATAACTGGTGTTGTGTTTGTTTTGTTTTGACATGTTCAATTTCAATTTTACGAGGTTACGATTTGTAGCATACCAGTACATGGAATAAATTATATGTAAGCAGGACAGATATCATGCAACGAGTATAGTTATCTCCCGGCCCCCATCCACACGACTTGACATCAAATACATAACTTTATATACTTATCCAGGTATACTTACAATACTAGTAAATGGTCTGTTGTTTCATGTATTTGTATTCTAGTCTCAGTCATAACCCCTTCTCCATTTTCCTTTTTTAGAGTAATCGTGGTTTTAAACACATTTCATACCATAAAACATATGAAAACGATTAGCACCGACAGGCATAGCGCAGGATTCTTTGAACATCGCAAAATACGTGATGTTCAGTGGAATTAACTGCTCAAGATCACCACTAAGGTTTCAGATATAGTATGACATTGTAATACCACCAGTGACCACCACGTCGTAATGAATATGTCATTCAAAACCATACAATATGAATACAAATATTATTGGAATACTTACATATATAGGTGTTGAGGACATTATTATCGGCAGATATACCTACATGACGCTATACAATAGACCGATCTGACTTTTAGAATGTCCTTCATGTTCCCTCTTCCAGACGATTCCTATCTGGGGATCTTTGACCTACGTGATCAGCAATATGCGATTTGTTGTCTGATCATGTCGAAGATTGGGCACAGATGTGTATTGTTGAGTGGTTTGTTGAACATGATAGGTCTGCCCAGTTTCAGTATTGCATGTTCAATGTATGTAGTATTAAAAATGTCTGCCAGCGCCATATTGCAGTGTGCAAAGAATTGAAATTTGATGGCAAAATATCCATTTTGGAAATGGCATTAATGGGTATTCGAAAGGAAATCAGCAACAAAATCGGCGAAAATGACGACCTAGTCTTGCTTCCTTGCTATGCAAAACTGGATGAGTATTTGTCATAGTTAGGTTATTGTATGCAACAAGCACCATTGATCATTGGTGCCACATTATGTTTCTACAGTATATGAATGCACTTGCATGTTTGCTACCTTGTAAATGTTAATTTTAAATCAAACAAACCAAGTTGATGAATCATTCGTTCCATGGGATTTGTTTCGGATTTCTAAATTATTTTCCTAGGTTGTTGGGCATTTGTGTACTAATTGACCTTACGACGGAGTATGAGTTGAGTTGTTTGTCGGACAGTATTGCTATTGTTGGGCAATATTTGTCCGATGTGTACGCTTCACAGAAAAGGTGTCCAACCATGACCGTCGTAAGGTTAATTCCATCCAGTGTACAGTAGAGACAACTACGTTTACCACACTGTCTGCCCCTGATGACGCCAGTGTGTCTTTGGATAAACTATTGGTCGGGCTTTTCTCTATTGCAAAATGTTGTATTTTACGTTTGTTATTGGCATCATCAAAATCTGACTGTAGGCCTATTGGTGGTAATAGATTGATACTTACATTCACATTCAGTGTATGTGAAATTGTAAATCTACGAGGTGTGAGGAATTTAGTTTCAATTTAGAAGTTTTATTAATACGCCATAACAGTTTTCAGAAAGCCATGGTAGTTTTTTATTTGTTGTAGACTCTAGGCCTGTACGATGTATGACGCACATCAAGTTGGTCTCATACATGTGGAGGTTATCCTTATTATTTAAAAGTCCAAAATATGTCGGAATATGCCGACGTCTCGGTATACCTTTTTGGTACTAGATCGAAATTATCCGACTCTGTAAGTCATGGGACGAAATTTCCAGACATGGGTCGATTTTTACAGACACACCCCTGGTATAGAAATATATACTTTTCACAATGAATTGAGAGATATTCGGATATAGAGAGAGCAGCGTAACGGAGCTTATTGCCCTGGGTAACCCACGCTTTTTGTCGAAGACAAATAAGGTTGTTCATGACATTGCGGTGAACGTTTTGCGCTTAATAGGTCGAAATTACCCTCCATTGCTCTAAGTGAGATATTAGGCATAATGTGACCCATTATAAAGCATGGGAGAATTTAACATGGGAAAGTCCCATTTGGGCCGAGTTTGGGCGAAAATGGCCCACTTCGAGCGATTCAAGCGCAAAGAAATTTATAGACATCATAGGAGTACATATGAGGAGTGTTATGTATCAAAAAGAAAAAAAGTTACTGAACAGATTTTGAGAGAATGGCAGCCAAAGTCCAAAATCAGGCATTTTTCGTCGAAAATGGCCGCCATTTTGAAAAAAATGCGGAAATCTGAAAACTAAAACAAGGGCCACTGGCCTCGAAGGAAGAGCTTTGAAAATGTTTGCACATAAAAACCCCTGGAATACTGCATGTTATTTGGTACATATATGTTGTGGTCATATTGTAACGGTAGCTTTGGCATTGTACCAACTGACCCATTACCAACTGATTTGCTTATTGTTAATTTGGCCTAATATTAAATTGATTAACACGTAATGATATTGTCATGCCTTGTCCAACGCACATGCCTTTGACCTTTAATTATTAATTACTGCAGTTATATATATGAAAAGTTACGGTTTTGTAGTGGCTTGAAAAGTTTTCCTGTCGAGATTTCAATCCCGCTTGCCATCCAATTAATTATTCATCAGGCTATACGAGGCACGCTAAGCCAACGACCAGTCGGCCCTGCGCAAAAACTTCTGGGCATCGGCATAACTTCGAGATGGATCCTATTTCTACACAATTTAGATATTCAATGCGGTAAACAGTGGTAAAACACATCTGACCGTTCGGCAGACCTGACTCCTCTCCTCGCCCCTCCCCCCCCCCCCCCCCCGCCCCGCGGCCACTGGCCAGCCGACGTCTTCACTGGTAAGAGGTGCATGGGGGGGGGGGTTTCGGTAGGCGAAGCCTGGCTCGTGGGACTACTTCCTGGAAGTAGAGCGAACACGAAAGGGGCCACACGTCATTGCATTTGGCCTACTTGATATACCAGCACTCGCCACAAATTTTCAATTTTTATGTTGCCGTATCAACTTGTTTTTCGTTTTTGCAACAGCATACTGTATCTATATATTGTGCGGAATGTATATCCAAAACTTTGAGCGCATATGATTGCAAGAAAGCACTGTTTCAGTGAAGATCAAAACGGGATTGGTGATGGGTATGAGACGGTGACATCCAAAAAAAAACAAACGGTCGGAACACACGTCTCCTGGGATTATTATCGCTAATAACTTATTACATTAACCGTGATTAGGTACACGGGCGTCATTTTCCTCCCAACGGGCCCCGGGCCCTCCCAATTAGCCACAGTTGAATGGCCTGTTGTGGTTCCAAGTGGCACTTTCAAGAATGTAAACAAAGGGAAAATTTCAAAAATCAAAAAAAAAACAACATCATAGAGGAAGAGCTCTGTTCTTCCTAAAAAACCTTTCCTGGAAATATTTTTAGGTATTTTTGTGCAAAATTTCAGAAAGATCGGACCATATACTTTAAAGATAAAAATGTGAACGGACGGACAGACGACGGACGGACGACGAACGCAACGCCATGCCAATAGGTTATCGGACCATAGGTCCGGTAACCTAAAAATACCCAAGACAAAACCATGTACCCCCTAAACAGCACTAAACAGGCATTCTGTGCCAAAATAGACACAATTTCTCAACCACACCACTGACATTGTAGGGTCATGTAATGTTTCAAACTCTCAATCCCGCACGGGATGAACGCACAATGTACTTGCTTGCAGGATGAATCTTCTGCTGTTGCAGAACTGTCCAGCTTGCCTGTGGGTAGCAACCTGCACTCAAATCACACACTAAATGAATGTGACAGTACAGAATTTTTTGACAGCTACCGAGCGTTTCCACCACTTCTGAGTCGTCTTGTATGCCGCCATTTTGCAGAGTGTTTTGCCCTGTTCCCCTGTGCTCTGATTGGCTGAATCCAATACTAGTATCTTGGTAAAACCGGATGGGGAAAATTGCAGCAGGGTGACCCCCAAAAAAATACACGAGGTGCTGTCAAATTAGGAAACTTTGTATTGTCAATCGTATAGGGTGTCATTAGTTGTGGGGTGGCACCAGCACAGACCCTGGATTGAATTGAAAAAGTTTGGTATCAATATCGCAAAAAAAATACTCCACAATGGCTGATTGAAAATTTCCAGATCCATCGTACTGTGCGGGATTGAGACAATTTGCAAACATAAAGCAAATGGTGGGGACAAAAATCATGGCATTGCCAGAATGATTGTTGTTTTTATCGCACTAATGTTTTTTTGCCTGGTGGCTTCCCAGAATTGTATAAAACACTTTAAATTAAATTTTTTTCAAAAGTTGAATGCTACGATGAAATCACATCAACCACACACACACACACACAAAGCGAAAGGTGTAACTATCATATGACCATAGCGCACAGCAGCAGTGTGATCGCTGAATATATAGAAGTATCGGGCCGCGGGCAAATAAAGCAAAACAATTCTATCATCAGTCGAGACTCTGATATCCAATCTTTGTACCACCAGTTTGTTTTCCACAGACATACTGAGTTGGCGAATTTTGGGGAGCATATGTACAGTTTAGTGGGCAATCCTGTTTCTGTATGATAGTCAATGACAATGATGAGTTAATTAGTGGCACAAAATGATAAATACAGATAAAAAGAACATCTGGTGTTTAAAGTCATAGTACATGTAGCAAGGTACCATTATATGGTTTTATTCTTGTTCAGAAGAAGCTATTGTGGATATTTGTTGATAAAATAGATGTTCGCGTTAATTGGCAACTAATAACTGCGACATGTAATGGAGTATATTGAGCCAGTATTACAATCGCCTTCTCATGCCCATGAAAAAAATAGCTTCGGCAGTTTCCGTAACCGTGACGTCAGTTGAGGCAAAATGTGCCTTGATGGCTCGCCAAAAACGTAAAATACATAATTTGGGCGGTCAGCTCAAAGATGGAAAATCTCTTTAAAATGCATGTGATTCAACAGAAAGCATGCTAAAACCAGCAAATACTGGACATCTTGCAGTTCAACAAACCTCCGTCTGGGTGAATAAATAGTACTGATTCTATCAAGACAAGATATGCCGTATTCCCCGACTATCTCACCCATTCACTTGAATTGTCAAACATACACCAGGGAAATGAATAGGCGACATGCAGTTTACCTTGCTGGCTACATGTACTTTCAGTTCTGCCTCAACTGACGTCACCAACCACGTGACCCACACTAAAATCTGGATCAAAATCTTCGGCAATTTACGGAAGGAGTGCCTATTTGATTCAATATCTCGAAATCAATTGATTGTATTTGCAAAATTCTTTCGAAATTATTGAAAACTATTCATAAAGACTAAATGAAAAGTACTTTCATCAACATGCTACTAGGTCTTAAATAAAGAAAACTTTTCCATCATAATCAATTGTCATTCTGGATCCGAAGTATGGGAAATTAGTTGGTAATAAAATTGCCCACGTTATTGTACATCCTAGCCCCAATCTTTGTATCATGTATCAGTAGTTTGTTTTCCATAAAATGAGCTTCTGGGCTCTGATAATACTGAGTTGGCGAATATTGGGATGCGGAGAATTCAGGACGGATGGCTCGCTGCTGTTACCTACATGAGCGACACAGCCGCAACACTGTAAATAATATCTTTTTGATGTTGATTCCTCAATCTAACAATACGAGCCACAGTATGCCTATTAGTAGGGCCTGCACGATTAGTAAAAAGTATAGCCGGTTAACAGTGGGCTATTAACCCAACCGTTACCGATTAACTGTAACAAACTTATGATTTAGAAAAGTATAATGTTGTTTTGTCTTCTGAGTTCTGATTAGCCTGGGTATTCCCCTTTTCGTGGAAATACTTCCAGTCCGTAATACTGTGAGCTTCAAGGTTCATTTAAATATTAGTCATCATAATTTTAAATGGTATCACGCACATTTATTTTTAGGTTACCGGACCTTTGGTCCGATAACCTATTGGCATGGCGTTGCGTCCGTCGTCCGTCCGTCCGTCCGTCCGTCCGTCCGTCCGTCCGTCCGTCCGGCGTTAACATTTTTATCTTTAAAGTTAACGATCGAATCTTTCTGAAATTTTGCACAAAAATGCCTAAAAATATTTTGAGAAGGAGGTATTTTTTTGTTTTTTGATTTTCGCATTTTTTTCAAAATGGCGGCCGTTTTTGTCGAAAAACGCTCAATTTTGGACTTTGACGGCCATTTTCTCAAAAACTGTCTGATCAGTTTTGAGTTTTTGGTTTCAAAAGATTCCCCTCATATACCTCTGTGATATGTATAAGTTTGGTTGCCCTAAATCTGCTGGTTTTCGTGTGGCGGCCATTTTGAATTTTTGGCGGGTCGGCGAAAAAAAATTTTTTCGCCCCAGATCGCATTACTATCCATTTTGGGCCATTTCTAGAGCAAAAAAAAATTTTCACCCTTTGAAAAAAATTTTGGACTTAGAAAATTTTCGGCACTTTTTCCCTTCATAATGGGAGCTGTCCGGACTGTACTCATAGAACACTTGAAGATAGAGCTTAGAAATTGGCACTTTCAAATGGGAAGTCATATATGGCGACTTGTGTGGTGACCTTGAATTTGACCTTGGATGACCTTGAAAGGTCAAAACAGCCATGTTTGGGTCGAAAAACGCTCAAATTTGCACCTGGTCTGTATTTTCTCAAAAACTCTCTGATCAGTTTTGAGATTTTTGCTTAAAAAGATTCCTCTTATATACCTCTGCGACGTGTATAAGTTTTGTTGCCCTTGAATCGCCGATCTCAGTGTGGCGGCCATTTTGAATTTTTGACGAGTCGGCGAAAAAAAATTTTTTCGTCCCGAATCGCATTACTATCCATTTCGGGCCATTTCTAGGCAAAAAAAATTTTTCACCCTTTGAAAAAAATTTTGGACTTGGAAAATTTTTGGCACTTTTTTCCTTCATAATGGGAGCTGTCAGGACTGTACTCATAGAATGCTTGAAGATAGAGCTTAGAAATTGGCACTTTCAAATGGGAAGTCATATATGGCGATTTGTGTGGTGACCTTGAATTTGACCTTGGATGACCTTGAAAGGTCAAACAGCCATTTTGGGGTCAAAAATGCCCAGATTTGCCTCTATAGATGAAATGCTTACAGATAGAGCTCATGTTTGCATTATGAACATATAGGAAGACATATGGCACAACTAATGATGACCTTGAACTTGACGTCAGATGACCTTGAGTGCCAAATGTCTGACTTGGAATGTGTAAATGGACCTGAGCGGCCTAAACGATTCCACCCAGATATATCTTTGTATTATGAACATATAGAATAACAAATACCGCACACATACATGTAATGGTGACATCGAAGTTCACACGGATGACCTTGATTGGTAAATCTCAAGGTCATATGTTCACACTGCGAACCTTGATTGGTAAATCTCAAGGTCTGTTACCTGCCAATGCTGCCATGGCCAAACCAAAATTGTCCGGTAACCTATCTTAGCCTTTGGGCTAATTTTTATTAATTATATTACGGTATGGTGTTGGTTTCGAACTTTCTGTTTTATATTCTGATGAGTTGAAAACAGAGTGAGGTAATCTAAACTTGTTGGTGGTGTTCTCGCTGTTTTGGCTGTGGGGATACAGTATACCCCTCTCCCCCACCCGGCAAATTATGCTTTTTCTCCCCTGCAAAAATTGTGTACTGTGTACTATATAATACGGTAATGAGAACATTCAAGATTGCGGACGGGTACAGCTGTCGGTAGACTGTCAGGAGCCTGAGCAGACGGGTTGGTGATCACTGATCAAGGTTATAAAAGACAGTTAACAGGTTAACCGGTGTTTGACGGTTAATCGTTTGGAGATTTAACAGCCGGTTATTAAAAAAATGCTAGCCGTCGGTGGTTAACCCATTAATCGTGCAGGCCCTACCTATTAGTGACGTCATGAAGTGCGACCATCGGTTGCGTTCGGTTCGTGGGGCTACGTCGAGAGTCGCGACGGCTCGTACGTAGCCAACTCACGTTGTATATGGGCGATAATAGAGTGTTGTCAAGAGTAGTAACTCACCTGAGCTTTTGTCTGTTTTAATGCCGACAACTTCTTAGATTGCTTCGGTGTACTTTTCGGCGTATTCTTCAGTGCCATTGCGTGGACTTGCAATTAGTCAACCACAAATAAATTACATCAAATATAGGAAATATATAAGCAACGTGCTCAAAAACTCGCTGCCTTCGGTATAAATACCGACCTTTAAAGTGATATTGGCAGTAAGTTATGGATTTTTCCATATCTTTCTGATCGAACGAAGAAAACATAACAGTTATATATCGGTCTCCCTTTATACACGAAAAACGTTTTTAGTATGTTTTTGGGGACATGAGAAATGTTTTTCGTGTACTGTTTTTCTTTTTTATTTCGACTCCTAATGTATTGACAGTTATTCTTTAGATATCTGCACTTGTATGTCCAAACAGATGTCCAAACCTATTTTTCTGAGCACACAGGCATATGTAATTGATTTGGAAAAAAACTGTGGCAACCGGCAATGTAGGCAGGCTAGTCATTCTCTATCCACTGTTTTCATGCACGATTAACGGCAATTTTCTGAGTATCTGTTGTCGAACTGTGCATAATTTCCTATATACTCCCGACTGTCTCGAGATGTACTTTCAAGTTTGCGTGACAAACAACAATGCTAAATTTGGCTATTTTAAAAGTTGATTCCAACTTCAAAAACAATATTTCCGGGTTGTACATTATTTTTCTATGATGTGCCCACACTCTTTAGAAACTTCTTTTTTTTGGGCTCATTTCGATGTTCAGAAACCTTACAATTGATGTAGTCGATCTTAGCTGATTTCTTTTATATTGAACGGCGTTACGTAGTTGTACATATTGGCTAGAACATTTTGAGTCTTGTGACTTTTTGAACTTACGATACATTTTGTATCTATTGATATCCTTCGGAGTTAATGAGTACTTTCATGTATTAGGCATATTGATCCTGGCGGGTTCATTTCTATCGGTGTTCAGAATCCGTGGACATGATTGTGAATAAACTAGAGAAGCTAATGAACCAATATATGTGTCAATAAATACACAATTATATCCCATACTCCATGTATAACAATGGCGACATCAATTGCTCTGTCTGTATACACATCGCATGCGAGTTATTGGCGGCTTTTTTTTCAGCAGCCTACTCGTTTTCATCCAAACATTTCACTCCCCCACTCCCAATAATTCAAGGGTGCCAATGTTTCTCCAAATAATTCAGGTACTGTACGCTGGACTCCCCCCCCCCCTCCCCGACGTGAATGCGAGTTCCGCCTATATGCGAGTTATTGCATATTTTCCGGTGCGGTGAAAAATAAACTGTCTCACTTAGAGGCGCATGCGCCTATATTCGAATATAGGCGCACCCCAATATTCACTTATAGGCGCACCCCCAATATTCACTTATAGGTGCACCCCCAAGGCCTCCAAATCACACAGATTTTTATATTAAAATGAAGTATATTTAAATTTTTACTGCCAAATATGTATCAAACGGTTATCTATCCCAGTTTATCAAGTGATATCATAGTGAAACTAGACATAAAAGCCTATAGGCTTTGTGGCATCCCCCAATTTGTTCTTATCATTTCAAATGGTCATACTGGACTGAGAAAAAAGGATACATAGGCCATAGTATGTGTAATGTGTTGTTTCTCTTGTTTATGTTTTACTTTATATTGCAACTTGAATGACTGCAAACAACATGTGATTTATTATGGAACCGGAAACTGACATGTATGATAAACACACTAAATAAGTCAAACCCGGATCACGGGAATACATGAAACACGGAACACTATTCATATGATTATAACACACGTTACATCCCCCGTACTGAAAATGAGAAAACATCAATTGAATGTTGAACATTAGTCATACATGCAATATATCATCTGAACATTAAAAGTCAAGTCTGATTGGTGTTTTGATCACACGTCCTGACTTCGTGCGGCGGACGTTGTCGTCCTGCACTTTCTTGCCTCCATCAGGATCAGGCGGATCCGGATCTGGAGTGAGTGGATTCAGTGCTGGGCCTGCCAGCTCAGGGTCACCCTGACGCTCCTCCATGTCGAGTGGGGTGGGGCCCAACAGTGTGGGAACATCTGCGAAGGTGACTTTCTTTTGTGTCTGTGGGATGTCGCGAATGTGACTCCTGTTACGTCGGAGAGACGCACCACTTGGTAATTGAACCATATATGATCTCGGTTCCTTACACTTAGCTGTCACGACTGCTGGTGTCCAACGCCCAGTGACATGATCTTGAACACGGACCTCGTGACCTGGAGGTATTGGTGCGAGCTCGGTCGAATGTTTATCATGGTATTGTTTCTGTGAACTCTGCTTCTCTTCCAGGTGTTGATAGATGCTGTCTTTGTTTGTCTGTGTGTTGGGGATTTTCACTGGCAGATTCCCCTTGAACTTCCTTCCGTTCAGGAGTTCTGCCGGACTTGGCAGTTGACTGTCCAATGGGGTTGTGCGCAACAGAAGAAGAGCTGTTTGGGGGTCAGTCTTGCTGACTTTAGCTTTGCGCATGGTATTCTTTATGGTTCCTATAGCCCGCTCCACAAAACCATTTGATCGGGGGTAGTGTGGAGAACTGGTTCTGTGTTCGAAACCCCATGACAGGACGAAGTCTCGGTAGGATTTTGCAGTGAAGTGTGGTCCATTGTCGCTGCGGACACACACTGGGATACCTTGCTCTGAGAAGATCTGTTTGGTTGCCGCGATGACAGCTTCACTTGAGCACTGTGTGGGCATTTTCCTCACGAAGGGAAACTTAGAATAGTAGTCAATGATGACAAGGTACTCCGCACCGTCAAAGTGGAATAAGTCAGTCCCTAGTATCTCCCATGGGCGAGTTGGGATCACACTTGGCAAGAGAGGTTCTCGTGGTTGCGACTTGGCATGTTCCTGGCACACAGAACATGATTTCACTGTTTTTCCAATGTCAGAATTTATGTTCATCCAGTAGACACAGTCCTTTGCTCGGAGTCTACACTTTTCCACACCTTGGTGGCCTTCATGGATTTTCTCCAGGATGTATTTGTGCATTGTGGCTGGGATAATGACACGACCACCCTTCAACAACAGACCATCCTCAACAGACAGCTCGTCCCGGAACGACCAGTATGGCCTGAGATCCGGTGGTAACTGTTTCCGGAGTTCTGGCCAGCCTGTGATGATTGTTTCACTTAACTTTGTAAGTATGGGGTCTTGGAGCATCTCGCTGCGCAGCTCGTTCAGTCGGTTGCTGCTAAACATCACAAGATTTATTCGTAAATCAAGTTCAATGTGAGAGGAGTCGCCTGTCTCCACTCGCAGACGAGACAGACCATCTGTTAGGAACATGTCCTTGCCAGGGCGGTACCTGATGTGTACATCATAGTTCTGCAGGCGCAACAGCATGCGCTGGAGTCTAGGTGGAGCTGCGTTGAGGTTCTTTAGCTGGATCATCTCGAGAGGTTTGTGGTCACTCTCAACACAGAAGTACTTGCCATAGATGTAGGTGTGGAATCTTTCACACCCAAAAACTACGGCCAGCAGCTCCCTCTCTATTTTGGCGTATCGCTGCTCTGTTTCCGAGAGGGCCTTTGATGCGAAGGCAATGGGTCTGCCATCTTGCACCAAAGCTGCGCCGAGACCGTGGGATGATGCATCAACCTGGATCGTGGTCTCCTTGTTGGGGTTGAAGTAGGCAAGTGTGGTTTCCTGACATATCAGATTTTTCAGGCGTAGAAATGCATCATTGTGTTCCGGGAGCCAGTCGAACTGTGATTCTTGTTTGAGGAGTTCTCGTAGGACAGCAGTGTTTTTTGACAGGTTTGGTATGAACGGGCTCATGTAGGTCACGATACCTAGGAACTGCTGAAGTTCTGTCTTGGTTGTAGGTGCTGTCAATGCCTGGATGTCAGCCACTTTTTCAGGATCTGGGTGTGCACCGTCCTGATCATAGCATGTGCCAAAGAATTTTATCTGGCTTTGAAGCATTGAGCACTTCTCGCTGTTGAACACAAACCCATATTCCTGTGCAACACTCATCAACTTGTGGAGGTTGTGGTTGTGTTCTTCATGTGACTTGCCAAAAACCACGACATCGTCTGCCACTCCAATGGTGCCTGGGCACTGTTCCAGCACCTGATCCATTTTCATCTGGAACACATCTTGTGACATTACAAGACCGAAAGGCATCCGCAGGTATCTATACCGACCAAACGGCGTATTGAAGGTGGTCAACAATGAGCTAGGTTTGTCGAGCTTCACGGACCAGTAGCCATTTTTGGCGTCCATTTTCGAGAAATACTTAGCTCCTGCCAGTTTGTGTGTCAGCTCTTCGACTGTTGGTGTTCTGTAGTGGCACCATTTTATGGCTTTGTTAAGGTCTTTTGGATCAAGACACACTCTCAGCTTCCCGTTTTGTTTCCTCGACACAACCAGACTGCTGACCCAGTCTGTGGGCTCGATGACCCCCGTGATCACACCTTGGCGCTCCATGTCTTCCAGCTCAGTTTTCAGTTCGTCTTTTAGATGAATTGAGCACCGGCGAGCAGCATGCACAACAGGATGTGCATGGTCATCCAGGGTGATATGGTATTCTCCGGGAAAATTGCCAATGCGGTCAAACTGTTCGGGATACAGTTTCTTCAGTTCAGTAATGTTTTTGGTAACTGATACCAGCTGGTTGATTTCACAGTTCATTGTCACCAGCTGTAAACCTTCTGCCAGCTGGAGACCAACAATAGCTGGGCTATTTGTTTCCACTATGTAGAATGTTCCTGTGGTCCATGTTGACTCGTAGCCACATTTGAGGTCAATGGAGCCACAGTGTGCAATTTCAGTGTTATTATATGCCATCAGTTTAGTGTTCTTGTTGTGTAACACTCTAGAGTTTGGGTAACCACCAGCTGTCAACAGTTCTGGGAACATGCGTCGGAACATTCGCAATGGCAAAGTGTTTGTTTGTGCCCCAGTGTCAACTTTTGCTCTGATATGTGCGATAGTTTTCTTTTCAGGGATCACCACCATGACATGAGTTATCGCCTCATTGCGACTAGCTTTGCGTGAACTTGGTGAAATTTCATCACAAGTGTAGAGAGCATTCAGTGTGAGGTGATTGAAATCTTGAGACATGTCGGTGTTGCTGTTTACTTGCTGCTTGTTCACAGAGTGCACATCAGAGGATTTTCCTCGCCTGCCACGATGGCGCGGTCTCGACCTAGGCCTGCGCCTCTCTCGTGAGCCTGTTTTACCGCCAGTGTCGTGCTGTTTTTTATCTGATTGGCGGCATACAACCTCACAGTGGCCCGTTTTTCCACAGCCGTCACAAGTGCTGTTGTATGCTGGGCATAGTTCACGGTGTCTGAACGAATGTTGGCCGCCACAGTACTTGCACGAGCGCTGTTGGCTTCTCGTGCAGTGAAAAGCATGCACACTGCTGGCATTCATGCTTGACATCCGCTGGACATGCTCTAGGGTGGCTTCGTGCGCTTTACTGAGTGTGATAGCAGCTTCGAGCGTCAGAGTCTTATCTCTCTTGAGTAACTCTTTTTGTAGTTCTGGATAGCGAGTGCCGGAAATCAACTGGTCTATGATTCGCTGGTCGGCCTCTGTTTGGTCCCCAAAGTCACATTTCTGGGCTTGGATACGGCAGCGTGTTATGTACTCATCAATAGTTTCTTGTGACTGCTGACGGTACTGCTGCAGATAGAATCTGGCAACTCGAAAGTTCGTTGAGATCTGCTGGCCGACAAAACGCTTCCATATCTCAGCAGGATCTTTTTTCTCAACATCTGAGAGAGTCCATGAGTTGTATTTCTCAAGGCCTTTGTCTCCAGCAAAGTATAGGATGTGGTCCACTTGTTTTTCTTTCTTTATGTCTTTGATTGTGAAGTATAGCTCACAGCTTTGCTTGAACAATGACATGGCAGTTGCTTGGTCATCAGCAGACCAGTCCATGCGTGGGACACTATCAGACATTGTCACTGTATTTATTTTCACTTGATGTAATTGTCACTTTAGGGTTTCCGTACTTGCGAAAATTTTGGCGAGCCTTTATTTTCACTGTTCACGGCTCGAACGTCACCCGGAATTTAGCGGCAACATGGATTATTCACTGATTCACTTATCTCGCCGCTGCCACCGTGTAATGTGTTGTTTCTCTTGTTTACTTTATATTGCAACTTGACTGACTGCAAACAACATGTGATTTATTATGGAACCGGAAACTGACATGTATGATAAACACACTAAATAAGTCAAACCCGGATCACGGGAATACATGAAACACGGAACACAATTCATATGATTATAACACACGTTACAGTATGTGGGTAAGAGTGAGAGCTCATCAGACAGTTTCTTACCAGAACTGCTTTCTATCATCTTGACAACTTGGCCCACCAGACATTTGCCACCCAAAATGAATGGACAATTACCCAGCCGATATTATTCAGAGTACTAGTATATTTAATCAGGATGTTTGTGATATTTTTCAGGTGCTCCTGTCAAATGTAAAATGATACGTGACTAAAAGAATGCTGTATCATCTTGGCCAATTTTGTGATTTCAAAACTTGTACAATACAGCGGAATTTTCACATTCATATTATAACCAAAGCCAAACATTTTCCAGCTAATAAAACAATGATGATTTGGTCATTGCATGTGAAATAGAGTTGAATAACAAAACATTCAAACAATACATGTTTGTACAATATAAATGTAGACAGGGCAAATCATTCCACAAGCATGTTGTGTCATGTGTGTTGGCTTATTAACCAACTATTGTTTTCTGTGGGGTGGAACTTCATTCTTTTACCATACACACACTAGCAAACCAGGCTTTGGAGGGGGGAGTGGCTATTATGCATGGATATGAGCCTAGGGTCATGTTGAACATGCTAGTTTTACTGCTGTATCACTTGTCAGGCATGACTGAGCAGGGCTGGCTGAGAGGGGCGGAGCCTATTGCTGTGCTGGACAGACTGGCTGATCTTGCCAGGCATGACTGAGCAGGGCTGGCTGAGAGGGGCGGAGCCTATTGATGTGCTGGACAGACTGGCTGATCTTGTAAGGCTTGACTGAGCAGGGCTCTCATATACTGCATTGGCTGAGAGGGCAGAGCCTAGCCTCATGCTGGACATGCAGGCTGCAGTCTGTGAATACAGTAGCATGGCTCAGTTACAGTATTGACTGTATGACTGTCTAGGCTTTAAGTATCTGGCTGCATGGAGAGCCAGCATCTGCCTGGGTGCAGGCGAAAGTGTCTCACTTAAAAGTGTCTCACTAAAAGTGTCTCACTTATAGGCGCATGCGCCTATACTCGAATATAGGCGCATATTCACTTATAGGCGCATGCGCCTATATGCGGATCAATACGGTACCCAAGACCTCATTTAGATTCGGTTTTGATTCGGGGGATTTCGACATATTTAGTCGGTGTTTTTCAGGAATAATCAGGCAATACATATGCGCAAACACGTGCGCAGTCGACCTTTTCCCAATACACGTGTTGCACGAAGGAGTGAAATTGTTCAGCTGTCCACGATTCAATTCAATTTCATTGTCAAACATGCCTGTTAAAGACGCGAAACTTGGAAAGGTACAATTTCAGAACACATAGAAATACACACTGTTGATATTTTTCAACTACAACTGAAACTTTGTTGCAAAGATGGGTTTAAAACACTCTGTGTGTCTGCCAATTGAAGTCTTGCCAGGCAGAAGCACGTGTTGTGTTCACAATCACATTCACCTGTTCACAGGGCATTTTTCAAATATTTATAGATGCTTCATCATCAATCAAGTGTTTAAAATTTGTGATGGAATACATTCAACTATGTAATAAGGAATCAAATAGAACATTTTGGTAGATTCTATTTTCAATATTTTTTTTTTATCAGATTGAATCGATGACTGATCTCTGATCTGAATTTGAGTTGTGATCAGGTGATAGGCCTAATGGAAGTTGTTGACTTTGATCTAAAATAAATCTATAATATGCAGGTAGAGGCTAGTCCCTGTTTGAGGTGCTTCACCTCAATTGAGGGGTGTCACCTCGATCGAGATGTAATGTGACATCATTCCAGCAGTTTTGCATAATTGTTGAGAGACTTTTCAGAGTGATATCTGCAAATTATTGTCACAAATACAGCCAAATAACACCGGATATTGACATCTAGTCACGAGATACTTCATATATGGCCATTGAATAGATTGTATTCACAATCGTATCTATGGAATAAAACGTGAAAATAAAAAAATACAATGTTGGTCAAAAATTAATGACCATGTACATGTAAGCTGCCCGCTAAATTGAACATGCAAGCAATAAATCCATTATTATTGATTTATTATTATAAATATATTATTATCCCAGACCCAAGGCTGGAGGGAATTGGTGTTATGCTCTACAATCTTTTGTCAAGATCAGATATTTTTGTAGGATACTAATTATTTGCCTTTTTGCGTGGTGTATTTCTTCCCCTCGATCGAGGTGACGGCTCCATGCATTTTCACTAGGCCCTGTCTTAAAATTTGATTTGTGAGAATTCGATTGACAGATATGGAAATCGATCGACAAAGTTTCAGCTTAAGCATTGTACTTCCATCTAAAACATTCATTACGATCACATTCGATGAGATAGCATTTGCGTGGGCAGTTGAACATCATTTTTTCTAACTATATCCAGCAGGATGCCATCTTTTAGTTGGAGGAAATCAACAAAATCTTACCTGTGCTGACACCTAGCGAATATATTGTAGCCAACAGTGCCCCCTGCGATTACTAAAAGAACAACAAGGCATTGTACTCATGAATATTCATTAATTAGTCATTTACAACGCTAGTCTGACGATTCAGCATCACTCACACTAATCTGAGACTACTTTCACCTCGATCGAGGTGACACCCCTCAATCGAGGTGAAACACCTCAAACAGGGACTAGCCTCTACCTGATATGAGCCATCCATCCTAAATTCGTCACATCCCTGAATTTGCCTAATCAATATTATGAATAATTATCGAGCTCAGAATAGAGACAGCACAAGTACTCGTCAACGAGTCAAGTCACAGCAAGAACGAAGTTTTAAATATATAACCAAGTACACGTTGAACGAAGCTAAGATATTTTTTTCAGGAAGTATCATGAGATGAGTGTTCAAAACCATGACAAAACATTGTTTCGAACAGGAACAAGTTGCGCCACCTGGCAAATCACTGAACTATAAGCCATCTGTCCTAAATTCGCCGCATTCCAAAATTATTCCCAACGCCTAACTATGTCATGTAAAAATTTGTCGAATAGTGCACCTCGGATTTACGGGATAGATTTGTACACTGCAGTGAGCCACATGACATAGCTAGGCTTTGGGAATAAGAGTCAAAATGCACCCGCTCAAGGACCAGTGACATCGAACTTCAATGCTCCGCCCGCTTTGGCTGGTTTTGTGGAAAACAAATTGCTGGTACAAAGACTGGATGTCAGAGTCTTGATGATGGTTATTATGGTAGAACTTAGGACTTTGAATTCAGGATGGAGGGCTTGTAGTATGTACTAGCCCAGACTCTTCGGGCTACATCTATAGCCTAGATCTCGGTTTTGTTTCAATTTGGTGATGTATCAATTTGGTACATTCAAAACTCTGTACGTTCAATGTAGATCTGGATGTATTAAATTTTTACAAATTATATGTTGCAATGTTAGGTCTCCAGCTGGATAAACGCCTGAATGTTCATTTTATTTCAGGTGTGCACTGTGCAAATACCTGAAAAAATGCCATGCCACTGCTCAAATGGCATTTACGCTGGTGTAGTTGGTTGGACATAAAAGTGGTGTGATAACGAGTAGTTGGCAAATTGCAACTACAGAAGGGTTGACATCAGTTGGTTGGCCAATGGCAACCATGTGAATGTTCAGTATGGTGTTGGTGATCAGTTGGCCAAGGGCAACCGTGATCATTGGAAAGATTTGTGGTTGGCCAAGTTGCAACCACTACTAGTATAAATGGTTGGCCAAGGGCAACCATTGAAAGTTGGTTGGCCAATGGCAACCAATAGAAACATGCTTGGTTGGCCAAAAGCAACCATGAGAGAGTCATAAAAATGGTTGGCCAAGGGCAACCAAATGTGCGGTTTTTCGGTTGGGCTGGTAAAGAATGTGGTAGAAGGTGATGTGAGTCCACTCCTGAGTGCTGTTGACATGTGCCAGACTCATGGAGGTAACTCATGTGTAAGTATTCATCTGGTGAACTGGCTAATGAAATCAGTTAGGTTACAAAACTGACAGATAGCACAGAATATACATGGCAAAAAATTTGGCACAAAAAATTACGAATGATTTTTTGTTGTTCAAATGGTATAATATCTATTTATTCTGAAGATACGGAATGATACACAAGTATTTTATATTCTACTTTGAATTTTGTTGGAATAATATACTTTTGATTTCAGTTTACTAGTGATATACTTGTAGCTTCTACCTATGCTGATGTTATGATTTCAGATTATTCCCCAGCACAAACAAATCATAATAGCTAAATTGCAAAGAATGTATTTTATCAAGTTGAAGAGTTATTCATGGTTGTGTTATCTGTACAGAAAGCCAAGAAGGAAAAAATGCCAACCAAGCCAGTAAAGAAACCAGTGACCGTGGAAGAAAGTGACAGCGATGATTCCGATTCTTCAGAAGATATGCCACCTCAGGTAATTGCACTGTGTAACTTTCGTTGTACCTACATGATGTGTTTTTCAAAAACATGGTGTACAGCACAATAACTATTTCACAAATTCTTAGTTTCACTGAATAATATATTATTTTGACAGAAAAAAGGAAAGGCTACAGCAAAGCCAGCGAAGAAGCCGATGAAGAAAGTAGCGAGTGAGGACAGTGATTCTGATTCGGAGGAGGAGTCATCAGAGGAAGAGCAGGTGGTATGTAACCTGTGACAAATACTTTTGGAAGTTACAAGTCTTTGGTTAATTTGGTAGTTTATGTATCATTCAGTGAAATCATATGATGAAGGCTAATTTACACGACATTTTCTTCTATTGGCTACAGAAACCAAGAAAATCAGCCAAGGGGAAAGCTGCCAAGGCCCCAGCCAAGAAAGAAAGCAGCGACGAGAGTGACTCTGAAGAAGACTCATCTGATGTAAGACTTGCTGTTGGATTCCAATGCTCAAAACCTTACTCCTTTGTCTTTTTAGGTTACCGGACCTATGGTCCGATAACCTATTGCCGTCACGTCGCGTCCGTCGTCCGTCCGTCGTCCGTCGTCCGTCCACAGCTGTATCTTTAAAGTTTACAGGCGGATTTTTCTGAAATTTTGCACAAAAATGCCTAAAAATATTTCAAGAAGGGGTTTTTTTTTAGTTTTTTGATTTTCGCATTTTTCTCAAAATGGCAGCCATTTTTGACGAAAAATGGCCAATTTTGGACTTTGGCGGCCATTTTCTCAAAAACTGTCTGATCAGTTTTGAGATTTTCGTTTTCAGAAGATTCCCCTTATGTACCTTTATGATGTGTATAAGTTTTGTTGCCCTTGAATCGCCGGTCTCCGTGTGGCGGTCATTTTGAATTTTTGACGGGTCGGCGAAAAAAATTTTTTTTGCCCCAAATCGCGTTACTATCCATTTCGGGCCATTTCTAGGCAAAAAAAAATTTTTCACCCTTTGAAAAAAATTTTGGACTTAGAAAATTTTCGGCACTTTTTTCCTTCATAATGGGAGCTGCCCGGACTGTACTCATAGAACGCTTAAAGATAGAGCTTAGATATTGGCACTTTCAAATGGGAAGTCATATATGAAGACTTGTGTGGTGACCTTGAATTTGACCTTGGATGACCTTGAAATGTCAAAACAGCCATTTTTGAGTCGAAAAATGCCCAAATTTGCACCTTGTTTGTCTTTAATCGAAAACTGTCTGATCACTTTTGAGATTTTTATTTCAAAACATAGTAATTGGGGTTTTTGACACGATGTGTATAAATATGTATATAGTGTATAAAGTGCCTTGAATTGCTCAAAAGACTAGAAATTTAGGCTGAATAGGCCCCAAATTTAATTTTTGGTCGTTTTCCTTCAAATTTATCTGATCAGTTTTGAGATTTTTGTTATAAAACATGCTAATTGGGATCCCTGACATTGTGTATAAAGATGGAGTGCTTTGAATTGCTTAAAAGGCCCCTTGAGTGTGTAAATTGGCCTCTACAGCCAAAAAATGTTTGTAGGTATAGCTGGAATTGGAAGTCATATACAT
This sequence comes from Terebella lapidaria, assembly GCA_949152475.1. NCBI lineage: Eukaryota > Metazoa > Annelida > Polychaeta > Terebellida > Terebellidae > Terebella > Terebella lapidaria. Next base: position 62,058,295 of record OX424555.1, on the reverse strand, counting down.
GTATACCACATATATATGTGGCTTTTTTGGGTGACGTTGAACTTGACGTCAGATGACATTGAGTGCTATATCTCAGTGTCATGTCCAACAAGAAATGTGTAAATTTCGTTTATAGACAAAAGACTTGTAGATAGACCTTGTATTTGTATTTTGAACATACATGAATTCAAGGTTATATGCTGCACACTTAATGATGACATTGAAGTTCACGAAGATGATTGGTTTATCTTAACGTCATATCTCACCTGTCCTGTTTCAACTAAAGTTGTCCGGTATCCTATCTTAGCCCTTGGGCTAATTTTTAGGTTACCGGACCTATGGTCCGTAACCTATTGGCATGGCAATGCGTCCGGCGTCGTCCGTCGTCGTCCGTCGTCGTCGTCCGTCAACAATTTTATCTTTAAAGTTTATGATCGAATTTTTCTGAAATTTTGCACAAAAATGCCTAAAAATATTTCGAGAGGGAGGTATTTTTTAGTTTTTTGATTTTCGTATTTTTTTCAAAATGGCAGCCGTTTTGTCGAAAAACGGTCAATTTTGGATTTTGGCGGCCATTTTCTCAAAATCTGTTCAGTAACTTTTTAGGTTACCGGACCTATGGTCCGATAACCTATTGGCATGGCGTTGCGTCCGTCGTCTGTCGTCCGTCGTCGTCCGTCGTCGTCGTCGTCGTCCACATTTTTATCTTTTTTGTTTACGGGCGAATTCTTCTGAAATTTTGCACAAAAATACTTAAAAATAATTCAGGAAGGAGGTATTTTTTATTTTCGCATTTTTTTCAAAATGGCGGCCGTTTTCGACGAAAAATGCCTGATTTTGGACTTTGGTGGCCATTTTCTCAAAATCTGTTCAGTAACTTTTTTTCTTTTTGATACATAACACTCCTCATATGTACCCCTATGATGTCTATAAATTTCGTTGCGCTTGAATCGCTCGAAGTGGGCCATTTTGGCCCAAACTCGGCCCAGATGGGACTTTCCCATGTTAAATTCTCCTATGCTTTATAATGGGACACATTATGCCTAATATCTCACTTAATATTGAGATTAGAGACTAGGAATCAATTGTGGACATATAGGAAATGATATATGCTGAATATCCTCGTGACCTTGAATTTGACCTCTGACCTCAATTCAAGGTCAGAGCTTAAAATAGCTGATATCTCGCTTATTATCGACTCTACAGCTTAGCAATCAATTGTGGACATATATTAAATGATAAATGCTGAATATTCTGATGACCTTGAATTTGACCTTTGACCCCATTTTCAAGGTCATAGGACAAAATTGCTAATATCTCGCTTGTTATCGACTTTACAGCTTAGGAATCAGTTATGAACATATAGGAAATGATATATGCAGATGATTGTCATGACCTTGAAGTTGACCTTTGACCTCATTTTCAAGGTCACAGGACAAAATGGCTAATATCTCACTTATTATTGACTCTACAGCTTAGGAATCAATTGTGGACATATAGGAAATGATATATGCTGAATATTCTGATGACCTTGATTTTGACCTTTGACGGCATTTTCAAGGTCATAGGACAAAATGGCTAATATCTCGCTTGTTATCGACTTTACAGCTTAGGAATCAGTTATGAACATATGCAGATTATTGTCATGACCTTGAATTTGACCTTTGACCTCATTTTCAAGGTCACAGGACAAAATGTCTAATATCTCACTTATTATCGATTTTAAATGTAGGAAATGATATATGCTGAATATTCTCTGACCTTGAATTTGACCTCTGACCTCATTTTCAAGGTCCAAGGACAATCTTGCTCCTCTATTGACTGTATGGCTTGGGAATCAATTGTGGACATGATATAGAAGATGATATACACTGAATATTTTGATGACCTTGAATTTGACCTTTGCCCCTTCATTTTCAAGGCCACAGCACAAAATTGCTAATATCTCGCTGATTATTGAATTTACAGCTTAGCAGTCAACTGTGGACATGATATATGCTTAATGTTATATATGCTGAATATTCACTTGACCTTGAATTCAACCAGTGACCTGGCTAACATCTAAAATATTAAACATTGTCCGGTAACCTATCTTCGGCCCTTGGCCTAATTTTTAGGTTACCGGACCTATGGTCCGATAACCTATTGGCATGGCGTTGCGTCCGTCGTCCGTCGTCCGTCGTCGTCGTCGTCGTCGTCCACATTTTTATCTTTTTTGTTTACGGGCGAATTTTTCTGAAATTTTGCAGAAAAATACTTAAATATAATTCAAGAAGGAGGTATTTTTTAGTTTTTTGATTTTCGCTTTTTCTTCAAAATGGCGGTCGTTTTCGACGAAAAATGCCTGATTTTGGACTTTGGCGGCTATTTTCTCAAAATCTGTTCAGTAACTTTTTTTCTTTTTGATACATAACACTCCTCATATGTACTTCTGTGATGTCTATAAATTTCGTTGCGCTTGAATCGCTCGAAGTGGGCCATTTTGGCCCAAACTCGGCCCAAATGGGACTTTCCCATGTTAAATTATCCTATGCTTTATAATGGGACACATTATGCCTAATATCTCACTTGATATTGAGATTAGAGACTAGGAATCAATTGTGAACATATAGGAAATGATATATGCTGAATATTCTCGTGACCTTGAATTTGACCTCTGACCTCAGTTTCAAGGTCACATGACAAAACGGCTAATATTTTGCTTATTATCGACTTTACAGCTTAGAAATCAATTGTGAACATATAGAAAATGATATATGCTGAACATTCTCATGACCTTGAATTTGACCTTTGACCTCATTTCCAAGGTCACAGGACAAAATTGCTAATATCTCGCTTATTATCAACTTTACAGCTTAGGAATCAATTGTGAACATATAGGAAATGATATATGCTGAATATTCTCGTGATCTTGAATTTGACCTTTGACCTCATTTTCAAGGTCACAGGACAAAATGGCCAATATCTTGCTTCTTAGCGAATTTACAGCTTAGGAATCAATTGTGAACATATAGGAAATGATATATGCTGAATATTCTCGTGACCTTGAATTTGACCTTTGATCTCATTTTCAAGGTCACAGGACAAAATGGCCAATATCTTGCTTATTATCGACTTTACAGCTTAGGAATCAATTGCGAACATATAGGAAATGAGATATTCTGAATATTTTAATGATGTTGAGTTTGACCTTTGACCTAAATTTCAAGGTCAGTCATTTTATTTTCAAAGTCAGATTACAAAATGGCTTATATCTCGCTTATTATCAAATTTACAGCTATGGGGTGCATAGTGAACATATAGGAAATGATGTATGCTGAATAGTTTGGTGATCTAGAATTTAACCTTTGATCCCATTTTCAAGGTTAGAGATATGGCGATTTCAGTGGTGACCTTGAATTTGACCTTCAACTTTCTCGGCTTAACTCTGTATATTTCTCCGGTAACCTTTCTAGCCCATTGGGCTAATTTTTAGGTTACCGGACCTTTGGTCCGATAACCTATTAGCATGGCGTTGCGTCCGTCGTCCGTCCGTCCGTCCGTCCGTCCGTCCGTCCGTCCGTCCGGCGTTAACATTTTTATCTTTAAAGTTAACGATCGAATCTTTCTGAAATTTTGCACAAAAATGCCTAAAAATATTTTGAGAAGGAGGTATTTTTTTGTTTTTTGATTTTCGCATTTTTTTCAAAATGGCGGCCGTTTTTGTCAAAAAACGCTCAATTTTGGACTTTGACGGCCATTTTCTCAAAAACTGTCTGATCAGTTTTGAGTTTTTGGTTTCAAAAGATTCCCCTCATATACCTCTGTGATATGTATAAGTTTGGTTGCCCTAAATCTGCCGGTTTCCGTGTGGCGGCCATTTTGAATTTTTGGCGGGTCGGCAAAAAAAAATTTTTTCGCCCCAAATCGCATTACTATCCATTTTGGGCCATTTCTAGGGCAAAAAAATTTTTTCACCCTTTGAAAAAAATTTTGGACTTGGAAAATTGTCGGCACTTTTTCCCTTCATAATGGGAGCTGTCCGGACTGTACTCATAGAACGCTTGAAGATAGAGCTTAGAAATTGGCACTTTCAAATGGGAAGTCATATATGGCGACTTGTGTGGTGACCTTGAATTTGACCTTGGATGACCTTGAAAGGTCAAAACAGCCATTTTTGGGTCGAAAAACGCTCAAATTTGCACCTGGTCTGTATTTTCTCAAAAACTGTCTGATCAGTTTTGAGATTTTTGCTTAAAAAGATTCCTCTCATATACCTCTGTGACGTGTATAAGTTTTGTTGCCCTTGAATCGCCGATCTCAGTGTGGCGGCCATTTTGAATTTTTGATGAGTCGGCGAAAAAATTTTTTTTCGCCCCAAATAACATTACTATCCATTTTGGGCCATTTCTAGGCAAAAAAAAATTTTCACCCTTTGAAAAAAATTTTGGACTTAGAAAATTTTCGGCACTTTTTTCCTTCATAATGGGAGCTGTCAGGACTGTACTCATAGAACGCTTGAAGATAGAGCTTAGAAATTGGCACTTTCAAATGAGAAGTCATATATGCCGACTTGTGTGGTGACCTTGAATTTGACCTTCGATGACCTTGAAAGGTCAAAACAGCCATTTTGGGGTCAAAAAATGCCCAGATTTGCCTTTGTAGATGAAATGCTTGCAGATAGAGCTCATGTTTGCATTATGAACATATAGGAAGACATATATGGCACAACTAATGATGACCTTGAACTTGACGTCAGATGACCTTGAGTGCCAAATGTCTGACTTGGAATGTGTAAATTGACCTAGGCGGCCTAAACGATTCCACCCAACATATAGAATATCAAATGCCGCACACATACATGTAATGGTTACATCGAAGTTCATACGGATGACCTTGATTGGTAAATCCCAAGGTCATATGTTTACACTGCGAACCTTGATTGGTAAATCTCAAGGTCTGTTACCTGCCAATGCTGCCATGGCCAAACCAAAATTGTCCGGTAACCTATCTTAGCCTTTGGGCTAATTTTAGCTTACCGGCCCTTTGGGCCGATAAGCTATTGTCGTGGTATTTCGTCCGTCGTCCGTCCGGGTCTGTAACTTTTTTTTGACATGATGAATTTCCCCATAAATTTGTCAGAACATACCTTGGGCCAGTATCTAAAGACGTTTTTTAGGTTACCGGACCTTTGGTCCGATAACCTATTGGCATGGCGTTACGTCCGACGTCCGTCCGTCCGTCCGTCCGTCCGGCGTTAACATTTTTATCTTTAAAGTTAACGATCGAATCTTTCTGAAATTTTGCACAAAAATGCCTAAAAATATTTTGAGAAGGAGGTATTTTTTTGTTTTTTGATTTTCGCATTTTTTTCAAAATGGCGGCCGTTTTTGTCGAAAAACGCTCAATTTTGGACTTTGACGGCCATTTTCTCAAAAACTGTCTGATCAGTTTTGAGTTTTTGGTTTCAAAAGATTCCCCTCATATACCTCTGTGATATGTATAAGTTTGGTTGCCCTAAATCTGCCGGTTTTCGTGTGGCGGCCATTTTGAATTTTTGGCGGGTCGGCGAAAAAAAAATTTTTTCGCCCCAGATCGCATTGCTATCCATTTTGGGCCATTTCTAGAGCAAAAAAAAATTTTCACCCTTTGAAAAAAATTTTGGACTTAGAAAATTTTCGGCACTTTTTCCCTTCAAAATGGGAGCTGTCCGGACTGTACTCATAGAACGCTTGAAGATAGAGCTTAGAAATTGGCACTTTCAAATGGGAAGTCATATATGGCGAATTGTGTGGTGACCTTGAATTTGACCTTGGATGACCTTGAAAGGTCAAAACAGCCATTTTTGGGTCGAAAAACGCTCAAATTTGCACCTGGTCTGTATTTTCTCAAAAACTCTCTGATCAGTTTTGAGATTTTTGCTTAAAAAGATTCCTCTTATATACCTCTGCGACGTGTATAAGTTTTGTTGCCCTTGAATCGCCGATCTCAGTGTGGCGGCCATTTTGAATTTTTGACGAGTCGGCGAAAAAATTTTTTTTCGCCCCAAATAACATTACTATCCCTTTTGGGCCATTTCTAGGCAAAAAAAAATTTTCACCCTTTGAAAAAAATTTTGGACTTGGAAAATTTTCGGCACTTTTTTCCTTCATAATGGGAGCTGTCAGGACTGTACTCATAGAACGCTTGAAGATAGAGCTTAGAAATTGGCACTATCAAATGGGAAGTCATATATGGCGACTTGTGTGGTGACCTTGAATTTGACCTTGGATGACCTTGAAAGGTCAAAACAGCCATTTTGGGGTCAAAAAATGCCCAGATTTGCCTTTGTAGATGAAATGCTTGCAGATAGAGCTCCTGTTTGCATTATGAACATATAGGAAGACATATATGGCACAACTAATGATGACCTTGAACTTGACGTCAGATGACCTTGAGTGCCAAATGTCTGACTTGGAATGTGTAAATTGACCTGAGCGGCCTAAACGATTCCACCCAACATATAGAATATCAAATGCCGCACACATACATGTAATGGTTACATCGAAGTTCATACGGATGACCTTGATTGGTAAATCCCAAGGTCATATGTTTACACTGCGAACCTTGATTGGTAAATCTCAAGGTCTGTTACCTGCCAATGCTGCCATGGCCAAACCAAAATTGTCCGGTAACCTATCTTAGCCTTTGGGCTAATTTTTTATTATTGATGCATAACACTCCTCATATGTACCCCTATGACATGTATAAATTTCGTTGCGCTTGAATCGCTCGAAGTGGGCCATTTTGGGCCCAAACTCAGCCCAAATGGGACTTTCCCATGTTAAATTCTCCCATGCTTTATAATGGGACACATTAAAGCCTAATATCTCACTTAATATTGAGATTAGAGACTAGGAATCAATTGTGGACATATAGGAAATGATATATGCTGAATATTGTCGTGACCTTGAATTTGACCTCTGACCTTGGTTTCAAGGTCAGAGCGGCCGTTTTCGTCGAAAAATGCCCAATTTTGGACTTCGACGGTCGTTTTCTCAAAATCTGTTCAGTAACTTTTTAGGTTACCGGACCTATGGTCCGATAACCTATTGGCATGGCGTTGCGTCCGTCGTCCGTCGTCGTCCGTCGTCGTCCGTCGTCGTCGTCGTCGTCCACATTTTTATCTTTTTTGTTTACGGGCGAATTCTTCTGAAATTTTGCACAAAAATACCTAAAAATAATTCAAGAAGGAGGTATTTTTTAGTTTTTTGATTTCCGCTTTTTCTTCAAAATGGCGGCCGTTTTCGACGAAAAATGCCTGATTTTGGACTTTTGCGGCCATTTTCTCAAAATCTGTTCAGTAACTTTTTTTCTTTTTGATACATAAGACTCCTCATATGTACTTCTATGATGTCTATAAATTTTGTTGTGCTTGAATCGCTCGAAGTGGGCCATTTTGGCCCAAACTCGGCCCAAATGGGACTTTCCCATGTTAAATTCTCCTATGCTTTATAATGGGACACATTAAGCCTAATATCTCACTTGATATTGAGATTAGAGACTAGGAATCAATTGTGGACATATAGGAAATGATATATGCTGAATATTCTTGTGACCTTGAATTTGACCTCTGACCTCAGTTTCAAGGTCAGAGCACAAAATGGCTTATATCTCGCTTATTATCGACTCTACAGCTTAGGAATCAATTGTGGACATATAGGAAATAATATATGCTGAATATTCTCGTGACCTTGAATTTGACCTCTGACCTCAGTTTCAAGGTCAGAGCACAAAATGGCTTATATCTCGCTTATTATCGACTCTACAGCTTAAGAATCAATTGTGGACATATAGGAAATGATATATGCTGAATATTCTGATGACCTTGAATTTGACCTTCGAACTCATTTTCAAGGTCACAGGACAAAATGGCTAATATCTCGCTTGTTATCGACTTTACAGCTTAGCAATCAATTATGAACATATAGGAAATGATATATGCAGATTATTGTCATGATCTTGAATTTGACCTGTGACCTCATTTTCAAGGTCACAGGACAAAATGGCTAATATCTCACTTATTATCGATTTTACAGCTTAGGAATCAATTGTGGACATATAGGAAATGATATATGCTGAATATTCTCGTGACCTTGAATTTGACCTCTGACCTCATTTTCAAGGTCCAAGGACAAACTGGCTCATATCTAGCTCCTCTATTGACTGTATGGCTTGGGAATCAATTGTGGACATGATATAGAAAATGATATACATTGAATATTTTGATGATCTTGAATTTGACCTTTGCCCCTTCATTCTCAAGGCCACAGCACAAAATTGCTAATATCTCTCTGATTATTGAATTTACAGCTTAGCAATCAACTGTGGACATGATATATGCTTAATGTTATATATGCTGAATATTCTCTTGACCTTGAATTCAACCAGTGACCTGGCTAACATGTAAAATATTAAACATTGTCCGGTAACCTATCTTCGGCCCTTGGCCTAATTTTTTAGGTTACCGGACCTTTGGTCCGATAACCTATTGGCATGGCGTTGCGTCCGTCGTCCGTCCGTCCGTCCGTCCGTCCGTCCGGGCAAACGGAACGGAGTTTTGGGGATTTCTTAGGGGGAATAAAGCTGAAAACGCCCCACAACCACAGTTTAAGCCAAAAGTGCGGTCTTATGGGGATTTTTTCAGGACTTATGGGGAAAGTTAAGATAGGAAATTTAACATTGGGTCCGCCCGTAACGCCCATCCGTTCACCCGTCCGTCCGTCCGTCCGTCCGTCCGGCGTTAACATTTTTATCTTTAAAGTTAACGATCGAATCTTTCTGAAATTTTGCAGAAAAATGCCTAAAAATATTTTGAGAAGGAGGTATTTTTTTGTTTTTTGATTTTCGCATTTTTTTCAAAATGGCGGCCGTTTTTGTCGAAAAACGCTCAATTTTGGACTTTGACGGCCATTTTCTCAAAAACTGTCTGATCAGTTTTGAGTTTTTGGTTTCAAAAGATTCCCCTCATATACCTCTGTGATATGTATAAGTTTGGTTGCCCTAAATTCGCCGGTTTTCGTGTGGCGGCCATTTTGAATTTTTGGCGGGTCGGCGAAAAAAAAAATTTTCACCCCAAATCGCATTACTATCCATTTTGGGCCATTTCTAGGCAAATAAAAAATTTCACCCTTTGAAAAAAATTTTGGACTTGGAAAAATTTCGGAACTTTTTTCCTTCATAATGGGAGCTGTCAGGACTGTACTCATAGAACACTTGAACATAGAGCTTAGAAATTGGCACTTTCAAATGGGAAGTCATATATGGCGACTTGTGTGGTGACCTTGAATTTGACCTTGGATGACCTTGAAAGGTCAGAACAGCCATTTTTGGGTCGAAAAATGCCCAAATTTACACCTGGTCTGTATTTTCTCGGAAACTGTCTGATCAGTTTTGAGATTTTTGTTTAAAAAGATTCCTCTTATATACCTCTGTGACCTGTATAAGTTTTGTTGCCCTTGTATCGCCGATCTCCGTGTGGCGGCCACTTTGAATTTTTGACGAGTAGGCGAAAAAAATTTTTTTCGCCCCAAATCGCATTACTATCCATTTTGGGCCATTTCTAGACAAAAAAAATTTTTCACCCTTTGAAAAAAATTTTGGACTTAGAAAATTTTCGGCACTTTTTTCCTTCATAATGGGAGCTGTCAGGACTGTACTCCTAAAACACTTGAAGATAGAACTTAGAAATTGGCACTTTCAAATGGGAAGTCATATATGGCGACTTGTGTGGTGACCTTGAATTTGACCTTCAATGACCTTGAAAGGTCAAAACAGCCATTTTGGGTTCAGAAAATGCCCAGATTTGCCTCTATAGATGAAATGCTTGCAGATAGAGCTCATGTTTGCATTATGAACATATAGGAATACATATATGGCACAACTAATGATGACCTTGAACTTGACGTCAGATGACCTTGAGTGCCAAATGTCTGACTTGGAATGTGTAATTTGACCTGAGCGGCCTAAACGATTCCACCCAACATATAGAATATCAAATGCCGCACACATACTTGTAATGGTAACATCGAAGTTCATATGGATGACCTTGATTGGTAAATCCCAAGGTCATATGTTTACACTGCGAACCTTGATTGGTAAATGGTCTGTTACCTGCCAATGCTGCCATGGCCAAACCAAAATTGTCCGGTAACCTATCTTAGCCTTTGGGCTAATTTTTTCTTATTGATGAAAAACACTCCTCATATGTACCCCTTTTACATGTATAAATTTCGTTGCGCTTGAATCGCTTGAAGTGGGCCATTTTGGGCCCAAACTCGGCCCAAATGTGACTTTCCCATGTTAAATTTTCCTATGCTTTATAATGGCACACATTAAGCTTAATATCTCACTTAATATTGAAATTAGAGACTAGGAATGAATTGTGGACATATAGGAAATGATATATGCTGAATATTCTCGTGACCTTGAATTTGACTTTTGACCTCATTTTCAAGGTCACAGGACAAAATGGCTAATATCTCGCTTATTATCGACTTTACAGCTTAGGAATCAGTTGTGAACCTATAGGAAATGATATATGCTGAATATTCTTGTGACCTTGAATTTGACCTTTGACCTCATTTTCAAGGTCACATGACAAAATGGCTAATATCTCGCTTATTATCGACTTTACAGTTTAGGAATCAATTGTGAACATATAGGAAATGATATATGCTGAATATTTTCGTGACCTTGAATTTGACCTTTGACCTCATTTCCAAGGTCGCAGGACAAAATTGCTAATATCTCGCTTATTATCGCCTTTACAGCTTAGGAATCAATTGTGTACATATAGGAAATGATATATGCTGAATATTTTCGTGACCTTGAATTTGACCTTTGACCTCATTTCCAAGGTCGCAGGACAAAATTGCTAATATTTCGCTTATTATCGACTTTACAGCTTAGGAATCAATTGTGTACATATAGGAAATGATATATGCTGAATATTCTCGTGGCCTTGAATTTGAGCTTTGACCTCATTTTCAAGGTCACAGGACAAAATGGCCAATATCTTGCTTATTAGCAACTTTACAGCTTAGGAATCGATTGTGAACATATAGGAAATGATATATGCTGAAAATTCTTGTGACCTTGAATTTGACCTTTGACCTCATTTTCAAGGTCACAGGACAAAACGGCCAATATCTTGCTTATTAGCGACTTTACAGCTTAGGAATCAATTGTGAACATATAGGAAATGATATATGCTGAAAATTCTCATGACCTTGAATTTGACCTTTGACCTCATTTTCAAGGTCACATGACAAAATGGCTAATATCTCGCTTATTATCGACTTTACAGCTTAGGAATCAATTGTGAACATATAGGAAATGATATATGCTGAATATTCTCATGACCTTGAATTTGACCTTTGACCTCATTTCCAAGGTCACAGGACAAAATTGCTAATATCTCGCTTATCGACTTTACAGCTTACGAATCAATTGTGAACATATAGGAAATGATATATGCTGAATATTCTCATGACCTTGAATTTGACCTTTGACCTCATTTTCAAGGTCACAGGACAAAATGGCCAATATCTTGCTGATTAGCGCCTTTACAGCTTAGAAATCAATTGTGAACATATAGGAAATGATATATGCTGAATATTCTAGTGACCTTGAATTTGACTTTTGACCTCATTTTCAAGGTCAACAGGACAAAATGGCTAATATCTCGCTTATTATCGACTTTACAGCTTAGGAATCAATTGTGAACATATAGGAAATGATATATTCTGAATATTTTAATGATATTGAATTTGACCTTTGACCTAAATTTCAAGGTCAGTCATTTTATTTTCAAAGTCAGATTACAAAATGGCTTATATCTCGCTTATTATCAAATTTACAGCTTAGGGGTCCATAGTGAACATATAGGAAATGATGTATGCTGAATAGTTTGGTGATCTAGAATTTAACCTTTGATCCCATTTTCAAGGCTAGAGATATGGCGATTTCAGTGGTCACCTTGAATTTGACCTTCAACTTTCTCGGCTTAACTCTGTATATTTCTCCGGTAACCTTTCTAGCCCATTGGGCTAATTTTTTTTCGGCTGGATTATGATGTCAAGACGTCTGTGTGTTTCAGGAAGAGATGGCTCCTGTGAAACCTGTAACTGCTAACGCCAAGAAAACCAAGGCCAAGCAGGAGTCTGATGAGGATGACAGTGAGGACGACGATAGTGAGGAGGGCAGTGATGAGGATAGTGGTTAGTATGGTTAATTATTCTGTAACAGATTTTAAAAATACAAGTGACTATGCTATAAACACCTTAACTAACAAAACATAAATCTGTCTCAACTCTGTACTTTATTAATTTTTTTAAACAGAAGAAGAACCACCAAAACCTCAGAAAAGTGCTAAAAAGTCTGCGAAGAAGGAAGAGAGCTCGGATGATGAAGATTCTGATGAGGAAGACTCTGAAGAAGAAGACTCTGAAGATGAAAAACCTGCAAAGAAGGTCAAACAGGGCAAGGCCCCTCTCGCCAAAATGGAGGTGGATGATGATGATGATGACAGTGAGGAGGAGGGGGAAGATGAAGATGAAAGTGATGATGAGGAAAGTGAGGAGGAGGAACCTGCCCCGAAGAAACGGAAAGCCAAGGACAGCGCTGGGAGCCCTGCCAAGAAAGCCAAAGTCACAGGTATGTATTGTTGATGGGTGAAAAGTGATCATATATTGAACATGATGTTACCCACAAGCATTCTGTCAGGTTTATAATATGGGCTCAGTAACTGAAGAAATATTGAACACTGTTCTGCAGAAACAATTACAATCATGGTGAGAAATTTGCCGGAGGAGGCCAGTGATGAGAAAGTTGTGAAATTCCTCAAGAAAAATGGTGTGGAAACGACAGACTTCAGGAGAAATGTCAAGAAAGGGTATGTCAATGAATTCCAAAATTCTTTGAAAACATAAAGAAAGCCAACCGTTTACAATGATTTCATAGATACTTAAAGAAAGCCAACCATTTGCAGAGTAAGATTTATGTATCGGTCAAATTTGACCATTTTCCATGTCAGATATGGATTCCTGGACCTGGCAGATTCTGATGCACTGTCTACAGCACTGGAGCTGAGTGGGACAGAGTTCAAGGGAAGCGAGTTGTCCATTGAGAAGGCAGAACCTAAAGGACAGAAAAATGCCAGTGCCACTCCTCAGCGAGGTGGAGGAGTAACAAAACAAGGTAACACTTGGCTATTGTGCATGCTGAAAACTGATGCACTTGGTGTATATTGGCTGCATTCGGAAAGTGCATCATAACAATGATCTGTCAAATTCATTCAGGTGGTGGAGGGGACGTGACTCTCTTCGTTAAAAACATCTCGTACAACGTTGATGAGGACCAGCTTCTTTCGTTCTTCACTGGTGCCAAGGATGTTCGCATGCCTGTCAATGATGAAGGCAGGAAGAAGGGGTTAGTGTGTGAACTAGGCACTGTTCCCTTGCATATTGTATAGGTTCTAATATAAAATCCTAATCAGAAAAACAAACAATTCAGGCACATATGTATATACATTCATGTATTTTGCACCTCACAGGTTTGCGTTCGTGGAGTTTGAAGATGCGAAAGATGTAGAGACTGCTATATCGGAGAAGCAGGGAGCAGAACTTGATGGTCGAGCGCTCTTCCTGGACTACTCGGGCAGTGGCGGCAGCAAAGGTGGCAATAGAAATAGCTTCGGGGGCGGTGGTGACAGAAGACAGTCATCTGGTGGCAACCAGTCCAGGGGAGGTATGTTATAAGCAGAGTTTGAATCGATAGTATTGTTGAAATGCATGGCTGACAGTGATGACCGATGACGAGCCTGATAACAATCTTTGATGTTAAATGAGGCATTTGTCTGAGTTAGCCATGTGTTCTTCACAAGTTGTCTTGTCTAACTTCATGACGTTTATTCAGTATTATCTGATATCCATTTTGGTGAGTCCCAATGATGAACAACTCTGTCCAGAGACTTGTTTACACGACTTTTTACAAAACCACCATGTTGGACCTCTAGATGATCAACCTGAGGGACTGGAAAGTTTTGTTGATTAGACATCTCAATCCCAGCATAATGAAGCACATTATATGTTGAGTTACCCTGAGCTACATTCATGATGCTTTTGTTCTAGATCTGGCTGGAAAGACGAAACTTCTATTTGTCAAGAACTTGTCATTCCAAACAACAAGAGAGAGCTTACAGGAAGCCTTTGATTCCCATTCAGCGACGTCTGCTAGAATCGCGATGAGAGACGATGGCAAATCCAAAGGGTATGAACTATTTAGAAACGACAGATCTCAATACGTACATCTAAGAGATTGCAGCTATGCAACACAGACCGAGACAGTGGAGTGACTAGATTCATATTGTGATGCCAATTTGTCTTGTGTAAATGTCCGTGAGCTTGAAGTTATTTAGACTACTGTTTGACTTTCCAGGTTCGGTTTCATTGAGTTTGGCAGCTCAGACGATGCCAAGGCTGCCCACGATGCCATGCAAGGGGCTGACGTTGATGGGCGAAGTATATTTGTAGATTTTGCCACAGAAGGCGGCAGTGGAGGCGGTGAGCAAAATAACTGCTGTCTTTGACATATGTATGCCACTAGAAAATTTAATTGCGCTCACAGTCCCAATGATGAACAACCCCATCCAGAAACTTGTTTACACGACTTTTTACAAAACCACCATGTTGGACCTCTAGATGATCAACCTGAGGGACTTTTTCCGTAATGAACATACCACATCAATTGATGTCAATTTGATGAGGGATACTTGGTAAATGGATTAAAGAAATAATAACCAGTTCGGCATTCACATGTTGAATAATCTCGTTTGTTGCAGGACGGGGTGGCGGCCGCGGTGGTCGTGGTGGCTTTGGTGGTCGGGGCGGTGGCTTCCGAGGTGGTCGCGGAGGAGACAGAGGTGGTCGTGGCGGTGGCTTCAGGGGCGGTCGAGGTGGTGATCGAGGCGGACGAGGCAGAGGTCGAGGGGGCAGAGGTTAGATGTCGGCATTGTTCCGAATGATGTAGTACTGCTGCTGTGGTGCAAAATTTATTTGTGGCATTCATCATGTTCATTGGATGTTTGTATTTTCAGGTGGTTTCGGAGAGAAGAGGGATGGTATCAAAGAGTTCAAAGGATCAAAGAAAACTTTTGATGACTAGATACTTTTAATTTTGAATTCTTTATGGCAGCAAAAGTGGAAGAATGAATGATCGAATGTGTGGGAATCTCTGAATAGCGAGTGAATATGTGAGAATCTCTGGAGAGTGAGTGAATATGTGAGAATTTTTTGAGAGTGATTGAATGTGTGAGAATTTCTCGAGAGTGATTGAATATCATATTTGCAGTGAAGTGTGTATAAGTTTATCCTTTGTTGAAGTCTGTTATTTTTCACCAATGCATTTCTCTTAGTGTATACATCATTTGGAAGTTATTCCTTCCATATTTATGTTTGTTGATGAATAGTGGTGTTGCAGCTGTGGTATAAGTAATCGATCTGTGAGATGTATGTGTCAGAGTTTTGCTGAATGCAACGCAATTTTGTAAATATATAAACAGTTTCCTTGATCATGATTGTGAAGATGACTACTGGTACAATATGGTAACTGTATTATGTTAATCGAGTGAAATATGAACAGGTACATAATAAGAATGTAACTGCTCTTGAACTGAAATAAAATGTTCTTCAACTTCAACAAAGTCGTTGACTGTGGTTTGTGTGAGGAATACTGCTGGTATGTGTAAGAAGTCCCGTCGTCTCAATGAAATATGAACAGATCTATGACTGTATCAAAATATTTTCGAACATTTTAGTGAATGCTCAATAAGGTAAATGGCATTGTCGACTTACTTCCTGATGATGAGAAACTGAACAATATCTACAAAATTCATGGCCAGATTATATTTTCTGTCTATATGTGGACCATCAGTCTTCATTATTGTATCCCCCGAACAAAGTTCGGCGGATACTATGGATTTGGCTTCGTCGTCCGCATCCGCAGAGATTTTCTTGTGAACGCGCTACAGGCCGCAATTCTCACCCGATCACCATTATTTTTTGCAGGCACATATATAATGGTAAGATCCCGACACCAATCGATTTTGGTTGCCGTGGCAACTGAATTGGTCGTTTGGGGACACATTTTGCATTGAAAACAGCCTGTTTGAGACACATGGCTTGTGAACGCGCTACAGGCCGCAATTCTCACCCGATCAGCATTATTTTTTACAGGCACATATATTATGGTAAGATCCCGACACCAATCGATTTTGGTTGCCGTGGCAACTGAATTGGTCGTTTGGGGACACATTTTGCATTGAAAACAGCCTGTTTGAGACACATGGCTTGTGAACGCTCTACTGATGGCAATTTTTAACGAATCTCGATAATATTTGGAAGTTTTGTTGGGAAGGGCTGTCACACGAAACCAATCGTTTTTTAGAATGATCATATAAATATTAATATGTTAACAGCCTAACTTATTACAGAATTTGGAAATATCCATTTTGACATGTGAGATCATTCCAATAGCCTGTACAATGGAAGGTAATGACACTGGTATCTTTTTCAGAATGGAGAACTGATGTTTTCAGTGAAAACAGGACAATATTACTGAATAAGTTAACATTAGTTTTACTAGTTAAGTCTATTATTGTCCACAATAAAAATAGTTAAGACGAGAAACGTTTATTATTAAGCTCAACAAGGTAAAGGTTTTGTCCAGTACAGATTTCATGGGTGTAACTGAATAAGTTAATATTATTTTTAATAGTTAAGTATTATTGACCACAACAAAAATAGTTAAGACAAGAAATATTTATTATTAACCTCAACAAGGTAAATGTTTTGTCCAGTACAAATTTCATTGGTGTAACCGAATAAGTTAACATTATTTTCACTAGTTAAGTCTATTATTGACCACAATATAAAAATAGTTAAGTCTATTATTGACCACAATAAAAATAGTTAAGAGGAGAAATATTTATTATTAAGCTCAACAAGGTAAATGTATTGTCCAGTACAAATTTCATTGGTGTAACCGAATAAGTTAACATTATTTTCACTAGTTAAGTCTATTATTGACCACAATAAAAATAGTTAAGACAAGAAATATTTATTATTGGGCTCAACAAGGCAAAGATTCTGTCCAGTAGACATTTTATGTCTGTAACCATATAAGTTAACATTTTTTTTGCTAGTTAAGTCTATTATTGACCTCAATAAAAATAGTTAAGATGGGAAACAATTATTATTGAGCTCAACAAGGTTAAGGTTTTGTCCAGTAGAAATTTCTGGGTGTAACCAAATAAGTTGACATCATTTTTACATGTTCTATTATTAGGAAGAGCAGGGCTCTTCCTCTATGATGTTGGTTTTTTTTGGATTTTTGAATTTTTTCTTTTGTTTACATTCTTGAAAGTGCCACTTGGAACCACAACAGGCTATTCAACTGTGGCTAATTGGGAGGGCCCGGGGCCCGTTGCGAGGAAAATGACGCCCGTGTACCTAATCATGGTTAATGTAATAAGTTATTAGCGATAATAATCCCAGGAGACGTGTGTTCCGACCGTTTTTTTTTTTTGTATGTCACCGTTTCATACCCATCACCACTCCCGTTTTGATCTCCACTGGAACAGTGCTTTCTTGCAATCATATGCACTCAAAGTTTTGGATATACATTCCGCACAATATATAGATACAGTATGGTATTGCAACAATGAAAGACAAGTTGATACGGCAACATAATAATTATGTGTTAGTGGTGGTATTCCATATTCCAGTGGGCAAATTCAATTCTCGTGTGGCCCCGATAAGCAGTCACGGCAGTCGGCCCGCCAGCCAGAGAGTCACTGAATTGTCCAATCGGGAAGCTGTCTTGGCGGACACACCCACATGTTTATGAAATACACGTGGATATAATGATATGCAAATGATCACGTGAGCGAGTCCCGCCAATTAGCGTACTGCCCCAAAAAATTGCTGCAGGGTCAAGGTCAAAATGCCAGCCGCCAAGAGATCGTCCAACCATAGAACTCCCAACTGAGTGCGGTATTTGTGGAAATACTTGTTACGACCCAAATAAATGGTCTTTTCTATGACTCTTTCCTACTTCACTGGTAATACTTCATAAAAATATCACCACCGAAAGCTTGTTTATGGGGGAATTTAATTAAAAATGCCATTGAAGTGAAGCGAGATTTCAACGAGATTTGACTAAAAGGAACAGTCGGAAACAAACAAACAAAACTTGGCAGATTTGCGGAGCTTTTACACGGGAAAAAACTTAGTTTCCTCCTAAAATAAGCAGAAACAAATGGATACTAGATCTAGCACTTTTATCATGTTTATGATAGTTTCATATTGCCGACGAGAATTGTCAGTGCTGATTTTGATAGCAGTCACACGAGCGGCGATTCGGGGTGGGGGGTGTGCCTGGGCTACTTCAGTATTTGGCAGCTGACATTACACACTGCACACTGACACAACATGTACGCTGATCTTCAAACCAACATTTGGGCAAGGAGAAACATGATCGCATTGATGAAAAAAGCTTTCATACATGTCATGAATTATTGGAAATGCAGACAAGTTACTGAAATGTCTCTGCAGTACAAATCAAAACACTGAAAAAAAATCCATAAAGAAATTTAAATCTAAGACTAAAGCTCAAAAAACATTGTGCCTCCTAAATCAGAAAAACATAATCAGAACCTTGAAAATCTTACACATTGGTCCCAAAAATAGTCGGGTGATTTTTAAACGTGTTCAACAAGGTAAAGCTTCTGACTTGTAGAGATTTCATGGCTGTAACGGAATAAGTAACATTAGTTTTATTGATTAAGTCTTATTGGCCACAATAAAAATAATTATTACAAGAAACATTTATTATTGGGTTCAACAATGTAAAGGTTCTGGGGCCCAGACGAGTCGACAGGTACCCAAATTCGGGGCGGGTCATACAATTACCTGGATCGGAATTTTGTTACTCGTATTTGAGAACAAATAAAGATATAGTTTTGAATATTTGTGATAAACACTAGTAAAATCACAAGAATGACAAGGAAATCATCAGGAAAAAAAACGATAGTTTTATGAGGTCATGACATTGTGATCTTTCTCAAACTTGAAAATACTGGTAATTACTGACGAAACAAATAATATGTGTCAAAGATCAATGTCTGGCGTTTACGTGTTACAAATTGCTTCAGTGAGTATCATTCAAATTTTGCTATATATTTGGACGGGTCGGGTCAGACGACACAGGTACCCGGTTCGGAAATTTCCGACTCACTCGGGCCCTAAAAAGTTCTATCCAGTCATGACTAACCGAATAGGTTAATTATCATTAGTTTTACTAGTTAAGTCTATTATTGACCACAATAAAAATAGTTACATGACAAGAAAATAGTTACATGACAAATTTATTGGCCCAACAAGGTATAGATTCTGCCCAGTAGAGTTACAATATGGCCACAACATATATGTACCAAATCAAATACAATATTCAAGGGTTTTTAAATAGTTCTGTGCAAATATTTTCGAAGCTCTTCCTTTGAGGCCAGTGGCCCTTGTTGACCATAATGAAAATAGTTAAGACAAGAAATATTTATTATTGGGCTCAACATGAGCCCAACTTGAGACCATGTTTGGCACAAATTATGAGTTAAAATATAACTTATGGTGAAAAATTCGATCTGGCTCCAATTTCTTCATCTTGAAATGCAGTTTTGGTCAACTTTTACTTTGAATTTCAACTTGAAAGCATGTTTGGCACATATTATGAGTCGAAATCTAACTCATAGTGAAAAGTTCGATCTGGCTCCAATTTCGTCATCTTGAAATGCAGTTTTGGTCAATTTTTAGTTTGAATTTCAACTTGAAACCAAATTTGGCACATATTATGAGTTAAAATATAACTTATGATGAAAAGTTCGATCTGGCTCCAATTTCTTCATCTTGAAATGCAGTTTTGGTAAACTTTTAGCTTGAATTTCAACTTGAAACCAAGCTTGGCACATATTATGAGTTAAAATATAACTTATGACGAAAAGTTCTATCTGGCTCCAATTTCGTCATCTTGAAATGCAGTTTTGGTCAACTTTTACATTGAATTTCAACTTAATACCAAGTTTGGCACATATTATGAGTTGAAATATAACTCATGGCGAAAAGTTTGATCTGGCTCCAATTTCGTCATCTTGAAATGCAGTTTTGGTCAACTTTTAGTTTGAATTTCAACTTGAAACCAAGTTGGGCAGGTATTATGAGCTAAAATATAACTTATGACGAAAAGTTCGATCTGGCTCCAATTTTGTCATCTTGAAATGCAGTTTTGGTTAACTTTTACTTTGAATGTCAACTTGAAACCATGTTTGGCACATACTAGTACATGTACATGTATTATGAGTCGAAATATAACTTATGGTGAGAAGTTCGATCTGGCTCCAATTTCGTCATCTTGAAATGCAGTTTTGGTCAACTTTTACTTTGAATTTCAACTTGGAACCACCAAGTAAGTAAAATATTCTGAGTTGAAATATAAATAGGTGAAAAGATTGATCTATCTGTATTTTCGTTATTTTATCAAACAAGTCGAAATGGAAATTCATATAAAGAGATTTCAGTGGTGATTTTGAATTCGACCTTCAATAACCTCGGAAGATCAGTGCAGCAATTTTGGTGGGGAAAAGAAAACAGTTGTGACTTGAGATTTAACATTTCTCTGGTAATCTTTTTTAGCCCTTGCTCTAGTTTTTCACACTTGACAGTGATATATTTGGGGCAACAGAGATGATAGGGCTACGGGGGATACACCCAAGCGGTCGTAGGCGACCGGAAGCGTCTAGTTTAAAGGTCCCGTGAATGATTTGCTGCCCGGCTGGTGATTCATACTCTTACAGAAAATTAACTAAGGGGGATCATTTTGCAAGGGTTTATTTATGGCCAGCTTTTGCAGTAAATAAATATATTTTCTAAATTATTTGGAGTCCTGTGAAGGGGAAATATACGAGTCGTATATTCGTATTACGACCTCAGTGAATTTACCCTTGAAAAATCAATCATCTTTTACAGTATGCATAATAACATCGGATATACTTAAAACACTACTGATCAGACCATTACCGGTATTCAAAAATTTTATTCCTGCCCAGCTAAGGTGTGAATATTATTGGAAATATCTATGCGTAGAAAGATTAGAACAGTGCAATGGTGCAGCTGTCCGCAACGAACTTATCGCCGGTCAAGGTATCACGAAATTGGATATTGGTTTTTGTTGTGTATGTGAAAGCACTATTTGATCCGAACAGAATGGTTTTTGCAGCATATTGATATCATGATTCCTTCCAAAGTTATGACACTTTAAACATGTACATATTTACAGAATCTGACAACAGAGTCTGACAGCTAATTAATATGCAAATGAGATGTATGACGTCATTGACAGACTGTTTTTTAATTTGGCATTTTTAAATGGAATAATGAGACCGTTTGTATCCATATTTGTTCACCAAAACCTATTTTTTATGCCTTTTAGTTAGAATAATCAGTGATTTCAAGGAATTCGCGGTTGCCATGGCTACCATTGGTCTGGCTGGGCCCTTAGCAACTATGGTTGCTAAGGTCAATATCTAATTAAAAACAAGATATACATGTGTGAAACCATTTCAGACAATAGAGTAATGACAATATATTGAGGAATATATCATCAAAATGTCTGAACACAACCCTTAGCAACCAATACAGGCTTGGGAAACCAGTAGTAATGGTACCATTCATTTGTAATGGCTCTAAACGTTGGTGATTTCTCAGGGCTGTATCGGCTGCTAAGGTGTGTTTTTGATGTATTTGTTGATCAATTCCACAAAATATAGTCACTACCCTGTTATCTAAATTGGTTTGATACTTTCATATCATGTTTTAACTTGAATACCAGCCTTAGCAACCTGGTTGCTAAGGGCCAAATCAGCCCATTGGTTGCCATGACAACCAAAATTTATATACACTCACTGATTATTCCTACCAAACGTTATATCTGATGAGTTTCGGTGACCAAATATGAGCTTAAATGCCTAATTGTGACACGTTAAATCGCCTAATAAAAAGCAAGCTGTCAATGACGTCACAATCTTATTTGCATATTAATTAGCCGACAGATTTTTCAAGACTGTCTGGAGAAATTTGCCGGATTTTCAATATTAAAATAGCTATAACTTTTTAACAAATCGAGATTTCAACATTCTGTAAAGACAGTTCTACTCAGCTCAACGAGTGGCTTCAAATAAGCTGATGTCATATTTTCGTGATATATACCCTATGTCACACCATGGTAATCCTGTCTGACATACGATGCTAGTTCAGTATGCTGCGACAAAAGGATAATTTGTCCAGTTTATCATTTGAGCTTTGGCAATCATATTTGGTCAAATTGAAGGTCACCGTGACGAGTTTCTATACGTTGATAACACCACCAAACTATGCTCCGTTGTCTCGCTTTTACTCCTGATATTCCTGGTGGCGAATATTCAGAATATTATACTACCGGTATGCCAAATTACAATTTTCAGAGTAACACTTAATCTTGTGTTGTTGATCAAGGTCATCAAAAGATGCGATAGAAGACTGCCTGTACACTTCTAATACAAAACTTAGCTCTATCTTCAAGTGTGCTGTCTTCAAAGACCAAATTGCACAGGTCATTGTAAATGTGGACTTGATAATCCATTTGAGTACTGAGGGTCCCGGAACGATTGTTATGCACGAACTCCTTACCAGTCAATTTTGGTTTTAAGCATTGCAGGTGATATATTACATTGATACATGTATTTTCCAATCAAGGTCAAATTTGTGAACTTCATTGTCACCTTTAGATATGCTGACTTTTTATACGTTCATAATACAAACATATTAAGCTCTGTCTAAAGGTTTTTTGTCTGTATGTGGCATCTGGAGATTCCTCCTTCAGGGTCGTCTGAGGTTAGGTTAAAGGTCACCAAAAGGTGTACCACATATGACTTACTGTATAAGCTTCTGCACAATCTTAAGCTCTAGACACAAGCTTTTAAATCCCAGAGGCCAACTCACACATTTCACTCAGACATTCAGCACTAAGATCATCTGATGTCAAGTTCATGGTCACCATTAGTTGTGCCATATACGACTTCCTAATACTTCCTATAGTGCTCATAATACAAACAATCTCTGCCTGAAAGCATTTTGTCTGTTGAGGCCAATTTACATATTTTAGGTAAGGCATGACCTCGAGATTTAGCCTCCGAGGTCAACGTTACCGAAAACTATATGCTATATACCGGTACATTATACCTTCCTATATGCTAACACAAACATAAGCTTTATCAACAAGCAATTGGCTATAGAGTCCAATTCACATACAGTACTAGTACTAGTATTTTAGGTCTGGCGTGACCTTGAGATTTAGCCTTGAAGGTCGTCTGGGGTCAACCTCAAGGTCCCCAAGAGCATGCCAAGAGATGTGGCATATATGACTTCCTATATGTTTATAATAAAAATCTAAGCCCTATGTACAAACCGTTTTTGCTGCATATGTCAATTGTGCATATTGGGTCTTTCGGCCTTTTCAGACTTTTTTCATATCGGGCCTTTTCAGCGATTCAAGGCGTTCCATCTTTACACATTATGTCAAGGACCCCAATTAGCATGATTTTAGTCAGAAATCCCAAAACTGATCAGATATTTTTTGCCCTTTTTGCCAAGGGCTGAGAAATGTTATCAGAGTAAATGTACAGTGTTAGTGTAATGTACAGTGTTAGTGCAGTGTTAGTGTAATGTAAAGTGTTAGCAATGCTGTGTTTTTGTTATTCCAAAGTTTAGTAGAACCTTTCATAATGTTGCACAAAAATGATTAGAAATATTTCACCAGCGAGGTATGGAATGCCGGTGCAAGGAGGGACATGCGAGAAGTGACAAGCGACGTGCGAGAAGTGACAAGAGACATGCGACCTGCAAACTATAAACTATGACTTATTCCGTAGTGAACCATGGTTTAATACGACAAAATGTGTAGGATATTCAAGTTGCATTTTGTTTCACGCAAGTCGCAATTTGTAAAGTTAACTCGCACGTCACAGTTTATACCTCGCATGTCGCAGTTTATATGCTAACGCACAGGACACATGTTTATGTAGGCAATATTTATCACTTCTCGCATATCGCTTCTCACATGTCATTTCTCGCACCAGCTTTCCATAGCAAGGTACTAGTATTTTAACTTTTTTGGTTTTCACATTTTTTTTTAAATGGGGGCCATTTAAGAAAAAACATAGGCCCAAGGGACCTGTAGCTTACCGGCTTGCCAATAGGTGATCAAACCAATGGTCCGGTAACCTAAAAACCCCTGACACTGAATGTCACCAGTCACCGAAATCTCAGTAATTAATGCATTATGTTCACTTCCAGCTTTGAATATTAGTACTGGTAGTTATCTCATTGTTATATAATGTTTGTAAAATATTGATCTTTCTTATATGTCCACAATTATTTCCAAAACTATAAAGTCGATAATAGGCGAGATATTAGCCATTTTGTCCTCTGACCTTGAAAATGAGGTCAGAGGTCAAATTCAAGGTTACGAGAATATTCAGCATGTATCATTTTCTATCAGTTCACAATTGATTCCTGAGCTGCAAAGTCCATAATAAGTGAGATATTAGCCATTTTGTGCTCTGATCTTGAAAATGAGGTCAAAGGTCAAATTTAAGGTCATCAGAATATTCGGCATATATCATTTCGTATATGTCCACACTTGATTTCTAAACTGTAAAGTCGATAATAAGCGAGATATTCGCCATTTTGTGCTTCGACCTTGAAAATGGGGTCAAACGTCAAGTTCAAGGTCACAAGAATATTCAGCATATATCACACATGTCCACAATTGATCCCTAAGCTGTGAAGTCAGTATGAAGTCAAATTAAGTGAGATATTAGCAATTTTGTGCTATGACCTTGGAAATGAGGTCATAGGTCAAATTCGAGGTCACAAGAATATTCAGCATATATCATTTCGTAGTCTCTGATCTCAATATTAGGTGAGATATCATGAACAATGTGATCCATTATAAAGCATAGGAGAATTTGACATGGGAAAGTCCCATTTGGGTCTTGTAGAAAACATCCAAATGGCCACCACACGCAGACCAGGGATTCAAGAGCATTGAAACTTTATAAAGATACATGAGGGGAACATTTTGAAACTAAAATCTCAAAACTGATCAGACAGTTTTTGAGAATATAATTTTTAAAGTTGGAAAACATGCAAAAACAGCTATTTCCGTCATGATAATGGCCGCCAAACTTGCATAAACGATGCGGACGACGACGATGACACGACGCCGATGGATGAAAAGCCACAACAATAGCTCATCGGCCCTAACGGCCAATTTTGGACTTTAAGCGGCCATGTTTTTGTTCCAAAAGATTCTTCTTATATACCTTTGAGCTGTGCATAAGTTTCCCCTCCTTTGAATCGCAGGTCTCCATGTGGCAGTCATTTTGGACTTTTTTTCCTCCATAATGGGAACTGCCCCAACTGTACTCCTAGAATTCTTGGAGTTAGAGCTTAGATAGTGGCAAATTCAAATGGGAAGTCATGATGATTTGTGTAGTGACCTTGATTTGACCTTCGATGACCTTGAAAGTCAAAACGGTCTCTTTTTGTCAAACATTTGGATCAAGTTTTGGAAGTTCAACATTACTTTACTACCAATGAACTTTTGCAGCGAAGCGCTCAAGACCGAGAGACATCTTATTTTAGTGAAGTTGCTGCTTTGACATTTTTACTGAAGGTCAGATTCAAGGTCACCAAAAAGAACCATCTGAAGTGACTGCCTATATGCTCATAATACAAACCCAAGCTTCATCTACAAGCATTCTGTCTGCATCGGTCGATTTACATTATTTACCCATAAACAGACTCTGAACATTTGTTCTTCATTTCAAGGAAGGCAGCTTGCTTTTCTTCAAAATTTCTAATTTGTTGATTCACAAATTTGTTGTCATCAAAAAAGGGTGTCGGTCATCTGGTGCAATATTCCTGTAAAGTATCAGAAAAGTCTGAATCACTTTCGAGTTTAAATAAGGATATAATAGCTAGTTAGAGTGATACATTCACTGCTGTAAAATATATACGAGTAACAGTTAATAACTATAATGAAAAGTCTGTAGGAACTCATAGCACTGGAATGGTATAGAATTCAGGATTTTTCTTGGCTTGATAGCAGAATGTCATGACAGAGTATCTCCTTCACACCATGCTCTATACAGATATCACATGTATTCAAATTCAGTTTCTAACCATATTCTAGTATCACACACATTATGAAATGCTGTGCATGGTGAAAATCACGAAGTAATTGCCCGAAGAATGTCTCGTGGAATGTACAATGCACAGCATGGGACCGCCATAGCTGGGCTGTGAATCTTCCCGACTACCTGCCACTCATTGGTCTTGATGTTGAAACATCGGATCTCACTTCGCTTCTTATTTTCATCATAAGAGAAGCCACCAACCATATACACATGATGGTCTATGAGGCAGGAGTTGATTCCGCTGAGCTTCGGAGTGTTTTCACAGACCTGAGTCCACTGGTCCAACTCAATATTATAGCATTCGACCGTGTTTACATCGTAAGCTTTGATGATATCTTTATTATAGCCACCAAGAACGTAGAGAGAGTTACCATATGTGCACATCGTGTGGTCCATGCGTGCTGACAGCATTGGAGCCCTGCCGTTCCAGCTATCATGCTGAATGTCATAGCACCAGAGGCAGCGGGAGATCCCTTTGTCCACCTGTCCGCCTGCCACGTAGATTTTCCCATGGTGCACCGCTGATGCGGCGGCAGAGAGTCTGACGTCTAGCGAGGTGCGCTTTGTCCAACGATCTTCCTCAATGACATACTGCTCCACAACGTTCTTGTACAGCCCGCTGCAGTACCCACCGATAGCGAACATCGAGGTACCATCATCCACCAGACTGAAGTGGTGCCTCGGCTCCTGCATTGGGGAAACCTCTGCCCAGCTGTCAAATCTCGGGTCATAGCGGTAACACTTGGCACTGACTGGGTTGTGTGTTGAGTACAACTCAATCCCACCGCAGATGTACATGAAGTTGTTCATGACACACACCTGGGCATGGAATGTCTCCACAGTGGTGAATCTCAGGGAACCCCAAGTTTTGCTGACGAGGTCAAAAACGTGAGGCCCATCATCGTCCAGATCAAGGATGATGATGCTAGGCACATTGCTCCGGACTTGGGTGCGAGAGTTTTGGAGGAGTGGCTGCTGGTCACTCAGCATGTGGTATTTGTTAGCTTCAAGGATAAGCTCCAGACAGGCCGGGTTCTTCTTAAGGAGGGACTCTTGCATGACAGATTTGACAAGGTCCTGGGGTCGGATCAGTGGGAGTCTGACTTTGGAGAGGAGGGCCTCTGCATGACGTTCACGCTCCTCGAGGTTGAAGTTGATCCAGTTCATTACCATCTGGAAGACTCGTAACTCAGTTGAAATCTGGAGCCTGTTATCTCCGAGGATCTGAAGGAGGAAGGTGTGGTTGAACTTGAGGAAGTCTTCCTTTTTGCAAATGTCCTCAAAGCTGCTGAGGATCAGACCCAGGGACTTCTCCTTCAGGTGAGAGAGTCCGAACTGCTCTGCAATATTGAACATGTCCATGCAGTTGCCGACAGATGTCAAGTTGGTGAGGTACTTGCTGCAGAGCTGCACAGCCTCCACAAATTGCAGGTGTGTGGCAGCAAGTAGGACATCCGTGATATTGTCGTAGGTACAGTGGAGCTGGCCCGTATAGGCAAAGGTTATTACTTCTTGCAGACCTCTCCATGGAACACCCTTCAGTGATATAGCATCTTGCCCTCGCTCGCACATGTCAATAGTAAGCAATGCCCTGAAGTAATCGCTGCTGGCAGCCATCACGGTTTTGTGTACTTTGATCCGCTGGCCATCGGCAATCAATGTCAAGTCACAAAGTACATCATCCACCAGGAGTGACCTCAGGCCCCGCAGAACTCGTCCACTGTAGTTGTCTGAGTTCAGAACCTCTGACATACTGATACCTGGAATGAATAGAATGCAAAGTAAATAAATTGTCCCAAGCTCTCCAAGCTCAAGGTGTCATACTTTAGCCAATTGATATTTTTTTAAATCTGCCTGCAAACAGGTGTGACTTAAATCTGACAATATTATTCTGTGAATATCAAGGCTTCATTCAGTACAGAATTGTGTAAACTGTTACTTGACCGATTAATGGTTACTCGATCGTTGAAGTCCAAGTGCACATTGTTCTATATTTTGTGACGAGTAAGTTGATGTTATTGGTTATTAGATCCTGTCATTCATTTAAGCCCTAAGAGTAGAAATACATTTGAAATGCATCTTCTGGGCTAGGATGTACAATAACATGGGCAATTTTATTACCAACTAATTTCCCTAACTTAGGATCCGGAATGACAATTGGTTATGATAGAAAAGTATTCTTTATTACACACCAGATGTTCTTTTATCTGTATTTATCATTTTGTGCCACTGATTTACTCATCATTGTCATTGATTATCATAGAGGCACAGGATTGCCCACTAAATCGTACATGTGCTCCATTTTCTGAAAGGAATATGGGAATGTATACAATGACTGGTATTGGGAAAGCCTGGCATCTGTCTAGAAAAAGCACGTCTTTCGGCGATACCGCAGGTCCGGTCCTCAGGGTCTACATGCGACCCGGCCACCTGTCTCCTCCTGTAAATCATAGCGCGCGCAGCAGGAAGGCGATCACAGCCTTCCTTTTAACTTTGTGTGGTTGACATGATCAATGAAATTTTCTGATATTTTTGTTTATATTTTTGACAGGACCTGGTCATCCTGCTACACTGCTATAATATCCTGATTCTGGTTGATTTCTGGCTGTCCAAAGTTCTGGCTGATATTGGAAAGTTTCAACAGTTATATCTGGTTTATTTCTGGCTGTCACAAGTGCTGGTTGTCAAAAAGTGGCCTCAACAGCACGAAGGCCGATAGATGACACTGGATATGTTATCACGTTATTCACGATTAATAAAGGAACAATTCTCACTGAACATGAATTTGTTATGTTTTCCTTCACATACCAATCCTCACTCACACAAACATAACTAGGCGTAAATTATGTACATTGTAGATCTCAATTTAACAAATGTATAGAAAAATGCGAGAAAAAATATTTTTATACACATGTAAGGTTATATCTTCACCAAAGCACGTTATCATTACTAGGTTGTCAAATAATGCAGAAACCGATCATCTTGTTGGCTTCTATTAGTAAATAGCCCACAAAGAATTATATGTATATGGTTCATTGTCATTCCGAACCGAATCGTCGGCTTTGAAGCAGATTATCGCTAAGTGCAATTAACTAGATCACCGGTGATCCAGGGGAATCCATTCGCCAAGTAAAACAGGGAGGCGCACGGAATAAGAAGCTGTGAAGAATCCTTCATGTCTGTGATATATATGATTCGTTTTTCATGTGTTCAAATTTTTGTGTCCATCTTGTTGAATATTATGCTGAATGTGGAATATTCTTCTTGTGTGAACTTGTTTGATACATGACTGATAATAATGCTCATTGGATTATAATGAATGAACAATAAATAGTAAAAAATTGGAAAGCAAGTGTCTCTTATTATCTTTATTGAACCAATAGGCCTAAACATAATTCTTCATTAAAGCAAGGAACAATAATTGGTAAAAAAATTGGAAAGCAAGTTTATAGCATGGTGTTCAATTAACCAATAAACATAATTCATCATTAAACCAATGAACATTCCACAACACATTACAAACAACACTGTGACAATGCTCTGAACAATTTGGTGCGCTATGATTTACAGGAGGAGACAGGCGGCCGGGTCGCGTCTGCGGCCGGGTCGCGTATACCCCATCCTCAGCAGGTCTAGGGTATCCACGAAAGACGTGCTTTATCTAACATATATGCGGGTTATAAAGCATGTGGCGGATTTTACCTGTCTTCGACATTTTGACTATTGTGAACTTGTGTACTATGAAGTATGAACTGATGAAGTTCAACTGAACAGGCGGGTATATTTGAATCAGTTCTTTAATCTTCAGTCAAATAAGTCAACGAATGATTGATAAATGTTTGTGTCAAAATCCCGGAAATCCCCAGAGCACCTGTACTCAATAGGTGGCAGCACTTGCCGATCGGGTGTCGTGGGGTGGGGGATGAGCGTTGGTCGGCCAGGTAACTCACGGCGCTCATAGCAGGGGCGGATCCAGGATTTTTGTGTTGGAGGTTTTTTTTTGGTAAAGATGAGGAAAGGGGGACATGAGTCGAGCGAATCGAGACGAGCATGGCCGGTATGACCAAGTATCTAATTGCAAAATTCATTATTTTGGGATGTATTTTGGGATTTTCATTATTATGTATGTATTTTGGGAGTATTTCCATATATATATATATATATATATATATATATATATATATATATATATATATATAGCCATTTTCTAACCTTAAACACTGGTAGTCGATCCATGCATTAAATTATATGCACGCCAAGAATCATACCAATGACTGATCATATTACCGGCTCTGATTCACGTGTTCAAAGCAACATTTTAAAACAAAAAGTTCATCAAAGATCGTCTTGATGAAAACAAAGTTAACAAAAGTATTTAATGAAAAAGAACACTTTCAGATTATCTGATCACTTAAACACGGATCCTGATCAATTATTTGATCAGATTCAAAGTGCATGAGACGCACCCGGAATTGATGCTTACATAATTGTATACTCTGATTTTTTAAAACTTGTTTACACCGGTTTTCGACGATAATTTTGTGATGCTAAATCGTATCGTTCTATAATTTGGCATACTTCAACTGGGAGTCAAATGGCAATTTTGTACTAAATATCAGACTCCTATCACAAAAATTGAAGAAGTTGGCTATCTACCTTGCCAGGAATAGGGCTCTGCTCGTCACAGAGCAGAGCCCTATTCCTGGCAACTATCTACCCCAATGTTAAATTTCAACCCAACACGGGATCTCGAGAGTCTCGAGAGCATAATCGGGGATTTGGTCCCGTTTACATTCATTAGGATTCAGTGTATTATTGTAATTTTGGACAAGAAGACACACTGGAATGTATTCTACACAAACATGTCGATTTCGAAAGATTTCACCGTTACAAAACCGAGCAAATGCACAAAATTGTGTGCGGACCCAGAAATTAAATGATAGGGCTAAATTTAACATTGGGGTAGATTGCCAACTTTTTCAATTTTCGCGATAGAAGTTCGAAATTCGGTACTAAATTGCCGTTTGACTCCCATGTGAAGTATGCCAAGTTAGAGAATTATACCATTTAGCATCGCAAAAATATCAGCAAAAAACAGTGTAAACGAGTTAGAAAAATCAGAGTATAGTTATATCTGATTTATAACCAAATCTTCATTGTCTTGGATTAACGTATATTATATTGCATCATCTGACCGCTATACATGTATTCGGAAACAAATTTTCGAAGCATTTTACAATATGCGCGTGTGATTGGCAGCCTTCAAGATAGCGGGGGAGAAAATGATTCTGTGAGATAATTTCCATCACGTACAGTCACTCCTAAACGTGGACCCGCATGTGTCAGAGACACAATTGAAGTGATATGAGCGACTAAATTTATCTACCATAGGTCTTAATTTAGCTACACTGGTTATAAATTTGGGGCTTGGATTTACTGGTCATGAACATTCCTTTCCACTCAAAATCAAATTCACGCCAACAATTTGTTGAACAGATAACAAATAATTGGGTCATCCTAGTGCACATCATTCAGAGAACACGATCTAAAATCCTGGTTTAAAAAATGCAGGAATTTTTCTTCTTTAAACATACATCGATTTAACAATGGCTCAAATTTAATTTCTTTAGGCCTATTCATTATTGATTAATATTGTGTACGTAGACAGTGTGTTATTTTTGCATGTCCGATAAATTTTCACACATATTTGGAATTACAACATGAATGTTTTTCTTGTCCTTGAAAAGCATTGGGATGCATGTTTCTGCCAATTGTGATAAAATGTACTTTGCATGATTTTTTTTTTGTTTGGTGCCAATAATAGACCACTGGTGATATTTCTGTATATATGCAAACTATTTTGAAGTGAAGATGAAAATATACTAGATATACTGTAAAATTTATCTGCATCATAGAAATAAATACAATATACTGTATATAAAATCTGAGGTTATGTTATGTTAGAAGGTAAATTTATCTGTATATTGATATGTAATAAAATGAGCATGATGACAGGACACTCGCTGAGATAGAACAATCTTTATTTCAAATTTATTCATTATCATTTGTTCTGCAGTATGAAAAAAATTCTCTACTGGTATTCTGTACACTTGTTCATGGAGCATAAAGAGCAATAAATATGATTAAACACTTACATGTACAGAAATTTGCACGGTTCTGCAGTTATCAAAATATGTCACAACTGGCAATTCAACCTTACATCAATGAATGCATTTTAACCAATGCATGCAAGCAAACAAAAGAAGACACATACATATTGTACACTATTGTACACTATCCACTCATAGAAAAAACATGACAACGAATATTTTAATTGATCTACTAATTGCACACAGAGTCTTGGCAAAGTTTCCTAACAGTATGAAACTACTTGACACGATCATGTCAACATAAGTAATCATCAGAATTACATAAGGTCTTATGTATTTCTGATATCATGCAATTCTGATGGAAGTAGATACCTCATCATCAAATATTTCTCACATTTATGTTTAGTTTCATCAATAACATACTGTGCTAGTAAGGACTGAGGTCACTCTTGGTATCTGATTAATACTTAGTAGATTACTTACAAGTATTGATCATAGTCTGGTAATTAGTGTTATATACCGGTACCGATTTCTGTTCTGGATACGTTCTCGCACCCAAAGATAGCGGCATGTACGGATAGTCGAATACAGTTCTAAGTAGAATCTTTTTGAGGGAAAGATAGGTCATTGTCTGTAAAGAGCTATGCACAAAAATGAACACAATCACAATCTGTAGATAACATCTTTGCAACAGTTTTTTTGTGAATTTCGAACCACAGAGTCTACTGTCAAAACCCAATGATCCATCAACCCACTTCGCAGATATTCATTCGACAATGTCCCTACATCAGAGCGAGAATCCAATTATCACAAAAGTGCAAATCAGCGGCCATCAGTTTCGAGAGCCGAACATGGACGTGTGGAAGCGCGTGCCGACCTTGCTAACGGGCTGGAACTTGCCCCAAGCACCGAAGGGCACAATGAGGGCTGTGCTGTTGTCCTCGGAGCCGAAGAGCAGGGCCTGATCTGCGACCAGGTGCGCCGCCTCGTCCGGGTCGCGCGAGCCGCTGATCACATCGACCAGCTCCTGACTAGTCAGCACGTTGTGAACGCCATCTGTGCAGAGCGCAAGGAACGCATCGCGGCTGTGACGCACCTGTGTCAGGCAGGGTGAAAGAAACAAGGATTTAAAAATTTGTTGCCCAGGAGTGTACCATACATGTTACCATGATATGTAATTTGTTCATACAGTGTTGTTTTAAGGGAAATCCTTTTCCATCATTATCCTTGATGCCTCCATCAATACATCTATATATTGTACTTTACATACCCTACACAATGCACTGAATGCAAGAACTAAATACGAATCATACTATACTCACCATCAGTTTTTGTGTTTCAGGTACGGCTGTGACGCCATAAGGTTTCAGTTCCAGATCTCCAATACTCCTTGTCATCTGCAACTGTCCATTAACCCTTGGCTTGCCAATACTACTCCAGGCTATAAAGCCCTTGTTCTCTTTGATTCGTTCTTGCTCCTCTTTGTCTTCTGGACAGTGGTCCTTGGTCAGCTTGAGGGCCTTTCCGTTGCGACAGAGGACTGCACGGCTGTCCCCCACATGGGCAACGTACAGGAAAACATCGTCATGTAGCAGGCAAACTGTGGCGGTAGTTCCTGATGACATTGCTCCCTCATCTGCTGCAAAAGTGGGGTCATTTCAATATTCGACTCGGCTTTTATAAGACAAGACAGCAAGTTTTGTAGTTTAGGTATGATCAAATGTTTGTGTTAATATCATAGACTCCGAGTCATATATATGTACATGTATGTATACAGGAAATATTGGTCATCAATCCCACTACATGACATTGTAGAAATCAATGTCAATGTCCAACTAAAAATAAAAGCACTTACCTTTGCGGTTCCTATAGCATTCTCGAGTGAAGACATTGTTCAGGTCGATAAAAGACTTTTTGAGCACTGTTTCGAGGTTGCGTTCACCGCGATCAAGCCAGAAGGTCACATGATCGATAAGGTGTTTCTGT
Source organism: Terebella lapidaria (assembly GCA_949152475.1). Lineage (NCBI taxonomy): Eukaryota > Metazoa > Annelida > Polychaeta > Terebellida > Terebellidae > Terebella > Terebella lapidaria. The sequence goes on along the minus strand of OX424555.1, from coordinate 62,023,855 downwards.
GCATGGTCCGCTGCCTGTGCTCCACCGTGTCCATCAAACACAGCAAAGAGAAGCATGTGAGGCCTGACATGAGTGATGAGCATTCTGTCCTCGTTATCCTTGCGTCGGCCGAGGAGACTAGCACTGCCGACATTGTCCAGTGAGATCTCTGGTACGAGAGACCCTCGCTTGATGCTCTGTTCCACGTTGACCGGAAGATTCAGCTTGTAGTTCCATGACCCGAGGACATCGTAGTTGACGCCGGTCTGTCGCTGTCCCTTGTTCTCAGGGTCGCTCAAGTGACTGATGCCTCGACTCTCCGCGGAGGCCTTCAACTGACGAGTCTGGGTCCTCGCAAAGCCCGACTCTGCGTTGCCACTCGGGGTGTTGGTGCGTGCGGATGCCTTCACGAGGTCTCCGATGGTCTTTGGCTTGGGGACACTGCTGGCTGCCCTGGCGAGAATGGCCAGTATAGGCATAGCACGGACTTGTCGGGCTTCTCGAAAGCAACGAGTCACAACTGAAATCATAATGTAATCTCAGCTATTGCAAAGCACATAATTCCAGCGTCAAAATACAGGTAGTACTGCATAAATTCAAATCTGTTATTTCTGCCATGTTTATCACTGACTGAGTACTCTCGAGGTCAATCAGTCACCTGATATGACTCCTGACATACAAACGCCAAAACACTAATCAATATGTGATCAATGTGACATTAACCAACACCTGTGCAAAAATGTGTTTCATGCTTGTCTGACTTTTCATACAATGTACTATATTGACATACTAAAAGTAAAAGGTGAACCTTTTCTATTTTTGTTTCTAAGGTTGTATTTTAATGCATGTTCTGTGTCTAAATATCCCAGAAAGAATATCTGTGAGTAAAGTACCATGATATTAGTCCTAACAGAAGAATCTAATACAAGACTCGCAAGTCGCAACATCAGCATTTGTAAAAATCTTACCATTGGCAGCAAACATTTCCGTTGGTCAAGGGGTTTTGTTTAGAATACTGTCCAAAACTAACACTGTCAAATAACATTGACTGCTAGTGTTTGAATACAATATACTAGTAATGCTGTTCACTATATCCATCACCTCCACGTCCATCCAAGACTATCAAAGGAGTACCATCAATACAGTACACTACATGAGTTTTATACTAGCAGCTAGTGTCATTCACAGCTTATCTGTTCGTGATAAGAGTATCCAGACCAAGTCATAACCTTTGTCATATTCAAGAGATAAACATGATCAATGTACTATTTCTTGGTTATATTATTAGCTAAAATTGGATGGAAATTGTTGTATATAATTACTTATTCATTTGCATATGTGTATATGTTCTTTGTTGTTAGTGTTTGTTATAATGTTTGTTGTTGTTAATCATGTTGATGAAACTGCACTGGCACAATATTTTCTGAATTGAAAGGAATAAATTTTGAGTGCAAATGTAGGATCTCGAGCATATTTGAACCAGCGAGGTCTGGCTTTTTGCAATTTTGTAAGTTCTTTCCCGAGACTGAGTCCCTGATTAACGAATAATATAGTTGAGTTGGAACAAAAAGTTTGAAATGCATTATTTGAAACAGAATTTGTGCAAGTATATAACCCGAATATTATCTTCTAAAATATATTTCCTGCTGTCATTCCTTCTATGTGCCAGTATCTTTTCAATACATGTATAAAATGTCTAGATGCAAATTTTTTCTTCCGTAACCCATATAAATTGATTTGCAAATGCAAACTTGACATTAAAAGGCAGTGATAGAATTTCCTCAAATTTCCCGTAAGACAACAGGTCTTGTGGATAAAAAATTCAACGAGACCGGTTGAAAATCTACCAGACCAGGTCAGATCATGCGAATTGACGTATGGTACATTGTACCCAAGGAGGAAAACACATGTCAAGATACATGTTTAACTGTTTCTCAAATTCCGTGATTAACAAGTCTCTTACATACTATTGCTCATCAGAATAAACATCATTGTCAGGTGACATTTCTGAATAACACATGTTAAATCACAATTGATTGGAGTCTGGCTTGCCCCACGAAACCAAAACAACAAAATTAAAATCTGACAGTTGTCTGTTGTTTTGACAACAGACAACTGTCAGATTTTAATTTTGTTGTTTTGGTTCCGTGGGGCAAAGTCTGGCGAGTACATGGCTACATGTCGTGATAGACTTCCTCAAATTCCCACAAGACAACAGTTCTTGTGGATCACAAATTCTACAAGACCTGTTGGAAATCTACAAGACTCTGTCCTGTGGTCTTGTGCTTAAAGAGCATGTGTCACGAAAATTGGGTATTGGGTTTTTCTGTGTATGTGAGAGCACAATTTGAACTGAATAAAACGATCTTTACAGCATATTGATATCATGATTTCTTCCAAAGTTATGGCACTTCAAACATTTACATATTCACAGAATCTGACAACAGAATCTGACAGCTAATTAATATGCAAATGAGATGTGTGATGTCATCGACAGACTGGTTTTTAATTAGACATTTTAAAATGGAATAATGAGAATGTTTCTTTTCATAATTGTTCACCAGAACCCACTTTTTATGTTTCATGGTTAAAATAGTCAGTGATTTCATGAAATTTTTGGTTACCATGGCAACCATTGGCCGGCTGGGTCCCTTGGCAACCATGGTTGCTAAGGTCAATATCTAACTAGACGTCAAGGCCTAAAGATGCCTTGGAGGCATTTCGGTGTGATGAATAATTTATAATACTAGATATCGACGAAAATGAAAAATGTCGACAAATTTCGGGTCAAGGTCAAAGTTCATCCATAATATATCGCTCTACGACGCACCGTTTCCGAGATATCGACGAAAACAAAAAATGCCGACTCGGCAAAAAAATTTCGGGTCAAGGTCAAAGTTCATCAATAATTCCCCTTAGACATGTTTGTCTTGTGCGACGAGTCCGAAAATAACGTCCGTTTCGCTCTACGACGCACCGTTTCCGAGATATCGACGAAAACGAAAAATGCCGACTCGGCAAAAAAATTTCGGGTCAAGGTCAAAGTTAATCCATAATACCCCTTAGACATGTTTGTCTAGGGCGACGAGTCCGAAAGTAACGTCCGTTTCGCTCTACGACGCACCGTTTCCAAGATATCGACGAAAACGAAAAATGCCGACTCGGCAAAAAAATTTCGGGTCAAGGTCAAAGTTCATCAATAATTCCCCTTAGACATGTTTGTCTAGTGCGACGAGTCCGAAAATAACGTCCGTTTCGCTCTACGACGCACCGTTTCCGAGATATCGACGAAAACGAAAAATGCCGACTCGGCAAAAAAATTTCGGGTCAAGGTCAAAGTTCATCCATAATACCCCTTAGACATGTTTGTCTAGTGCGACGAGTCCGAAAATAACGTCCGTTTCGCTCTACGACGCACCGTTTCCGAGATAACGACGAAAACGAAAAATGCCGACTCGGCAAAAAAATTTCGGGTCAAGGTCAAAGTTCATCAATAATACCCCTTAGACATGTTTGTCTAGTGCGACGAGTCCGAAAATAACGTCCGTTTCGCTCTACGACGCACCGTTTCCGAGATATCGACGAAAACGAAAAATGCCGACTCGGCAAAAAAATTTCGGGTCAAGGTCAAAGTTCATCCATAATTCCCTTCAGACATGTTTGTCTAGTGCGACGAGTCCGAAAATAACGTCCGTTTCGCTCTACGACGCACCGTTTCCGAGATATCGACGAAAACGAAAAATGCCGACTCGGCAAAAAAATTTCGGGTCAAGGTCAAAGTTCATCAATAATTCCCCGTAGACATGTTTGTCTAGTGCGACGAGTCCGAAAATAACGTCCGTTTCGCTCTACGACGCACCGTTTCCGAGATATCGACGAAAACGAAAAATGCCGACTCGGCAAAAAAATTTCGGGTCAAGGTCAAAGTTCATCCATAATACCCCTTAGACATGTTTGTCTAGTGCGACGAGTCCGAAAATAACGTCCGTTTCGCTCTACGACGCACCGTTTCCGAGATATCGACGAAAACGAAAAATGCCGACTCGGCAAAAAAATTTCGGGTCAAGGTCAAAGTTCATCCATAATACCCCTTAGACAAGTTTGTCTAGTGCGACGAGTCCGAAAATAACGTCCGTTTCGCTCTACGACGCACCGTTTCCGAGATATCGACGAAAACGAAAAATGCCGACTCGGCAAAAAAATTTCGGGTCAAGGTCAAAGTTCATCCATAATACCCCTTAGACATGTTTGTCTAGGGCGACGAGTCCGCAATTAACGTCCGTTTCGCTCTACGACGCACCGTTTCCGAGATATGCAGGATGAATCAAGGATGACTCAGCAAAAAATTATTTCGACCTCTAGGTCAAAGGTCGTTTGAGGTATCGATCCCAAAATCAATAGGGTTCTTCCCTGGTGATATATAAACCTCCGTGCAAAATTCTGCAACTATTGCCTGAATATTTTTTGAGCTATCGTCCGGAAACCAAGTTCCTCGATTTCATCCTCACGGACCTCACGGACCTCGGAGCCGGATCAAAAAAAAAAGTACACCCTAGAGATGTTTGTCTAGGGCGACGAGTCCGAAAATAACGTCCGTTTCGCTCTACGACGCACGGTTTCCGAGATATGCAGGAAGCCTCAAGGATGAATCAGCAAAAAATTATTTTGACCTCTAGGTCAAAGGTCGTTTGACGGATCGATCCCAAAATCAATAGGGTTCTTCCCTGGTGGCATATGAACCTCCATGCAGAGTTCTGCAACTATTGCATAAATATTTTTCCAGTTATCGTCCGGAAACCAAGTCTTAAAATTAGCCTTGATTTCATCCTCACGGACCTCACGGACCTCCGATCCGGCTCAAAAAGAATAGGGTTCTTCCTCATATCATTTCTGACTTGTGGTGAAAATTTGACAAGGATCCGTCAAGGCAATCTAAAGTTATCGTCCGGAAACCAAAAGTGGCGGAAGAAGAAAAAAAAGAAAAAAAAAAAAGAAAAAAAAAAAAAAAAAAAAAATTCTGCTAAAACCATAAAGGCATTTCTGCCGAAATGCCTTAATTAAAAACAGGACATACAGGAATGAAACTATTTCAGACAATGAATAATGACAATATATTGTGGAATATATCAGCAAAATGTTTGAACACAACACTTAGCAACCAATAAAGGCATTGGAAACCAGTGGTAATGGTATCCATTCACTTGCAATGGCTTTAAACATTGGTGATTTCTCAGGCCTGTATCGGTTGATATGGTGTGTAGTTGAACAATTTGTTTATTAATTCCACTAGATATTGTCGTTATCTCGTTATTTGTGTTGGTTTCATACTTTCATTTCGTGTTTTGACGTTAATATTAGCCTTAGCAACCATGTCGCTAAGGCCCAAATCAGCCTATTGGTTGCCATGGCAACCAAGATTGGCATGCACTCACTGACTATTCCTACTGGACAATATTTCTGATGGGTGTTGGTGACCAAATGTGAACATAAAAAGCTCCATTTTGTCATGTTAAGACACCTAATTAAAAACCAGTCTGTCAATGACGTCACACATCTCATTTGCATATTAATTAGTTGTCAGATTCTGTTGTCAGATTCTGTGAATATGTAAATGTTTGAAGTGCCATAACTTTGGAAGAAATCATGATATCAATATGCTGTAAAGACTGTTTTGTTCAGTTCAAATAGTGCTTTCACATACACCTAAAAAACCAATACCCAATTTTTAGTGACACATGCTCTTTAAGTCTATCACTGTTAAAAGGGCTGCAAACATGACCATATCGTGAATAATGCAAACTTGAACGAACGTGAAATTAAGGGGTTAGTACTTAGTAGCTAAGATATATTCTTACCTGTTGGTGAACTCATACTATTAATCCGAAAATCAATTCAGCAATATATTACCAACACCTGATCGAGTGACCAACACAAGCAAGTGTGGCAGTATACGGAAGAGATCACCAGACAACCAGATCTTTCAATCAACGGTTTGAAATTCTGTTGTCAGTCAGAATTTGAATAGATGATGCAATTCGGACGACCAGCCTAGGCAGTATGCTAGAAATCTTTCACTAGAAATCGCAGGCTTAGCCCCAGCTTGGCAGAAACAAGCATGCACAGGTCCTTGTTGTTCCAATTCCAAATGTCTAATAAGATGATGGCAACAATTCCCTGTCTACTGTAGTCCTTGACATGTTATTACTAGATTCTGTTTACTTAGCGGTGCAAACCAAACAAATCGCCAAAATAAACGTGATGGGCCTAGAACGCACTGGGCGATCACTTTCAACAACAAAACGCACGTGCCACACACCACACACCCACCTCAGTCGTTGTTTACGTTGCTTCCTATTGGTCGAGCGTGCCACGCCTTCTCCTGAAAGAAGGTCGTCCGCGAAACCAAGGTCGAGGTCAGAATCGTGGAAGAACGGCCGTATATTTCATCGATTTTCTTCAAAAATACACAACTTTGGGCTATAGCTGATAACTTGAAGTACACAGCGGTACTTCATAAATCAATTTTGAATAAGATTCAGCCAGATAAAGCCTTCGAAATTACCAAACAAATGAAAAACACAGCATATCGACGCGCACTAATACTCTCTGATTTACCTCGCCTCGTTTCTAATTTCGGACGCGAGATGTCGCCCCTGATCGAACATAAATCTAGCGCATTATGATTTTTTGTCTTCGTCATAACGCAACCGAAAAAAATAGCGGCAGTCGACCAGGCATACCGTTAAATCAACTGCGCGGAAAGGTCTACTCGTGAGCCATCTGTCCTAAATTCGCCGCATCCCAAAATTCGCCAACTCAATATTATCAGAGCTCAGAAACTCGTTTTATGGAAAACAATCTGCTGGTACAAAGATTGAATATCAGAGTCTCGATTGATGATAGAACTGGTTGGTTTTGTTTGCATTACAAGGTCTGAAAACCCTGTTGGCGAATTTAGGACAGATGGCTCGTACCGGTTTTGCACCATTTCTAGTACTACTAGAATTAACTGGTAAATAATAAATTAGATATAGCCATAGCTTTTGTTGGAACTGATGATAACTGAACTGTACGAAGTCCCATTTTAGCATGTGTTTGTATAAAGTGTTTGGTATAAGATGTTGAAACTGATCGATGAATAATCAATACAGGTATCAATTTTCAGAGGTTTAGTTGCTGATGACACAGGTATAAAAGTGTGACACAGCTGTTATCTTTGATCAATGACAATGAATTAAATTTTGGTGACACATGTAGGCCTATGCAATGTACTAAAACCGTAGGATGGGCACTACCTTATTCAACCACTATCTCCTTTGAATCCAGCGGTAAAGGGTTTTCTACCCGACTTCAATTCTGGCCAGAAATTCACTACACATATTTATTTGATATTGATGCTCTTCAGTGTCATGTGAAAACCAGGTGACATATGTGTACTGCATCACTGGTCTTCCTATCAAAGTAACTTAAACACATTTTCATAACAAAAATGTTTATTCTTTTTAAGTAACTGACTGCCCAAAACATTGTAAACAAATGTATCACATAAATCAGAATACTGCAGGAAAAAAAAAAGACTAACAAAAAAATTATCTTGAATAAAGCTAAAACATACAGCATATAATAGATCATCAACAGTAGATGCATAAGACAACAATAATGACAATTTAGACTCTTAACCATCTGGGTAATTAGACTCCTACCATTTCAAGCAAGTATGTATCCAAAGTGTGCTATTTTTACTTGAATTTCCCATAAATAGCACATATCTACACAAGGGTTTTGGAGCAAATTCATAAACTGTGAATATAACACTAAATTTTTCATTTATTTATTTTTTTACATCCAATACCATACAGTTTGATAAGTAGTTATAGATGCCCCTTATATAAATATTACGGATATGTCACTATGCTCATGAAAAACTTCCACTGGTATGTTATAACTTTTATCGCAGACTTAAACATTCAGTGTGCCAGCTCTCTCATCAAGAAGTGAGCACAGCTTTTCCTTCCCGATCCGTGTGGTGATGAAGCTGACAAGTCCATCGCAGACCTCGGGTGATGTGCCCTCCAGGAGGTTGATCCCACCGTCACCGACACTGGGAAGACTGCGCCCCTGCAGGTAAAAGATCAACTGGTTCAAGAAATCAACAAATTGTTCCTGGAGACACTCTGGTGCCCAGAAATCTTCCTCGGGAGTGTCTGCCATCATGTGTAGGAGGATGGTTTTGTAGACATACGAGGGAACCATGCCGAAATGGGTGGGATGGTTCAAACGGATGCTTTTGATGATCTTGAGGCACTTGAGGTGGCAGCACTTCTTGGGGTCCATCGCTCGAAGTCTCTGTGATTCCTGTGCAGCAAATGATGCCTGCCAGAGAATTTGGTGCTCGGCAGCCATGTGCAAGCCCGGGTGTGATCTGGAGGTGACAAGCTTTCCGCAGAGGCATATAGCAGGTAATATATTGATGCGTAGGGCAGTAGTACCAGTGCTATCGTTGGCAGTCATTGTGATCAGGTCTGGTTCCACCTCACTGGCCATATCATACCGGTCAATGACTGATGTTGCATCAGCAACTGCCATTCTATAAGCATTAGTCACCAGCTCGCGGGAGAGGTACATGTCTTCCACGAACTCGTCATACGGATGTGAACCGAGGGGATGCTCCTCTAAGTTTATCCGCTTGATGCCAAAGTAGCCTGGTGCTTCGAGGCCAACATCATTAGATGTGACGAGTGCCCACATGTTTGTGTCAAGTCTGGTTGTTAGGAGCAAGTCCACCTGGTCTGCTGACACCACCGCCAAGTCTTCAAATATACTACCGTGATTTTCAAAGCTCATCACACCTAGTCCACTGTGTTCTCTCTGCAGATACATGAGCAGAAACTTCTTCACTTCTTCAGTGATCAGAAGAATCCTCTGCATTTCATCCCCTGCCACAGACACATACTCCTTATAATATTCCTCCAGGACCTCAGCAAGGCTCCGCTTGTTCCCTTCTGGTTTCCCTGGAATGACTCTCCGGGTATCTCCCTGGAGAGGACGGTGTCGGCCAGGGTCAGCCGGCACTCCCGAGAAGTTACCTCCTGGTCGTTCATTAGGTGGTGGCCTGTAACATCCACTCTCCTTCTCTGCGGCAGCTTTTTCCTCACTGACGTACTCAAAGAGTTTCTTCGCCCCGTAGACGACTGCACCCACACCTGCTGCTATGGCGCCCGCAGCCAGCAAAGTCCCGATTCCAGGTCCCCCATTGTCGTCTTCGCGTGATCGTCTCGCTCGCCGCGTCTGTCTTCCGCCTTCCGCCATCACTAGATCTACCGGTATCCAGTCCTTGTCAATGTCAGAAGAGTCTGGAAAAGACATAGTCTATTTATATAATACTGTATGGGCAGGTGCTGTATTCATTGACCCCTTACGGCTATATTTCCACATTTAGCTGTTTAGATTTCCTTTACACTTCCAGTACAAAAACAATATATGCATAGTATTGTTTGGAGTGTGATACTGGTCTAGCTCAGCACAAGTGTCACCAAATCTCAGGCGAGCCTTGTTCCAGGACTATTTTTAGTGTACGAGTACTGTACAGCTGTAGGCCCGCTATATTACCATGATAATTGAATCCTGCTTGCGGGAGAAGATAGTACTCGTATGTTTCCCATGTGTTTCCAGAGTTAACATGTTAACTTAATCTGTAGGTCTAATAGAGGATCTACTCGAGATCTAGAGTTGGAGCACGCAAATACCGGACAGTTTTGGATGTATTTCCAGTTTATTGGAGATATATTGCCGATGCAATAGTTCAAATGTAACGGAATAAAATATGATTTGTTGCTCTACAATATCATATTCACATATAAAGTCAACACGAAACTGAAGCACCAGTCCAAGCGACGCGGAGTCGCTTGGACTGCTGAAGCACAGACACAGACCTCAAAAGTACATGAAGTCTAGGATCCTAGCAGACTGCATGTCTCAGAGCATGTAAAAATGAAAGAAACCTGAAACTCCTGTCATATGGAAATTCATGCTTTGATTCTACACATTTGCTCAGTCCAATATTTTTTACAGAGTGTATACTAAACATGCTAAATGTGAAAACCTTGTTGATTTATTCATGAATCATGTGTCCGATATTTGAATGCCCGTCCGACAAATAGTGCTCGAACTCTAGACTATGCTACGGTGTACCTGCACGATCCGGCAAAGAGTTTTTCCGCAAGTCGTACAGTAGAAATCATTCAATCAATCAACGAATAGGACCACAATACATGCTAGCAGGAAAATTAGAAAGTGTAGATCTACGTGTACATGTATCAGCAGATCAGGTCATCAGTATTTTTGTAAACAAATATCATGTGATTTCAAAGGATAAAGCTTCATAGGGTAACCTCTCGGCGAAATATCCAAAACTCGGTCGTGAAGGACACACTCCAGTAAAAATGTAACAACATAGATTTTTTTGGACATTAGAGCGTTGGGGGCTTGAGCGTTGGTGGCTTGATCCCAACTCTCTACATGTCTATGTGCTGACTTTTTTTATGGAGCTTTCATGCCAACCTATCGACGACCGTTTTGGCATGTAACGTTTAACGAGGCTCACGGGGAAAAGAAGCGCCACCTGGTGAATGAAGTAACTACAACCAGTTGAAATCTCATTTAATCTCATGAAGTTTCATCGATTACGTGCTTTGCGGATTTTATGTTGCCAACAAGTCCAACCAGCTGCTAACAGCGGAGACATTTTGTCCTAAATATGGCAAAACACGCATCAGAAAACAAGCCATAATTTTTTTTATTAGCATGGTGACATATCTTTTTTATTTCAATTTCTGGTAGATCATCCCTATACAAGTCTAATGTGAAAATATAAAGAATTTCTTATTATTTTAAATTTTGCATGTATAAAGCCGTGAGCCTCCTTAATGAACATTTTCTTCGTCCTTTATATATGAAATGCTTGCATATAGGCAGCTTATGTTTGCATTATGAACATATAGGTTAGACATATAGCACAAGTAATGATGTCAACTAACTTGACCCCAGATGACCTTGAGTGCCAAATGTCTGACTCGGAATGTGTAAATTGGCTTGAGCGGCCTAACAGTTTGCACCCAGATATATATCTTCGTATTATGAACATAAAATCAAATGCCGCACAAATGGTGATATTGAAGTTCACACAGATCACCTTGATTGGTAAATCTGAAGGTTTGTTGCCTGCCACGGCCAAACCAAAACTGTCCGCAGCCTTTGGGCTATTTTTTTTAGAGGGGGAGGGGGAATTGCGGGAGACGGGTAACGTTGTGTAAGATACATTCAGCTGTCGTGGTGCTGATGATGTGCTCCAGCTCTGATGTTGTCTCCGGCAGTCAGCTGCATTTTCTTGTTAACAGGGCATTGTTGTTTTGGTGCACATTTTCAACTTTAAAGTATACGCTCGAATCTTTCTGAAATTTTGCACGAAAATACCCAAACATATTCTAAAAAGGAGGTCTTTTTTTTAGTCTTTTTCAATTTCGCATTTCTGACTTTGGTGGCCATTTTCTCAAAAACTTTTCAGACAGTTCTGAGATTTTTGTTTCAAAAGATTCCCCTCATATACCTCTGTGACGTGTATAAGTTTCGTAGCCCTTGAATCGCCGGTCTGCGAGTGGCGGCCATTTTCATTTTGTCGATGGGTCCCAAATGGGACTTTCCCATGTTGAATTCCCTATGCTTTATAATGGGACACATTATGCCTAATATCTCACTTAATAGTGAGATTAGATGCTGGATATTGTCATGCCTAGAATTTCACCTTTGACCTCATTTTAAGACCAGAGCACAGAATTACTAATATCTCGCTTATTATCTACTTTACAGCTTGGGAATCAATTGTGCACATACAGGAAACGGATATATGCCGAATATTCTGATGACCTTGAACAAAGACCCTTCTGTGGAGGGTCTTTGCCTTGAATTGGACCTTTGATCTCATTTTCGAGGCCAGAGCACAAAATGGCTATTATGTTGCTTATTATCGAATTACAGTTTGGGATTAAATTGTGGACGCATTTGAAATGATGTGTGCCGAATATTTTGATGATTTCGATTTTGACTTTCGACCTAATTTTCAAAGTCACAGCACGAAATGGCTAATATGTCGCTTATTATCGACTTTACAGCTTAAATAGGAATCAATTGTGCACATATAGGAAATGATATATGATAATATTTTCATGAGCTGAACTTGACCGTTGACCTTATTTTATTTTCAACACTATCGACTTTACAACTTGGGAATTAAATGTGAACGTATAGGAATTGATATACATGTATTCTGAATATTGTCATGACCTTGAAATTGACTTTTGACCTCATTTTCAAGGCCACAGGACAAAATGGCCAATATCTTACCTATTATCAACATTACAGCTTGGGAGTCAATTTTGCACATATAGGAAATGATATGTGCCGAATATTCTGGTAAGCTTTGATTTGACCTTTGACTTAATTTTCAAGGTCACGGGAACAAAAAATGCTAAGATCTCTCTCATTAGTGAATTTACAGCTTAGCAATCAATTGTGGACATGAAAGTGATACAGATGCTGAATAGTCTTGTTACCTTGTATTTGACCAGTGACCTCATTTTCATGGTCACAGGATAAAATAGCTAAACTAAAATTACAAAACATCTATTGTCCCGTAACATTTCTTAACCCTTGGGCTCATTTCAAATTTTCTTGCTTGTTACGTCGTATTCGTTGACTTCGCTAAGTTAAATGTGTGAGAAGCCCGTTTGGTAGTCAAGTTGAACATTATGATTTATAAACAGTCAGACAATGCCAGACAATTTCAAGCTGTAAGTAGGCCCTACGTCGCATTAGGCTCGGTGTCATCGAATCACATTCAAATAAAAATGCAAATTATTGTTTCACTACTACATGTATTCTAATTAAAAGTATTATCTGATATAATTCACCAATAATTATAATTCATGGAACACTATTTTCGCAGATTGGCTTTTCCAGGTGGTCCACCAATATATTTCAACTATGACCAAACACCTGACAGTAGCCTATTTGGTCTTGTTACTTGGTCCACATTCATATATATGCGAAAAAACCTGTTCATTATATGTTATTTGAGTAGACCGAACATTCATTTTCACAAAATAATTATCAGATGTAGACCCACCGATTCCTCGAATTTTGCCACACACGAACTTGTTGTTTCTGCAAACAAAAGCAGGGAACAGCAAAATTTTCTGCTCTAACAACCAATTACAATGCAAAAGTTAATCACTATGGCCCAAGTATCATACACTGCGCCTTCCTCTATATTCAATAAGGATTAAAAAGGTGAGAGACGGATTAAAGTACTAGGAACATGAAAATATGATGTAAGCTCAGATTCAAGCACCATGTGAGCTGATCAGAATGGCTTTTACAGCATGTGAATATCTCAATTCCTTCAAAAGTTACAGTGCTTCAAAGTTAAAATTGCCCACTATACAATTTGGGAAATCATATAGCTCATTATTATGCAAATTTGTATGCATGACGTCACAGGGGGAACATTTTTTAATTAGCTAGTTTTACTGGCATATTAAAGTCTTTAGAAATTGCAATTATTCAACAAAGCTTATTCCACATGCTCTCCATGATTGATAGTCAATGAATTTCACGTCCGGATAGTTGCCAAGGTCACCAGTGTTGGTATGAAGTCCCTAGCAACCAGGTTGCTATGGCCCAAATCCCCAATCCTGTCGATAAACAAACGAAACCAAAGGTGAAAATGGATTGACTTTACATGCCTTATTAATATACAATAACCAAAATCTGTCAAAACCCCAGTTTCTGGTAGTTAGGGCCCATAGCAACCAGTGGTTGCTAGGGATTCCAGCAGGTGAATAGTCACCATGGCAACAGTAAAATTTTGAACAACACTGATTATTGACCATTCCTATCAATGTGTAAAATTGAGGTTTGCAATAATTCTGACCAGAACAATTATATTAAGACTCAAAGTTGCCTAATTAAAAATATTCCCCCTTCTACGTCACGAATACCTCATTTGCATACTAATTAGCTTCTCCAAAAATCCAGAAGTGTTCAATCCAGCATATGTTATATCCTGCCAAAATGTGACATTCATATCGCCATAACTTTTTAACCAATAGAGATATTGGGATGCGGTAAACAACATTTTACTCAGCAAAACTAGATCTCTCATCTGAGTTCAATTCATATTTTCATGTTTCTAGTACTTTAAATGGCATTCATTTAGTGGACGAGTAGTATTCATGCGCAGTGTATGATACTTGGGCCATGACGATTAATAAAAAATAAGAGGTAAATTGTTGAATGCAATATATATGCTCTTTTCTTAATATGGTTGTCAGACTTGTCTAGATCTACTTAAAATATAAATTCCTTGTCTCTGAGTGTGTTAGTAATTTGGATGATTACTAGTATGTTGGATGTATGCACATAATAAATAATGTTCCCATGTAGGCCTATAAATCGGAACAATGACCTGTGAGTCGAATGGAGAAAAGGACCTCGTTAATCATACATCTAAATACGTGTATGATTATGTTTTCGCCATCAAAGCGTTACAGAATTAACACCACCGTTGTTCACCGTGTAACAGGCAAGCTCCTTTGTCTCAGAGTTATCCATATAGGTCACTAGGTTTGCAAGACCACATGTATCAAATTGACGAGGATTTAATCACTTTATCAGTAGTGAAAAGGATTAGTGAGTGCAAATTATCAGTAAAGAACTGATATAATCAGGCGATGTTTTTGTTACACACACAGATGCTGACACACACACAAACACAATGTCCGCTGCGTATGGAAAATGATACGAATTCTGCTCGATCATGTCAGCAAAAAGAATAAAGCCCTGTGATTCACACACACAAGACAAACTTTGCCTACATATCTCTCATGACTAAATTTATATAGTATGTATTTTGCTGCCAATTATATCATGATCTCAATATTATGTTTCATGCAGTAGCCAATAGTTTTTGCTCATAAATCGCGAAATGTATGGTAGAATTACGATTTAGAACAATTCTGTAATTCGTAATTATTGAATTACGTACTGTACAATTACGAATCACACAATTTGTGTTGCAAAACTGACAAGTTTGGCACCACAAAACGTCCAGTAGTACATGTACCACTAATATCGAGTAAATGACGACAAAACAGTTAATATTAACAGTATTTTGCCATAAAATGGCATCTATATAATCATCAATATCAATCACAATTGTTTTTTGTTATTGTTTGCAACTGCATGATTGTGTAATACGAATTCCATTGAAATCCACAAGACCAATGTCCATATATAATATGTGTATTCACGATAGTGTTTAAACGTGGGTACTATGCATGCATTTACCCAAATATAGATTACATATGAACTTTTCTTAGAAATGTTACAATAATATACTGTACAGGCCCTGATGATCCTTATTTACAGCATGCGACCAGGAGTGTGCTTGACTGATAAGGTCAACTGCAATGGTAAACCAGCATGTAATGAGTAGGTATTATTTGCGATATACATCTATGTATTTGTGTTATTTTGTGAATACATGTACTAGTTGCATATCAACGAAGTTACATAAAACACTCATACACGAAGCGATCGTTTTGCCGAGTCAAAGAAATCCAAGTCAAGGAGAACTTATCTCGCGGTTACAGAAAAGGATTAGGGCCACCGAACTAAAAGTTTTTTTTTTTTAACTTGCCGACTTACGTATCTCGATAAATCGACTTATTATCTTGCTGAATCGACTAATATCTCGAAAAGTCGAGTTGGTATCTGGATAAATAACTCGATATATCGACTTACATAACTCAATATATCACCGTACTATCTCGTATCTACTTTAGTATCTCGATAAATCGACTTACGTATCTCGAATCGATTTACGACTTGAGTATTTAAAGTACAAATAAAATAATATGATTTGAGCCAAAATATAAGCGAGCCACAACATTTCATCGGTTACGTTGACAATAGTAGGCAAACTAAGGAAACTGATCACTTTTATTGAATATCATAAAAACATATGAATAACAATCAGCCGTCCAAGACAACGTCACGAATTTAGCCATTTGCATGTTTATTGGCTAAATGTGCTTTAAGAAATAACGAGTATATTAATTTCATTCGAAAACATGTTGCAACTTTGATGTGGTGTTTTCACTATAGTTTTTATTTCGATAGTTTGGTTTGTATTATTCAATATTTAATGTTAAAATGGTAATTCATATATTCATTTTTAGTGTTTATTATAAATAATTATTTTCTTCCATGTGCCTTGCTGTTGTCAAGGTAACCAACGAAATGGTTCATTTTACTTGTACTTTAAATACCCAAGTCACAAGTCGATTTATCGAGAATTCGAGATACATAAGTTGATTTATCGAGATGTGTAAGTCGATTTATCGAGATACTATCTCGGTTTATCGAGTTAGATAAGTCGATTTATCGAGTTAGATAAGTCGATTTATCGAGATAATAAATCGATATATCGACATGCGTGAGTCGACAAACATATTTTTTTTTTAGTTGGGTGGCTCTCTTCTATACGGAGCCTCTGAGAGGACATGGAAGAAATATTTTTAGCACAGTGTTATTGCGTTCCCTCATAATATGCGATCCGGAATGCGAGGGAACGCGATAATATTGCGAGGGAACGCAATATTATTGCGAGGAACGCAATATTATTGCGAGGGAACGCAACAACAATGTGCTAAAAATATTTCTTCCATGTCCTCTCAGAGGTACGGAGCCACTGAGAGGACATGGAAGAAATATTTTTAGCACATTGTTATTGCGTTCCTTCGCAATAATATTGCGTTCCCTCGAAATATTATTGCGTTCTCTCGCATTCCGGATCGCGTTCCCTCGCAATCCGGATCGCGATATTATCGCGTTTCCTCGCGATATTATCGCGTTCCCTCGCGATCTTATTGCGTTCCCTCGCATTCCGGATCGCGTTCCCTCGCGATCTTGTAGAATAACGTTCTTGTAGAATAAGTCATTGGCGTCAGCACAATGCGAGGGAACGCGATCCAGAATGCGAGGGAACGCAATAAGATCGCGAGGGAACGCGATCCGGATTACGAGGGAACGCAATAATATCACGAGGGAACGCGATCCGGAATGCGAGGGAACGCGATCCGGATTGCGAGGGAACGCGATAATATTGCGAGGGCACGCAATAACCATATGTCAAAAAATATTTCTTCCATGTCCTTTCAGTGGTTCCGTACAGAGGCTCCGTACCTCTTCCGTACGCGGTACATCCATTGCATTTATTATGGCATTCGTTCGTGCCACAAAAAGTGAAGCGAATTTCACAAGGCATACGTAAGGGGTATTGAGTCATATATATGAGATAATAAGTCATACTTACAAGATATTATAAATCATACGTAGGAGATACATATATCATACGTGGTTAACGTTTCTTGCTTGCCAATACATAACAGAAATACATAACTCTCTCATGTATTTCTGTAAGTATCTAATACATACATAGAAGCCTTAAGATACGACTGGGTTAGTAACTCATACACGAGTCATCTCCTATGCATGACATGGCATATCATACGTAAAAAAACACTTACTTTGTGGCACGGACGGGGCTCCATAACTGATAACATATTGCATGCATTATTCATACTATTCCCAGCATCCTCTGCGCTAAAGCCAGCAGTCGACGCTGTCATTCTTGCCCTATAACATTAAAATTTTTAATATTGTATCCTTACGCTACCAGTTTACGCAGGTTAGTCCGCGATATATAGACCATGATGTTATCAACTACTAATGCAAAAACAATACGAGAAAGGTAAACTAGAAGAAGGAAAACTAGAGAAAAAAGCCAACATGACGAGAAAACCATATCGATTTTGCCGGTTCCTTGCACTGCGTAACCCTGTAAACCGTCTGCCACAACTCGGCAACACACGTGAGCTGTTTGTTTACCCCGAAAGTAGCTCCCTATATTTCCCAGAGTCCAATGCGTGTTGTAGCAGAGATGAGATTCGGCGTGAATCTCGAGCGATGCAGTGTGTGCATTATTGTCATCTCCCCAAGGAACTAAATCTGAACATGATGAATATCGAGAAAAATGAATAAGTAGGTATAAGTAGGACGAAATTAGTCCTACAGATATTATTTAATGACATTGGGAGATGCATATCCCTTGGTATATATGTATACCGGGTTTGTTTGTCTAGGAAGGACATTATCCTTCGCTTCATCCTTGTTCATTTCAGAATTTTAAGATGACCTTTAATATGAAGAGATTACTAATGGACTCGAGCATAACACACAAATCGACTTTTAAATATATATAGAACTTCGAGAAAGTACGTTTTCTAAGCAGTACGAGCCTATAGTTGAACATTCACACAGACTGAACATCACATTTTATCGTTACGCCCGGCCGAACCACTTTTTGATTTCTTCAAGTGAGGTGCAGCCCGTCAATTGTGTGAATCGAACGCATCACATGCGTCACAGACGCGACAGTTAAAACATACACTGTAAGAAACAACCCCACGTACCGGCATCTAGATAATCAGCAATTGTGTAAAAGCCAATTATGATGAGCATTTATAAGTATTCCTTTGGATAATATCACAGGTGTAAATGTCTTATTGGCAAATATTACGATAAGCTGGTTATGGTTCATCCACCAATAATTAATGTTATGCAACGATACGTCGTTGGTTAATTAATGATGCTCACAGCCGTCTCGTGCTTGCTACCTATGGTTATTATACCAGTAGTATTAAGTACTTTGTTTGCGGGGACACTCACAGGTTACATGGGGTGAACATAAGGATGAGTTTGTCTTCGGCTTGTCCTAATAACAGGACTACAGTATGTGAGCGTTGGAAGTGTTCCATTAGTTTCGACTGTTCCCTGCGATACTTTTTATTCAAACAAATAATTCAAATTCAAATTTCAGACAAAAGTCCATATGAAAAAGGTTAAAAAGACACATGTACGCGAGGCGCATTATGTGTTATCAAACTTCAACCATATAACATTTTAAAAACACAAGCCGATTTCTTTTTTTTTATTTGGTTCCTGCCAACTCTGCATGAAATGTAGTTCCGTGTTGGGCTGACATCTAACCTACCATAAGATTAGATTCCTCAGATGCTATGTGAACATCACATTACTGATGTCTATTTTTACTCTCCATGTATTGCAGAAATTTGTGAGGTGTGTCGTCTTTTGAATGAGGACCATGTTTTGTTAGAACAGTTCAATGACTGTCAAATGATCTGCCAATGATGTGTTTTCCTAGTATAATGAAATAATGATACTTTCCTCGTTCGGTATGCAGTGTTGTTTCGAACAGTGATGCAATGGTATGCCACAGTTGTGGGTTATAGTTTTGGCCCGTTGGACAATTGAGTAGCATCGACAAACCACAGCTGTTCAAAAACATCGTGTCTTCCAAAACAGTATCCGCATTTTTCAAAATCTTTGCATAGTTGAAGCTGTAGCGATTGGTAAACAAGATTTCCATGAAGATTAGCTCAAAGTCAAGTGACAATATATTAGCAATATAATCTGGATGTCATTGTAGGTATAGTGTTGTTTGTTCTGGGTATGATAAACCACAAATATCACACAGAGTCTGTACATCCGTCAGGAATGTATCCTTCCCAGACACGATAAAGCGAGTTAATAATTAATTGCCCACACACTGCTGTTTGTCTGCAAAATCGATTGACTACTAATTCAGGTAATTAATCCATTTGATAATATTATGACCACACATTTTCGTTATATATTTTCATTTTCGCTCTGCATATTTTGGAACATGGAATAACAACTTGTACATGTAATAACTGTGTAATAACGCATAAAGTGAAGGCCTCTTTGTGGTTTGTGGGAACAACATTTGTGGATACATCTGTGAATACATTTAATAATGATAATGCATGTTTCATATTTCGTATTTGTACTTATATGATTCGTCGCTCCCGCATTTGTTTTGCAGTTGTTATTGTTTTTTTTTTATTAAAGAACCAAACACGTATATTGACGACAAAAACAGCTAAAATCAGTCACACCGGGACCCCGGATCGCCCCGGATTGTCCCGGACCTAAATCCGGGGTGGTCCGGGAAGTAATCCGTAGCAGTCCTGGACGGTCCGGGAACGTCCTGGGTGTGTCAGGGTGATCCTGGGCAATCCGGGGAGTGACCCCGGCGTTTTTAAACTGTTTAAAATTGCCGTGATGGTCCGTGATGGTCCGTGGTGAAAAGTCAGATCGGGCCGAACCGTGTTGGAACCGTAGTTATACCGTGACGGTCCGGGAAGTACCGTGTTGGCACCGTAGTGGCTCCGTGGCAATCCGTAGTCATCTGGGAAGTATATTCGGTCCTGAAGAACAATACAGACTGCCACGGACCAACACGGACCACCCCGGATCTCGTCTGAGGTCAGGCAAACAATGGTCATCAACCCCAAAATACGCTCCTTTTCATAGCAATCGGCTACGATCGGGACAGTCCGGGGTGGTCCGGGGTTGTCCGTAATTGTGCCGGGGTGATCCGTCTTTGTGCCGGGATGAACCGGGACAGACCGTGTCATGTCCGGGGTGAAATGGGATGGTCCGTGGTGATCCGTGTAGGCTCCGGGACCAATCGTACTAACACCGGGGTGGTCTGGGAAGCAATCCGTAGTTATACCGTGTTTATCCGGGGTCATCCTTCTTGGTGCCGTGATTATCCGGGGTGGCCTGCGTTTGATTGCCGTCGGACGACCGTTGACTGAAAAAAAACGTCATTTCATCCCGGATCACCCCGGTTTCAGTTCGTGTTGGTCCGGGAAAGTCCGCCATGATCCGTAGTGGATCCGGGGTTGGTGTGACTCTAGCTACACCAAGAAGAAAAAGCGATGCAAGTCCAAGAAAAAAACACCGGGGAATTAATCCCTATGTTGGAGGTAGATTGAAATGGACACAGACCGCTAAAGTGATTAGTGATTGCTCTTTCGAGTGATAAGAGCTGATAACCTCTATAGGGGGTGGGGCGATGGGGGTCAATATGTACACGTGACATGCATACCACTGGATTTTGTCTGATTACCTCTATGGTCATATATATGTGACGATGCACTCAACATTTCATGAGACTGCGCCCAGCGAGCCAACCAACGAGGAATACTTACTACCGTTGACTAGCATGAGCTTAGCTGCTGACAACCAACGAGGAAAACTTGGAGTGTTATTTAGAAAGAAACTACTATTGTTGGAACACCATCCGACATAAGAAAGGTATGAACACAAATTTCGTGTCAGAGGGTAAATGAAATACATTTTAAAATGCGATAAATTTAATCATTTCACTTCCCTTTTTAACTCACTATGTGTATGTGTAGAACACTGTGCAGAAAAAGACGAGCAAGCTATTATTAACCGTCCATAATAACAACCAGAATTGTCAAAGAGGATGTGACCAATAACAGGGCATCTCCTGCAGGCAATGCAAATTTTGACACTAATTACTTGTTATGTCTATACTGATTGATATATTTGTCATTTTATGCAGGTATTGCAACGTCCCGGTTACTGACCGTAAATCGTCAAGATGTGTCGTCATTCGGCCAACAACAAGTACAAGAAGTGTTACTTGAAGAAGCCTCAGCTGTACACGATCCCAGAGGAGGTCGGGGAGGGGGTCATCATGTTCCGGATCACGTCGCCGTCTGCAGGCGTCGAACCATACAGTCCCAAGGGCATTAAACGCCTGCTGAACAACAGCTACGCGGCGGCAAAGTCACCGCGCATCTCCAAAACACCCAAGAACAACTCGAAGGAGAACATCTCCGCCAATGAGGCTACATCTCTGCCCGCGGCGCCTAGGGGAGGCGGACCAGTCAACATCAAGAAACTGCATCTCGTCACATCCGTTCACGCCACCAACGTCGGTGAGCATTCGCCGCGTTGTCGTCGCGTACACAAACTAGAGAACAAGAACCGATCAAACGTCGAAAATGGAGACGACGACATCAAGATCGACTTGAGCGACAAGGTGTTGTCCGCCAGTCCACGCACGGTGAAGCGCGTTTTGACCTGGGGCTCGACCCTCGGGAACCAGTCGCCGCCCTGTCGGCGAGTGCCACGCGAACACGATCTCAACATCCAGAAAACCATCACACAGAGCGGGTCAAACAGTCCCAAGATCGTGAACAGGACCCTGCAGCCGGTCAAGGCTGACGTCGGGAACCACTCGCCGCCCTGTCGCCGCGCCAGTAAAGGCGACGATATGTGCATTGGTAGCATCACATGGACCGGCAGCGGGACTCTCGCCAAATCTGCTGAACATTGCAAACAGAAGAAAAATATCAAGGAGAAAAGCCTCTTCAAAAAGGTCGTCAAGTTCTTGACAGTGCCAAAAGACGACTTTCTAGCGACATAGCGATTCTCTAAATAGACTATTTAATATTCATGATACATTGAACTGAACGCGGAAGCTGCTTTGCATTTTGTAAATATTTGTAGCCCTATTTGTTCTCTACTTGACCTTGGAGATCTGCAGAAGTTGTTGACATTGGAGTACATAAAAAACACGTTGAACGAAACTTGGTACGTGTACGTCTATTTACACGAACGTGAATATAGTTGCATATATATGTCGGTTCAACACGTGTGTATAATATAATCAGATAATGTAATAAATGATGAATGAGAGATTTCATTTCTTGCTTTTTTCATTTACGGTCAATTCTCGGGACAATGAATGCAAAAACTTGACACCTGAGCCCCTCGGTAACATAATGTGTGTGGTGTGAAAAACAAAACAACGTGCATGTTTAGGCTACATAGGCTCACCAGTTCGTAGTACACGTTTGCGCACATAAACAGTTCAGTTTGCACCTTCTTTGGTAATGTATAGGTGTGGATTGTACCTGCTCAACATGTTTTACACATTCCACAACTACACTGTATACCGAGAGAGAAAAACTTTTCTGTTATCGTCAAAATGACCGTCAATTTGTTTATTGCAGTGCGAAGTGCTGCCCCCCTCGGCGTGCTCCCTAGCCCCCCCCCCCCGACACTTGAAACCCACAACATGTATGACAGGTCTACACATATGTTCTAAAACAAAAATTTCTTGCTCAAATGAAGTCAATGCCGGTAGGCCTATAGGCTACGTTTTGAGCCATTTGCACTCAAATAATTTTCTTTCCGCATTGAAAATTTTTTGACATTAGAGCGTTGGGGGCGAAGCCCCCAACCCTCTACATGTCTATGTGCTGACTTTTTCATGGAGGTTTCATGCCAACCTATCGACCCACGTTTTGACATGTAAACGTTTAGATACCTACTTCAAATGAGGATTTTCTTTGTCCTTGACATAAAATCTCTCGAATTGATGGGAAACTTTGACTATTCCACAGATATATGAGGCATGAATCGATGTGCTAGGTTTGAGAAAATAACGTAAATGTTCAAATTATCTAGAAACGTCCCAAAATGGCGGAGACGATGGAAATTGACGTTCCCAGAATGCAAAGCAAATTTTACCACAATGACGCGTATTTTGAAACACAATTTCTGTTCAGCAATTCGTGTATGCATACATGCATGTGTTCATTGTGGGCATCTAGCGCATCTGCGTGTGGACTTTTTTGGCGTTATGAAGTAAACACAGCGATTCCTTTGCGATGCCACGGCTACATTTACCGTAATTTGACGTATTTTATAACATGACAATTAAGCTGGTGTTCTGTGCTGGATTGCGAAGTCTTTTTATTCTTAACTGGTATTTTAATTTGCCCAGTGAAGGCATGTGTTAGGCTATATCTGATGTTATCAGATGCAGATATTCCTCATAGTTTCCAATGTTTTGAGGATATTTTAATGAGGTTCCATATCATTTTAGCAGGCATATCTGTTCCATTGATCGATTTTAAAATAAATGTTTACTTATTAGTAATATGAATGAAGTAGGCCATGTTTTTCATCCTAGTATACGGAAATGAATTGGAATCACATAGGGGATGAAATTATGGCTTCTTCTTTCTTTTTTTTTTTTGGGGGGGGGGGGGGGGGTAGGCCTAACGTTGTGTAAGATATATTCAGCTGTCGTGGTGCTGATGATGTGCTCGAGCTCTAATGTCGTCTTCCGCAGTTTGCTGCATTTTCTTGTTGAACAAAATTTCACCATATTTTTCCTTCACAATGGGAGCTGTATGGAGTGAACTCCTAGAACACTTCAAGATGGAGCTTGAATATTGGCACTTTCAGATGGGAAGTCTCATACAGTGACCTCTGTGGTGTACTTGAATTTGACCTTCAGTGACCTTGAAAGGTGAAAACGGACATTTTGATGAAAACAAAATGAATAAAAAACAGTTGTGGCTCAACGCTATTCAAATTTCTCCAGTAACCTTCCTTTGTCTTTGGTCTATTTTTGTTTTGTTTTAAGGCATAGTTTAGCTGAAAGACGGAATTACACTATTTGAAATGCACAATATTATGTCGTGGTCGTCTTCGAATATATTAAGACGTGTTATTGCAAACATATCCATATTGGCTGAATTATATCTATGAAGAACAAAACAACTTGGAATTGTCGACATGCAGGGAGCTGTTGTTTTGTCTACAAGAATCTGAGAAAAGAAGAGTTTTATGACGTTCGATGTGTAAAGTTAACAGTTGGCGCCATCACTCGTCTCCAGACTAACTATCAAACTGAGCCTTCTTGC
This sequence comes from Terebella lapidaria, assembly GCA_949152475.1. NCBI lineage: Eukaryota > Metazoa > Annelida > Polychaeta > Terebellida > Terebellidae > Terebella > Terebella lapidaria. The sequence continues at coordinate 61,999,115 of OX424555.1, read as the reverse complement.
AAATAGAATATTGTCAAATAAGTCAATATAAAACACTTTCTGGATATTTTTCTGGGTTATGTTTTGGGAAGGGGAGATCGGGGTGGGGTCAGAATATAATATTCGTCAGAATATGATCATGATGTGATATAAATGGCTGAAGGCGCCTATTCACTTCATTTGAAGCGGCCTTAGGCCCTACGAATGTCCCATACGCGTACAATGTACATGTATACCGGTTAAGTTACAGATACACGAAATCGTTTTTGTTTTCTATTTTGGAAAGGACATAGTTTTGAGTAAAAATGGCTGACGAGTAAACTACAAACCAGCCACGCTTGCGAATCGGCGACAACGACAAGAACTCAAGGTGAACAGGCGAACAGGGAAGTTCTCACTTTATAGTATGTATTGAACTTGACAGCAGTATATGTATTGCTTGGGTCAGTTGGGTGTATACTGGTATCATGTTTGAACACTCTTGTAATGCCCGTATATAATGATAATGTTGCGTAACATTCTGTCACTGCTCAAGTGGTTTCTATACACACGCTACGTGACGAATGTGCTGAACACAAGCATCACAACAGCAGAACCTGAGGTTACGTGTGCGGCCACAGGGACAAAGGAGAGTAGAACCAGTACTCGAGGCTGAGTGAACACAAAAAAAAATCAAGGATAAGTAGACACAAAACACATTTCTTGGTTAAACAACCAAACAAAATATTGTGGGTCTTGTTTCCATGTGATATAAAAATTCTAATTGTGAACCTGAACGTTATGACAACCTGTCGAATATTTTGATGTCCATGGGTAAATTGATTCTCACCTGCTCTTTTGTTGAGTTGCCCATTATTCTTGCCCAAATGTGTTTTGGTTGAACTTTCCACAAAGGACTATGGTGTGTGTTTTCACTCACACAATATTTGCAAATCAACTTAAAGCCTATTGATTAGTTTGATAACAATATGAAACAATGAACTCGGATCGTATTGTAACTCGAACTCGTATTGTAATAACTCTCTACTTCCCTCTCACAGAGAACAATTCTCGTAGATGGTCTTACACTACCATAATACCTCCAATACTGGTGCAGAGCTTGTCCATGCGAAAATTGATTATTACTCGCATTTGTTTGTCGATTCGTCCATTATTCTTGCCAAAATGGGTTTTAGTTGCACTTTCCACAAATGACAAAGGTGTATGTTTTCTTTGTTCAATATTTGCTACTTAACTTTGTTGTAATCTGAGATTGTGACATGAAATATGGATAATGTCATCGCTGACTTAATTCGGTAGCAATAAGTCCACGCATGGACAAGTTCCTCACCAGTAGTACCATGGGGTCAAAATTACACTAACAGATATAGTACAGCTAACGCCGCACAATAACAACACTTAACCATTGGGTGGAAGTGATATAAAACTTTAACACCTTGTCCATGACTCTGTACTGTAGACTATATATCTGCAAAATTTCGTCCTGAAATACGTATAATCCAAGGAAGGGGTTTCCCAGCTCGTCAGTTTCTCCAGATTTTTGCCACAAACAATGTAACGTGCAGATTTATAATAACATTCACAGGAACATTCACACAGTTTTTCAGCTCAGTTTCTGTAGACAAATTTCCAGCATATAAATTTAGCGTCTGGATCGAATCTGGATCTGACATTACGATATTCATGGCAACTTTCAATTGAAAAGTGGAGTAAAAAATCTAATCTGAAGAAAAAAAATTAATTTCGTAATTTCGTGAAGATCAAATCCACAGATTATATCCATACAATACCTTTGTAAAAGTTACCATCAGACACGCATTAAACTGTGAACAAACCCAGCTTGTATTATAGGCCTAATACATATGGTACGTCATAATATAATATATTGTATTATGCAGGCGATGAATACGAATGTAGCTTCATGCGGGATATATTACATAACAGTAAATCTGCAGGGTTATTGGTACTTGACACACTGTGAGGTTAGTATCTGGAGCTGCAGCACTCGATGGCTGGCTTTGAGCTGTCTGCAGTGTGCCAGTTGTTCCCCTCCCGTCTCCTCTCTTGAGAAGGCTGCACCCGTCTCTCTCTCTTTCTGGATTCCCTCCTGGTTGCGGTGTTTCTCTGAGGATCAAGGGGGCATTCCCGGGGAAGGAGGAACAGCGAGAGCCCGTGTTTTGTGGAGTTCTGCTTCGTTTTACTTTGGAGAAAAAGAATTTTTAGGTGGGAGTGGGGGGAGAAACAAAATTTTTGATGGGAGTAGTCGTGACGGCGGAACTTTTGGGATCATAACCAGTGAGGGATTCTGCTCGCTTGTTTTACGAGGAAAGCCGACCACTTTACTCACTAGGTTTATTGGCCGCAGAGGGATATCTTGTTTGGAGCTAGTCTCGCATGCATCCCGAGGAAATCGCACTATATTCAACGAGGATTAATCAGGGAGAAATCTGAAAAAAAAAACTGAGTCAGTAAGTACAGCGTTCCCCTACTAAGTGTGTCATGGTGGTATATAGCCTATATGCTCTCGAAATAATGTATGGCTACTTATTGCTACGTGAATTACATCCATGTTGTTCTTTTATGTATAGTTAAGCAATATTGCACGAGCTACACAAAAGAAGATACCGTCTAACTGCACTCACTGTTCTGTTTGTATACAGTAGTTTTCCGGCAAAGAGAATGTGAACAGTGAATTAGTGCAGTGAATTGTTGCAAAGTTCAAAGAGATTACTGTATTTTGTTAGGAATACTTTTTTTCTAAAAAAAAAAACAAAAAAAACCCCCAGGACTGGTATCAGATCATAATTTCAGATTACAAATTTAGGTTTTGTGAAGTTGAATGTACTAGTCAACACATTGAATTCCACCAGTAAGATTTCTGCATTCACAACCTGTGAGTTTTTGAATAGTCGACAGTTTCTCGAAACAGTTCTCCCGGACTCACCTGGTATCCAGAGAGCGTCATCTGGATAGCACGATGTCGATCCAGGATGACCGGAGAATGGAGAGGGAATACCTGGACAAGATGCGGGTGATCCTGAGCAAAGCTCGACCAGGAGTACCATGTAACACGGGTCCCACCCGGCTTCTGGATCATCTCTACATCGGAAACAAGAAGGATGCTAACAACATCCCCCTACTGAAGCGACTCAAGGTCAGATATATGCAGTTTGTGCATGTGTAGACTGCTTGGTACTTTTTGCCATCAAAGTATTATCGTTTGCGCTGTTGACTGTCTGCCATGTTGCACTGTAGATCTACTTACAGCTACCAACCTCTATGGCAACCACAAAAGTTGGCAAAGTTTGCACTTATTCTGTGAAAGAAATTGTTATTTTGCCATCTTCTGATCATATTCATCAGTTCGCATGTACTTGATACTTTCTTGTTTTCTGTTGCGGAACTCTATGCCTTTCATTATGATTCCAAATATACATAAAACATGAATATTCGATTTTCAACGGCAGGTGACACACGTGATAAATTGTGCCGCGAAGAAAGACTACTCGAAGGAACTCGTCGACAACCCGTACGAAGAATCTACCGGAATTGACGAGTATCTCGAATTCGAGGCTGACGACAACGAGGGATATCCCATATTGCGTCACTACCGGGATACGAGGCTATTTATAGATCGTGCAATGCGCCAGAAGGGAAGGGTGTTCGTACACTGTGAAATGGGTGTGAATCGCAGTGCAGCATTGTGTCTGGCCTACCTGATGGAACATCGAGATATAACGCTACTGCAGGCAATCACAGATGTTAAAATAGACAGACCTGTCATTTTGATCAACGAAGGTTTCAGAAAGCAATTGTATCAATTTGCAGATGAGCGTCGTCTTTTGTTCCCAGACAAATGAATAACCATCGTTATGTAATGAACAATACACAGCAAATAGCATGTATATGTACCGGTATGCCAGTGTTGTTCAATAAGACTGTTATTGTTACAGCAGTAGCAACTGTAGAGATCTACGTTATTGGAGGTATATACGAAAGTTTCTGAGTCATTGATGTGTTATTGCTCCTCTGTTATCTAGGTGTAAATGTTTGTTTATCTTTGACCCAGCTCGCCAGGCCATAGTTGTATTATTTGTGATAGTGGGCCGGCCGTGTGTGTGCAATTCGTACGTAAATGATAAAATTTTATGGACGTGTATGTTTGTATGTGGATCATGACGTCGTCATGTGGAGTACGATGATCTTTTGCAGTAGTATGGGTACTGATGCACAACCGTGTATTCTGCAACACATAATTATATGAATTACACAAGTCTCATTCCTTTTTGAGGTATTACTCGTGTGTACTGGGAACAATTAGATTCATTTTTCAGGTGGCATGCACTGGTACGAGTATGTAGTGTGTTTCAGGTCAACAAAATATTATGTTCTGATGATAATTCTCCTGCATACCAAACCTTTAAAAAAAGCCCACTGCCAAGTCCCATATGCAGGAACATGTAGAAAGGCCAAACACAAAAGTCCATAATTATGAGCACAATAACCGGATGTTTTGCATTATTTATTGTATGTATCTGTGTAATTGTCTATGAACAATAAAACAGATTTTGTATTCATTTCTGAATACACTTGACAATTATATGTAAATATATATCTTCACCAACAATTGTCTACTATGTACATGTATATAAAGTAGAGAAATTGCTGCATACATGTATTTATTTTTACAGTTCAGGAACGAAACATTGTATTTGAATTCAGATCACAATTCATTGTAACAATGACTGGATACGCGAGTATCACTACACAGACTAACATGCGATGTACATCAATAACAACATTCTAAAACGAGTAATATAGAGATTCACAACAAATTTCATATCATATTTCTGCTACACTCATACTGTTAGTAGTATGAGTGTACTACGGCCATACAGGCCTAATCATGAATGTAAAAATGTTCGGCAGATTGAAAGTATTGAATATCTGGATCCGTCCCGAATAATGTCAACACCAATGCTATGTAATATTCAATAGCATATTGAGAGTAAGAACCTCCTGACGAATTCCCACCATCGACACCTGCTACAGCTGTTAGCATTCTGTACTCTATCACACTGTGGTACTCGTGCCTTTTGATGGCAGTAGATTGTCATTTGCCTGGCTGTCGGCCTGTTGACTCTTACCCGACACCAAGGTAGATTCGACGTGGCTGCCCTTGCGTCGTTTGTCGGCGTCAGTCGATGAGCTGGAGCGCCTTGTCGAGCTGCTACTGAACGCGGTACTCCGTGTACGGGACAGTGTACTCTTCCACTGTTGGCGCATTTCGGCGTTCCGCGCGCAGTGGAAACAGAAGATGAAGACGCCTTGCAGGTTTACACACACCACGAATACCACCTGGAAATAGGGGAAACACAAAAGTCTGTTGATAGACTGATCCGTTCGTGCTCATTATTGTCTCGTAATACATACTTCCAGCTCATAGTGATTACACATCTACAAGGGCCAATTGTTTTATATTATTCTGTGAAACACGTACATGAAATATGGCTTCCATGTTTTTCAAAGCGACTGTAGTTTCCACGGCGTCAATAGCACCAAATGCGCTGAAGATCCATGGGATGCCCAATAGGACCATCATGGACACGGCACCGCACAGCCGTAGGAGTATCCCGCGATCTTGTGCTGAGAGTGAAAATACAACCATGAAAACAAACTATACGTCAGAAGGAACGTGATAACTTACTTGATTTGTTGTTATTTTAATGTTCAGAATTTCAACTGAATGCCTCTATATGCGTTGAAATTCCGAAGCCTTGTTTTTGGCAGAAACGTTAAAGAATGTATATTAACGTCATCAAGCCATTATAAAAATGTGAACATCTCTGCATGTGTGAACTACGCAATCAAGCACCATGCTCGAATTAACTTATTTCAAATTAAACAAGTTAAGAAACAACTACCAACAGAAAGTCTGGAAACATTGTACTATGCAATGATCCACCCACATTTAATATATGGAATCATGGCATGGGGAAATGCTACTCCTTCTAGTCTTAAAAGAACAACAGTCTTACAGAAACGGGCAATAAGAACTATTCATAATGCGCAATTTAACTGTCACACAGAACCACTCTTTAAATATTCAAATATTTTAAAATTAACAGATCAATATAGATATGAAGTGGTCTTGTTTATGCATGACTACTTATACGGAAAACTTCCTGTATCTTTTTCTAACCTGTATCAGTACAAGTACGAAATTCAACAAACCCACCTAACACGTCAAGCACATGAACTCTATATCAAACGTTGCAGCTCTGAGTTTTCCAAAAAACTACCATTATATAAGTTTCCAGTTCTATGGAATGAAATAATGCAGAAGACTGAAAACTATTATTCTAAAAGTAAACTTAAACATATTATCAAAAGATATATGATATCGCGTTATTCATCGACCATTACTTGCTCGAACTTTCATTGTAAGAGTTGCTATTTGTGAATGTATCATATATTTCTGTATTCTCGTGAATTAATATATATGCTTGCACTTGGTCATAATACTTTTACGGTATGACTTTATCGTCCACGATCTCCGCCGGTGTTTTCTACTTGGTCAGGCCGGGCAAGCCTGTGAAGTGATATTCATTTGATTATTTATTCCTAAATGTGTTAGAATTAACTAATCTACATAAATGCTAATCATAATTTATTAAATTTAATATGTATTATATAATGGGTACAAATGGAAGACAGCAAATTGCTAATTTGTTATCCATGTTTTCCGTAATGTATTAATTGTATCTTCTGTTAAATCTATAAAATGTATTTGAATTGTTATGTGGAAACGAAAATAAATCTCTCTCTCTCTCTCTCTCTCTCTCTCTCTCGAACCGTACTCAAAATAATAGTAGGTTCTGAGTGGTGCCAAAATGTTTTTGTTTTTGAACATCGTGAACAAACAGCCCGATCGAATTCGTGGGCTCGATCTATACTCTAAATTTTGTATGTCCTAATAAGGTGTCATGCCACAATTTTTATGATGGTAGAAATCTGAAACTTAGTGAAAATTGGGGCTTTATCGCCACATACGGCATGTGAAATACAGTAGATGTATTATTCAAATTGATGAAAATATCGCCAAAAATTTTGTTTCACCGTTACATGAACTTGACTTTACATGGGTTGGTATAAGGTGTATTATACATAAATACAACATTGCAATAAATAGCATCACTACTTGTGCCAAGTACAAGATCTCAAAATTTGCACTTCGGCGTATTCACAAGACACCTGACGTACATTTGGTGGAAGCGATACGACTGCCGTTCTTTCTGAGTACGTTGATGACCAAGGCAAACACCACGATATTGTGCACAAGTATCATCGACAGGGGCAACAGATAACCATAGTACAATACTGTCTTCTTCAGCCGGCATCTTAAAAATACATCAGTAACAATGTAGACATGTTTTTGTGTTACATCATTTTGTCTCAAAAGATTATTGTGGATTTCAATTGTCGCATGCACCGCAGAAGCCGATAAATACATCTGATACATGTACACACCTGAATTCACAATCGTCCGTGTAGACTCCATCAAAGCCTTTGACGTCAGCAATGAACACAATGATGATCGGGACAAGAGGGGCCCCTGTGTCAGAAAAGTTATTATGCAATTATAAATTTTGAAATTGACATACATTTAAAAAGCTCCAATCAGTGCATCATATCGTACATTTGCATTTTGCAAAATGTCACGCCTATGTTGAACATTAAGTGTGAAAAAACCTACCCCACGCAACGGCAGCTGCCTTCAAGACGAAGTGTCTTATTTGATGACTGAAGACTCTGACGAGCATCAGGTACATGTTAATGGCCTCGATGCCGTTCCAGAGCAAGGTGACCAGGATGAAGTAGTAGCGCAGTACATTGCTGACACGGCAGCCAATCTTGGAGTAGGAAATGGCCTCTGCCACATAGAGCGCCACCAGCAGGGCGATCAGCGAACCACAAAGGTTCAGTAGTATCTTAGTCGGTGTTCCCTTCCGGGATTTCCTGGAGATTTACATTTATACATTCTAAATAATGTATTTTCAAACATAATGGAGTATATCCAATGATATATAATTTATACAAACAATATACAATGATATATCGATGATATATCCCTTCTTCACAAAAAAAAACTCATCACCTGTACACAGAGTAGGAGAGTACAGTGAGCAGCAGACAGGTCAGAGATACAGCCCGGAACACGTGACTTGTTACATATAACTCGTACCGATAGGGAAACCCCTGCAACATCGTCGGGTTATCAAAATATAAAATCCATTTGCTTGTCTAAAGTATGAGTATTGATTGGGGATATATTATATGAACGAAGTGTACAAGTTATATTGATAACGTCAAGGCTGGTCAAATAATTGCAAACATGGCATATAGAAAGTGTGGGTTATTGGATAATTATATTGAGCATAATTATTGTAGTCGTGATTGATCCAGGGTGTTTTGTTTCTGTCTGGCACACGACATCGATAGTAATACTCTCACGCTATGCCTGGTTCAGTTAACATCCAATTACATGTTCCAAAGTGAAATATTCTCTGAAAGGAACACAATGGACCTACCAAAAACACAGCCATGGACGTCTTGGTTTTGTGCTGGCGAACATCAAAATCCGGAAAGTAGTAATCATAAGCGTAACCACCCATAGCGAAATGTACATTTGGCAGGATCTGGATAATGGTGGAGATAAAACAATTGGAAAACAAGTAATGTTTATGTGCATCATTTTGCACCCAGAAATGCATAATCACTCTAGTTGGAATAACATTGGGCATGTTTTATCTGGTTTTGGACCCCATCAAAGGATTATGTGCATTCGCCAAATCAATGCTCTCAATTTATATATAGAAGGTGATGGCCATAAAGTGCTTTTACTGAAAACGAGTGGGATGGTTCTAGAGCGAATACACTGCTCGTGTCTTGGGGCCCCACGAGCCAAAGAAACTTTCCTGTGTAAAAAAATTTGGTATAAATTTATCTTGAAAACACTTTCCTTCTCTTCTCCCCTCTCTTTCCCCTCTTTTACTTCCTTGCTTTTTATCTTCATGTACTCACCCCCTCCTAAACCCGACCCTTACATGTGAGGTTTCAATTTCAAAACGCGACATCATGCGTTTCGCGTAGTGAAGATTGCCACGTTTCGACCCTTACCACTGACGTATACGTATGCTAAAGGTCGAAACGTGGCGAAAAGGAGATAACAGGCAGTACCTGTCATGTGCCCCCCAGGGGTGTCATTTTACCCAATTACAGAATCCCAGCGCGACACGCTGGCCAATAATAAACCTCCAGGCCTGAAGATGCTTCTGTGGCATTTCAGTGCAAAGAATACAAATACAAAAAAATCTAATTATGTCGAGGGCAAAGTTCACCCAACTTAGCAAGAACAAATATTATTTGGAGGGCAAAGTGGAAATATATGGTTCTGGATCCACATCATTTGATATATTGTGTTGCTATAGCAACAGTGGTCGCCCAACTGTTACTGTTCGAACATAATTTCAGTATGAAATGTCACCACTTTATTTTTCAAAATATTCGGTAAAAATAATGTGCATGAAGTGGTCGGGATATTATTTCTGACTGTTTTTTTTTGGCGGGGGCATACATTGTAGTTATTGTAGAACATGGAGACGAATAAATATTCACTGAATGAACCTAATAACTGGAGTTGATACGAATCACAATAGTTACTCCAATAACAAGGGAAAATTTGCATACAGAGCCGATTACGCCGAAGAAGCCCGAGCCACGACAGGAGCAGGCGGTGTCACTGGTGTTGGAGTTCACGACGTTGGAACAGGTATTGGGGTTCCATTCTCTCAGCTCCACGTCTGGAAAAGTGCCCAGTCATTTTCAAGGTTACAGTGTCCCTCAAAATATAGTATTACATGTAGGCCTACACGTTTATGATTTCAATCAACATTAGATGGAGAATCAGAAAATATGATATATTTACCAGCATCTCCGACATATAAAGATTTGTGGGCACATTGTGTGGAATGTAGATCTACCTGTAAATCACCGACAGAAGACACTTGGTATAAAGGGGCACAATTAGGTTTTTATTTTGGGTCATAACTATACTTGCATACATCAGATCAGTTATTAATTGGTTGGTTGTAATCTATGAAATATGAAGCAATGTGTATGAACCTCTGCATCACACTCGAGTAGTGTATGAGATGATAAACGAATGGAAGATACAATTACAGTTTAACAACACAAACAGGTATAACAGGTATGGGAGACAATGTTATCCTAGACTAAAGCTTTCCATTAAAATGTCTAGTCTTCTCAATCACAGGGAAATGGCTCATCTCATGTTGATCATACCAAAGCCACCAAGTATGCAATATTGTTTTCATTAATTTTTTCTCCGATTTAGGGGCCGGTCATTATTTATCAGGTGGGGGGGGGGGGGGGGTAAAAACTGGAGGGGGGGGGGGGGGTCACACTTTCATTTTCAACATTATTGGGGGGGTCATACTTTTATTTTCGATGGGACTGGGGGGGGGGGGGTCGGAGTTTGAAATTGGGTTATTTTGGGAAAATCTGAATGGTAAAATAGTTAAATAATTAGGTGGAAGCAATCCACTCAATATCAGTACATGGACTCATTGGAGTTAGCGATGGAATTTCATAACATTTTCAGTCAGAACCATAATCTCACTGAAACCGAACCCTGCAGAGGACCATTCATGAACACTAACATCAAGAGATGCCGCAATCCGTGTGCATCAGGGCTCAAAATTTATAATTTTATCCAGGAGCCAAAGGCTCCTATTTCGCTCCTATTCAACAATTTTCAAGAGCCAATTTGCTCATAGAAGCATATTTCAATATCACTTTACAGATTTTCATCAGCCAATTGGCTCGTGAGCTCTATTGCCTTGGAGCAAATCTAAAATGTTATGAGCCTATGGCTACCCACAAGTGGCAATTCTGAGCCCTGATGTGCCTTGATCAACGCTCATCACTCAGATTGAAACATTGTCACCAGGAATAAACTTCGGACCTAACGGAGCAGCACTACAGCTGAACAAGGTGCCAGCAAGGACGAACCCAGATCAGCAGGGTCCTGTCACAAACAAACCACGGATCAACCAGTCCATACCACCCTGAGCAACATATCATCCCTTCCCATGAACCCGAACTAGCATGTCAGAACCACAGACCGGTTTTCCACTCAAAATTTTTTCAACACATGACCCCACTGAGGATATTCCTCAAAGACCTCAGGACTATCACAAACCACCATGTAAAAGACATGGACCTTTCCACACAGAATGGCAAAATAGTCCTAGATCGCCTCGGATGACCCGGATAGTGAATCTGACTCACATGATTTGGATGGTGGCAGAACATTATGAGCCCATCATAGAGCCAACACAGACATGATTCAAGACTACAAAAAAACCCCAGTTCTGAATGGCCTGATTCGCCAATTCTTCCCTGCTCATCAATGATATGTGGAAGACCCCTGTATGTTTTGTGAGTTCGCTATGGTGTCCAGTAAAGATCCAGTGAAATCAGTAAGGGTTTTCATACATTTTTCCCATTCCATCAAAAATTTCGGAATCAAGGAATCAACTGAATGATCTTTGACCTAGGTCTCGAGTGTTTCAAGTGGGCTCCGAAACGATGGGCTGTTAAGTGCCCATATATAGTATGCATACAAGTAATAATTGTTGTCATGGCATTCACACTTGAAGCGAACGAATGGTGGATACACGAAGAGCACAAATCATACTCACTGACCTTATAGTATCATACATTTGTGACAAAAGTCACAATTGTTGTTTTCACTAGAAATGGGGATTGGGGGGGGGGGGTCATAGTTTTATTTTGGATCTTGGTGGGGGGGGGGGGGGGGTCATAGATTGGTTTTCGATATCGGTGGGGGGTCAAACTTTGAAAACTCATTTCTCGGAAAAAACATCCAACCCCCCAACCCAGTAAATAATGACCGGTCCCTTATACTGAGTATTCAATTTTTTAATTATATAGTCTGTCTTGGCGTAATTCAGGGTTTAAACCACTAGATTCGGCCATGAATCAATTAATCTTAGTAACACATAATATCTATCGTGCATTAGATAATAAACAGGACGTGTGCATGGTATACCTGGACATATCCAAAGCATTTGACAGGGTATGGCACTTAGGGCTTATTTATAAATTACAAACATTCGGTGTTGACCATATGATGTTGAATTGGTTGGTTGATTATCTCACAAATAGAACACAAAAAGTCGTCATCAACGGTCAAGAATCTTCATCAGTTTTTATTGAATCTGGGGTTCCTCAGGGGTCCATTTTAGGACCTTTATTGTTCTTGATATTCATCAACGATATAACGGTTGACATAAAAAGTGAAATGTATCTGTATGCCGACGACACTGCACTCATGAAAGTGATCACTGACCCCAGTCAGAGTATACGTGAATTAAATCTTGATTTAGATACTATATGTCAATGGGCTAATCAATGGGCAGTTTCTTTCAGCCCTTCTAAATCAAAATTAATGATTATGTCCAAGAAACGAAATCGAATACACTACGAAGATGTTCTCTTCAATAATACAACTATAGAGCGAGTAACAAAGCATTGCCATCTCGGTGTTATTTTATGTGAGGATATGTCCTGGGCAAGTCATATTCACGATAGGGTTGCGAAAGCAGGACCCATGATAAACATGCTTAAACGTATGGCTAATATTTTACCGAGGAAATGCAAAGAAAACATTTACAAAACATTTATTAGGTCAATCCTGGAATATGGCTGTTTGTTGTATAACAACTGTACTAGTAATTTGTGCAATATATTGGAAAAATGTCAAAGATCTGCTGCCATATCTTGTACAGGTGCCTACAATTCTGTGAGTAATACTGCTCTTCTATCAGAATTGGGTTGGCCCACACTGAAAACACGTCGTGATTACTATCTTTTGACTACAATGTACAAAATTATGAATGGACTGACACCCCGTTACATGGCAACTATTTGCCCTGAGTTTGTGTCAAATATACACAGTCATAGTGTTCGTAGCTCCGGAGACATCAGGGTCCCTAAAGCTAAGAACGTCTCCTTTAAAAAATCGTTCGTTCCTTCTGCATCACGGGCGTGGAACAACCTTGATGCAAATATCAGAGGCACTACTAGCCTCCCTTTATTCAAAAAGCGACTGAAAGATTCGTTTTTTCCTGAAAGCAACCCACTTTATTCTTATGGTACTGGACGTGCACCTGTCTTTCAGGCACGGCTGCGAATGGGTCTCAGTGGACTGAATTCTCATAGGAAAAAATATAATTTTATATGCGATGCTTCTTGTGGGTCATGTGGGTCTCGAATCGAAGACGTTGTACATTACATACTTGACTGTCCCTCCTATCGAGCTGCCCGTCACAAGCTGTTTGCCTCCACCACCCCCCTCCTCTTGATAATAATGCCTGATCTCGATACAACTTCATTCTCACAAAACCAAAAAAAAATGTTTGACGGAACTTTTTCTTTTTGGCAACGAATCTTTGGGAATTGCCTGGAATATTGAATTGTTCAATGCTGTACATGCTTTTATTATGGAAACTGAGCGTTTTATGTGAATCCTGCTTCTGTGCTGCCGATACTGAGTAGCCATGCTAAATACTCACTCGTTCTGGACGAGGAACGTTACCTTTGTGCATATTTTGCGTGTAACAATCCTCGGAAAATAAATTACGTTTAAATAAAAAAAATAAAAAAAATAAAAAAAATATAATCTGTCGCGATGAATGACATTCGAGAGTTAACAACACAAAGCGCGCATCCCAAAGCGTGCATACCCGGTACGTCTAACGTTACCCACCACGACTCCAGTGTTGTAATCCATGGTGTACTGGATGATTGCGTCGGTACGTCTGTCAAGGGTGCCGGACGAGTCTGGGGCGGACCAGGCGGTACTCGTGGCTACAGAAGCGTACAGAGCCGGGGTCACAAGGGAGTCTGGCCCATGGAATACCGGCTCGCCAGGGACAGTCGCCAGAGACACACGATAGAAATAGTCCGGGAGCGGCAGGTACAACAACCGCACCACCTTCTGTCCTGTAAGTTGAAATTACATTGTATATGGTATCAATTGATGATATATTTAATATATTAATAGGCAAGATTGAAAACTTGAGGTTTAACATTTATAGCATTTGTAACATAAGTGATGGTGATGACACATGTTCCGGAAAGATTCGGCGTGCCACACTAGCGATGTCGAAATTTTCCTCAGATTGGAAAGTAACTATGCGGTCTTTGTATTGAGTTGTTCCCCGTCACAACCCATCATATCATGTTACCTTCCCAAGGCATATGGACAGTGACGTGTGTTGCCATGGCATCGCGGGGGTCAGTAGTGTTAAAACTGACGTCATCACTGTGTCGGGAGTCCGTGATCTCCACTGACACCGAGACCGTGTGCTCTTGTATTGTTATTGATTTCTCGCCACTGGGGGGTAACATCATCTCAGTCACCATCGTCAACATCCAGATGATCCTATATAGTAGAATATATACCGTACATGTAATTGAGCCTGATCAAGGTAAATGCAGTCAAACTATGTACGTATAATGTGTTAATCTATATATGGGGTGTTATGCGCTCTAAAATTTCAAAGTTACAATATGTATACATGACCTTCATTATACATTCTCGAGTTTTGCCAGAAACACACAACTCACTTTGAGTATATCTGTCGATCCAGTACACTGCCGGCGAAGTAACTCTCGTGAGTAGCAATTAACCAATCAACGAGCTGAAGGGCGGTCTGTGCTGTCGATGACGCCACGGGCTGGCCGCTATCGACGGCGCGCACCAGTGACGTGAGCATCACGTGATATAAGTCCCGCATGTTGTCCTCAAAGAGATCCTGGTCGCTGTACATTGAGATTGAGGCCACGATCGCCGTATAATGATTCTCTGTTTCATCTCCGTTAAAATGCGCAGTCTTGAACACAAATGAATAATATAATCACACTTTTTCATCGGCGTCGATCGACAACAGTTCCCGAATTTTATATTATTTTGCAATCGTAAATTGTACACTCTGCCGGATAGGCCTAAATAGTCAGGCATATATACCATATGTTAGTTAGCAGTACTTTACATGTATACTATATACTCTGAGTTGTCATAAATATATATGAGATATCATCTCGAAATAATTATTGTACAAGGGTTAGTTAAAAAAATAATATACTAGTTCCTACACGGTTGAGATAGGCTTTCGCTGCCTTGAGTGACTCTGTGAGCGGGGTCCCGGGGCAATCCGCTATGTGTACCTCTCCCCACCCTGGTACCATCGTGCCGTTGTCATTGGGAACTAAACGGCAGTCGCGGTTACCATAGACAGGCGAGTGAACGGAGTAAGGACATCGGACCAAACGGCGATACCCTACCACTGTCACTGGCCAAGTGAAATCTCCCTTCCGTCGGTCCATTGTTTCATCCAAGAGGCATAAATCTGGAAAATAGTAGAATTATCCTGATATTGCAGGCCTTCTCCAGTGGCGTATCTGAAGGCGAGCAACGCCACTCCACACCACCCCATCCCCACCTCGTCCCCACCATTCACATGATTCAGGAAGAATAAAAAAAATGTGATAGGCCTACTCACAGAATATCACATTCCATATACGTTCAATCCATTGAAATTGCCCAAATTATGAGAACAAAATATATTTCATTTCCTACAAGTAGGTTATATTCACAAAGCTTTCATGTGAAACAAAGTTCAACGACACAGATCTAGCTAAACGCTCAAACACTTTTTTGCATTCGATCTTCCTGTCATTATATCATTATGCTATGGTCACATGTATTCCCGACACAGATACGGATCTTCAGAAACAGCGGAGAAGCCCGGAGATAGCCGGTGTGTACCATAGCAGTGTGACCATAGCAATAGCATAAACAACCGGAGGAAGCCAGAGTATACAAGGAGAATACCAGGAGGAAGACGGAGCTTTAAAACTTACTCCGGGGTTACCTCGCCTTTCTCCGTGTTTCTCCGGGTTTCCCCCGACTTATACACCGGCACATTTACGGAGTAAGGGCGGAATTCCGGCCTCGCGACGGCTTTTGCCGGGGTCTGTCAGCTTCCTCCGGCTTATGTCGGGAATAATGCCGGGGTTCTCCGTATATTTTCCGTCTGTCTCCGGCTTCCTTCAGCAACAACTCCGTATCTACTCCTGATTTCCTTTCCGCAAAAAAAAAAATATCGACAAAAAGCACCCGGAGCATGCCGGTGGTTCCCCGAGTACACTCCGGCTATCTCCGGGCTTCTTCGGCTGTTTCTAAAAGTCCGTATCTGTGTCGGGAATACATGTGACCAAAGCATAAGGTCACATGTCATACCCGTAGGATTCCCGACGTATCTACGGCAAGAAATCGAAAACTCCAGGAGCTGACGGGAATCATCGTGGACGTTCCGCCCTGACTCCCGCCTGTGTCAGGACTTATCGGGAGTTATCGGGAGTTATCGGGAGCTGCTGGGGAACTCCGGGAATTTTTTTTTGCGCTCCCGGAAAAGTTGGACATGTTCCAAAAATTTTTGCCCCAAAAAATGCCGGAGAGTTCCCGGAGTGGGTCATCTTCCACTTCTTGTCACTTTCCGGGGATATGCCGGTGTTACGGCGGAAATCTCCGTGGATGCTCCGGTAGGTCCATAGATGCGCCTGCTTTCTCCGTAGGTATTCCGATCATCTCTGGGGGAAACGCCGGGGATACTCCTGGATGATATTTAGCAACCGGAGGAAGCCGGGGCAAGCGGGAGTATACACGGAGAATCCCAGGAGGAAGACGGTTTCCGTGTTTCTCCGGGGATACTCTGACTTATACCCTGGCAAATTTACGGAGTAAGGGCAGAATTCCGCCTCGCGACTGCTTTTGCCGGGGTCTGTCAGCTTCCTCCGGCTAATAGGAACATCCGGAGTTCCACGATTAAACCCACGTTTATTTAATCGTGCCTCCGTACGACTAAATTCACGTTTATGAAAGGGAGCCTCATTATTTCATACCTCAGTGGATACCAGATAATCGCCATGTACACTATGGCAAAGTCATACAAAACAAATTGATTCATGTTATAGTAATTCTTTAATCTTTTTTATTCTTCAACGAAATGAAAAAATCAGTATCTAAAATTAACCCAGGGGCTAATAAAGGTTACAGGAGAAGTGTATATTGTTAGGTGACAACAGTTTTCCCACCAAAATTGACTTCCCATATGGATGTGTGAATATTTAAAATCGACCTTGAAGTATACCAGGGTAACACCAGTTTACTCCATACAACTCTCATTATGAAGGAAAAAGTGGATGTAAGTTGTCAAATCCCCCCCCCCCCCCGCAAATTTGTTTTTACGTTGGGGGGGGGGGGGGGGACATTTACTAAGATTTAATAAAATATTTTCATCAATTTGATCAAATTGGGTAAAATCAGATTTGTCGCCCAGCACAGACCGGCGATTCGAGGGAAATAACGTATAGGCATACACATGATGAGAGCACACAAGGAGAGTCCTATGCATTATGAAAAAGTTAACAGGTAGATTTTGATAAAATGGCCTCTAAATTCTAGAACCTGGCATTTTTCAACAAAAATGGAGGCCATTTTGAGAACAAAAATAGGAAAAGCAAATTCTAAAAAAAATCTTGAATTATTTTCTTTCCCAATATTTTTCCCCAAATTTTCATAGGTTCACCCATAAACTTCAACGACAACAATGTAGATGACGACTAGATGCACAACAGATGAAACGCAAGGCGGCGAAAAACATCGAATTGATAAAATGAGAAACAAATCAAATAAAATTTGACAAGTATTTTGGTCTGTGTCACCGTCCTCCTCGTATACTTTCCTCATCGGACAGTACTTACCCAAGAGACACAGAACAACAACATAATACTTTTTTGTTTATTGCTATTGTCGGTATACTTGTTCAATATAGTGTATACAACTGTAATTGGGTACAAACAATATGTTAAACCTTGACATAGAACATGACAAGATGCTATGCTTTTCTCATACATAACATGTATGCTATACATACATGTAATTGAATAAAGAATATAGAGTGATTATGTTCACCATAAAGATATTCTAATGTATAGTTATGCATACCACAAGTAATGAATGCAATTGAGGAAACGTCACTAGTATGTGAATGTGAAAATGTACGACCCCCTAAACGTGGATTTAGTCGTACGTAGACACGAATAAGTATACGTGGGTTTAAACGTGAAACTCCGGATGTCCCTAATGTCGGGAATATGCCGGGGTTCTCCGTATATATTCCGTCTGTCTCTGGCTTCATTCCGCAACAACTCCGTATCTCCTCTGACTTCCTTTCCGCAAAAAATCGACAAAAAGCACCCGGAGCATGCCGGAGACTCCCAGAGTACACTCCGGCTATCTCCGGGCTTCTCCGGCTGTTTCCAAAAGTCCGTATCTGTGTATTTTCTCTTATGTATTTCTGCTCGCACGTATGACACACGCAGAGAGTAATTATACATGTACATGAATTCCAGTATGCTTTGATTTTCCCAACAACAAAAAAACATCACACAGGGCCTACAGTGAATCAACATACCGTTTCGGCAGTGTTCTGGTTTGTCTTCATTGTTGTATCTCAATCCTTGAACATAATCCACGTGTGTGTAAAGGGTTACGTGATCTTCAACGTAATGATCCGAAGTAAAGTTCGGCAAATCTGTCTTCGAGACTCTTATCAACAACGATATAAAGAACACTGTGCCGTATAACAATTCCATTTTGTGCTGTGCAGTCGGCATATTGTCATATATGTTTCGAGGTGAAACGAAAGATACCAAGCCTCTAAAATTAGGCCTACTATCGCACAGTGTCGACTATCCGCATGGTGCCACTGTCGCCCACTAAATCTAAAAAAACATAGGATAAAGAGTCTGTTCTACAGATAAAAACACAATCCACTTAAACACGCGTGTACTTGTCTATATATGTAAAATATGATATGACGGCTGGCCGCCCGTTTTGGTATGTTTTCATTATACTTCCTCGCCTGGACGATATCCATAGGGTTGGCTAATTGAACGACATACGACACTAGGCAGTAGTATAACTCGGAGTATCGCCTCGCCATCCATTTCTACATAGTATTGGTAATCAGTATATGGTGATTCACGCGGTCACTTCCCTGCAAGTCCCGCAATAAAATGTCCATAAACTTTGTAAAATACACACTGAGGTCCATAGTTCAGATCTTGGTGACCGATCTTCTCTTTCGAGTGGATGATTCACCCGCCCTCTGTGTGGTACTGTAATTAAAGCGACTATAAAACAATGTTGACATACATGTACAGTGCTGTTTTATCCTGTGACGCGATAAACCGCAGTCGTGTATGTTCGTACTTTCCGGAGAGAAAAGCTTGAAGCTGAAATGCTTTGCTGGAGAACAATTCATTGGAATTATCAAAATCATAATTCGGTATTTTTTAGGTTACCGTACCTTTGGTCCGCTAACCTAATGGTCGTGGCGTTGCGTCCGTCGTCCGCCAGCTCGGCGTCGTTTGCCTCGGCGTCGTCGTCGTCGTCCTCCTACATTTGTATATTTAAAGTTTACTGTCGAACCATTCTTAACCTTTGCACAAATATGCCTAAAAAATTTCAGGACGGAGATATTTCTTAATTTTGTGATTTCCGCATTTTTACCAAAATGGCAGCCATTTTTATCGAAAAAAGGCATTTTGGACTTTGGCGACCATTTTCTCAAAAACTGTCGGATTAGTTTTGAGATTTTTATTCTAAACGATTCTCATCATATGCATCTGTGATGTGTATAAGATTCGTTGCCATTTAATCGCCGGTCCACGTAATACGTGTGGCGGCTTGTTTTTATTTTTTTTGGACGAGTCTCAAGTGGGACATTCCCATGTTATATTCCTATGCTTTATAATGGGACACATTATTGATAGGACTAATATCTCATTCAATATTGCGATTAGAGATAAGGAATCAATTGTGAACATATGATAAACAATATATTCTGAATATTGTCATGACCTTGAAATTGATCTTCGACCTCATTTCAAGGTCAAAGCACAAAATGGCTAATATCTCGCTATCATCGACTTAACAACTTGAAAATCATTTGTGAGCATGTATCAGGAACTGATATGCTGAATATCCTTGTGACTTTCGATTTGACCAGTGACCTTATTACATCCTATAGGTGTTCCGACTATAGTTTTGTAACTATGGTCGGGACATCTATATAGGCTGTTAAAGTATGTAGATACATGTATAGGCCTCATGAATATCATTGTGTCCATTATACGATTTGCACGTGTTTGGATTACGAAGTGAATTGATTGTGTATGATTGT
This sequence comes from Terebella lapidaria, assembly GCA_949152475.1. Classification (NCBI taxonomy): domain Eukaryota; kingdom Metazoa; phylum Annelida; class Polychaeta; order Terebellida; family Terebellidae; genus Terebella; species Terebella lapidaria. The sequence continues at coordinate 61,978,713 of OX424555.1, read as the reverse complement.
AGTCAGACGTTATTGCTAACACTATCGTGTCTTTTACAGGTCGAGAAAGGTCACCTCCTAATGTAATTACGTCTACAGCCGATACACTAATTAACGTCCAACTGGTGATACATGTGAGTCACTCATGTAATAAACTATACAGCATGTCATCATCAACTATTGACAATGTAAGTAATAATTTGAAGAAACTCTACAAACCATACCCCGGTCAAAGGAGTACATGAGTGACCGTTGGGACGCTGGTACACATGACCGGGAATTGTGTGTATAATTGAGAATAATTGAGCAGTATTGATTTCTGCTGGTGTTGTAGAACGATTAAATACCACGAACTAATTCCGACAGGGTCTTTCAGGGTACATTCGGAAAATTGGTTACATTCTCATTGTATCGTAATTACTTATCTTCACTCAATATATTAACATCAGTGTATATTACGTTATCAACACAAACAGAAGGAAACACGACATGTGGCGTCAGCCAATTACGGAGCCCCCTGATAGGACATGATGAAAAAACTAGCCTACGGGCTAAGATAGGTTACCGGACAATTTCGGTTTTAAGCATTGTAGGTGACACATGAACTTGACATTTGCCATTCAATGTCATCTTTGTGAATTTCACCATTTGGTGGGCTGCGTACGATTTTTTATGTTCATATTACAAACATATAAGCTCTATCAACAAGTATTTTATATGTAGAAGCCAATTTGCACATTTCAAGTCAGGCGAGACTTTGAGATTTAGCCCTAAACTCGTCTAAGGTCAAGTTCAAGATCATCAAAAGATGTGTCATATATATGAATTCGTATAAGCTTATGTCACAATCGTGACTTCTAGGTGCAAGCGTATTAAGACTCAGAGGCCAATTTACACATTCCAAGTCAGTCATTTAGCCTTCGAGGTCAAGCTTAAAGTCATCATTAGTTGTTCCATATACGAGTTTCTATATGCTCATAAAGCAAACGTTAACTCTATCTACAAGCGTTTAGTCTGTAGGAGCAAATTTGGCCATTCTTTAAACCCAAAAATGGCTGTTTTGATCTTTCAAGGTCATCGAAGGTCAAATTCAAGGTCAAAGTCCATTCCAATTTTTTTTCAAAGGGTGAATTGGCCACAAACTTATATAGTTATGCGATTTGGGACAATAAAAATTTACCGAGCCGTCGAAAAAATTGAAATGACCGTTTTTCATCTGAAAAGGCCGCCATTTTAAAAAAAGTGAAAATAGAAGAACTACAAAATACTTCCTGCTTGAAATATTTTAGGTATTTTTGTGCTAAATTTCATAAAAATCCGAAGATTTTGAAGATTTGAAGATTTGAAAAAACTTTGAAGATAGAAATGTGGATGACGGACGGACGGACGGACGCCCCATTATTTCAGCGTTAGGGGTTTTTTTTAAAATGTGAAATATCATGTTTATAATTTCGTAAATTAGCCCCTAAAACAGCGAAAAATAGCCCCCTAAAGCAACAAGTTGGTCTAAAACATTTTTAGGGTTTTTTTTGCAGCCCCTAAGCCCTCGCTGTTTTGCGGCCAGACTACGGACGACGGACGCAACGCCACAACAAAAAATATTATCGGACAATAGGTGCGGTAGCCTGACAACAACTACTTAGTTGGCGCCAATTACCCCGTGGCAAGAATAATTATATACATGCATGTATATTCCCTTCCGCAAATATGATGCAAGATATATTATGTAGTTTATTAATTTATATACAATGTACGGTATAATAATGAAATTAGTCAAGTAAATTGCTTATCCAAGTTCTTGTCCTAATTATTCATATTTGGTACCACGTAGTGCACCTTATTGAACTATTGGGCGTATTTTCATGTAGCATGTTCAATATCGAACTTTGTAAATGTTTAAAACCTTGGAGTTCCCAGGTTTAAAAAGCTTCATGTCATTTGTGGTAGAAATCATTTCTTTAGAAAACCTGGAATCCGAGTGATAGTGTCAATATATGCCCAAAATCAACCACAGGGCGTCTAACTGTGGAATCTTTACTAGTCAAAGTCGCCGGTAGAAATGGGGAGGTTTACACAATCTCTGGATTAACATACACAATAAATTTTGTAAAAACAATTCACCCGATTAAAACAAGTAACAGGAACCTATTGTTGCTGCGGGACCCGTGGGTGGGGATGGAGGTAGGTTGGTAGGTGGGGGGAGGGGGGAGGTGGTGGGGGCTGTGCCTAGCACTTATTATCAGGTTCACGACTATTACAACTCGCGCAGCCGGAGCAGGGGTCACCCGGTCAATGAGGTAACTCACGCGGGAGGTCATCATCGGTGCCATGGCTGCCTGACAGTCTGCGCCCTGCTTGTACCTTTCGAGATCAGAAGGAAGGTGGGCAGCGATGCGTTCCCTCTTGTCCTGAGCAGCACGCTCTAGTCAATGGAGTTCAGCATCTGTTCAGGGCTGGAGGATCACTCCTCTCAAGCTAGAGGAGGGAGAACAACTTTCTGTTCTTGACATTGAGACTAGGATTGATAGAGGTGTATCCTTCCGCAGCTGCTTGTATGCATACAGCCTGACGGCATCGTTGTAAAGGCACATGTGCAACCGAGGTGACATGAGCAACCGACCTGGACTCACGTATAGCTCGTGGTATCTGAGCCCCTTGCCCTGTCCAGAAGCCATTGTGGTAGGATTCCTAGCAGCTGGCCTACGACCTGAAGTGTTGCGGTCAGCCCGGCTACTCCCTATTGCTCTACCATCTGAATAGATCTAGAGAGGTCGCGGTGGTTGCAGTTAGGCCTAGCCATTGCAGATTTGGTCTCTGCCAGTGGTATAGAATGTACAGAAATCTCGCGACTCACAACCATGGACGCGACAGAGCTCGAATCAGTGAGGATATTGCTGCAGCCAATAAAACGACCTAGTTGTGTCTTCCAGGTTCACCCAACAGATAGAACATCTGGGGACCAATAAGTTCTAAACACTTGACATATCATCACCATAGTTCCGCCTGATGTCGTCCCAAACCCATCAGGGCATTTGGGTTAAACGGGGCTGGCCTTCCGAGCATATATATGCAGAATAATATGTGCACCATTGAAAAAAAATAGCTCGAGGGCCAAGATAAGTTACCGGACTATTTTGGTTTTAAGCATTGCAGGTGACATATGACCTTGACATTTACCAATGAAGGTCATCTTTGCGACCTTCAATGTCACCATTAGGTATGCTGCATATGACTTTATATATGTTCATAATACAAGTATATAAGCTTTATCAACAAGTATTCTGTCTGTGGAGGCCAATTTACACATGTCAGGTCAGGCAAAATTTTTAGATTCGGCCTTCAAGGTCGTGTAAGGTCAAATTCAAGGTCACCAAAAGATGTGCCATATAAACATGACTTCTTGTAAGCCTATACACAATCCTAACCTGTATGTGCAAGTGTTTGCGCCTCAGTGGCCAATTTACACATTTCACGTTAGACATTTAGCACTCCAGGTCATCCAAGGTCAAGCTCAAGGTCACCATTAGTTGTTCCATATATGACTTCCTATAGCTCGTAATGCAAATTTAAGCTCTATCCACAAGCATTTTATCTGTAGAGGCAAATTTGGGCATTTTTTTACCACAAAATTTCAGTTTTGACCTTTTAAAGATCATCAGAGGTCAAATTCAGGATCACACAAATCACCATATATGATTCCCATTTGAAAGTGCCAATGTCTAAGCTCTATCTTCAGGCGTTCATGAGTACAATCCTGGCAGCTCCCATTATGGAGGATAAAAAATGCTGAAAATTTCAAAAAAAATTTCAAAGGAGGATTATTTTTGGTTAGAAACGGCCCAAAATAAATAGTAATGTGATTTGAGCAAAAACATTTTTTTTCGCCGACCCGTCAAAAAATTAAAATGGCCGTCACACGCAGACCGGCGATTCAAGGGCAACCAAACTTATACACATCGCAGAGGTACATTAGAGGAACCTTTTGAGACAAAAATATCGAGACTGATCAGACAGTTTTTGCGAAAATGGCTGCCAAAGTTCAAAATTGACCGTTTTTCGTCAAAAATGGCCGCATTTTGAAACAAAAATTTTTAGCACAAGTGCTAAGAAAGGTTACTGGACACTTTATGTATTATACTTTGGATATTGGCTCTTTTGTCCCCTGACCTTGAAAATTAGGTCACTGGTCACTCAAGGTGACAACGATGTTCAGCATATATCATTTCCTATAAGTGCACAATTGATTGCTCAGCTGTAAACTAAGTAATAAAAGAGATATTAGCCATTTTGTGCACTGACCTTAAAAATGAGATCAAAGGTCAAATTCAAGGTCATGATAATATTCAGCATATACCATTTACCGTATATGTACAATTGATTCCTAAGCTGTGAAGTCGATAATAAGTGAGATATTAGCCACTTTGTGCTTTGACCTTGAAAATGACATCGAAGGTCAAGTTCAAGCTCATGAAAGTCTTCAGCATATATCATTTCCAATATATCTCACGATTGATTTCTAAGCAGTAAAGTTGATAATAATCGAGATACTACCCATTTTGTTTTCTGACCTTGAAAGTGAGATCAAAGGTCAAATTCAAGGTCACAAGAAAATCCAGCATATCTCATTTCATATATGTCCACAATTGATTATTAATCTCTAATCTCAATATTAAGTGAGATATTAGCAATAATGTGTCCCATTATAAAGAATAAGAGAATTCAACATGGGAAAGTGTCATTTGGGACAGGTTGACAAAATCAAAATGGCCGCCACACGCAGACCGGCGATTCAAGGGCAACGAAACTTATCTTTCGAAACAAAACTCTTAAATCTGATCAGACAGTTTTTGAGAGAATGGCCGCCCAAATTGGGAAAATTGAAAAAATGAAAGAGGTAAAAAATACCTCCTTCTCGAATTATTTAAGGTATCTTTTCCCAAATTTTCAGAAAGACTGGACCGTAAACTTTAAAGATAAAGATGTGGACGGACGCCGACGACGACGACGACGGACGGACGGACGACGGACGCAACGCCATGGCAATAGGTTATCGGACCATTGGTCAGGTAACCTGAAAACTAAAAAATACCTCCTTCTCGTATTATTATTATAAGTTATCTTTTCTCAAATTTTCAGAAATATTGCACCGTACACTTTAAAGATAAAAATGTGAACGGACGGACGACGGACGCAACGCGACGGCAATAGGTTATCGGACCATAGGTCCGGTAACCTAACTAGATCAAAACTTCTTAAGTAAGAACCGTTTTCCCATCATTACACCATATAGACATCTTCCATGTCTATTTGTGGCGATTTTGCCCATAGATCAAGACAAGTGTTTTGGTCGTGAACACAAAAATACTGCCAGCAGCTTGGATTCTGGGGGTGGTCTGCAGATTCAAGCGAGTGCAACGAGTCCCACTCAATGTTAGACGAGTCCTTGGCTCCCGGGGACAACTAGGCCCTACTTATAGGGAACTCAGGGGAGACTGTATGTTGTCACGAGGCACGCATTGGTGCCCGCATTCTTCCCTGAGGCGATGCGTACAGGATCTGGCAGTCCGTCGAGCTATATCAGGGTTCTATCCCCATGATGATTGGACCATCGGTGGGGCCGGCCAGCAACACTACTGGGAGTCGCCTCCATGTCATGTATGAGTCGGCTCGTCCGACGGACTAACTGCTAGGTCAAGCGCCGGCGATCACCGTGCCATTGAGCAAGGCGTTCGCGGCGTCGCGTCCTAGAGAGCCAGCGTCAAAATTTACATTATGCCTATGCATATAGGCCTCAATAGGGCTATAATTGGCCCTAGATCTAATTGATATGGTGCTAATATCATGGACTATCCACCGAACTGCCTGATTGGAAATAACTAAGAAAAAAATATAACAATTGTAGAAAGTACTTAGGCCTATATAAGCAGTTAGAGTACAAAAATAACACCAACACGCTCGGAATTGTGAGGCTATTTTATCCCATAAAATGGGTCGATTTCTTTCTGTTGTGTGTTTCTCAAGATTACGTTATGGTTGATCTACGACATTTTTGTCATAACGCAACCCATTTACATGTAGGCTATTGCAAACGAGATCGGAATTTCGGAAATGGCCAAAACAAATAGTTTTGATATAGAAATAGAGCACATTGAACGGTATAAATTGAATTATATTGGATAAGTAGGTTATCTATGACAGTTTATTCAATTCTCTTTATTTGTGGTCATTGTTTATAAACGAGCCATCAGTAAACTGGTAAAGAATCGATGTGTACGGTATCTAGATCTATTTGTCTGGGCGATAATGAAGGAAATAACAAACAATTATTAATCTCAAAAGCTACATCGTTGATAGGGCCTGCACGATTAATGGGTTAACCGCCGACGGCTAGCATTTTTTTAATAACCTCGAATAACCGGCTGTTGAATCTCCAAACGATTAACCGGTTAACCGTCAAACACCGGTTAACTGTCTTTTATAACCTTGATAAGTGAATAAAGTGATCACCAAACCGTCTGCTCAAGCTCCTGACAAGTTCGACAAACAATATCGTCTTCTCTGAGGGGCACTCAGAGAAGACGATATTGTTTGTCTAGGCCTAGTTCAGCCCAATAACAGAGTTAAGTGCTAAACTCAAGTTCAACACAAAACCTCATATGATTTTTGGCGATAACTTCTTTTAGAATGGTCGTATCAATTTGAAATTTTATATGCATCCATTTGGCACAAAACCATATTTTTTCACCAAATTTTATACTTCTATCTTGAAAACTGAAAAAGTTGGCAATCTACTCCAATGTTAAATGTTGGGCACTAATCGGATCACAGGAATTCAAGCTAATTTGGGGATTTCATGATCTTTATTCCGCTAAGAAATGTGATATGAGTAGTCCTTGATTTAGAAGAATCATGCAGGTGTATTCCAATAGAATATCATTCTTACAAAGTACTGTGCTGTGTGAACATCGAACAACATGCCAAATTCTGTTCAAATTTGCAAATTTCACGTTTGATGTGAAATTTAACATTGGAGTAGATTGCCAACTTTTTCAATTTTCAAGATAAAAGTCTGAAATTTGGTGAAAAAATACGGTTTTATGCCAAATGGAAACAAATAAAATTTCAAATTGATCCGACCATCCTAAACGAAGTTATCACCAAAAATCATATGAGGTTCTGTGTTGAACTTGAGTTTAGTCCCTTCCTGAGCCGACAACGGTATTCGCCTGACACCCTGTCACAGTGGGTCAGGATTTATGAACTTATTTCAGAACAAAACATGGTTTTAATGCATGAAATACACAATGTGTATCATTTTCTTCCCATCTCAGTTGTTTCCAACGATTTATGTCCCTCACTTTTAAGTTAATTCCATACTTTGTCACTTGACAGCTGTTCGTTTACATTGTCATCATGGTGCAGTTTTGTCATGCTACAAAGCTTCCACTCAAATTAGCCAATCAGGGAGCATCATGTAATCAGCTGATGATGGGTGTGATGTCATAATCCGGGAAATATCCCCTTTTGGGACTTTTGGCGCCAAATCTTAGATTGAAACATTTTAGCCTGTGGTGCAATAGGGCTCTGCCCGTGAATAGTGCTAGTCTAGGCCTACTGACAAGTCTGCTGACAGCCGTACCCGTCCGCAATCTTGACTGTTCTCTTTACCGTATTACATAGTACACAGTACACAATTTTCGCAGGGGAGAAAAAGTATACTTTGCCGGGTGGGGTAGAAGGGTATATTGTATCCCCACAACCAGAAAAGTGAGAACGCCACCAACAAAATAAGTTTAAATTACTATTTACCTCACTCCGTTTTTATAAATGTGCATGATACCACTTAAAATTCTGATGTCTAATGCTCAATTGAACCTTGAAAACTCATAGTATTACGGCACCGGAAGTATTTCCACGAGAAGGGGAATACCCAGCTGATCAGAACTCAGATGACAAAACAACATCATACTTCTCCAAATCATAAATTTTTTTACAGTTAATCGGTTACGGTTGGGTTAATAGCCCACGGTTAACCGGGTATACTTTTTATTAATCATGCAGGCCCTAATCGTAGATCTACACTCGTCTCTATAACCAGTTAATGAAACAAATGGTATGGTGGGTTTTATCTGCCAAAATTTTGAGTTTTGCTCCCGAGCAGAAATAAGATAAAAGTAATTTTTCAGACTAATACGATTTCCGATGCATCTAAAACTTTTCTGTGCGCCTAAAACTATTTTCGATGGGTCTAAAATATTTCTGATGTGTCTAAAACATTTTTGATGCATAGAAAATACTTTAAGATGTGTATGAAACAGTTCTTATGTTTATGCATCGGAAATTATTACGTGCATCTTCAAGTACTAGTAACATGAAAATATGATGTGAACTCAAATGAGAGACCTAGTTTTGCTGAGTAAAATGTTACCGCATGCCAATATCTCTATTGGTTAAAAAATTATGGCGATTTGAATGTCACATTTTGGCAGGGTATGACAAAAGCTGGATGAACACTTCTGCTAATTAAGGGAGAATATTTTTAATTAGGCAAGTGTCTTAATATAATTGTTCTGGTAAGAAAAAACCTAAACTTCTGAGTTTAGGAACCTAAACTTCTGAGTTGAAAGTTCATACAAAGTCACTTTAAATGGTTACGCTAACTACCCTGTTTTCAAACATGGGCCAGTATATCTATTATTACGCTCTAGGAAAATTCAGCCCACATCCGATCTGCCTGTTTTGCACTGTTACAGGACTAGTGATCAATACACGTTTAATTCTCGGTGTCTCGACTTTGAGAATGTTCCAACCAGACGGGAAACAAGAAAATGCAGCAAACTGCGGAAGACGACATTAGAGCTCGAGCACATCATCAGCACCACGACAGCTGAATATATCTTACACAACGTTAGGCCTACCCCCCCCCCCCCCCTCCGAAAAAACGAAAGAAAGAAGAAGCCATAATTTCATCCCCTATGTGATTCCAATTCATTTCCGTATACTAGGATGAAAAACATGGCCTACTTCATTCATATTACTAATAAGTAAACATTTATTTTAAAATCGATCAATGGAACAGATATGCCTGCTAAAATGATATGGAACCTCATTAAAATATCCTCAAAACATTGGAAACTATGAGGAATATATGCATCTGATAACATCAGATATAGCCTAACACATGCCTTTACTGGGCAAATTAAAATACCAGTTAAGAATAAAAAGACTTCGCAATCCAGCACAGAACACCAGCTTAATTGTCATGTTATAAAATACGTCAAATTACGGTAAATGTAGCCGTGGCATCACAGACGAATCGCTGTGTTTACTTCATAACGCCAAAAAAGTCCACACGCAGATGCCCACAATAAACACATGCATGTATGCATACACGAATTGCTGAACAGAATAGAATTGTTTCAAAATACGCGTCATTGTGGTAAAATTTGCTTTGCATTCTGGGAACGTCAATTTCCATCGGCTCCGCCATTTTGGGACGTTTCTAGATAATTTGAACATTTACGTTATTTTCTCAAACCTAGCACATCGATTCATGCCTCATATATCTGTGGAATAGTCAAAGTTAACCATCAATTCGAGAGATTTTATTTCAAGGACAAAGAAAATCCTCATTTGAAGTAGGTATCTAAACGTTTACATGTCAAAACGTGCGTCGATAGGTTGGCATGAAACCTCCATGAAAAAGTCAGCACATAGACATGTAGAGGGTTGGGGGCTTCGCCCCCAACGCTCTAATGTCAAAAAGACAAAAAACCAAAAAAAAACCCAGATATTTGTTTTCATAATAACATTGTAAATTCACACATGCCGGAAATGTTCAGTAAATGGTATTTAACCATTTTCTAAGATAATAAATACTACATTGTAACAAAATAAAACAGCAAAATTTAAACCAATCATTATCCTTCTTGTCGTCAGTGTTTTTAGGGAACAAAAACATGTCTTTTTTTGTTAATTTATCATATTAATTGTTGTTTTCACCTGCCCACTGACGTGAAAGAAATGAAAAAAAAACAACAACAAAAAAACAACAAATGAAAAAAAACAAAACAACTCATTAAATGTCCCACGTACACATACATATACAAACATAATATGAACATGATGAACCCTATTGACCTGCCTTTGTTTATATCTGTTGGTTATTTCCGCATCAGGGTGTGTGCTGTGTTGAGAGCCACGTATGTCGTCTGTCAGCTCCAGCGGAAACAAACTGATAAAGTCTGCCATGATTGCCGTCAAGTGCTAAAACCTTGGTTTGTATTGTATGCTGTACATGCAAGTGCTGTACATGAGAAATTTTGTAATGAGGACATAGAACTTCTGTACATGTCTGTGTAAACTGTGATCTTTGATTGTTTGTTTTTAAATAAAAATTCAAATATTTATTATAAATTCCATCTGCAGGCCAAAGAAAAAGAAAAAGGGAGAAGATGCCTGTGAAGTGAGGAACCAGTCTTGTGCTAGAGAAGATGCAGCTCATCAAGCAGGTATTACTGTACATGTATCTTCAAATCCATTTGTTTGCCAGTACATAATGTATTTCCAACTAGACACACTGAATTTCCTATTCTATGCCTGGTCTTACCATGATAACAAACCTGTCAATTTACATGATATATGTGCCTAATTTCGTTGTTTCCAGCTCCAGTCGTTCCACCAGAAGAACAAGCTGGATTTTCCCTAGTTGACAAAGCTCTAGCCAAAGCCGAAAAGACGAGGAACAAATTTCATACAAAGGTCAACAGCATAATTTGTTTTATTATAAAAAGAAATTTGAACATGTTATTTTTGTGTTTTTGTTGCTTATTTGTCACATTTTTGTATCTGTATCTGTGCATTCATACTTGCAGTTAGAACAAAATGAACAATCAGAAGCCATGTTGTGCAACTCGCTTCAAGAACTGCAAAATTCAAATTTGTCGGAAAGTGAAAATATCAACCCAAACGTAACTAAACCTGCTGCATATGGGGAAATTTCTACTGAAAATCAGCCCAAACTAAAAACAAAACCTTCGCTTAAACCATTACCCAACTCTGCAAAAATCAAAGCACCCCCAAAACCGACAAGACCCAAATCAAGCCATGGTACGAGGCCCAGCAATCCTCAACTTGACTCCCAGGACCCTGCTGGCAGACCACACGTCCGGTCCTCCGTCCGACCGGCACCGAAGGCAAATTTCACTCCAGCACATGCCACGGCCCCCTTCAAGACCAATTCTGTGGTGAGTAGACGGGGGAGAGGCTCGGTGATCCATGTCAGGTCAGCGAGGGGAGCTTTGTCGAGCGCCAAGTCCCGACCTGGCAGAGGGGCTAGTGGATTACCTGCAGCTAGACGTGGTCATGTGGTAGCTATGAAACATGCACATAGTATCGAGAATAAGGACCAGAAATTGCCTTCGCTGGGTGCTCAACAAGTACAGGACACAAGCAGCAAGTCTGCTGAGGTCATAGAAAAACCATTCAAGACAAAGACAATTAGTGATTCTGTGACAGCATCAATGAAACCCGGCAAGGCTGCTGAAGGAGCACCAGGGACATCACAACTGATACAGGGAGAAACTCCAAGTAAAACACTACAGGACTCAGAGGCTCCTACTACTACTGAAAGTGAGGAGCGATTCCTGTTGGTGCAACAAGGGTATGTATCTCATGGGCTACATTAAACTTAGTGACTTGCTTTGACACTTATTGTATAGTATATGGCAATTTTGTTTCAGGAAACAGCTGAGCCTCCCGGGGAAGTTCAACAAGCTGCTGGCCCAGAACCGTCGTCTGCGGGAAAAGGCCAAGGTTGTGTACATGACAACCGGCCTCAGCCATCAGAATAGCCCTGCAGAGGACTTCATGCAAATGTTACAACAGGATGTGAGTTTATATGTTTCCTTACTAATTTTTGGACAAAATATGTGCAAAATTTGAAATTGTTGGTAAGAATAATATTCCATCTGTATCCAGACTTATGTGTACATGAGCAATAAATCACATTAAAAACTCAGACATACCGGTATACCTCTTTGAAAGTACATACCTGCAACCTGCATACCAGTGATATTCCTTTTCAATTAGAAGTCATGTTTACAGTGGGATTTTTCTTTTGTAGATAGACCGTGACAGAAGTGATTCAGCACAAAGGCTCCGTAAACTGTTGTCAATGAATACACTGTACAATTGTTTACAATCCTTGCTTGATGACCTGACAAGGCACAGAGAGCAAGGTATAATTCAGCTGAATTTGTACGCTCTGTGGATAGCATGCATCAGGAAGTGTTGGAAAATGTGACTCCTATTTGCAATTGATCTCGATGACTGTTTTCGAGAAATTCCTGGAATATCTCTCATTATATGACATTAAATCTTACTGCGTCCTGATTTCGCTTTGAATGTCTCTACGCAATCAATATAATTATGCTTCACAATCTTATATGTGTGTTAAAGGTCTGGATGACTGGCGTGAAGTATGCCTCAGTAAACACAAGCTGTACCTGGTCCTGACAGCATTCTCTTCTGTAGAACAACACTACCAGCAACTTGTACATGGTAAGTGTGTCTGAGTAAACACAAGCTGTACTTGGTCCTGACAGCGTTCTCTTCTGTAGAACAACACTACCAGCAACTTGTACATGGTAAGTATGCCAGAGTAAACACAAGCTGTACCTGGTCCTGACAGCATTCTCTTCTGTAGAACAACACTACCAGCAACTTGTACATGGTAAGTCAGCCTGAGTTAACACAAGCTGTACCTGGTCCTGACAGCGTTCTCTTCTGTAGAACAACACTACCAGCAACTTGTACATGGTAAGTCAGCCTGAGTTAACACAAGCTGTACCTGGTCCTGACAGTGTTCTCTTCTGTAGAACAACACTACCAGCAACTTGTACATGGTAAGTCAGCCTGAGTTAACACAAGCTGTACCTGGTCCTGACAGCGTTCTCTTCTGTAGAACATCACTACCAGCAACTTGTACATGGTAAGTGTGTCTGAGTAAACACAAGCTGTACTTGGTCCTGACAGTGTTCTCTTCTGTAGAACAACACTACCAGCAACTTGTACATGGTAAGTCAGCCTCAGTAAACACAAGCTGTACCTGGTCCTGACAGCGTTCTCTTCTGTAGAACAACACTACCAGCAACTTGTACATGGTAAGTCAGCCTGAGTAAACACAAGCTGTACCTGGTCCTGACAGTGTTCTCTTCTGTAGAACAACACTACCAGCAACTTGTACATGTTAAGTCAGCCTGAGTAAACACAAGCTGTACCTGGTCCTGACAGTGTTCTCTTCTGTAGAACAACACTACCAGCAACTTGTACATGTTAAGTCAGCCTGAGTAAACACAAGCTGTACCTGGTCCTGATAGCATTCTCTTCTGTAGAACAACACTACCAGCAACTTGTACATGGTAAGTCAGCCCGAGTAAACACAAGCTGTACCTGGTCCTGACAGTGTTCTCTTCTGTAGAACAACACTACCAGCAAATTGTACATGGTAAGTGTGCCTCAGTAAACACAAGCTGTACCTGGTCCTGACAGTGTTCTCTTCTGTAGAACAACACTACCAGCAACTTTTACATGGTGAGTGTGCCTGAGTAAACACAAGCTGACCAGAACAACCTGGTCCTGACAGCGTTCTCTTCTGTAGAAAAACACTACCAGCAACTTGTGCATGGTAAGTGTGCCTGAGTAAACACAAGCTGTACCTGGTCCTGTCAGCGTTCTCTTCTGTAGAAAAAACACTACCAGCAACTTGTACATGGTAAGTGTGCCTGCGTTAACACAAGCTGAACCTGGTCCTGACAGCGTTCTCTTCTGTAGAAAAACACTACCAGCAACTTGTACATGGTAAGTGTGCCTGAGTAAACACAAGCTGTACCTGGTCCTGTCAGCGTTCTCTTCTGTAGAAAAAACACTACCAGCAACTTGTACATGGTACATGTAAGTGTGCCTGAGTAAACACAAGCTGTACCTGGTCCTGACAGCGTTCTCTTCTGTAGAACAACACTACCAGCAACTTGTACATGGTAAGTCAGCCTGAGTAAACACAAGCTGTACCTGGTCCTGACAGCGTTCTCTTCTGTAGAACAACACTACCAGCAACTTGTACATGGTAAGTGTGCCTGAGTAAACACAAGCTGTACCTGGTCCTGACAGCGTTCTCTTCTGTAGAACAACACTTCCAGCAACTTGTACATGGTAAGTGTGCCTGAGTAAACACAAGCTGTACTTGGTCCTGACAGCATTCTCTTCTGTAGAACAACACTACCAGCAACTTGTACATGGTGAGTCAGCCTGAGTAAACACAAGCTGTACCTGGTCCTGACAGCGTTCTCTTCTGTAGAACAACACTACCAGCAACTTGTACATGGTAAGTGTGCCTGAGTTAACACAAGCTGTACCTGGTCCTGACAGTGTTCTCTTCTGTAGAACAACACTACCAGCAACTTGTACATGGTGAGTATGCCTCAGTAAACACAAGCTGTACCTGGTCCTGACAGCGTTCTCTTCTGTAGAACAACACTACCACCAACTTGTACATGGTAAGTATGCCTCAGTAAACACAAGCTGTACCTGGTCCTGACAGTGTTCTCTTCTGTAGAACAACACTACCAGCAACTTGTACATGGTGAGTCAGCCTGAGTAAACACAAGCTGTACTTGGTCCTGACAGTGTTCTCTTCTGTAGAGCAACACTACCAGCAACTTGTACATGGTAAGTATGCCTGAGTAAACACAAGCTGTACCTGGTCCTGACAGTGTTCTCTTCTGTAGAACAACACTACCAGCAACTTGTACATGGTAAGTCAGCCTGAGTAAACACGAGCTGTACCTGGTCCTGACAGAGTTCTCTTCTGTAGAACAACACTACCAGCAACTTGTACATCGTAAGTGTGCCTGAGTAAACACAAGCTGTACCTGGTCCTGACAGTGTTCTCTTCTGTAGAGCAACACTACCAGCAACTTGTACATGGTAAGTGTGCCTGAGTAAAAACACGATGTCTTCTAAACGCTGGTACGCTGGTATACTGGTACAAGCATTGTGCGGCTTATTGAGGCATACACGAAATGAGCAGTATTGTTGAGTTCATGCACCTTGCAATGCTTGTACCAGCATACCAGTGTACCAGCATTTAGAAGACATCGGTAAAAACAAGCTGTACTTGGTCTTGACAGAGTTCTCTTCTGTAGAACAACACTACCAGTAACTTGTACATGGTAAGTGTGCCTGAGTAAACACAAGCTGTACTTGGTCTTGACAGAGTTCTCTTCTGTAGAACAACACTACCAGCAACTTGTACATGGTAAGTGAGCCCGAGTAAACACAAGCTGTACCTGGTCCTGACAGCGTTCTCTTCTGTAGAACAACACTACCAGCAACTTGTACATGGTAAGTGTGTCGTGAGTAAACACAAGCTGTACCTGGTCCTGACAGCGTTCTCTTCTGTAGAACAACACTACCAGCAACGTGTACATGGTAAGTGTGCCTGAGTAAACACAAGCTGTACTTGGTCTTGACAGCGTTCTTTTTTGTAGAGCAACACTACCAGCAACTTGTACATGGTAAGTGTGTCTGAGTAAACACAAGCTGTACTTGGTCCTGACAGTGTTCTCTTCTGTAGAACAACACTACCAGCAACTTGTACATGGTAAGTCAGCCTGAGTAAACACAAGCTGTACCTGGTCCTGACAGTGTTCTCTTCTGTAGAACAACACTACCAGCAACTTGTACATGGTAAGTCAGCCTCAGTAAACACAAGCTGTACCTGGTCCTGACAGCGTTCTCTTCTGTAGAACAACACTACCAGCAACTTGGACATGGTAAGTCAGCCTGAGTTAACACAAGCTGTACCTGGTCTTGACAGCATTCTCTTCTGTAGAACAACACTACCAGCAACTTGTACATGGTAAGTCGGCCTGAGTAAACATAAGCTGTACTTGGTCCTGACAGTGTTCTCTTCTGTAGAACAACACTACCAGCAACTTGTACATGGTAAGTCAGCCTGAGTAAACACAAGCCGTACCTGGTCCTGACAGTGTTCTCTTCTGTAGAACAACACTTCCAGCAACTTGTACATGGTAAGTCAGCCTGAGTAAACACAAGCTGTACCTGGTCCTGACAGCGTTCTCTTCTGTAGAACAACACTTCCAGCACATTGTACATGGTAAGTCAGCCTGAGTAAACACAAGCTGTACCTGGTCCTGACAGCGTTCTCTTCTGTAGAACAACACTACCAGCAACTTGTACATGGTAAGTGTGCCTCAGTAAACACAAGCTGTACCTGGTCCTGACAGCGTTCTCTTCTGTAGAACAACACTACCAGCAACTTGTACGTGGTAAACACAAGCTGTACTTGGTCCTGACAGCGTTTTCTTCTGTAGAACAACACTACCAGCAAATTGTACATGGTAAGTGTGCCTGAGTAAACACAAGCTGTACCTGGTCCTGACAGCATTCTCTTCTGTAGAACAACACTACCAGCAACTTGTACATGGTAAGTCAGCCTGAGTAAACACAAGCTGTACCTGGTCCTGACAGAGTTCTCTTCTGTAGAACAACACTACCAGCAACTTGTACATCGTAAGTGTGCCTGAGTAAACACAAGCTGTACCTGGTCCTGACATTGTTCTCTTCTGTAGAGCAACACTACCAGCAACTTGTACATGGTAAGTGTGCCTGAGTAAACACAAGCTGCACTTGGTCTTGACAGAGTTCTCTTCTGTAGAACAACACTACCAGCAACTTGTACATGGTAAGTGTGCCTGAGTAAACACAAGCTGTACTTGGTCTTGACAGAGTTCTCTTCTGTAGAACAACACTACCAGCAACTTGTACATGGTAAGTCAGCCCAAGTAAACACAAGTTGTACCTGGTCCTGACAGCGTTCTCTTCTGTAGAACAACACTACTAGCAACTTGTACATGGTAAGTGTGTCTGAGTAAACACAAGCTGTACCTGGTCCTGACAGCGTTCTCTTCTGTAGAACAACACTACCAGCAACTTGTACATGGTAAGTCAGCCTGAGTAAACACAAGCTGTACCTGGTCCTGACAGCGTTCTCTTCTGTAGAACAACACTACCAGCAACTTGTACATGGTAAGTCAGCCTGAGTACACACAAGCTGTACCTGGTCCTGACAGCGTTCTCTTCTGTAGAACAACACTACCAGCAATTGATAATGGTATTGATTCATTGAATGTATGTGATGACCCTCTATCAAACATTTGAAAGATACCTATATTAAGAAATCATGCCACATTTTGGTCTTAATAATTGTTGTGTGAGTTAAAGTATGTATACCCACACCAGATCTTGGCCCAGATATGGTGACATATGTGCAGTGTTGAATCCAATGTTTATTTCAGACCTGTCTGGTGTTATTCAAGAGTCAGCTGCTTCAGACCCAAAGGTTACTCGTGATTCTAAACAAAGTGCCGTCTATTGGTTACCTCCAGGTCTTGGCACATGTAAGTAAACCGTCAGCCCTAAATATGTTATTGTATATCCGCACAGCAAGGCCAAGTAACAGAACATGAAGTTTGTCCTTTGATACATAACTCAAGCTTGAAGTTTCTGTAGGTTATTGTTGAATATTCAAATGTAAGTCAGAATTAAAAGAAAAAACCCTTTCTCAACAGTACCAATGCCCCCAGAAAAGTTGTTGTACAAAAGCAGGAGACAGCTTCTAGAGCACACAAGCCTGGTGCACCACCTCCAAGTGCTGGTGTGGTCCAGGTACCTCCTAGACCACCTGAAACTAGTCCTAGACACATTTGCTGAGAACGACAGCACTTCCAGGTAAATTGTACTGCATACGTTAGATGTGGTCAATGATGAATCCATGATTGTATTGTCCTACATGGTTTTGTTCATATATTATTGAGAGTTTGGGTCAGATAAATGCATGTGTTCAATGGCATTTTGCATCCAAGCTTTTCAAAAATTATTTTTTTGAAACTACCGTATATTTTGAATGTAGTTTTAATGATTTTGAAATTATTCCAATAAATTTGAGAATTGACAGATTGTCTCCTTACCTTCACCAGCGAGACATACAAGGTGTTCAGGAGCCTGCACGGAGCACTGTGTAGCCTGGGCCAGAGCTTTCCCACACTTGTTCAGGACAGTATCAGTGATCTTGAGGAGAGTCCCGACTGTGACCTTGACTTTTGACCTTGAACAGCCACATGAAATATTGCTACTCTCAGGCCATTGTAATGTGAATGGATGTACCTCTTGCAAAATGTCTGTTATATGTTGTCCATGAATATCTTAATATAACTTATGAAAATTAATTCAAACTGAGTGATGCATATGTTGAAATAGTTAAATGTTTCATTTATTTTGTTACCTTTACAGTTAATATTTACTGCTGATAATGAATATGTTTTGTATGAATCTCGATGAATATATTGTTGCTTTGTTGACATAAACTAAAGAAACTGTTGTTCATACTTACTTCATCTGTTCATGTTGAGAGAATGGAAGAAAAGTAATGATATGATATTTTGTATATTTCACTGGCATGTTGTGTACGGTATACAGTGGTCCCTGTAAGATAAGACACCTCCGAAATGAGACTTCTCTGTCTGTAAAGACTTTTTAGGTTACCGGACCTTTGGTCCGATAACCTATTGCCGTGGCGTTGCGTCCGTCATCCGTCCGTCGTCCGTCCGTTCACATTTTTATCTTTAAAGTTTACGATGGAATATTTCTGAAATTTTGCACAAAAATACCTAAACATATTTCCAGGAAAGGTTTTTTTTAATTTTTTGATTTTCGCATTTTTTTCAAAATGGCGGCCGTTTTCGTCGAAAAATGGCCAATTTTGGACTTTGATGGTCGTTTTCTCAAAATCTGTTCAGTAACTTTTTTTCTTATTGATGCATAACACTCCTCATATGTACCGCTGTGACATGTATAAATTTCGTTGCCCTTGAATCGCTCGAAGTGGGCCATTTTGGGCCCAAACTCGGCCCAAATGGGACTTTCCCATGTTAAATTCTCCTATGCTTTATAATGGGACACATTAAGCCTAATATCTCACTTAATTTTGAGATTAGAGACTAGGAATCAATTGCGGACATATAGGAAATGATATATGCTGAATATTGTCGTGACCTTGAATTTGACCTCTGACCTCGGTTTCAAGGTCAGAGCGGCCGTTTTCGTCGAAAAATGGCCAATTTTGGACTTTGACGGTCGTTTTCTCAAAATCTGTTCAGTAACTTTTTTTCTTATTGATGAAAAACACTCCTCATATGTACCCCTGTGACCTGTATAAATTTTGTTGCCCTTGAATCGCTCGAAGTGGGCCATTTTGGGCCCAAACTCGGCCCAAATGTGACTTTCCCATGTTAAATTTTCCTATGCTTTATGATGGGACACATTAAGCCTAATATCTCACTTAATATTGAGATTAGAGAGTAGGAATCAATTGTGGACATATAGGAAATGATATATGCTGAATATTCTCATGACCTTGAATTTGACCTTTGACCTCATTTTCAAGGTCACAGGACAAAATGGCTAATATCTCGCTTATTATCGACTTTACAGCTTAGGAATCAATTGTGAACATATAGGAAATGATATATGCTGAATATTCTCGTGACCTTGGATTTGACCTCTGACCTCATTTTCAAGGTCACGTGACAAAATGGCCAATATCTTACTTATTATCGACTTTACAGCTTAGGAATCAATTGTGAACATATAGGAAATGATATATGCTGAATATTCTTGTGACCTTGAATTTGACCTTTGACCTCATTTCCAAGGTAACAGGACAAAATTGCTAATATCTCGCTTATTATCGACTTTACAGCTTAGGAATCAATTGTGAACATATAGGAAATGATATATACTGAATATTCTTGTGACCTTGATTTTGACCTTTGACCTCATTTTCAAGGTCACATGACAAAATGGCTAATATCTTGCTTATTATCGACTTTACAGCATAGGAATCAGTTGTGAACATATAGGAAATGATATATGCTGAATATTCTTGTGACCTTGAATTTGGCCTTTGACCTCATTTCCAAGGTCACACAACAAAATTGCTAATATCTCGCTTATCATCGACTTTACAGCTTAGGAATCAATTGTGAACATATAGGAAATGATATATGCTCAATATTCTCGTGACCTTGAATTTGACTTTTGACCTCATTTCCAAGGTCACAGGACAAAATTGCTAATATCTCGCTTATTATCGACTTTACAGCTTAGGAATCAATTGTGAACATATAGGAAATGATATACGCTGAATATTCTCGTGACCTTTAATTTGACCTTTGACCTCATTTTCAAGGTCAACGGACAAAACGGCCAATATCTTGCTTATTAGCGACTTTACAGCTTAGGAATCAATTGTGAACATATAGGAAATGATATATGCTGATTAGAGAGTAGGAAACAATTGTGGACATATAGGAAATGATATATGCTGAATATCCTCGTGACCTTGAATTTGACTTTTGACCTCATTTTCAAGGTCACATGACAAAATGGCTATCTCGCTTATTATTGACTTTACAGCTTAGGAATCAATTTTGAACATATAGGAAATGATATATGCTGAATATTCTCGTGACCTTGAATTTGACCTTTGACCTCATTTCCAAGGTCACAGGACAAAATTGCTAATATCTCGCTTATTGTCGACTTTACAGCTTAGGAATCAATTGTGAACATATAGGAAATGATATATGCTGAATATTTTCATGACCTTGAATTTGTCCTTTGACCTCATTTCAAAGGTCACAGGACAAAATTGCTAATATCTCGCTTATTATCGACTTTACAGCTTAGGAATCAATTGTGAACATATAGGAAATGATATATGCTGAATATTCTCGTGACCTTGAATTTGGCCTTTGACCTCATTTCAAGGTCACAGGACAAAATGGCCAATATATTGCTTATTAGCGACTTTACAGCTTAGGAATCAATTGTGAACATATAGGAAATGATATATGCTGAATATTCTAGTGACCTTGAATTTGACGTTTGACCTAAATTTCAAGGTCAGTCATTTTATTTTCAAGGTCAGAATACAAAATGGCTTATATCTCGCTTATTATCAAATTTACAGCTTAGGGGTCCATAGTGAACATATAGGAAATGATGTATGCTGAATATTTTGGTGATCTAGAATTTGACCTTTGATCTTATTTTCAAGGTCAGAGAACAAAATGGCTAATATGTCGCTTATTATCATCTTCACAGCTTAGGGATCAATTGCGAATATAGAGGAATGATATATACTGAATATTTTCATGACCTTGAACTTGAACTTTGACCTCATTTTCAAGGTCACATCACAGAATGGCTAATATCTCACTTATTATTGACTTTACAGCTTGGGAATTTATTGTGGACATACTAGAAGTGATATATTTGTTGAAATTTTCATGGCCTTGAATTTACCAGTGACTGTATTTTCAAGGTCACTGGACAAAAGGCTAATATCTAAAATGTATATGGTCCGGTAACCTTTCTTAGCCCTTGGGCTAATTTTTTATATTCCCCAAAGATCAAATTAACATGTAAATGAACCTGTGAAATAAGACTTCCTGTAAGATGAGACCTCATTTTTACTGCAAAAGGTGAGGTCTTATCTTACAGGAACCACTGTATATGTATCAGACCTAAAACTGAAAGGAATACTATTAGATGTTGATATAAATGCAAATGTGAATGGCTCACTGGACTATAAGCTACCAAACCTATGAGTTCGAGTTTGATCTATATCAACTTCATACCAGTGGATTGTATGTGTATAGTAAAACAATTCTGTGATGAAGAATTTGTATTATTTATTTGCAGAATCATGGGAGTCAGCATGTGAAACAAATAAATATTGATAGGAATTCATTGGTCTTATAAGTCCAATGATCCAGAAGACAACCTTGACAGTATACATGTATGTTGATAGAAAATTACCCATCTGGTTATCACAGAAACCTTAGGCAATGGCTGCAAAACTTTGCATGGAGTACCTTGTATCTCCAGCGAAGAACCCTGTCGATTTTGGGGTCATATGGTCAAACAACCTTTGACCTAGAGCTCAAAAGAGTTTTCGCTGAGTCATCCTTGAGGCTTCCTTCGTATCTTGGAAACGGTGCATCGTAGAGCGGAACAGACATTATTTTCAGACTTGTCACTCTAGATATTACTTGGTGGGGGGCGGGTGTAATTGGAATGAAGTTTAATCTTGACCTGAAATTTTTTTGCTGTGTCGACATTTATCATTATTCGTTCGTTCATATCTCGGAAATGATGCATCGTAGAGCGAAAAAATGTTATTTTCGTACTCGTCGCCCTAGCCAAACCTGTCTAAGGGGTATTATGGATGACTTTGACCTTGACCTGAAATTTTTTTGCCGATTTGTCATTTTTCTTTTTCGACAATATCTAGGAAAATGGCGCGTCGTAGAAGGAAATGAATGTTATTGACCTTAAAAATTTTGGCTGAGTTGGCATTTTTTCGTTTTTCGGGGAAACCAACCTTTTTTGTGTCACCTACACAAACGTGTCTAAGGGGTTTTATGGATGAATTTTTTTTGCGGAGTCGGTATTTTTCGTTTTTCGATATCTCAGAAACAGTGCGTCCTGGAGCGAAACAGACGTTATTTTCGGACTTTTGTCCATCCGTCTACATTTTTAGCTTCGATAAGCTATTATCGTGGTTTTTCGTCCGTCATCCGTTGTCAGTCCGTCGTCCGTCCGGGTCTGTAAATTTTTTTTTGACATGATGAATTTCCCTATAAATTTGTCACAAGATACTTCGGGCCAGTACCTAAAGACTTTTTAGCTTACCGACCAATTTGGGACTTTGGTGGCCATTTTCTCTTGAGATTTTTGTTTCAAAACATTCCTCTCATGTATATCTATGACGTGTATAAGTTTCGTTGCCCTTGAATCGCCGGTCTGCGTGTGGCGGCCATTTTGATTTTTTGATGGGTCGGCGAAAAAATCAAGTCCCAAATCAAGTCACTATTCGTTTTGAGCCATTTCCAGCAAAAAAAAAAAAAATAATTTTTTTTGGCCATTGAACAATTTTGGAGACTTAGAGAAAATTAATGGGAGCTGTGCGGAGTAAACTCCTAGAGCATTTCAAGATAGAGCCTAAGTATTGGCATATTCAAATGGGAAATCATATATTGCGGTTTGAATGGTGACCTTGAATTTGACCTTCAATGACCTTGGAAAGGCATAGCAACCTTTTTTGTTCTCAAAATCTATTCAGACTGTTTTCTTCAAAATCTTGCATTAGGTTCTCCTTATGTACCTTTGTGATGTGTATAATTTTTGTCCCCTTTGAAATGATGGTCTGCTTGTGGCGGCCATTTAAATATTTTTAACGGGCCGACGAAAAAAAAATTGTCCCAAAACGAGTCACTATTGGTTTTGAGTGATTTCCTGCAAAAACAATTTTTTTTGGCCATAGAAATTTTTTTTGGACTTAAAGTGATATTGGCAGTAAGTTGTGGATTTTTCTACTGATCGAACGAAGACAACATAAGAGTTATATATCTGCACTTGTATGCCCAAACAGACGCCCCTTTCTGATAGATTTTGTTGCGAGTTTCTGGTGGAGATATTTTGAGTTTGTTTACATTAATGACATTCTCGGTGCTTTGTATCTCGTGACGCAGTGCGATTCCAGCTTACTCGTGTATGCCAATCGAGCGTGAACTAGGTTAAGTCAGAGGTAACTCTGAGTGGCGCACAAAACAAAAGAAAAGCGGCTGCTAGTACTGTCATTATGCTTGATTTATCCATCTGATCAAGCAGAGTTTGTTTTGTAACCTATTTCTCTGAAAACACATTTATGTAATTGATTTTGAAAAAATAGTTTCCCTGCGAATATCACTTTACCAAATTTTGTAAATTTTTCCTTCATACTTTCAGCTGTGCAGAGTAAACTTCTAAAACACTTAGAGATAGAGTATAAGTATTGGCACATTCAAATGGGAAATCATATGTTGCGGTTTGAATAGTGACCTTCAATTTGACCGTCAATGACCTTGGAAATTTCCCTTTTCCACCCCCCCCATCCCGCCCTGTGAATATCCGCCATTAACAAAGAAAACCTTTCAAGGTGTAATTTGTTTCCGTATTATAGTTGATACAGCAAATGCATGTTTGGGAACATTTAAGAACATGTTTCGCGTTGAAGATCAGTGTAACAATTAATATTTTGGAAAATCAATACCTCATTCGCATGATATGCCTTTAAGCTACAGCACCCTTGGTGCTATGTTTATTTTCTAAGTTTACGGTATATGCCAAATATTCTGGTGACCTTGAATTTGATCTTTAACCTCATTTTCAAGGTCAGAGCACAAAATGGCTAATATCTTGCTTATTATCGACTTTACAGCTTAGGGATCAATTTAGGGCATCTAGGGAATTATATACGCCAATTATTCTCGTGAACTTGAATTTGACATTTGACCTAATTTTCAAGGTCAGAACATAAAATGGTCAATATCTCACTTATTATCGATTTTACAGCTAGGAATCCATTGTGGATATATAGGAAATGATATACTAGTATGCTGAAACTCATGTTTTGACCTCATGTTCAAGGTCAGAGCACATGATGGCTAATCTCTCACTTATTATCGATTTTACATCTTAGGAATCACTTGTGGACATTGATATATATTCGAATATCATCGTGACCTTTAATTTGACCTTTGACCTCATTTCCAAGCTCAGGGGACAAAATGACTAATATCTAAAATCTTTCTTAGCCCTTGGGGTAATTTTTAGTTTACCGGCCCATAAGGGCTGATAATCTATTGTCGTGGTTTTTTGTCCGTCGTCCGCCGTCGTCGTCGTCGTCGTCCGCCACATAATCTGTTAACGTTTTTTTTTATCTTTTTGGGGGGGCTGATGAATTTGCTCATAAATTTGTGTGACTATCTGTTGGGTCAATACCCCCAGACGTTCTTTTCATTTTAAGGTTACCGGACCTTTGGTCCGATAACCTATTGCCGTGGCGTTGCGTCCGTCGTCGTCGTCCGTCGTCGTCGTCGTCGTCCACATTTTTCTTTTCCGAATTTTTCTGAAATTTTGCACAAAAATACTTAAAAATAATTCAAGAAGGAGGTATTTTTTAGTTTTTTGATTTTCGCATTTTTTTTCAAAATGGCGGCCGTTTTCGACGAAAAATGCCTGATTTTGGAGTTTGGCGGCCATTTTCTTTTTGATACATAACACTCCTCATATGTACTCCTATGATGTCTATAAATTTCGTTGCCCTTGAATCGCTCGAAGTGGGCCATTTTGGCCCAAACTCGGCCCAAATGGGACTTTCCCATGTTAAATTCTCCTATGCTTTATAATGGGACAAATTATGCCTAATATCTCACTTAATATTGAGATTGGAGACTAGGAATCAATTGTGGACATATACGAAATGATATATGCTGAATATTCTCGCGACCTTGAATTTGACCTCTGACCTCAGTTTTAAGGTCAGAGCACAAAATGGCTTATATCTCACTTATTATCGACTTTCAGCTTAGGAATCAATTGTGGACATATAGGAAATGATTTACGCCGAATATTCTGATGACCTTGAAATTGACCTCTGACCTCATTTTCAAGGTCAAAAGCACAAAATGGTTAATATCTTGCTTATTATCGACTTTACAGCTTAGGAATCAGTTGTGGACATATAGGAAATGATTTACGCCGAATATTCTGATGACCTTGAATTTGACCTTTGACTTCATTTTCAAGGTCACAACAAAAAATGGCTAAAATCTCGCTTATTATCGACTTCACATCTTACAATTCAATTGGGGCCTTGAAGTGATATATGCTGAATATTGTCATGACCTTGAACTTGACCGTTGACCTCATTTTCAAGGTCAAAGCTTCAAATGGCTAATATCTCGCCTATTATCGACTATACAACTTAGGAATCTATTGTGGACATATGAGAAATGATATATTCCGTCACCTTCTGATGACCTTGAATTTGACATCATTTTCAAGGTCAAAGAACACAATGGCTAATATCTCACTTGTTATTGACTTTACAGCTTAGGAATCAATTGTGGACATATAGGAGTGATGTATGTAGAATATTTTGATGACCCTGAATTTGACATTTGACTTCAGTGATATATGTATACTGAATATTGTCAAGACCTTGAACTTGACCTTTGATATAATTGTATCCCCCGAACAAAGTTCGGCGGATACTATGGATTTGGCTTCGTCGTCCGCGTCCGCGTCCGTGTCCGCGTCCACGTTCGTGTCCGCGTCCGCGTCCGCGTCCGCAGAGATTTTCTTGTGAACGCGCTACAGGCCGCAATTCTCACCCGATCACCATTATTTTTTGCAGGCACATATATAATGGTAAGATCCCGACACCAATCGATTTTGGTTGCCGTCGCAACTGAATTGGTCGTTTGGGGACACATTTTGCATTGAAAACAGCCTGTTTGGGACACATGGCTTGTGAACACGCTACAGGCCGCAATTCTCACCCGATCATCATTATTTTTTACAGGCAAATATATTATGGTAAGATCCCGACACCAATCGATTTTGGTTGCCGTGGCAACTGAATTGGTCGTTTGGGGACACATTTTGCATTGAAAACAGCCTGTTTGAGACACATGGCTTGTGAACGCTCTACTGATGTCAATTTTTGACGAATCTCGATAATATTTGGAAGTTATGTTGGGAAGGGCTGTCACACGAAACCAATCGTTGTGTAGAATGATCATATAAATATTAATATGTTAACAGCCTATCTTATTACAGAATTTGGAAATATCCATTTTGACATGTGAGATCATTCCAATAGCCTGTACAATGAAAGGTAATGACACTGGTATCTTGTTCAGAATGGAGAACTGATGTTTTCAGTGAAAACAGGACAATATTACTGAATAAGTTAACATTAGTTTTACTAGTTAAGTCTATTATTGTCCACAATAAAAATAGTTAAGACAAGAAACGTTTATTATTAAGCTCAACAAGGTAAAGGTTGTGTCCAGTACAGATTTCATGGGTGTAACTGAATAAGTTAATATTATTTTTAATAGTTAAGTCTATTATTGACCACAATAAAAATAGTTAAGACAAGAAATATTTATTATTAACCTCAACAAGGTAAATGTTTTGTCCAGTACAAATTTCATTGGTGTAACCGAATAAGTTAACATTATTTTCACTAGTTAAGTCTATTATTGACCACAATAAAAATAGTTAAGTCTATTATTGACCACAATAAAAATAGTTAAGAGGAGAAATATTTATTATTAATCTCAACAAGGTGAAAGTATGAAAGTATTTCATGGGTGTACTGAATAAGTTAACATTATTTTTCCTAGGTAAGTCTATTATTGACCACAATAAGACAAGAAATATTTATTATTGGGCTCAACAAGGTAAAGATTCTGTCCAGTAGACATTTTATGTCTATAACCGAATAAGTTAACATTTTTTTTGCTAGTTAAGTCTATTATTGACCTCAATAAAAATAGTTAAGATGAGAAACAATTATTATTGAGCTCAACAAGGTTAAGGTTTTGTCCGGTAGAAATTTCTGGGTGTAACCGAATAAGTTAACATTATTTTTACATGTTAAGTCTATTATTGACCACAATGAAAATAGTTAAGACAGGAAATATTTATTATTGGGCTCAACAAGGTAAGCTCAACAAGGTTAAGGTTTTGTCCGGTGGAAATTTCTGGGTGTAACCAAATAAGTTAACATGATTTTTACATGTTAAGTCTATTATTGACCATAATGAAAATAGTTAAGACAAGAAATGTTTATTATTGGGCTCAACAAGGTGAAGGCTTTGTCCAGTAGAGATTGTATGGCTGTGACCAAATAAGTTAACATTATTTCTTGCTAGTTAAGTCTATTATTGATCACAATAGCTTTTCATGAAAACATTGATCAACTTTTACTTTGAATTTCAACTTGAGACCATGTTTGGCACAAATTACATGTATGAGTTAAAATATAACTTATGGTGAAAAATTCGATCTGGCTCCAATTTCTTCATCTTGAAATGCAGTTTTGGTGAACTTTTACTTTGAATTTCAACTTGAAAGCATGTTTGGCACATATTATAAGTCGAAATATAACTTATGGTGAAAAGTTCGATCTGGCTCCAATTTCGTCATCTTGAAATGCAGTTTTGGTCAATTTTTAGTTTGAATTTCAACTTGAAACCAAGTTTGGCACATATTATGAGTTAAAATATAACTTATGATGAAAAGTTCGATCTGGCTCCAATTTCTTCATATTGAAATGCAGTTTTGGTAAACTTTTAGCTTGAATTTCAACACGAAACCAAGTTTGGCACATATTATGAGTTAAAATATAACTTATGACGAAAAGTTCTATCTGGCTCCAATTTCTTCATCTTGAAATGCAGTTTTGGTCAACTCTTACATTGAATTTCAACTTAATACCAAGTTTGGCACATATTATGAGTTGAAATATAACTCATGGCGAAAAGTTTGATCTGGCTCCAATTTCG
Source organism: Terebella lapidaria (assembly GCA_949152475.1). Classification (NCBI taxonomy): domain Eukaryota; kingdom Metazoa; phylum Annelida; class Polychaeta; order Terebellida; family Terebellidae; genus Terebella; species Terebella lapidaria. The sequence continues at coordinate 61,950,187 of OX424555.1, read as the reverse complement.
TCATCTTGAAATGCAGTTTTGGTCAACTTTTAGTTTGAATTTCAACTTGAAACTAAGTTGGGCAGGTATTATGAGTTAAAATATAACTTATGACGAAAAGTTTGATCTGGCTCCAATTTTGTCATCTTGAAATGCAGTTTTGGTTAACTTTTACTTTGAATGTCAGCTTGAAACCATGTTTGGCATATACATGTATTATGAGTCGAAATATAACTTATGGTGAGAAGTTCGATCTGGCTCCAATTTCGTCATCTTGAAATGCAGTTTTGGTCAACTTTTACTTTGAATTTCAACTTGGAACCAAGTAAGTAAAATATTCGGAGTTGAAATATAAATAGGTGAAAAGATTGATCTATCTGTATTTTCGTTATTTTATCAAACATGTCGAAATGGAAATTCATATAAAGAGATTTCAGTGGTGATTTTGAATTCGACCTTCAATAACCTCGGAAGATCAGTGCAGCAATTTTGGTGGGGGAAAGAAAACAGTTGTGACTTGAGATTTAACATTTCTCTGGTAATCTTTTTTAGCCCTTGCTCTAGTTTTTCACACTTGACAGTGATATATTTGGGGCAACAGAGATGATAGGGCTACGGGGATACACCCAAGCGGTCGTAGGCGACCGGAAGCGTCTAGTTTTCAAGTCCGAGCATAAAGTGCCTAATATATCGCTTATTATCAACTATACAGCTTAATAATCAACTGTGAACATATGGTAAACGATATATATACTGAATATTGTCATGACTTTGAATTTGACCTTCGACCTCATTTTCAATGTCAAAGCACAAAACGGCTAATATCCAACTTCTTATTGACCCTACAGCTTTGCAATCAATTGAGCACATATAGGAAATGATATATGCTGAATATTCTCATTCTCATGACTTTGAATTTGATCTCATCTCCAAGGTCAGAGCACAAAGTGATAAATATCTTGCTCATTGTCGATTTTGCAGCTTAGGAATCAATTGTGGACATAAAATGATATATATGCTGAATATTCTTGGGACCTTGAATTTGACCTTTGACCTTGTTTTCAAAGTCACGGGACGAAATGGCTAATATCTAAGATGTAAAACATTGTCCAGTAACCTTTCTTAGCCTTCGGGCTAATTTTTTGATTGAATCCTTTATGCAGTTAGGCGGCCATTTTTATGAAAATGGCTGTTTTATTACGAAAATAGCTGTTTTTCATGTTTTTCAACTTCAAAAATTATTTTCTCAAAATCTGTCTGATCAGTATTGAGATTTTCGTTTCAAAATGTTCCCCATGTTAAATTTTCCTATGCTTTATAATGGGAAAAATGGCCAATTTTGGAATTTGATGGTCGTTTCCTCAAAATCTGTTCAGTAACTTTGTTTCTCATTGATGCACAAAACTCCTCATATGTACCCCTGTGACATGTATACATTTCGTTGCGCTTGAATCGCTCGAAGTTGGCCACTTTGGGCCCAAACTCGGCCCAAATGGGACTTTCCCATGTTAAATTCTCCTATGCTTTATAATGGGACACATTAAGCGTAATATCCCACTTAATATTGAGATTAGGGACTAGGAATCAATTGTGGATAATAGGAAATGATACATGCTGAATATTCTGGTGACCTTGAATTTGACCTTTGACGTCATTTTCAAGGTCATAGCACAAAATGGCTGATATCGCTTATTGTCAACTTTACAGCTTAGGAATCAATTGTGGACATATAGGCAATGATATATGCTGAATATTCTTGTTACCTTGAATTTGACCTTTGACCTCATTTTCAAGGTCATAGTACAAAATGGCTAATATCTCGCTTATTATCAACTTTACAGTTTAGGAATCAATTGTGGACATATAGAAATTGATATATGCTGAATATTCTTACGACCTTGAATTTGACCTTTGACCTCATTTTCAAGGTCATAGCACAAAATGGCTAATATCTCGCTTATTATCGACTTTACAGGTTAGGAATCAATTGTGGAGATATAAGAAATGATATATGCTGAATATTCTCGTGACCTTGAATATGACCTTTGACCTCATTTTCAAGGTCAATGCACAAAATGGCTAATATGTCGCTTATTATCGACTTTACAATTTAGGTTTCAATTGTGGACATATAGGAAATGATATACACTGAATATTCGGATCACCTTGAAATTGACCGTTGACCTCATTTTCAAGATCAGTACACAGAATGTCCCGCCAATATCCCGTTTATTATCGACTTAGGAATCAATTGTGAACATATAGGAAATGATATATGCTGAATGTTCTCGTGACTTTGAATTTGACCTTTGACCTAATTTTTAAGGTCACAGGACAAAATGGCTAATATCTCACTAATTATCGACTTCACAAGTTCGCAGCTTAGGAATCAATTGTGAACATATAGGGAATGACATATGCATATTGTTCTCGTGACCTTGAGTTCAACCTTTGACCTCATTTTAAGGTCACAGGAAAAAATGGCTAATATCTCACATATCGATTTTACAGCTTAGGAAATAATATATACATATTATTCTGATGACCGTTAATTTGACCTTTGACCTCATTTTAAGGTGAGAGGACAAAGGGGCTAATATCTCGCTTAATATCAACTTTACAGCTTAGAAATCAATTGTGCACATATAGGAAATGATGTATGCCGAATATTTAGATGACCTTTAATTTGACCTTCGACCTTATCTTCAATGTCATAGAACAAACTTGCTATTATTGCTTGATATTGAATGTGCAGCTTTGCAATCCATTGTGGAGATATATGGAATGATACACAGGTTTGCTGGATATTCAAGGTCTCGGGACAAAATGGCTAATATCTAAAATATAAAACATATTTTTTGCTGAGTCGACATTTTTCATTCTCATCGTTATCTCGGAGAACTTGCATCGCAGAATGAAATGGATGCTCGGACTCGTGGCCCTAGAGAGGTTTTTGGTTTGCATTGGGTGAACTTTGACCTCGGCCTAAAATGTTCCTGCTAAGTCAGCATTCTTCATTTTCGTTGATATCTCGGAAATGGTGCGTCATATAGCAGAAGGGATGTTACATGTATTTTCAGGCTGTTCACTCCAGACAAAAATGTGTAAGAGGTATGTCAGTTGAACCTCGGATGTTTTCAGAGTCATCATGGTTCTAGACAAGTGTCTCTCAGGGATATGCTACATAGGAATAGAGCTTCACACGGAATGTCCCAAGGCATCTTCAGGCTTTGCCGTCTATAGTTCGTCGAGGAGTGATTGTGGAACTAGCAGTTAATTACTATATATGTCAAAATACCTATTTATTACTATACATATACAGCATTTTCATGTTCATACGACATTTTTTTCCAAGTATATCAATGTCATAGTCTTTTCTAAAAGCGAACGTAACATCTAATCAATTTTAGTCATTCTAGTATCATAGTCATAAAATTCGTGGTATTATATCCATAAAACTAGCAAGTGACGTCTGATCAGACAGTTATAATTTTTGATTTCAATCAGCAACAAATGCACACTTCTCTTGTAAATATTTATTGAGCAAAATAAAATTTAAAAAAATATGAATAAAAATACTGATAGATCTCGATAAACACATAATAATATAATGCAAAAATTCAGAATCTGATATGTTATAGATTAGAAGATATAATCTCCTGGACGAACATAATATGCATGCTATCGAGTAATGCTGGCAAAATATCGTAAAAATATTCATAAAGTTAAATAATTATACAACACAATAAAATGTGGACATCGGCGGGAATGTGAGATTAACAAATGTTTAAAAATATACAATAGAACAGTATATAGCCTGTGCACGGCATATCTCAAAATGTGATATGTTATAGCCATTGGTAACATGTGGACAAAAACACAATGTACAAATGTAAATCCGAATGTACATATAGCTAATACAGCGAAAATGTAGTATTGCAACAATAAATATTTTTAAAAATATAACTATAATAAACAATAGGTGAGTACATCTTCAAATATCAAACACGACCTGTGAATAAATCTTCAAATATCAAATACGTCCGTGAATACATCTTCAAATATCAAATACGGCCTGTGAATACATCTTCAAATATCGAATACGGCCTGTGAATACATCTTCAAATATCAATAATCAATACAAGTGCATCACATATATCACAGAGTTGCTGGCTGGTACTTGTCTAAGATGAGTTTGGCGTTCTGAGTCTGTTCCTCTGCATAGCTGGTGACAGTGACGGTGAAGTATCGGATGTGTGCCTTGGAACTGTCACTCGTGAGTGCAGGGTCCACTAGAGTATCACCTATCGGAATGCTGACTCCCTGCAAAACAACAACGATGTATCACAATGAACAACTACTAACTGAACAGCCTAACTCCTAGCTAGACAGTAGTTTAAATGCATTTTGTCACTCAATACTTCCCAAACGTATTTAAATTCCTATCTCACAAATTCACTGTTGAGGTTTTTGTTGTTGGAATTTATGTATACATAATCAGATAGTACATATATGCTACTTCATGAATACGCACAGTTTGTTATCAAGTAAAGTACGGTACCTGAGTGTCCATGAGAGCCTCCAAGGCACTCAAACTGTTGAAGATACGCGGTTTGATCCTGGTCTCCCAGTGGCAGAAGACATCGGCCTCGTGTTGAGTGTTGGAGCCGGCACAGACCAGAGAACAGGGATCAGTGTTCCCGGGAACTGTGCTACAGTAACCGTTACTGACGAACGACTGTACAGCCGTGTTCTTGACAGACTCCAGCGTGTGGCTCAGCTGACGCAAGTCGTGGTGCAGAGTTCCAAGCGTCTCCTGTCAGATGGATTTTAACAGCGGATGATTACAAGAGAGGCAACGTTATTTGATATTAAATAGCCGAATAGATATTTAATTTGGAGTGAAATGTGAAGCTATAGCTTACTGTAGACAGCAGATCTACAGGCTAGTTTATGATGTAATACATAGTTGTGTCAATTATCAAGCACTATGGATATACGCAGGCCCATAATTGGCCAATTTATCATTATTCTGACATCATATGCCATATTAAATTTCTATTATAGGCCTAATATATTGCCTTCATAATTACAGATGTACAAGTCGTGTCAGTAGAACGAACCTGGCCGACACCCCCAGAAGACACCGCTGTTGCTGTAGGTATGGACGGTTGTACCACGGCCGCTATGTCGCCAAATGTCCGGCATTTTTCCAGGGGTGTAGTGCCCGAGACAGGAAGAAATTGGTGTACCTCTTCACACTGTCGCCAATAGTCGGGTGACATTAATTACGATGAAAACAAAATATATATATACCGAACTATATCAAGGAATTGAGCGCCTATTGCCGTGCGAAAGCTTCGGTGTTTTACATGTACATGTAAGTGTAGGCCCACCCAAGAGATTGAATACATCCATAGGCATAAGCAAGCGTGGGCAGCATGGAATAAACTCCTAGAATACGTAAAGATTGAGCTTGATTACTGGCATATTCAATTATGGCGGTCTTAGTGGTATACTTTCTTTATACCGTGAATCCGACCATCAATCATCTTGAAAAGTCAAAACAGCAATTTTGGTTTAAAAAAAACAGTTGTGACTTAACAATGTACATTTCTCCAGTATATGCTTTCTGAGCCCTGGGGCTAATTTTTTCGTTATTGAAAATTTTGTTGGTCTCATTTCATCCAATTTGTCTTCATGGGTGATGTATGGAGTAAACTCCTAGAACACTCAATGTAAAAGGGGAAATATTGGCACATTCATATGGAAAACCATTATGGTGATTTCAGTGGTGAGCTTGAATTTGACCTATAATGACCTGCAAAGGACAAAACAGCAATTTTGCTGAAAAAATTAGTTATTGCTAACACTATACATTTCTACGGTAATCTTTCTAAGCCTTGGGCTAATTTTTACGTTTCACATTTGAATGTAGCCCACACCAAAATATAACACCAGTTTTTTACCGAACTTCAAGGGAACAAATATTTACTCACATAATCGATGAAGCTTTCTGTAGCGCGTAGCTGCGTGTCCTCCGCGATTTGTCGGGCTCGTGAAAGTTCGGAAATTATCGACAGTGGCCCCGCATTGACCCGAACAGACATACATCCTTAATAATAATAATAATAATAATAATAATAATAATAATAATAATAATAATAACAATAATAATAATAATAATAATAATAATAATAATAATAATAAAAAAAAAACATAGCTTAATAACTGAATTATAGGTAAATCATCCTACCAACGACCAAAACGAGTGAGACAAAAATGTTTTCCATGACGATGCTTCGAATAGATTCCTCTGAGAGATTGACTGCCTGATCTTACCTAACCATATTTATAGGCCTACCACACATTTTTAACCACCCAGCTGGGCATTGTTATGTTCCACTTTCCCTCCTAGCAATGACAGGTTTTTCGAGATTTTTTTCCTATTTGTTTCGAAAGGACAAATTCGACAATAATTTTCCAAGGCACGATAATCTTACCTTCTCATTTTCTGCTATGAAATTCAAGGTCGTGATTGTTTAGCTATCCACACACGAATCAAATGTCCGATCTACTGAAACTGAAATAACCATATAACCATAAATTTCCATTGAAAATCCCATTTTGAATCCGGGGTATACGCTACCTCTGATGTGTTGAAAATGGTCCAAATATACATCAGTACATGTACCCAGACACTATTCGCGAAATGTGCCCTAAATGTCGGTGGTCTCTCAGACACATACGGAAGCCTATTGCTGCCTAATATGAAATTTAAAGTTCAGCTAATGTAAGGACACTTATTTTTTTACAAATGGTAAAGTAAAGCTGCTCGTGGATTATCATAGTTTTTACAGCATGCCAATATCTCTGTTATTTATGAAAATATATGGCAGTTTTAGTGAAAATTTTGGGCTAACGTTTTTCTACACCTGATTTACTATCATAATGAGTATTACACACAAGGGTGAAATAAGTTAATTAAGCTAATGAAATTTTTATTTTCAAACATTTGCTCTATTTGGTATGTACTTTTGCACGAGCCTCGTTTTTGCAAACGAGGCCCGAATGAAATTATTAGCAACCGGGTTGCTATGGGCCGTATGTATTGCCATGGTGTATGTAAGTATGGTTGCCATGGTGTCCAGACATATCTTATGTGTGTGGTCATTAAGAAAATGGCTGTAAAAGTAGCTATTCAAAGACATTTACTCGTCTGACATAATGAGTACTCGTTAAAATAGCTGATGAGCTTCATAATTCGAGTACAAATATTGTAAAAACTTGACACAAAATCTTAATATATCGATAACGGTTAAAGATATGGCGGTTCTTTAGCCAGTACATTACTGTCTTTGTATTTTTCATCACATAAAACATGATAACTTAATAACATGATGCTTGTGTTAGAGAATGTGGGTAAACCTTGCTTTGTTGCTAGGGGCACACATGCCATGAATATTGAATTATTCATGACAAAATTGTTGAACTGCGCACAGTATAACTTATTAAACCCACATGATTAATTTTGAAACTATGCAAAATATTTTAGCTTCTAAGGCACCTAATCAAGACTGATATTCACCTGTGACGTCATTGATACTAAATATAATAGATAATGAGCTTCGAAAAGGTGACCAAATTCAGACATAAAAAGTCATAATATCTAGGGAATTAATAAAAATATTTTGATACCTTAAAGTATTTTTTCCGTAAGAAAAACATAGTAATTTCAAATACATCTAGGGTTTACATAAGCTTTATTAATATATAATTATTCAGGAGAAATATTACATCAACATTTGAAGCAAGCCAGAATTAGATGCTGCAATATTTCGTTTGCAGCTGGTAGTAATACGCTTCCGTAGATACAAGGTCGAGGGTACAGAGAAATGTAAATCTATTCATGTGATTCATTGTTAGTCATATGTGATTTTAGGACTAGGTTTTGTTTGGTAATTGGTTAAAGGAATGGGTTATCCGGTGCCTTTTCTGTGTAAATTCCGGCGCCGACATACGATACTCAATATCAAGCTAAGGTCCTCAGCCAGTCTGGCCGAGTTCGGCTCTCGTTGCTAGCCGGATACATGTGCAAACACAATTAGCTGACGGAGTTGACCATCGTGGATTACATTCCGGTTTCAATAGTAGCTCGATGAATGAAATTCTCATTTTTTAGGAAATTAATACACGGAAAGTAAAAATCAGAGTACCCATACGATTCACATAGAGTAGTGGAGTGCATAATGTTTCAAAGTTTTACATGTATATTGTGAATGTCAGTATGGAATAATTATTGCTCATGATTAGTACATTCAACGCCATGGGCATTCTGTGGGATCATAGTCGCGCAGGATAATTTTTTTTTGTTAATCGGTTTTTGCTTTTCTGGTTGAAAGTGATCAACAGCTGTTCCCGAGCAGTTGACAGTGCAAACGTTCCTATGCGGACACAAACTTGTCTAAATTTGACATTGAAAATCGGATTTTAAAAATAGTTTCGCACGGAACGGTTCCCATGCAGTAAATGCAAAATGAAGCTCGTGTATTATAGTGATGGAACCCCATATATTCAGTTTGATTCTTTTGTGTTGCAAATAACGACATTATAGGAAAATTCGTGTCTTTGTTTGTGTTAGCGCAGATGTGAACAATTAGTTCACATCGTGTGTTTTTACGGTGTGTTCAAACTCCACTACGGGGTCATGCGGACGTTTTGGGGGTTGTAACGGTGCTATATCATCTGATATGCTAGCCAATTGATTGATAACAGAATTTAACCGATTATTCCACTTTAACAACGATGATTTACTGGTCATAGTCATAGTCCTTTTTGGAAAATCTTTTTATATGTGATTCGAGGATGTACAATAGCATTTATAATTAGATTGATAGTGCGCAATTAAATCAACGACAGGCATGACCGAATACATGATGGTGATAGAAGTACCGACGCTAACTTCCGTGACCGTTGGTTTTGCTACAATATCTATTATCTAGGTTTCGAGGATGTGAAAAACGTTAATAAATGCATAAAATGACTTCTACCGAAAAGTTCCAAATGATCCGGGAATTTCTTTTTCATGTTCTATCTGACGCAACGTCAGAGTTTCAGAAGTGTATCAATTACGTTTTCATCGCTCAATCCGTTCATTGAATTGCAATGAAATACGGGTGTAATTACTAGGGAACTTCACTGTTCGTTTCTGACTCGATTTATTGGGAGCCAGCAAACGTGCCATGAAGCAAAAACATACACTAGCGTATTGAGGCCACGTAGATCCTCAACGCCGAACAGTCACTAGAACATATGATTATGATGAAAGTTCAATAACGCCATTTAAGACTAGTGCTTTAGATTAGTTTATTTGACACTAGCATTCGCCCCATACAGGCTTCTTCAAATGTATAGAAGCAAGGTACAAACTTTATTTATACATCAGGATATTGACGAATACATATAAACCAGTTATGCTGTCACTTGAACATTTTATTTTTAAAAACTTTTAGCTGCAGAGAGAGTACATGCCGGTGTCGGACGAAAAACACATAAATAGATTAAAACACTTTTTGCATGAGGCGTGAGACAATACAAGACGTTGATTCTATTATGTATGAGCAGAACTGTACACGATAACGCGTTACATTTTTTTCTGTTAAAGGAATGACATTTATATGTAAAGTCATATGAAGGCAGGACATTTTCTGCAGTTCGTGACAAGAAATAACTACAGAAACCAGTATCAACATGTATGTTGAATTATCCACGTTAATTTTTATCTTACGATCTGAAAATCGGATAGCCATTTCCCCATTTCGTTATGTCATGTCCTAATGATATAACGAACTAACACGAAAATACAATTATTAATATTATGTCTATGTCCTAAAAGCAAACATGTATACCTCCGATGACATTTCATTCGTGGTTGGCAGCCCATGTAAATAGGCCTTTTCAAGAATTCTGTTACGTACGATTAGACGTCAGGAATTCATGTTGTTATCATGATACCTATATGCAAAAATCATTACTGGGCAAATGCTTGACTGATTGATTTTTCATTTCAGTAAAATATTCCATTGATGCTCATATCATTAAAACCAAAACACTATATTTTGATGACAGGCACCCATTTATCTTGTGGGTTTCTGGTAATGGTAGTAATGAGACTAATCCAGCTAATTTATAACTATACTTGTTGTGAGAGATGATATATGTACCTGATGGGTCCACGTCAAGAGATGATCGATAACTGCCGGGTTCCAAGTATTACTGAATAACTCGACAACGAGATGCTACTGTCTTGAACCCCATGCGGGGGTCCGTCCACATACATGTAGCATAATGCTAGCTGGATTGGGGGAAAGAAACAGTGAAATGCCTAATCATCCCAATATCCCAGACAAGGGGGGGGAAATCTGCTGTATATATCCATGACGTTAATTGAGTACCTGTGCACAGACGACGTGAGTGTTTGTATTACACCGTCGATATCACACCGAAGCGTGTGAATATTACTTAATTAGCCTACATCTGCTACATGCCGATAAAAAAAAACACGAAAAGACTGAGGGATTTGTACGCTGTGCTCGATGACAAGACCTTCAAAGCAAAATTCACCCCGATTTCCTCAGCAATCTTAGCTTATAAGGTAAATTTACTGCACTTTTCACGTTTCCTCAGAAATCCTTGTCTATAGATAAATATATATTTTATTCACGGAAATACAGAGTAAGCAAGTCATACTTTTCAGTTAACACTGTAATGAACCGTATTTTTAGTTTTCAAGTTTATATCAAGTAATAAAAGTAAATTCAGGACTTTTAATCAATTTTGCATAATTGCTATATGGTTTTGTATATTTACTTCTGAGTAGTGAATGGAACATCTGCAACAATCCTCGGCTGTCAAGGTAGCTATTTCACAAGGTGTATTGCCAAAATAAAACGCATCAAACTATTCTTAATGAATATTAATTGTAATGCATAATAACAACAATAACAACACAGTACCGGAAAATAATAATTTACACCTGACATTAGGATTTCCAAGTCATATGATTGTCACACGGCTATGTCCGGTGTGGAAGATTTTTGTGACTTACACGTGTCCTACTGATAAAGGATTATCTCGTGAACGACAAAGAAAAATCACCGACAAGGAAAAAAAGAAAAATTGTTTTGCAATATGGTTATTCAGGTTTGCAATGACAAAGTGGTGATTTCCATTTTGATGGTTTTATGTACTGATCGGGAAGGGTATATAAGCGAGATTGTATATATATGTGAATAAAAACATCTATCGATATATCTATCGTTGCATCGACATTACACGCAACAATGAAGAATTTCATTTACATTTTAACACTTTTTGGCAAGTATTTTATAAAAAAACGAAAAGTAGTGATGAAACATTCGTGCACAATCATATTCGAAAATAATCTCTTTCGAAAAATTAATTGATTAATTAAGATTAATCAATTGTCTCGAATTAAAATTAATTAATTGTCTCGAGATGTGCGTTCAGGTGTAATTTCTATTCCCAAAAGAAACGACATAAAGAGCAACGTTAAATAATATTGTTGAACTTTTCCAGTCTTCGCATTTCACGCTGCTAATTCGTCGCCGATCACCGACAGCCGATCGAATGCCAAAAATGACATCAGTAGTCATGTCGCATCCAATGGGAGTACATCACTACCCGAGATAACCACAGGCCCAGGCGGCGGCACGCCAAGAGTAACCACTGGGAGTGGCCAGTCCATCACAGAGCCACCGGCGGGAACCACGGACCTCGCTCAGAGCCCGTCACCGGAACTAGCGCAACTCTGTCAGACCACCACCATAGCTAGCGCACACGCCGGCAAGAGCTTCAGAGATTACGTGAGTGTTTGGTGATCTACGAGCTCTAAGGGGGTGGGGGGAGTCGCATTTGTGATTAGTGATCTCCGGAGAAAAATTACATATATTCTAAATTTTTATGAATCAATTTCCTAGTGTAAATAAAATGTCGTCGCGATGTTCGTGTATTTTTTTTTCATCAATGATTCAATATGTCATTGCACGTATCTTGGGATTAATTGTCATTGGACAAATAACAACTGACACTTGACACAAATCATATCTTTATTATCAGTGTGATAAGCTTTCAATTCGCCATGAATTACCATTCGGACGCACTTTTATCAATAGGTTATGTGACCCCGGTCAAATATAGTGTAGCGAAGGTGTGAGGTCATGGTTATGTCCGTATTAATACCACTCTGTTTCCCCCTCTAAATCCCACACTTGTCAATCAAATCTGATTCACTACACTCACCAGATAATTATCTCCACTCATTGTAGAAGTAATATAGAGTCAGTGGACTCCACGCTGTATATGTCGCGTGAAATATCCTGGGTCCATTCAGTAACACATCATCACATGACATGAAGGCCTATGTATTTTGTATCGCAACAGTGTAGGCAGGTTGTGTGGTTCCTACCCAATGGACCGCCCACTGATCCACTGACTGAGACCTGCCGAGAGTTCGGTCACATCGCCCGCGTCCTCACAACAATACCATCACCGACACCAGCGCCATCTGGCGAAGTCACTCCAGTAAGTACTCACATATAGACTCTTTATTTGTTCTAAGAGGACTCAGAGCAACAAATAGGCATTGAACAAACATTGTTCGATCTAGATGGTTTGCAGATGACGTCATAATCCTGTTTTGAGAACAGGATAAGTATTGTATTGCCGTCCAATCAAGGTGTTGCCGTTAAAAGGTGTTCTTTTGTTAAAAGGTGTTGAATTGAGTAATAGCAAACCATCTATTATGCGATGGTGGAAACCTAATGACATTTGCATATCACACAGGAGGACCTACAAGTTCTGTATGGGGACCTGCTCCAGCTGAACCACACGATGACGTCAGTGACAGACACGGGGGTGCGGTCGTTCCTGGAGGAAGGTTACTGTTACACGGTCCCGGGGGACTACCAGCCCTGCTCGCTCTACTGCAGCCCCGACACCTCCAGCACGTGGAAGGAGATGAACGCCTACTGTGACTGGGACTCCAGAGTCAAACCCTGGCTCCTCAACACCCTCGTCACCATGGAAGTATTCCTAGACTCTGAGGTAAAATGTCACGTTTTATCATTAATTGTCTCACTATCGGTATCCATATATCTAGGTGAATAATACAGACGCCTTTGGTAAAATATTCACTCTTTTGTATAGAAACCATCACGCAACATGTGATATCACTTGTTATCATTGACATGTATTCGATTTCGCAGGGGATCTCAATTCCAACAAATAACACATTTGTGGATCCTGACTTGACCGTGGACCATTCAAAAGCTCACTTTCGTTACTACACCGTTGTGGTGGCAAACAATATCGAAGCACAAATGGCCAGCGCTCAAAGGATCGTCAACGATTATGCATAATTTTACAGGGCACCAAAATAGTGTATAATATACACGTGCCTTCCGTGATCAAACGCTTATCATATTATGTGTTCAAGACGATGTCCACGGTCGTTATATCTCCTGGATAATCTAGGTATTAGGTATTTGAATTAAAGTACCGGTAAAGTGCAAATAAGTCACTACTGACTTCTATGAACGAATTCACTGATCTGACAAAAATGGTGTTTACGGCATGTCAATATCACAATTCATAAGTTAAAACAGTTTAAAGATTTAAATCGGCAAATGTGCTTTTTCAACATCACTTAGCTAATTAGTATACAAATGAGATATTCATGACGTCATCGGGGGAAGCTGTTTTAATGTAATTATTTCATATAGTTTTCCTATGGATAAGCAGAGTTTCGCTTTCTGTGTTATTTCGTTCCCGTCATGACCTAAAGAATTCTAAAATATGCATATTAGGAAATTGCAAAAAAAACGATAGTAATATTGACATACAGTGATGGCCATTTTGTTCAACTCATTGAAATTTATCATATTAGTCAACATAATGTATGTACTTTACTAGTATTTCGAAATGATCGTTTTAAATTATATTGTTAGGTGCTACTTACATATTTATATGGATATTGTATTGTTCATAGCAGAATTTATGTATTTCTGATCATAGTCATATTTATGTTTCTGAGAAAATTCATTTTGCAAATCGTTGTTATAATTGTGCCACTGCTGTTTTCAGCTCTTTCGTACAAGTATTATTATATCCATGATGTAACATAGGCATTACTGTGATACGTCTCAGTGACTTGTGACAGCATATAATTTGTGATATTTTTGCTCACCATATATAACTTCACTGTTTATTGACAGAATGCTATCCGCATATTGTTAAATATGTATGAAATCATGAAGTACCGCTCTGGGTCAAAGAGTATTTTGTGGCATTATAATTATAGAACCAAGTTTATTATTTATAATGTTTGTGTTTCATAATATTCTGTAATAAGGCATGCTTTTCAGAAATAAAGTTGAAAAAGGAAATCAACTCGGACAGGAATACTTGTGGTATATTTGGATTTATGGTACCACAATAAAACGAACAGTGTGTCATAATTGATGCTTCTAGAATTTCACGAATACTAGTAACTTGTGACAGCATATAACTTGTGATATTTAGGCTAACCCTCTGGAACAATATATAACTTCAATGTTTATTGACATAATGATATCCGCATATATGTATGAAATCAGGAAGTACCACTCTGGGTCAAAGGTTATTTTGTGACATTATAATTATAAATCCAACGTTTAATATTTAAATTATTTGTGTGTCATAAAATTCTGTAATAAGGCATGCTTTTCCCAAATAAAGTTGAAAAAGGAAAGCAGTGATTTATTTTGTTCATATTGGGTGGTACGTCACTATGATATCAGTTGTCACAATTATATACCATGCAGTTTTTAACTGTATTGATTTTTTCCGTTTCGACCGGGTTGAGCCCCGGCTTGGGCGTATTATAAATTTTAACACGGACAGGAATACATATGATCTATTGGGATTTATAGAAACAAAACTAAACGAACTGTGTCCCAAAATTAATGCTTCTAGAATTTCACGAATACGAGCGTGATTTCGAAAGAGAAATCACAGCATTGTTCCATGCTGTGATTTGGCAAAATATGAATATTCACGAGCTGAATCACTGCTGTTTCGTTTCTGGAATACATTCCAAAGATTTCATTCATCCGAATATATTTATTAAAAAATAGCTATATAACCGATGAGATATTCAACACCAACAATAAAAATACACTGAGCTCATTATGAAACAGAACGAACAATATGTTCTAACAAATGGCATAGTATATTAGATAACAATGAACATAATCACACAATGAACCTGACAAAATAGCATAAAAAATAACATGACCGATAATATAGATTCCTATGTTTGGGCCTAACGATTGCACGAGTGACAACTAGCAATGCATGAACACATGTATAATTCGTGAAACACATATTAGTGAAAATAACTATTGACATTATTGTTATGATAACTGAGACTGCAAATATATTTACATGTATACGATGATATAATACATCAACATTCCGAAAAAGTAGTAATTTGAATTGAACCAGCAACTGTTTGAGAAACAATGTGTATATTCGACTACTATGATATTATCACACCCAGATATGTACCCGTGAAACAATCATTGCAACAAATCTTTCAGACAACAGGAAATATTAAAAGATATTGTAACAAAACCATGCAACTGCCGCGCTGAAACGTTCGTTAGGAACGGTCACGTGATCTACAAAGTCCACTTGCGAAGACACCGTTCGCGGAAGAACCGTTCGCGGAAGCACGATTGCGGAAGCATCATCAGCGGAAGCATCGTTCGCGGAAGAACCGTTCGCGGAAGCACGATTGCGGAAGCATCATCAGCGGAAGCATCAGTCGCGGAAGCACCGTTCGCGGAAGAGGAGCCTTCGCGGAAGAACCGTTCGCGGACGCAGTCTTCACCACGTGGAGAAGAGTGCGGAAGATACGTTCGCGGACGAAGATGCGCGCGCAGCCACCCTGGCTATATAAGGGAGAGCGGACGGCCGCTCTGAGAGCACTGCAACAGCGACATCGACCGTGGGGAGATCGTCACCGCCACAGCCAAGGGACTCGACGAACTCCGTGCGGACGACTCCTTCTTCAGGGCCTTAGAGTCAACCGGGATTAGACCGACTACCTGGAGAAACCATTCGACTAAACGGGACGGGAAACTTCAACGGGAAGGGACAGAGAGACGCCGCCGGCTAAGAACTCTTTTTAGTTGTGCCCTCGTGCACTATTTATTTTTGAAATGTGATCATACAGTGCTCCATGTCTGAACTTCATATTTGTACGTCACGTGGGTGACCAGCCATACAATTGTAAGTTGATTTGATGTATATAAATCTTCAATTTATTTACATCTGAGTTGCTTCTTGCCTAAGTGAAGCCGGTAAGCTACGGAGTGATGATACACCAGCGTTGGGGAACGCCAGATTAGTGACGGCTCTCGAATCACAACGAGCGGGAGTTACATAAAGTCTATACGATCAGAGAAACCAGGTTTTTTGGGCCACACCGAAAACAAGTCATTACCAAACGTCACAACTTGGCGCACGTGACCAGGATCCCCGAGGGTCTACTGCCAGGGAACGAACCTCAGCATCACTCATGTCCGGCGGAAACGACGAAACTGCCCCAGGGAAGACAGGAGGTGAAGAGGAAGACTCTTCGCGGACGGCCTCACTTGCGGACGAGGAAGACAGCGGTTCGCGGAAGCCGACCTTTGCGGAAGAGGGAGACGACCGTTCGCGGAAGACGTTCGCGGAAGACGACCGTTCGCGGAAGACGTTCGCGGACGACAACCGTTCGCGGAAGACAACCTTGGCGGAAGAGGCCGACAACCGTTCGCGGAAGACAACGTTCGCGGAAGACGACCGTTCGCGGAAGAGCAGCTTCACAGCCAGGGGTAGACGGGACGTTTCGACGAGTGAGGAGCAACCAGGGAGGTCGAGACCTTCCATGGGCCAGTCGACGAGTCAACAGAGACCCCGGAGCCAGACACCCGACAACCGTTTTCTTTTCAGACACGACTCTGGGTGGCAGCACGATCGAGACAGGGAGAGGTCAACCTACCTTGAGAGCGTTAGGAGGGGCCCCGAGTTCCGACGAGTGCTGGGACCGGAGTACGTCAATCTGGACGGGGAGGACGGCGAAATCTGGGCGAGGAGGGATCGGCTACAGCTACCGGAGCAGAGTCCAAGTGTGGCACCTCCAGAGAATGCAGCATTGAGACGGCTTTGGGACCAGTCCCAGCAGCAGTCTGGTGCAACAGAGCAGCAGTCTGGTGCAACAGGGCAGCGGTCGGGTGTGACGAGTCGACAAACGGGAGTGACTGGAGGACGGGTTACTTGGGCTCCGACCCAAGAGAGCAGCTCGAGAGGGAGAGGACTTTTCGCGGAAGAGAACATTCGCGGACGAGAGGCATTCTTCGGCGACAGGGACGCTTGCAGCCGGGGATCCTTCGTGGATGAACGGGCTCGTGGGCGAGGGGGAGTCTTTGGTGACGAGGACGCTTGTGACCGGGGAGGGCCCTTCGCAGACGACCACGTTCGCGGACGAGGACGACTCGCGGAAGAGAGTGTTCGCGGAAGAGAGGAGTCTTCACCCAGACGGCGGCTCGACGAAAGGAGTGATCCAGGCGACCAATCTTCCTTTCCAGTTTTTCAGAATAGACGGGGAAGACCATTCGCGGATGAGCCGGTTCGCGGAAGACGGCGTTCGCGGACGTACATCTTTTGTGGAGGGACGTCTCCGAGACATCTTGGCGGACGAGCCCGTTCGCGGAAGACTCGCGGAAGACGGCGTTCGCGGAAGAGGCCTGTTCGCGGAAGAACTTCTTCGGGAGCTGTTGGCGGAGGAGTCTGTTCGCGGAAGGTTCGCGGAAGACAGCGTTCGCGGAAGAGGGAGGTCTTCACCCAGTCGACAACCGAGACAGCCAGCCTCCTGGAGAAATCCAGCTTCTATTTCAGTCACCCAGGGAGGCCGGAGACAACACCCTTTCTCATCATCGGGCGATGAGGGGCCTTCATCTGAGGGAGGGACCGACAGCAGCCATGGTTACCCAGGACGGGGGAGGAGACCACCGAGGCGGGGACCGCCACTGCACCGACGAAGCCCTAGGCCGAGACGGAGGCAGGAGGACTCGTCGTCCGAGGACAGCACAGCCTGGAATCAGAACGGCAGAAGGAACCGGAAGATGCTGACCCCTGACAAGTTCGATGGGACTTCCATAGAGTGGCCGGTGTACCGGGCCCACTTTGACGTCATCGCAGAGGTCAACGGATGGAGCAAGCGGGAACAGGGCGTCTACTTAGCCGGGAGCTTGACAGGAGAGGCACGACGAATGCTGACCAGCCTGAGTCCTGCAGACCGGAGGGTCATCGACGTTCTGACCGACAAGCTGACCCTACGATTCGACCCTGACTGTCAGGAGGAGTCCTACAAGGCGACCTTGGGACAGAGAACCCGCAGGAAGGCAGAGACACCCCAGCAGTACGGCTATGAGTTGCAGCGACTGGCCGGCCGTGGTTATCCGGATCTGAACTCCGCAGCTCAGGAGGCTATCGCCTTAGACCACTTCTGGAAGGGCCATCCAGATGGGGACATGAAGGTGATGGCGCTCATGAGGAAGATGAAGACCATGGAGGAGGCCATAGCGTTCGTGACCCAGTACGAATGTGTCAAACCCAAGCCTGGGAAGCCGGTAATGTCCATAGAGTCGGAGGACTCCGAGCCAGCTCTAGGACGGGTCCTACAGCTATTAAAGAACCAGCAGGGAGGCGAGATTACCACCAGTGGGCAGCAGAGCAACCAGCCGAACGTAGCGGGTCTACCCAGACTTCCCTACTTCAAGGGGCTCTTTGAGAGCCAAGACAGGAAGCTGGATCGACTAATCGAGCTGTGTGAGCAGGTGCTATCCATCAAGCCGAGGGCCGCCACTGCTGAGAACAAGGGACCAAGCGCTAGGCCAGGACCAGATGACTGTTGGTACTGTGGGAAGCCGGGTCATCGGAAGTACCAGTGTCCAGATCGGCCGCCACCTTGGACCAAGGAGGAGCGCTTGAGTCGACTAATCGAGGAGATTGGTGAGCGGAACAGTTTGACAGACGAGGAGTCGGAAAACCAGTAGGGCTCATCCGTATGGGCCCCCAACCGTATGGGCCATTGGCAGGTGTGTGCACGGCTTCACAGGCGAGAAGCTCGACGAAGACGTGAAGAACACATTGCCAGGGGGGGATTTTTAGTTTCACAGATTTTTAATAGGTTTTTCCGGTGTGCATCCGAAGTAACTGGATGGGCGCAGGAGGAGCTCGAGGATCGAATTCTCGACTATTTGGAGGGTAAGCCTGTCAACACAGATGAGAGTGCCAATGTACAGCAAATCGATGGAGCCGTGGAGCGTCTAATGCCCCGCGGAGACGTCGACGAAATGCAGACCGATGGAGCCGTGGAGCATCTAATGCCCCGCGGAGACGTCGACGAAATGCAGACCGATGGAGCCGTGGAGCGTCTGGGGACCCACGGAGACATCAACGAGGTTTCTGCTAGCAGCAAGGAGAACCAACAGGTTACAACCTTGAGGCTGGAGGCTGCGAAACAGCAGGGACCCCCCTATGCAACTGAACCACAAGCGGCCGTGAAAGAGGAGACGGAGGGCCGGTGGAGCGGAATGACCAAGGGGCCAGCGCAGCAGCTATTGCTGGTGGACGACTCATTACTTATCCGGAGCGGCGGTTCCGAGGGGAGTGATTCCCTTAAGACTGACAGAGAGGACCAGGGTGGTGCATCACTGTGGGTGGACGACTCAGTACTTATCCAGGGCGGCGTCCCTGAGGAGAGTGGCAGCTCTCTTAAGATTGACAGAAATGGCCAGGTGGTGTCGCTGTCAGCCGGTGCCCGAGGCACATTGGCGTGGTATGCGGCGTGCCACGTTATGGGGAAGGCGACTCGTATGTTGGTGGACACGGGTGCCTCTTCCACCGTTCTGGACGAGTGTCTCTTCGACCAAATGGATGACGAACATAAAGCAATGATAAGGCAGACGAGAATAAGGTTACGGGCAGCAACCGGAGACTACTTACAGGTTCAAGGAGAGATGACAGTTCAACTTCTACTGGGCACACGACTCGTGTCGGCAGACGTACTGGTAGCCAAACTAGGGATCCCGGGAGTGTTGGGGCTTGATGTACTTCAACAGATTGGGGGACAGCTGGATCTGCGTAAGGGCGAGTGGCAGGTGGGCGACACTACCGTAGTGATGAGCTCGGGCCACGAGGACGCCGTCTACACACTGGTGACGGAGGAGACGGTCGTCTTGCCACCCTTTTCAGAGATGATGGTGGACCTCAAGCTGACAGGAAGTGAGGGAGGAGTTCCGAAGGCCGGCCTCGTGCAGTCCGCAAGAGAGCCGTTGGAGGACGACCCCCTCGTAGTGGGACGAGCCCTGGTACGACCCCGAGGACGCCTGGTACCGGTGGTACTTCTGAACGCCGGCGCTGGAGCTTGCACTGTGCTGATGGGGACCATCTTAGCTGAGCTTCACGGAATAGAGGCCGTGATCGACCTAGGATTTCATCCCGATGGAGGGAAAACAACCCAGAATGAACCTAAAAGGGAACAGTGGTACCGGGAGGAGAGCGGGAGGGAGCATGAGCCCCTTACACCAAACTCCACCAAGTGGCGGAACCGGACGCCTGAGCAGCCCGAAACCAGAGTGCACGCCATGCACGCAGAATCGTCGACGAAGACACCAGAGTGCCCGGAGCATTTAAAACCGCTCCTGGAGGGAATGCATCCGGACTTGACGGAGAAGGAGGTGGAGGTCGTCAGTTGTGTCAACAACCGCCGTCTAAATGAAGTCACCCGGAAGGATGCGTACCCTCTGCCTTGAGTCGACGAAAGATTTGACATCTTATCAGAAGGACGACGGAGATGGAGTTCGACAACCATTGGAGCGAGGCTCATCAGCAGGTGTTCGAGGCGCTGCGTCAACCTCTGACCGAGCGCCCCCTGCTGGTGTACCCTGATATGAAGCGTAGCAAGACCCAAAGGAGAAGAGGAGGCCTGTCCGACTCAGGAGGAGTGTCCCCTACCCCTGGAGGACTTCTCTGATGAGGATTTGCTTCCTCCGATCAGCGGAGAAGGATGGAGCCCAAGAGGACCTCAAGTCAACATCGTATTGGAGGTCCCTGTTGAGCCCTTGATGGAAGATCACTATTGCGGAGATGGAGTCGGGATATTCCAGATCTGGGAGGTGCGACGCCAGGAGGACCCGAGGACGACTGCAGAGCCGACCGAGGAGTCCCTACCTGAAGACCGGAGCCCCCCACGACCGGTGAGCCATCGGCTAGAAAGGGTGGCGATGGATATTCTGGAGCCCGGGACCATCAACAATTTAAAAAGGTGCTGGTTTATCCTTCAAACTGACACCTGGATACCCAATCCGGACGATGTGACCCCAGTCCGGACCCCCAGTGATGACGAGGGACGAGTGGAAAACAGCGGGAATGCAGTCCAAACGATGTAAACGACGACGGGAGCGTTCGCGGAAGAACCGTTCGCGGAAGCGGCGTTCGCGGAAGCAGCGTTCGCGGAAGTACCGTTTGCGGAAGCACGTTCGCGGAAGCAGCGTTCGCGGAAGAACCGTTCGCGGAAGCAAGCGAAAAACGTTATTTCGTTCCACGACAATGCTTTTTCCCCCAGATCCCTGGTCCGCGCCTTTTCTATATAAGCAGGCCGGCCTACGATTCCGTCATCACTTCAACCATGAACACACCAACTCTGCAGATCATTGAGATACCCGCATTTGCAGACGAAGATTTCGGGGACGTTCCAGATTTCGACTTGGCTGACTTTCTGCCCCTTGAAGTCGACAAGATGAGCGACCCACCTACCAAGATAGACAAGCCTGACCGGAAGCGGGAGCGCTCGAGGAGCCGGGAGCGTCGTGAGGAGCCCCGAGGAGGTCGACGGTCCCCTGCCCGGAAGTTGTCTACCGAGAGAGGGCGACGCTGGTGCAGCCCCTGCCGGATCCACGTGACGGCATCCAACTTTAGCCGACACGTGGCGACCAAACACACGCAGAAGGAGGGGCGGCACCTCTGCAAGATTTGCAGCCAGCGATTCGCCCGCCGAGCCGACAGAGACCGGCATGAGACGTCGCATGCCAGCGGCAACACCCTCAAGCCAGGGCGGAGGAGGACAACGACCGACACGCCCGTGTCCGACCCCCGAGATGGTCCGGCTACTGTGTCTGCCCCTGAGCTGAAGACTGTCAGCTTTGCGGCCAGCGGGACGACCACATCAAGCCCCCGGGAGGACGCCCCCAGGTCAGAGGACGCCCCAGACCCCGAGGACGACCCCCCGAATAGCGAAGAGGAACCGGAGTCTCAGCAGGAGCGGAGAGAGGCGGAATCCCCGGAGGCCCCCACCCCCGAGGACGACGGACCCCCCGTTCCCAGAGACTCGGCCCCTACCTACAAGCCCCTAGACCTGAGTTGGTACCTCAAGCCCGTTCCGGAGGAGGAGGACCAACTGCGACCGTATGTGGAGGGCCTGGGCAGAGCGGTCACTGCCGGAGAGAAGGCCCTGGAGGACCTGGCATCCACGATAGCCATGGGACGACGCCACCTCACCCAAGCGGAGGCTCGGCTCCAAGCCAAGGAGGAGCGGAGACAGCTCGAGGCCGAGGTGCTGCAGCTGCGAGGGGAGGTTTTTTAACGAGAGAAGAGCCACCGGAAGGAGCTGCGAGCCCACGTCCGAGAGACCAAGCTGCTCCGGGAACAGCTCCGAGCATATAAGACACTCGGGACAGGCTGGCGGAGACGTCCGAAAGCGAGGTGGATCGCCAGTGAAGTGGAGGGAGAGAGCCCTGTAAACAACAGACAGGCAGGAAAAGACGAAGAAGGAGGAAGAAGAGAAAAGAAGAGAGAGAAAGGATCAACGGGGACGTTGATCTCCAGAAAGGGTGGAGTTGTAACAAAACCATGCAACTGCCGCGCTGAAACGTTCGTTAGGAACGGTCACGTGATCTACAAGGTCCACTTGCGAAGACACCGTTCGCGGAAGAACCGTTCGCGGAAGCACGATTGCGGAAGCATCATCAGCGGAAGCATCGTTCGCGGAAGAACCGTTCGCGGAAGCACGATTGCGGAAGCATCATCAGCGGAAGCATCAGTCGCGGAAGCACCGTTCGCGGAAGAGGAGCCTTCGCGGAAGAACCGTTCGCGGATGCAGTCTTCACCACGTGGAGAAGAGTGCGGAAGATACGTTCGCGGACGAAGATGCGCGCGCAGCCACCCTGGCTATATAAGGGAGAGCGGACGGCCGCTCTGAGAGCACTGCAACAGCGACATCGACCGTGGGGAGATCGTCACCGCCACATCCAAGGGACTCGACGAACTCCGTGCGGACGACTCCTTCTTCAGGGCCTTAGAGTCAACCGGGATTAGACCGACTACCTGGAGAAACCATTCGACTAAACGGGACGGGAAACTTCAACGGGAAGGGACAGAGAGACGCCGCCGGCTAAGAACTCTTTTTAGTTGTGCCCTCGTGCACTATTTATTTTTGAAATGTGATCATACAGTGCTCTATGTCTGAACTTCATATTTGTACGTCACGTGGGTAACCAGCCATACAATTGTAAGTTGATTTGATGTATATAAATCTTCAATTTATTTACATCTGAGTTGCTTCTTGCCTAAGTGAAGCCGGTAAGCTACGGAGTGATGATACACCAGCGTTGGGGAACGCCAGATTAGTGACGGCTCTCGAATCACAACGAGCGGGAGTTACATAAAGTCTATACGATCAGAGAAACCAGGTTTTTTGGGCCACACCGAAAACAAGTCATTACCAAACGTCACAATATGTTGACATGATGTATTTGATACCACGTCCAGTTGACGAGTTATCACATGTATCTGTCTACAATAGTCTTGGTGTTGACGAGCTGTTCCTCGGTGTAGTCAGACACCAGGACCGTGTAATACCGCACAGTAGACTTGCTTGCTGCCGGGCTCAGGTCCGGATCAACCAGGGCACCGTCCTCCGTGAAACTCACGCCCTGAGTTTGTGAAATAGTACTTATTACTAAAAAAATCATACAATTATCTTGCTATAAGAACCGTTAAAGTTTGACTAGCATTTATATTCATACTTTGTTAACTGTGAAGAATGTCACAAATACCAACCTCTTTGTCCAAAAGAGCCTCTAAGGCGACTAATGTGTTTTCGACCCGTGGGGTGATCTTGGTGTTCCAGTGACAGAATACATCGGCCTCGTGTTGAGTGTTGGAGCCGGCACAGACCAGAGAACAAGGATCAGTGTTCCCGGGAACTGTGCTACAGTAACCGTTACTGACGAACAACTGTACGGCCGTGTTCTTGACAGACTCCAGCGTGTGGCTCAGCTGACGCAAGTCGTGGTGCAGTGTTCCAAGATGATTCTGTATCGACCAAAGATAATAAAGTAATTATTGTATTTATCAAACTACATGTAGCATGTGTGATGGTTTTGCATGGATCGGTATATGCTTACCTTATTAATAACACTGAAAGGTACATCTGTCGGTTTTTTCAATCGAAGTCATTGCACGAACAACGTCCCCAAAATAACGACATGACTCGATAGGAGTGCTTCTTTGGACTGGAAGGTAGCTGTGCACATTGTGACACTGTCCAAACAAAATATAGAGGCTTACTGAATCTGTTAGGTATGATATAACTTTTACTTAATTAGTAGATCTAGAGACGTACATAGTCAACAAAGCCTTCAGTAGCCTGAATCTGGACATCACTAACTGTTGCACGGACTCGGGAAAGTTCGGCAGATGTTGGAAGTGGACCACCGCGAGCATGGCTCAACTTTAGTAATGACACTGTTGATTAGATGATAATAATAAGCGGAGGTTATGGACAGTGTTTGTTGTGCGATTGTCTTGCAGTTTCAGCACTCCACGCAGTGTGTCTTTTCTGTGCTGTATAGCTAAGTTTCCAAGTAGAGAAAACATAAAGATACTTACCTGCAATTGCCATCCAAAAACATGCATGTGAAGATGCCATTGTTTATAATTAAGGCCTTATTGCTATGTGAGACGAATGTGATATTTAGTATTTATCTTTTAATTGACTGATATATAAATGAATGTGCTCTCTGGCATTTATACCATAATTTTGGGGAAAATATCTTTGATTTCCAGTGAAACTTTTTGTGGACACCTACTTCTAATGTAGAAAAAAATACCCCAAGTCTCATCAGTGGTTGTGTTTTCCTGTCCTTGAAGAATACCTTTATCAAATAAATTAGAGAAGTGGATTGAATTAAGTAAAATCATTTTGAAACCGGTAAATATAGGTGGGTATACACATTATTTCAATATTCTTGTCACGAAGCAATATATTTGCTTGTGGTCAATGCATTTTTTGGTCAATGCATTTTTTTAATCATATGCGGAATACGAGAGTATACATGGGAAAAAGTTGTGAAACTCGTGATTACTAGGGCACTGGCAAATGGTTATCAGTCATTTTGTCAATATGTTGATTGATTGTCAATATCCGTGATTTATGTCCTATAAAACCCAAAGGAAATCAAACGTGTGCCACCTTTGAATAATGCAGGTGTATATTGTCATTCAGATCTATTAAAAACACTTGGTGGTCGTAACAAGTTTACCCATTTCACCCCCAAGTCATTCATAGATCTCACTAGAACCTATCGACCTGTTTGCTCACTGAATTCTTCAAGTGGCTAAAGAAGTTTCGAAGGACATCGTTTAGGATCATTTAGCCATACCAGATATAAACAAAGCACAGTGGATGTTCTAATAACGAAATAGGTGATGTTTCAAAGGGGAAATGTGTGAACATAGATATGAACGTATATATAATATGACACAAATGTTTTATATAAAACCATAGATGGTTTTATCGAGCACTACATGCTTGTAGTCACACGATTTGAATGAAGAGGAACTCACCAGTCGACATGGGTTCAATCCCGCTCCGGTTCACATGTCCGATAATTACTTATATTCAATTGAAGATAATATTAAGGGTGGGTATCTCTTCAAATTTTGGCTTTCCAGAGTAAAAATATTGCTGTGGATAATTTTTACGTGTTTTTTTAAAACAACACGTATCAATACCATATCATTCTACTATCTTGAAATTTTGAGTACTAGCCAAACAAATCAATCGGATATATATCTTGTATTTTTATATCTTTTTTCAGTGTATTTCAAAGCAAATATAATTTGGTTGTCATTGTCATCAAATGAGATAACAACATTTATTTTCTGAGTTTGAAGGTGGTATCCATTTCAAATGGAGTGAATTCATGATTCGTTATAGTAATATGGCATGTAAATATCACACATGGTTGTGAAAATATGACAGTCATGGTGATATACTGTTATAATGCGTATTTATGACAACACGACGTTCGAATAAATTGACTGCCTGCGAAACTCTCATATTTCAAAACGTATATATGAAACATGTTCTGATTTTGCATATTGTTACACATTAGACAGTTATCAATGCTAAGTTATTACCAATGGTTGCAAAGGTAACTTATATTTTGATATATTCCAAAGCAACCGTCACTGCTAGGGTCCAAATACTTATGTGTTCAAGACGACGTGGTCGTTATATCTCCTGGATAATCTAGGTATTAGGTATTTGAATTAAAGTACTGGTAAAGTCACTAATGACTTCTATGGAAGAATTAATTGATCTGAGCGAAATGATGTTTACGGCATGTCAATATCACAATTCATAAGTTAAAACAGTTTAAAGATTGAAATCGGTAAATGTGCTTTTTCAACATCATTTAGCTAATTAATATGCAAATGAGATATTCATGACGTCATCGGGGGGAAGCTGTTTTAATTAGTTACTCTGGTAATTATTCCATATAGTACGCTGTATGGATTATCAGATATTCGCTTTCTCTGTTATTGTCAAGGTAACCAGTTACCTGGTACCTGGTATATTAGGGCTAGGAACCACCTCAGAACAGGGTATGCACAAATAAAAACAGTGCACACTCGAGTAATGTATTAATATATTATTCATGAATAATCCACAGAAAGTCTGTGACATCCACAACTAAAGTTCTAGGGAAGGATTGGTAACCATAGCAACAGTACAATTTGTGTGGATATTGAATGTCTATGGTATACAATATTATGCACTAGTCAGATCGTCAGAACATTAAATAATAATCATTATTTTTTCATAGCTTAAAGTATCCTAATTAAAATTTGTTACCGTCATGACCTCACGAATTCTCATTTACATCTGCATAATAAATAAGAAATCGCTAAAACTTTTCAAAAGGCTTCTGAAATGTAGTGCCGAAGTGGGAGTTTCAGATAGCTGTAACGTTTGAACGAATAGTGATATTGACATGGCGTCAAGACCACTTCCTTCACCTAATTGAAATTCATCATATCAGTCAACATAATGTATGTACTTTACTATTACTTTAAAATGATCGTTTTAAAAAATATTGTCAGGAGCTATTTATATATTTATATGGATACATATTGTATTGATCATAGTCATATATATGTGTCTGAGGAAAAATAATTTTTCAAATTGTTGTTATAATTGTGCCACTGCTGTTTTCTTTTGTACCAATATTAGTATATCCATGATGTAACATAGGCATAACTGTGATACGTCTTAGTGACTTGTGATAGCATATAACTTGTGATATTCAGGCTTACCTTTGTCACAATATATAACTTCACTGTTTAGTGACAGAATGCTATCCGCATATTGTTAAATATGTATGAAATCAGGAAGTACCACTCTGGGTCAAAGGGTATTTTGTGGTATTATAAGTATACATGTAGATCCAACGTTCATTATTTATAATGTTAGTGTTTCATAATATTCTGTAATGAGGCATGCTTTTCAGGAATGAAGTTGAAATAAGAAATCAACTCAGACAGGAATACATGTGGTATATTGGGATTTATGGTACCACAACAAAACGAACAGTGTGCTAAAATTGATGCTTTCACGAATATTAGTGACTTGTGACAGCATATAACTTGTGATATTTAGGCTAACCCTCTGTAACAATATATAACTTCAATGTTTATTGACATGATGATATCCGCATATTGTTAAATATGTATGAAATCAAAAAGTACCACTCTGGGTCAAAGGTTATTTTGTGACATTATAATTATAGATCCAACGTTTAGTATTTGGTATTATTTGTGTTTCATAAAATTTTGTACTAAAGCATTTTTACCCAAATAAAGTTGAAAAAGGAAAGCAGTGATTTATTTTGTTCATATTGGGTGGTACGTCACTATGATATCAGTTGTCACAATTATATACCATGCAGTTTTTAACTGTACTGATTTTTTTCCGACTCGACAGGGTTGAGCTCCGGGTTGAGTGTATTATAAATTCGAACACGGACAGGAATACATATGATCTATTTGGATTTATAGTACAAAAACTAATCGAACTGTGTGTCAAAATTAATGCTTCTAGAATTTCACGAACACGAGCGTGATTTCGAAAGAGGAATCATACCATTGCCCCATTCAGTTTTGGCAAAATATGAATATTCACGAGCTGAATCACTGCTGTTTCGTTTCTGGAATATATTCCAAAGATTTCATTCATCTGAACACATTTATTAAAAAATAGCTAAATAACCGATGAAATATTCCACACCAACAATGAAAATACACTGAGCTCATTATGAAACAGAACGAACAATATGTTCTAACAAATGGCATAGTATATTAGATAACAATGAACATAATCACACGATGAACCTGACAAGATAGCATAAAAATAACATGACCGATAATATAGATTCCTATGTTGGGGCAAAACGATTGCACGAGTGACAACAAGCAATGCATATAAACATGTATAATTCGTAAAATAAATATTAGTGAAAACAACTAATGACATTATTGTTATGATAACTGAGACTGCAAATATATATCAATTATATATACGATGATATAATACATCAGCATTCCGAAAAAGTAATAATTTGAATTGAACCAGCAACTGTTTAAGAAACAATGTGTATATTCGACTAATATCACACCCAGATATGTACCCGTGAAACAATTATTGCAACAAATCTTCCAAACAACAGGAAATATTAAAAGATATGTTGACATGGTGTATTTGATACCACGTCCAATTGACGAGTTATCACATGTATTTGTCTACAATAGTCTTGGTGTTGACGAGCTGTTCCTCGGTGTAGTCAGACACCAGGACCGTGTAATACCGCACAGTAGACTTGCTTGCTGCCGGGCTCAAGTCCGGATCAACCAGGGCACCGTCCTCCGTGAAACTCACGCCCTGAGTTTGTGAAATAGTACTTATTACTAAAAAAATCATACAATTATCTTGCTATAAGAACCGTTAAAGTTTGACTAGCATTTATATTCATACTTTGTTATCTGTGAAGAATGTCACAAATACCAACCTCTTTGTCCAGAAGGGCCTCTAAGGCGACTAATGTGTTTTCGACCCGTGGCGAGATCTTAGTGTTCCAGTGGCAGAAGACATCGGCCTCGTGTTGAGTGTTGGAGCCGACACAGGCCAGAGAACAGGGATCAGTGTTCCCGGGAACTGCGCTACAGTAACCGTTACTGACGAACGACTGTACAGCCGTGTTCTTGACAGACTCCAGCGTGTGGCTCAGCTGACGTAAGTCGTGGTGCAAAGTTCCAAGATGGTTCTATATCGACCAAAGATTATAAGGTAATTATTGAATATATCAAACTACATGTAGGCTGTGTGATCGTTCTGCATGGATAGGTATATGCTTACCTTATTAATAACACTGAAAGGCACATCTGTCGGTTTTTTAATCGAAGTCATGGAACGAACAACGTCCCCAAAATAACGACAGGACTCGATAGGAGTGCTTCTTTGGACTGGAAGGTAGCCGTGCACATTGTGACACTGTCCAAACAAAATATAGTGGCTTACTGAATCTGTTAGGTATGATATAACTTTTACTTAATTTGTAGATCTAGAGACTTACATAGTCGACAAAGCCCTCAGTAGCCTGAATCTGGACATCACTAACTGTTGCACGGACTCGGGAAAGTTCGGCAGATGTTGGAACTGGACCACCGCGAGCAAGGCTTAACTTCAGTAATGACACTGTGGATTAGATAATAATAATAATAAACGAAGGTTATAGATAGGGTTTGTTGTGCGATTGTCTTGCAGTTTCAACGCTCCACACTGTGTGTTTTTTCTGGGCTGTATAGCTAGGTTTCCAAGTAGAGAAAATATACAGATACTTACCTGTAATTGCCATCCAAAAACATGCATGTGAAGATGCCATTGTTTATTATTAAGGCCTTATTGCTATGTGAGACGAATGTGATATTTAGTTTTTATCTTTTAATTGACTGATAGGTCTAATCAATGTGCTCCCTGGCATTTATACCATAAATTTGGGGAAAATATTTCTGATTTCCAGTGGAACTTTTTGTGGACACCTACTCTTCATGTAAAAAAAATACCCCAAGTCTCATCCGTGCTTGTGTTTTCCTGTCCTTGAAGAATACTTTTATAAATTATATTAGAGAAGTGGATTAAGTTAAGTAAAATCATTTTGAAACCGGCAAATATTGGTGGGTATACACATGGTTTCAATATTCGTGTCACGAAGCAATATATTTGCTTGTGGTCAATGCATTTCCTGTGATTCTTTGATGATGGCACAGGGGATCAGCGGCTTTTGATTCATATGCAGAATATACATGGGAAAAAGTTGTGAAACTCGTGATTACTAGGGCACTGACACATGATTGTCAGTCAATTTGTCAATATTTTAATTGATTGTCGATAACCTTGATTTATGTCCTATAATAGCCAAAGGAAATCAAACGCGTGCCACTTTTCGATAGTTCAAGTGTCTATTGTCATTCAGATCTATTAAAAAATACTTGATGGTCGTAGCAAGATTTACCCATTTCACCCCCAATTCATTCATAGATCTCACTAGAACCTATCGACCTGTTTGCTCACTGAATTCTTCAAGTGACTAAAGAAGTTTCGAAGGATATCGTTAAGGATCATTCAGCCATACCAGATATAAACAAAACACGGTGGATGTGCAAATAACGAAATAGGTGATGTTTCAAGGGGGAAATGTGTGAACATAGATATGAATGTTACATCAGTTGTTCTCGAAGGAATGAGATTTATCTCACTTGTTTCTTGATGGAAATAAATTATATCGTACATGACATAAATGTTTTATTTAGCGAGAATAGATGGTTTTATCGAACACTACATGCTTGTGGTTGCACGATTTGAATGAAGAGGAACTCACTGGTCGACATGGGTTCAATCCCGCTCCGGTCCACATGTCCGTTAATTACATATATTCATTTGAAGATAATGTTAAAGGTGGGTATCTTCTCAAATGTTGGCTTTCCAGAGTAATGATACTATTGTGGGTATTTTTCAGTAAGCTGGTGGCTTATCCATTATATAATTCTATGTGATGTTATAGCGAACTTTTTCACTATTGCTTTTAGATTACCAATTATACAAACCGATAATTGGTTTTTGAATCAACCGGTCAATCGCTTTGTTTGCTGGTCGTGTGCTGTTTGTTTCTACGTAATGATAATTGAAAAAAATTAGCCCAAGGGCTAAGATAGGTTACCGGACATTCTTGGTTCAAGCACCACAGATGAGATATGACATTCAGATTTATCAATCAAGGTCATCTTTCTGTACATACGTCAATGTCACCATTAGGTGTGTTGTATATAATTTTGTATACAACATATACATGTATTCATAATACAAATATATTGTCTATATACAAGTATTTTGTCCATAAAGGCTAATTCACACATTTCAGGTCAGGCATGACCTTGAGATTGAGCCTTCACGGTTGACGTCCCTTCAGGTCACCAAAAGATGGTGACCTTCTGCTCTTCTGACTATATGCCAATAATGCAATCATAACCTGTATGTGCAATTGTTTTAGCCCCACAAACCAATTTACACATTTCATGTTAGATCTGACATTGAGATTTAGTACTCAAGGTCATCTGAGGTCAGAAACAAGGTCACCAAATGACTTCCTAAATGCTCATAATATAAACATAACCGATCTACAAGCATTTTGTCTATAGAGGCCAGTTTACATATTTCATGTCCCCGTGACCTTGAGATTCAGCCTCCAAGGTCATCTGAGGTAAACCTCAAGGTCACAAAATGATGCACCATATATGACTTTCTATATGCTTATAATACAAACCTAAGTCCTATTGACAAGCGTTTTTGCGCTATATGGCAATTTGTAAATATCGGCCTGTTTAGGCCTCTCCAGCCCACAGATTGGGCTTTTCAGCAATTCAAGGCACTTCTCTTTATAAACAATGTCAAATATCCCAATTAACATGTTTTGGAACAAAAATCTCAAAAGTGATCAGATAGTTTTCGAGAAAACAACCAAAAACTAAATTTTGAGCCTTTTTGGGCCATAATTTTGGGCCTATGGATCGATTCAAGGCACTCCATCTTCATGGACAATGTCAAGGACCCCAATCAGCATGGCTTGAAACAAAAATCTGGAAACCGATCGGGCAGTTTTCGAGAAAACAGCTAAAAACTGAATTTTAGGCCTTTTTGGGCCATTTGAGCCATAATTTTGGGCCTATCGATCGATTCAAGGCACTCCATCTTTATAAACAATGTCAAGGACATCAATTAGCATGTTTTGAAACAAAAATCTCAAAAGCGATTAGAGAGTTTTCGAGAAAAGACAGACAAGGTGCAAATTTGGGCATTTTTCGACCCAAAAATCTCTCAAGGTCATCCAAGGTCAAATTCAAGGTCACCACACAAGTCGCAATATATGACTTCCCATTTGAAAGTGCCAATTTCTAAGCTCTATCTTCAAGTGTTCTATGAGTACAGTCCCGGCAGCTCCCATTATGAAGGAAAAAAGTCCAAAATTCTTTTCAAAGGGTGAAAAAAATTTTTCCCTAGAAATGACCTAAAATGGATAGTAATGCGATTTGGGGCGAGAAATTTTTTTTTCGTCGACCCGTCAAAAATTCAAAATGGCCGCCACATGGAGATCGGCGATTCAAGGGCAACAAAACTTAAACACAAAGGTACATAAAAGGAATGTTTTTAAACAAAATTCTCAAAACTGATCAGACAGTTCAAAATCGAGCGTTTTTTGACGAAAATGGCTGCCATTTTGAGAAAAATTGAAAAATAAAAAAACGAAAAAATACCACCTTCTTAAATTATTTTAAGGTATCTTTTCCCAAATTTTCAGAAAGATTGGACGGTACACTTTAAAGATAAAAATGTGGACGGACGGACGGACGGACGACGGACGCAACGTGACGGCAATAGGTTATCGGACCATAGGTCCGGTAATATAACAACACATTGTAAAACACATTTACGGACAGCACAATGAAGCAGGTATCCATGTCACTCTACTCTACTATCTTGAAAGTTTCAGCACTAGCCATACAAATTAATGGGATATATATATATATCTCGTGTTGTTTATGTCTTTTTTCAGTGCATTTCAAAACAAATATAGTTTTGTTGTCATAGTCATCAAATGAGAGTTTGCAACATTTATATTCTGAGTTTGAAAGTGGTATTCATTCCTAATGGAGTGAACTTATGATTCGTTATAGTAATATGGCATGTCAATATCACAAATGGTTGTGAAAATATGACAGTCTTAGTGGTATACTGTTAGGATGTGTATTCATGACAACACGAGGTTCAAATAAGTTGATTGCTTGCGAAACTCTCATATTTCAATATGTGAAACATGTTCTAATTTTACATGTAACTTGTTGGACATTAGAAAGTTATCAATGTCAAGTTATTAGCAATGGTTGCCAAAGTAACGTTGTGAAAAATATGACAATATGCGTAATAAATGATTAAATACGCATATAAAATATTAAATACGTGTATAAAATATTAAATACACGTAATAAAGGATTAAATATGCGTAAAAAATATTAAATACGCATATGAAATATTAAATACGTGTAATAAATCATTAAATATGCATATACAATATTAAATATGCATAATAAATCATTAAATATGCGTATAAAATATTAAATACGTGTATGAAATGATCAAATACGCGTACAAAATGATTAAATATGTGCCAGAAATATTTCTAACTTTTAAACACAAACAAAAAAGCAATGTCCTAAAAGAGCCACCGTATTTACCAGTGAGTTTTATTCATTGTAGACTTTTTTCTTGCAACAAGTACATTTTGAACAATTGCATACATCAAATCTTTACATGTACTTGTTCATATCTCTTGTCATGTGTCTAGCCTACTTGTCTTTTGGGGGATATCGAAGAAGAGGACCGAAAGTACACGTGTCTATCAAGCCATTACTACCACTACAACCAGATCTTGACGAAACCAATAACAAACACAACCTACAACATTTAGGAATGGAAAAAAGCCAGACAAATTGTTTACAACCCAAACCACACTGTTGTCACCAGGGGCAGATAAATAACTAATATTATATGATATATTATTATGTCACTGTACATGTATATGATACTAATCTATGGGTGGAACAATTTTGATAGATAAATTTTTGACTATATATCAGCTCCTGTTACAGATAGAAGCAAGAATTTGGTGCTTATATTGATGTTTATACACAGGGAAAGGGATACCAGCGCCATTGAACCCATATTCAACTAATCAAACACATACATGGACCAACACATACATGGATTCACTACAATTTATTGATAAGACATAATGACAATCACAGTACACAGTATGACATATTCCCAAATGGGAAGATTAGCTTATTGAATTTGCAGGAAAGTGGATGGACTGCATGTCAGCAGAGCCATATGCTGAAGACAGGCAGCTGAGCTTTGTAGTGATTTAGAGTAGCTCTACCTCTCGCACAATCATCTGTTTGATAATAGCTTGGAATAAGTCCACCATTTTTATGAATAATGACTCCTCACGATGGAATGATTCTCGATTCACAAAGAGGCGTCGTTCAACCACAACTGTGGGAATGGTGCTTGCTCAGCACAGCAAAGAGCTTTGATAATCCCTTGTCATATTCCCAAATGGGAAGATTAGCTTATCCAGTTATTGTGGCCAGAGAGTTTGATGCTAATTTATGCGCGACAAACCATGTCAAAAATCTTGATGGAGCATGCTTACATATACATTTAAAGCAGAATATTGCATGACAGGAACTCTGCCAAAACGGATCTGAACTCATCCACATCCACAATTCCCACCCACAATGAAACCATAGGGCCTAAACAAGTGGTTCTGCTGAGATCCCTTCAACAACCCGCATGTTCCTGTAAGTTCAGTTTTGGCATGGCATATATTTTGAGCCCAATGGTTTCAGAGGGGAACTACGAGCTTGAAAGTTCCCAAGTATTGGCTCGGATCATGCTGCTGTTCCAAAAGAACTGCTCAAATTGATTTACTACGATTGACAACATGACGTGATATTTTCAAAACAATACGTTTTGTTGTGAAAGGTAACACGACAAAATGTGAAGTAATAGCAGGTTATTTGTCACAACTGTGCAATACAAAAAGGTTCCAAAAAAGGCTTGGTGGAAGCATTTAATACTTACATTCATACCACTGAGTCGGTGTCACTGCTGGCGGACGTTAAATCTGTCCCCGAGGATACCATCAGCTCAGTAGCCTTCTGGCTTGTGATTGGGTACTTTTGTACTTGTCATGTATCTATTCCATGGGGTTAGTTTCGGATTTCTAAATTATTTTCATAGGTTGTTGGGCAGTTGTATACTAATTCCATCAGGTGTACAGTAGAAACAACTACATTTAACACACTGTCTGCCCCTGATGACGCCAGTGTGTCTTTGGATAAACTATTTGGTCGGGCTTTGTTTCTATTGCAAAATGTTGTATTTTACGTTTGTTATTGTCATCATCAAAATCTGATTGTATTGGTGGTAATAGATTGATACTTACATTCCCTGATCATGAAGCCCACTTTGTTAAGCCCACATTCCTCCAAGACCTCACGTGAGACAAGCTGGTCGAGCATATATATTGTAACAGCTGCCAGCCAATCCAGGGTAGTGTCTATCAAGGCTACAGACTGTAGGGGTCGTTGGACCTCCCCTGGCTGAGACATGGGCAAAGACACCGAGTAAGGGGTGGATAAGTGGCGCAACGCCTCCTTGTACATGTATATGATACTAATCTATGGGTGGAACAATTTTGATTGATAAAAAATTCCCAAAGTACTGTTTTTATTGCGCTTGATAACGATGTGTGTTACATATCTCGAGGAAATGTACAACTTCATGCAAAATCTACCACAATAAGAATAACACATTTTTGATGAAAAACAAGTTTCATTGTAGATTGTATGGTTGTTTCATCATTGCAGTCATTTTAGCTAAATACAAAAGCCTTATTCCATGGAGACCGGAGCAACAATGCAATTCAGTAAAGTGTCTTTTTATTGCAGCATATAATTCAATGTAAAAAGTACATTTTATGACAATTGCACACAACGGAAGCACGGAACACATTTAAAGTCATGCACATGATCAATGTGAGTATATCAATAAACTCATAGATAACAATAATCATGTTGAAGGTGCAATAACACCGAAACGGTAATAAATAAATCAAATATTTAGTATGAATAATTTGCAACATGTAAACATAGATTACACAGACTACCTGAGTCAACACATACGACGTGTACACATGAGAATACCCGAGTGACAATTGATACAAAAGTGGTAGTCAAACTATACCCATAATTTAATTTAACACATCTAAAAACATCCAAAGCTTCCGAACTTTTGAATACTTAAAAAAGTTCATAGTACATAATATTATGATAGGGATTATACATATTTATCACCGGATTGAAATCTACATGTATCTGTTTACAATAGTCTTGGTGTTGACGAGCTGTTCCTCGGTGTAGTCAGACACCAGGACCGTGTAATACCGCACAGCAGACTTGCTCGCTGCCGGGCTCAGGTCTGGATCAACCAGGGCGGCGTCCTTCGTGAAACTCACGCCCTGTAATTGAAATAGTACTTATCACTTAATGAGTCTGATACCAGAACTAAAAGTGTGAGTAGCATTCATATGCATCAAGTTGCGTTGAATTTGACTAAATCGTGAACGGGCATTCCCTTTTTCATAATTTGCGAAAATGTAAACACCAGAAGATTGTTCCAAATACCAACCTCTTTGTCCAATAGAGCCTCCAAGGCCACTAATGTATTTTCGACCCTTGGGGTGATCTTGGTGTTCCAGTGACAGAAGACATCGGCCTCGTGTTGAGTGTTGGAACCGGTACAGACCAGAGAACAAGGATCAGTGTTCCCGGGAACTGTGCTACAGTAACCGTTACTGACGAACGACTGTACGGCTGTGTTCTTGACAGACTCCAGCGTGTGGCTCAGCTGACGCAAATCTTGGAATACATACTTCAAATGATCCTGTGTGGGAGGATATGTAAAATGTGAGAGTGTGTATCGTTCTGATATATTGAATGGCAGAATTCGAGTCGCTTGTCTGAAATACCCCATCAGTGGATTTTTCTTTTGTATTACCTGGTTTGCCGCACCAGATGGCACGTCAGTTGGTTTCTGTACTGTAGTCATTGTTCGAACGATGTCTCCAAAATTCCGACACTTTTCTATGGGCGTGCTCCACGCCACAGGCAAATAACTGTGTACTTTATCACACTGAAAATGGAATTATGGATTTGAGAAGAGTCACCATTTTACGTGATGAACAACGGACTATTAGAGATGTTGCAAAGGGTCAAAACCAAATAAAGTATTAGAAACAAAACTCACATAGTCGACAAATCCCTCGGTAGCCTGAATCTGTACATCACCAGCAACAGCACGAAGTCGGGAAAATTCGGTAGATGTCAGTATGGCTCCGCCGAAAATTGGCGTGGCCATTTCCAACAGAAAAGCTATAATGATAATTACACTATTATCAATACTATTACTGGTAGTGAATGATAACAAAACAGAAAATTTAAAAAACACAAAACAAATGCTGGTACCAATTATTGGCAGTAACATGAACATATTGATATATTCAAGACTTTCGTGAGCGTAAGACGAAATTTCTGTCTTTTAGTGATGATTTTATGTTATTTAAACGTTTTCTAAGTCTCTTTGATTTTGATTGTTGAAAGTTCAACAGAAACGAAGGTATATATACTAGATCACTACAGGGAAAAGTCATAAAATAGAATTTCCATTTTTTTCGGATTCATGATGACCACCCTCATGAATTTGCAACCCAACCATGACGTGTTCAGTCCACAGGGGTGTGTACATTTGCATACCGTATGCCAATTATAATATAAAACCACAAATCACCTGAATAAATGATTTTATTTTTGCTCAATGATGGTTAAGGGCGTCATGTCTACAAAGCTGACACGAAATCGATACTGATCATCTACATATAAGGTAGTTTTTTCCCCGTTCAATTGACCCCCCCCCGTCTCCGCCCGATTCTTACCTTAATAATTGATAGAAAAAGAATTCCAACATTGGGAAAATGTAAAATTCGAAACTGAAGACCGTTTGAAACTTCATTGACCATATAATTGTTCGTTCTCAAACTGACTGGATCAATATAATTCGATGTATTTGATTACACTGTTTCCCTCCAAACTTTCAAAAAGACCCGGACATGTGTTTGAATTGGATCCATACAATAACGTGTGTAAACTCGATAGTCGTTCGAGGATTTACCTACAATTCATCGAGTTATTCATAGAGCTCACTGGAGGGTATCGATTTGTTTGCCAATCCAGTTATGCTAGTACTCAAGAATGTTCCATTTTCAGAAGTATTGTTGAATTATATATCATATTTTTATTGCTCTGTCTAAAGTTACGGATATATAGTCAGTGTACTAGTCATGCACACATATCAGATACAGATTTACAAGTTATTTGTATATGAGACAGCAAAAGTATTTCCTTGTATTGTGCTAACATGCAATCAACTAATAAGGCACGAGTGGAATACCATCAAATTCACATGAACATATATGGAAGAATTTTCATAATGAGGAATTATCAGATAATTTCATGTAGAACGGGCGAGAAATAAACTGAGAGAAATCATAAGATAGCAAGAGACACACAAAAGAAAAGGTTAATAAAATTAAGAAGTGAACGTTCTCTCAAATGCACTAATGTATTATTAGTTATGAATACAGGACAAAGCTCCAACAAAGAGCTCTCGAAATGCCCACTGGTATTTCAAGATAAGCGTAGAACAATTGAGTAGTTATGCTTTGTGTCAGTGATGAAAGAAAACTTGAGAAGTAATCATTACCAATCCAGGACTGAGATGATCTTGGTTCCCCCAAAATTACGGGGAGCTCTTTGTGAACTCAACAGTTTGTGCCCTCAACCCCACTGGTAGTGCTAAAAAATTATGCACGGATTATGCCTAGATATATTCAACATTAAGACCTCAAACATCGTCTTAAGGATTCTATTTTTCAGTGTAGTTTCCTCCACCAGAAGGGCAAATGCTTTATGGATGATTAGTTACCAGCTATGATACAGCATATTTCGTCAAATACCACAATGATTCCACAAACAAGTACAATGAAGCTGATAATATTTACAAGATGGACTTTCTGATTGGCAATATATTCATCGAATTTGTTGGGAAAATGTACAAACAAGCTGTTGGTATCCCCAGGGGAACTCCATTTCAACGTCCACTTGTCGACCTGTACCTATAGTCTCATTGATGCAGATATATACTGATGATGATCATTTCCCAATATACAAGAATGTCAGTGATCACTCGAAAATCAAGGATAATAAACTCCATATACACCCAAATTTACGAACCGATGTACATGTATATGACAAAAGCTTATTTACGAAGTTATATACCATGTGTACAGTGTATCTAGACTTCCATTTCACCTGTGTAGATCTGTGTAGCATACATCAAATCTTTACATGTACTTGTTCATATCTCTTGTCATGTGTCTAGTCGACTTGTCTTTTGTGGGATATCGAAGAAGAGGACCGAAAGTACACGTTTCTTTCAAGCCATTACTACCACTACAATCAGATCCTGACGAAACCAATCACAAACACAACCTACAACATTTAGGAATGGAAAAAAGCCAGACAAACTGTTTACAACCCAAACCATACTTTTGTCACCAGGGGCAGATAAATACCTAATACTATAATATTATATGATATATTATTATGTCACTGTACATGTATATGATACTAATCTATGGGTGGAACAATTTTGATAGATGAAAAATTCCCAAAGTACTGTTTTTATTGCGCTTGATAACGATGTTTGTTACATATCTCGAGGAAATGTACAACTTCATGCAAAATCTACCACAATAAGAATACCAAGTTTTTGATTAAAAACAAGTTTCATTGTAGATTGTATGGTTGTTTCATCATTGCAGTCATTTTAGCTCAATACAAAAGCCTTATTCCATGGAGACCTGAGCAACAATGCAATTCAGTAAAGTGTCTTTTTATTGTAGCATATATTTCAATGTAAAAAGTACATTTTATGACAATTGCACACAACGGAAGCACGGAACACATTTAAAGTCATGCACAAGATCAATGTGAGTATATCAATAAACTCATAGATAACAATAATCATGTTGAAGGTGCAA
This sequence comes from Terebella lapidaria, assembly GCA_949152475.1. NCBI lineage: Eukaryota > Metazoa > Annelida > Polychaeta > Terebellida > Terebellidae > Terebella > Terebella lapidaria. The sequence goes on along the minus strand of OX424555.1, from coordinate 61,909,424 downwards.
TAACACCGAAACGGTAATAAATGAATCAAAAATGTAGTATGAATAATTTGCAACATGTAAACATAGATTACACAGACTACCTGAGTCAACACATACGACGTGTACACATGAGAATACCCGAGTGACAAATGATACAAAAACGGTAGTCAAACTATTCCCATAAATTAATTTAAAAACTCCCAAAGCTTCCGAACTTTTGAATACTTAAGAAAGTTCATAGTACATAATATTATGATAGGGATGTTGCATATTTATCATTGGATTGAAATCTACATGTAGCTGTTTACAATAGTCTTGGTGTTGACGAGCTGTTCCTCTGTGTAGTCAGACACCAGGACCGTGTAATACCGCACAGTAGACTTGCTTGCTGCCGGACTCAGATCTGGATCAATCAGGACGGCGTCCTTCGTGAAACTCACGCCCTGTAATTGAAATAGTACTTATCACTTAATGAGTCTGATACCAAAACTAACATTGTGAGTAGCATTCATATGCATCAAGTTGCGTTGGATTTGACAAAATCGTGAATGGGCATTCTCTTTTTAAAAATTTGCGAAAATGTAAACACCAGAAGAATGTTCCAAATACCAACCTCTTTGTCCAATAGAGCCTCCAAGGCCACTAATGTATTTTCGACCCTTGGGGTGATCTTGGTGTTCCAGTGACAGAAGACATCGGCCTCGTGTTGAGTGTTGGAGCCGGCACAGACCAGAGAACAAGGATCAGTGTTCCCGGGAACTGTGCTACAATAACCGTTACTGACGAACGACTGTACGGCCGTGTTCTTGACAGACTCCAGCGTGTGGCTCAGCTGACGCAAATCTTGGAATACATACTTCAAATGATCCTGTGTGGGAGGATATGTGAAATGTGAGAGTGTGTATCGTTCTGAGATATTGAATGGCAGAATTCGAGTCGCATGTCTGAAATACCCCATCAGTGGATTTTTCTTTTGTATTACCTGATTTGCCGCACCAGATGGCACGTCAGTTGGTTTCTGTACTGTAGTCATTGTTCGAACGATGTCTCCAAAATTCCGACACTTTTCTATGGGCGTGCTCCATGCCACAGGCAAATAACTGTGAACGTTATCACACTGAAAATGGAATTATGGATTTGAGAAGAGTCACCATTTTACGTGATGAACAACGGACTATTCAGAGATGTTGCAAAAGGCCAAAACCAAATAAAGTATTAGAAAAAAAACTCACATAGTCGAAAAATCCCTCGGTAGCCTGAATCTGTGCATCACCAGCAACAGCACGAAGTCGGGAAAGTTCGGTAGATGTCAGTATGGCTGCGCCGAAAATTGGCGTGGCCATTTCCAACAGAAAAGCTATAATGATAATTACACTATTATCAATACTATTAATGGTATTGAATGATAACAAAACAGAAAATTTACAACACAAAACAAATGCTGGTACCAATTATTGGCAGTAACATGAACATATTGATATATTCACGATTTTCGTGAGCGTAAGACGAAATTCCTGTCTTTTAGTGATGATTTTATGTTATTAAACGTATTCTAAGTCTCTTTGATTTTGATTGTTGAAAGTTCAACAGAAACGGAGGTATATATACTAGATCACTACAGGGAAAAGTTTCATTTTTTGGTGTCATTCATAAATCATAGAATTTCCATTTTTTTCGGATTCATAATGACCACCCTCATGAATTTGCAACCCAACCATGACGTGTTCAGTCCACAGGGGTGCGGACATTTGCATACCATATGCCAATTATAATATAAAACCACAAATCACCTGAATAAATGAGTTCATTTTTACTCAATGATGGTTAAGGGCGTCATGTGTACAAAGCTGAAACGAAATCGATACTGATCATCTACATATAAGGTAGTTTTCTTCCCGTTCAAACGACCTCCCCCCCACTCCGCCCGATTCTTACCTTAATAGTTGATAGAAAAAGAATTCCTACATTGTAAAAATGTGAAATTCGAAACTGAAAACCGTTTGAAACCTCATTGATCATATAGTTGTTCGTTCTCAAACTGACTGGATCAATATAATTAGATGTATTTGATTACACTGTTTTCCTCCAAACTTTCAAAAAGACCCGGACAAGTGTTTGAATTGGATCCATACAATAACGTGTGTAAACTCGATAGTCGTTCGAGGATTTACCTACAATTCATCGAGTTATTCATAGAGCTCAATGGAGGGTATCGATTTGTTTGCCAATCCAGTTATGCTAGTACTCAAGAATGTTCCATTTTCAGAAGTATTGTTGAATTATATATCATATTTTTATTGCTCTGTCTAAAGTTACAGATATATAGTTAGTGTACTAGTCATGCACACATATCAGATACAGATTTACAGGTTATTTGTATATGAGACAGCAAAAGTATTTCCTTGTATTGTGCTAACATGCAATCAACTAATAATGCACGAGTGGAACACCATCAAATTCACGTGAACATATATGGAAGAATTTTCATAATGAGGAATTATCAGATAATTTCATGTAGAACGGGCGAGAAATAAACTGAGAGAAATCATAAGGTAGCAAGAGACACACAAAAGAAAAGGTTAATAAAATTAAGAAGTGAACGTTCTCCTAAATGCACTAATGTATTATTAGTTATGGATACAGGACAAAGCTCCAACACAGAACACTCGAAATGCCCACTGGTATTTCAAGATAAGCGTAGAACAATTGAGTAGTTATTCTTTGTGTCAGTGATGAATGAAAACTTGAGAAGTGATCATTACCAATCCAGGAATGAGATGATGTTGGTTCCCCCAAAATTACGGGGAGCTCTTTGTGAACTCAACAGTTTGTGCCCTCAACCCCACTGGTAGTGCTTAAACATTATGCACGGATTATGCCTATATATTCAACATTAAGACCTCAAACATCGTATTAAGGATTCTATTTTTCAGTGTAGTTTCCTCCACCAGAATGGCAAATGCTTTATGGATGATTAGTTACCAGCTATGATACAACATATTCCGTCAAATACCACAATGATTCCACAAACAAGTACAATGAAGCTGATAATATTTACAAGATGGACTTTCTGATTGGCAATATATTCATCGAATTTGTTGGGAAACGAACAAGCTGTTGGTATCCCCAGGGGAACTCCATTTCAACGTCCACTTGTCGACCTGTACCTATAGTCTCATTGATGCACATATATACTGATGATGTTCATTTCCCAATATACAAGAATGTCACTGATCACTCGAAAATCAAGGATAATAAACTCCATATACACCCAAATTTACGAACCGATGTACATGTATATGACAAAAGCTTATTTACGAAGTTATATACCATGTGTACAGTGTACCTAGACTTCCATTTCACCAGTGTGAACCGTCAAGTTCCTGATAATAATTTACCAACTTATGGGGCGAGTGTTTCAGAATCTATTTGTTATGCCAGACCATCTTCACAGTATACAATTTTCTCGTCAGGGTATCACCCCTGTTAAGGTGTGATTGCACGTAACTTACCGGTGACTGCACTGAGGCACTTTTCCATTGACTTATAATGTGAAAGTAAAGGTAACAACATCACCAAAACAATACAATCCCCTGACCTAAAACTTGGCTAGCACACACACATATACTCATGGATGATGAACCGAGACATGGTTTCATAAATGATATCACGAAAGCTGTGCAATTTGATGATTAGATAAATCATTTCATACGTTTCACCAAAACGAAGATTCGAGTTTTCTGCTTGACAAGCACTGGCTGTTGCATATATTTATTCCTTGTTGTCGTCAAAATAATGAGAATATCTAGGGCTATACTTTCTGTGAGATGAATACAATGAGCTGAACATTGATAATCCCAAACACCTCGGTGAACCCGAGTGCATATCACCTGTGAGTTTTACTGGCCTCACTAGCCATTTGCTGTACAGCATAATCCTTTCGCTCGCCCTGTTGTGAATGTATTTTGTAGACTGAGAAATAGGTCGGAAAATTAAATATGAAAAAGATGAATTTAACAAATTTAACATTGCTTAGTAAGAAACAGAGTCTCGGTTAGTAATCCTTGAACGTTGATTGGAAGTGTGTAAATTCATGAATTTGTTACCTTTATAATTACATTATAAGTGAATGGACAGCTGGTCAATGCCAGGTTCATGACGATCACATGCAATCAATCCTTAAATTAACACGCCTCATGCCTGCGTGAAAATGTTGGACGCTTCTGTAATTTTATACAAACTTCATAGGGGATGCCACATGTGATACACGAAGAGTTCACTCGTCCATAGCACATGTTTTCACACCTGGATCTGTGTTGCATACATCACATCTTTACATGTACTTCTTCATATCTCTTGTCATGTGTCTAGCCGACTTGTCTTCTGTGGGATATTGAAGAAGAGGACCGAAAGTACACGTGTCTATCAAGCCATTACTACCACTACAACCAGATCTTGACGAAACCAATAACAAACACAACCTACAACATTTAGGAATGGAAAAAAGCCAGACAAACTGTTTACAACCAAAACCACACTGTTGTCACCAGGGGCAGATAATAACTAATATTATAATATTATATGATATATTATTATGTCACTGTACATCTATATGATACTAATCTATGGGTGGAACAATTTTGATAGATGAAAAATTCCCAAAGTACTGTTTTTATTGCGCTTGATAACGATGTTTGTTACATATCTCGAGGAAATGTACAACTTCATGCAAAATCTACCACAATAGGAATAACAAGTTTTTGATTAAAAACAAGTTTCATTGTAGATTGTATGGTTGTTTCATCATCGCAGTCATTTTAGCTAAATACAAAAGCCTTATTCCATGGAGACCGGAGCAACAATGCAATTCAGTAAAGTGTATTTTTATTGCAGCATATAATTCAATGTAAAAAGTACATTTTATGACAATTGCACACAACGGAAGCACGGAACACATTTAAAGTCATGCACAAGATCAATGTGAGTATATCAATAAACTCATAAATAACAATAATCATGTTGAAGGTGCAATAACACCAAAACGGTAATAAATAAATCAAATATTTAGTATGAATAATTTGCAACATGTAAACATAGATTACACAGACTACCTGAGTCAACACATACGACGTGTACACATGAGAATACCCGAGTGACAAATGATACAAAAATGGTAGTCAAACTATACCCATAAATTAATTTAACACATCTAAAACATCCAATGCTTCCGAACTTTTGAATACTTAAAAAAGTTCATAGTACATAATATTATGATAGGGATGATGCATATTTATCATAGGATTGGAATCTACATGTATCTGTTTACAATAGTCTTGGTGTTGACGAGCTGTTCCTCGGTGTAGTCAGACACCAGGACCGTGTAATACCGCACAGTAGACTTGCTTGCTGCCGGGCTCAGGTCCGGATCAATCAGGGCGGCATCCTTCGTGAAACTCACGCCCTGTAATTGAAATAGTACTTATCACTTAATGTGTCTGATACCAGAACTAAAAGTGTGAGTAGCATTCATATGCATCAAGTTACGTTGAATTTGACTAAATCGTGAACGGGCATTCTCTTTTTCATAATTTGCGAAAATGTAAACACCAGAAGAATGTTCCAAATACCAACCTCTTTGTCCAATAGAGCCTCCAAGGCCACTAATGTATTTTCGACCCTTGGGGTGATCTTGGTGTTCCAGTGACAGAAGACATCGGCCTCGTGTTGAGTGTTGGAGCCGGTACAGACCAGCGAACAGGGATCAGTGTTCCCGGGAACTGTACTACAGTAACCGTTACTGACGAACGACTGTACAGCCGTGTTCTTGATAGACTCCAGCGTGTGGCTCAGCTGTCGCAAATCTTGGAATACAAACTTCAAATGATCCTGTGTGGGGGGATATGTGAAATGTGAGAGTGTGTATCATACTGAGATATTGAATGGCAGAATTCGAGTCGCTTGTCTGAAGTACCCCATCAGTGGATTTTTCTTTTGTATTACCTGGTTTGCCGCACCAGATGGCACGTCAGTCGGCTTTTGTACTGTAGTCATTGTTCGAACAATGTCTCCAAAATTTCGACACTTTTCTATGGGCGTGCTCCATGCCACAGGCAAATAACTGTGTACGTTATCACACTGAAAATGGAATTATGGATTTGAGAACAGTCACCATTTTACGTGATGAACAACGGACTAGTCAGAGATGCTGCAAAGGTTCAAAACCCATAAAAGTATTAGTAATCAAACTCACATAGTCGACAAATCCCTCGGTAGCCTGAATCTGTACATCACCAGCAACAGCACGAAGTCGGGAAAGTTCGGCAGATGTTGGTATTGCTCCAGCGAAAATTGGTGTGGCCATTTCCAACAGAAAAACTGTAACGATGATAAAACTATCAATAGTATTTACTGATAATGATTGACAATAAATCATAAATTACAACCCAAAATGCATGTAGATACCTATTATTGGCAGTAAGATGAACATATTGATATATATTCAAGATTGTCGTAAGCGTCAGAATAAATGCCTATTCTCTGATGATGATTTTTTGTTTCTTAAAAGTACTCCACTTCTTTTTGATTTTGATTTGTTAGAAGTTCAACAGAATCGGGGTATATATATACTGCAGCACTTAGGGAAAATTGTCATATTGTTGAGTCATTAATAAATCATAGAATTCCCATACATTTTTTCTGATTGATGACCACCAAAAAAGCCACCAAAACCACGAATTGGCTGAATGAATGTGTTCAACTTCACCTTACGATTGGTGAATCCGAACAAGCTAAAACGAAACGATACTGAAAATCTACATATGGGGTGGATTTTTTTACCTGTCTAGCCCCGTCCCCTCCCCCCTTTCCGCCCATTTCCTATCTTGACAGTTAATGAAAATACCTACAGGGGAAAAAGATTCGAAACTGAAGACCTTTTGAAACATGATTGCTCCTATAATTGTTAGTTCTCAAACTGACTGGATAAATATTATTAAATGTGTTTGATTACACTGTTTTCCTTCGAAATTATAAAAAGAAGCGGACATGTCACATGTGTTTGAATTGGATCCATTCAACAGTGTGTGTAAACTTGTTAGTCGTTCGAGGATTTACCCACAATTCATTGAGTCATTCATAGAGCTCAATGGAGGAAATCGACTTGTTTGCCAATCGAATTATGCTAGTACTCAAGAATTTTCAATTTTCATGTATAAGTATCGTTGAAATATAGATCATATTTTATTGCTCTGTCTAAAGTTACGAATATATAGTTAGTGTACTAATCATGCACACATACTAGATACATCGTTACAGGCTATATTTATATGAGTGAAGGTATTTGTCTCATGTTTTGGAACGAGAACTTCGTGAAGCAAAGCATTTCCTTTTGTTGTGCTAAACTTATATTCAAATCCGAAATTCACGGACAAAATCTAAGGCACAATTAGAATGCCATCAAATTCACGCGCACGTGAAACACTCCTCAACACCATTATATCATTGTTTATGATTGTGCTGATATGTTTAACGGGAGAATTTCGATAACATGGAACTATCAGATAGTTTCGTGTAGAACTAGCGAGAAATAATCTCAGAGAAATGCTGAGATAATCAGAGGAGCACAATAGAAAGAGTTCTTGAAATTAGAGGAAGCTTTTCCCAAACGTAGTAATCTATTTGTTAGTTATAGATACAGGCCAAAGCTCCACTGAAGAACACTCGAAATGCCCACCTCTGGTATTTGAAGGTAAGTGTACAATTATTATGTGTTTATTTGCTTTGTGTCTGCTATCAAGGATTAACTTGAGAAGAAATCATTACCTAACCAGAAATGGGATCAGATGTTGGTTCCCCCAAAATTATGAGCTTTTTGAGATCTCATGTGCCCTCAAACACATCGGTAGTGGTGGAAAATATGATTTATTGCCATGTATTCCACATAACGGTCTAAAATCTCGTCTTAGGGATTGTTCTCAGTGTAGTGTAGATATTTAGTTCCCAGCTATGATACAACATATTTTGTCACATACCACAATGACTCCACGAACAAGTACTGTAACAATGAAGCCGATATTATTTAAATGATGGACTTTCTGGTTGACGATATATTCATTGGATTTGTTGGAAAAGTGTACGAACAAGCTGTTGGTATCTTCATGGGAACGCACTGTGTACCTTTACGTGCTGACCTATACCTATATTCTCATTGATACAGATCATACTGATGATATGTTATCCCCCAATATAAAGACTGTCAGTGATAGCGTTAATTTTAAACAGATGACTTGAAAATCAAGAATAATACACTCTAATAGGAAAATAATTCTACATTCTAATAGGGGAATAAATTCACCACAACCTCGGATAATTACTATAATACTAACTATGAATGGAATTAAATGAATGAATGAATGAATGAATCAATGAATGAAATGTCCCGAGCTCCCTGCACAGAGACGTGGATCTACCAACGGATCGGATTACTACTACGGTATTGTTGACATGAACATGGACGCTGGACTTTAATTTAATCGTTAAGTTATCTGATTGACGTTTAATGCAACATATTTTTAACATCGAGAAACGACCACTGGAGACAATAAAATCATGCACTGCGTGCATGATACTGGCATTGTCTGCGGTAGATATATAGTTGGAGCCACGGAGCAGGACATCAGCAAAAATGACATCGTCCGTTCCCGGATAACCAGGAGGACCCACAATCTCATTTACATTGAGCAGCATGAGGTGTCTCGTGTCAGCGAACTGAGGACACTTCAACAAATAATGCTCAATACTTTCGTTCGGGTGACCACATGCACACTTGGGATCGTCAATTTGATTGTTTCGAAACAAATCACCATTGAGTAGACTGTTGCGTTGCCTACTTAGAACATGACAGGGGCCTTTGGTGCCACCCGAGATTGGGCAACTAAGCTTTTGAATCTAGCCAATGAACTCGACTCTTTCTGATTAGTGTCGAGCGAGCTCCACTGACGGACAGAACTAGGAACAAAGGAACGTCTAAACCGTTCTGTCCTTAGCCGAGGCATTAATAGGGCAGAAGAGTTCCGGAGGTTATAAGGCTGCTGCTGGGATGAGTTCCCGATATATGTCTTGTATGTAGGATGGACACAGACCATGCATTATTTTATACATGGTAGTACATTTAGACACATCCCGCCTATGTTGGAGCGTGTCCCAACGTAAATAAGCAAGCAGCCGTGCTCGGCTACTGTTGAACAGGCCGCCAGTGCATATGAGCGCAGCATGGCTCTGTATTCGCTCGAGCTTATTGTCGTCTGAAGAGGATTGCCAGACAAATATAATAGAAGCACTTCCAGCATAGTACTACTTATTTTGTATGACATTTTGCGCAGTATATGGATCCTTTGCCCTGCAGATTTACAGACAAGATCATTCCACGAAATAGCTGAGGAAAAAGTAAGGTGTTTTATGTGAGGATACCTCGGTTAGTACTGCATTGTCCAATGCCAAGCATGGGCGAACAGGTTGGTGGTGCTTTTTGGCTGAAATGTTAAGAACCTCGGTCTTCTCAGGATTCAGAGTCATATGCCACGTTTTGGCCCAATCAGAGATATTAGCTAGATCAGCATTTAGCTGAGTTGAAATTTCATATGGATCGTCTGTCGTGACCCGGGCCAGAGAACAGTGTCATCAGCAAACAGGGTAATGTTACTGGTTGCCTGATGGACATCACGGCTGCATGTAAGACGTGAGCGCTTCTGCAATTTTACATAAATTTCATAGCGGATGCACATGTGGAAGAGTTCACTCGTTCACTTATGTATACATCTATATCTGTGTTGCATACACTACATGTTTACATGTACTTGTTCACATGTCTCGTCATGTGTCTAGTTGACTTGTCTTTTGTGGGATATCGAAGATATATGTACATGTGTTGAACGAAAACTTGAAATCTTGACGAAACAAATAACAAACATAACATACACCATTTTAGGGATGGAAAAACACCAGACAAAATGTTTACGAACAAAACCACACTGTTGTCATCAGGGACAGAATGATGCATATGATATTAACGAATGATTGGAACAATTTTCACAGATAAAAATTACCCAAGGTACTGTCTTTATGACGCTTGGTAATGCTGTGTGTGACATATCTCGACGAAATGTACACTTGATATAAAATTCTCTCTATCTGGCACAATCAAAATGAAATATTCTTGATTAAACACAAGTTTCATGTAGTTTTTTATGATTGTTTCAGTATAGTCATTTGAGTTAAATACAACAACTTTATTCCATAGAGATTGAGGCAACAATACACTTATCGGTAAAGTTTATTTTTATTGCAGCATATTACTCCATGTAAAAAGTAAATTTTAGGACAATTACACACAACGGAGGCACCCAACACATCTAAATTCATGCACAAAGATCATAATCATTGAGAATAATAAGATTTTGTAAATAAATACGTAAATAAATAGTGTACTGTGTGATGTTTACGCCGTATATTGCCGACGTGGACGCAGAAATATACCAATAAACAGGAAAATCCATTAATTTTACGGATAGTCGTCTGCATGAGTGGACAGGCATATGTATACGGCAAAAAAAAATAATTGGAATAATCTCGATTAGGCCTCGACGTTACCAACATGGTTACAATGATTACAATCATGTAGATGAATCATATACGGTGAATAAATTACTTAGGAAAGGAAATTGAGGCCTGAATATAACCAGGGTGACAAGTGCGATCTTACAAGCTGGAATCAAATTTATTTCGTCAAGTGTAAATCCTGGGCCTCACATGTCAAATTTGCCCAAAATCCCTCCATGGTATCTTGCTCAAAAATAGATTTGGATATACTTAAATTACCATTTAAATATCAATATGAAAGCTTATCCACTCGTCTTTCCAACAGTATTTCGCTTGTTTATATAAATTTCATAACCCAAAGAGAACTTGCTGAATTCACTTCAAGCTAGTATCCTTGCTTGAAGTATTTCCAAAGTTTACTTAAAAAATTTAAGCCATATTCAGGACAATAATAATCAAATGTATGACAATAAATGTGTGTACATCAAACATTTTCAAAATTACCAAGAAGACAAAATAGTATATATGTGGATCATACTCTCTTTATTTCATCATTACCAAATCATAGATCATAATCACCGTAATGATTAGGCAATCGTATAACAATATACATAAATTGACAATATGGTGTACAGTATCCCACAACTGACAATGAACAAGTATCGGCAAAAAGACATTACAGAATGATACATACATGTTAACAAGTATACAACACCATTTAACAACACAATATGTATTGACTGACATCCATAAAAGATATATATTTGATAGAAATAGAGAGTATTGAAAACTAAACTAGACTAATCTAAACTAAAACTAAATCTTTACACATATAAGAATTATAGGGCTGGGTGGGAGGGAGATTTAACAAAAACACATATTGGTGTTTACTGGCCAAATTCCTGAAGGGAGACTGGATCAGATATGGGTTATCAAGGTTTAAATGAGACATACAGTCTGGATTCCCTGATCCAGAACTGACCAATCGCATGTCAGCGGTCAGAGGCTCCGCCCCCTCCCACAGCCCCCCGCTGACCAAGCAGTGGCTAGTGGCTCACAATACAAATAGTCGGGCATGTACGGGGGGTCCCTTTGCACCCCCCCCCCCCATGATCCTCCAAAACCAACTTTTTTCTCAAGGTTTTTTAATACTAAGAAACATTACATATGTCTCCGGTTGCGCATCCATTGCAAAAATTGGTTTTCGGGCCATTTTTCAAAATGGCCGCCCCGCGAAATCTCGAATTTTGAGATTGCTTCACTTTAAGCTGCATAGGTCTACAAAATAAAATCTTTGTTACCTTTTGCTGCTCATTGTAGGGGCCTTATACATTGTACATGAGAAAACAGTGGTTAAATAAACATTTATAATTGGAATATGTCCATATATCCAAGATGGCCGCCAAATTTAGATAATTTTTCACTAAAATGTCCATAACTTCGGACTGAGTCAACCTAGGATGTTCATTTTGGGGTCTATACCTAGGTTTTCATATACAGGGAATCCATTTAGACCAAAATAAATACAATCAAGCTATTCCTTTTGATGCATGCATCCAAGATGGCCGCCAAAATTAGATAATTTTTCACTAAAATGTCCATAACTTCGGACTGAGTCAACCTAGGATGTTCATTTTGGGGTCTATATCTAGGTTTTCATATACAGGGAATCCATTTAGACCAAAATAAATACAATCAAGCTATTTCTTTTGATGCATGTACACCTGCACACATGGTACACGCTACACATTCATTTAGATATCTCTCGAAAATAGCCCCCTTGACACCCCTATGGTCTCAATTGTGGATCTTGTTTGGATATTTCTGATAGACACTTTTACTGTATGGCAATCCCAATAAATCCTTGAACAAATAGAGCTTGATTTGATTAGTTTTGTTAATTATCAGAAATCCAAGATGCCTGCTAAACACACCTCGAAAATTCAAGTTCGTAACTAATTGTGCTATAAAGATGTGTGATACTTACTTTCAAGGGTATTTTGGTATGTAGATTCCATTTTTGGTGTTACTCTAGCTATATAATATCAATTTAAAATGATAACCGCATCTCATTGAGATGGAAAGCAAATTTATTGGGATTGCCATACAGTAAAAGTCTCTATCAGAAATATCCAAACAAGATCCACAATTGAGACCATAGGGGTGTCAAGGGGGCTATTTTCGAGAGATATCTAAATGAATGTGTAGCGTGTACCATGTGTGCAGGTGTACATGCATCAAAAGAAATAGCTTGATTGTATTTATTTTGGTCTGAATGGATTCCCTGTATATGAAAACCTAGATATAGACCCCAAAATGAACATCCTAGATTGACTCAGTCCGAAGTTATGGACATTTTAGTGAAAAATTATCTAAATTTGGCGGCCATCTTGGATATATGGACATATTCCTATTATAAATGTTTATTTAACCACTGTTTTCTCATGTATAATGTATAAGGCCCCTACAATGAGCAGCAAAAGGTAACAAAGATTTTATTTTGTAGAACTATGCAGCTTAAAGTGAAGCAATCTCAAAATTCGAGATTTCGCGGGGCGGCCATTTTGAAAAATGGCCCGAAAACCAATTTTTGCAATGGATGCGCAACCGGAGACATATGTAATGTTTCTTAGTATTAAAAAACCTTGAGAAAAAAGTTGGTTTTGGAGGATCATGGGGGGGGGGGGGTGCAAAGGGACCCCCCGTACATGCCTGACTAAAACATAATAACATACATGGATAGTTGCATATGGGATTGAATACTGTAGACTTAACAATGAATAAAATCAAGCCCTCGATTTTGATGTTTACATTTACCCCTGTTCAATTTATTGAACATGATATAAATGTGTGTACATCAAACATTTTCAAAATTACCAAAAAGACAAAATAGTATATATGTGGATCATACTCTCTTTATTTCATCATTACCAAATCATAGATCATAATCACCGTAATGATTAGGCAATCGTATAACAATATACATAAATTGACAACATGGTGTACAATATCCCAAACATCCAGACAGTAGGAGTAGCTAGTATGATTTGGGTAGTTTATCGGCAATTTGGTACACCATGCGGGCTCTAGCGTCCAGAGAGATGTCCAAATATTTCTGATAACAATCAGATCTCCAGTCACCCATGATCTTTATCAGTTCCCCTGGTATCCCCAGCTGGAGCATGTATGACGCCCCTCCCCGCCTGAATGAGTGACCACTGTAACCAGGACCCAGTCCTAAACGGCCCATAAGGTTCTTTAGATCTTTGACAAATCTATGATACAACAAGGGTTTGATACCCACTGGAGTGAGATATGCAAACACAGGTTCGGATCCCTGCTGGGGAGGACAGGCCCTAAACATGTTCTTCAAAGCAGTTACTGGACACAGGGGGTGATTGGGAATAGTGGGCAGTGGTAAGAAAATAGTCCGCTCTTTGAATTGGATTGTTTTTGTTGATTTGATAACTAAAACCACCTGGCCTGATGGCATAGAAACGATTTGATCCCTTGTTAAGAAATGTTTGTGGTCCTTGCTTTTGAAAAGGTTGCTTTTCCTAAGGAATGCAAAGAATGCCACTAAACAAGCTGCCCAGAAACTGGCCCAGTATGGGGCAGATAGATCAAGAAGATTTCTGATCCGTAATAACACTAGGGGAGTGATTGGAAGCGCCTGCTTTACAATTAGTCCTTTGTCGCGCTTGATACCTTTCAACAATGTGTCCAGGGCAAAGTTGTTTGACAATGGATTGGCCATATCTGATTCGAGGTGGAGCAAACGAATCACATTCAAGTAGGCTGGGATTGATTGAGGGGATAGCCGTCTGGCCAGAAAGACAATGTATCGTAACAAATTTGTCTGTGACACAGGGACCGCACTATAGTGCATATCATTACAGAAAGATACATATGATTTCAACTGGGATGAATACGAATTTTTTGTTGATACAGCAAAAGCCAATTTTCGATAGCGAACTATGTCTTCGTCCAGTGACTTTTGTAATAGCCACTTACCTGTGAATGAATGAAACAAAGCTAGCGTTAGACATATGATGTAATAAGCGTAATTTACATTGGATATCCATATTTTTACAATTCACACCTATCAAAGACAAGAACCATCGTCTCAGATTCGGGTAACGCAATCGTGAGATTGCATCCGGTACAACATTAGTCACACCCGGAATCCAATAAGCCTCAATATCAAAATTGTACAATACCGAATACATATGTAATTCACGAATCCATGGCAACAACACCGGATTCCTACTTGTACCTTTACTAATACACGACCTTGCCGTCATGTTATCTGTACAAAAGATTACACGTGAGTCCCTCCATAAATGGGCCCACCTTCTACATCCAAACACAGCCGCTATGGTCTCTTTACAATTAATATGCAGATTTGCGATTTGAGGGGTGTCACACTTCCAGTCGACATAGCCCCAGTCATTCGCATACGTGTAACCTGCACCCTCATTACATGCATCAAACTGAACAATATTTACACAAGGTTTATGAAAAACACTTTTTCGTGGACATGTACGGAGGACCGACACCCACCACTGGATATCATCCTTGACTTCCTTTGTAAGACATGCCTTATGATTCGGCTTACGAAGTGGAGCAATTGTATTGATTATATTGCGAAGGTAACTCCTACCACACTTTATAACACTACATGCCCAATTTAGTTTTCCTGCTAGACTTTGTAATTGCTTACAAGACGCACGTTTTTTTATTTTGATAACCAAGTAGTACCTGCAATAACTCGGAAACTTTGCCATCGGGCAACCCAACAGTCATTTCATTTGTATTAATTTCAATACCGAGGAACACCAGTTTTCTGGTAGGACCTTCCACTTTTTTCCATGCAATAGAAAAACCCAATTTTCTGAGTAATGGCAACAAAACATGTTGACCCTGCAAACAGGTATTAAAATCACTTCCTATGACCAGAAAGTCATCTAAATAGGCTACAACATCGTAACCCAACTTATTCATATACCGTTTGACAGCCTGCGAGAGACGGTGAAATATGGATGGGGCTTTAGATGCTCCCATCATCAACCTAGTATCTACAAGATACGTTACATCTTTGTGACCAGAAAATTTCCATTTGACTCCTGACATGTGATACTGAGATGGTTTTATACCGACTGATCGATAGGCTGATTTTAGATCAATTTTACAGCAGTATGAACCAGGTAGAATAACATCCAATGCATCTTTAATATTTTATCTGATATTTTATCTTTACATTACAGTCTGAATAATCATTTAACGCGAAATCTAGTGGACGTGATGCATCATGCAGAACTCTTACTGATCCGTCCGGCTTTTCTATAGCGGCTAAAGGGCTAATGATATCAGGTTTAACCTTCACTGGTACATATCTACCACAGTTTATTTCGTCATGCAGCATGTTTTCGACCTTAGTTTTAAGATTGGAAGACATGCAACTTGCATGATTTTCCATTTCCACCGTTCTTTCAACAGTTTCATTGTCCACAATACTAAAACCATTTTTGATGCCATCTAACAAGTAATCTTGATCGCTGTCATTTGCAAGAATTTCTAGCCAAGCCGGAAGATTAAGATCTGATAATTTCTTATTGTTAATTTGAAGTACTTGTTGTTGAATATTTACATGCTCAGGTACAGGTTCACAGAATTGCTACTTATCAGCATGTTGCGATGCTGGATGGCTGGCCTTGCAAATGCTGCAAGAGTGCACAAACCCACAGTTAGACCCATACTTGCATTTACCCTCCACATTGTACAAGTTACAAGGAAACTGCTTATTGTATGGCCTACTGACAGTTGTCTTTTGTTTGATGCTGTGCCCTTTCTCCTGTTTAGGCACGAGATGGACACTGATCAGGTGCGGTACATCGCTGCCCCAGGGAAAGTTGTACGCCGCCTGTACCCTGCGGTATTCGCGGTCATACAGTAAGACTGATGACCAAACATAACGCTGTGCCAGACATGCAACCTTGACGGTATATGCCAAATACTGAGCAACAGCCTCGAGTGCCAGTTTTCCCTCTAAAAGCAATTTTGCCAAGATGCGTGAACTGGCTGCATTCCACTGCATCTGGTTGACCTTTTCTAATTTCAACTTTTTTGGACCAGTTTTGACAATAATCTCCGCACCCTCGTGGGAAGCTAGTACTTGCTCCTCTGCCTCATGACATACTGACGGGACAAAGTCTACGACATCGAGATAGTCAACATTATCCTTATCTGCAAGATACACTAGTGGGTTCAGATCCCCTCTCATGCTAGTGATATTATTCACTCCAAGATTTGACAAACCAGTATTTGGTGGGATCAGCTGTCCTGGTCCATCCCCAGTAGCGAGTCTTCTTGCTGCAGCTGCAATGTCCTCCGGTGACGATCCTGTGACGCCCGGCGCGATGCGGTGATCCACGTGCGATCGAAGAAGTTCGTCGAACTCCGTTCCGTTGCCTGTCGCTAGACGTGAGGGTCCCTCTCCCGCAATGCTAGCGAGATCCAATCTTCCAGTGACTTGCTCGGGACCAGTTACTGCCGCGTCGGTCGTATTCTCGGCTGGCAAACAGTTCGTGGTTTGCGTACTAGTTGATGGATCTTTCACTTCACTTTGACGAAGTTTCCCGATCATCCTCTCCAGCAGTTTTCTTTGCGCCAACTGCTTTACCTTGAGAGATGGAATATCTTCTGAGTCCAACACACTCAAGGAGTCTACCGTTACGAAGCCTTGGTCGGCCAACAAGCTGGTTGTATGTTCATTGATTCCATGATCCTTCAGGATTTTTTCAAGCAGTACTGTCTCCTGCTGAACCTCAGCTTCCGTCATTTTTGCTATTTTGCTATCTCTGCTACAGCAAGATTTAACAAAAACACATATTGGTGTTTACTGGCCAAATTCCTGAAGGGAGACTGGATCAGATATGGGTTATCAAGGTTTAAATGAGACATACAGTCTGGATCCCCTGATCCAGAACTGACCAATCGCATGTCAGCGGTCAGAGGCTCCGCCCCCTCCCACAGCCCCCCGCTGACCAAGCAGTGGCTAGTGGCTCACAATACAAACATAATAACATACATGGATAGTTGCATATGGGATTGAATACTGTAGACTGTAGGACCACGCGCTCGAGTGGAATCTCCCAGTACAGATCATCTTGGGGTCCGTGGTGTCTCGGGTCGCAGTACGTTCGAGCCCGAAATACACTTGGGTGGAGACTGTCCCCCATGTGTGAACGTCATCCAGGCCTTCCGAGAAACAGTGGATGTAGACTGGATAACTTTCTCTTGTAGGATGCGAAGACAGTCATTCATCGCTTCCCAGCAGTGGACTACCAGAGGCTTTCCCAGCCTCACACTCAGTCATGCTGCCGTGCGGAAATACGTACTCTGCCTGGCTCGCTGAGCGTCTCAGGTTTGGCGATGATAGTCTAGGCCAACCTCTCCTATGGCCAGAAGGCCGCGGGACCACCAGACTCCATCGGCACGAGGTGGGTCAAGTCTTGTCAGGCTATCCTGGAAGTTGATGGACGCGATTACGCCACACACCAGGGTGAGATCCTCCTGCGACGTGTGCTGGGGAGACACCGTGGCTGTTAACTTGCTGTTTCAGTCTGCAGAAGCGATCCTGGTGAGCGTGGGCATCCAAACACCGAATTCCTCCGAATCCTCGTTGAGGTACTATGTCATACAACGTGTGTAACCGCTCCTGGTCGGGTTGGGTCAGGGTGGCGATGACCTTCGCCAGGAAGTTAAGGCGGTATGTTAAGGCGGTGACACAGTTGTGAACCATCCACTATAATGTTCCGACAGTGCTCCCCGTAGACTGATCCAGCTAGGATGGAGGTTATTCCAGCCCCACGACTGGACCAATGACATACAAATGGCAGTCACCTCAGCAGCTGAATCGTCAACTGCACTCACTGGATGTCCATTTACGTAAACAGGGGGACCCACGGACCTCGACCCTGCAATACCAAAACAAGGAAACAAGAAAATGCAGCAAACTGCGGAAGACGACATTAGAGCTCGAGCACATCATCAGCACCACGACAGCTGAATATATCTTACACAACGCTAGGCCTACCCCCCCTCCCCCCCCCCTCCCCCCCCCCCCCAAAAAAAAAAGAAAGAAAGAAGAAGCCATAATTTCATCCCCTATGTGATTCCAATTCATTTCCGTATACTAGGATGAAAAACATGGCCTACTTCATTCATATTACTAATAAGTAAACATTTATTTTAAAATCGATCAATGGAACAGATATGCCTGCTAAAATGATATGGAACCTCATCAAAATATCCTCAAAACATTGGAAACTATGAGGAATATCTGCATCTGATAACATCAGATATAGCCTAACACATGCCTTCACTGGGCAAATTAAAATACCAGTTAAGAATAAAAAGACTTCGCAATCCAGCACAGAACACCAGCTTAATTGTCATGTTATAAAATACGTCAAATTACGGTAAATGTTGCCGTGGCATCGCAGACGAATCGCTGTGTTTACTTCATAACGCCAAAAAAGTCCACACGCAGATGCCCACAATGAACACATGCAAGTATGCATACACGAATTGCTGAACAGAAATTGTGTTTCAAAATACGCGTCATTGTGGTAAAATTTGCTTTGCATTCTGGGAACGTCAATTTCCATCGGCTCCGCCATTTTGGGACCTTTCTAGATAATTTGAACATTTACGTTATTTTCTCAAACCTAGCACATCGATTCATGCCTCATATATCTGTGGAATAGTCAAAGTTTCCCATCAATTCGAGAGATTTTATGTCAAGGACAAAGAAAATCCTCATTTGAAGTAGGTATCTAAATGTTTACATGTCAAAACGTGGGTCGATAGGTTGGCACGAAACCTCCATGAAAAAGTCAGCACATAGACATGTAGAGGGTTGGGGGCTTCGCCCCCAACGCTCTAATGTCAAAAATATTCTCCAAACTTATTCATATTTCATATAAGTTAATATTCTTGATGCCTGTGGAGAGCATGAGTTTCACGATCTACAGTTTGGCTTTGTTAGTAAGCCCAATGTTAACCGGACGTCGCGTCCGGTGTACATTGGGCTGTAGTCGTGGCACCTCGATGGCTGTGTCTCTCACCTATGACGTCATAGATTATTGTGTCAGTAGTGGATCACCTGTTTACGCCTGTTCACTGAACGCAGAAGCTGCCTTAGACGGGAAATACATGCAGTTATGTTCGATAAAGCTATTAGCACTATCCCGGTTGAATTCTGGCGAGTTCTTGTGTATTGGTATCGCCATCTAACGGTTATTATTTAATTGAACAACTGTCTCAGTGACTGTATTAATGGGTATAATGGTACGAGACAATGTGGTATGTCATCACCCTTCATTTTTAATTTTATCTATCAAGATCTTGTGATGGAATTATCTCATCTAACGAGCGGAATCAGTATCTCCGATTCTACATATATAAAAACCAATATATTACTCAACATGGTTTGATTTTTAATTTATATTACTCAACATGGGATGATCCAAGTCAACCTGTGTAACATTTGGAAATTGTACATTTCCTGATCGACAATGGTATCACAAAAATGTACCCATTAAGGAGGATGTTCAGGTGTGCCACCTGGGTGTAACTTTGTCAAACAATCAGCGCTCACATGCTGACAACCGGGTTAAAGCAGCCCGATGTGCCTGCCATGCGCTTCAGGGATCAGGCCTCTGTGTTAATGGATGTAGCGCGGACACCATTGCACACATTAATCAGTTTGTGGACGCAGGCTACAGACGGGTTTGTGCGTGTTAGCGTGCCGGTAGTCTATCCCCAAGGTTATCATTCCCGCCTTTTTATCCGTTCTTCTAATTTCTACAGTCCGCATTTTATGTAGAATTGGTATCCCTTGACAACGTTACCTGATTATTCAACCAATGACAATCTCTCTTTTCGACTAGAAGCTCCTCGAGGTTGTTTTCCTTTCAATCTTTCAATTTTCCCACCCAACCCACCCTTTTTCCTTGTCAATATTATTTACATACAAGTACTGTTGTATACTATAGTACTATATACCATATCATTTCATTGTCATGTAATCTCGTGTTGTTTCTCCGTTATATTCAAAATATAGTCTTATCTTGTATTTCTTCACTTTCCTATATTATGTGTTATTGTACTATTTTAGAATTATGTCTAATGTATCTTTTTTCAGTTTGTGTACTATGTTTCTTCCATGTATCATTATGTACGGTAGATCGTATTTACTGTGAACGCGTGTCTGATTTTTGTCGTTCATATTTGTGTTATTTACCCACATATCATGGTAATTGTTAGTCATAACCCATTTCCAATAATTATGTCTTATTTCTCATTGTAACTCATTTTATTGTAACTACCTCAACTTCATTATGTTTGTATATTATAATTTAAATAATTATATTTTTAAATAAACCAAGGTTAAATCCCAGTCGGTTAGTTACTTTATAACAGCAACACACACAACTATAGTTCTGCTGTCCGTCCAGTATGGTGTTGAGTTACTGTATTTGAGTAAAACAGCAATCCATGATATGGAAAGCATACAGAGTAAATTGATTGAAACATCAATGGGTCTCAAAAATTACTTTAATCTACTCCATTGCTTCAAGTTCTAAATATTCAACCTGTTTATGTTACTAAAGTCATTCAAGAGTTAAAACTGTTTAAATTTGTTTATCTTTCCAGTGCCAGCTCTCACCTGTTCCACAAATTTATTATGTCCAAATATTTGTAGGGTCAACGGATCAGCAGTAAAAATTTGTTGTCTAGGGTTATGAGTACTTGTCAAAAAGAGTCTGTTTCAATTACTGAATTTCTGTCCTGCAACCAGTATTCTCCACCGGATCGTATCACTGACAGTGTCAAGTTCCTACTCAATCAAAGATCTCATAGTATTAAGATATGAGATCTGTTAATGCCTTTCTAGAGATGGACCCTAGTTGCTGAACATGGCCCACTGGTTTACCTATACCATTGTCCACTATTACGTACATGTCTGTAAGGTACATGTGTAATGTCTCACAGTGTGTATTGTGTTGTTTTAGTACTATTTTACATATTGTTAAATGATGTATGTCTCCTTTTGGAGGCTGAATAAATAAATAAATTGAGGGTAAAACAATTTATTAGTGATATGCATATAAATGATATGCACAACCATGTAACTGTATACACATGCGAGACTGTTCTCCTTTAGGTACGTATCACAGATATTCCTATAATCTCCAACAGCAAAGTATCACCAACAATCAACATATATATATAAATAAATAAATAATAAGGATGAATATGTATACTGTAAAGTAACGCTAATATATAGCACATTTGACTCGAATATTATAAAACAAAATACAGTGCCATCAACCTGAGAATAATGACAACAATGTGGCAAGAAACGATCTTTGTATGCTCTAATATTAATTCATCTATGTTTTCTACAAAAAAGACTTTCCTGAGATTTCCAAATATTGAAATAGGTACATGTCACCGACAAACAATAAGTATGTTCGATTAGTATGGACATATGAAGATAGTTGATACAACTCGGTACATTTACAGCATTGTACTCTTTCAAACAGTAGTAGGAGTCAACATTATCGAGGAGATTTCTACTGATCAGACATATCGTGGT
This sequence comes from Terebella lapidaria, assembly GCA_949152475.1. Lineage (NCBI taxonomy): Eukaryota > Metazoa > Annelida > Polychaeta > Terebellida > Terebellidae > Terebella > Terebella lapidaria. Next base: position 61,887,181 of record OX424555.1, on the reverse strand, counting down.
ATGAAGAGTTCCCCTGGCTAATGCCCTACAGTGACTGAGATCATCCCCTTTCCTCATTAGATCAATTAACTGGCAATAAGGCATTTATGGTATGTTTTGCATCATGTAGCAGTGGCATGGGGTCAGTGGTAACTATCGATGATAGCCTGTGTGTTTGCCATCTGTTCCGCCATGTAGTCATACACCACGACCGTGTACTGGCGGAAGACAGATTTCGACTTGTCCGCCGTCAGGTCGGGGTCGACTAGAGTGCCATCTGTCGGAATTGGGATGTTCTGAAAAAAAACAAGAAAAATTTATTACATCTTCAAACCCACGATCCGTCCGGATCATATCGAATGAAACGAAGAACAAGTATATCGAAAAATCTTGAAATGCTCATCCACGTGTAACTAGGATTGATAATCATTATCAGGTGACCGGAAGTCGAATGTGGTTTCGCACGGAAGTACGCACATGTAGTCCGCGCCTAGATAAAAGCTATAACCACATCGGTATCTCGGTATGACGATTGAGTCTCACCTCGGAGTCGAGTAGAGATTCCAAGGAGACCATGTTAGTGTGCAGACGAGGCTTGATCTTGCTGTCCCAGTAACAATAGGCATCCATTTCCTCGGCAACTCCGTATATCGAGGAGCAGAAGAGAGAGCAGGGTCTGGTATCGGACTGGTCAGCGGAGCAATACTGGTTCGTCAGGAACGAGTCAACCCCCGTTCTGGACACGGTCACCATCGTGTGGTTCATCTGCCGCAGGTCGTGATACAACGTTTGCAGATCCGCCTGTCATTGAGGATCGAATAGCATATTATTAGTAGTCTAGTTTATTTCCGCAGTCAGCCTATTGGTTCTACACGGGGAGCGTCGTTACGTACGAAAAGGGTACAATTAAGGCTATGCAAATGTGGGACATTTCACAGGTTAGATATATATGCATATAATTAGTTTGAATGATGTTGCGAGTGGAACTGCCCGGATGGCTCTCATAAAACCACGGCTTATTACCGAAGCCCGTTCATGTTCAAGGTTGCGGTTTTGGTCATGGGGAGATTTGTGTAAATATGTATTATCTACTGGAGAGAACTCCACGTGGGGTGAGGTGATTGATATACGGAATGAAAGTGAACTGTCGGGCAATGGTTTGGAAATTTGTGTGCACAGTCATAACCATCTCGAAGGTTGAAAAAAAAACCTTGGGGGATTTCAGTTAGACATGCATGTTACTAGACTTACGTGCGTGACGTCATTAGATGGCACAGCTGTGGGTGGCGGGATGGTCGTCATCGTGCGTGCAATGTCGCCAAAATCGGCACAGGTCTGGGTTTCTGACTTGATGCCATCGTAGTTTGTTAAGGTCATCGCCACTGACGGACCGCACTGAATGAGAGAAGCGACTCAAATTTCATTTACATTCAACAACATCCGAATTTGATTCACATTCATTTAAAGTGGCGGAATAATCTGTATAATTTGGGGGTCATGAAATTGTTTCTGATAGATATCATAATTCACTAGATCTAATTGACATTGGACAACTCGTGTAATTAATACATGTATCCAGTGTATGGGATACAACAAGAAAAACGAACAAAACACATCTGACAGTTGTTCAACAAGTTCAACATAATTAACATAAGTTCAGGCCCACTTAACGGTTAAAACGGGTTATTCGATACAATGATTTTTTATGGATATTGGTGCGATAATCGATGATTTGCTAGAGGGGCGTCAATGGGTGAGATTCATGTGTAAATTACTGTGTGATTTACAATAGACACAACTTGTGAAGAAAGGTTTGTATGTATAAAGTTGAACTTGGAACTATCCAGCGTGGTAAGGGTCAATATAGACTTAAATCACTCGTGGATTTTAAGTACCATTGCTTGTGTAATGTCAACATTCGTGAACCTTTCAAGAGTCCGGTTCACCTGTTTGAAACTACATGTGAAGAGATCGAATATTTATCCTTTCTCGCACTATACCCATGAATGTAAATGAACACATATATATGAATAGTAATGCATTTTCGGGAAATAAAGAATTAGGCTTTTGATTCTTTCTATGCACATTTTCAAAATGACCACATTTTGAGCACGGATTTTTTTTTCGTACGTAATCGTGACTATCCGTCACATGAATTTTTATGCTCGGTGAAAGTACAGTAATGGGATGCAAATGTATTATAACTATCAGTACATATGAGCTGTGATTTGTAGTGATGGGCAAATAGGCCTATATGCCCAATGTAAACGAGTTCGATTTTCACAAATATGCCTATTCTAATCGCGACAAATAGTCATTTAAAATAACCTACTATAAAAACTATAAATAATTTGTTCCCTCTAAACATTGTTAACAAAATCAATATTTCTATACTTTTGCAAGACCATCCTAGTGTTAGGATTACATGGGCATATTAGGCCATATAACCAGATGCACCCTAGCCTACTGGGGCCGAGCTAATCATAGTTGTCAGTTACCGAATTATGTATTAACTGGCAAAGTTGGTCGTCTCGTGTTAGATTCATTCGTTACACAACCAAGGATCACAGAAGAGATATATCGAATAAAATTGAAATAGTAGTTGTTGGTTCTCGCTGTGTACCACAGAACTGAATCGTTGTACACTGCAGAATAGTCTTCTCGATATTAACTACAGTATATTACGTTCACGTACTCATACATTATTATTGTCAATGAACAATTATTACTGCCGCTGCGGCGGCGTACATAGATGTAACCATAAATATTTAAATGATATGTCAGCTACCAAATGATAAAATACAATTGTATATTTACATATCGGTTGAAGCCTTCTCGGGTGACGGTTTCTGTGATTGTAGTCGTCTGTCGGACATTGACTAGCTGTGGCGATGGACTGCTTGTAGTTACGGGGAGTCCCAACACATTCGCTGCCAGACCTGTTCCAAAAAAAAACCCTACAGATGTATTATCTCTCGATCACATATACAAAATAGCAATTCGCGTTTTTCATTGAAACTTTTTTTTTCGCATCCATCTTATTATTAGAAAACATTATTTATCAATTCATTATAATATTGATAGAGAGATTAACATATATTGTAAGAACTTGCCTATGACAGCAGTTGACATTAGATAAAGACATGAACTGGTCCTCATTGTTTGTATGTGATTTGTACAATATATAACTAGATGTATGAAAAGCTAGGCAAAGTCTGCAAAGTGATATAGCGTTTACGGAAACATATGCAGGTTTTATACACTTTCTGGAGCAATAAAGTACAAAAATAAATCACATACCTGATTAATCTGTGTGAAAAATCTGACAGTTGGGAATTTCTGAATCAATTTTGCATGATGACCAGTATGATGAAACTTTCACGACGTCAAGAAAACACCCGTGTGTCCTGTCAGATTTATCCACTGCAGTGTACACGACATGCAAAATATGCAGTAAGCCAGGACAGATCATGTGAACATGAATAAAAAAACCAGCAATATTCCCCGTTCAAATTATATCCGTTTATAGCAGTTCATTTCCGCATCGAATATTAACAGACCCATGTGACATCACTTTCCGCTATAGGAATGGTCAAAATGGCTAACTTCAATTTTCCTGTATGACAAAACACCAACGGCGTCCAGAAGTTATGAACATTTTAGAGGATAAAAATATTTATACAGCCCGTCTTGTCTGAATGTTTACAGAGTACCGAGTGTTTGCCTGACGGTCTGTGCATATATCCTTCAGTGGTTGGGACGCAGTGACCCCGCATACGAATTCATGAACATACGAGTATTTCACACACGTACATGCCTGTGAACAACTGGCTTAACGATATTTCATGTTGAAGTTACTTCAGTTACTGTTTGATTTATGTATTGTTTTAATATAGGAAATGAAATAAACCCCTATATATAGGCATGTAGAAATGAGTAAATTTTGCAATAACAGAAATGAGTAAATTTTGCAATATATTGAATAGGAATGACAAAGGTTGGATCGGAAATTTCGTAAATTGTACACGTACGCCCCTATAATATTTTTAAAATTGTCGGTTCTCTAATCGTTTTCTCGTCGCTGCGTTGATCAGCGAACACGATACCGAATTTCAGACTTCTACCTCGAAAATTGAGAAAATTGGCAATCTACCCCTAATGTTAAATTTAGTCCGGTCATTTAATTTCTGGGTCCGCACACAATTTTGTGCATTTGCTCGGTTTTGTAGTGGTGCAATCTTTCAAAATCAACATTTTTTCATGTAGAATACACCCCAATGTGTCTTCTGCTCTAAAATTACAACAATACTTCGAATCCTGATGGATGTAAACAGGATCAAATCCTCGAATAAGCTCAGATTCTCGAGATCCCGTTTTTAGCTGAAATTTAACATTGGGGTAGATTGCCAACTTCTTCAATTATTGCGATAGAAGTCTGAAATTTGGTATATAAAATTGCCGTTTGTCCCCAAGGTGAAGCAAGCCAAGTTATCGAACGATACCATTTAGCATCGCAAAGATATCGTCAAAATCCGGTGTAAACAAGTTAGAAAAATCAGAGTATAGTTGTGACCTTTCCGGTATGCTTCCAATTTAGTGTAAACCAGAACTTCTGGTTTATGTCTGGTTTGTGTACACAAACCATCTGTAAACTATGTGTAATAACTCCTGAATATCATCAGCAATCATCAGTGGTTCACAATGCAAAATAGTTCCAACAATTTTATTGTTTCCAACAAAAAAAACCAGTTATGTTTTTTTATGGGCTCAAATATTGGATGTGTCAATAATCCTAGGGGTTGTTTCCGAAAAAGTCAATAGCAATTGTTAAGTGCAACATAACTTACATCACAAGGGTACAGATGTGGAATCTGAATTTTAAAAAGCCTGCAAAAATATTACCTGACTTTTGAGGGTAAGCCTGGTATACTTTCCATCGGGACGTTTTGACCATGCACTTTTAGTGGACGACGATGTTTTCTTGCCAAACCATGCACGTTATCGGATCATATGGATGCGTTGTAACTTGTAAGAAGTATGTACGGCATTACTTCCACGCCTTGGTTCCACAAGCAACGTCTTGTGTGTTTTCATGACTCGTATGACAATTGATACTTATCCTTGAGAATATATATTGCCGTTTTTACCTGGTCATGAAATCTGAATCCATTAACTTGATTACTCACTTCAGCACCGTGGAGTTCATTCCGTGGGCTGGATGCATTTCCTCGGACAGACTGAGACTCCGGCGTGCTCAATCGTGCCACAAATCTTTCCTATCTGAATTTGGTACATGGCACGTTTCTCAGCACATGGCTGCTTGCGTGTAATCACAGAACCTCGAATGATTTTTGACATAACTTTGTTTAGAATCATCTGATCAATTTGAAATGTTATGCGTTTCCCAAGGGCAAAAACCGTCTTTTCAAATATCTATCTTTAAACTTACAAGGTTTGCAATCTACTCATATATATGTACAATATTGGCCCAATTTGGGATCACGGAATTGAAACAAAGTTTGGAACTTCATGATCTTTATGTCTATGCGGAATGCACGAAGTGCACTGGCGTCTGAGCCTTAGGTGCTGTGTTACGGATTCGAGGAAAATAGAGGCCCATGTTTTTGCGTAATTTGTTTTTGGCATTAAACTACTGATCAGCCAAAACGGCTCTAAAAACAATATATATTTTTAATCTCCTAAGGATTGTTAGCATTAAATGAAGAACCATATGTATCAGAAACCCAGGGAATCTGCGTAATGGATCTTCTGAAATTGAAAAAGTCATACGATTATCCTGTAGGTGAAACAGAACATACGTGTAACAAAAATGTCGCTCGAGGTTCTCTATATCTAATTCAACTAGCAACAATTCGCATGGAGTATAGTACCAGCTAGGTGCCCTCCAAATATGGGCATGTGACGTCACGACATATCCCTTTGCTTGCCAGGTGGTGTCATAACGTTTGCCCCATGCTCACCAAGTGGCGCCAAAATGTCGTTTATGGGGTTCCTTATGACCCCAAGAGGGTACTCCTGGCGGGTATAGGGCAAACGTTATGACACCATCCGGCGTGTATTAGGCAAACGTTATGACCTCGCCTGGCGAGTCTAGGGGCTAACCATGAAGCCACGTGCCCATATTTAGAGGTGATTAGCTCATACTAGAATTTTTGAGACATTTATGGGCACGTTTTGATTTTCCAACATTTCTGGGTGCGTTTTGAGTCTCCAGACATTCATGTACTTTATAATTTTCCAGACATTTATACGTTATGATTTCCCAGACATTTTTGGGTACGTTGTGATTTCCAAACATTTATGGGTTTGTTATGATTTCCCAATATTCATGGTTACGTTATGACGCCACATGGCGTGTATAGGGCAAACGTTATGATGCCACCTGGCGTGTATAGAGCTATGGCGTGACGTCCCATGCCCATCTATGGAGGGCACCTAGCCGTTACTATACTACTTCCAAACACAAAATGTGTGGAAGAAAGCATGCAGATATCCCAAATATTGCCATATGTTCACCAAGTGGCACCATAACGCCATTTATCGGGTTCCTTATGAACCCAACTGGGTACTCTTAGCGGGTATAGGGCAAACGTTATAACGCCACCCGGCGAGTATTAGGCAAACGTTATGACACCACCGGGCGAGTCTAGGGGCTGACGATGAAGTCACATGCCCATAGTTGGAGGTGACCTAGCTCACACTATAATTTTCGAGACATTTATTTGTATGTTATGATTTACCAACGTTTCCGGGTACGTTTTAATTTTCCAGACATTCATGGAAGTTATGATTTTCTAGACATTTATGGGTACGTTGTGATTTCCAAACATTTATGGGTTTGTTATGATTTCACAACATTCATAGGTACGTTATGACGCCACATGACGTGTATATGGCAAACGTTATGACGCCACCTGGCGGGTATAGGGCTATGGCGTGACGTCCCATGCCCATATTCGGAGGGCACCTAGCCGTTACTATACTACTTCCACACACAATATGTGTGGAAGAAAGCATACAAAATTAGACAAGATCGATATGGGCTTGATATGATATATCAAATTACCAACCGGTTAGTATATCGTTCATTGCGGTCTGCTCCTGCAGAGCGTATTACTTCACGTTGTACTGCTACATGTAGATTGCCAACTTTTTCAATTCTTGAAATAGAAGTAAAAAAATTGGTGACAAAAATACAGTTTATACCCATACCCAATTGAGATATAGTTCAGCATTACAAGAGCGCATGCATAAAAACGTAAATTTGGTGGATAAACAAAAGCATGTGACATTGTTGAATGTCAAATTTTGTAGAGATAATCTCATTGTAAAATCAACCATGTGCTTTTGTTTATTGGCCAATATCTGGAATGCCGATCTCGCTTATATATATTTTCAAATTGATCAGACGATACTGAACAAAGATGTGGGCAAAAATCATTTGAGGTCGTATGTTAAACTTGACTTTAGCCCTATCATTGTGACGTGTGATATTTGAGCAGATCTTTACAGAACTGGCAATGGAACTGCAAAAGTATAGTTGCTAACACCGAATGTTATTTTCTTGCCTTAAGCCTATTTCACGGAGTTCGTTTTGGATGTTGAATAGTTTTCATAAGTTGTTGTGCACCAATTCAAGAAACTGCTGGCCCTGTTGTTTCATATTGGTAGGATTGGGCCAGTGCTACTGTGTTACACCACATCTGTGACTAGATTAGTTCTAATTTCGTGCTCAGAAAGAATTGTACCTCAGATTTCAGGGAACAGCATATACCGCTACTCGGCCTTGATTTGGTCGACTATCTTCGGCACCAGGTGCTCTTGAACCGACGAGGAAAGCAAGATGACTATTACACTAGTCTCTTGATTGCAGTCTACCCAGCAAACTTACAACCGGCTATTCGTCGACGCGAACGGCATTGATTTGAATTCTTACCAAGGAGTCCGACGGTAAACGCAGTATGCTCTATTTGTTTTTCGGCGATTTAGCTGCTACATTTAATAACGAGCTTTTAGATCCACGGAACAGGCCCTGAACGCTCAACAAACTAAGTTTATACCCAGTAAAACACGAATACGAATATTTATGCATCATTTTGGTACAGCTGACGCTGACTATACAGCACGAGAAACAAAGTTATCCCCAGATATGACTCCAATTTATCATATTTATTATACCTGATGATAGAATCCCCCGCCACTGATTTGGCAAATCAGCATAATACATTTGCACTGTTCCCCTCGAAGCCCACCGTGTCAGTCAACATTGTGACAGCGGGCAACATTGTTTCCATGGTTGACCGCTCTAACGTACATTTGTACGGTCCGCATTATACATGCAGTATAACGAAATAATTGGTGACTGATTTGGAGGGGAATATGGCAAATTATTATATACCCGCGATGTTATTCGTCCGCATATCACTGTTTGTGCCCTTCACGCTATTCTTTTCACGGTATATAATAAACACATCACCTGGTTTTCCCAGCATGTGCCCCGACATTTGCCCTTGGTCCCGGCATTTGCCCTCGGCCTTCGGCCTCGGGCTAATATTCGGGATCGCGGGCAAATATCAGGTCACATACTGGAAAAACCAGGTAATATTATACAAAAATTGGATGTTGTGGAGTCCAATATACAGTTTACGGGAGGAAGAAATGTCATATTGGCCGAGGCGTCAGCCGAGGTCAATATGACATTTCTCCATCCCGTAAACTGTAGGGGCCGGTCATTATTTATCAGGTGGGGGGGGGGGGGTAAAAACTGGGGGGGTCACACTTTCATTTTCAACATTATTGGGGGGGGGGGGGGTCATATTTTTATTTTCAATGGAACTGGGGGGGGGGGGGGCGTCGGAGTTCGAATTTTAGTTAATTTGAGGAAAATTTTATATTGAAATAGTGAATTGGGTGAAAACAATCCACTCAACCTGGACTGATGGTTCACTGGAGTATACAGCATTTGGAAACCATCCTTTTGTCACATTATCAGTGAAGCTATAGTTCCGCCAAAATTTGATCCTAGAAAGGACCATCCAGGAACACCCAAAATCAGGAGATGTCGTGAATCGACAACCGCTCATCACCCACAGACTGAAACACTGTCACCACGGATCAACTACTAGTATGGACCTTTCGTAGAACACAGCAGCACTGAAGCTGAATACGGTGCCAGTGAGGATGATCAACATGCAGGGCACTGTCACAGACTAATAATGGATCACCCGGCCCATACCATGCTGACCAACATGCCATAACATCCAATGACCCCGAACCAGCATGTCAAAATCACAGACCGATTTTCCACTCAACACGTTGCCAACTCAGGAACCTAGGCCACTGAGGATAATCCTCGATGAGCTCAGGACTGTCCTGGACCACCATGAACAAAATATGGACATTTCCATCCAGGATTACAAAATAGTCCTGGATCGTCCCGGATGACGATATAGTGAATCTGATTTACCTGACTTTCTTGGTGGCCAGGACATTGCTAGACAATCGCGGATCATCACGGAACATTATGAACCCATTATGGAGCTAGTTCATGCTCCGAACGTGGGATAATACCCACGTTCGGAGCATGAACTATCATGGAGCCAACACAGATTTGATTCAAGGTCGGGAAAGTACCAGTCCAGGATGGCCTGATTCATCAATGATATGTGGAAGAGTCATAATTTTTCCGAGTTCACTCGGAGGCTGTCATTACCATACCGATATAATATGCCCATGCACAAATAATAATTAAATCAGCTGTAATGGCACAGATTCATAATATCCACTTACGTTATAAGAAAAAGAAATTGCGACAAAAGTCACAAGTGTTTTAATAGAGATGTGAATGAAATGTAAAAATAGCATTTAGATATCATACTGGTTCCTTATAATTGTCATCAATTGCGTATTATGGCCTTGTATATGTACTTGGGGATTGGGGGGGTCACACTTTTATTTTTGATCTTGGTGGGGGGGGGGTCATACATTTTTTTTCAATATCGGTGGGGGGGGGGGGGGGTCAAACTTTGAAAACTCATTTCTCGGAAAATCCATCCAACCCCCCCACCCGATAAATAATGACCGGCACCGTATATTGGACGACTCTCAACATCCAACATTTGCTATATTATCAAAAAAATGAACAAAAAAACGAACAAAAGCCACATTCTTTTTTGTTGGGAGAAACCCAGAGTGTGGAAAACCCACAGCTAACACACTCTCTCATTGGCTGATAAGCACAACATCGTCCAATATACATTTTCGCCGTCCAATATAGACTTTCACAGTCCGATATATGATTGTCACGTGGTACAAATCGTCTAATCAGGTGTGTCCTTACAATGAGAATACCACCAAGTGAATAATATTGTCCATAGCATACTGGTATTCGGTACGTCCCTGATAACGCCAGTTAGTGTGGTGTTGGACTTGATATTTTGGCGGGCTTAGTTTCTATTCCAACAAATTTCGATGCTCGGTTTTCATAGAGAACGAGATAGTAATCACTTGATATTGTGACGTTTGGTAATGACTTGTTTTCGGTGTGGCCCAAAAAACCTGGTTTCTCTGATCGTATAGACTTTTGTAACTCCCGCTCGTTGTGATTCGAGAGCCGTCACTAAATTGGTGTCCCCCAACGCTGGTGTATCATCACTCCGTAGCTTACCGGCTTCACTTAGGCAAGAAGCAACTCAGATGTAAATAAATTGAAGATTTATATACATCAAATCAACTTACAATTGTATGGCTGGTCACCCACGTGACGTACAAATATGAAGTTCAGACATGGAGCACTGTATGATCACATTTCAAAAATAAATAGTGCACGAGGGCACAACTAAAAAGAGTTCTTAGCCGGCGGCGTCTCTCTGTCCCTTCCCGTTGAAGTTTCCCGTCCCGTTTAGTCGAATGGTTTCTCCAGGTAGTCGGTCTAAATCCCGGTTGACTCTAAAGCCCTGAAGAAGGAGTCGTCCGCACGGAGTTCGTCGAGTCCCTTGGCTGTGGCGGTGACGATCTCCCCACGGTCGATGTCGCTGTTGCAGTGCTCTCAGAGCGGCCGTCCGCTCTCCCTTATATAGCCAGGGTGGCTGCGCGCGCATCTTCGTCCGCGAACGTATCTTCCGCACTCTTCTCCACGTGGTGAAGACTGCGTCCGCGAACGGTTCTTCCGCGAAGGCTCCTCTTCCGCGAACGGTGCTTCCGCGACTGATGCTTCCGCTGATGATGCTTCCGCAATCGTGCTTCCGCGAACGGTTCTTCCGCTAACGATGCTTCCGCTGATGATGCTTCCGCAATCGTGCTTCCGCGAAAGGTTCTTCCGCGAACGGTGTCTTCGCAAGTGGACTTTGTAGATCACGTGACCGTTCCTAACGAACGTTTCAGCGCGGCAGTTGCATGGTTTTGTTACAATATTATACCGGTTTCCAATCGGGCATTACACTGGGATACCATGAACGTTGTCATGTTCAGTCACACGATCCAGACCTATGGGGAAACTGACATCGCCAGAACCAGGCATCTATTTCTCAGTACTTTGAACTATCTGCGATGATATGTCTCTTGTCGTGGCGGGAACCTACAATCTTCTTTCGGGTCCAGGTTGGGAGTCTGAACTTGGATTCGCTCCGGCAAGCTTTCTTTAGCACAAATCGACGAACAACTCATAGCACTTCGTCGAGTAATTCCTGAATTCCAGAGAGATTGTGTCCTTAATTTTCGCCCACTGTTCTGCTTTGACAATACTATAGTCTGAGCTGTAAATGTTCCATGAACACGTTTTAGTTCAGTACAGAATACTATTTGAAGAATAGATGGATTCCGAAAACGAGACCAACGGTCACCTGAACAAGCGTACGATTAGGGTAAAACATTAACCTCGATGATCTTGACACAGATTCATAATGCGTCATTCCGTATTCAGTATCATAGTGCAAGCAAACTTCATTTTTCAAATAGTTTCGGCCCAAGTATCATACGCTACTACTCACCCACCAAAACGAATGCCATTTAAATCGTCTGTCACCTTTTTAATCCTTATTGAATATGGAGGAAAGAGCAGGATGCTTAGGCCATAGTGGCTACCAGGGGCGGGTATAGGATTTTGGTAGGGGGGGGGGGGCAAAACCTTTGAGCGACACAGCGGCGAGCGAAGCGAGCCCATGTCGGCCGGGGGTCCAGGGCCCGCTCACGGGCCCCAGAAGCTGAAGGTTTATGCATCCCCAATGGTGTATTCTAGGGCTCTCCTTGGTCCAATTTCCAATGTCACTAGAGAGTTTATGAATGCCTGATCTGGGGCGGATCGAGGGTTCTGAATGAGGGCCAAAATGTGAAATGTCGCGAAGCGAGTTGGCGAAGGGGCCCCAGAAGCTGCAAGGATATGCATGCCCAGGGTTTTTTTTAGAGGTTTCTTTTGGTCCATTCCCCATTCACCTAAGAGTTTTTGCATGGCTTATTCGGAGCAGATTTGAGGGAAGGTTCGTTTGTGAAATGTTACTAAGCCAGGTGAAGCAAGGCCATGTCGGCCGGGGGTCTGGGGCCCGCTGAAGGACCCCAGAAGCTGAAGGTTTATGCATCCCCAATGGTGTATTCTAGGGCTCTCCTTGGTCCAATTTCATGGCCTTAGAGAGTTCATGAATACCTGATCTTGGGTGAATCCAGGCCTTTTTGGTTTCCAACACAATTCTTTCTCGCTTCCAACAAGATTTTCAAGTTTCCTTCAAGTTTTTTTTTCAGTTTGCGACAAGCTGTTTTTTTTATGAAAAAAAAACCATCAGGATTTTTTTAGTTCCCAAAAAGATTTTTAGCTCCGCTATGCCGAAACGCAGCGGAATTGGCGATGCCTTGTTGTCCGGCGTACGTACGTCCGTCGTCTCTCCGTCTTCGTCAACATTTTGTTATTATTGAAGTTTTTGATCGAATCTTTCTGAAATTTGGACATAAATGCCTAATAAATATTTCAAGAGCGAGGTGTTATTTAGTTTTTTTTATTTAACTTTTTTTTCAAAATGGCTGGCCAGTTTAGACGAAAAACGGCCATTTTCTCAAAAAGCGTCTCACCAGTTTCGAGATTTTTGTTTCAAAACATTCCCCTTATACTGTAAACCCATTAATGTTCGCCACCCTTTAATTTCGCTGATTTCGCTCTTTGAACAAAACCGCGAACCTTAAATTAATGGATGCAAACATTTAAAATTGCATTGAAACTGACATAAAAGGAACAAAACGCTAACTTAAATGGTTATGGAACAGTCGTTTTTTTCTTTTTAATGCGAACATTAATGGGAGCAAACTTAAACGGGTTTACAGTGTACAGTGTACCTTTGTGACGTGTATGATTTTCGTTGCCCTCGAATCGCCGGTCTCCGTGTAGCGGCCATTTTGATTTTTCGACGGGTCGGTGAAAATTTTTTTGGCCCCAATCCAAGTCACAGAGAGCCGAAGTCATGACGTAGATTGTTTGAATAACAAAAATTCAATCCGCCTACTGGTTCTAAACAACTGAAATTCAGTAGTACTGCTCACTTGAAACAAAGGATGTATAATTGTTTAGAACCGAAAATGACGTTACACTTCTGCACTCGACTCGTTTTCAGCCATTTCTAGCCGCCCCCCTCCAAGAAATGTCCTTTGGAAAAAGATGTTGGATTTTGGACAATTTTCGGTACTTGTTTCCTTGGGAGCTGTCGCCCACTGTGCTCATAAAATGCTTCAAAACAGAGCTTAGATATTGGCACTACTGGGAAGTCATATATGATGATATCTGTAATGACCTTGGATTTAACCTTTTATGACCTTGAAAAGTCAAAACAACCATTTTTGCTCGAAAAACACCCAATTTAGCAGTTGGCGGCCATTATCTCAAAAACAGTTCTATCAGATTTTGGTTTCAAAAGATTCGCCTTTGTGACGTGTATCGGTTTTGTTGCCCTTGAATCTTCGGTCTTCGTGTGGCGGCCATTTTGATTTTTCGACGAATCGGCGATTTTTTTTTGTCCCAAATCAGGTCAGCATGTGTTTTGAGCCATTTCGAGGAAAAAAAATTCTGCTTAAAAAAAAAATTTGGAAAAATTTGGGCACTTTTCCCTTCATAATGGGAACTACCTCAACTGTACTCAGAGAAAGCTTGAGATAGAGCTTAGTTATTTGCACTTTTGAATGGGAAGTCGACAAGATGATTTGTCTAGTGACCTTGGATTTGATCTTCGACGACCTTGAAAGGTCAAAACGGCCACTTTCTGTCAATATTTGGATCAAATTCAGAATTTCGACATTACTACTAATGAACTTTTGCAACGGTGTTCAAAGAGGCCTCTTGTTTGTTTATAACAAGATTTTTATTTTGCGCCGAGATTTTAGGTATCCTGCAATCTCTTAGGTTTTCACCCAAATTTCTATAGCTTTTAGCACTTCAGTATTCTTTCCAGCAAGGCAAAGTCGCGTGATGAGAATTTGTTTATAATACACACGTAAACACTATCTGCAAGTATTTGTCTGCAAATGTCGATTTTAGGTTAGACGTGACCTTGAGATTTGTCCTTCAAGGCCGTGTGAGATCAAGTTCAAGGTCACCAAAAGAAGTGTCAAATACTTCTTATAAACTCATAACACAATCCGAAGCTCCAGGCACAAGCGTTTAAGCCTCAGGGGCCAATCTACACATATCACGTCAGGCATGTTTTGAAAGAAAAATCTCCAAACTGATCAGACAGTTTTTGAGAAAATTGCCGTCAAAGCCAAATAGGCCGTGTTCCGTGAAAAATGGCGCCATTCTGAAAGAAAATTACGAAAGAAAACTCCCCCTCGAAATATTTAAGTCATTTTTGTGCAAAATTCCAGAAAGATTCTAATGTAAACTTTCAAGATAAAAATGTAGACAAACGTTTCGCCCCCGTCCTTGAGTATTCTAAGTGAAATCCACAACGAAGGCGGCGTAACTGATCTTGTGAACTTATCGTGTACAACACAAGCATCTGTGTTATGTGTGAATTGCAGGAGAAATAAGCATTTGCGATGCTACTCCACTTTGTATCCAAAGTCATTTTAGGTCTTTTTGATGGACTCGCACTTCAATTGATATCATAGAGGCCCATTGTGTCACACTTACCGTAAAACCACCGTAAAACTTATAAACACAGGGCCTATTATAAACACAGGGTATCTAATAAACGAAGGCGTCTAATAAATGCAGGTGATTTGAGTGCACTGAATGTAATGGATGTACAGTATGTAATGGAAATTCAAGCGCAAAAGACAGGTAGATCATACTTTCTGCAATTAGCCCTATGTACATACAGTAGGGATTAAATCAATAAACACAGGGCCTCTAATATTAAACGCAAGCCTAAACAGACGTGGGGCTTAGAAGACAAGATAAATCAATAAACGGCTCTGCGTTGATTAGAAGTTTTACGGGATGCATGATTGGAACTGAAATATCAGACAGACTGTGAGAAAATGTGTTTTTGTAAGTTAAAACAACACACAACTATCATAATGGCTGTAATTCTTGAAAGTATGTGTTTTATTCAACAAATTGATTTAAATATAAATAGGTAGCACTTCAGAATTGTTGTTTTTCCAGTACATATCACATACATGGTTAACATGATGAAAATTAGCACAAGGGCCAAGATAGGTTACCGGACAATTTTGAGTTTAAGCATCACAGGTGAGATATGACCTTGAGATTTATCAATCTAGGTCATCTTTGTGAACTCCATTATCACATACAACTGTGCCTCATATGATTCTCTATATGTTCATAATACAAATATAACCCCTATCCACAAGCATTTTGTCTGTGGAGGCAAATTTACACATTTCAGAACTAGGCGTGACCTTGAGATTCAGCCTTCAAGGTCACCTGAGGTCAACCTCGAGGTCACAAAAAGATGCACCATATATGACTTCCTATATGCTTATAATACAAACCAAACCAAAGCAAATTTGTGCACATCGGGTCTTATTGTGTCTTTCGAGCCAACATTTTCGAGCCTTCTCAGCAATTCAAGGCAACTAGCATGTTTTGAAACAAAAACCTCAAAACTGATCAGATAGTTTTTGATAAAACAGACACACACTAAATTTCGGGCCTTTTGGGGCCTTTTGAGCCTGAATTTTGGGCCTATCAATCCATTCCAAACATGTAATGCCATTTTTATACACAATGTAAAAGATCCCAATTAGCATGTTTTGAAACAAAAATGTCAAAACTGATTAGATACTTTTCGAGAAACCAACCAAAAAATGAATTTTTGACCCTTTTGGGGCTTTTGAGCCCAGATTTGGGGCCTTTTCGAGCAATTCAAGGCAATCCATCTTTATACAGAATGTCAAGGACCCCAATTGACATGTATTGAAACCAAAATTTCAAAACTGATCAGACACTTTTCGAGAAAATGGCGATCAAAGCCAAAACTAAGCCACCATTTTGGAAAAAAAATATGAAAATCCAAAAGTTAAATTTTAGCACTCGAGGTCATCCGAGCTCAAGCTCAAGGTCATCATTAGTTGTTTCATATACGATTTCCTATATTCCATCTGTAGAGGCAAATTTGGAAATTTATTTGGCCCAAAAATTTCTGTTTTGACCTTTCAAGGTCATCGAAGGTCGAATTCAAGGTCATCCCACAAATATATGACTTCCTATTTGAAAGTGTCATTATCTAAGTTCTATCTTCAAGTGTTCCATGAGCACAATGATAGCAGCTCCCATTATGAAGAAAACAATTTTTTTCAAAGCGTGAAACAACTTTTCCCCCTAAAAATGGCCTAAAATGAATTTGGAATAAAAAAAATTTTTTTTCGCCACCCGTCAAAAAAACGAAATGGCCGCCACACGGAGACCGGCAATTCGAAGGCAATGAAACTTATACAGGTCACAAAGGTACATAAGAGGAATCAAATAACATAACACAAATCTCAAAACTGATCAGACACTTTTTGAGAGAATAGCCGCCAAAGATCAAAAAGACGAAAACAGTCGATATTTTGAGAAAAGAAACCTCCTTTAATTATTTTAAAGTATCTTTTCCCAAATATTCGGAAGGACGGATGACGGACGCAACGTGACGGCAATAGGTTATCGGACCATAGGTTCGGTAACCTAAAAAAACAACGAGATATTTTCCTGAGATCCTAATAGGTCAAGCAGCACTTATTCAGAATGTTCAGAATTCATGTTCAAAATGCTTTGTTATCTGTTCAGCTGAAACCCATCGACGATAGTTTTGCTGTTAGACATCTGTGCCATTATATTGTTGGAGACCACGACAGTGTAGTAACGGAAGTAGGACTTCGAACTCTCAACGGATATATCGGGATCTACGAGAGCCCCATCTACCGGAATCGGGATGCCCTGTAAAAGTGATCTGATGTAAAATGCATTGCATCACATTTATCCAGTGGGTAAATATCGAATTTTCTACATTGAGTGAATGTCATTACATCTTCTTGAATTTAATTTGCGATAGCTTAGATATAAATATTCGAATCACAACTCAAGTTTGAAATACAGACATAATCGATTACTCACCCAACATATTGAATGTTGTTTTTTGACTGAGTTTGCCAATACAAGTGACTAACTTGTATTGCTTTGAAAGTTCATGCCACTTCACTAACCTCAGAGTCTAGGAATACTTCCATGGTGACGAGGGTGTTGAGGAGCCAGGGTTTGACTCTGGAGTCCCAGTCACAGTAGGCGTTCATCTCCTTCCACGTGCTGGAGGTGTCGGGGCTGCAGTAGAGCGAGCAGGGCTGGTAGTCCCCCGGGACCGTGTAACAGTAACCTTCCTCCAGGAACGACCGCACCCCCGTGTCTGTCACTGACGTCATCGTGTGGTTCAGCTGGAGCAGGTCCCCATACAGAACTTGTAGGTCCTCCTGGGTGGAGAAGTATTCTTTGTCTCACTAAAGTCCTGATACCTGACTCGATAGGTTCTAATTTGTATGCATTTCCCGATAGCACCCACAAATGTCGTTTTGTGAGTCACTGACCTCGGAGACCTCACCAGATGGCACTGGTGTGGGCGGTTGTACGGTAGTCAGATGGCGAGCTGTATTACCAAACTCTCGGCATGTGTCGGTGAGTGGTACTGTCGGAGGCCCATTGGGCAGAAACCACACCACCTCGGCACACTGCGACAGAATGGATGGATCATATACATCATCTGTATTTGTGTTTTAATCCATAGTCAGCAACAGGTATTATTTTATATGGAAATTAAAGCTAGAATCACTGTAAACTGACTTTAGAACCGACTGAATTTGTTTATTCTGCAGGATCTTTAATGCGTATATATAGGATTTCAAATTATATTTGCACAGAAATTGGACATGTGTGATGTGCCTAAAATGATTTGTACGAACAAGATTCAAACGCAGCCCATCAATCACTTATATACATGTTTTATTCCTCAAAACGATCCTCGTTGCTGACGAGTTATACATATGGCGTCATTGGTATATGTTTGGATGCTGTAGCAGCCAGCATTTCGGTCAGCCAGTCATTCTCGTGATTTTCTAATTGAATGTCATCGAATTGTGCATATTTGGAGACTTTTTTTAACTACTACTTTGAAGTTTGTATTTTTAATTTGATTTTCAAAAAATGTTTGCATTTCATATACACGTAACAATAAGGGGAATCAGAAGAAATCTTACTCGTTCACAAGGAAACCCATTGCCTAAAATTAGGTTGATCACCAAGATATATTATTCAAGATATATTTACATCGAACATTTAGCATGGCCATTATGGTAAGCGATGTTTAATTAATTATACATAGAGACATGAATACGGGTCATATATTTTGATACCCATATGTGTATTCAGACAAATCTCTGTATTGTATTATTGCTTACGTATTTCCGGAAGCTGTTCGAGGCAATCAGGGTCGTCACTGTGGTGCTGTTCTGTAGATTCTCGAGCTCCGGGGTAGTTGTTGAGTGCAGTCCGTGAGCACTGGGCGATTCCACTGGTGCTGAAGTCGATTGTTTCGAGGACTTTGTAGTGTTAATATTGTTATCTAGATCTGCATCTGGATCCACACGTGGTGGGATGCTGTGGGCCTGAGTTTTATCATTCTTCGTAATGTTCAGTGATGATGTTTGTTTGATCACTGAATTGTGTGTGATTGATTTAGTAACGACGACTGAGCAACATGCTGAAATTAGAGGATTACAGATATATGTACAGCTGTTGGAATTTGAATACTATACTAGATTTCTAACAATATATTTGTTATACTGTATAACAAAAAAGACATTTTTTTCTTAATTTTTTGGTGCAAACTGAATTTGTGTGTGTGATATGAATGTGGTGAACTCTTAGCAGCATACCAGTCGAAATGAAAATGTAATATAGGAAAGTCATTCTGGCGTTGACGTTGGAAGATTCGTTTCACAACTTACTATATTTCAAATGTTTGTTATCAACGTTCTTTTATATATTTGACTGATCTCTTTGTAAAATTACCTTACGACTCATAGTCATGGGGACTATCAGTGAATATTGTAAGTGGAAGTACTAATTCTTTTCAGGTATTGAAATTTTCCCTCCATGCACCTTGCATTTTTCGTTATTTAATTTCTGACTCACCGAGAAATATCTACCCAAGTGTGGTCCAGAGAATTAGACAATACGGTGGCATTCATATCGGAATCGATTCCTGCTATAGATGTATCCAATCATACTGCCTTATGTAATCATATTGACAAACAATTGTGATAACACATCCTCAAATTTCAAGTTCTATGCGTCAGTTTGTGTAATTGTGTTGATGTTTGTGATTGAACGACAAATTGAAAGTAACGCTAGATCTACATATTTTTCCACACACGGAGGTAACATGTCCCTGAGTGCTCTTGACACCTCCTTGTTGGTGAAGCTTGTGTTGCCCTTGTCACTGATGCGCTGGAGGAGGCCACATTGCCTTGTGTTATTGCCCTGATAAATATGTTAATTAGGTGTCTTTCCCGAACTTCTGGCCGGTGTAATACGTTATACCAAATCTTTACTGTTGTGCACAGAGTTGCAACAATGACAAAGTGAAGATATTGTCTGTGTTGAGAAATTTGGATACGTTACGTGTAGAAATAATAGCATAACAATTGTCTTGAGAGGAAAGTGTGACTGGTACTGATATTGTATTATAAAGAAACAGTTAAATGTATGTGTAGGAGTCTACATTACCAGTGGTATATAATTAAAAAAAACTACAATGAAGTTAGACCAGTGTAGAATATTTGATATGTATCAAACCAAACATTGCTAACATGATCTTAGTGGCATATATATGAATGTAATTAAAAATATAACATCGAGTGTGTGGCAGTTGGTGTTTTGATACAACATAGCTCCCGTTGCCATTATATATAGTCAGTGAAATATCCAGTTGTAATAATATATTTAAACATTCAGTCACATATCAGATGACCTGAATGTGCACTTTAGATGTTATAGTTCGATCGCATGCTGAGTTGTACACAAGTTTGGGTTCTATATGCCTACTCGTATTCCAAGATAAACTTCAGACATCACTCCAGTATGGAGTTTGTAATTGGGAAGCATAAATAGCAACTATCTGTCCATTATTGTGGACTTCATGGCTAATATCCAGAGAGTTTGGTAGATAGATTGGAACCAGCTGATGGGGCAATTTTCAGAAACGACAAAATACCTTTGATATCGATCGGGAAAACCGGATTCCGGAGATAGAAACTCCGGGCTTTTTGAGAGTCGCAAAGGATTTGCATTCAACACAAGGTAAATCCTGTGGTTTTGCAAATCACTATATATATCGACCGATGCGCTTGAAAGTTATTATATTCAAGACGACGTATAATATACACATTTTATTTTTAAAAAATCAAGAGGAGTATAGACATGTTTGGTTTGACACATATCGGTAGGTTATATTTATTATCCATCGCAATCATTCGACAAATGCAATGTCCAGTTCGACTTTGGATTCAGAAAAAAATAGGCCAACTTTTGCAAGCTTTATTATAATGTGTTCTTCTCCAGCCATTATAACTGTGTTCGTCGTCGCGCCATCTATCGGTCCGCCAGTGCCGGAAAATTCCGATGTTTCCCGAGTGCGAGAGACGACGATCGTAGCACAGCTTCAGGCCACACATTCAAGAACTTGTTCGTTATGTCAGTCTCGTTTTTACATTTCTCAACATGTTTGGTAAAATGTGTAGCTCATGTAGGCCTACGCGTACTATATACACGTTCAATTACAGCAACGTGCAAAGTTCACCTAACTCCTTTCCATTCAAGTCACAAGAGTGTAATGACACAAACTTAGATCTATATGATATCACACCACAGTGCCAGAACGTGTTCAGTTATCTTCCGGGAATTGATAACTCCACAAGTCCTTTGGAAAGGTGTCGTACTTTTGCGAATGAACATGCTCTCAAGGAAGCGACGCCTGTACCATCAGGAAATATCACGAAGGTGACAGTCCCTACGTCACTTTGATTTACACAAATAAGAGCTCTAGAGGTCTATTTATTACAAATAAAAACATTAATACGTTACTAGTAAAATGTCTGTATAGTAGTTGTCCATTATGTTCCCAATATCGATTTCATCTGACAGGAGATGATTGGAGCTTTGCACCACGACTTGCGTCAGCTGAACCACACGCTGGAGTCTGTCAAGAACACGGCCGTACAGTCATTCGTCAGTAACGGTTACTGTAGCACAGTTCCCGGGAACACTGATCCTTGTTCTCTGGTCTGTGCAGGCTCCAACACTCAACACGAGGCCGATGTCTTCTGCCACTGGGAGACCAGGATCAAACCGCGTGTCGCAGTTGTGTTAGTCGCTCTGACGGTGTTCATGGATGATGAGGTAAGATATAAATTCATAATTTTTAACGATTATTACTCGTCTATGTAATGTGTTACAACCGATTGTAATAGTAAATCTACGGAGCCTCTGAGAGGACATGGAAGAAATATTTTTAGCACATTGTTATTGCGTTCCCTCGCAATATTATCGCGTTCCCTCGCATTCCGGATCGCGTTCCCTCGCGATCTTATTGCGTTCCCTCGCAATATTATCGCGTTCCCTCGCATTCCGGATCGCGTTCCCTCGCGATCTTATTGCGTTCCCTCGCATTCTGGATCGCGTTCCCTCGCATTGTGCTGACGCCAATGACTTCTGAGAAGGTTATTCTACAAGATCGCGAGTGAACGCGATCCGGAATGCGAGGGAACGCGATCTGGATTGCGAGGGAACGCGATCTGGATTGCGAGGGAACGCAATAATATCGCGAGGGAACGAGATCTGGATTGCGAGGGAACGCAATAAGATCGCGAGGGAACGCGATCCGGATTGCGAGGGAACGCGATAATATTGCGAGGGAACGCAATATTATTGCGAGGGAACGCAATAACCGTATGTCAAAAAATACTTCTTCCATGTCCTTTCAGCGGCTCCGTATTAATCAGCCCGGTTCGTTTTGACTTCAGGCAATACATATCACGGCTGATGGACCTTTGCTCGGTGGGGGGATAGCCCCAGGAAAACTCTCCAAAGCGTACTTGCGGTTTTATACCCTGGTCCTTCTCGCTCATATTGAACAGCAGCTAGTCAACACCAGGCTGATTTTGAACATTTACCTGAATGAAGCTCAATTAGGCACTACACATTTGTAGTTAACTAAATTATATAGTTTTTATCCATGTGATATTTTTACACTCGTTCGTGCCAAATTCAGCGACGGTGAATGGTATCATAGTGTGAGTCAAACAGCAGTTTGCACCAAATTTCAAAACTTATAACCCAAAAGGTGGAAATGTTTTAGTCGCATCATGGAGGTTCTGGTTCCAGGGCGGAGTCGCGTAATCTTTTGAGGTCAGCAATAATATTTGGCTAGAACACGCACATATGTAAGATGTAACAATAATGTATGATTATGATGAAATACGCAAATTTGATCAGAATTTCCATACCGGTATTGAAGTAGAAATTGCAAGGTCCGGTACATGCAAAGTTGAATCATGACAACTTTTACCGTCGCTGAACTACAGATTGGCAAAAACCAATCTGGCTGAAAAACCAGTGTGTGCTCTATTTGAGACATTTGAGTCAGTATTTTAAACATTAATTTTAAACATTAATTTCGTCAATAGCTGGACAACAACAATTTTCATATTTGCTGATGTATTATTGTATTTTGTTGGTGAATTTTACTTACATTGTCTATTGTACTTTTGTACGGTTTTTGGCGACTTTTGCCTACAGTGCCCCGATGTTGAATCATGTACATATTGTAATTTACAGGATCGTATAATATAGACGAATTACACCCAGCTACGCGTAGGCCCACGTGCGAAAACTAGTCTCGCTGAAAAAACAGTGTGTGCTCTATTTGAGACAGTATTTTTAACATTAATTTCGAGAGTAGCTGGACAACAACAATATATCTATATATATTTTCACATTTGCTGATGTATATTTGTATATTTTGGGTGAATTTTACTTACATTGTCTATTGTACTTTTGCACGGTTTTTGGCGACTTTTGCCTGTAGTGCCCGGATGTTGAATCATATACATTGTAATTTACAGAATCGCATACTATGGACTTATTTTGTAAATCATTTATTGTTTAATAAAATTTGCTCAGTTTTAACATTGGGTTTTCAACAATTACAAAGTATGGTAGGCCTATTTATTCCGCGTGTATGGTTTAATAATATATATTTCCGGACATTGCGTACATTGATAGCGAACATTATTTATTTAGCTATTGAAACTGATCTTTATTTATTTAATACGTGGTGCAGTGCGTGCGAATATTATTGCCAATTTTAATTCATACCAACTTTCTTATCGACAGTTTCCTTGTTGCTAGTGATTAATAAACTCCGTGCTCGTGCAATATGTGTGCACGCAGATAAGCTCAAAACATTACTGGAGGAAATGTTGCACTGCCGATGTATGTCAGTATTTCCTGCCTCATGCACACGTGTGTACTTGTGAAGCACATCGCCGGGTACCACTGGTTATTCGAGACCGTTTTACATTCCATGTGTCTTCCAAAGTGTAAACGAAACCGAGAGAATAGAGGGAAGATTGGGTCCGGGAAAACTGAATTTAGGGATCGTTCTTTGTGCCCCGGGTATAGGATGTTTCTAGAAACCTGTTGGTGTTAGGACTGGCTGGAACTAGATTTAGTTTCCATGGCATCCGGGAAAGAGGAAAATCGATATTTCCCTGCATCCACCCAAGCACCCATTTCTTGTATCAGCAGACAAACCGAATGATGTTTCACTTTTAATATCTGTGGCAAATAATATCCGAGACGAATTATTCATTGGAGAAAATGCATGCACACTATATTATATGATGGATGGGTGAATGTCTGAAATCAAATGTGAAGAGAATGAGCTGAAAGCTGTGTTGAGTGTGTGGTCAAAGAAACCGACTCGAAACCCACTCTGACCAGCGTTATCGCATACTGAATCTTTAAATGGGTCAAGTCTGCCTAGACAAAAACCTGACTATTAAAATAAATGATGATTTTCGTTGAAAGTAGCACACAGATTCAAGATGGTGATGGCGAACAATCTTTACACATAATAAATCTCTCCAGCAGTAGGATAATTAGAACTGTAAAAATTACACAATCATTGATTTAAATATAGGACTGGGGATACTTCCTGAAATATCATTGATGCCTCCACACACCGCCCACAGAATCGTGTAGGCCTGTTATATACAAGCATTTAATTATCGATATACATAACACTTCGTGAATGATGAGGACACAAATTATAATTTATGGCGCATAGCTAAATAAGCAGGCCTAATTACCTTTGAAACATGTGATACAAAACCCCCGTTCAAATCAGAGAATGAATATTTCCTGAACTGCAAATATTTGCATGTATTCCGGTATTGCTAAAATCTCCGTTCATGCTAGCAGTCGGAAAGTACTGCAGACAAAGATTTGTTGTTTTCCTACGACGATTCCAAGACTGGCTTCATCACTCAATAGAGTATATTCATCATCAAATTCATATATATCACTGGTGCTAGCCATTATTGAAAGGAGGGGATTTCCGTGATGTGAAACTTACCACTAGTGTCACCAGCAACTGTTCCAATGCCAAGAGAATCATTTGAGGATTCAACGACTTCTGAAACCACGGTAATGAGAATGTTTCTGGAAATTTTGCATTACGAAAACGTATAAATGAACAGAGCGATCTGTGACAAAGTCAGACTGCAGATTTCGAATAGAAGATATATTTGAACAAAAGAAGTCACGGATAATCGAAAACGATATGTCTCCTATATTTAGTGGTAAATCTTTCTGTTTCCAAATCTAAAATATCTGTTTCCAAATCTAAAATATTATCTAAAAGATTCTATCAAAACGACAACTTTTAACATTATTGTGCACTTGACTGACAGTGCTGACATTCGGAGCGGCTAGCAGTCTGCTCTATGGGCTGGGTGGTGGAGCACGCAAGATTCTCCTGAGTTCGCTGCAACTGTCAGAAGACCTGGCCGGGCCCGGGGAGGAATTCCGACCCCTAGACAGACAAACCCGAAGGCAGCTCTATACGGCTATAGGTGCCGCACAACTTGCACAGGAACGGGCCGATGTTCTCTACGGATCGTACGTGAGTGGACTTAAATATTTTTTATTGATTTTTCGTGGAAATCATCCTGTCTAATTTAGAACAAAGTTCAGAATGTATTGGTCATGAGTCTAAAGTGCCTGTAAAAAACGAAAATGAATATTGTCAATGCTACGCGTGAACAAGAGCATGATCTGTAAGGGATTTGTAAGGGCTGGTTTACACGATCAAAGTACTCTAAACTTTCTACTTCAAACTACTTCAAACTCCTAAAAGCGAGCTTGACGTAGTTTGATGGTGGGTGTTTCAAAGATCAAACTCGTCACACCAAACAACATCAAACCCTTTCAAATTCCGGTTTACACGGTCAAACTTCTCAAACTACACCGAATTTTTCATTTGATGTTTAATTCTTATGCATCCTTTGTTGAAAGTTGCTTTTCCTTAATTGGATAAAGCAGCTTGTATAGTTTGACTGGAGGCCCATTGTATATTCCATTTCACAATTCCAGGAATAATCAGCTTTTGATTTTTTTCCCTGTTTCTCAATAATTTGTCCTCGTTTTATGTAAGTATCCTTGGTTCAAATGAAGATTGATTGGACTTCTTCATTCCACGGGATTCATTAGATTTTCGAGATTATCATTGTCAATAACCGAAAAGTTAACCAAACAGAGGGAACGTCTTTAAAACGGGTATTTTTTTTCATTTGTATGATTTTTTATCTACATGTTCACATTTTAAATACGACTCACATGGATTTTAGTCACATTTAATTAATATCATCCATGGAGCACATTGTAATGGGCAACGATTCATTTCTCATTCAAAATTTGACAGTGTGTAGTTGCACGAGAGGAACATGTTGGGAAAATGTGCCTCATGTATAAGAAAATGTTTTGCGCATTATTTCGAACAGAGATATACAGAGAATTTTTGTGAATTTCCAGGTAAACACTGCTAAATGTAATACAGCTAGCTCGGTGGTATTACGGACGAGCTCATTCTGTACGTCACTGCAGAATGGTAAACCCACGAATGACCTATAAAACCATTTGTATTTTTGCGGGCCACGCATGTGTTTTTTTTTTTATCGACACAGGCATAAGCTGTATGATCAGAATTAGTGTGACCAGTGGGATAGAATTGGTGTATGTGAAGGATAAATAGTAGTTATATTGAGTCTCGTTCAACCTAATTGTCTATAGCTACAGATGCACAACCTATGTATATGCAATTACTGGAAAGTGCGGAAATTATCGCCTCATTTGCATCGGCCTTATCAAAAATATATAGATAGTTGTATGGTGATTCGGTTGTAAATATCCATCATACGTTTAATTATGTTCAGAAATTATCCGACTGATTCACACCCGTGTTGCTATTACGTGGACAACTAGTAGGAACTATTTTTGACCTAATTATCTGTAGGTTTTTTCTATGTTGGTAATTGATATTTACTTCTGATAACGATAACGGTTGTTATTCTACCAATATTCTATCGATGTGATATTTCACTACTTTATTTAGTGCAATGTCTCCCAACAATTACTGAGGAGCAATGATCGTGATATGTTGGCAACCGAGCGATGTTCGGAATTTGCCGAACCTTTCCGAAGTGATCTACCCCGCATACGGAAGTGCACAAAGAAAACTACAAAAAATTGGGTAATGGCCGAGGTTATAATAGATCTATATTATATCAATATACATGTATAATTATATTTATA
This sequence comes from Terebella lapidaria, assembly GCA_949152475.1. Classification (NCBI taxonomy): domain Eukaryota; kingdom Metazoa; phylum Annelida; class Polychaeta; order Terebellida; family Terebellidae; genus Terebella; species Terebella lapidaria. The sequence goes on along the minus strand of OX424555.1, from coordinate 61,859,841 downwards.
TATTACCACTAGCTTTGCGTCAAAATACTGCTTTTCAAATACTAAGTATCATGTACAAATATGATCTTTTCAAAGTGACATTGTCCGAAAATGACGAATCGCATTTAAACACGTACGAATTCCCACAAACTGGAACGTTGACATTGGATTAATCATCAAAAGTAGTTGATACTAGGCTATAGTGGAATCTCAATACCCATTTCTTTATCCCGTGCTGATATCCCGCTCTTCTATCTCGGCCATACCATCCACATAGGCTGACCTGGTGAGCCTGTACAACGATCTACGTGAACTGGACGAAATACTCAACACGACCGTGGACTTCGCGCACGGTTTCCTATCCTCCCAGAGCTGCCACCACCATAGACATCGCGAGAGGCGCCCGAAGCACGTGTGCCGAATGACGTGCCATCGAGGCAATACGCCCGAAGGTATTCGGGTATTGATGTGTAATATCTCGAAGAGCCTGCAACCCGGCGTCAAAACCCTCCTAACTGCAATCGAGAGGATCCTGGATAGGGAGGTAAATAACAACAATAATATGTATTATTACAATAATGATGGGGTATATGCGTCGTTATGATGGAGTAAGTAGACACTGCTGCATAATGGGATACGATTAAGTCGATTAAGTCTTTACCCCCATTCTGTCAACTTCGTAACACCGCTAAAGTATCCTGAATTATTTCTATGGGTCCGGATGTCCAAGTAGGGTTTGGTGGTCGAAGTTTGGGATAGAGCACTGGTTTTAACTAAACAATAGTGTAGCATTATGTCCAGATGGGGCTACACGAGTAGTAACATCACGGTTATGGCACACACATGCCGAAATTCAGTGACATTCCAGTGATGGGGTATACCTCTTTACCGTGGGGTCGGCGAAATTTACAATAATTTGATACGTTAAAAGTAGTCGCCTTTACACCATTATGTCCAGAAATGTCGTATTCACCCCCATCATACGGTCGTATATATACCCCATAATAATAATAATAATAATAATAATAATAATAACAATATCGATAGGGGTATGTCCGACTTTGGTCGTACTTACCCCATGGGGTAAGTGCGACTCGCATTTACTTGTTAAACCATAGTTTAATAAGGAAATGCCAGTATTCCATTTTAGTTCTGTAGTTATGTGGGGTCGTTCTGTGGGGTCGCCGAACTTTACAATAATTTGATACGTTAAAAGTAGTCGCCTTTACACCATTATGTCCAGAAATGTCGTATTCACCCCCATCATACGGTCGTATATATACCCCATAATAATAATAATAATAATAATAACAATATCGATAGGGGTATGTCCGACTTTGGTCGTACTTACCCCATGGGGTAAGTGCGACTCGCATTTACTTGTTAAACCATAGTTTAATAAGGAAATGCCAGTATTCCATTTTAGCTTCATGCCGTCCCAAACCCCGACCACCAGCCCTACTAGGACACCCAGGCCCATAGAAATTAATCCAGATACATTTGTGGTGTTACTAAGATGGCATGACATACCCCATTTATGGATGGGGTATGTCTCCCCATCGTTATTGTAATAATAATAATAATAATAATAATAGTGTTGTATGACCAATTGTTGCATGTCAGAATTTCTGCTTTCTGATTCTAGGTTGGTTACCCAATCACTCCGTACTTGACCAACTATACAATTCAAGGAGATATTAGATCTAAGTTGAAAGTTCAAGCTCTATCTATGGCAACAATAATGTACATAAGTGAGGAATTGCAAGCTGCCAAGTGTAGACTAGAAAACCACTTTCACTAGCATTAGTATTCGGTGTAATAGTGTGTGTGCTTGTGTGAGAAATAGATGTTAGCGAGGAACCGGAATTAATTCTGAAACTATTCAAATTGTTGGGGCAAATAAAAGTGATGTAACGAATGAACACATTGAAGAGTAGCACCGAAGGCCATCTCACTTGGATTATCACATAGTATTTGATGTAATGTAAGTTTAGAGCACACAACAGCATTCCAATCATATGAAATATACATACACAATTAATATATTTGATTGTATGTAATTCGTGGAGTTTTTCATGTTGTTAGATATGTAATATGTTTCGTCTGATCTAGGTGCAATATTATTTTATTACACATGTATGTATAATATTGTGCATATACATACATCGCTCATCATTGTTGTGTTCGTGTACGTTTTTTGGTATGTTAAAACGTATTTTGTCATTTTGAGAAGTCAGTGCTCAGGGTATTCATGTGATGTATGACTAGTCAATGTTCTGGGAATTTTTATTGCTGCAATGTTGATATGTACAGGTAGCACAACTTGGCTCACAGTCCTAACGAAGTAATCATTTAAACTATATTTATTTAAAAACAATTGACAAGCATGTGCGTGTATTAACATCTCTTGTTGGCTCGGATCTTGACGACGGGTGGTCATTATCGTGTGATTAAACCAGAGAACCTGGTGAAAATCCTCTTGCCCGGTTTGGCGACCACATATAGCATTTCATATATTGTTGAAGCCGGGGGTCGAAGCCGCGCGCAAACCGACTGCAATGGCGAGAAGTCAGCCCACATACGAACTGAGCTAACCGGGCAATCAGTTAGCTAACGAAGTATTGGTCTTATACACAAATACTGAAATGTTTTGTTAATCTGTATTTGCAAATAGTACTACTTGTTATGACTCAGTTAAGGTAATAATTTGATAATAGCGTATATATGTAACCTTAGTCAGACTGCCTGCGTGTGGAGTTATTATCATGATGGTAAGAGTTCTCACGATTTTACTCAATACCTTCATCAGTACTTTCTAATTATTTAATTGGATTCCGATACCGGGTATATCGATATCTTATCTGGAACTGTTACTGTTATTATTTTGTTATTCGAGAATGTTTCATATATATATATATTGTTTTTATGGTAATATGTTGACCAATAAATTCATGCAGAGAAAACGTTTTGAATCTATCTGTGTGTTTCTCACGGGAGCAACGTTTCACTCGATACAACTTTACTGGTGACAGTTACTGTACATTTATGACTACTAATATATCGTGTTTATTAAATATGATTTCAGTTACTTCTAATGTACATGTATATAAAATCTTCCTTTCTGAAGATGTACAAAAAGTATGAGAAAAGTCACATGATGAAGTTTACGTCTTTCGGACTTTACGTCACCGGTAACAACATACATGTACATAGAAATAATAGGAAGTACGTGTATGTTTATATGATGAAAAATGTAATGAATAACTATTATGCATGACCTACGGAAGCGCAGTGCTGCCACATGAGAAAAAAAATCAAGTCGTTTTAATGAGATAATAAGTCGTTTTAACGACATAAGTCGATTTAACGAGATAATCAAGTCGTTTTAACAAGATAATAAGTCGAATTAACGAGATAACAAGTCGATTTAACGAGATAATAAGTCGATTTAACGAGATAATTAAGTCGTTTTAACGAGTTAATAAGTCATTTAATAACGAGATAAATAAGTAGATTTAACGAGATAAGTCGATTTAACGAGATAATAAGTCGATTTAACGAGATAACAAGTCGATTTAACGAGATAATAAGTCGTTTTAACGAGATAATATCTCGTTAAATCGACTTATTATCTCGTTAAATCGAGATAATTAAGTTCGTATATGGGAGGTAATAAAGAGATGGATTATCATAACCATAATGAATGTACTATATTGCTGTAGAACTCTTGATAGATATTTGTATGTGTGGTTGTGAATGTGTATGAATAAATGAAAAAAAAAAAAAAGGATTAGCAGTGCGTTGTTAGGCAACACACGGGCTTCGAACACGAAGTGGCCAAAACAAGAATAGTGTTAACAACCAAACTCCTATCGCAATCTTCACATTAAAATCGCCACATTACCCCCTTCTTACAATGTTGGTCCCCAACATGCTCCGCCTCGGCCCAAAACTTCCAAACACGACCGAAGCATCGCCGGGCGGACCAGAAGGAATCAAAGTGAGTGGCACCCGAAAGTTGCGACGCAAAAGACTCAGACCTTAAGGGTATGTTTTGGAAGAATGGGGATCGACCCCGGGGCTTATGGACAATACTGAAACGCACCAAAATTTTGAATAAACCCTAATAAACAAGCTAAAATTTTGAACGATGTGTTCCAGAAAGGATGATGACCTAGTCTTTGGAATATAGTTACGGTTAAACTTTAAATTTAGACAATTTTGTAAAACGACACACCGAGTGATCGAAAATGGTAGTACCACTAAAAAATGGTTACCGGTTGCCCTCGCCAACCGACACCTCAGACCCGTGAGGCCTTGGTCCATCTCGGACTCATCCTCGCCGTCCTTCTTGTCCTTATACGGGGACCGCCCTCGTTCCCTGACCGGGGTGGGGAGTATATAATCTACCTGCTGAGAGGGCGGAGGCATCCCGGGCGGTGGCTGCAGGGCCTTGGAAGGTGAACCCTGCATGCCGGGCCCTGGCGGGGCTGCCAAGATGGACTTGGGGAGACCCACCACGTCTAGCTGAGCTATAGTGGTAGTACCACTAAAAAATGGTTGCTGGTTGCCCTCGCCAACCAGCACCTCAGACCCGTGAGGACCCCAGGCAGGGCGAAGCTGCGGGGAACGACTACGGCACTTGGAAGGGGCTTGGAAGGTGAACCCTGCATGCCAGGCCCTGGCGGGGCTGCCAAGATTGACTCGGGGAGAACCGCCACATCTAGCTGAGCTACCGCGGCGAACATCTCGACCCGATCACGGATGCGCTGAGGACCAGAAGTGTGCTCTCCCCATTTCCTAACTAAAATGGCGTCTGACCGCCGTGCCTCGACCTGCAAGAGAGCGGCCGACATTGGGTCATCGACGCCCTGCTGCATGCGAGTCTGAGCAGCCCCAGCATCATGTAAGTGATGCTTCAGCTCCTTGTTCTCAGCACGAAGTTGCTGCATCTCGGCGTTAGTCTCGGCGGAGGCGGAACTCTTCTCGGCCTCGGCGGCTCGAGCGGTGGCTTTCCCTTCTTGGAATGCATGCTGACTCCGATAGTTCTCAAGGCTCCTCCGGATATCTTCCATGAGGCCCTGGTCATACAACCTGGGAGGCCTCAGCTCGGTACAGGCCAAGCCAGTCTAGAGAGCGGTCTATCTCCACTACGAGATATTCTGCGGCGCGGGTGAGTCTCCCCCACTGGGGGTGATCCCAGGGTAACTCTTCCTGCGCATGCGTCAGCACCCCAATCCCGGAAGTCCCCAGCTCTTTGATAGCCCAGGGTACTGGCAGGTTGGCCAGCGCTGGATCCGACGGTATGAGTTCCTGGCCATCTTGTTGACGGCCTACCGCTTGGCATACAGACTTTCGGAAAGTCTTGTAAGCTCTGGCGGTGTCAGAACCATATTGCCAGGGTATCTCCTCTACTGGATCTGCGGGTTCCAGCGCAGATTTAGCTTCGTCAGTGAGGGGCCTCAGTCCCCGGAACCGTTCCGGAAGACGGGCTCTTCCCCGTAGTTCCTGGCTGGGTGCGCCGCTTTGGCGAAGCCATGAAGGTCCATGCCGCTATCTGCGGCATCTCAGACACCACCGTGATAATCCGTGGCCAGTCTCCCTGCTGGCGTTCCGGTGGCTGTCGGACGGCTCTGATGCCGATGCATATAACTCCGGGATCGTGCCCATTGTTGCCGACAGGTGAGCTCTGTAGACTCTTTCCAACTGTCGTGTGCAAAGCGCCATGGACCGTAGTAGAAGATCAGGTTTTTCTTCGAGCCGGTTGTGTCCATCCTGCGGGATCCCATCCTGTGTCGAATCCCGCGGGATCCGTAAAACTACACGTCTCGGATGCAGCCGAGTGCTGGCCACTTTCCTCAGGGTAGATGCGTCCCGAAAAGGTATTACCGTTCTCATAAACATTAATTAAAATATGTCATTAGCTATTGCCGCCGCGCTGGCGTCAATGACGATAAATTAATCACCCCAGCAGGATAGAGATTGTATGCAAACTGATGGTAGAGCCAGTTCCCCATTACCGTGAGAAGGGCGCGTCCCCCATAGAGGACGAGAAATCCCTGTCTCAGTCTGGCCATATCAGAGGCTGTCCCCGGACCTTCGGGCATCCGGCAAATCCACAAAAGTGGTCCAGCCAGCATAGACGTTGGGTTAACTACGCCGGACAGCAGTCCACAAGATGTGGATCGGTATGCCGTACGTCCTTAGTGCTAAAAACTACGGAAGGGTGGATGTGGCACGGCGGCATTACGACGCAAAGATGTCCGGGCTCCTCACACCTGCAGATCACCACAAAGTAGTGAAAGGGGTGTTAAGTTGTCCGGATCCTTGCAGAACAGCCTGAAATCCATCCCTGAGGTGATAGATGGATACCGCATACTCATCTGCAAGAACGGATGTTATTCCCACCCATATCACGATGGAGCAAGAGCTTGACGACATGGCCACTTGCCATCCGTGGGTGGCACACCGTTTCAGGTTGTCTAAGAGAACCCTTAAGACTTTGTCCGGATCAGAATCTCGACGAACCCGGTAGTCCAACTCTGTCACCTGCTTTAGTATGGTGAACAGGCCTATCCACGGCCGTGCAAACTTGTTGGCCTATTTGGCCAGTGGATAATAGTAACACATTATCACCTTCCGCAGCAAACCCACTCCACGTATTCGGGGCCACGCTGTGGTACTGCGCTGCTTTCTGCCGCAGTTGGATACATAATGTCCATGAGCAGATTTAGTTCCTAGCCATACAGCATCGCGTGCGTCACCCCGGTGGAGGAGTGGACCGACGATCTATACGTCATTAAGAAGTACGGGACGTGGTCATCCCAGTCATTTGCACGATCATTGGCGAAGGCTGCCAGCATATTCAGGATAGATCGATTGAAGTTTTCGACCTGTCCGTCCGACTGGGACCTGTAAGGGGTGGTCCGGACCTTGGTGCTACCTAGCATCCGTGCTAAGCCCCAGAACAGGTTGCTTTCAAATTGTGTGCCCTGATCAGAGTGTATCTGCTTAGGTATGCCATGGCACACCACCCACCTATTAGCCAGTAACCGAGCCACCTCGTCCGCAGTCTGGCGGCAAGCAGGTAGGCGTTGGTGTACTTGGTGAAATAGTCTGAGATCACCAAGATATTCCGGAACCCACACGAGTAACCTGGTGAGTGTCAAGAATGTCCAAAGCTATATAGTCAAATGGCGTGCCAGCCCTAACCATGGTCAAGGGGTGGTGGCCAGGAGCTGGAATTCCTTTGCGAACCTTACACCGCGTGCAAGCTGTGCACTACCTCTGCACATCCAAGCTCCTGCCAGGCCAGTGAGAGTGCTGTTGCAGCGGATGGATGGTCCTCCAGATACCTAGGTGACCATTCACCCGGAAGTCGTGCAGTTGGTGGATCACATCTTTGCGCATCTCCGCAGGGAGCACCAGTTGCCAGATGGAACGGGCACGGAGGCTCATATCGCCGATAGAGTAGGCCTTCCCAGAGGGCGTGACCTTCCCCCTGAAGACGAGGAATTGTGTCTCCTCCTTGTAGGTCTTCCGCTCAACCTTGGAAGGTTTCTGTTCGACTTCGAGGGCAGTTATCACCGGCGCTAGGGCATTGTTCGCCCTTTGCTTCGCAGCCAGTTGCTCCGGAGAGTAGCCCCCTAAGTAGGTCGGTTCCTCATCCGTCACGTCCGGTTTCAAGCCAGCGACCATCACCACTAGGGGCTATTGCCGTTCATACTCAGACTCGTCAGATGATGTGCAGGGTACCCACGAGGAGTACACCGCTGGGCTCGAGAACGTCTCGTTGGAGCTGAGCTGCACCTCCAGTTCAAACGCAGGATGCTAACACCGGTAACGGCGCATCCCTGTAAAGTGGTGGGCTTCTGTGGCTCAGGCCGCCATCAGGCCGCCTCTGAAGATCCAGTTCCGAGTCTAAAGAAGAATACTCAGGGTGTCGTTCCTGCACAGTCCGAATTTTGCACTTATGACAATGTGACAGGCCGTCAGCATTGTCGTTCAGCTTTCTGGCGCGATGCTCAATCTGTCATAGTACTGGAATTCGACAAGCCACCGGGCCACCAAGCCATCGGCCCCACTGTAATTGAGCAGCCATCAGAGTGAACTGTGATCAGTCCGCAGCCGGAAATGCCGCCCCAACAAGTAATGCCGGAAGTGCTTGGTCATATTTAGCACCGCGAGGAGCTCACGGTGTGTCCTGCAGTAGTTTATCGCATAAGCTACCACATGCTCCTGCCTGTCCATGACATGTGAGAGGACACTGCCGAGAGGAAGTTGCTTGCGTCTGTGTCCAGAATGAACTCACGGTCGGAGATGGGGTGCCGGAGCACAGGTGCTGTCATCAGGGCCTTCCAGAGGTCCGCGAAAGCAACCTCCTGGGAAGCCTTCCAGACAAAAGAGGGCGCGCAATCTCTGCAGGGTAGAAGCCAGGAATAGACCTGGGGATGCCTCACACATTGAGGATTCCGTTTTAAGTGACGTCATTTCGCCAGATGTATGGTTGCCTAGGGAAACAACGCGAAGCGATATTGATCCACCTGCTGGTTTATTTTGCGCGTGTGGAAGTCTGGTTTTGGGAAAAGTAAAAATCCCGCTGGTATTTCCCGGAATTTGGAGTAGAGAAAGATTTTGCTGAATGTATGCTATGTCGGCAATTGCGATCTGAAAACGAGCTAAATTGACAGGGGTCCTGTTCAACGTCATTTTATGAAAAATTGGTACTATCATGCTCTATAGTGACCTAGATTTTATTGAAGTACTATGATTATACTATCACACCCTGTCAACTGTTAAGCCCTTTTGGAAAGGTGAAACGCACATCCGAAGTTGCCCAATTCAACATTGATTTAAATGCAGCCAATAATTGGTCATATCAACCCTGCAAAAAACCCCGAATAAACTGGTGGTAGTAGCTTGCGAAGCCCAAGAAAGACCTCACGTCCGCCACGTTCCAGGGCCGGGGCCAGTGCTGTATGGCCTTGATCTTCGCGGGGTCTCGTCGGACACCTGTGCCTATCAACATGAAGCCCAAGTACAAGATCTTCTTGGCGAAGAGCTCGCAAGTTAGGCTTCAACGGTACAACAATCACTAGAGTTTATAAGCACAAACATTTGGGCATAACGTTTAATTCCAGAGGAACATGGTCTGATCATATTTTGGATGTCAAAAACAAAGCTGCAAAATCGGTCGGTCTCCTTCAACGCATTCAAAGCTTGTTCCAAGATCATGTTCGGAAATTTTGTATAAATCTTTCGTAAGGTCTTTTTTTAGAATACGGGGACGTCATATTCGATTTGTCACCACAGACATACCTCCATGAACTCGATAAAATCCAGAGAGATTACGCACTAATAGGCCTATGTTCTGGGGCATATCGGCGGACATCTTAGGGAAAGGGGGGCTTAAATATATATTCATATGTGTACATGTATATTGGTTATTTTCGATTACGATTGAATTCAACGTTATAAATATTAGAAATATATATAGACGTCTATATGTGCATGTCTAGTGTTGTGTATATATATTGTATAAATGTTCCTGCACTTGTTTTGCATAGCACGGAGGAGACCCCCTCGTGGCTATACGGCTATAGGAAATCCTCCTAAAACAAATAAAGTTTACATTTACATTTACAAGTTAGGCTTCAGCTTGAGGCCTGCATCGCAGACGCAATGGAGCACCATCTGGAGGTTGGTGAGGGTATCCTTGATCGACCAGCATTGTCGATGTGCACTAAAGCCTTGCGCGGGCTAACCCACCCCGCGCGGGTTGTGGGTCCTGCAGCACATTTACGTGGGGCGGAGCGGGCACACTTTCCAATCCGCGGGTGCGGTGCGGGTGTACACCTACGGGTGCGGGTCGAGTGCGGGTAAGAGCTTTATTTTCTGTGGGCTTTTTTATTCATAGAAGCCCGCATGTTATATGGGCATGTATCTTTGTGAAATAGTTGAAAGTGCTCTGAATTTAGTGAATCAATATACTATATAGTACAATATATTCATCTATATGATTTTTTTATGTGATTCGTAGGTACTATGAATGTGCTCTATCATTTTTTTATTTCAGTACACAATAAATGTATCTAGGATTACTTACATGATGCATTATCTTGTGATTTATGCTACAGCCAGTGTCTCAATTATGTAACTTGCAATACTTCGCAACTGTTGCGAGTTAAATGAATATATCCCTGTCTAGGCCGTGTTTTCACACGATTACTTGAAAACAATCTACACCTAGATCTCATATCCATTCATCACAGACAGTCGTTATAACACCCCCACGCCTCGCCCCCTTAATTACCCCTACTGTGATCTCCCATTCTTGTTCGATCTCTCTCTTGCCTCTGATGCCCAGTACTCTCTCACCACAGGTCACTTAACAATAGGGTGTATAGTTGAACATCCTGACCTTGGGGTTTAATCTTCAATCAAAATCCGACAAAAATCTGTGATAACATGAGATCAGCAGTATCGGACCAGCTGTATCCATGATTTATATCATCAATGACAACAATAAAGAGCTGGGGCGGGTATAGGATTTTGGGAGGGGGGGCAAAACCTTTGGTCGACAGAGCGGCGAGCAAAGCGAGCCCATGTCGGCCAGGGATCTGGGGCCCGCTCAAGGGCCGCAGACGCTGAAGGTTTATGCATCCCCAATGGTGTGTTCTAGGGCTCTCCTTGTGCCAATTTCATGGCTTTGGAGAGTTTATAAATGCCTAATCTGGGGTGGATCGAGGGTTCTGATGGAGGGCCAAGATATGAAATGTTGCGAAGCGAGTTGGCGAAGGCTCAGGGTCTGAGGCTCAGTTGAGGGCCCCAGAAGCTAAAAGGTCCTTTGGTCCATTCCCCATCCCTCTAAGAGTTTTTGCATGGCTAATTCGGAACAGATTTGACATATGAGGGAAGGCCCATTTGTGAAATGTTACTGAGCCAGGTGAAGCAAGCCCCTGTCGGTCGGGGGTCTGGGGAACACATCCCCAATGATGTGTTCTAGGGCTCTCCTTGGTCCAATATCCATGGCCTTGGAGAGTTTATGAATACCTGATCTTGAGTGAATTCAGGGTTCAGAAAGAAGGCCAAAATATTAATGTCGTGAAGCGAGGTGGTGAAGACCGAGAATCTGGGACCTGCTTGAGGGCCCCAGAAGCTGAAGGGATATGCAGTGCTGTGTCTTATAGGTTTTGTTTAGTCCATTTCCCATCCTCTCCAAGAGTGTATGCATGGCTGATTCAGGCAAATCTAGGATTTTGAGAGAAAGCCTAGTTCTGAAATGTTGTTAAGCCAGTTGAAGCAAGCCCCTGTCGGCCGGGGGTCTGGGGCTCGCTTAAGGGCCCCAGAAGCTGGCGGTATTCGCCTGCCTTATACAGCATCCCAGAGTGTCTCCTGGGTCTAACTATCAAGCATTACTTAACACCCATGAATGCATGATCACTGTAGTTGAAACAAAATATGACATAAAATATTACTTGGTTTTGGACCCCATCAAAGGATTAGGTGCATTTGGCCATTCAATGCTCTCAAGTCATTTATAGGGGCATGAAGTGCTTTCACTGAGAACAGGTGGGTTGGCTATAAAGTGAATACACTGCTCGCGACATGGGGCCCCAGAAGTTAAAGCTACTTCCCAGTGTAATGTATCTTGAAAACACTTCCTCCCCTCTCTTTTTCCCTTTTTCCTTGTTTTTTCTTCTCCTCTTTTTCCTTTTTTTATGAAGGGGGGGGGGGGGGGGGGGCTAAACCCGCCCCTGAAGAGAAATAGTTAAGTATTCAATTTCCGACGTCATGGGGGCAACGTGGTTTGTTCAGATTACTGGCAGGGTATACTAGATATATAGTGACTCTGGTGATGAGGTTCATTGTCATTTTTTGTCTGCTACTTTTGAGCACATCAAGAAGTGATTTCTGGACAACTGAAGTCGGCAAATTACAAGATACGGTCTGTTAGCGCAAGAAAATCTGATGTTTGGCGCAATTTCGGCATCGTTGTTGACAATAATGATACTGACTTGGATTATGCGGCATGTCGTCATTGTTACACCGTTTTGAGCTATGTGGGTCGGCAAATAGGAACATCGACACTCAACCGCTATAGATGTCGCAAGACGAGGGGACAAGGAACATTAGACACTCATGTTACCCATCCCAAGTCACAAAGTATTTCGAAGACCGACAAAGAAAAAGTATGACCAACATAATATGCATGTGCGCTGCATAAATAATTTAATGCAAAATTGATATTCAATGTGCGTAAATAATTTTCATGCTGGGATCGCAATGTTATTATTATTATCACAGGTGCAGAACTAAACGTTGTCTATTTTTCAATTAGAGCCTATTAAATTGTCACGAGATGTATGTGGATTATGTAGTGAATTGTGAAATGAATTCAGCTATTTATTGTTCTATTGTCCAGATTCTACGAACGTCAGTGGAATTCATCTGCGATGACCTCAGGCCGTTCGAGCTCGTTGCAGGTCTGGTTTCTTGAATCTTGTGCAAGATGCCAAGGACCTGATGCCACATCCAGTCACCCTGAGTCGCAACACCACTGCACGCGCCAATAGTGTTCGTGAGCATCTTGGAGCAGCGCTGGAGGAAGCTTTCACTCGTGGCAAAATATCATTCACCAGTGATATGTGGACAGAAGACTATCGCCAGAGATCGTTTGTGACAAAAACTGCACACTGGATTGCGGGATGGGAGCTCACGAGTCATGTCATCTGCACGCAAGAGTTCGACCCAACACAAAAAACACAGGAAACAACATCAAAGTGGCAATTGTATCCATATTCGACGCGTATGGTATAACACCTATAAATTTAACCGATGTTGTCTTCACCACAGACAGTGGATCAAACATGATCGTCGCCCAACGAGAGGACGAGCGACTGGACTGCGTTGCCCACGTGCTGAACAGAGTGCTTGCTGGCGTGTTCGACGAGAAGAAAACCTGCGCCAGTCTAAGTGGTTAATTTGTGTCTCACAAGTTCACCAAACACGAGTACAATGAAATGTCTCTAGCTTGATACACAGGTTTATTCCAACAGTCAATATTACGGCGTTTCACATGACACAGAAACTAGTTGGACAACCGGAACTCAGATCCGGGGAGATAACAATTGTCGGAACAACATCAACATGATCAAAGTAAAAACCGTACTTCGGGTGGTATACAAACACATAAACACATACGTGTACATTATGGCGTCACCCCTTTCATCTCTGTCTCTATCTGATCGGGATAACTAAGTCACATAATCGTTCAGAAACTTGGGCTCTTGTCGGGAACGTCCAGACCGTCGGGGAGAGACTGGAGTATCGTCCGGGACTTGTGGCGGTTGGATGTCCGTGTCCTCCAGTGTGGTGTTGGAAGTAGAGGCCTCGAGTTCAAGTGGCTCATACAGGACTGGTGGAATGACAGGTTGAACATGCCCAGTTGGAGGGCCAATGACATCAGGAGTGTCATCATAGAGGTCATCTTCTGAGATACAGGTATCTCGGGATGTGTGACTTGCCGGGTGATCAGGCACATCAAGGGGAACCTTATACAGCTCTGTTCCTCTAACTCGGTAAGGCATCGACCGCAACTGGTTACCTGCGAACTTGTGTATTTTGTACCAGTTGTTCTCCACTGACGTAACCAAATAGCGATCATGGCCACTAGATATGTCACGGTCAGACTTCACGTACACAAGATCCCCAACTTGAATCAACTGGTCGCGGGCGACCTTGCGACCCGGGGCCTTGGACCTTTCACTTGGACCATGATTGCTCAAGCGCCGATTATGTTGCTCCATAATCAGGTTTCGATCAGTGACAGGTAACTGACTGTTTGAGAACTGGTCCCTCTGGGACCACATTTCTCTGGCAGACAGACCGCCTCGCCTGAGACATGTATTGATTCGGGCAATGACTAGCGCTAAATCAAGCTCATTCACAGGACCACGAGAACACCTGTGATTCAGGAGCTCATGCAACTTCCTGCACAGCTCGCTCTGCCACAGGATTCTTGTTTGGGTTCTTTTTTCGACCAACGACAATACTGAGTCCATGTTCCATCAACAAGGAGTCATGACGCAAGGCAACGAATCCTGGTGCGGGGTCAGTGCGTATGACTGTCTTGAATCCATTGACAGGGCAAAGTGGCACACAGAGTTGGATCAGGGCATCACGTAGGTCACCATGTCGCTCGCTGCTCACAACTTTAGCCATGGTGTAGGAAGTTACTGTCTCACACACGACAAGTATCAACTGTCGGTCGCGCCGCAGAACATCAGCAGCGAACGAAGATCCAACGGAGTCAGGAGCCTCATCTGTAGACTGTGCTACAACTGTATGAGGTATTTTCTTCACAGATGTGCACACATGGCATGACCTTGACATGGCCTCAATCCATTTGTCCAAATCGAGTGCATAGAAGTAGCGTCGGACAACCATTTTCATCTGGTGGCATGATGGGTGGCACAGCTGCAAATGTAGCGCAGTTAACAAACCATCAATAACCTCCCTGGGCACAATGATACATTCATTAGAGGGTGCTAGTGGGTCGTTTCTGCGCACAACGAGAAGACCATCACATCCGACAGTTGCCACTTGCAAATAGCGCTTGATGTCTCTGATATTCGTGGCTTTCTTGGATGGGCGAATACCTTGTTTCAAATGAGCACATGCACGTCGTAGATCTGCACACTCTGCTTGAACAGCCAGCCAAGCCTGACGGCTGGTGAAAGGCAGCATAACCTCTCCAGACATGAGATCTTGAACAGAAACGCCACGGACAACACAATCTTCCAGGTGTGAGACAAATGAGCATACCTGGCAATGTTCTGTCTGACAGACGGGAGCGTTCCTACTTGCAAAATCTGATGGTACATTGGCAGTACCAGCTAGGTGATGGATGGAAGCCTGGTATCGGCTAACAACTGACAAGTAGGTGGAAACACGTGGACTTGTGGAGAACTCACCTCGACACAGCCTGAACACAGGGTTTGCTGTCAGTAAGAATACATGACTTGCGTTGTGACTGAATCAGGAAGGGTCCAAAATGTTTGAGGGCGCTGGCAACACTCAATGCTTCAATTTCGCATGGAATCCAGGTATGTTGACGACCTCGAAGTTTTGCGCTGAAAAACCCTGCAAGATAGATCTTCCCTCCTCGCTGAACATAAAGTGTGGCACCAAGCCCATGGTTTTTGACGGCTCCATCAGTTACGATCCACAAAACATCGCTTGGTCGAGGGAGTGTGATCACCCTAGCAGACGTTAGAGCTTGTTATGCTTTACTGAAAGCTGACAGGAGACTGTCAGTCCACTGGATTTTATCTTGTGACTGTTTTCCGGCAACTTCTTCATCCAGAGCGGCCAGGAGAGAGCTGCAAGAAGGTATCACACGAGAGAGAACCTTGTATGTTCCAATAAATGAGTTTAGTGCCCGCACGGTCATAGGCTTGGAGCAGCTTGCAAGAGTGGCAATCCGGTGGGCACTGGCACGTAAGATGCCCTCCTGCCAAACCCACCCAAGGATTGTGGTACTTCTTGGGGCTATGATGGTCTTTGAGGCTGACAACTTGAGGTCGCAGTTCTTGAGGGCCTGCAGTACTCTCCGCCAATTACATAGTAGCTGCTCAGGAGTGTCTGCACCACAGAAGAGGTCATCAGCTAGCTTGGCAATGATGCCCTCTTGCTGGAGATCGCCCAACACACGGCACATCAACTCCTCCATGGCAGTTTCAGACCCTGGCATGCCCATAGCTAGGCGTGTGTAGACCCTGACACTGCGGAACGGTGTGGCAACACCACAGTAATTCATGGACTCCTTGCTCAAGGCAATTTGATAAAAGGCACTTGTTAAATCAGACACGATTATGTATCTCCACTTAGCAATAGACTGAAGTGTGGACTGTATGTCAGGCATCAGGGCTGTTTGGGGCTTAGCATATCTGCCAACATCTGCAAAGGCTGTGACTAGTCGATGACCACCAGAGGGCTTCTTGACCAGGAAGGATGGGTTTAGGTACTCGGCGACAACACCAACATCCTCTGGTTTTTGTAGAACTTTGGCATTCTCCAGCTCATTGAACTTATCTTGAAGCTCCTGCAGTTTGCCTTTGGAGTATTGTGGCACACGACCTTTGCGCTGAGGGGGCTGAACTGGGCCCATGTTGACAGCTCCTTCAAATTGACCAACAGCACCGTTGTATCCTGGGTACTGGGGATCGAACACTGAATCATACTCTGTCAGGAGGTCTTGGAATGCCTGCCTGGTACTTGTGTGCAGCATCTAGTCATGATCGAGCTGAACAGCAGTTGTGTGAGTTTGCAGACTCTGTGGGTCCGGTACTGACACGTGGGCAATGACGTGGCTGTGAGATATGGTTCCGAGACTGGAAGAATCTGGCAGAAATGCTCATTACGAGGGAGTACCACAGGGACATCAGTGTCATTCACGAGGCGGATTTTGTCTCCGACAGTGGATATTATATCTGGATGTGGCCATGGGTGAGCAGCTGGCTGACTTTTTGCCAACGAGCAGTCACTGCGGGGCTCTAGAGCAACTGTGGCATCAGTGAAGTCATCATTTGTGAGGGTCATCTCCACATAATCTCCAGGCCACAGCATTGTTTTGTAGCAGGAGCCCACAAAACATAGGCCTGGGTGTGTCGTACCACATTGTGGAGTGATCTTTCACTTTGTGAGTTGTATTGGTAGACAGTTCCATCACTCAGGATGATTTGGCGTCGAGCTGGTCGAATAGTGATGTCATTAACAGACATGAGTGACACACCGGCAAGGACATCAACATCCATGTCATCGACAACCAATGCCTCTAGAACAAACTCGTGGCCATCCCTGGTGACAGTCATGTGTGTCCCACCAGCCACGGTGAGCTGTGACTGGCCATCAGCCT
This sequence comes from Terebella lapidaria, assembly GCA_949152475.1. Taxonomy (NCBI): domain Eukaryota; kingdom Metazoa; phylum Annelida; class Polychaeta; order Terebellida; family Terebellidae; genus Terebella; species Terebella lapidaria. The sequence goes on along the minus strand of OX424555.1, from coordinate 61,842,944 downwards.
GGAGAGCAATCTGAGAGCTGGCACGTATGTCAGCTCCCACGAATTTGGCCACAGATGTCCGGATCATGTTTGTCTCTGCGCCGGAGTCAATGGTGATGCGCAGTGGGCTGTGATGAAAGAATGTGTTGATGAAAGGAGACTGCTTCACTTGTACCCTTCTTGCTGAGGGTTGCTCACCACCCTGAACAGGAACTTCTTCTTCACTGCTCTCACCAAGTGCGATCAACTCAGGGTCCTCCATTGCTGCAATGTGTCGTGCACGGCTGACAAACTTACGGTCTTCTGGAGGCAGATATTTGCACTTGCTGAGGAAGTGGTTGGTATCAGCACGGCCAGCTTGGGTGCAAAGAGGACACTGCTTCAATGGCTTGCGATAATGGGAGGCTGTAGAGGGTGTAGTTCTGTCAGTCTGTCTCTTGTATGTGGGAAAGGCAGCAGCACGCATTACCTTGGAATCCTCTGATGTCTGCGCCTCGTCTAACAAAGAGTCTAGCGCCTGTGAAATTTCGGGCTTTATGGATGCTAGTGTTCTTGATCTCAGTTCTGTGCCGTATCGCTGCTTGACGATGCATGGCAAATCTTTATGGAGCAACTGGAGCCAAGTCAGTACAACCAGATTTTCCAGAGAGGTTGACAACTCCTCGTCTTCTGGGACAGCCACACCGTGGTGTGTTATACCACCCTCCTTCTGAAGTAAATTGTCATCAATAAAGGCGACAAGTCTTTGGTAAAGATCCTCTGGCCTTTCATTGACGTCAAGGGTGATGTCGGCAAAATCAATGAAGTGCGCACCTGTTCACTGAAAACCATAGTGCATCCGTATGCACTGCCATATATTGTCAATAGAGGTAGAGCTCTTGATGATTGTATTTCGAGAAATCACTGGGCAATAGTTGTCCCAACATCAGCTCTAACTGCGTAACTTTTTGAGCAGCAGTTCGTCGGCTTGCCTCAGCAACGTCAACAGCATCATTGGTGAATCCCCTGAGTGTTGTGGCCTTGGTCTTTTTTTGCCACGCAACTCCTTCTACAAGGAATGGTGCAAAGTTTGAGTGCAATGATAATATGTACTGTAGGTTTTGACGCCAGTTTTCAAATGAAGTGAGTTTCTGTTTTGGTGAGACACCACTGCTTTGGTGCCTTTGAAGCCATGATTTGATCACAAACCGTGTGCAACAACAGCTAGAAGATTGAAGTAGACTTTTCACATGCAGCCAACGTTTTTGACAGGTACTCGGAGCAAGTGAGGCAGTATTGATGTTAACGTGTGAGACCGGGTCTACCTTCTTCACAAGTTTTAGACAGTCCCTTTCGGCCGACGAGGTTCGAGTAACTTTCGCTGCCACCACGCCAGTCTAAGTGGTTAATTTGTGTCTCACAAGTTCACTAAACACGAGTACAATGAAATGTCTCTAGCTTGATACACAGGTTTATTCCAACAGTCAATATTACGGCATTTCACATGACACAGTTCTAAACTAGTTGGACAACCGGAACTCAGATCCGGGGAGAGAACAATTGTCGGAACAACATCAACATGATCGAAGTAAAACCCGTACCTCGGGTGGTATACAAACACATAAACACATACGTGTAGGCCTACATTATGGCGCTGCCCATTTTCGATCAAGAAACTGTTGGTGGCCACAAAAGGTCTTGTTCGTTATGTGAAAAAGTCCTGCTTGCAAAATATGTTAGAGAAAGGTGTTCAACAATCCTGTGACACACGATGGAATTCGACGTACATGATGTTACAATCTGTGCTGGACCAATATGACAATCTCAACACTCTCTTGCTCCAACATGCGCCGTCTGAAGTGAAGCGCCTCACAACAATCGACCGTGACCTGCTGTAGGAACTTCCAAACTTTCTACATCTGTTCTACACAGCGACCTCTTTTCTTTAGGGTGACAAAGAGCCAACTATTCACCTATTCCTGTCTTGGATTGCCAAACTCAGGAAGCACTGTGACAATCAGGAAAATGACTCAGAGGACTTGCCGGGTGTCATCAAAGATGCTTGTCGTGAGCTACTCAATGAGAAATTCTAGCCGCACATGCTACACAAACTAGCAGTGTTTCTAAATCCCCGTCATAAGTCCATGCAAGTCCTGAGCTCGGAAGAAAGACGGGATGTCCTGGGACATGTGACCGAGTTGATTGAGGACATGCCTCTGAATCGTGTTGCAGCCACATAAGAGAGACCTCAGCAAACCAACAAACGTTGTCGTCTGGACCAGGTCGACGAGTTTGATGATGACGATCACACCGCAAATCCAGATGCTAACGAGGTCATCCTTTATCAAAGTTACCAAGTTAACTCCCAATCATGTGCCAGTGTACTGCGGTGGTGGAAAGACCACGCATCCGAGTTCCCTATGCTGTCAAACATTGCCCAGAGTGTTCTTCGTGTGATGGCCATGAGCGCCCCAAGTGAAAGAAACTTCAGTATCGCAGGCTATGTTGTCAGTGAGCGGCGGTCTTCCCTGAAAAGCACCAACATTGACAACATCCTTCTTGTGAACATCGCCAGGAAAAACAACCAGTAGAACATAGACTATTTGACCACATGTAGTATAGGCCTTCATTATGATAAGGCATTTTCCGTAATGACTCATTACATGAGCTCCATGTTACATGAGCTCCATTGAAAATCAAACAGTTGAACTGAACTATGCAATAAATGTGTCTTGCAATCTATGTTCTGTTATACTTGTGACATATTAGGAAAATATACTGTATATTTCTATTGTGGGGGCTGCGGGTTGGGCCCGCGAGGCGGGTAGACCACGGGTTTGTGCAGGCTTTTTATTGAAGCTGTGGGTGCGGTGCGGGTGCAGGCTCAGATTTGAAGGTGCGGGTGCAGGTAAACATTCAACACATGCGGGGCGGCCGTGGGTATCCAACCAAATTTTGTGCAGTGCGGTGCGGGTGCAGGTTTTTGATATACTCTGTGGGGCGGATGTGGGCTTGAAACTGAGGTCCGCGCAGGGCTCTAATGTGCATCATAATAAATAGCTTCCAGAGGAACACTTTTAGCACCATTTCCATGAGACGCTCAAACGTCGTGGGTGCATTGCAGTGCCCGAATGGCATTACCTTGAATTGGTATAGCCCGTTCTTGGTGACAATAGCAGGTTTCGCACTATTGCTCTCGTCCATCTCGACCATCTCGACCTACCAATACCCGGAGGCCAATTCTAAAGCACAGAAATAGTGCGACCTGGCCAGGGCATCGAAGGTGTCCTCGAAGTGAGGGAGAGGGTATGACTAATTCCACATAGCATTGTTAAGTTTTCGATAATCCATGCAGGACCTCCATGAGCCATCCTTTTTCCATAACCACAGGACTGGCCCAAGAGCTATCACTGGGTTCGATGACGTCTTCGTCAGGAAGAACCCTACTAGACGCCGACTAGTGTGCAAATTGCTTCTACACTCCCGCGATGTAGTACAACCGGAGCATCGGTGGGATTCACCATGAAAAGAGGCATCATGTCAGAATTGGACTTGACCAGAGCCACACCTAGAGTCCTGTATCCCGGGCGAAATTACTCACAGGTTGTAAACAGTCAGTGAAATAAAGCTGAGAGCTTCTGAGATAGCCGAAGAACCCAGGTAATCAACTGACATCCAAGACAACCGAAGAAGCATACGAGAGGAGAGGTTGACCACAACTCAGATGATCCGTGGCCCATACTAACCGAGATCGCCTGCAGACAGCAGAGGAGTCGTCAGTTGATGACTCTCAAAACCGATAAAACCGATGGGGCCTGAAGGTGTTCATCTAGGAGCTGAAGGTGGCGCCGAGCAGCCAGGAGTGGTACCAGCCGACCCTCAGCCGAAACAACCAGAAGTCCAGCCCTGGTGACCTAGATGGAAGTGTGCCAGCAGCATCTGAGATCGGTTTCAGCAGAATTCAGCAGAAAAGACGTTTGTGTACCAGTCGGAACTTCAGGAGAGATGACTACAAGCAAGCAAGGACCTGTCTGACATAGTCAGAGATGTCCGGAGTAAATAGTTTGGCCTATCCCCATGCGAACCATGCACCATTCATGAGATTGGAGATACCTACATTCTGACGATGGTGGATGGCAGTGGTATCGATACATACGACCGAAGGGAGGTACCTCTGTGAATATTCGGATCCCCAGAGACACTGATGATCGAGATCCCCGATTGTGGTCGACATCATCCATAGGCGAGGAGCCAGTATTAATTTAGATTGGTTGGAGGTGAGGATTGGTAGTCAGGAAGTTTACTCCATGTTCGAGCAAGCCATCTGAATCAGTGCAGTGAGAGATTTGGAGCTGCCAGCCAAATCACAATGTCTGGGCTTGGGGTGAACTAAGAGGAGCTCACCTTGCAACAATGAAAAGCCTGGGAAAAGACTACGAAAGTGTCCCTCTACCCGAAACGGTCCGAAAAACAGGAACAACCCAAACTGAGGGATACCGAGACTGGCCCGGTTCAACAAACTTGAAACTGGCCGAGACCGAGATGAGAATTTTGGCCAGCAAACGATACTGAGTAGCCGAAATGACCTGAAACAGAGGAGTCTTCAGTGACGATTCCAGCAGCCTGGGCCAAACAAATGTGGTACAACACCATATCCACACGGGAAACCACTGACCCATCAAACAACAAGTCAGATGTTCGCCACTTCAAGAAAACTGTCCATGGCCAGTAGAAAGATACTTGTTCCAGATCAGCCGAGGAATGGGTAACAGTGAGCCTGGGAAAAGATTGTGAAATCATCCCTCTGCCCACGAAGGTATGAAAGACAGGAACATTCCAAACCGAGTTATACCAAGAATGGACCAGCTACGGCCAACTTAAACAAATGGCCAAGAAGACTGAGATGGGAATTTCGACCAGCAACTAAGACAGAGTAGCTGAATTTTTTTACCGAAACAGAGCAGTCTTCAGTGACGATTCCGGCAGCCTGGGCCACATGAATGTGGTACAACACATTATATCCGCCCAGGAAACAACCGACCCATCAAACAACAAGCCAGACAATTGCCTCCACTTCAAATAAAATCTGGTGGACAAGATGTTTCAACACATGAAAGACCAGGGCGTCATAAAAAAAACATTAGCAGTCCGTGGGCATCCTCGATCATTCTGGTCAAGAAAATGGAAAGTATTGCACACTTCTGTGTGGAATAACGTCAGCTCAACACTGTGACCGAGAAAGACAAATATCCATTGCTGAGAATTGATCACACCATAGCAGCCTCTTCCGAACCAAAGCGGTTTTCAACCATGTACCTGACATTCGGCTACTGGCAAGAGGGATGGATGAAGAAATTGGGCTTCTGCGATCCAGGTGGGCTTTACCAGTTTAAGGTGATGAGCTTTAGGCTGTTTAATGCACCGGGAACGTCTGACCAACTTATGGGGGAAATCCGTCAGAAGATGGTCTACTCTGGACAGTGTGTCCGAGCTTTGGAGTTTCCTGGGTCTGTTCCTACTACCGAGAGTTTGTGCTGAGATCGCAAGTCCCCATGCGCCGACTGACCCAAAAGGAGTTCCGCTCCTGTGGCAAGCCAAGCAAAAAAGAGCATTCACCAAATTGAAGAATCGGCCGGTGACAGCAGCTATCCTGGTCTATGAAAGAAGAGGCGATGACAAAAGAAACCAATCGACCAACAGAAAGAATCGTCAACGGAGGACCAGGTATGGGGACAAGAGTAACCAAGTGATCTCTATTATGAACAACAACGACAGTAGTAAGGTGGAATTCACAAATTCAAGACACTGGTGAATGACGATGGACGATGGGTTCGAGAGATTCAACCGAACACTTCCAACAGATGATGGCCTGTACGTGAGTGACTGACAGACCGACTGGGACCAGATGTCATGTGGATACCGACTGGGTATCCACATGACAAGAACTACTGCTTTCCGGCCTTAGTCAGATGGGTTGAGAGCTTCAATGGAACACTTCAACAGATGATGAACCTGTACATGAGTGATTGACAGACCGACTGGGACCAGATAGTACTTCTGGTGATGGTGGCCTACAGGAGCACTCCACATGAGACAACCAGACAGAGCCCTAATCTACTCATGCTAGGCAGAACAATCAACACACCGGTAGACCTTCTGATAGAACGAGCACCTGGAGAGACTGGACAGGAGGTGAACGAGTATAGCTGTCAGTTCCGGGAGCGACTAGAGATAGTGTGGATGGTGTTTAAGACCCGAGAGAGAAAGATGCCAAACCTACAAAGAAAATTAGCCAAAAGGCTAAGATAGGTTACCGGACAATTTTGGTTTGGCCATGGCAGCATTGGCAGGTAACAGACCTTTAATTACCAATCAAGGTTCGCAGTGTGAACATATGACCTTGAGATTTACCAATCAAGGTCATCGATGTGAACTTCGATGTCACAATTAGATGTATGTGTGTGGCATTTGATATTTTATATGTTCATAATACAAAGATTTACACATTCCGAGTCAGACATTTGGCACTCAAGGTCATCTGACGTCAAGTTCAAAGTCATCATTAGTTGTGCCATACATGTCTTCCTATATGTTCATAATGCAAACATAAGCTCTATCTGTAAGCATTTCATCTATAGAGGCAAATCTGGGCATTGTTTTACCCCAAAATGGCTGTTTTGACCTTTCAAGGTCATCGAGATCAAATTCAAGGTCAGCACACAGGTCACCATATATGACTTCCCATTTGAAAGTGCCAATTTCTAAGCCCTATCTTCAGGCGTTCTAGGAGTACAGTCCTGGCAGCTCCCATTATGAAGGAAAAAAGTGCCGAGAATTTTCTAAGTCTCTTTTTTTCGTCGACCCGTCGAAAATTCAAAATGGCCACCATACGCAGACCGGCGATTCGAGGGCAACCAAACTTATACACATCACAGAGGTACATAAAGAGAATCTTTTGAAACAAAAATCTCAAATCTGATCAGACAGTTTTTGAGAAAATGGCCACCAAATTTCAAAATTGACCGTTTTTCGACAAAAACGGCCGCCATTTTGAAAAAAAAATTTAAATAAAAAAACTAAAAAATACCTCCTCGAATTATTTAAACGAATCTTTCCCCGAATTTTCAGTAAGTTGGACCGTAAACTTCAAAGATAAAAATGTGGACGGACGGAGACGACGACGAACGGACGGACGCCGTACGCAATGCCATGGCAATAGGTTATCGGACCATAGGTCCAGTAACCTAAAAATTGCAGTAGATCATCTTAAGTCGTCAGCTTCAACTGATTCAGCCGAGTAAATTTTTCAGTTGTAAGTTTGGTGGCGCTGAAAAAAATTTTGGTTGAGCCGAAAGATTGAGTTTGTTGACCACTAACTCTGGAAACATAGCCGAATTTTTTCCTCCCACACGGAGGATTCGTCATGGTAATACACTAAATTGCCCTGGAACAGTGTTAGTTGACCACTAGTTGGCAGCCAGCTGAAGGTTCGAATATATGTTACGTCACTCCTGCTTCGACCAATCAGAGGTCAGATTTCCAAACCACGTGACCAGAGTATAAAAGGGCCTGAAATCAGCACTGACTTGTCAGTCTTGCAGCAGCTCTCGAAGCGTCCAGATCATGTCTGAAGATTGTTAGCAAAGAAAGCAGTGTGGGTCAACTGAAAAAGAAGAATAGAAGTCAGCGAAAATCATCAAAGTCCAGTCACCTGGAATCTGGCGATGGAAGATCTACGCTTATTGCTGAATGGACCAGAGGGAAAGACATCCAGTCCTTGCCTTTCACCGGCAATATTCAGACTGCTACTGATTGACAGCAGTTCCAGTGCAGCCAGATTAGCTGTGGCTGGGAGTGAACCAGATTCTGCCCCTGCTTCCCAAACAACAACTGCAGTGAACGACCCAAGAGCTGGAGCAAGATTCAACAGTCCCGACTTCGAAGGCGACCACAGCAGCCACGTCAACGACCAACATCTGACCAGCACCTGGTTCATAAACCAGTAGAACCGAAGCTCGGGAGTTCCGCAGCATCCTACAGAGGATGTCTTAGGTAATCGAGATGCCGCCTTGCCCAACTACACCCTTCCTCTGGAGGCCGACCGCGACAGTCTCTGTGATCAACCGATTGGAGGCAACCCCAGACAATGAACAACCCTGAGAACGTTGATCCCGATGACCAGAGGCAAGCTCTTTCAACTTATTGTCTCCCCCCCCCCCCCCCCCCTCCACCAACGCCACTGCAGGTATCCGGTGTACATCAATCTCGGTGGAGGATTTGCTACAGAAATTGTACTGCCAGCCCCGGATCCTCTTCAGTAGGATACACTGGAGTATATGCAGAGTTTGCAGACTCATGAAGTTCAGAACATAGCACCAAGGGTGCTGTAGCTTACCGGCAATCATGAGAAATGCAGAGTATTGATTTTCCAAGATATAAATTGCTGCACTGATCTTGAACTCTAATTGTCAAAACATGTTCGTAAATGTTGCTGGAAACACATTTTGTGCATGGACTATAATACGAAATCAAATTACACATCACAAAGGTACATCAAGAGAATCTTATACATTATTTTGAGAAAAACTGTCTGAATAGATTTTGACAAAATGGCCACCAAAGACAAAATTCATCGTTTTTGACCTTTCAAGGTCATTGAAGGTCAAATTCAAGGTCATCACTCAAACTGCAATATATGATTTCCCATTTGAATGTGCCAATACTTAGGCTCTGTTTTGAAGTCTTCTTTAAGTTTACTCCGCACAGCTCCCGTTATGAAGGAAACATTTGGTGAAATTTTCTAAGTCCAAAAAATTTTTCGATGGCCAAAAAAAAATGTGTTTTTTTTTTTGCTGGAAATAGCTCAAAGCGAATAGTGATTGATTTTGGTCAAAAAATCAAAATGCCCGCCACACGCAGACCGGCGATTCAAGGGCAACGAAACTTATACACGTCATAAAGGTACATGAGAGGAGTGTTTTGAAACAAAAATCTCAAAACTGATCAGACAGTTTTTGAGAAAATGGCCTCCAAAGTCCAAAATTGGCAATTTTTCGTCAACAATGGCCGCCAAATAGGCAAAAACGATTCAATCAAAAAATTAGCCCAATGGGCTAGAAAGGTTACCAGAGAAATATACAGAGTTAAGCCGAGAAAGTTGAAGGTCAAATTCAAGGTGACCACTGAAATCGCCATATCTCTAACCGTGAAAATGGGATCAAAGGTTAAATTCTAGATCACCAAACTATTCAGCATACATCATTTCCTATATGTTCACTATGGACCCCTAAGCTGTAAATTTGATAAGCGAGATATAAGCCATTTTGTAATCTGACTTTGAAAATAAAATGACTGACCTTGAAATTTAGGTCAAAGGTCAAATTCAATATCATTAAAATATTCAGAATATATCATTTCCTATATGTTCACAATTGATTCCTAAGCTGTAAAGCCGATAATAAGCAAGATATTAGCCATTTTGTCCTGTTGACCTGGAAAATGAGGTCAAAAGTCAAATTCAAGGTCACTAGAATATTCAGCATATATCATTTCCTATATGTTCACAATTGATTCCTAAGCTGTAAAGTCGATAATAAGCAAGATATTAGCCATTTTGTCCTGTTGACCTTGAAAATGAGGTCAAAAGTCAAATTCAAGGTCACTAGAATATTCAGCATATATCATTTCCAATATGTTCACAATTGATTCCTAAGCTGTAAAGTCGCTAATAAGCAAGATATTCGCCATTTTGTCCTGTGACCTTGAAAATGAGGTCAAAGGTCAAATTCAAGGTCACGAGAATTCAGCATATATCATTTCTTATATGTTCACAATTGATTCCTAAGCTGTAAAGTCGATAATAAGCGTGATATTAGCAATTTTGTCCTGTGACCTTGGAAATGAGGTCAAAGGTCAAATTCAAGGTCATGAGAATATTCAGCATATATCATTTCCTATATGTTCACAATTGATTCCTAAGCTGTAAAGTCGATAATAAGCAAGATATTAGCCATTTTGTCATGTGACCTTGAAAATGAGGTCAAAGGTCAAATTCAGGGTCATGAGAATTTTCAGCATATATCATTTCCTATATGTTCACAATTGATTCCTAAGCTGTAAAGTCGATAATAAGCAAGATATTAGCCATTTTGTCATGTGACCTTGAAAATGAAATCAAAGGTCAAATTCAGGGTCATGACAATTTTCAGCATATATCATTTCCTATATGTTCACAATTGATTCCTAAGCTGTAAAGTCGCTAATAAGCAAGATATTGGCCATTTTGTCTTGTGACCTTGAAAATGAGGTCAAAGGTCAAATTCAAGGTCACGAGAATATTCAGCATATATCATTTCCTATATGTTCACAATTGATTCTTAAGCTGTAAAGTTGATAATAAGCGAGATATTAGCAATTTTGTCCTGTGACCTTGGAAATGAGGTCAAAGGTCAAATTCAAGGTCACGAAAATATTCAGCATATATCATTTCCTATATGTTCACAATTGATTCCTAAACTGTAAAGTCGATAATAAGCGAGATATTAGCCATTTTGTCCTGTGACCTTGAAAATGAGGTCAAAGGTCAAAGTCAAGGTCACGAGAATATTCAGCATATATCCTTTCCTATATGTTCACAATTGATTCCTAAGCTGTAAAGTCGATAATAAGGGAGATATTAGTCATTTTGTCCTGTGACCTTGAAAATGAGGTCAAAGGTCAAATTCAAGGTTACGAGAATATTCAGCATATATCATTTCCTATATGTCCACAATTTATTCCTAGTCTCTAATCTCAATATTAAGTGAGATATTAGGCTTTAATGTGTCCCATTATAAAGCATAGGAGAATTTAACATGGGAAAGTCCCATTTGGGCCGAGTTTGGGCCCAAAATGGCCCACTTCGAGCGATTCAACGGCAACGAAATTTATACATGTCACAGGGGTACATATGAGGAGTGTTATGCATCAATAAAAAAAAAAGTTACTGAACAGATTTTGAGAAAATGGCCGCCAAAGTCCAAAATCAGGCATTTTTCGTCGAAAACGGCCGCCATTTTGAAAAAAATGCGAAAATCAAAAAACTAAAAAATACCTCCCTCTCGAAATATTTTTAGGCATTTTTGTGCAAAATTTCAGAAAATTTTAAAGATAGAATTGTTGACGGACGACGACGATGCCGGACGCAACGCCATGCCAATAGGTTATCGGACCTGGAAAATTAAAAAAACGTTTTTAGATACTGGCCCAAGGTATGTTCTGACAAATTTATGGGGAAATTCATAATGAATTTATTAATTAGCTTACCCAAAGGGCCGGTAAGCTAAAAACAGCGTCAGCAGAGAGTTGTTTCCTGTGTAACTGACTCGGTGTTCAAGAGGTCTAAGGGAGGTGAACCGAAATTGAACTTACTAGTAGATATTAGAAAAGTAAACGGTCAATGAAGTATTAAGCTGAGAGTGTCTGTGATAGCCGAAGAACCCAGGCTATCAACTGACAAGTAAGACAACCGAGAAGCCAACGAGAGGAGAGGTCTATAACTCTGATGATCAGTGACCCATACATCTGATGGATGAGCGATGACTGGAGGCCTGACCATTGCAAATAGCCAAGGAGTCGTCCCCAGTTGAGGAGCTGACTTCGACCGAGCAACCGACTGCAGCCGAGGAGCAAACCTCAGCCAAGCAACCAACTGCGAGCGGAGACGGCAAATCCAGCCGAGGAACCTGCCTCAGCTGAACAACTGACTGGAACTGAGGAGCCAACTTCATTCAAAGTCTAGGAGTCTAAACTGACTCTGTTACAAAACAAACGTAAGTAGCATATTTCTATGTGATTTGTCTGCAGATGCCAGCTTACACGTTTCAGGTCAAACGTGACCTTGAGATTTAAAACTCAAGGTCAACTTCAAGGTCATAAACAAATGTAACATATACGACTTCCTATATGCTCATAATTTAAACCAAAGCAGATTGAGGTAAAGTTCAAGGTACCAATAGGTCCATCATATATATACATGACGTTTTCACTCATATAATTCATCCCTAATTTTATCTACAGAAGTTAAGTCTGGAAATGCTGGTTTACACATTTCAATTACTGAAGCACGTGAGCTCGAGCCTTCGTCCGAAGTCAATTTTAAGGTCACCAGAGAATGCACCATATACGACTACTTGTATGCTTGTAATACAAACCTAAGCGCTATTTACATACATTTTGTATGGCCGAGGCCAATATGTGCATTTCAGGTCATTTTGAGCATTTCGAGTGATTCAAGGTGCAACATCTTCAAACACATTACAAAGTAACGGCCCCGAGTTATGTGTATACAGAATCAAAGAACCTTAAATTATCACGTTCATCATCCTTTTAAATCAGTGGTTTTATATACTATTACCATTTGTCATATAAGTACTAGTATAAAGTACTAGTAAACATTTATTAAGCGCTCCTTTATAGAACATAGTTCTAAGCAAGGGCGGCACTACACTATAGCATCCTATTGAATGACCGGTACCCATTGAATCCTGGGTGGAGATAGACAATTAGTGGTGCACACCTTGCCTAAGGATGTTAGCGGAATAACCCAGTGGTCCACCCTGAGTCTCGAACCCATGACCTTCGCGTTACGAGATCAGCGCCTTATCCACTGAGCTACCCACTCCTGGTATGACAGACTCATATAGGAGTCCCTACACCAGAATACAACTCTTCAGTTACAACACTCGGCCGGAATTGTTTTAGCACCAACAATGTTTTCAACATATATGTTGCACTACTAGTATGTAAGATAGTCCTACTTCGAAGCTCACGATCATTAGGGATCTTGCCGGCACGAGATCCATAAACAGGGCACAACGAAAGCACATTCATATAAATCTAACGAGTTCATTTTCGTTCAGAAAAAACAAGATCAATAAAGTTGAAAATGTTTATTGCCAAAACTCAAAATAAATTAATGGAATCCTGTAAATAAAACATTTTACGGCCATTCAACTGGAAACCTCTTTTGCATAATATACTCGGTAATACTGAGCTTACTTACCCGTATACTCACCAACTCAACAGTGCCACAGATGCTGTTCTTTTTACCAAAAAATCAAATTTATAATTTTAGACTTTTACCATGCTGTAATAATTGAACTTACAGTTGTTTCCAGTGTCTGTTGGGCGTTCTCCTAAAACAAAGTCAACGTTTGAATGCTATCAAAAGTGTATATACGTATTTTGGGGTTCTCGTATGATATATGTTTATGGCTTTTATTCCAAAGCGGTCCATTTTTCATGTTTGAATGCCATGGATAATCGCCTCATCCAGGTTCCAAATAGCCTCCAGTAGTATGTGAATTTGGAATATTGAGTGCTCACTGCAATGAACTGAGGGCCTACACACACCGAAAGAGCCCTTAATAAAGCATCAGTCTACGTGGCACATAATGTGTATACTTTTAAAACAGAGCAATAGCAGCTAAAATCAAACATAAAATCCTTCCATTACTTTGTTTTTCTAAACATTGTGGTACAGTATGTATCAGTAGAGAGTACTTCAAATACAGGAAGTATACAGGGAGTCCAATGCAAACTAAACATAAAGAAAAGTATATTCTACATACAGGGTTCGTACAGGACTGCAAGAATTTTTCCCAGGGCTTTCACTTTACAAGGGATAATTAAGCTCAAATGTGTGTGTCCCACGGGCAAATTATGATCTTCTAGGAATGTGATGTATTAAATCGAAATACATGTACAGCACAAAATACAAACACCAAATTGTTTCTCTATCTGCCGACATAAACGAAGCAAGACCAGTGAGCTATTTTATGAATTACACTGTATGATAATACAAAAATTTAATGAATTCACTGTCATTTTATTGACAAAACTTGATATCTAGTGATCGTAGATGTTGATTTTCATTTCGAAGGGTTTCCAGGGATAATCACAAAATTTCCAAGGGTTCATTACGGAAAAAATTGTAGGTTTTCTAGGGGCCGTACGAACCCTGTACATGTCATGTATACTAATGGTAAAATCTATAGTTTCTGCAATAAAAGAACATTGGAAGATTTGAAAGTTTCTATATCTGAACTTATCTTTAACTATATCTGAAGGCAAGCACACTAGTCGTAATGGGATTAGCTTGGAATGCACATGTAGTTGCTTCCATAGGACCAAGGTGGTAGAACCGATTGTGGGGATTACTGGTATATCACATTGATGTGTGTACACATATTGAGTGCCTAACACAACAGAAAAGGGATCTGTTACAATTCAACAACACATATTACAGGTTTATAACTCATGCACTCCCCCCCCCACCCACCCCCTCAGCCTCACCTAGCCTTTAGCATCACCTCAGGTCATTGATTCAAAAATACTTTCAAAATCAAAGATACCAAGATTCCCACAAGAGTAAGTTATCGATCGGATATTGACATGCTAGTCTAGAACTCGTGCAAACTCACACGAAAATATTTTGTTTTGAAGGTCCTTTCAAATAGTCGACACATTTCGCATGAATACTGTGTGCACAAAACATTCCACATCCATTTCTTACATCATTATTATCAGAAGCAATAGGCAATTTGAATTTGGAAACACAAGAATGGCAAATTATTTGTTATGAAACATCTCAGAAAAATGTTGTCACTGTAGAGGCTAAATCACAGTCAGACTTCAAATACTTTTCAAATATCGTATTACATATATGGTATTGGCACATAAACATAGTACGAAAACGCTTGAATGATATGAAGTTTTCCCAAAAATTTTGCCCAAACACGAATACCAAAAAGAACTTGTGAAATATACAGTAAAGTAAATGTTTTAAAAGTAATGTTTTAAAATACAATTACGGATAGTATACTGTTATAGGGCCTGTAAGCGAGGTTCAAAACGTCACGATATTTTACCTTTCTGGTGACCTGGGATTTTCCCACCAAATATTCAGACCAATTTGTAAAATTCTATATATTTGAACTCCTGTATCTTACATGCAAACATACACTGGTCACAACCGTTCCAAAGATGACTGACGAAATAAATATGCATTTAAGCATTTTATTTCATTTAAGAGCAATGAAAAACGTATGTTTATATGTTCCGAGGTCATGACCTTGACGGGAGAAAAATGCTTAATTCTTTGAAACTATGGGAGTATTATACAAACCATCGGTGGTGTTCGTCACTATATATATGATGTGACATAATGTGTTGTACAGTGTTGGTTGTAACATCATGAAAATCATCTTGTTATATTGGAATATGTGGTCCAAAAACATGTTGTGAACCACAACATACATCGGGGGCAAATTAATTATGAAAAAATTCTCCCCTCATTATTATAAACATTGGCATGCTGTAGTTCGGAGGAAGTGCAATAATAAATAAATAATGAATTTAAACAATATTCCTAATGATATTCTTGTACGGTGCTTCCAAAATTGAATAAAATCAGCAGAAATTACTACATGTACTTGGCAATGATGGTCAGGTCACCACTACGTACCTGATTACGTCATTTTATGACAGACGTGAAATGATACTTACAGGCCCTATTCCCAGCGTGAACGGTTTTAACTTGAAATTTTGTGACATGATTTAAATTTTTAGAGACAACACTACTTCTGCCCTTTTAAACTTTGTCAGCAACAGCAGCAGCAGAGAAAGGTTCCCTGCCACACACCGCTTTGGGCCTCAGGTCTGCTACAGCAAGCCAGCACAGCACTGCCTGCTACCGACAGCAACACAGCAACCCCCATACAGCCTGCCTAGTTCTCAGCAACACAGCATAACAGCTCCTGTGTTACACAGAACAAGAAAATACAGATTACTACCAGGTCACCAAGGTTGAACAAATTCACAGAAATCATTCACAAAATGTCACATTTCAGTAAAAACATACAAATATTTAGTAAAAAATAAAATGCCTTTTTTATTATTCTTTCACATCTCAGTTTGACAGAAAATCAGTGGTCACATTTCGAAATTTATTTATATTTTTTAAAAACTTAAAATCACACAGATTACTATGTTCAATGAAAAGTAACTCCTGAATGAAATGCATGTTATTTGAGGAAATTGACAAAAATCAAATGGACACAAATTCATGGAACATGAAAACATTTACATTACAGTACATACGGTCTCACACGACAGAAATATTAACCTTTCACATAGTCCTTCATGGGTTCATCTAAACAGTGAAGGGCTGCTGGCCCGAGGTGTCTCCAACAGTGTGGTATTGGCAAACGCTAGATATTCTCAGCCTCGACCATTGGGTGAACGGGAGTGACTCCTGGACCGGGATCGCGATCGGCTCCGGGACCTGGATCGTCTTGGTGGGGAGTGGCTGTAGCTGCGGCTTCGAGAACGAGTCCTGCTGCGGCTCCTGCTTCGTGAGCGTGACCTGGAATACTTGCGTCGGCGAGAGCGTGACCTGGATCTGGACCGCGAATATGATCTGGAATATGACCTGTCATGATAACAACAATAATAAACACATGTTATAATTATACTGGATGCTAGAGTCTATTGTATTCTCATAGAGTCGGAGCACGCAAATACCGGACAGTTTTGGATGCATTTCCTGTTTATTGGAGATATATTGCCGATGCAATATTTCAAACAGAATAAAAAATGATTTGTTGCACTACAAATTCATATTCACATATAAAGTCAACACGAAACTAAAGCACAGACACAGACCTCAAAAGTACACGAAGTCTAGAATCCTAGCAGACTGCAGCAGAGCATGTAAATATCGGACAAGGAGCTATGAAACACCGACGTCAAAAAAATATTAAGCCGTGTCTACTTCACTTGAGCGCAGCATGTTCATCATGGACCAAGTTAGATACCAGATTCACCTTATGCACAAATAATTGTTTAATAATGAATACCATTTGCAATTTCAACAAAACACACTGACATTTATATCAAATTAAGCGTTGATCAGAGATATTGACAGTGAAAAGCACAAGTTGTTGTCCAAGGCTGTTTCAAAATGATAGAAACCTGAAACTCCTGTCATGTGGAAATTCATTCTTTGATTCTACACATTTGCTCAGTCCAATATTTTTTACAAAGTGTATACTACATGTGAAAACCGTGATTTATTCATGTGTCCGATATTTGCATGCCCGTCCGACAAATAGTGCTCCAACTCTGGCCACAGAACACATCACACAATTTTGATCTCATAAATTAGATCTATACTCTGATTTTTTTAACTCGTTTACACCGTTTTTTGCCTTCAGTTCAGTCAAGTTACTTCGAGCGAACTATTTAACTGAATATTGCATATCTGTGATACAAACGGCAATTAATTTACACAAACCTGCCTTCCGGGACGCTATCTGTTTCTTTCAAAACACAAAAGTTTTATTTAAGCGAGGATTTGCTCGAACCATGGGCGCCGACATATAGCTTGGTTCTCGACAACTGATGACGGAATCCAAATGGACAAGTTCAAATTAGTCATAATAGGGGGATCGGGTTGTCAGTTGTCGTCAAGGTGCCTGCACGTGCGAGTAATTTCGAATCAGTTTACCTGCGTGGGCGGTCCCGAATCCTAACCCTCGCCCCTATGCAAATTATCAGAACAGAATCGCCCATCACGTGCCAAAGGAAAACAATATTTGTTGACATGCAAACGACAGAATTTCAGCGAAAATTTATCATTGCAGTAGATTGCTAACTCTCACAGTTCTATGAGCAGAAGTCTGAAAGTTTGCAGAAAAATGCCGTTTGATCTCCAGGTGAAGAATGCCAAGTTACAATACGATACCATTAAACATCGCAAAAATATCGGCAAAAAACGGTGTAAACGAGTCAGAAAAATCAGAGTATACAAGTTATTTTATGAAGTCACCTGCGCCAGCGACGTGGCTGTCCACCACGTCTGTGTGGTGGGTCAGACGGTCGGCCGTACTTGGCCAGCTGACAGCGCAACTCGCGTCCATCGACAATAGCGCCGTCCAAGGCGTCCATCGCATCTTCAGCGTCGTGTCGGTCGTAGAAACGAACAAAAGCAAAGCCTCGGCTCTCCCGCGTGAACCGGTCGCGTGGAATGTAAACATCGCCCACTTCTCCATACTTTTCAAACGCCCGCCTCAAGTCATCTGGCGTCGTTCTATACGTCAAGTTGTCGACTTTCAGGGAGAACATCCCGTTTATGTCCGGCGGACCACGTCCGTAGCTCATGATGATCAGTGTCTGTGACCAGAATGTAACAAAACTACTGCCCACAACCCGGCCGAACGATTCCGCACGTTTGAATTCAAGATGGCGACCGCACCACGTGATCTCTGTTAGCCACAACCATAGACATAGAACAGAGACTCTGTTCTATGTCTATGGCCACAACACGGTAGTAATGGTTCCACTTACGTGCTCATATTCATTACCGCACAGCATCAGATAATCGAGCCTATACCATTTTGATAGTTTGATAGATTATATCACCGTATCATACATTTTTTTCGTGATCATCTCATAAAAGTTTAAAATTAAGTTTAATTTTCACTTTTTAATTAAAGGGCCGCTGTAGGTATGGGATTCTGTTTTCCAGGAGATTTCCAAGATTTGTCAGCCTATGCTTCAGGACTGTTCTACTTATCCTGGAGTTACCAGTTCTCGATATATTGAGGTCCCTTTCACAAATTTTGATGGATAAAATTAAGTTTTGTATGAATGGGGCGTGGGCAAAGCTCATTCGATAGGTGGCAGCATTGTAATAGTGGTAAATTTGGTGCCAAATCACTAGGGAATGTCGTCTGTTGTGAACCATGCACGTGGCATTTGGCGCGAAAATTCCGTATGTTTGGAGTAATACCATGGTATCCTGATAATAAATAACGTTATGACGTCATTTTACCACTAAAACAGTGCTGCCAGCTGGCGAATAGGCGTTTTTCTGCTCATGCCCCATTATTACAATTACTCACTGAATATAGCTCAGATTCAGTACTCTCAAAGGATCTTTAATTTCTCTCAAAGGTGATCAATTTCGAATGGTCGGCACACTGAAACAGGGTGAAAAGTGAGTGAATTTCGAAGTAATTTCAAATTTAAAGACATAACATTTCAAATTTGGCACGAAGGAATGATCATATGTCATTTGAAAGTTGTTGAGGGTTTCGCAGGTAGAGACAAACCGACGTGGAAACACAAGTCATCTTGTATTTCGTGATGATTCCAGTTTGCTGACAATCTGCGTGATATATATATAGATCAATTTCATTAACGTATATTAATGATTTTCAAAGCACATTTGGCCCAAAAGCTATCACTACAAATTCAAATACGGAGATCGAGGGGTAAAGATGCCAACACTGTGATAAGATAAATATTGACATACAATCAATTTCGAACGGGCGGTGTTGATTTCGAACAGTTATTTTTCATAGGCGATTAATTTCGAACATTCAAGAAATGTTTTATTCATCCTGTATCATGTGTTCTGAAGTTCCAAACGGACTTACCATGACCAGTTTTATGTGTTATCACTGTAAGATTGCTTATAATGACAAAGCTGATGTGTTGGGCCACACGGAAATGAGACATTGCATATTGTGCAAAGTTATAGCCTTGCACTACAAAGGTCGTAAAACCTTGCAATACACTGTATTGCAAGCATATGCCGAGCGATGTTGCATGGGTGAAGAGGGTCGGCTGATATTCAGACAAAGGACTTTAGAGAACAGAAATCCCTTGGAGAAAAATACCTAAATTAGTCACACCAAGCCCCGGACTGGCTCCATACGTTCCCTGCATGGCTGTAACTAAATAACTGGGGTCAGGTACTGGAGGGAGTCCTGGTTGATTCTGGTAAAGTCGGTGAAGTCCTGGAACATCCTTGGCGGTCTTTGGCGATCTAGGGTTATCCTGGGTATCACCACGACCGTTTTAAAATGCTTAAAATGGTCGGGATGGGCCGAAAACATTAGATTGTCTGGGGTTATCCTGGTATGGTCCATAGTCGGTCCGTCAAGGTGCTGGACGTCCGTAGTTGGTCCTGGCACATCCTTGAACATCCGGCGAAAATCTTGGTGTATATATCACCCAGGACCCAGGATCACCCAGGATAACCACGTCTTCCACCCCTTCCCCTCCCCCGACACACCAATTCTTCATGCTGTCCAACAGAACAATGATAATGATCCAGAAATGGTCACTCGTATATACAGTCTGGGTCAGTCCGGGGTGATTCCGGGGCAGTCCGGGGCGTTCCTGGTTAAGTCCGGGGTCATCTTGGGTGGCTTTGGCCATCCGGGGTGGTTCTGGTTAATCCTGGGCGAGTACGTCTTGGGTGGTCTGGGGCGTCCGTGGTGAATCCGGGCCGGTCATGGATCAGTCAGTGGTGATCCTGGCTCAATCCTCGGTGGTCTGTGGCGAAACCGTGATGGTCCGGGGTGAACACTTTTTTTTCGACCGTCGAGTGACCGTCCAGTGATTTTCTTCAGTCTCTCTTCATCCTGAATCATTCGGGGTCGTCCTGGATATAGTCTGGGGATAGTCTGGCCTCGGTGTGACTGTAACTTAACAAAGTCAAACCCCAGAAAAGCCGGGTGCGTCTAAGAAACTGGCGTTTGAAAAGGTATCAACGCCAATGGATAAAGATGGGATTGACTACATGATTTTTATGGGATCAGATGTGACACCATCGTCTACACATGGATGAGGGACAACCACCATCCCACCCCTTCCGTCTATGCCAGGCTGGGTTCAGTTATATTTCAACACTAAACACCAATAGAATTTTGGCTTGTCATAGGCCTATTAGAGAGATAAAAGTAATGGAAAGTAAGAATGACTCGCCTACTAATATTTGTGACCCCCCCCCCCCCCACCACCACCATCACCAACCAAGAAACAAAAATCAAAAGAAAACACAACACATACACATTTTTCACAGTGATTGACCACAGTGAAATAGTTCAGCAGAGCTATCAACAAACCGTTCGAAATTACTCACATCACCGTTCGAAATTATCCGCCTGTCATTTATGAGCGTTCGAAATTGACCACATTTAAATTTTTATTTTTATTCTACTTGATTGGGGTTCGTTTCGAGGGATTAGTATCAATCAAACAGCATAACATAATTCACTTTAGCTATGTCCAGGTGCATGTAATTTACTTTAAAGTACTAGTATAGTGAAAATATGATGTGAACTTATATGAAAGATCTCATTGATCTGAGCAAAATTGTTTTTACGGAATGTAAATATCACAATCCGTTCAAAAGTTATAGCACTTTAAAGACTGAAATCGGCAAATTTGCTTTTTCAAAACAATTTGAAACCATGGTTGCTAGGGCCAGAAACCCATTTAGAACAGGGTATGCACAAATAAAAATGGTGCCAACTTGAGCTCTATAATGATTTATTTCATAAATAATCGACAGAAAGTCTGTGGATAGACTGACTTGGCAGTTTTTGGCCATGGCAACCATGGGTAACTACGGCTATAGGGAACGATTGGTAACCATAGCAACAGTACAGTTTGTGTGGATATTGACTATGTATGGTACATACTGATATGCACTAGTCAGATAGTCAGAACCTTCAATAATAATCACTATATCATGGCTTGAAATATCCTAATTTAAAGTTGTTCCCCTCGTGAAGTCATGAATTCTCATTAGCATCTAATTTGCATATTAATGAGTTGCTAGAACTTTTCAAGTGGCTTCTGTAATGTAGCCACTTTTGAACGGATAGAGATATTGATATACCGTAAAGACCATTTTGCTCAGATCAATGAGATCTTTCATATAACAAAACATCCTATTTTCACTTTACTAGTACTTTAACTGACCCATCAAACTTGTGCACACGCTAATAACGATAATACACATTAATTACAAGTTTACTGCTTCTCGCGACTCAAAAATAATTAATAAACAATCATAAACACTCCCAATATGTTTCAAAATAATTACACAGCTCAATGATGTTTCACCGAAGTGGTAAATATAATTATTTGTGACATGAACATCGGGCAGATATACTTTTTACACGTACATTATTGTGTGGAACGTTCGAAATACATCGCGAACCCTTCGAAATAGCTCACCATAACGCGTTCAGAATTATTTTACCACGCCACCACTTGTCTACAGTGAATACAGTCAATTTCAACGCGTCTAAAATATTTTCGTCGTGTCTAAAATTATTCTCGATGCGTCTTAAACATTTTTGATGAATCTAAAATATTTTGGATGCGTCTAAAACTATTCTTGATGCGTCTTAAACATTTTCGATGCGTCTAAAATATTTACATAGAGAGTGAATGTACCTAACAACCGTTCGTGTGCTATGGCTTTACTTGTGTGTGTCCTCATCGCAGACGGTAATTAGTTATTATGCAAAGGTCACGTGGAGGGAATCATGTGACAACGATGGCGGGGTGTGATTGGCGTCTGTACAATGTTATTTTTCTAGGATTGTCGTTTACCTTTATATTTACCGCCTTCCAGACATGTTGTATGGTGGAAGTGAGTATTGGGCTTATGTAGGATTCATCTACAAATATCTAGATCTACATTCGAAACAAGGACGTACGATCATTGATTGATTGATTGATATATTTTATTCATGTAAAATTGGACATGTATATAAAAACAAGAATGACGGGTACAAAAAACAAGTGACACCATCCATTTACATGAAAAAGGAGGACAAGAAAGACATCAAACAATTTGATGATCTTATTTCCATTGCAGACCTTTGTTATTTGAAAAAAATAACAAGATGACAGGACAAGATGGTCGCCAGACCAAGTCAACTTGAAGGCTACGTACAGTCCAGACAGTATATTAATATTGGCCATTCAACTCAATGTTAAATGATCTCACTTTGACGATCCATAACACCTTCCTAAAAAAAAATCCCAGCCTAACCACTATGCTAGTTTTATCCCTCAACGTATTGGGCATCGCGTGGTAAGCATGAATATATTTGACGACACATGGGATTTTTCGCTATTCTGCCTTGAATGGACCCGGGGTGAAAATACCCCAAATTATGGGTACTGATGCCCATGCAAAACTCCTTTGATTCCCCAGCTCCTGAGAAGAACGCCAACGAGATACCGCCTTGAAAACCGGGTCATTCTTTCCCAGCAATGCGTTCTTTCAGATGAATATACACTCGTCCAGAAGTCTGGCCTAAAAAAATATATGAGGCGATGTTTAACAACAGTTTCCCTTTAAATTGCCTAAGTGAGGTGAACGCTCGCTGATTGGCTGAGCGATTACCGTACTACGCCCTGAAGGGGCACTCCTCCATCCTCGTATTGATGGGAATCGGTTTGGATTGAAAAATCGATTCGGTTCCAAATCGGTTTGTCAAACCAACTGATCATCGATTATAATCGGTTCACAGCTCCGACCTGGCTAAACTGCTAATAATATGTAACTTAGGGCCGCCTCACAATGCTAAATAATTATAATACATGGGCTTAACATGCTACGATAGCTAGACTATGGGAGTATGGCCATGAAATAATACGTGATTCATTCACGTGATGGTGCGCTAAATTCACAGCATTAACTTGTGACTCCTTCTCTCATCTGGTGCCAATTTTTGTTCAATGTTGTTGGGATTTTATTTATAACTTTTTTTTTTCACAATAATCGATTTTGATATTTTCAAATCGATTATTGAAATCGGTTGACTTTTTCGACTGATTTTCAATTAAAATCGATAATCGGCCCATCAATACTCGTATATACGAGAAAAGTCCAATCAATAACTGTCATTTCTTTGTCATCTATAAATGTAAGATTCTTGTATACGAGAACTGAAAATTGTGATTCGTCAGATCTGGTATTGCGAATTGCAATTTGCAGCCGACCTCTTTCATTTTTTGAGATGGAATTCTGAAATTTGGTGAGAAGTTACGGCATGATACATGTACCCAACACAGAGTATCACAGACACACAAAATCTCAAGTTGATCTGAATAACTAAAACAAAGCTACAGCCAAAGTGTTTCACTGATCAATGAATTTGACTTTAGTGTAGGTCTAATCCTGCCTGCGCCATTGGTGATGACTGTGTCACTGTCCATGTCCGACATGTGTTTTACATTTTTTACCAACAGCAAACTGTGATAAAGGGTGCTAAAGATGAGAAGAACTCAACGTTTACTGGTGATGGATATGCAAGGTAACCATGGTAACTGTAGGTATAGTTCGGGTGCTGCATAGCTAGCTTTATACCAGACATATAGAGAAATTTGTTATCAATTATTTTCTGTTCAAGCTTGGGCATCATCTATGGAGTGTTTGCCTTATCCAACTGGATTGCACCATCAATTATTGCAGTCACAGGACCGAAGATCTCCATGTTCATTGGGGGAGTATTTTACTGGTAAGTCACTTTTCCATTTTGAATAAAAATACACATAGTGTTCAATGTGTATATTATTCAACAGTGAGTCTTTTTACATGCACCCCTGTAAATCTGTATCATATTTTGTATTTTGTATGAGTATTTTTTCTCCCCAGTTTGTTTATCATATCCTTCCTGAAGCCGATGAACTGGACCCTATACACAGGGTCTGTGCTGGTTGGTCTGGGGGCTGCGGGTGAGCATCACTACCAAATTACACATGTACATGTATTAGAAAAAAAATGTTCTTCATGTCCAGTCAATCTGATAAATGTACTGTGTATAGTGAAACACTTGTGTCTCCAATTTACTTACATATATGAAAGCATTATCATGGTTACTGGTAAAACAATGATTTTGTTTGTTTTGCAGTAATGTGGACTGCACAGGGTAACTTTCTCACCCTGAACTCTGACCATGATACAATGGGACGCAACAGTGGCATCTTTTGGGCACTGCTACAGTGCAGGTATGTCTGCAGTGTGTCATCGGTCATGATCTGAATTGTTCATTTTAACGATAGTACAAGATTGTAACAGTACAACAAACGACGAGATTGTTTTGTGTAACTGAAATTTATATGCACTAAATTGTAGCATGTTTGATAAGTATATCAGGATTCAGGAACATATATATATTGAATATACATGTGTATACCAATGCCAAAACACATGAACATGATGAAGAAGGAATTAATGGGAGGAGATGCATCTAATTGAAAGATTTAAACAGGGTGATGCTAATTTCGAGATTTCTATTCAAATTTTAATTTCAATGTATATGAACCACAAATTATGAACATGAACAATGTATCCTCTCCAAAATTCACCAACACAGTTTGCTGTTTGGGAATCTCTACACATATTTTGCCTTCGGTGACGAAGTGGACATTGACAAGCACACAAGGATCAAGCTGTTTGTTGTGTTGAGTGCCGTCGGTGCGGTGGGACTGATTCTGATCGTGTTTCTGCGTCGACCTCCAAGGGTAGAGAGAGAACCCCCTGACTCGGACAGCTTGGTGCCACTCACTGGAAGCCTGAGGTGGGTAAGGTAGGGCCAGTCCATGTATGATCACGCAGTGAGGGCGTCAGGTGTCTGGAACCTGAACTGGGAAACATATTGTGCAAATCATTTAGTAAACATACTTATGTGTATTCTTTATGAATTACATTCATGAATGAAAATATACTTCTGCCTCTGTTTGCAGCAGTATACAGAGTACTCCATCAGCACTGGATGCACTGAGTGAGTGGCATTACATTACCGGTATCATGCTACATAACATTTTGTGTATTACACTTGATCTCATGTGAGATATGACTTAAATATACCTATTCTTGTACATAATGCTTTCATCCGATATTTAAAAGCGTACAGGTTTGGAGTGTGGTTGAAAACCGTACAGATTTTGTGTGAGACATGAACTGTTTTCTTTGGCAGAGAAATCCTTTTCCATGTTCAAACAGAAAGATATGCTCTTGTTGTCTGTGATCATGGCTTACACAGGTGAGTGAAACAACATAAAGCTCATGTGCAGTGCATGTGTCAACTGTAAGTGTTTTAATAGGCAATGAGTGGAAGTTTACTTAAGATCGATTCTTACTCATCCCTATAAAGTTCCTATTGTGTCATGTACATTTCAACACCAATGACCTCAGGAAAATTCTATTCTTTTTTCTATTTGGTCAGGATTTGAACTGACATTCTGGAGTGGTGTTTACGGAACCAGTGTTGGTGCCACACAGCAGTTTGGCTCCAAAGCAAAAAGTCTACTTGGCCTGGTGGGAATGGCCATAGGAGTTGGTGAAATTTTGGGTAGGTCCCTGTAGTGTACATGTATTTCATACAGCTTGCAGTAGTTCATACAGCTTGCAGTAGTTCCTTCCACAATATTACCAAAGCTTTAACACAAAACTACTGCATGAATAGATCTCCATATTCATTTGTGTATCTTGCTGATTGTCTCCAGATTTTCACTATCATATGATTGTTTTATGCAAAATTTGACTTGCATAATTCTTTCTTGCATAATGAACCTACTTTACAGGTGGGTCTTTGTTTGGTTTACTCGGAAAGCGAACCAATCAGCATGGCCGTGATCCAGTGGTTTTGATTGGCTACTTGTCACATGTTGTGGCTATTTACCTGGTGTTCTTAAGTCTCCCAGCTGACTCACCTTTAGTCCAATCTTCCAGCCAACCAACCTATATACCTGCAAAGTGAGTGAAATGTTTGAAATAATACCTATACACTGTACACTCAAAAACAATGCACAACTTCATTCCTAACCGGAATACTTCCTGGAAAAACAATGTTCTTTTCTTTTTCAGTGAATATGTGATCTTGTTTTGTGGTTTTCTATTTGGATTTGGGGACAGCAGTTTTAATACTCAGGTCAGTATCAATGAATTGAATTTTTCAATGACTCAAAATATGCTGCCAACTTCATACAAGCACCGGTATACGATGCTATAACAATATTGCACCCCAAAACGCTATCATATTCTTTAAATGTATATCATGCATATTGTCATTTACTACTCGACTTAAATTTGTAAATCTTTTGGACTAATGTCATCACATTGTCAATAATACATTTTCTACATCGTTACATGTATGAATATTGGCTCCACTGTGGTTTTGTTTAAATCATCGCATTGCCAAACATTGAACATAATTTCATACTGGTTGTACATGATGTCATCCATTGATTGCTTTCAGCTATACTCTATAGTTGGCAATATGTATCCAGATGACAGTGCGCCGGCCTTTGCCATTTTCAAATTTGTTCAGGTTTGTTAACACATGTCCCTTGTTACCGATCTGCTTAGGTTGTGCATTTCCATAAATAAAAGCTTTATACATCAATCTATACCATTTTACCCTTGACTGTTATATTAATAACGGTAGTTCATGTACTGACTTCTGTGTTGGATTCATTTTGCAGTAAGAACAAAACTGCCAAAATATATTTCTTCCAAATTAAATACTGCACATAGTATACAAGATATAAAATATAATATGTATCGAGCTAATATGAATTTAGACGAATATTGTACCAATTTACCGTAACTTACATAGATATAACTGAACAATACGTGATTGTTCTGGATAATTTATTGCAGTCAGTGGCAGCAGCTGTTGGGTTCCTATACAGCCAATACCTTCTCCTACACTGGCAGCTGTTGATCATGGTGGTGTTTGGCACGGCAGGCACGGCTTGTTTCTTCACGGTTGAGTGGTCCATCATGAGAAACCAAAACCTGGGGTATCAAGAGATATCATCCCAGGTACGGCTACTTCAATACTGCATGTACATGTACTGTAATTTAATCGTAACTATTGATTCAATATATTGATTGTTTCTCAGAGATACATACAATACATATACATGATTCAGTATAATATTATATACTGGTATATATAAAACTCCCTTGTTACTTCTAGGTCAATCCTGTTGATGCGAGAGATGATGATAGCGACTCGTGAACCCTCCAGTACCTGTGACTGTGCTTCATGTTGTGTTGTAGCTGCTGGCAGTTACAAGTTTCTGCCCTCATTTAAATTATGCTTAATATACATGGACATACTATGTATTAGGTTACTCAGAAGTATTTATGTTTAAGTGTATTTTATGTGTTTTGTGTGAAGGTAGTACATGTTAACAAGGTTTTCGCCCTGCATGCAAGTGTACTAAAACCAATGTATCACATTTCACTGAAACTTGGGTGAAGTCTGCAATAAGTGTCTACAGAAACCCATAAGAGATTATGGGTTACTAATGTCTAATATTTAAAATTTCACTCGTTCGCTAAATATTGTAGTAATTGAGCCCCTTCTTCTCTGATAATAAACCACATGTACTGAACCAGTAACTGTCTAATATTTAAAATTTCACTCATTCACTAAATATTGTAGTAATTGAGCCCCTTCTTGTCTGATAATAAACAACCACATGCTCTGAACCAGTAACTGTCTAATATTTAAAATTTCACTCATTCGCTAAATATTGTAGTAATTGAGCCCCTTCTTCTCTGATAATAAACCACATGTACTGAACCAGTAACTGTCTAATATTTGAAATTTCACTCATTCGCTAAATATTGTAGTATTTGAGCCCCTTCTTCTCTGATAATAAACAACCACATGTACTGAACCAGTAACTGTCTAATATTTAAAATTTCACACATTTGCTAAATATTGTAGAATTTGAGCCCCTTCTCTGATAATAAACAACCACATGTACTGAACCAGTAACTGTCTAATATTTAAAATTTCACTC
The DNA here is from genome assembly GCA_949152475.1 of Terebella lapidaria. Lineage (NCBI taxonomy): Eukaryota > Metazoa > Annelida > Polychaeta > Terebellida > Terebellidae > Terebella > Terebella lapidaria. The sequence continues at coordinate 61,814,306 of OX424555.1, read as the reverse complement.
GTTCGTTAAATATTGTAGTATTTGAGCCCCTTCTTCTCTGATAATAAACAACCACATGTACTGAACCAGTAACTGTCTAATATTTAAAATTTCACTCGTTTGCTAAATATTGTAGTATTTGAGCCCCTTTCTGTCTGATAATAAACAACCACATGTTCTGAATCAGTAACTGTCTAATATTTAAAATTTCACACATTTGCTAAATATTGTAGTATTTGAGCCCCTTCCTCTCTCATAATAAACAACCACATGTTCTGAACCAGTAACTGTCTAATATTTAAAATTTCACACATTTGCTAAATATTGTAGTATTTGAGCCCCTTCTTGTCTGATATTAAACCACATGTACTGAACCAGTAACTGTCTAATATTTAAAATTTCACTCATTTGATAAATATTGTAGTATTTGAGCCCCTTCCTGTCTGATAATAAACAACCATGTATACTGAATTATAAAACTCAAATCTTGACGAGGTTCAATAGAAAAGGAGTGTTAAAATCTACATGTTTCCTTGTGTGTGTTCTGTTGACTGGAAATCTTTTTATTCAATCGGGTAATAAATGTGATTTCATCCATTCTGCTTTTTTGTCACTCAATATTATATTATGACTGATATACTATACCATTCATAGCCACTATTATACCATGCGCCATTGAAAGAAATGTAAAGTTAGTCTCACTTTCATGGAGTAGCCACAAACTTTAGAGCCAATGGAGCCTGGTTGTGTACCATTTCTATTTTCTACATTTGAACATATACTGTAAAAAGACTAATTTTGGCAGCTAATAAATTTGGCGGTTGTGCGCCCCACATTATTTGCGGAGATTTAATTTGGCTGTTTCAAAACCACATGTATTTCTTAACATATATCTAGTTAATTTGGCGTTTTTTCCCCAACCGCCAAAAAAAGCGTCCGCCAAAATTAGTTGTACCGGGGTATTACAATAACTAGAAATAGGATGTCAAAAATTCTGCATTTGATTGGTATACCGTATTGGTCCTAATAGTGGCATGCGCCCTAATAGTAGAGCGCCCCCATCTTTTCCCCAAAAATGTTCGATTTTCGCAATCTTATAATTCACTTCATATCTTTCTGATAAGATCTTAGAGTGTTCCAGTCCACATATTCATATTACTTTAATCATATTAAAGGGGATTGAAGGCCATAGATAGAGTATTCAGTGATTTTCTTAAATTTGACGTCAAGTTTGACCTTAATTTTTCGCGCGCTGCTGCAGGAGGTCTTGCCTTGACTGGTCGTGCTACTTTTAGGACCAATACGGTAAATGAACTAGACGTCAAGGCCTAAAGATGCCTTGGAGGCATTCCGGTGTTAGGACTAATTCGTAATATTTAAAACATGTTTGCCACGGGCTCTATGACACACCGTTTTCTAGATATTGACGAAAATGAAAAATATCGACTCAGCGAAAAAAATTTCTGGGCAAGGTCAAAGTTCATCCATCATGTTCTTTCATCCCCCAGGCATGTTTGTCTAGGTCGACGAGTCCAAAAATAACGTCCGTTTCGCTCTACGACACACCGTTTCTGAGATATCGACGATAACCAAAAATGCCGACTCTGCAAAAAAATTTCGGGTCAAAATCAAAGTTCATCCATAATACATTTAAGACATGTTTGTCTGGGGCGACGATTCCAAAAATAACGTCCGTTTCGCTCTACGACGCACCGTTTCCAAGATATCGCCGGAAACGAAAAATGTCGACTCCGCAAAAAAATTTCGGGTCAAGGTCAAAGTTCATCCATAATACCCCTTAGACATATTTGTCTAGGGCGAAGAGACCGAAAATAACGTCCGTTTCGCTCTACGACGCACCGTTTCCAAGATATCGACGAAAACGAAAAATGCCGACTCGGCAAAAAAAATTTCGGGTCAAGGTCAAAGTTCATTCATAATACCCCTAAGACATGTTTGTCTATGAGGACGAGTCCGAAAATAACGTCCGTTTCGCTGTACGACACACCGTTTCCGAGATATCGACGAAACAAAAAAATGCCGACTCGGCAAAAAAATTTCGGGTCAAGGACAAATTTCATCCCCTTAGACATGTTTGTTTAAGGCGACGAGTCCGGAAATAACATCTGTTTCGCTCTACGACACACTGCTTCTGAGATATCGACGAAAACGAAAAATGCCGACTCGGCAAAAAAAATTTCGGGTCAAGGTCAAATTTCAACCATCATATCCCTTAGACATATTTGTCTAGAGCGACGAGTCCAAAAATAATGTCCGTTTCGCTCTACGACGCACCGTTTCCGAGATATCGCCGAAAACGAAAAATGTTGACTCCGCAAAAAAATTTCGGGTCAAGGTCAAAGTTCATCCATGATACCCCTTAAACATATTTGTCTAGGGCGACGAGTCCGAAAATAACGTCCGTTTCGCTCTACGACGCACTGTTTCTGAGATATGCAGGAAGCCTCAAGGATGAATCAGCAAAAAATTATTTTGACCTCTAGGTCAAAGGTCGTTTGACAGATTGATCCCAAAATGAATAGGGTTCTTCCCTGGTGGCATATGAACCTCCATGCAGAGTTCTGCATCTATTGCCTGAATATTTTCCGAGTTATCGCCCGGAAACCAAAAACCTTGATTTCATCCTCACGGACCTCGGAGCCGGCTCAAAAAGAATAGGGTTCTTCCACATATCATTTCTGACTAGTGGTGAAAATTTGACAAGGATCCATCAAGGCAATCTAAAGTTATCGTCCGGAAACCAAACGGCGGAAGAAGAAAATGAAAAAAAAAATATATATATTCTGCTAAAACCATAAATTTCTGCCGAAATGCCTCAATAACAGAGAATGCAACTACATGTACCACATTCTTCAATTAATCTTGTGTGAGACTGTTCACATATTTGCCTTCATGTGGATATTTCTAAAATGTCTGGGTACACTTTCTTCGATAATGATAAAAAATAGTGTTCTTTGGTACGAGGATAATATGATACTCCATCAGATATAGGTTAGGACATGTAAGAGGTTTATTTGTACCATAAAATTACAGCACATTCTATATTTTGAATTACTTCACTCATTTCTGTAACTGCGTTTCTTGATGCAGTGTAAGTTTTCTTTGTGATGAGTGTTGAGAAACACTGCTACAGCTTGTGACACGAAGTGCCAGTAGCATATTGAATATTTCAATGATATCCACCTCCTGGTCTGAATACATTTCCGAAATATTTATTTTATTATATTTCATAAATGTTTCTCAGTACATGCATATAAGTATTCTGTCATTTTTGTTACATGTTTGTAAATACAGAAAAAAAATACAGGTAGAACAATACAAGTCATGTTACATGATGATACATATATCATCTACCGGTAATATACAATGGCCTTGTCAGATTAGATCACAAAAACTCCCCTGTCTATAAAGACTTTCATATCAATCCAGCGTGTAAATGAACCTGTGAAATAAGACCTCCTGTCATATAAGACCCCATATTCTTTGGGCAACAGAAAGAATACATATTATATTCTCTCCCAAGAAATCACATTCATTATAAAGAAGTAGACTAATTGTTGAGTGTTGGTACACAAAAATATCACAGATTCAATCCACACAGGAATAAACATATCACATTCTTTCTAATACTTCCAATCCTTGAATATCCTTCAGGCTGCCACATCAACTGGTCTGAAATATTTCTGAAAAAAAGAAAGTACAATTACAAATAGTAACACCATACATTGTATACTGTCACTTACATGTATAAGATACCATCTAATGAGTTGTCATATTGAACATGCTAAGAACTATCGGTATTCAATTGAATTTGAACTTCTTGCACTATAGCGTAATATATATATAGTCATTCACATGAGTACACCTACTGCTACTCTCAGTTTACCTTCAGCATGTCTCTTCATGTTGATGTCTAGAAGTGCTTGGAAAAGTTTCTCATTTGTTGCATCACGGCGGCTGTTCTGATGTTGCCACTTCAACAGCATCTGGTGAGCCTGCTCTCTCAAATTTCCTGGGTGCGCAAACTCAATGCTAGAGATGTCGCCTTCATTCACGTGAAGTTTGCGGGAGAGGTCTTTCCAGTTCGCGGCTGCACACAGGGCGTTCGCAACTTGGGTCATGACTTGAGAAGTTGGCTCACCTGGTAATAGCATGCAAAGTTTTGTCATATTATTCTCTTTGATCGACTCATGAATGATTATATTGTAGTTGCACCTGCAAACAGTCAACAATATTAACAAGAATGTCTTTCACCTGCTACTGGAGATTGAATCCCTGCAGCTGAAAAGTACACAATTCATTGGTGAGACCAAACCAGTATGCGTGCACATCAAAAATGATTTTTATATAATATTATAATAAATTTTGCTTGTAAACACTACAGCTGACATAAGACTTGCCTGGTAATGTACTCTCAGGTAGTTCAGTCTCCTGTATTTTGCTGACTACATGCGGGTACACTTCTTGCAGAGACTCTATGAATTCTGGATATGTGTTGAGGTTGTTTGCTGCATATTGCTCAAGTCGATCCATGCATCGACTCATCTGTTTTTTCTCTACAGGGCAGGTGTCCTGTATGAATTGATGGTCGGACAGATCCAAGATTTCTTGGCGCAGGTAATCACATATATCACAGTATCGTACCTGATTAACAATGAAAAGCCGCTGATAGCGCACTTTACTAGCGAGTTCTGAAGCCATATTTTTCTGTACTTATACTTTCCAGCAGTGAGCAGTGACCATGCAGTGGTGACAAAGTTATATCGCAACCCGGGGACAATGCCGATCAGTCACCCAGTTTCATTGGAATTAGATCTAGTGGTGACAGAATGAGTATCCAGTGATCTTCATGGTGTAATCAAATCAAGTGGAAGTGATTGTCATATCTGATCATGCGTGTGAATTGATATTGTATGTACACTGTTCCAGCCCTGGCTATCCATGGGCTTGATGCCTTTGAGCCTTCAAGTTTGAGGGAGAAGAAATTCGGCTGTTTCCAGAGGGTTAGACAGCAGTGCACACTGACTGAGTGACACAGCTTGTGATGATCTGATTATTTATTTACCACATTACAAGTCCAAAAAGTGTTATAAGCATGCTAAACTAACATGCTAAAGTGCACAAAACAATCTACAGCTGATCTACAGATCTAGGTCACAACGAAATCCCCGGTTTTTCCTAATTTCTCTTCCGGTTTCAATATGAAAACGAGGCTTTTACTATCACGGTGAGCAGTCAAATTACACGTGAAACTCTTCAAAATCGGTGTCGAAATTCGAATATATCTGGGACAAGTCCTAACTCGGAAACAGAGTGTTAGGCTCAGGGTTCTCCTTTTCCAAATGACCAGGAGGAGACTGAACATGAATAGGCGGGGAATGTGCGTAGCGAGCGCAGCGAGCGAAGCTTAGAACGGTCTGGGGGTTTGGGGGGCGCCGTAAGCCCCCTGAGAAAATTTTGCATTTTAGTATTTTTAGAGCATTTTAGAGCATATATATGACAACGTTTCACTCATATTCTGGGGGGTGTTTTCTCCATAGAATGTTCACGAATAAAATCAAAATTAAGATAGGTAGGGCCTATATCGGCAAGATGCCAGAAGTACATTTCACGGGTCTTTTTCTTTCTGCTGACGAAATTATTGCTTAGCATCAAGAAAAACTTGTTTCATGACCCTGACAAGAACGCCGTTGACTTTGATGGTTGATGCATGGACATGGTGGGACTTAAAACAAGAAAATGCAGCTAACTGCGGGAGACGACATTAGAGCTCGAGCACACCATCAGCACCACGAGACCTGGATATATCTTACACACCCCCCCCCCCCCCCCCTTTACAAAAAAAAAGAAAATTGAAACATATCATGTCCCACATGATTCCAATTCATTCCCGTATATTATGATGAAACACATAGGCCTACTTCAATCATATTCCTAATGAGTAGACATTTATTCTGAACTCAATGAAACAGATACGCCTGATAAAATGATATTGGACATCAATAATATATCCTTAAAATATTGGAAACTATGAGGAATATCTGCGTCTGATATCATGATATAGATAACACATGCATACTGAGCAAATTAAAAGACCAGTTTAAAATAAAAAGGTTTCGCAATCCAGCATGGCACACCTTGTCATGTGATAAAATATGTCCAATCACGGTAAATGTAGTCGTGGTACCGCAGACGAATCGTTGCGTTTACTTCATGACGCCAAAGAAGGCCACACGCAAGGTTACATGTACATGCATGCACAAAATGCTGCACAGAAAATTGTGCGTTCCAAAGTACGCGTCATTGCGGTAAAATTTGCTTTGCATTCTGGGAACGTGAATTTCCATCGGCTCCGCCATTTTGACGTTTTCCAGACGAGCTGACCATTTTGCGTAATTTTCTCAAACCTAACACATCGATTTATGCATTATATATATGTGGAATACTCAAAGCTTGCCATCAAATCGAGAGATTTTATGTCAAGGACGAAGAAAATCCTCATTTGAAGTAGGTGTACAAAGGTTTACATGCGAAAACGGGCGTCGATAGGTTGGCATGAAACCTCCATGAAAAAGTCAGCACATAGACATGTAGAGGGTTGGGGGCTTCGCCCCCCAACGCTCTAATGTCAAAAATCGGCATTACAATCCATGTCTCAATTTGACCCTTGAATAGATAGCGATTTCGTTTGTATGATAGTTACAAAAAATAGTCCATATAGTCTCCCAAACTGAGCTGCCGCTTCGCCATAGTTGAAGCGGGAGCGTTTGCTGATATTTACAGTTTACCGGCGTGGCGCATAAAACGTTGCTGTTCATTGGATGACACAGGAAAGGTTAGCCAATTGATCACCGTTGTCATTAAACTCGCACTAAAGCGTCATGAATATGCATGATTGCACCCAAAACAAGTGCCATGCGTGTTTTTATCAGTGTCTGAAGTATCCCAAATTCTCGTTCGGATTCGTTTTTATCGGCGCCTGGAGAGGGTCGGTCTCGCGAAATCGCTGGAAAATAATCGAGATATTCTAGCAAAATCACAGCCGGCGCCACAGCTTCCACAGCCGGCGCAGGCGCCGGTCGCCGGCGGAAAAGGAGAACCCTGGTTAGGCTGCGAAATGAGTCTGACAAAATGTAGACTTACTCCACAGAAAATGTATTGAATTCAATTCTTTAGTCATCAATATGGATTTCGATTATATCAATTAAGTTTATACAAGAAAAAAAAAACTCGAAATATTAAAATACTGTAAAAAGACTAATTTCGGCGGCTATTGAATTTGGCGGTTGTGAACCCCACGTTATTTGGCGGAGATTTAATGTGGCGTTCTTGAAACCACTTATATTTTCTTAACATATATCTAGTTAATTTGGCGGTTTTTTTCCCTACCGCCAAATCCGCCAAATAAATTGTTCTCCAAAATTAGTAGTTTTACAGTAATTATGTATAATTATGTTTGTGTATGGTATACAAGATCATCGTAATTACTAGTAGCATTGTTCCAGTGTGGAAGTCAAATAAAAGTTAACTGAATGTTCAAGACACATGCATGCATCTGTATTACAGTGACTGTAGAGAACAATATAACGAATTGGAAGTGACTCATATATCCAACTATGATAAATAATGTAGCTGTAGCATTTATGGAACATAAGCTGGCGTGATTTCTCTCACCTCACTGCCACTGCCAGCAATACTAACCTCACGGATATTTGGAAGATATATCTTGAATTCACACTAGATGATCTGGGGCCTATTTCACAAAGATTCTAAATATACTTTAGCCGACTAAGTTCGGTATTTAGCTTGGTAGATAGTAGGTTAAATCTTATTTTAGTCGGCTAAAGTATATTTAGATTCTTTGTGAAATAGACCCCAGGGCCTATTCATATAAATTCAGTGCATAAAATATGTTCATTTCAGTAGTCTCTGTTTGGCCAACCCTAGTATGATCTCTAACAAAATGTACGTTGATATATCGACAATACAATTAATCGATTAACATGTAGGGTATATACCAAACCGGCCTCGATTGGATTCCATGCGAGAAAAAATAGATAGAAATGTATATACTATAGGTAATTTGATCATATCCTTTATAATAGAGGACTAACACACATAACTGTGTTTGTCTATGATTTATGGAGCCATTTAGTTTTTAGATACTGGTATCTTGAATGTTTGGCAATGATGAAATACAGGTCCTATCTATGCAGCCACAGAGTGTAATCTCTGTGATATAGTACGGGCACCTGTTATTACATATGAATTGATATCCTACGGAAGCGTATTGCTATCAAGTGTGTAAAAATTTGTATCTCGTACGTACGACTTACTAACTCGTATGTACGACTTACTAAGTCATACGTACGACTTATTAAGTCGTATGTACGACTTATTAAGTCATACGTACGACTTATTAAGTCGTATGTACGACTTATTAAGTCGTATGTACGACTCATTAAGTCATACGTACGACTTATTAAGTCATACGTACGACTTATTAACTCGTACGTACGACTTATTAACTCGTACGTACGACTTATTAACTCGTACGTACGACTTATTAACTCGTACGTACGACTTATTAACTCGTACGTACGAGTTAATAAGTCGTACATACGAGATATAAGTCATACGTACGAGATACATTTTTTTACACACTTGATAACAATACGTTTCACTACGGAAGCGTATTGTTATCAAGTGCGTAAAATTTCTTATCTCGTACGTATGAGTTATATCTCATACATACGACTTATTAAGTCGTATGTACGACTTATTAACTCGTATGTACGACTTAATAACTCATACATATGACTTAGTATCTCATAAGTACGACTTACTAACTCGTACGTATGAGTTAATAAGTCGTACGTACGGGTTAATAAGTCATACGTAGGAGTTAATAAGTCATATGTACGAGTTACTAAGTCGTACGTACGAGATACTAAGTCGTACGTACGGGTTAACAAGTCGTACATACGAGTTCTTAAGTCGTACGTACGGGTTATCAAGTCGTACGTACGGGTTATTAAGTCGTACGTACAAGATATAAGTCGTACATACGAGATAATATTTTTTACACCCTTGATAGCAATACGCTTCCGTAATATCCTGGCAGTTGGACTTTCACAAATAATTTCGTTAAACAATATGGTAAAATTGAACATCATTTTGAATCAATATTTGAATCAACATTTTTTTTCAAATTGTTATGATTACCATATGGATCGAGCAATGAATAATTTAATTTTGCCCTCTATGAAATTGTGCAAAATACATACTAGTTATACGAATCCAGGTGCATCCATACATGTACGTCTGGATTTGCTCGAGTCAATGCAAGTTAGCTGCTTATGGGTTTGTATTCCCACCGTGATTCAAAACGAGGCAAATTCCTGGACACCGAAAATCGGAAAGTTTGGCGTGATTGGCAACGGAGATACAAAGTCAATTTGTTTGGAATATATTGCATTTCTTTACCGAATATACGATTGTGTTTTGATAGTTTGATTTTTAGTAAAAAGAAAATATTGGAAAATGGTTGGTACATTTTTGTAGATGATGCGATGATAGTGTTTAACTACTAACTTCCTTAATTATCGCCCATGACTGGGTTGGTCAGCACAGTTGGGGAAAGGGGCAAATTTGACAACTCTTATGGGAGTTGACAAATTTGACAACAGTATCCAAAATTGACAACTGTGGGTTTGGTAAATTTGAGTACTCAAAACTAAACTCATTTTCTTTCTGGAGTAATTGGTGTTTGGTGCATTACTTTTCCCCTTCCAACTAAACCATGTAAATATACTGGTCCAACACCTAATATTAATGACAGGAACGTCCCAGGTTTTTGGTGCAGCGTTGGATGCGCCTGAAGCTTATACACTTGCAGAAGACACTTCATTTTGTCAACTTCATTAGATGTCCATTGATTACAAAAGATGTAATTACTCCCGTTACTTGGTTATTACTCTAATAGGGTAGAATGTATGGCCCATATCCGTACGCCTGTTCACAGTTAGGCCCATGCAAGTCGGTTGCCAGCTGGGGTAATAATTGTATGTACTTTCAGCACGCAATTGCCGCATACTAAAAAAACCCACCGTTTGCGTATGCGTGAAAATCACAGGTTAGTAAAAATTGTACGGGGGTAAAAAATGTACGTGACACCGGGAACCTGTATGGTCTGACCCGACCCGCCCCGGGTAACCCGTCCAAATATATGAAAAAAAAATGTACTGGTTCACTGGAGCAATTTGTAAACATGGTACTCGTTGAACAAAACTAAGACATTTTTTTCAGTAAATATCACGAAATGAGCGCTCAAAACCATGACAAGACGTTGAAAAAAGGTCGTAATTTGAGTTCTTGTTGACATTGTTTTGAACATGAACTAGCTGCGCCACCTGGCGAATCACTTAATGCTGCCTCTAGGCTCTAGCGAGTGCACTGTGAACTAAGTCACGTGATGCAAACAACTTGTCCACGCCCATCTGAGAAGGAATGCTGTTCAGTGATTTAGTGATTATACTAGTATATCCAAATATTTAATTCTAAACTGCTTGGCAATGTATGATTTTACTTTCTGAATACCCCCCACTCCATTCAGCAGTCTACTGGCAGTCCAAGTGAAATACATGGTGAATTGATGATCTATTCGAAAAATTTTGCCAATGCGATCTACATTTGTTTATTTTATATGAGTACTCGGTTACGAGTCACAACACCCGAGTATTCGAGTTACGAAATCTGTACTTGTGCTAACCCTAGTTTTTCTTCCTCTAGAAATTAACAACATATATAACTTTCATTTCTCCTGCAAAACGCAAACATTTTTTCCCCGATGATTCTCTTTTCATCTGTGTGATTTTACTAGTTTTTATGCAAATATTCAGGACAAAGACTATATCGTTATTCGTTCTCGGGTACGGATAACGAAATTTCGACCAGGCTAATTGTATGACCCGCTCCGAATTCGGGTACCTGTCGACTCATCCGGGCCCTAGTACACACAATGAAAGGTTCCAACAAAGTTTTACAATGTGTGAAAAGCTCAGATTCCTTATGGTTTTGTTTCATATGCAGATGCTGTCAAGGGTCAAGCCGGCCACTGGGCCTGGCTCTACCCCTGCTGCCACAAAAGAGAAGCAGAAGAAAAAGCAATTGCCAAAGCTTGAAGATTTCATCAACCAGCGCGATTACAGTGGAGCAATGACACTGCTTGAGGTAGTATTTAGATCTAACTCTTCCTGGTTTACAATGTTTTATAGATATAAATTCAAATATGTATCTGAATCACATGTAAATATATGATAGATCTATACATGTAGTTTCTTATGTACCTTTCACAAATGGACAGTTCCAAAGGAACAGTGGCAAAAGCACTGAAGAAACAGATCTTTGGATTGCATTTTGTGCTTTCCATGTGGGGGATTACAAGCGGGCAATGGAGGTAAATGGAAGCAAATTTGTACTTCGAAATTACTCTGAACTATATATCCAAACTCATGATGAACACTTTATTTCTATATATATTATAGTGCTTTCAATTGCTATGATAACCATGTTAACACAGGAATACCAGCGTCTGACTCGCAAGGATGGTTGTCACCCGGATGTATGGACGTTTCTGGCGTGTTGCTGCTTCTTGCTGGGAATGTATAAGGAGTCAGATGAGGCAGCTCAGAGGGGTAAGATATGGGAACTTATACTCAAATAGCATGACTAGGACACAAGTACTTGAATTACTTTTGATTTGTCATACTGACATTAGCATGATCATGATTTGATTGCATGTACAGATTAGGATTCATACCTGTAATGTATAGTTGGGGTATAATAAGCTACATGTAGGTTTGGTTGTGGGTACCCACCGTAGAATTTTGAGCTTGTTGAAATATATATTTGGGGATGATAGATTCAGTTATTGCTATAACTAGTAAACATGTGTAGTATTACTAAATACTGGTATGTACTCAATCATTTTTACTGAGCCATGGAATGAAGACAACAATTTTCTTTTGCAGATTAGCTAATATGTCCCATGAAAGTACATAAATACAAGCACTGTGCAAAAAATTGTTTCTGGTGTTATGAATATTTGATATGAGAGGGAAGGGACTGTTAGTTAGTTTGATGCAAAATTTACTACTGCCAGTGTCCGAGTCAGACAGCAAGCAGTGACATATTTAATGTATGCAATTAAATGATAATATATCCCAATGTATATACTAGAATATGCTCTACATCATGTGTGTACATTAACTGTCCTAATCATGCTGTTTGGTCTGTTTAGGGGCAATTCGATGTGATTTTCTCCTGATATTGATTGACCCATGAACTTCACTCTCGATTAATATCGCTTGTAATTTTAAAAAGCATGTACGTGTAAAATGAATACTGATGACACATGATATTAAAGTACTTTTTTGTTTGTAGCTGCTAGCGATTCAGGGTCAGGTGAGTGGAAATTAATTGTATCCATTCACTTACATACAACAGGGTATCATGTACATGTACGAGTATAAATTTGCAAGTACGATTATTTGATGTGCGTACATGTACATCAATGTCATGTTTGACACTGCATAATGGTAATGGTAATGATCCTATTGACTGAAACAAATACACTTTATACCACATTTTGTGGTGTTATTCAAAACTGCTATCATCAGATTTACCGTTTCGGCCCTCAAAATTTGCTTGCTAAAATCTTGTATTGTACAAGAAATGTACAAATATTGTACATTTAATCATGTTCATACATGTATTTGTTGGATGTACAGTGCTTGATACACACAGTCGTCAACGTGCGCACATGATTCCTGTAGCGGAGTTACAGGAAGCCTGCAAAAACAACAACATAATTTAAGATAATTGATGGTAGGTGGGTATTTTTGGTTGGAAACACATCCCAAACGAGGTTTCCAGCAAAACGACTTAGCAGATAGACTAACATAAAGATATTCTTTTGGGTGGTAGTTTTATTTGTTGTTGACACCTTCGTGATTATTAACTATAAACACATGAAGTGAGATTATTCCTCAATCATCGTCCGATTGCTCCTTTGTCTACATGTAATCCCCATATATTGGAACTTTTGCCCACTGCTAGTGTACATGGGGGTTAATTGGTTCACAGTTGATCAAATTCAACATTTGATGGGAGGTGACACTCGTCTGTTTGTGTTTGTCAAGCAACTGTTTATCGTAGCACCCACGATATATGTGCTGCAGGATTCACGTAACGGGCGCTGATGTATTCACGTAACAGGCGCTTCAGTATTCAAGTAACACTGGATGTAAAATTGCCCCAAAATATCTCTTTCCACTAAATTAACTTTGTACACATCAATATAAACACATACGAAGGTCAGATTCATGGATTGTGCATTGCACTGGGAAAGTACAAGCATATAGGTTGCGATATTCCTGGCTGGATCTCATCAACTGGCAATACCTTTTCTTCGTTGTAAATTAATTTAGTATGCAAGTAGCACTAGATGAAAAATAGCCCCCAAATATCTCTTTTACTAAATTTACAGCAGAATAACTTATTATGTATAACAACTGGAACAATATAACAAACTGAATATACAGTGCTCATCATGTCCTCAATGATATTGGTATTGGTGTGTTGCATGGACCTAACCTATCTTACGTGTGTGATTTTGTTAGCAACTTTCCTACAGAGAATCATTATGGCTGGTGACTGTGGGTACTGCAGTTTCTCATCAGAGCAAACGGATGACATTGTACAACACTGCATCCAGTCCCACGCTGGTCCCAATACTGATCAGTGAGGTCATGGTGAGCACTGTATATGTTCAGTTTATGTATAGTGTACATACATATTATACCGTTCCAGTTGTTAAATATAATGAATAATTTTGCTATAAATTTAGTGGAAAGAGAGATTCGGGGACAATTTTACATCTAGTGGTACTTGCATTGCCAATTGAAGAGATCCAGCCAGGAAAAATGCAGCCTATATGCTTTTACTTTTCCAGTACAATGCACAATCCATGAATCTGACCTTTGTATGTGTTTATATTGATGTGTGCAAAGTTAATTTAGTGGAAAGAGAAATTTTAGGGCAATTTTACATCCAGTGTTACTTGAATACTGAAGCGCCTGTTACGTGAATACTTCAGCGCCTGTTACGTGAATCATGCAGCACATATCTCGTGTGTGCTACGATAAACAATTGCTTGACAAACACAAACAGACGAGTGTCACCTCCCATTAACTGTCGAATTTGATCAACTGTGAACCAATAAACCCCCATGCACATTAGCAGTGGGCAAAAGTTCCATTATATGGTGATTTCATGTAGACAAAGGGGCAATCGGACGATAATTGAGGAATAATCTCACTTCATGTGTTTATAGTTAATAATAACGAAGGTGTCAACAACAAATGAAACTACCACCCAAAAGAATATCTTTATGTTAGTCTATCTGCTAAGTCGCTTTGCTGGAAACCTCGTTTGGGATGTGTTTCCAACCAAAAATATCCACCTACCATCAATTTTCTCAGATTATGTTGTTGTTTTTTGCAGGCTTCCTGTAACTCCGCTACAGGAATCCTGTGCGCACGTTGACGACTGTGATACAAAGACACACTCTAATCTGCAAAAGGAAATTTGATCATCCATATTCGCAGTTGAAAACTATATTTAATGTTTTCAAATATCTCAGTTTACTGATCCGTTCCTAATGTACAGTCAGTCCATGCCAATATCCACAAATTGCGCACATTGCAGCACCGAAGAGTTCACTGCAGAACCGGGTACAGTTTCACCTGTCACACAAGTTCAATGACGAGAAGCGGCTGATGAACTACCACCAGAACCTCCGGGACGTGATCGAGGACCAGCTGTCACTGGCGTCAATCCACTACCTGCGCAGCCACTACCAGGAGGCCATCGACATCTACAAGCGCATCCTGCTTGACAACAGGTAAACATAACGAGCGGTAGTCATATGAATGAGTAACTATTATCAATAGTATTTTGTGGTACCATTCACCCATTTTCTCACTATCCTGTTTCTTTAATAAAAAAAACTCCTCTCTGGTTTATCCCTTTGCCATGTCGCCACATGTACCTGTACCTAAACATGTATGGTCAGTAATTTGTAAAGTAGATGTAATATTAATATGTCTCAGTATATATGTTTCATGAACAGTATCTTTGATGTTTGTTATGCTAAGCGATACTTACCTCTGACTCTGGGGTCGTGTAATTGGCGAGCCCTCATTCGCCAACCACACATGAAATATGGGTGAAAAAGCTAAACGAAAGTTAGCCGGCCCGTTTAGACCCTGCGTTAGTAATGGTAGTTACTTTCCGTGTGGTAGCATAATCGTGCCGGTCCACTGCCTCCCAGTTCACTTTTGTTTTTGGCGAGCTCCTGTCAACAACAACTTTGCGTCGCTCGCGATTGCCCCTTTGAAGTTTGGATTTTGGAACTTAGCTGTTTCTACGATGGAATCGTCTTCTGTCAGGAGATGTACCAAGTGTGGACACTTCTTGGTTCCTCTCGATCTCGATCCTCACGATCGCTGTCCGTCTTGCAGACCGTTTGTTTGCTGTGCGTCTCAGCGCTGTCAGATCTGCGAATCTTGGCCCGATGACAGATTCGACAGGATAGATCAGCGTAGGATCGACAGGGAGAAGAAGAGGTCGCGTTCTGCTGATCGACGATCTCTGGATTCCTCTTCCTCCTCTCGTCTTGATTCCCTCGAACAGACGGTTGGGAATTTGCAGACATCCATTGCGTCCATGTCGGCGATGTTGTCGTCCCTGGTTGGGAAAGGAGTTGCGACACCGGCCACCCCCACGGTGGATGAAGTTCCGACGCCGCTTCTCTCTGGTGACCCGTTCGTCGGCGGCAACCCCCTGAGCCACAGTCCAGCTGACCAGCCTTCGTGTTCCTGGGGTTTGCCTTCGTTGGACCCGATCTTGTCGGAGCCAGTTGACTCGGCCACGGTGGATTCCCGTTCCCAGGCTGCCGAGACCGGCGAGTCGGTCTCGGAGGAACAGTCAGGTGAAGGCAGGGGCCCCGTCGGTCGTGCCAAGTGTGGCCCCCCCCGACTACTCCACCGTCCAGCTCTCCGACGGCCCTGTTGATGTGCTTGTGGTGGACAAGTCTCTCGCTGGTAGCCCGGGCCGTGTTCAGCACCGTGACGCCTCTTCAGCCCAGGGTACCTCTTCTCCAGCCGCAGCGGTGCCGCGCGGGTGCTTACCCGACCGTGACCGTGATCAGCAGCCACCGGTGGCCAGCCCGGGGGTTTCTCAGCCCAGTGTTCTGCCCCGCGATCTACCACCGTCCGTCAGTCGACGCGCGGACAGCCGGTCGTCTTCCTCCAGTGGAGATTCTCACCGCGGGTCAACAGCCACGGCGGATAGTGTTCTTCCAGCGATGGGCCGCCCGTCCTCGCCTGACCGCCGCCACCGTCCAGCTCGGCCTGTGGATCAACACCGTTCCGGCGATTGGGATCGTCCGTCCTCCAGCCGCGCGGATCGGTTCCGTGATTGGGTTTATGATCATCGTCGTGAATATGACTTTGACCGTGCTTACCATGAAGAGTTGGATCGTTACTACCGTTCCGGCCGTTCTCGTGACGATAGGGACTACTACTACCGTCGGGAGCGTGCGGACCGCAGGGACTACTCCTCCAGGGACTCTCGCGGTAGCCGTGGAGAGAAAAGTTCACGCTCGGACTACGACCGTGTGAGGGAGCCCAAGCGTCCCGCTTCAGACCACGCCCCTAGGTCTGAAGGTGAGCAACACGCGTCCGAGTCGTCCTCTGTTGCTGTTTTGGAGCCTCCAGTCTCGTTGCCTCCCCCCCCCCGGCAGACCAGACCTCGGATGAACCTCCAGTCAAGAAGCCGCGGGTGGCTAGCCCGGCTAGGTCTGCCGACTCCTCAGCTACGGCCGGTACCTCCAAGCCTTCCTCCTCCAAGTCTGACGACGACACCTTTGCCCAGGTCCGCGGTTGGGTTCAGGAGGCCTTCCCTGACGAGATCGAGCTACCTGCAGCCAAGGGGACTTCTTTTACGTCGGTGGGTGAGCGTGTGCTCCACGCCCGTCAGCAGCCGGAGCCGGACATGCGCTTCCCGTGGTCCGAGGGTATCTCGTCAGTGCGGACTCTAGTGGAGGAGAAGATCGTCCCCGTCAATGGACAGCCCCTACGAGCCGGCAAGTTCGCCTCGTGCTTCCAAGGACAGTTAAAGCACTACCAGACTACGGATTGCGGTAGCACTCTGGAGGCAGCGGCGGTGAATGACGACCTGTCAGTCATCGCCCCTGGGCTCAAGTCCTCGAGTGTTACCGCTACACTTTCGGACTCAGATCTCAAGACCTGGGAGTCTTACCCGCGTCGGGTACAGCTGGTTGCCAACACCCTCGACTGGCTCTCGGGCCTCCTCAGCGTGCAGGTCGACCGTCTGGCCCCCGGTTCGGTTCCAGCGGACGCCGATTTGGACACGAATGCCACTGTTCAAGTACCAGTGTCGGAGTTGCTGCGCATCAAGAGGACTCTTTCCTCCGTTAACAAGTGTGTGGGACAGATTACGAAGGAGTTGCACGTGGAGTGGGCCAACGTTGTTCTCAGGCGACGGGACGCCTTTCTCAAGAGATCTACCTCCAAGCTGTCGGACGCCTTCAAGCCAAGTTACGCACGTCTTCGGTCTTTGGTCCTCACCTCTTTGACCCGGATGTCCTGGCCAAGGCCGGCCAGGCGGTTGCCCAGGAAGTGGACCTTCTCAGCAAATTTAACTTAGTTAAATTGGTGGAACGCCAGGAGAAGAAGCCTGCGGCATCCTCTTCCTCGTCGTTCAAGATCCCGAAGGTCAAGGCCACGGAGTCGAAACAGCAGTCTCAGTCGTCTCAGTTTTCTAAGGGCTCCAAGTTTGACAAGAACAAGAAGTCAACTAACTCTTCACGTGGAGGTCGCGGCGGCGGTGGATCCTCGTCTTCTGCCAAGCCTCAGCCCCGCTCCTGATGTGTCCCAGACGCTCCCACGGAACCACGATTCGGATGTATCCCCCGTGGGAGCTCGTCTTCAGGCCTTTTGGCCAGTCTGGGATACGGAATTCGAGGACTGTCTAGTAACTACCATACTGCGTCACGGGTACCGGATTCCCTTCAGTCAGGCGCCTCCTCTTTCCCCTCTACCGATAGCGTTCGCATCCTACGCCCCGGGGTCGGAGAAGTTTGCGGTCCTGGACGCCCTCGTGTCCGAGATGCTCCTCAAGGAAGCCACGGAGAAGGTGACCCAGAACTCTCCGGGCTTCTACAGTCGTCTGTTTGTCGTCCCCAAGCTCACGGGCGGCTGGCGACCGATAATCGACCTCAGTCCCCTGAACAAGTTTGTCTCCAAGGAGAAGTTTTCCATGGAGTGCCTACTGTCTCTGCGCAGCGGGGACTGGATGACGTCCATAGATCTGAAAGATGCCTACTTTCACATCCCGATTCATCCCTCATCACGGCCCTACCTTCGTTTCCAGTGGGGCAATGTGGTCTACCAGTTCCGTGCTCTGTGTTTCGGCCTCTCCACCGCCCCGTTCCTGTTCACCAGGGTGTTTCAGCCGGTATCGGCGTGGGCGCACCGCAGGGGGATTCGTCTCACGAGATATCTGGACGATTGGCTGATTACGGCCACGGACCAGCAGACGGTGGCCGCACACACGGACCAGATCGTTCGGCTTTGTCAGCGAGTCGGTCTCATCATCAATTTCAAGAAGTCTGACTTGGCTCCTTCCCAGCGTGTCACCTACCTCGGGATGGATATCGACACGCAGTCCTTCCTGACACGTCCGACGACAGATCGTATTCAACGTTTGAACGGCGTTCTACGGTCTTTCTCCATCGGGGTTCCCGTCGCGGCGGTGGTGTTCCTGAGGCTCCTAGGTCACATGGTGTCGCTAGAGAAGATCGTCCCTGGTGCACGGTTGCGCATGCGGTCGATCCAGCTCCACTTGAAGGACCACTGGTCTTCCGAGCAGGACTTGTCAACTCTGGTTCCGGTGGTTTCCGCTCTCCAGCCAGATCTCCTCTGGTGGTCCGATCCGGTCAACCTGCTACGGGGTCATCCGATTCACGAGTTGGAGCCCGACTTTCTCCTGTTCTCCGACGCGTCTCGCCTTGGTTGGGGTGCTCACCTCGGCGAAAGTCAAGTCTCCGGTCTCTGGTCGGCGGCCGATCTCCGGCATCACATCAATTGGCTGGAGCTCAGGGCTGTCTGGTTGGGCCTGCGCCATTTTCATCAGACGGATGCCGGGTCCACGGTACTGGCCATGACCGACAACACGACGGTCGTCGGCTATATCAAGAATCAGGGGGGGACACGGTCAAGGGAGCTGAGCGCCTTGACTCGAAGAATCTTGGAGTGGGCGGAATCCCAGGATGTCAGTCTTCTGGCCCGACACATCCCGGGCTCCATGAACACCATCGCCTACGCCCTTTCGAGGAAGGGTCCGGTTTCCACGAACTGGTCTCTGAACCCCCAGGTTTGCAGTCACCTGTGGCGTCTTTGGGGTCAGCCTCACTTGGACCTGTTCGCTACGTTCCAGAACAATCGTCTAACTCTCTATGTGTCCCCGTTCTCGGACCCTCATGCCTGGGCAGTCGACGCCCTCGCTCAGGACTGGTCCGTCCTATGGGCGTACGCTTTTCCTCCGTTCTCACTGATTCCCGTGGTTCTACAGAGGATTCGGTTAAGCTCGGCCCAGATCATCTTGGTGGCTCCCTGCTGGCCAGCCAAGCCTTGGTTTCCGGAACTCCTGGAGCTTCTGACGGATCTTCCACGGTTGTTACCACCGATCCCCAGCCTGCTTCGTCAGGGATGTATCTGGGGACGCATCTGGGCGTTCTGCATCTTCACGCGTGGAGATTATCAGGCGTTCATTCAGAAAGGCTGGCTTTTCGAAGAACGCTGCCAAGCGGATGTCCAGAACAGTTCGGTCATCCTCAGAGCGATTATATCAAGCCAAGTGGAGAGTCTTCTCTTCTTGGTGTGGTCGACGGCAAGTTGATCCACGCGGTCCCCCTCTCCCTACGGTAGCGGACTTCTTTTTCTGGTTGAGAGACAAGCGCAAGCGGGCTCTTACTACTGTCAAGGGATACCGTGCGGCATTGTCTAATGTGCTAGCTTCTCACGGTTTGGACATTTCTACATCACGGGAGATTTCGGCCCTGTTCAAGTCCTTCGCCCAGGATTTGCCTCCGGTCTCCCGCGCACCAAAATGGGACTTGTCATTGGTCCTTTGTAGCCTCAATGAATCTCCATATGAGCCTCTCGAGGAAGCGGAGCTTCGTTTTCTCACGCACAAGACTGTGTTCCTGTTGGCCCTTGCTTCCGCGAAGCGGGTCAGTGAGCTTCAGGGACTGTCTGCGGAGGTCTTACACCCGGAAGATTGGTCTTCTGTTACCCTCCAGTACCATCTGGGGTTTCTTGCCAAGACCGAAACTCCTTCTGCCCTGGCGGCTGGGATGCGAACGTTCTCTGTCCCTGCCTTATCTCAGTTGGCGACTGACTGTGGGGATCTGTCCCTGTGTCCGGTGCGTGCGTTACGGTTGTATCTGAAGAGGACTAAGCCTTCACGACCAAGGGAATCTCACCTCTTTCTCCCGTTTTCGGCATCGAGAGGGCAGGTCTCCAAGAACACGATCTCGCTTTGGATCAAGGCTGTTGTTACACGTGCTTACAGTAAGGATCGTCGGGACCTACATCAGCTCTACGGTCGTACGGCTCACGAGGTTCGCGCCATCTCCACTTCCTGGTCGTTTGCACACAACATGTCACTTCAGGATCTCATGAAGGCAGCCACTTGGAGATCTCACTCTACGTTTTCCTCATTTTACCTGGGCGATGTATCGCTCCTCGCGGATGACCTCTATCATCTGAGACCCATCGTCGCAGCACAAGTCATCGTGCAACCCACTGCTTCTTCTGCCAAGAGTCCGGGGGGGGAGCGCCGTCTCAACACCTAGCTACGGCTCATCGCCTCACAAGGGACTCGACGACAGGTATGTAATCTCAGATTCTTCTGGATTACAAAGTATCTCTCAGTATACTATTAACTTCCGAGCTACTCTGTGGTTAATTAATATTATAATTACTATAGGAAAGGAGCGGGTTCCTTATCCTTTATACAGTAATTATAGTCACTGGTATTATGCATAATTCTCATCCTTCTACTTTCAGGGGATGATCTTGTGCAAGGCGTACTTTCTCTCTGAGGGGCCCACCACCGGCAGGCCATTCCCCAGAGTCAGAGGTAAGTATCGCTTAGCATAACAAATCAAAAGTTCTAAAATAACTTTTATTTTTATACTATGCATACTTACCTCTGACGTTGGATGGTCCCACCCTCCTCCCCGCTGATTATCTTCTTGTCTTTTCAGAAGATAACCTTCAGTGATCAAGTGTTGCAACTCAACAAAAGTGAACTGGGAGGCATTGGACCGGCACGATTATGCTACCACACGGAGGGTGAACTGCTCAGGTAACTACCATTACTAACGCAGGGTCTAAACGGACCGGCTAACTTTCGTTTAGCTTTTTCACACATATTTCATGTGTGGTTGGCGAATGAGGGCTCGCCAATTACACGACCCCAGAGTCAGAGGTAAGTATGCATAGTATAAAAATAAAAGTTATTTTAGAACTTTTGATTTTTCAGAGATTACTTGGCACTGAATGTGTATGTTGCTTTGTGTTACTACAAGTTGGACTACTACGATGTGTCACAGGTAAAAAACATGAACAGAACTTTAAAAATGTTGAATGAATTTATCGACACTCATGCACAGTGTTGTCTAACCACTCTATCTTACATTGCAGGAGGTTCTGGCGGTCTACCTTCAGCAGTTCCCAGACAGCGCCATTGCCATCAACCTCAAGGCTTGCAACCACTTCCGGCTTTACAACGGAAAGGCCGCAGAGGTACCTGGAAAATTAACACAAATATGGGAGCAAGCCGAAAACAGATTATGATAATTTCTAAGATAATACCTGAAGAAAAGTTTCACAGAGTAGGGCATACATATTTATTATACATTATCAGTACAGCATTTAACCGTATGTTCCCCGTTCTCCTCCCAGGCTGAACTGAAGAGTCTCCAAGACATGGCCACTCCGGCATTTACATTTGCCACTGATCTCATCAAACACAATCTTGTCAGTAACTTGCACGATCTAGATGTACTATGCTGTAACAGCAAAGTATTGACCGATGTATATTTTACCAGAACTTGATCCTGAACAGTGATGTTACCATGGTTTCTGACTCGTCCCCACAGGTGGTGTTCCGAGGGGGTGAGGGAGCGTTACAAGTGCTGCCCCCGCTCATCGATGTCATCCCGGAGGCTCGTCTCAACCTAGTCATCTACTATCTCCGACAGGGTCAGTGTGCCTTACGACAAGTGTTATAATGTAGAAATGTAGCTTTAACTCCTTAATTGACACAGCTGAGTTGAGACTGTCATATGTGAATTTTCCATAGATGACATCAATGAAGCGTACATGCTGATCAAGGATCTAGAGCCCACGACACCGCAAGAGTACATCTTGAAGGGAGTTGTCAATGCTGCGCTGGGGCAGGAACAGGGATCGGTAAGTTGGAATGGGATTCCCCTCTTGAATGTATACCTGCCATGGCATGCTGTTTGACAAGTAGATGTGCAATGTCATCATAAGTGTCTCTACATATATTAACATTTGCTTGAGGTCTAATGATTTGGCTGACTTGGAGAAGAAAAACACATTATGTAGTACGGGATGTGCACATTTGGTTGGTCATGCATGAGAAATAATTGAGAATAAAAAGTGAAAATTTTATCTCACTGCTGGTCACATCCTAGGAAGCCAAGGGTGTAAGTATGAGAAGAGATATCCATCTATCTTATATATACAATAGGCATTCCGGGACAATAATATATTCTGTAGTGCACTACCAGTAGTGTACAATACTTGAGTATACTTGTAGTATGTGTCACTTGTGAATGTCATTCAGTGTTTTCCACAGCTAGCTTAATTTTCACCACGTTTAGATAGTTGCATTCACTTCAGTGAGGCTCTAGTGTTGTAAATTTATGTACATGTACTAGCTGAATTAATATTTATTGTAACCATGCTTGCAAGGGATTGTACTCCTACTGTACTGAATGTACTTATGTTACATTGACAGTAAAGACATTTTTGTGAAATTTACCATATGATGTGTAGCTTCATATAATTTAGAAGTTAATGTGGTACATGTACATTGATGTGTGTACACTGCACAGTAAATTCCTTGTACTTTCCTGCATTCATTAGGCATCCCGATTGAAAATCGGGAGGCCTTATGTTTTTGTCTGTTTTTTTTTTTTTTTTTTCTTCTTTTTTTTTTTTTTTTTTTTTTTTTTTTCTTCCGCCGTTTGGTTTCCGGATCATAACTCTTGAACGCCTCGATCTATCTTTCCGAAATTTTCACAGCTCATCCGAAATACTTTGCTTCTAACCCCTATTGTTTTTCGTCGAGATCCGAAATCCAAGATGGCCGCCAGCGGCCATTTTGGAAAAAAAAATCGGGCGATTCCTGTCAATGTCATAATTTGATTCAGGCAATTTCCAGAGGAAAAAAAATTTTGTAGGTGCATTTTTTTTTTTTTTTGGACTTAGAATTTTTCCCTCGCCTGCGCCCATGCAGATGTAATACTGTAACTGAGCCATGCTACTGTATTCACTGACTGCATCCTGCATGTCCAGCATGAGGCTAGGCTCTGCCCTCTCAGCCAGTGCAGGAGATCAGCCAGTCTGTCCAGCACAGCAATGGGCTCTGCCCCTCTCAGCCAGCCCTGCTCAGTCATGCCTTACAAGATCAGCCAGTCTGTCCAGCTCAGAAATAGGCTCCGCCCCTCTCAGCCAGCCCTGCTCAGTCATGCCTGACAAGATCAGCCAGTCTGTCCAGCACAGAAATAGGCTCCGCCCCTCTCAGCCAGCCCTGCTCAGTCATACCTGACAAGTGATACAGCTAGCATGTCCAACATGACCCTAGGCTCATATCCATGCATTATCCCTCACTCCCCCCTCCAAAGCCTGGTTTACTAGTGTGTGTACATGGTAAAAGAATGAAGTTCCATCCCACAGAATACAATAGTTGGTTAATAAGCCAACACACATGACACAACATGCTTGGGGAATGATTTGCCCTGTCTGCATTTATATTGTACAAACATGTATTGTTTGAATGTTTTGTTATTCAACTCTAGTTCACATGCAATGACCAAATCATCATTGTTTTAGTTAGCTGGCAAATGTTTGGCTTTGGTTATAATATGAATGCGAAAATTCCGCTGTATTGTACAAGTTTTGAAATCACAAAATTGGCCAAGATGACACAGCATTCTTTTAGTCACGTATCATTTTATATTTGACAGGAGCACCTGAAAAATATCACAAACATTCTGATTAAATATACTAGTACGCTGAATAATATTGACTGGGTAATTGTCCATTCATTTGGGGTGGCAAATGTCTGGTGGGCCAAGTTGTCAAGATGATAAAAAGCAGTTCTGGTAAGAAACTGTCTGATGAGCTCTCACTCTTACCCACATACAATGGCCTATGTATCCTTTTTTCTCAGTCCAGTATGACCATTTGAAATGATAAGAACAAAATGGGGGATGCCACAAAGCCTATAGGCTTTTATGTCTAGTTGTATTTACACATCTGTCAAGATAATTTGTTGTCTATAGATTATTATGATGACAAAACTATGTGTCACGGTTTTCTTATGATTAACGTATGCATTGTGCAACCCACTGTCCACTGTTAAACACATAACTCCATGTTATACGTACATTATTCTCACTCTCAGATATACATGCACATGTACACAACAAATTTTTGCGCATTGTACAATGTATACATGTGGTGCTTTCTGGGTTTCTTTATCTTCGATTTGATACTCTTCGCACTTGATATTCAATGTTTTGTTTGACTCCTGCAGCGTGAACACCTGAAGATAGCACAACAGTACTTCCAGCTTGTTGGTGGATCCGCCAGTGAATGTGGTATGTGTTCACCCCCCCCCCCCCCCCCACTTTACACCTTGTTTTATTTTGTATACTAACAATGCACACAACATACATACAACATTCTAATTCCTGTAATAACAATTCAATATTCTGAATTGTTGTATTGCAATGTTTCAGACACGATACCTGGCCGACAGTGTATGGCCGCATGCTTCTTTCTACTCAAGCAGTTTGAAGATGTTCTCATCTATCTGAACTCCATTAAGGTACACGCAGCACAGTAATATTTTCAAAAGTTAACATGATTGCAGTTACAGCTTGTAGAACATGTGGATGTTAGAAAGAGTGGTACATCTGTGTTGATACATCAGGAAAATATACATTCATGTGTTAGTTATAGTAAACGCCACCTGAAGACAGCATGAATATTTTACTTCAATATTTGCAGAGCTATTTCTACAATGAGGACACATTCAACTTCAACTATGCTCAGGCGAAGGCCACAGCTGGGAACTACAAGGAAGCCGAAGAGGTAAATGTATAGTTATCACCACATAATATGATGGAGGAATAAAAGTAGAAGATATTTTATGACAGGCACAGTACAGTGCATATCATCAGGATACTCGTGGGTAATAATCATCTATTTTCTCAATGTCTATTCCAGATATTCATGCTGATCCAGAGTGACAAACTGAAGAATGACTATACGTACTTGAGTTGGCTGGCCCGATGTTGTGAGTAACCTCATCATACAAGCAAAATTTCCAAGAAAGGTACTCAGTGCTTCAGAGCGCTTGAACGTGTCATTTGTTACTTTTCCGTGGCAGACATCATGAACAGAAAGCCACGTCTGGCCTGGGAGTTGTACCTGAAGATGGAGACGTCGGGCGAGTCCTTCAGCCTCCTGCAGCTCATCGCTAACGACTGCTACAAGGTCAGACACCATAGCTTATAGCAGTCGCGCTTGCTTTGTATATTTGTTTTCAAAATTCTAACTGATTATATGATAAATGTACAGTTATAATATTGGTCAGACCATCAAAATCTTTACAGTTACGTTTTTGCCAAGTTGTTAGTCATGATTTGCTTTGTAAGGTGCATAAAACTTCTTCTTTCTGAACATTTGTTTTATTGTAACAACTTTGACAACAGATGGGTCAGTTTTACTATGCTGCCAAGTCGTTCGATGTTCTGGAGCGTCTGGATCCAAATCCCGAGTACTGGGAGGGCAAGCGGGGCGCGTGTGTTGGCGTCTTCCAGATGATCATAGCCCAGCATGAGCCCAGGTTTGTACACTTGTTGGTTATTGGTGAAGTTTGGAATTGACTTTATAGCAGTTCATTTGTATTTGCATTGTGGAGTTTCCTCACTTACAAGTGTTGAATTTGGACTTGTTGTCATTCAGTTTGAGAAATTGCATTGGTATACATTCGTGCTGGATTTGAAAGTGATCTTGTTTTCCCTGCCATGAAACTGCATTCATGATTCAAAATTTGTAGTTATAAACTTGAAATGATTCTTCATTCTCCAGAGAGCATCTTGCAGATATCACTCAACTATTGATTGCTTCTGATGATCCTCAACAAAGATCTATAGCACGAATACTGAAAAACTGGGCCAAAGAACACCCCATTAGCTGCTAAATGGTCAAAATTTGTTGTTCGGTTTGGTTTTCAATTGAAATTGTCCCAGTTAGTTTTGTTTTGTGTTCATTGAATGACGATCATACATGTACATTAGGGTGCATCAAATTCCACAATGTTTTCAAATCGTGCTGTCCCTATCCTACTTTTGTTCCAATGATCAAATTAACAGGGATTGCAAAATATGAGAGAATTATTTTAATATTTAGGGGGTCCACCTGGAATCTGAATTTTTGAAATACTAATGTTTATCAGTATGATTTACTGTGAATACAATATCCTGAAGAAACCGTTTCTGAGGTAGAAAAACCTTCCCATGTGATGTCAGGCCATATGTTTTGCAAGTATGGATCAAGAAAATAATCACATCCCAAATCAACCCCATACATGTCCTGATTCCTGGTGATGTAAATGTTTAGAAATTCCGAATTTTCAGTGATTTCAAGTAATCAGTATGTACCTCCCAAGCTATCAGAATCCTGAAATTATATGTAAGTTGTGTCATTTTATGTTCATGCTGACACAAATCAGTGAATATTACAGTCTTTCTAATAGCAGGTGATGTTCTGATTTCCATCCAATTAAATATGGAAACCATGGATAATTCGCATTTCATCCCACCTGATGTGTTGAAATGACATAGAATTGTGTCTCCAGCTACACACATGGAAATCACACCAACTGAACAGGCTGCATTCACACAGGCTTTGAATTGGTGAAGTGGAGTGTTGATCCTGACAGAGCGCCTATCTCCTATGCCAACAGGACCCGGTGCATTGTTTGGTCAACATTGCATAGACCTGCAGAGAACAGTATTACATTGCGACTCCAAACTACGGCCAACACTCACCAACCAAGGTGTGTCTTAAGCACACCTCACAGTTGCAGTAGGAACCATAGATGACACAAAACTCTTTGGCATGCCGTCATATCATAACCAACCACGTTCAGACAGGAGGACCAGAGAAATTATTGAAGAATTGACGGAACAAATACTTGAGTCCTGGAACTGTGCAGGGCCGATCGTGATTGACACTACAGCATCCGATGATCAAAAACAGGTTATGTTTCAGCTGCTCTTTGTGGCCTCTTCAGTTGCCCACTTCGTGCCCTCCTGTGATCTGGGTGCAGATACTACATGAGAGGAATAATACTGACTCGTGTTCAATGACCTCAAACACGGAGCTCCAAAATCGCCAGAGTTGATGTTGCTCAGTCCTTTACAAAAACTTTGAGACCCTGCTACACGACGAATCACAGACTTCTTCTCGTCTTGTCGATCCAATAGTTGGAGAGCAGGAAACGGAGCTCATCGAAAATTTGAGAAATGAACCTGTTGCAGTCCTTCAGTCTGAACTGAATCTTCACTGTGAGGAGATTGTGAAGCTTTGCCTTGTACTAGAGGTAGAGGAGTCAGGTAATGAGAATCCAACCTTCACCTACAAAGGCCCAGGAGCAATCCATAAAGCAAGATGGATGGAAAAGTTGATGTATACTATCAAACACAGTCTACTGAACACACAGATTCAGAGTCCGCGTCCTGGAAAACTTTTGACCAAACAGCAGGTTCTAATCCCTTCAGTGGTGGCTTCAGCATACATAAGGTACTGGCACTGCGTGGAATGACCTCAAGCTGTACAAGAATCTCATCTTGTATGAGAAAGTCAACAAGGTCGTCTCAGGCTCTCAAGCAGTGTGCCTTCCCAGGAGGAACAATCTGGCTTGCCTTGCAGCAAAATCAGAAGCTGAACTAAAATCATCATAACATCACCTTGCGGCACAGAAGGACGAGCAGCACTACCATGATGTAGGTGGTGGAGCAGGACGGCAAAAGCCACCCAAACCTTAGGAAAAAGAAGGCCCACCCCAGTACAAGCCACAACTACATGTAAATGAACATTTCCACATCAACGAACAGTCGGACATTAGACACTGAAAAGTTTATTATGTTTCAAATAGTTGACTAGGCAATATACATGATAGCATGATTATCATTTTAATTTTGATATTCCCAATCTGTCTATTTACTATTTCAGTAATGTTAATGCTAATCACTTCTGTGACACAATAGAAATGAACCACAATTACATGTACCTACTGTTTGTTTTACATTTTCTAAATAAATGACACTTTTTCTGGTATTAGCGGTTATTTGATATTTTCATTGGCTGGGTGGACCCCCTAAATATCATCAGAATTGTCCAATTTTTTGCTGGTTATAGTTTTATTGGTATTGGAACATTTTTAGACTAGGGACAGAATGATACATGAAACTTTAATTTTTCATGTGGAATTTGATGCACCCTAATGTACATGTAGTTCAAGTGGCTGCTTCACATGGTAAATTCAGTTTGACCAGTTCATGATTTATGTACTTGAAGCTGAAGGGGCTAAAGTCAAGATAAGGGCATATTTTCACTTTGAGGAAATTACGTGTACAGTTTGATTTTCAACACAGATCAGTGTGCCAACTGTACCACAAGTGTATTGTGGATTTAAAAAATGTAAACATTCAGTACATTGTATTACAGATTATCACAATTATTGGGAAATAATTCATGGAGTGATTTGTTGCAAAGCTAAATTATGATAAATATAATGAACTTGTCATTGGGAAATGTCACATGATTATAATGAACTGTTACTGTACTGATGTGTACACATATGGTAATATTTTCATGAATGTTTTCATGTAATTGCAGGGAAACACTTCGTGATGTGGTTCAAATGCTGAGGAACACGGGAAATCCACAAGTCGACTACATCGTCAGAACCATGAAAAAGTGGGCTAAAGAAAACCGGGTCCCAATCTCGTAAAAAATCATCATCAGTTCCACCAGTAGACTGACTCCAGCATTCTGAAGTAAAACAAAGAGTTCAGTGAAATTGTGATTAGGCATTCCCTGATTGCAAATGTTTGTTCTGTATTCATCAATGAAAGCTGCCAAGCAGTCTAAAAGTCTCAAATTGAATGTAAATGGAATTCAGTCTGATCGAAAGCTGTGATACTCCTGTGTAGTTATTTGGCTACACTAATGGTTCATGTCCGTCCATCTGTTCATCCATGATAACGTATGTAGTACATGTAATAATATTGGTAATGTATATATAGTGGCACTTACTTCTACTTGATACTTGTATCAATACAGACAGTGTTGTTTGTTCTGTAAAAATGCTTTTTTGGCTGTATTTATTGAATGTTATGTTCCGGTTTTGTGATGACTGTTCACATAGCTGTAATTGATTCAAATAATTCATATGTTGAATAAATCTGACATTAAATTTTGGGTTTTTTCGTGTGTGTAAAACATTAGCAGCCATACAAATATATGTATGCCCTAAATTGGATTGGATAAGAATAATTTGCCACATT
Organism: Terebella lapidaria; assembly: GCA_949152475.1. Taxonomy (NCBI): domain Eukaryota; kingdom Metazoa; phylum Annelida; class Polychaeta; order Terebellida; family Terebellidae; genus Terebella; species Terebella lapidaria. The sequence continues at coordinate 61,784,254 of OX424555.1, read as the reverse complement.
TCATGTACCTAGCTCAATTTGTAATTCCCTTGTAATTCTAGTTGGATGTACCAGGTTTTAAGAAGTTTTATGTAAATTTTTATTAAAACAAGAAACTCACAGATTCAAGGTTTGTTGACACCTTTGAAAAAAAATATGATTGAGAAAGGAGAACCCTTGAAACCATTGAAAGACATTACAGTTAAGAAAGAAGGAAAAATCCACATTAGAACTGCATGATTGTGCAATCTGAAATTTAAGAAAATCAAGTAAAGATAATTGATGAGGCAGATTTTCATTTCTGGTTCGACCAAAAAACATTTTTTGTGTGTGTAAAAGTGACTGTTCTCACCTTTTAGAATGAAAATCAATAACTTGTAAAATTTCTGATATTCTATTTTTCACAAACTGTATTTGCAGATCAACAGCAATGATGTGTGTAGTTTGAAGGCCTTGCTTGCTGGCATATACTAGATAACCAGCAAGCACACTGAAGAAGTTAGCATGGGAATTTGTCTGAATCCATTAAAAAAGAGATAGCTATTCCTAAAATACATTTTGGGCCGATAAGCTATTATCGTAGTTTGTCGTCCGTCCGGGTCTGTAACTTTTTTTTGGCATGATGAATTTCCCCATAAATTTGTCAGAACATATCTTAGGCCAATATCTAAAAACTTTTTTTTAATTTTTTTGATTCAATCGTTTTTACCAATTTGGCGGCCATTTTTGACGAAAAATTGCCAATTTTGGACTTTGGTGGCCATTTTCTCAAAAACTGTCTGATCAGTTTTGAGATTTTTGTTTCAAAACATTCCTCTCATGTACCTCTATGACATGTATAAGTTTCGTTGCCCTTGAATCGCCAGTCTGCGTTTGGCGGCCATTTTGATTTTTTGACGGGTCGGCGAAAAAAATTTTTTTGGTCTCAAATCAAGTCACTATTCGTTTTGAGCCATTTCCAGCAAAAAAAAAAATTCTTTTTTTGGACATTGAAAATTTTTTGGACTTGGCACATTCAAATGGGAAATCATATATTGCGGTTTGAGTGGTGACCTTGAATTTGACCTTCAATGACCTTGAAAGGTCAAAACGACCTTTTTTTGTCGAAAAAACAATGAATTTTGCCTTTGGTGGACATTTTCTCGAAATCTATTCAGACAGTTTTCTTCAAAATCATGTATAAGATTCTCCTTATGTACCTTTGTGATGTGTATAAGCTTTGTTGCCTTTGAATCGACTGTCTGTGAAAATTTGTCATTAACGAAAAAAATCTTTCAAGATGTAACTTGATTTTGTATTATAGTCCATACAGAAAATGTGTTTCTATCAACATTTACGATCATGTTTTATTTAATATCAGTGTAACAATTTATATGTATTCAGTATTCTACGCAATTCACATGATTGCCGGTAAGCTACAGCACCCTTGGTGCTATGTTTTATTTGATACTTTAATGTAATTGAGGAACACTTGAACTAATGAATAATTATACTGTAACTTACATTCTTGTAACAACTAGGAATAAATAAACAAATTCCGCATTGTTGGTTATGCACAAAGCAAATATTGTGCTATCAAAAAGGATAATTTAAGATTTGTTCGGTTTTTGTGTTTTGTGTATGGTTTCATGAAGTGCCTGTTTTATTTCTAGGCCTGCTCATTACCGTATTTATATAATCGCGCATATAAGGACACTGTCTTTATATTCGAGCCTGTCCTTATATTCGAATATAAGAACATGTCCCTATATTCGAGAAGGTTTACTTTTTTCGTGCCATAAAACAATATTCGTTTATAAGGACACCCATGTCCTTATACCGTATTGGTCCCAATAGTAGCACGGTGAGCCAAAGCGAGACCTCCTGCAGCAACGTGCGCAAAAATGAGGTCAAATTCGAGGTCAAATTTAAGAAAATCACTGAATGATATACCTATAGCCTTCAATCCCCTTTATTATGATTTAAATAACATAAATGTGTGGATTGGAACACTCCAAGATCTTATTAGAAAGATTTGGAGTGAATCACAAGGTTACAAATAATTTTCTGGGGAAAAGAGGGGGACGCTCTACTATTAGGGCGCGTGCCACTATTAGGACCAATACGGTATTCGAGACACTTGGGTTTTGGCGCCAAAAACGTAGAGGTGTTCAGCATATTTTTACGTAAAATGACGTTTCTGACGTCACGGGGGAAAGGATTCTCGGTACAGAATCTTTGACGCTGGGAAGTGGTTAGGTAAAGCACTGAAGAACGGGTTAAGGGCGGGGGTGAGGCGGGGGGGGGGGGTGTATCACGAAGAGGTGTTTCAGGCTGAAATGGGGGCGGGGAGGCACAAGATACACGATCTAATCAGGATCTAATTCACACCACAATGTTTCGTTAGAGCTGAACATGCATACAAGGTAGGCCTACAAATGAGATACAAAATACAAAGTAGAAATTATGGATATGATACGGGAACCTATCACACATACATCCAATATTGTGAGTGACATGGTGGATTAGCACGTAAAACCTCTACCCTCACTCCCCCCCCCCCCCCCCCCACACACACACACCCTTCTCCCCGGAAGGTGAAAAGCCAGACAGGATAAACCGTGATGCGATCTTGCGGGAGGGGTGGGGTGGGAGAGGGCGTAATAAATAGATATTCAAATGAATGTGTCCGATATTATATCAACACTGATATAATTACACTATTTTTTCGATGTGCCAGCGATTGGACAAATGATAAACTTGTTTGCTGGTGGAAATATACATGGAATGCTAGGCCTACTCTGTGATCACGCATGATGGTTATACTGTAGAATGGTATGCCACACAGTTTCGAGAAATCTCGTTGTGAGGCCTATAAATTAATTATTTGCTTTCTTCTACATTTATATATTGGAAAGCAATACAATATCAATCGATATTTAGTTCATTCGCATCACCTATATATAACAAGAACTACCAACCTCCGAATAAGGATAGGCCTATAGGTGTGTTGCAGTGGGAATGATGTTGGCAATATTTTCAAAAACTCACAGTTTCGACCTCCACTGAAACAAACGCTCAAATATCGATTCTTTTGCATATTAAATCGGATTCATGACAGTAAGGACTCTGATATTGTGCGTTTTGGTCAACGCACCCCCTACCTTACCTTCTGGTTCGACCCACTAACCCCTCATTGTGATGTAGGACCATGTCCGTAGTTTCTGGCGTTCGTATTGATACACAATACACGTAGGCTACTCAGATTTTTCAATTTCTGTCACACCGTTTTTCTACAACATGTCAGTCCAAACCTGGAAGCTCAGGGATCACGCTGATCGATTCCCGTTTAGAAGCATACTGTGTACTAGGAGCATGAGAAGTTGGGGGTGTCTGCGGCTCTCAAAGGATTGCACCATTTAACCCAAATCAATCAGAAAATCCAGTCAGGACTATGGGCCTGTGATTTGGGGCCCGCCCAGGGGCCCAAAAGTAGTTAAAGTCTCATTCGTTAAATGCACAGAAGCATTCTGTTACACTTCCGATTTCAATTTTGAACTTCTCAGACACTGCGTTTTTATGCAAATTATCTGAATTCAAGATGATGTTCCAGATTTAGACACTGTCAACTTGATTTTTAGATCATCCATTTCAAGGGATTTTTAAACAATATTATTCTCAGGTGGCGGGCAGCAGAAGTATATATGGGGATTTATGTCTAGATATATATATATTTGTATTTTTTTACCAGGAAAATCACACTGTTCAATATACTGTATTGTATATGATATGTTTGTTTTATGGCAAAAATGGATGTTCTATTTTTTTTTTTCAAGAATAACCTGCGTCCACCCCCACCCCCATTCCCGACCGTACACGCCCACTGCGCCAGGCTGTGGTGGGCTCATTGGCTTTCATCAGGATTCGAGATTTTGGGAGTGGGGGAGGGGATTTGTTGGCAGAATATCATCGTATGCGTGATCGTATTCCGATTCAACAACAACGATGATCTGCGTAAAAAGTTCTCTGAAAAATGGCACCCGCCTAAGATTCCGCGCCTATAGGCCTGGGCCTAGTCGGCCTGTGCAGTAGGCTAATAGGCCTACGGCTCTCATAATGCTAGCTTTTTTTTAGCTGAAATAATGAAATCGCCGTTTGATTCACAGGTGAAGTAGGCCTGTCAAAAATATTGGCTTACGTTTGTCAAGTTACATCACGATACGTTTCAGTATATCGCTGAACTACAGACAGAAGCTATTGAGCCAATGTAGGTCTGTGTGAACTGGCTATGCCATGGATCATTCGGAAGTTAAAGGCTGACACCTCCCCAATTTGTAGAACCTTCGCCGACACTACGGTTACCCATGCTGCATATAATTACAAAATTCCCATACCTATTGATTATGATAATGATGGATATGGAATCCCCCCAAAACCCGCAATTAAACAACCAACTGCAAACGACGAACGTCTTTACCAGCGCGGTCGTTCCCCGTGACGTCACAGATCACAAAGAACGTGAAATGACAATCATCTCTCGCAACGGCTGTCAGGTCAATTTCTCGACAACCCGAGCCCTAATTCATACCATTTCTGCTGTGTACATACTCAGTAGATGCTTAACCTCATTATTAAAACAAGTCACTTTTTCGTGTCCATGGCCCTTTAAGCTTAACATGTTCTTATATGCGGGTTATTGGGGGGGGGGGGGGGGGGGTGTCTTTATATTTGAATATAAGAACATGTCCTTATATTCGAGACACTGGGTTTTTGGCGAGAGCCCCAAAACGCAATATTCCGGATATAAGAACATGTCCTTATATGCGCGATTATACGGTAGGAGTTTTTTTCGGTAAAGGAAATATTGCTGATGTCTTGCGAAGCATTATTTTTTCAAAATATAACATGAAGCATCATATTTAATTTTTTCATTCCTAAACGATGCAATGCTGCTCCCTTGTGGCAGATTAGGTTGTCACGAACGCTGCTGCTGCCACCTGTTGCTAAACACATATACTACAAATATACCGCTTAGAACAATGAAAACATTTACATTTTATTTCAATTTTCTTCAATTTTGATGAACATTCATGCTGTCAACAATATTTTGACAGCACTGGAATAAATACCGTTATTTATTATTGTTTCCATTTAAATAATCTGAATCTCCCATGATAATCAATTAAGTGATTAACCATCATTGTTGTATGCGGCATTCCTAAGAAACGAGGTAAACAATATGGCACCAAATGAACGAAATCCTCGAAATTTTGTATGCATGTGTTTTCCTGTTTTGAACGAAATTTAGAGCCGTATATGCTGTGTGGTGATTGATGATTTAATGAACATAATGAAATTTATATTCAGCATTTTACCGCAGCTGCATTTCTTTATATACAAAGTAAAGTTACGTAATTCACCTGTACCGTACATTAGCATGACAACACCTTTCTGAAATATTGGGTCTACATGGTCATACAATACATCAAAAGAAAGTGTGAAGCTTCAGGAAAACAAATATGTAACAAAATTGACCGTAGGTATTGATGCAGAGGTGCTAGAGCATTTCGAAGAAGGGTACCGTCAGGTCCTTCTGAAGACAAAAATTAGGGAAAAGTCCAAAAAAGTGAAGCTTGCTGTTTACACGCAAACAAAACGTGATAATACATATTTCAGGGCTTGAAAATATTCAATATTAATTACTTTACACATTGCAACATCATACACACTAAAAATATATGACGTTGGTGGTGATCACTGTGCCCAAAGTTGTCAAATTTGCCCTCATCAGGCCATTAGAAGTAAAACAAAATGATCACTGAAGCCATTTCTGACAAAATTCTAGTCACAAAAAATTGTTTTATTTGTAGCAAAATGTCCAAGGTGCTCCTTTACTGTAATGTTATCAAAGTTCAATAAAAAAAATCTTATGAGATATGCCCAAAAATGAATTTTTCCCTGATGTCTCCAAAAAACGATAGCCCAACTTGTTTACATGGGCGATAATAGGGGCTTCAAGTGCCAACCAATACTGAACAGATGGCGGAAGTGCAGATGAAACAGGACAGGCCCTTCATTTTGAAGCAATTTCCCAAGCAGTACGGGGGTTTATGATTGAAATATCGTTATATTATGAAAGAAAAAACATTATTTCACAAATTAAACCATGTATGATCGGCGACAAGAAGTTTTAACTTGTTTTTTGGAGTGAAAAAATACTTTGAGCTGAACTTTGACCTCCGAAATTGGGTCAGATCTCAAAACGAGGGCTCTTGTCACCTAGGCCGATGTCTAACCTTTCCATACATACCAAATATGCTATGAAAAAGACTTTTTGATTGGTCGAAAATGACCGTAACATGACCCCACCCAAACCGGGTTCAACGAGCTTCACTTTTTTCGCTCCCGCGAAAAACTGCTTGCGCGCGCCGCCTAGCGGAGTGTTGTCATGCTACGTACATACAAAGTTTGAAAGTACCTGCTATATTTCAGCAGGTGCGTTAGCAGGTTAGCACTGGACTGGTCATCATGACATTGGTTACAGTAGCAGGTTAGCTTCAGTAGGACTTGTTGACTTGACCTTCCCAGTAGACAATTGGCTATGGGTTACGAGCCATCCGTCCTAAATTCGCTGCATTCCAAAATTCACCAACTCAATATTTTCAGAGCTCAGAAACCCGTTTGATGGAGAACAAACTGCTGGTACAAAGATTGAATATTAGAGTCTCGATTAATGATAGAACTGGTTGGTTTCATTTGCATTACAAGGTCTAAAAACCCCGGCTCGTAAATGTCTAATTTCGTGGGCAAATAATATGTGTTCCCCATATGTTAACAAAATTCAACATGTACGTGCTCCGTTCAAACCCATAAACATATAGTGTTGGGCAGCAGATAAAATGCTGAATTAAGGTCCTAACTCCCCTCCGATAGAGCCAATACGTGGTTATGGGTTTCTGGTGCCATGCTATCTTCACCATGTAACCAGTCTTTAACCAATCTGAGCCATCAGGTTGCCCACATTGCCGTACATTGAACCCTATATTAAACAACTTTGAGTGATCAGTATGAACCTATCGTTTGTTTGTTAAAGTAATGTTGTAATATTTCGGACAATTTTTATTTCAGCAAATTGAGTTGGCGTTTAGTGGCCTGCTTACACAAGACAAAAATGGATGGCACAGTGAAACTGCTCGAAATACTAAATCACTTTTGATTTGACAAATGGCCGAGAGTGAAGATTCACATCGATCAGCCCCCAAGCATCTGCCTAGTGTTGAGAACATAGATAGCTCCAGCCAGGCATGGCAGGTGGGTGCTTCCCAGCCACAGCGACGTAAAGACTTCAAAAGTCGCATCCCTCAACCAGCTCAAAAATCTGTGGAGTTTGTCGACAGTGTTACCAAAAAAGACCACATGATAAATGGGTTTGAAAACCCATCTTTCGCACATGAGGATTCGTTCAGTGAAGACCGACGAGCAAGGTATCATGGCAAGTATAGTTCCTATGATGATATGCTGAAGAACATGGATGATCTGGATCCATTCACTGGAGAGCCACCGGAGCCCAAGGAGGACCTCGTTCAGAAGGCGAAGGAAGCTCGTCGAAGAGAATCAGCTGCCAGGGAACGCCGGGGTGAGAGACGGAGATCATCTGAGAGAAGTGGGGCTAAGAAACCCAAACCACCGCAGTCTGACGATAGCAGGAGCGGGGAGCCTAGACAGCGCAGTAAACACAGGAGTAGTCGCTCCAGGGAAGATGGCAAATCTAGAAGGATATCCAAGGATGACCGGGATGGGGATCCACTGAATAACACATTTACAGTAATGAAAGACAATCCTAACTATGAGTCGTTCCAGCCTGGAGGTGTACATAGGAGAGTGTCACACGAATCAACAGGCACATTCACTGTGGGACAGGACGACAGAAAAAGGCTCATTTCACAGCAAGATGTTCGGCCGAGCTCAGTTGAACCTGATGTCAAACTAAGTCCAGCGAATGAAACGACAACGACAGCCATTAGGAGGGAAGATAGTGTGGAATCGTATGGTGGCAGGGACTCGCACTATGGAGAACTTGATCAGGTAAGATAAATGTACTTGATACAGCTCACGGGAGAAAGAGACAATTAACATGATTAAGCACTCAGCAAAATGTATTGCTTTTCTACTGGGTGATGTGTGCATTATAACATTATTTTCTTTTTTTAGCTGCACATGTATGTTATAATCATGATATTGTGTACATTATAACACTTGACTACACAATGTGGTACACGTATAGTAACTAACATAGGTCATGTAGGTACACATATTAAATGTGTACTGTGAGTTGTTTGCACAAACATTCATTGTGTACTATGTGCTCAACTAACCGGTAGTTGCAGTTAATTGTATTTAATGGGATACTTTTGTTTATTCAACCCTCTGATGCTTCTATCAGGAGGTAAGGTTTAACATAATTTCTTGCTCGTGTACTCATCTCATCTGGATTATATATATGTGTACTTTCCTTTTCATATTGATTTTATTCCAGTGGCAATAGATGTACTTTTATAAATTTGATAAATATATCTTCTCTATTACCTTTTCATTCCATTTTGCCAGTATATATTAGTTTTTAAGTAAATGGATTTCATTTAATGGTTTTTTATGTTTGTGTCAATTATAATGTTTTGCTTTGCTTCATTAACACTGCATGGTTTGTTCTTTGATTAACATGATTATTACATCAGACGATACTGTTTTGTTAACTAGTGTAGTCTACCACTTTCCAACAGAATACTCAACATACGCAAAACCAAGTCAGATATGACCGAGAAGAAACTGTCCTTTCTACCTTTGGTACCTTTATGCATAATGCTGCAGGAATTAACATAAAAAATCAGGTATCTTTTCATGTATGTCCTGCCTACAAGTTACACATGGGCTCTGAGACAATATTCCTTTGTTCAGTTTTTATTCTCGTACATGTCATACATGTATTTTAGTTGTTAAATTAGATATTGTATGTGTTGGATCCATTTGAGTATTCTATTGCCTGTATCTAGCAACAAAGAGTTTGATGCACAAAATAATTATCATTCTGTACATGTATGTAGCTGATTGCACATGTGGGCGAATAACACAGACATGTAATATATATTAATTCACCAGGTAAACATAATACTCAAATTTATATAGGTAAGAAATTTATACAGAATTTTTTTGCAAACAGGAGGCCATCACGCAATATGTAACATCTAATATTGAAATGAGACAGTGCAACAAATACATCAAGAACACAGAATCAAAGAAGTAAGTACAGCTGAGTGTTATCACTGTCCGGAATCCATTTCGGCAGAGGATATTGGGAAACGATATTTTTCGGTTGGGAAACGATATGTTCGATTGGGAAACGCCAAGCTGCAAGGGGTGTGTGTTGTTTTCCTCAATAAAGTATGAAAAAATAGGTGTAATCGTTAATCAGAAGAAAGACAAACATGCGCTAATGTTGTATAAAGTCTTCAGTGTCGACCAAACCTGCTATACTTGATATAATATCGTTTTTGGGTCATGAAATGCGATTTAAATCACACCGTTTTGAACAAATGAACACTGATGATTGAATATGTGTCTGATGCACACAAAAAGTAACACGAGTCAAGAGAAAGGTGTATTACATGATCCCCACCGAGATAAACATTTTACATCGTCTCAAACGATACTGTTCCGATTGGACAACAGTTCTGATATGGGTGCTCGATTAGTAAACGATATTTTATTGGAAATTTTTGGCCCGTTAAGGTTGTTCGATACACCGAACGCGTCATCGCCCGTCTATGGTTGACCAAACGTGTCATAAACAGCAAATGTAATGCCAGGGTGAAATAGGGACCGGCGGGGTATAAATGTTGTCGTGCAATGGGAGTACTGGAAAAACCAGTGGTCTGTAATCAGTACGGCGGAGTCTAGACTTGAGCACACAATAAAGTACTGGAAGCATCACAGCATAATCTGATAATAGGCCTAGTATCTTTCAGTGGGCCAGCCTCGGTTAAGAATGACTAGAGCATCCATTCATTACATAGTTTTCATATGTTTAAGAGTAAACGTTTGCACACAAAAAACTAGTAGGCCTAACATTTTCCAAATCGTCTGATTAACATGATCAAAATGATCGTAAAGTTATTCAAATCAATGTTAAATGGCCACACTAACCTTCCTGTGCTTCATGGCATAATTTTCAATACCTACAACTCAAGCTTAGCGATATATGATATCTGTGTAAGACCAATAAAAAAAGTGTGAGGTTTTCTCTGGTTTCTTACCACAAGCTTCCATCCGCCGAATCCTGCATTTTGTGCCCCAGTGGGGTGTTTTCTTTACATTTTCAACCTCTTAGAACTTCAAAGTTCACCACAAAATATCCAGAGGTCGTCGCGGACGCACTTTTTTTTGATAGTTTACATCATGCAGCCCTACATTTGTCTCAGTACCCATATGCATATTTCCAGGTCTACTAAGCAACATTCCATTGATATATATCAATTCCTCAATAGCCTGGCCATTATATAGGCCGAATATACATGATATACCAAATGTATACCGTTCAAGAGGAATATATCATAAGAAGAGATCACTTTCATTGGGCCGCAACATTTCCAACCCACCAGACTTGATTTCGCGGGGCCCAATTTTCGTTACATTCCGACGCTCATTCTTGACACGTTTCGTCTACCATACCCATTCCGCTATCTAAGCCGAATGGAGATAACTTTTTTGTTTCCGCAGCTTATCTCCCCAGAAATTTACACTATGTTAGGCGAATTTCTGCCAAAATTCATCGAGATACATGAAATAGACCTATAGACAAAAAAATCCCAAAAATAACCGCGCATAGATCAGCGCTGCCCTCAGTCAAATCCGTTATCAGCCATTAGGCCTATATCCTCCTGTCGTACATAAAGTTATCGCAAAATCCTGTGCCAAATGTGGCGGTCATCTTGCTCAAGCCAATTGGGTGAAATTTATTCCTAAAGTTCTACTGACTTGTCAAATTTGGTAGGGGATATTTCAGCTATTAGGCCTACTGAGTTGGCGACCGGAGAGAATCTCATCCGAGCCAATTGACCGGTCAACATCTAGTGGTTAATTCTAGCGGCCATACCGTTCATGCTAATGATCACAACTACCATGCAAGCCTTTTATACATTTCTGAGTCAACGTACAATAAAATGAAATTTATGATTATTTCAATTTATACTCACAAAAACTTGAATAATTTGACATAGTATGCACTCCAAATTCATAAAATTATCGATTTTTTGTTTCCATAAAATGACATTTTTCATGTTTTAACGCTTATATCGTGAAAAGTAACCTGGATAGGTATGTTTTTTACATTATTTTTACAAAGCCAAAATATCATTGAAAGAATATGTGTATAAAAAATAGAAAAAAATACTGTATTACTGACCGAGTAGCATGAGTAGTGATACTCATCGTTGTATGGATTATCAGAAGTTACTCTTTTTTTTGTAAAATTTCAGTGTTGAAATATATACACATATTCTTACTCTTGCCACGAAACATATCAAACTCAGTGCTAGTGAATTTTGTTTCATCAGTTTAATGAAACATTGTACATACAACAATTCTGTCCTAAAATATCCTATAAATAAAGAGTTTTAGGCCAAAATATACAGTTAGATAGCATGCCGTGATGTAATTCATTGTGGCTATTGCTGAGGTACTTTTAAGACCGATAGGAGGTCAACAAAATGCATCATAGCAAAAAAAATCATACGGTGACCTACTACTTTTTTCTGCTTCTTGTAATCAATACATATCTAGCTATCAAGAAATATAATTTTTTACTCAATAAAAACACCTTCCCGGGTGTTTCGAACAACCTTAAGGCTCGTTTTTGGCTATTATTCATTCATACTTATTAATTTTTCCAACAGATGGCGTCTCGCGGCTTCAATGCCAGGCATTATAACTGTCATTCCAAGTTTGAAGACTCTAACCACATTGTGGAGCACTCATTTGACAAACGCCAAGAAAAAAACTTTTCAATACTGAGACCCGCTGTGGATGAGGAAACAGGAAAAAATTAGCCCAAAGGCTAAGAAATGTTACCGGAGAAATGTGCAGTGTAAAGGTCTCAAAGTCTGCAATGGTAATTTTTCGACAATGTCTGCCCAAGGGGAACATTGTTTTCTATATCGTATATGTTTACAATTGATTCCTGAGTTGGAAAGTCGATAATGAGCGAGATATTAGCCATTTCGTGCTCTGTCCTTGAAAATAAGGTCAAAGGTCAACTTCAAGCCTATGAGAATATTCGGCATGTATCATTTCCTAGATCTCCACAATTGATTCCTAAGCTGTAAAGTTGATAATAAGCGAGATATTAGCCACTTTGTTGTCGGACCTTGAAAATAAGATCAAAGGTCACGAAAACTTTCAGCATAAATCATTCCTTATAATATTTCCACAATTGATTCCTCAGCTTTAAAATCGACAATATGTGATATATTGGCCATTTTGTGCTCTAACTTTGGAAGTGAGATCAATGCCAAATTCAAGGTCATCAGGAAATTCGACGTATATCATTTCCTATCATGTCCACAATTGATTCCCAAGCCATAAAGTCGATATGGAGCGAGATATTAGCCATTTTGTCCTGTGACCTCGAAAATTAGGTCGAATGTGGAATTTATGGTTATGAGAATATTCAGCACATATCACTTTCTATGTTCTTAATCTCTAATCTCAATATTAAGTGAGATATCAGCAATAATATGTCCCATTATAAAGCATGAGAGAAGTTAACATGGGAAAATCCCATTTGGGTCAAGTTTTGGCCAAAATGGTCCACTTTCAGCGATTGAAGGGCAAAGAAACTTAGACATGTCACAAAGGTACATAAGGGTGATCTTTTCAAATGATAATCTGAAAACCGTCTGAACAGTTTTTGAGAAAATGGCCGCCAAAGTCCAAAATTGACTGTTTTTCTGACAAAAAAGGGCGTCTCAAGGTTATTAAGGCATTTCGGCAGAAATGCCTTTATGGTTTTAGCAGATTTTTTTTTTTTTTTTTTTTTTTTCTTTTTTTTCTTCTTCCGCCACTTTTGGTTTCCGGACGATAACTTTAGATTGCCTTGACGGATTCTAGTCAAATTTTCACCACAAGTCAGAAATGATATGTGGAAGAACCCTATTCTTTTTGAGCCGGATCCGAGGTCCGTGAGGTCCGTGAGGATGAAATCAAGGCTAATTTTGAGACTTGGTTTCCGGACGATAACTGGAAAAATATTTACGCAATAGTTGCAGAACTCTGCATGGAGGTTCATATGCCACCAGGGAAGAACCCTATTGATTTTGGGATCGATCCGTCAAACGACCTTTGACCTAGAGGTCGAAATAATTTTTTGCTGATTCATCCTTGAGGCTTCCTGCATATCTCAGAAACCGTGCATCGTAGAGCGAAACGGACGTTATTTTCGGACTCGTCGCCCTAGACAAACATCTCTAGGGTGTATTATTTTTTTTGATCCGGCTCCGAGGTCCGTGAGGTCCTTGAGGATAAAATCGAGGCTGATCTTGAAACTTGGTTTCCAGACGATAACTCGAAAAATATTCAGGCAATAGTTGCAGAATTTTGCACGGAGGTTTATATATCAACAGGGAAGAACCCTATTGATTTTGGGATCGATACGTCAAACGACCTTTGACCTAGAGGTCGAAATAATTTTTTTCTGAGTCATCCTTGAGGCATCCTGCATATCTCGGAAACGGTGCGTCGTAGAGCGAAACGGACGTTATTTTCGGACTCGTCGCCCTAGACAAACATGTCTAAGGGGTATTATGGATGAACTTTGACCTTGACCCGAAATTTTTTTGCCGAGTCGGCATTTCTCGTTTTCGTCGATATCTCGGAAACGGTGAGTCGTAGAGCGAAACGGACTTTTTTTTTGGACTCGTCGCCCTAGACAAACATGTCTAAGGGGTATTATTTTAACGGTAAATTTTTTTGCGGAGTCGACATTTTTCATTTTCGTCGATATCTAGTATATATTATAAATTAATCATCACACCGAAATGCCTCCAAGGCATCTTTAGGCCTTGACGTCTAGTTGAAGGTCAAATTCAAGGTCACCACCGAAACCACAATATATGAATTCCTCTTTGAATGTGTCAATATTTAAGCTCTACATGTATCTTGAAGTGTTCTAAGACTTTACTCCATACAGGTCCCATTTTCTTGGTTGGATATCACTCAAAACGAAATTGGGACGAAAAAGTTTTTTACCAACCTGTCGAAAATTCAAAATGGCCACCACATGCAGACAAGGGCAACGAAACTTATACACTTCAGAAAGGTACATAAGAAGGATCTTTTTAAACAAAAATGTCAAAACTGAGTTTTTGAGAAAACAGCTAAAAACTGAGTTTATTTTATACATCACCAATCTAAACTACTACATGCTCCTTTTCGATCCTTTGGATCGTTCTGGATAGAAATTCGCGTACTGAAAGCAAGGCACGATCGTCTGCCTGCATGACTCGAGCGCTCCTTTTGCCGCCAAAACTGCCGCGCATATGCGCGCGCAGCTGCGCAGAAGCTTCACTTTTCTGTCCACCGCCATTTTTGCTTGGCAGCTTTGGATTTTGGTTCCCGGCGAATTCGTAGGATTTACTCTGCAAACTAGACTTTTGCGATATATTCTTACGGAATTTCACCTGCCACGTTCATAGACATCGTTTTGTGTCTATTTGGATAAGTATTGGTCGATAGTTTGTTACTTGCTAGATCGTCAGCGATTTGTATAGCCATTAGCCAGTTCAGCCTATTATCGTCCATCTGTCGTACTTGATAGTGTACTTGTTGTTTACATCTATCAATAGTTCTACGTTAATTAGGCATCCCGATTGAAAATCGGGAGGCCTTATGTTTTTGTCTGTTTTTTTTTTTTTTTTTTCTTCCGCCGTTTGGTTTCCGGATCATAACTCTTGAACGCCTTGATCTATCTTTCCGAAATTTTCACAGCTCATCCGAAATACTTTGCTCCTAACCCCTATTGTTTTTCGTCGAGATCCGAAATCCAAGATGGCCGCCAGCGGCCATTTTGGAAAAAAAAAATCGGGCGATTCCTGTCAATGTCATAATTTGATTCAGGCAATTTCCAGGAGGAAAAAAATTTTTGGGGTGTATTTTTTTTTTTTTTGGACTTGGAATTTTTCCCTTGCCTGCCCCCATGCAGATGTAATACTGTAACTGAGCCATGCTACTATATTCACTGACTGCAGCTTGCATGTCCAGCATGAGGCTAGGCTCTGCCCTCTCAGCTAGTGCAGTATATGAGAGCCCTGCTCAGTAATGCCTTACAAGATCAGCCACTCTGTCCAGCACAGCGATAGGCTCCGCCCCTCTCAGCCAGCCCTGCTCAGTTAGCCTTACAAGATCAGCCAGTCTGTCCAGCACAGCAATATAGGCTCCGCCCTCTTAGCCAGCCCTGCTCAGTCATGCCTGACAAGTGATACAGCTAGCATGTCCAACTTGACCCCAGGCTCATATCCATGCATAATCCCTCACTCCCCCCTCTTAGCCAGCCCTGCTCAGTCATGCCTGACAAGTGATACAGCTAGCAGGTCCAACTTGACCCCAGGCTCATATCCATGCATAATCCCTCACTCCCCCCTCCAAAGCCTGGTTTACTAGTGTGTGTACATGGTAAAAGAATGAAGTTCCACCCCACAGAATACAATAGTTGCACACATGACACAACATGCTTGGGGGATGATTT
Organism: Terebella lapidaria; assembly: GCA_949152475.1. NCBI lineage: Eukaryota > Metazoa > Annelida > Polychaeta > Terebellida > Terebellidae > Terebella > Terebella lapidaria. The sequence continues at coordinate 61,768,503 of OX424555.1, read as the reverse complement.
GCCCTGTCTGCATTTATATTGTACAAACATGTATTGTTTGAATGTTTTGTTATCCAACTCTATTTCACATGCAATGACCAAATCATCATTGTTTTAGTTAGCTGGGAAATGTTTGGCTTTGGTTATAATGTGAATGCGAAAATTCCGCTGTATTGTACAAGTTTTGAAATCACAAAATTGGCCAAGATGACACGTACAGCATTCTTTAAGTCACGTATCATTTTACATTTGACAGGAGCACCTGAAAATATCACGAACATCCTGATTAAATATACTAGTATTCTGAATATTGGCTGGGTAGTACTCTGAATATTGGCTGGGTAATTGTCCATTCATTTTGGGTGGCAAATGTCTGGTGGGCCAAGTTGTCAAGATGATAGAAAGCAGTTCTGGTAAGAAACTGTCTGATGAGCTCTGACTCTTACCCACATACAATGGCCTATGTATCCTTTTTTCTCAGTCCAGTATGACCATTTGAAATAATAACAAATTGGGGGATGCCACAAAGCCTATAGGCTTTTATGTCTAGTTTTCTACTGTATATATATTGTCGTATACTGTAGTTTATATATTCGTAGTCCTCTTAGGGTTCTTTTTCAGCGCAGTCTCAGGTTTGCTTATTTTGCCCGCCCTGTTACTGTGTGTGGTTAGTTCCCTTTCGTGATCATGACTTCACAATCCTCCCTTGGTACCGGTGCCATGGACGAACGTCCATGCCCGAAGTGTCTGGTCAATACCCTCCGAGGAGGGGAGAAACACAGTTTGTGTTTCGACTGTTTGGACCATGGCCCGGTATCTATGGAGGATTTGAGGTGTGATCTGTGCCGTTTCTGGCGTCCCTCTTCCTTTGTGCAGGCGACTGCAAAGTATTCTGAAGCCTCGTTGGCTCGTCAGGATGCTTTGAGGCTTGCGGAAGCTTCGGCTCCGCAAGTCCGCCAGTCGCCCATGGAGGTGGAGACTCCGCCTGTGACGGCGCAGATTGCGTCCGGTGTTAGCCAGCCCCTGGGGCTAACACAGGACATGGTCAACGCGGCTGTGCAATCCTTTTTTTGCACAGTCGCTGTCGTCCCTTCAGGGTCCCCTCCTGCCGGGTCTCTCTTCCCTGCTTGGACAGGGAGTCCCGGCCAGTTCTTCGGCTGCCCCTTCGTCGCAGGGAGAGCTTGCTCCCCCTGCTGGCAAGAAGTCGAAACCTTCTAAGAAGAAGGTTTCAGTTCTTGCCAAGGCGAAAGCAGCCAAGGAACCGCACTCCACCTTCGTCGTCCCTCAGTCGGGGCCGATCGAGGTGGAGGGGTCCGTTGTCTCTTCCCCTGGGCCTTCCAAGAAGAGGAAGCGTGCTTCCTCTAAGCGCCGTGGTGCTGAGACCACATCGATTTTCGATGTGGCTCAGGCTTCGTCCGACCTCTCGGTGGGCGACGATCAGGCTTCGGGCTTCGATCGGCGGAGCATCTTGGATGGCTCATTCGGGTCCTCGGTCTCGAGGTTCGAGGGGGAAGAGTTCCCTTTGTTTGGGGGTGAGGCTCTCGATCGTTCGTGCGATCGGGAGTCTTCACTTGGCGGTCGTGCTCCTGGTCCTCGATCAGGGCACGATCGGGCGGGTGGTGCTGGGGTCGTTCCTCAGGACCACTCAAGTCCTGTGTACGCGGATGTAAGTCGCCGGACGGGCGCGATAGCTGAGCAGGCATTCCCTCGCCCGTCCTTTGATGTACCCTTGGGGTCATCAAGGTCTTCGATCGGACCTGTGAGGTCCAACGATCGGGGGGGTCGAGTGGAAGCTGATCAGGAGTCGTCCTCCTCGGAGGATGAGATTTCCGATCAGGCCGGGGGTTCTAACTTCCGGTGGGCTTTGGAGTCGGTCGCAAGGCGTATGGACTTGCCGATCGATGCTCCAGGGCCCTCACGGGGAACCGGTAGGTTCGCGTCGGCGCCAGTTCGTCGGCCGATCCGGCTCCCTGTGGCTCCCGCGTTGGTCAAGTCCTTCGACAAGATCAACAAGGGAGTTACGGCTAAGAAGGATGTGGCTCGTACGGAGTCGACATTCCCGACTAGCCGTGTTCGACCTGAGTCTGTAGAGTGTAGAGTCCGAGGGTGGACATCAGACTTCCGTCCCGGTCGAAGACCCTAACCTTCACCTGCTTTCCCGGAAGCAGGGTACGGTCGGGTCAGCTTATGTGAAAAAGGCTCGCCTTTCTCACTGGCAGACGCTGTCTCATCAATTGATGGGGCAGCTCTCCGTCTGCTTGACGTGTCCGCTACGGACGTCGCTGAGCTACGTGGGAGGCCGCTTTTCTCAGGCTATACCTACGCCAACCTCTCTCGATCGGATATTTCCGTCATGCGGGAACATCTCCGGGATGAGGCTATGGCCAAGGCTTTGCTGGGGAGGTCGGCGGGGTCTGGGACAGGCAAGAAGACCAAGGGTCAGAAGCCTGCCCAACCTCAGGCACCACATGCACCCGCTTCTGCGCAGCCGCCCTTTCGGGGGGCGCAGCCTCCCCTTCCTCATGGGGATGGCAAGCGTGGCGGCAAAGGGGGTGGACGCTACAAGGACAAAGGGAAATCTTCTGCTAAGAAGTGACTCTTTGCGGGAAAGCGTAGGCTCTGTGGAAGGTTCAGTTCTGTCGGAATTTGATCTTCCACAACCTGGTCCAGTCGGGGACGCCTGGCTCAGTTCGTCCAGAACTGGAGCGATCTGGCGTCGTCAGACAATTCAGTCGTGGCATGGGTGAAGTTCGGTCTCACCTTCAGATGGGAGGCTGGAAAACCACCGATCAGACCCAAAGCGTGGTTCTTCCCTGTGCCCGGCGATCGGGAAAAGTTTCAGCTTCTGCAGCACGAGGTGCAGCAGTTGCTAGAGAAACGTGCGATCGAGGTGGTCAAGGACGAGAGAGGATTCTGTTCTCTCATCTTCCTAGTGCCGAAAAAGACAGGCGGGTGGCGTCCCGTTTTCGATCTGTCAAACCTCAACAAATTCCTGATCATACCCAGGTTCAAGATGGAGTCGGCGCTTTCCATTCAGAAAGCTCTGTCCAAGGTGAAGTGGGCAGTCAGTATCGACGTCAAGGACGCGTACTTACATGTGCCCATACACCCAGCCGATCGGCGATACCTCAAGTTCGCCTTCGAGGGCTCGGTGTATCAGTTTAGGGTACTTCCTTTTGGAGTAGCCACCGCCCCTTACGTGTTCACCCGTATCGTAAGGGCGATGGCAGCCAGGTTTCGATCGGTTGGAATTCAATTCCACCATTACATCGACGATTGGTTAATCATAGCCGACTCCCCGCTCAGGCTATAGAGCAATCCGGGTTCGTCCTCAGGTTGGCGACCAGCCTTGGCTGGATCCCCAATTGGGCGAAGTCTCATCTGTCCCCGACACAGAGATTCGAGTATGTCGGGGTAGATTACGATCTAGATCGAGGAGTAGCTCTTCCTCCGCGGAAGAGAGTTCTCAAGGCGATTGCGGCGATGGATGTCGCACTGACGCAGTCGTCAATCACAGCTCGACAGTTTCTGTCCATCATCGGTCTGTTGGCGTCGATGGAGAAACAGGTGCCGTTCCGCAGGTGCTTCCTCAGACCCATTCAATGGTTCTAGCATTGCAATGGCGGATCCTCACCGATCGACTAGACCAAGTCGTATCGGTGGACGATCATGCTCGGGAAGCAATGCATTGGTGGCGGGACCATCGGAATCTTTTCCAAGGGATGCCACTGGCGGAGTATCTGCCCGATCGGACCTTCTTCACCGATGCGTCAGAATTGGCTTGGGGAGCTCATATGGACGAGCACGAACTCTCTGCTGTGTGGAACACGAGCGAGAGGGCGTTGCACATCAATGTCGTAGAGCTGCGAGCAGTGAGACGTGCGTTCGAGATCTGGGGGCCTCAGAGTCCCCCAGGGACGAAATGGCTGGTCTTCACAGACAACAGCACAGTAGTGGCGCACGTAAACAAACAAGGTGGAACTCGGTCGAGTCAGCTTTGTTTGGAGGCCGAGTGTCTGATCAGTTTTGCCTTCAAGTCCCGTCTGTTTATCAGGGCAAGGCACCTACCGGGTCGCAGGAATGTCCTAGCGGACGCTCTGTCGAGACCGGACAAGATCATAGGCACGGAGTGGAGTTTACATCCGGGGGTGTCGTCCGGGGGTGTCGTCGCATTTGCCAGGCGTTCGGGACACCGAACATAGACCTGTTCGCAACCTCTCGGAATCACAAGCTCCCGGTCTACTTCTCACCTCTGCCAGAGAGCGAGGCACTGGCTGTGGACGCGATGTCTCAGTCGTGGGACGGGATGTTCGGGTATGCGTACCCGCCAACCCGGTTCCTAACAGAAGTGCTGCACAAAGTAGCCAGGTCTCAGTACGAGATTCTGTTGGTGGCGCCATGCTGGCCGATGCAGGCGTGGTTCCAGCTGCTACTGTCCCTCCTGATCGATGTACCACAGGTTCTCCCGATCGAGGACAGGTTGCTGAAGCAACCGGGCCGGGATATATTTCACGATTCCGTCCACGTGCTCAAATTACACGTGTGGAGGCTATCGAGCGATCCTTCCAGGAGGCAGGATTTTCTCAGCAGGTGTCCGTACATCTCGCGAGAAAGAATAGGAGATCCTCCTCTAAAACGTATGAGGCTAAATGGAGAGTATTCGTACGTTGGTGTAACGGAAGGCGCATTGATCCGCTCTCTGCCCCTCTGAATGCAGTGCTAGACTTTCTCTGCTATCTCTTTGATAGGCTTAATTTGCCTTAAATATTTCCCAGTGCGTGATTTTATGCCTAAAACACGTGCTGCGGTTGAGGGCGGGAAAGCGTTCTCCCCTATCGTAATTCCGTCACTGGGCGATTACGTAGGACGGAATGAGCCGGACGCTCTATTGTGCCCGGTAAGAGCGCTGAAAATCTACATCGATCGTACCAGATCGATCAGGAAAGATCGCAAGCGGTTATTTATTTCCTATCAGCCTAATAGGGCTACGGATATCTCCACAGCTACACTATCCCGATGGGTGAAGGTTGTAGTGAGGACTGTCTATGCGGAGTCAGGTGCTGACGATCGAGTCACTTACAAAATATCGTCCCACCAAATCCGACACATCTCGATGTCTTTGGCGGCCAGGTCGAATATTCCGTTGGAATATATCGTGAGGGCTGGAATGTGGACTAATTCTACGACATTCATCGGGTTTTATCTGTCCAATGCTGCCGAACTTCAGGACCAGTCGTCCAGATTTAGACTGGGTCCGCTGGTCGTAGCGCGAGCTGTTGTTTGAACCAGCTGGACAGAAAAGTCTTGGTTTTAACGTGCACGTGTATATAAGCAACACTCTGTGTTTGTGTTTGAGTTCTTTATGTTACGGTCTCAAGTAGAGTTCCGTTTTCCACCGATGGGTGAAGAAGAAATTTGTGCATGTCGGAGGCAAGCGATCGCACCGCTAGGTGAGTATCTTTATTATATTACTAAAGATATATCGAAAATGTAGCATTTTAGCGATTCGCTTGAAATCAAGACTATCGTCTGTTTTCATGACTCTCTAGCACTACTGCTCCACCGCAAGCGGTTATTTATTTCCTATCAGCCTAATAGGGCTACGGATATCTCCACAGCTACACTATCCCGATGGGTGAAGGTTGTAGTGAGGACTGTCTATGCGGAGTCAGGTGCTGACGATCGAGTCACTTACAAAATATCGTCCCACCAAATCCGACACATCTCGATGTCTTTGGCGGCCAGGTCGAATATTCCGTTGGAATATATCGTGAGGGCTGGAATGTGGACTAATTCTACGACATTCATCGGGTTTTATCTGTCCAATGCTGCCGAACTTCAGGACCAGTCGTCCAGATTTAGACTGGGTCCGCTGGTCGTAGCGCGAGCTGTTGTTTGAACCAGCTGGACAGAAAAGTCTTGGTTTTAACGTGCACGTGTATATAAGCAACACTCTGTGTTTGTGTTTGAGTTCTTTATGTTACGGTCTCAAGTAGAGTTCCGTTTTCCACCGATGGGTGAAGAAGAAATTTGTGCATGTCGGAGGCAAGCGATCGCACCGCTAGGTGAGTATCTTTATTATATTACTAAAGATATATCGAAAATGTAGCATTTTAGCGATTCGCTTGAAATCAAGACTATCGTCTGTTTTCATGACTCTCTAGCACTACTGCTCCACCGCAAGCGGTTATTTATTTCCTATCAGCCTAATAGGGCTACGGATATCTCCACAGCTACACTATCCCGATGGGTGAAGGTTGTAGTGAGGACTGTCTATGCGGAGTCAGGTGCTGACGATCGAGTCACTTACAAAATATCGTCCCACCAAATCCGACACATCTCGATGTCTTTGGCGGCCAGGTCGAATATTCCGTTGGAATATATCGTGAGGGCTGGAATGTGGACTAATTCTACGACATTCATCGGGTTTTATCTGTCCAATGCTGCCGAACTTCAGGACCAGTCGTCCAGATTTAGACTGGGTCCGCTGGTCGTAGCGCGAGCTGTTGTTTGAACCAGCTGGACAGAAAAGTCTTGGTTTTAACGTGCACGTGTATATAAGCAACACTCTGTGTTTGTGTTTGAGTTCTTTATGTTACGGTCTCAAGTAGAGTTCCGTTTTCCACCGATGGGTGAAGAAGAAATTCGTGCATGTCGGAGGCAAGCGATCGCACCGCTAGGTGAGTATCTTTATTATATTACTAAAGATATATCGAAAATGTAGCATTTTAGCGATTCGCTTGAAATCAAGACTATCGTCTGTTTTCATGACTCTCTAGCACTACTGCTCCACCGCCTATCCTTTGATTCTAAGGAGCATGTAGTAGTTTAGATTGGTGATGTATAAAATAAACTTCCCAAATTTTAATTGTAAATTTGCCGTTTATTGTTATTACTCACCTCTAAACTACTACAGTAAAGGCCCTCCCATCCATTCCAGCCAGTTGTGTGCTAGGGGCTTCCTTTTGTCGTTTTTTGGACAGAAAAGTGAAGCTTCTGCGCAGCTGCGCGGCGGTTTTGGCGGCAAAAGGAGCGCTCGAGTCATGCAGGCAGACGATCGTGCCTTGCTTTCAGTACGCGAATTTCTATCCAGAACGATCCAAAGGATCGAAAAGGAGCATGTAGTAGTTAAGAGGTGAGTAATAACAATAAACGGCAAATTTACAATTAAAATTTGGGAAATTTTGGGCCTTTTGAGCCTAAATATTGGGCCTATCGATCGTCAAGGCACTCCATTTTTATACACAATGTCAAGGACCCAAATTAGCATGTTTTGAAACAAAACTCTCAAAACTTTTTCTATTATGTCGAGCCCGGGCACATGATTCACCTTATTTCACACCCAAAATGTTGTGCATACAGTCATATAATTAATAATTCACTCGAGGTAATCTTTCACTAAAGACCACACAGTATTGCTCGTGTATACCAGTTGATCTCGTATTTCATATGTACAAAATTTTCCGTTTCCCAATCGAAACAGCATGGATTACCAACCGGCGCCTTCTCTATACGTATCGTTTACCCATCGAAACATCAATGGTTCAGAAAATCAGCAAATATTTATTAATGAGAAGATGTAAAATGTTTCTTTTTGGTGAGGATCATGTAATACACCTTTCTCTTGACTCGTGTCACTTTTGGTGTGTCTCAGACACATATTTCATCATCGGTGTTCATTTGTTCAAAACGGTGTGATTTTCATCACTGTGACATTTCACGTCCCAAAAACGATATTACATCAAGTATAGCAGGTTTGGTCGACACTGAAGACTTCATACTACAATAGCGCATGTTTGTCTTTCTTCTGATTAACGATTACACCTATTTTATCATACTTTATTGAGGAAAACAACACACACACCCTTGCAGCTTGGCGTTTCCCAATCGAACATATCATTTCCCAACCGAAAAATATCGTTTCCCAATATCCTCTGCCGAAACGGATTCCGGACAGTGGTTATACTATACGCTATATGAATGGCACCTCATACATGTATGTAATGACAGAATACGTCAATAATTAATATATAACCTACAGGCTACATATTTTATTTATGTATATACAAGCAACTACATTCTCTTAGATTTATCTATCCATATACTTGCTGGTTCAAAACTTTATTCAGCTGACAATTATGGTATTTTGCAGTGCATCCAAGGAGCTGACAGGTGACTGTTGCTGTGGTCGAGACTTTGCCTGGCATGACGACCTCGGGATAGAGTACTCCAACAGTAAGGAGGTCTGGAAACAGGACCTACACACCAAAACGCTGCCTTCAACATGCTTCGGAACAATCTGCTTCCAAGGCTTCGGACAGGATGCCTCTAAAAATGCACCCGTCAGTTTCCATGGTTTCTAAACTGGAAAAACATTGAGTACCGAAATATGCACGAAATGTCAGATTTAGTACGAGTTCACAAACTGCTTGTATTTCCTTGGATATTCTAGCACCATATTGATTTCATTCCATTCTTTCTGAATTTCAGTACATTCGCGTGGATCAGAAGACACATCCAGACAAGATCTGGACGCTGGTTGAGAAATACTGGAAGATGCCGAGGCCTAAGCTGATCATATCCGTGACTGGCGGAGCCAAGCGCTTCTTCCTGAAGAGTCGGCTGAGGAACAACTTCAAGCGGGGTCTAGTCAATGTCGCTACCACTACAGGTTTGTAGTCGATGTAGTGTAGATTCCATGGAGAAGGAGCATGGAGATATATACCACTATATCCAATTATCCATGTGACGAGGTACTCTTGTTGTTTACCCTGTAATACAGTACTACTGTATACACACAATTGACTCAATATACTGTCAAATACTTCGCGTTATAAGACATGAAAATATCATTGATTTCTATGCATGTAATATTATGATCAATGCCACATATTGCAGCAATACAATTTCCTTTCCTGATCTAAAATCCCTCCTGACTTTACACCTGTAGGAGCGTGGATCACGACGGGAGGTACGAACGCTGGTGTGATGGAGTTTGTGGGTGAGGCCGTACGTGACTACCAGCTGACCGCGGCGGCCTCCGACCAGAAGGTCATCGCCCTCGGGATCGCCACGTGGGGCATAGTCGACAACCTGGAGAGTCTCACACCTCCAGACAGCTCCAAGGTATGGGTGCGATACATGTACGCCGATATTGTCAAGTGATCAGGGTGAAATGTGTGAAGCAATTTCATAAAAATGTGGCATTTCCAGTTGTTGCAAAGTCTGATGAGTACATGTATATTATTCTGTTATCTTGGTTATGTTTTCAACAGAAAGGACTCTTCCCTGCGTATTACCACTGTAACGACCTCAGCCCTAAGACTGCAGGTGGGAAAGCCCCTCGTGGGAAATCCCCACTGGACTTCAACCACACACACTTCATACTTGTCGACAATGGTCAGGAGAAGAAGTTCGGAGCCGAGATCGAATTCAGAGCAGCTTTTGAAAACACGATCTCACTCTTGAAAACAGAAGTAGCCAGAAACCAAGGTAAGAAATTTGAACTTTGTATGATATACACATGATACATGAATATCATTCTCAAACAGTGTGCTCCTGTATATATTCTCATGCTCATTTGTACCAGTTCATTTCAGTTCATTACAATGTAATACTTCTATTTATTGCCATACCACTACCTCTATAATAAACTCTTTGGGTAATCTTACCTTGGCATTCAAAGAAGAGGAGAGAGAAATGAATGTCACAAGAATTTTCTCAAAATTCCTGACATCCATCTCGAACTCGAAATTGAAAGAAATTACTCTCACACATCTCAGATTCCCCGCGGTGTAGATGTGACGTCACACCGGTCATATGATTGACCTTAGCCGCCATTAATTTGCTCATCCATTGTTGGATGTGCAGCAAGTCTTGCTTTCGGCATTCAAAGTCGATTTTCTTCACGTCTACGATCGTCTTTAGGCTGTTCTTTGCACAGCTTTTTCTTCAGTAGATCGTTCTTTCGTTGTTAGCTAGCTTAGAGTTAGTGATTTGCGATTTTTTTGGGAGGAAATGGTAAAGCCTCCCCAGGCCCCTTTCCTTCCCCCATTATCGCCCGTTTGTACTTCGATGTTTGATATGTTTCAGATATGAAGTGCATCGTTTGCAAACACTACCTTCCTAAGTGGGAGGTTCATAACGCCTGCTGGCAGTGTAGGGACACTGTCTATTGCCGTCCTTCAGCCACCTGTGAGTTGTGCGCGGATTGGTCCATCGACGAGTGGAAACTTTGTCTGCAAGGCTTACGGGAGATTCAGGCCCGCAGGTTTGCTGGTTGCCCTACTCCCCCTTCCCCGTCAGATCCTGATAGCGCCAGGCCGCGTCCCAAGGCGTCTGAGGAACGCAAGCGGCGATTAGATTTGCAGTTATCCAATGCTGTTTGTGCTGTAAGTTTTGATTTATCATTGTCATTTTCTTTCAGCCAGGTACGGGTCCCGGGAGCCACGCGTTCGGCTCTCGGCACCCTAACTTCCCCACAACCTACGGGTTTGTGTGGCTCACTTTTGGCTCCCTCTCTACTGGCCCCTCGTTCTCATGCTTCTCTGGCTGAACGACCTGGGTTTCAGTGTCCGAGTGTGGTTTCGGGGTCTGCCGGTTCCGTCGGGCTCACGACGGTTCCCTGCGCCCGGGATCCCTCTGGACAGAGAGTGTTGTTTCCCCCTCCGGGTCGGGCGCCTGCCCCCGGAGCTGGGTTTCAACCCCATAGCCAGGGCGGATTTCGGTCCGGGCCCGTGTCGCTAGTGATACGGCCGCCGGCACCCGATTTCCCGTCGGTTACTGGACCCCAGGCCGTGGCTACCGGAGCCGTGGCCAGTAGGGGCCGGGAGCCAAGGGCCATGAGCCGTCCAAACCCATGGGTTCCTGGAGTTTCCATGTCTCCACGGTTTCCAGAGTTTCCTTTTTCTGATTCGCCCTGTGTGTTTCAGATCGCCGAGGATATCAAGGACGATTCCCCTCTTACGGCCCTGCCCTCCGGTTTCGTCGCCTCCAGCCAGGGTATGTTGTCTTTCGCCCAGTTGGCGGACCAAGGGTCTTCCCGTGCGTCGGAGCCGTCCGGTGTTCCTGTCCAGGGGAGCTCTCCCCCGACGTCAGAGCAGCGCCTTAGGGGCGAGCTTGAGTCTTTTCGGGCGGAGATGTTAGGCCAGTGGCAGCAGTTTCTGGCGAGGTTCCCGCCTCCACCGCCCCCATCTTCCCCTCTGCCTAGGGACGAGCCGTCTTCGGATGAGGAGCCTTCCCTACAGGTCTCTCAGTCGGCTGACCAGCCGTTACCTGGCCCGTCAGGCCTCACGCTTCCGCGAAAGCGTAAGGCGGACCCGGACCAGGAGGCGGACCAGCCCGAGTCCGACGACCCTCTCTCTTGGGGGGAGAAGTTGGATTTTGTGAAGAGGGTCCTCCCGGGTTTGTGGCCCGAAGAGCATGCTCCGGCCCCAGTCAAGAAGGTAGCTCGGTCGATGATATCTTCTGAGTTGGAGCACCCCCGGCCGTCGAAGGACGCCCTACGATTCCCTCAGTCGCAGGGAGTTCGCGGCTCCATGCAAGAGCGCATGGACGAGACCACTATACGTCGTCGGAGCTGGATGACAAGCCTACAGCTTTGAGGAGGCATCACCCCCATTACGCCTTTTTCAAGGAGCCTAAGGCCGTGGAGATTCCATGGGCGGCCTTGGCGGAGCTGCAGCACACGTTTCGAGTGGGGCTGGCCACGGATTCGGCCATGGATTGGCTGTCGATGGCTACGAGACGGGCCATTCTTCAGTGCCGTGACCAGGTCCTGGACAACCCTGACGTTGACCGAGATGATTTGGCAGAAGCCTTATTGAGCTGCGCTTCGTTGGTCACCTCCATTGGTAAAGGTGTGGGTGACAAGGTGGCCCTGGACTCCCACTCACTCTGGGTGTCCGAGTTGTGGCGGCGTGACGCCTTCCTCTCGTCCCTCAAGTTCGAGGTTCCGGACCAGCTCATGACGGACATGAGAGTTCTCCACCCCGTTATCCCCTCTTCTGGAGCCCCTACTTCACTTCTACTCCCTAACCGTTCTGCGGAGTTGCGGGAGGTGAAGAAGGAGGCCGACGAGAAGGCCGTGAAGTCTTCTACTTCCAATGCCCTCCTGAGCCAGTCAAAGTCTCTGGAACGTCTCACGCAACAGATGGTTTCGGCCTTTAAGAAGCCCCAGTCTTCAGTTCAGCAGTCTCAGCCTCAGCAGCAGCCGACTCGTGGCCGTGGGAGAGCTAGAGGCAGGGCCTCAGGGCTGCCCTTTCGCGGGGCCCCTGCCGGCAGCACCCGAGGAGACCGTGGTCGTGGCCGAGGCCGAGGACGCGGAGAGGCTCCCAAGCCCGCAGGGGAAAAGAAACCGGGTACGTATAGCTTCGGATTCCGGGCCGGATCCTTTGCTCGAGTGTCGAGGAGAGCTGCATGGTCAGCTCGTTTCGGTCGATATTCCTTCCTCAGACGAGCCCGTGGGAGCTCGTTTAACTCTGTTTTGGAAAGAGTGGGAGCGGCTCGGGGCTTGCCCCTGGGTCGTCTCGACGCTCCGTCGAGGATTCGGCCTGAAATTCGAGAAATTGCCACCGTTATCGCCCGTCCCAAGGGGTTTCACTCTTCCAAACGATCCAGAACGCCGCCGTGTTCTCCACGAGGAGATAACGGCGATGATCGAGAAACAAGCGATAGAACCTGCTCCCGGGGACACTCCCGGGTTCTACAGCGTGTTGTTTGTGGTTCCCAAAGCGTCGGGGGGTTGGAGACCAGTGATAGATCTTTCTCCGTTGAACAAGTTCTTAATCGTGCCGACGTTTTCCATGAAAACGCCGGAGCAAGTTCGTTCAGTCATGCCTCGCGATTCGTGGGTGGTAACGATAGATCTCAAAGATGCCTATTTCCATATTCCAATGAAACCTGCAGTTCGCAAATAGTTTCGGGCGCTCCCGTTCGGATTATCGACAGCGCCGTGGATTTTCACCATGGTGGCTCGGGAAGTCCAGATTCTTGCCCACAAGCGGGGGATTTTCATCCACCAGTATCTCGACGATTGGCTAATCCGGCACCATTGTCGCGAAACGCTGATCGTCCAAGCACAGTTTGTGGTAAATCTATGCTCACGGATGGGGTTCAAAATCAACCAAAAAAAGTCCGACTTGTCACCGCGTCGGGACTTCGTCTTCTTGGGGTATCGTTATCAGACTACCTCAGAGACTGTTTTGCCGACGCTGGATCGTCAGTCAAAATTATCCGTGCTGTCAGAAGGGTTCCTTCGTCGCATTCCACAGACGGCCAGACGCTGGCAGTCCCTTCTCGGGATGCTAGCTTCCACGGAAAAGTTAGTTCCGTTGGGCCGCCTGCACATGCGGCCTATTCAGCGGCATCTACACTCTCAATGGTCCCAGGTCACGGGAGACAGATCCCAGCTCGTGCAGGTCTCTCCGGAAGTCGTTTCCCATCTGCAATGGTGGCTGGATCCCGTCAATCTGCTCCGAGGGTCGTCATTCCGCCGGCCGCTTCCATCCAGGCACGTATTTACGGATGCCAGTATGGACGGCTGGGGCGCTCACTGGGACGACAGCGAGGTCTCGGGCACCTGGTCTTCGTCTCAGCAGGAATGGCACATAAACCTGTTGGAACTGGAGGCCGTGTTCTTGGCTCTCAGGCATTGGGAAACACATTTCCTCAATCAGGCTGTGTTGGTGGCTGTGCCAAGCCGCTATCGACCTCCTGCTCTGGTGTCACGACCGGGGTATTTCGCTTTTCGCGAGGCATATCCCTGGTCATATGAATGTTTGGGCGGACCGCCTCTCCCGGAGGGGCCAGGTCCAGGCCATGGAGTGGAGTCTTTCCCCCAGGGTATTCCAATCTCTCTGCGGCCTATGGGGCACGCCGATGGTCGATTTGTTTGCGACCCGGTGGAACCACAAACTTCCTTCGTTTGTGTCTCCCATTCCCGATCCCACGGCCATGTCAGTGGATGCGATGTCGACGTCCTGGGAGGGCATGTACGCGTATGCTTACCCCCCAGCGGTGTTGTTGGACAAGGTGATCGCCAAGTTTCGGACTCACCAGTGTCGCCTCCTGCTGATTGCTCCGTGTCTGCCGCTGAGGTCGTGGTTCCCGGACCTTCTGGAGTTGATAGTAGACTTCCCTCGTCAGCTTCCGGATCGGTGGGACCTCCTCAAACAACCTCGCTCCAGCATGTTTCATCAGGCTCCCGCAAGTCTGAAACTTCATGCCTGGATATTGTCGAGCGATGTTTCCGAAAGAAGGGATTTTCAAGGGAGGTGTCCGCAAGGATCGCCCGATCAAATCGAAAATCTTCTTTGGCAGTCTACCAATCGAAGTGGACTTCCTTCTGTGCTTGGTGTCGTCGCCGGAAGGTTAGTCCTTTCAGAGTCGATGCTCCCCTAATTTCCGAATTTCTTCTCGAAAAGTTCAATGAAGGGCGAGCTCCATCCACGATCGCAGGTTACCGTACGGCTATCGCGAAGACTCTAAAACCCAAACTTGGGATCGATTTTGGTCATGATCAAGGTTTGACTGCGTTGATTAATAGTTTCGAGATCGAAAGACCGAAAGCTAGGAACCCGGTTCCTGAGTGGGATCTATCGCTTGTTCTCAACGTCTTAAGAAAAGATCCGTTCGAACCCCTTGAGCGGGCCTCCCTAAAGTTTCTGACGTTTAAGACGGTCTTCCTTTTGGCTCTGGCTTCCGGGAAGCGACGGAGTGAGCTCCACGCCCTGTCCTTTTCCAAAGTTAAGTGGAAGTCGGATGGCTCCTCGGTTCTCCTCGGAGTCATTCCCTCCTTTCTGGCCAAAACTCAATTAGCAGGTACGCCATTATTGAGCTTTTCCATTCCCGCCCTGACTCCTTCTCTGGGGCCGGGCCTGGAGGAAGACGCGAAGCTTTGTCCCGTGCGAGCCCTCCGCATCTACGTTAATCGTACGCGTGAGCTGCATCTCGGCAAGCGTTTGCTTTTCGTGTCCTATCTTAAGGATTTTCCAAATGATATCCGTCCTGCTACGATCTCATCTTGGATCAAGAAGTGTGTTAGATTTTGCTATGAAAAGTCACAGGCGAAAAAATCCACAGGTTTCAGAGTCAAAGCGCATGATGTGAGGGCTCTCGCGGCTTCACTTGCCTTTACGAATAAAGTGTCTCTGAATGATGTCATGTCTGCCTGTACCTGGAAATCTCATAACACATTCACTTCTTTCTATCTCAGGGAGTTAGCTTGGGAGGATGACTCCGGCCTCCAGCTTGGACGACTGGTGGCGGCGGAGAGTATAGTCCAGCTGTAAATACCTGTAGATAGCTCAACACGCCTCTGTACAGATGCACCTGAGGTCGACTCCCAGGGGAGTTGCTCCTCTTCTTTGGCGAGGGAAATTTTGTTCATCTGCAAGAGGAAAGTCACCTCTGCAGAGCCCCTGCTCGTCTCCATGCATCTGAAGGTAATTCAGGCGTGTATTATGGTATGGTTGTAAATATCCTGTAAATATGTATTTTCGACTTAAAATTATAATTTCAAAGTAAAACACAATATTTACTACTTTCAATGGATATTTCCTACTCTCACACATCGGTGATGAAATTCCCGGGAGAGGGTTAAACCCACCTCCTTTGGTTATTCTGATATAACCCAAAGAGTTTATTATAGAGGTAGTGGTATGGCAATAAATAGGAAGTTTTAACTTGTTTAAAACCAGTATTTATTACATACCTACCTCTATAATAAACACGATTATTCTCCCTCCCGCCTCCCCTGCCTTAACCAGGTGGGCAAATTAATGGCGGCTAAGGTCAATCATATGACCGGTGTGACGTCACATCTACACCGCGGGGAATCTGAGATGTGTGAGAGTAATTTCTTTCAATTTCGAGTTCGAGATGGATGTCAGGAATTTTGAGAAAATTCTTGTGACATTCATTTCTCTCTCCTCTTCTTTGAATGCCAAGGTAAGATTACCCAAAGAGTTTATTATAGAGGTAGGTATGTAATAAATACTGGTTTTAAACAAGTTAAAACTTCCTTTTGATGTTTGTCAATCTACATTATCAGGATCATTGTGCTTTGTAGATGTTAGGCCCTCACTGTAGTCTTGCGTAGTAATGTAGTACTAGCATGGGCATACAAGTTGGGATCTCTCTGTGATTTCATGTTTGTTGACTGCTAACATGCACCGATATTATACAATCTCTATGTCTTTGATCTAGTGATGTACATATTTAGTTCATGTATGTGAGATTCAAGGTAGTATCAGTGATTCAGTATTTATAAAAAAAATGATATACATCCTTCCACAATCAGATTTCTTTATAACATGTAGCAAAAATGTATATATATAAATGCAGTCTATATACCGTATTGGTCCTAATAGTAGCACGGCGAGCCAAAGCAAGACCTCCTGCAGTAGCATGCGTAAAAATCAGGTCAAGATTGAGGTCAAATTTAAGAAAATCACTGAATGACATACCTATAGCCTTCAATCCCCTTTATTATGATTTGAATAAGATAAATGTGTGGATTGGAACACTCCAAGTGCTTATTGAAAAGATGTGAAGTGAATTATAAGGCTACAAAAATCGAACATTTTTAGGGGAAAAGGGGGGCGCGCTACTATTAGGGCGCATGCCACTATTAGGAACAATACGGTGAATTACTCTTTTGAACTTTATTCTTGTGAGATTTGTCCCAATTTGTATGAACCCATACTTTACATACGCACACATACTCTACATGCTCTAGCTTCACCAAAACCTGTTTCTGTTTCAGCCATTTCAGGAAGCTGTGAGTTGATGTTTGAGTCTGTGTTCAACAAAATAATATACTTAATACATATACAGTTTGCCTTGTTAATTAATCAGCTTGTTTGTGTTGCTGGTGTTTTAGGGCTTGATGACAATAATGATTATATTTAAAGATGGAAGTGCTGACGTTGTATAAAGATTGACAGGGATATTTAGTATGTTTAATATAAGACTGTGAAAACACTTCTGTACTATGTTAATTTTGATGCTTGTTATTTGCATTGTTATTTTTAATTTCCTTTTCACTGTGTATGATACAACTAATAAGTTTTATATTCAAATAATAAATACATGTACTAACCTACTAAGATGATTACAAGCAGAGGAAGCAAAACGAGACACTCGATATTGAATAACTTGGAATCAAAGTTGCTGTAGATGCCAGTCAATTTTATCACCATCCGTATCCACATCCATGTGATCTCAGCCTTTCGTTGTTGGTTTCCAGTGGTGACGGTTCCCGTGGTGATGCTGGTCCTGGAGGGAGGAGAGAACACCATCAAAACGGCCAAGCAGGCGCTGGAAAAGAACACTCCAGTCGTCATTATCCAGGGCTCTGGTCGGGCTGCTGATGTCATCGCCTTCGCTTACAAGTACTTCAAGGGCAAAAGGTCTTTTCGATTTTTTCAATGCTATTGTACTGCGACTCTGATTATTGAAACATAGTGTACTGTTCTAGTAAAAAAAAATGTTAAATTTGATCTGTTGCTGCATGATATTCTTGAAGAGCTACTATAATTCCATCTGGTCTAAAGTACCCAATCAAACTTTCAAGTGATGACCAGCTGAAGTTTGCACCAGAGGAGTTGAAGAAGCCCGCCAGGAATCCTCGAGCCTACAATGAGATTCGCGAGAAGGTGGAGTACTGGCTCGACTGGAGCAGGGAGAAGGATAAACCTGACCTCAAGCGCAAGAAAGTGTACGAGTGTACACGTAACATCGAAAAGATGCTGCAGAAACGTAATCTGGTAAGGCCGTGAATCATCATGTCAGAGGCACACATTCTCCTTGAGCATTACAATCTCTCTCGAATCAATGACATGATTCCATTATATTTATTAGTAAATATATAATCATAATCACTGCTTTCACACATACTAAAATTCACTTTCCACTGATCTATAATTGCATTCAGAATAAGTCGTAGAATCATTTTTACTTTTTCTCTCTCATTTAAGCTGACCGTTTTCTTTCTGGATGATATTGATACCACCAATGAGATTGATCAGGCCATTCTTTATGCTTTGTTGAAAGGTAAGTGCATAAATGCATGATAAATGCCTTTTAGCATGTTGAGAAAGGATTTTTCTTGAACTCTCAAGCTGTTGTTTTTCCGATGCAGCGAAGAAGTCCCAGTTTCTTCAGCAGCTGAACTTGGCGCTCGCCTGGAATCGCTGTGACATCGCTCGGCAGGAAATCTTTAAAAACGAGAATCGACACGAATGGCAGGTAAATAAAACAACCATGGGAACCTATCTCATGAGATTCAGATTTTGCTGTATGGTACAAGCTCATGAACACCAACTACAAACCAGTAGCTGAGGAGTAAATTATGGTATCTTGAAAAGTACATGCATTGAACTGATACACTCAAAATATCAGTGGTAACATGCATTGTATTCAACAAAATACGTTCATGTAGGTACATGTACAATCTTTCATGCTCATAATTATCAAGGTTCAATCTACCTATATTGTACTGGCATAGTCCTCTAGCTTGATACTCAATGTATGTTTGGTTTGCTCGTGACTGTTCCCCACAGGACCAGATGCCAGCTCTCCAGGATGCAATGTTCACAGCTCTCGTCCAGAACAGAATCGACTTTGTCCAGCTGTTTCTGGACAACGGTGTGGAAATGAAAGAGTTCCTCAATGTCCGAAGGCTACGGGAACTTTATGATGAGGTGATATTATATTGGCCATGCTGATGTACTAATACATGTTAATCAAGCATGGTGAATGGTGGGATTTCCAAACAGAACTAAGAAAACTTCAGATTTTTTGTTCACTAACTACAGACTGGTTGGCGAACTGTTGAATTAACAGCAATCCGGAAGCAATCTGTTGCTATTAATGGAAAAAAAAATGCATGTGAATCTCTATCTGATTATGTTCTTGATTCAGGTTGTGAATGATGCTAGAGCTGGTAACTGTGCTCACCTTCTCAAACATCTTCTACAACGAGAACAGGTCTGTACAAAATCAAAAATGTTGATGAACATGTATTTTTCAGGTTTGATTCATTTAGTGTGTTTGAGATTTTTTCTCTCATCTTTTGTACTTCAGTCAAACTTCAACATCTGCTGTCGTAAGGAGGAATGGGATGAAGATTTGCCGAACCTGCTGCTGCTCGTTGGAGAGTTGGTCAACGGCCTTGTGGGCGACCAGTTCCAGAACATGTACAATGGTCAGAACATTCAAAGAGGTCTCAAATGTCAGAACTGACTGAATTTTATCGAGAAACAAGACAAACTAAGGCTCATATCATTCACTGGTATTTTGCAGATGAGCGTTACCTGGTTCGAGATAATGCTGATGCTAGCAGTTCGTCCCACCACTACAATTCCACGGGCAAGGACGACTATGCGATGTCGACTGTCAAGTGTCATGATGGAAATATCACATGTAGGCTACTGACCACTGTTAGACGCTTTGTTTACAAACTTTCCACAAGTCCAACAGCATGAAAATATCTTGACAAGAATTTAAAGCAACCATAAATAGTTACAGCCATTACAATAACTACACGATAGATATTTATGTATACCTTGATACATGTACCTCATTTGTTCCCTCTGTCCTCAGCTCGCAGCATGCAGAAGAGACGCTCCAGATTTACCAAACCAAAGCCAGATTTTGAGATCCCCGAGCGAGATCTGTTACTGTGGGCCGTGCTGCTCAACAGGAAGGAGATGGCTCTGCTCTTCTGGAAACTCGGCAAGGATCACATTGGTCAGTGTTCATTATCTTTGTTCACATATATATCAGTGATGAAAATATTCAGTACTGTGCCAATAATTGGTACACAGCCACTCATCTACAGGTAACGCACTGCTGATAACAGCTCAGATATTGAAGCTGTAACTACAGTGCTAGTATGATGTACATAATGCTAGGTCTATCAGCTTTTAACCCACTACATGTACCTTTCACACATACAGGAGGTGCGCTGACGGCGAGTGCGGTGTTCAAGGCGCTGGCTGCGGAGGCCGGGAGGGAAGAGGAGCTCGACCTCAGCAACGAACTCATGGCTAACTCAGAGTATGGCCTGTTGTCAAGTTTCTCATAAAATATTCAGTTGGTTGATGGTTTCCTTCAAAATTTAACCTTAAATTATAAATTTCAGAAAGAAAATCTAACTGTACTTGAATTCTAGCTGATAACGATACACTGCATGCTCCATAAGTGCACTACAACTTAATGTTTATTCTCTCCAGAGAGTTCGAGGAGCTGGCGGTGGGGGTATTGAACGAGTGTTACCAGCGGGACAAGTCGGTAGCGCACCAGTTGTTAGTGCGGAGTCTGGACACTTGGGGCAATACGACCGTACTCGGAGTGGCCGACAGTTCGGAGCAGATGAACCTGATGGGCCACTCCTCCTGTCAGACCAAACTCAACAAGATCTGGAAGGGCAAGATGGCTCTCTACACATCCATGTGGAAGGTATGTCGAAAGTTTCGAATAGGACGTAGGAATGAAGTGAATTCAGATGAAAGGTTGTGTGTCTTTTGTCTTTTGTTTGAGATATGAAACTACATGTAGCAGTTGAACTTTTTGATTCATTCACCTATCTTACTCCAAAATCCCTGCACAGATCATCCTGGGCCTGATATTTTTCCCGTTCATCGTCCCGACCATTCGATTCACCAAGAAAGTAACCGGTGGCAAGGCCCAGCTCCACGACCAGCTCGTGACCAATCAGATTCAGCCGTCCAACGACCCTCTCCCGAGGGTAGAGCTCAAGAAGAAAAAAGTAACGACGAACCTATACAGCGTGGATTGGTGTGGAGGGTGTAGTGGGAAGGATACAGTCAGCTACTTCAACGCAATTATCTTCTTCCACACGGCTCCACTGGTCAAGTTCTGTTACCACACGGTGGGTGGCATGTGTTTGAGATATGAAAAGGATACATGTAGTCTTAATTGGAATTTGCTTGTATAGAAACTGTTTTCTTGAACGATTCAGGATACAGACTTTGCACATACTTATTCTGGACAATATATTTGATATGTATGTTATATGTGTATCTGATCTCATTCCAATTGAATATATTTTGTCAATAAATTACTACTACTATTGTATTCCCCCCAACCTTTTTCCATTAGTTGAGGATTGGATGATGAAAAGTGTGGTATCATTGTTGAGTATTGGTTTGTTTAAACTGTTTCATGACTTCATGGTATTATTGTTTTCCAGTTGGCCTATGTGGTGTTTTTGGGTCTGTTCTGTTACTTCATGCTGACCGATTTACGCCCCCAGTCACAAGGAGGGCCCAGTGTGTATGAATACATCGTCTGGGGCTGGGCCGGAACTATGTTACTGGAGGAATTCAGACAGGTCAGAAATAGAAAATAATATAATTAAATCATGAACATTTGTGTGATGTATTGGTGTTATTAGAATGCACAATGTGTAAGTATTTAGTCAGGTATTCTTCTCACGTCAACTCCTTATAATGTTGAAGAACTCACTTTATGTTCTGTATCTTGCATCTTTCAGATATTTGTGCAAGAGCCCAACTCACTTCGATACAAGATGTCCAGTTATTTCACCAGCGTATGGAACCGATTTGACATGGCCGTCTATGGCGTACTGGTTCTGTGTATCATTCTACGCTTTACACTATCTGAGGGTGACTTCGTGTGGGCCAGACGATTCTACGCAGTGACACTGACCATGTTTTTCCTCAGGATAATGCACACTTTCTACGTGGCTAAAAACATGGGTCCTAAGGTCATCATGATTAGAAAAATGGTATGTACATGTAGATTCATTGCTGAATTATACAAAAATGTACATGTATTTGCATTCACCATACTTGTGAACGTTTGTTCCAGTACTTTCTATCGTACACATGTATGTTCAAGTACAATTATCACTGTACTGAACAGATCTGGCTAACCACTACTTATATGATGTCGAGGTATTTTAGGATTCCAGTACAAAGCAACCTAATTTTTGGCCACTGACAGATAATTGTTGGATCAGTCACTAGGTGGCAGCACATATTCATCAGTCATCTGCACCATTACATTGTCATTCACTAGATGGCACCACTGACTTCTGCTTCTCATGAAATTGGCATGTAGGCCCCTATACAGATTGATTTGTGACTCCAACAAAGATTGATGTGTAGCTTTCAATGACCACGAGAATATTTAACAGTTATTGACCTTTACTGAGGTCATTATGTTGTTGTTTTTACAGACATCAGAAATATATCATTATGACTGAGTCGAGCCATCCGAGACATTTCTTGGGTCCGTTATTCGCCATTTAATGAATGACGTATCGATCAGTCAATAGCGTAATTTTATGACTCGTCAATACCGATCTTGCTAACCCGTCTTTGAATTGTTATTTATGGTGATGTAAAGACGTGTTTTTTGCGCAATAAAAGTTGGTTGAATATAGCTATAATATAGTAAACATTTCCATTATCTGGAGCATCTCTCCATGGATGTATATAAATGATTGATATTTGTGTATTTTATCACCCATCATAACTATTAATGTGAGGTTACATGTATGTGTACTATGTTAGTACGCATTCAACGCAGCAATTTCTATTCACAACAAGAAGCAAAAATTTTTTGTTGTTATTATTTATGCTCAGAAATAAGCACTGGAACATAAACATGACAAAGTACAGTGGTATCTTGACGCACATTATTCATGGTATTGCACATTGTATTGCACATAAAGATGTTTGCTGGAGATAATATTAATAAACTATAATTTGGAAGATAACATCTCCAATGTAAAACTAGTTTTGCCCCAATAAGTGTGGTATGTTCCTCCATATGTTGTATTCGGTTTTTTTCTGTTCTCAGAAATCTCATGTTCTCCGTGCAAATTTCCGAGTAACAAGCCATTAGGGATATTTATGATTTATCTCGAGTCACAGGCTGGTTAACTTGCTACATGACACACTTTAACTCTGCAGGATCAAGATATTGTAAGCACTACATACTCTGCAAGGAATTGGCAAGAGATCGCAAACCTTGCATTTAGAGTAAATGTAAGCAAAATATAAAAAGAGTAAACAACATGAACATTCCCATATGTACTTGGTATGTTTGTAGCACAAATATCGCCAATAATGTCACCACAGTAACACCCAAAAAATTGATAAGGTCAATTGCATGAACAATGATGAACCACACACATGTATGTATGTACATGTGCATTTATGTATTTACCGGTAGCTTAGACTTTCCACTTGGTTATACATGTACATTGTACACAATGCTCAATGTATGTACATGTCTGAGACCTAATTGACATTTAATCATAGAAAGAACATCATTAGCACATTGCAAACTTCACTGCGTAAATCAGGGCAGATGTATTGTCATTAGTTCATAGACTACATGTACTATGTACTATATGAGTTTTCCATACACATGTAACTTAGTACATGCGCATGTATGACACATCGCAAGGCTTTGTTCCCCTTGATGCAATGTTTGCTGTCCTGAATAATTCAGATTTATCATGTGCATTAATTCAGAAATTCTTGGAACTCGACATTTTTATCGTTGTGTGTTTTAGTATTGTGTAGGACAAAATTTTCCCAGGGTTTTATTTTTTACGATAACCATCAATACTGGGCCAGGGTGACAAACTGGGTCACCTTTTCAGTATTTTCCTTTTCATTCAGCACAGGTGACAGCGTTAGTGCGTAACTGTGTCAAGCATGATAGATGAAGGCCACATTTATTATTTGCAGCGCATGTACATCAATTAATATTGATTTAAGCTTTTTTTTTTGAGCTACCGGTACACATGGGACATGTCATGCGTCAGCAACTAGACGAAGGAATACATGGTTAAGACAATCAACATAGATCGGTGTACTGGGGAGTTGGCAGCTATGTTAACTGTTCACCCTTTTGTGATTGAAACAAACCAATATTATTCATATCCATGTTAACTGCAATTCAATATGTAAGATAACTGACGAGATCATGTTGATTTTCATTTGGCTAGCTGTACAAATGTTCTATTTGTGGCCCGAGGTGTTTGTCCTATGCCTGATAATTTTATTTCTTGAAACCCAGAGTTGAGTGCTATTATTGGGGCGGGTGGGGGGGGGGGGGGGGGGGAATGAGTGTTGGACACATGGAAATGTAATGCATAATCCATTAGATGTATGAAGTCTTGATCCATTGAAGGCAAACATTTTCTAATGCTTTTGTCCAGGTACTAATATCTCGTTGCAACAGTTTAGATTGCCTTAGAATGTACTTTTATGCCACAAACTCAGAGGACACTGTCCGATGGATGGAGGACTTTCTACGAACCATCCCGGGGAGAAAAAATTACTCCTGTGGTCTCAACTAGTCTACTTGCTTATTATGGATTGAATGGAAATCAAGAGAATTTCCGGCATGGTACTCCAGAGAGTCGGCTTAGGTTTATCTGGATGAAATATTCATGGAAAGATCTTGACGAGAGGTAACACGGGGTAATATTTGCTGAGTTACGACAGTCATAACAACGGTTTTATCGATGATGCCATCATCTTGTGGTCCCTGGAGCCCTAGCGTTTCTTGGAAATTTCTCTTTGCTGTTTTATGAAGCATTAAGAGGACGTGATAGGGCTTTGTCCTGTGATGCTGCTTTCCGTATCATGTCCATAATTCATGGATATACATACATTGGCATTTCTTTCAGTGTTATGGAAGACTTTTCAGCTCTACATGTACATACATATCTGGTTTGGTCATAATATCTTGCAGCTGCCCTGGTTTGATGTACACATATATATACTGATACAAATACTACACATATGTTGAAATAAAATGAATGTACTTTATTTACATGATCTATGTAACTTATGTGTATTCACAGGTTCAGATTCACATCTGTCAGATTTACACATTTTACCTAATAATAATAATGATTATGATTTACCATCTATTTATCATGTTTACCAAAAAAAATATGCTCATCCCTCTTCATATCATGTCTATTTTCAACATGTACATGTACCGTCCTGGCATTCTTGGTATTACGATATATCTTTTATCCTTTCCCACCCCTCCCTCAGTTGAACGACCTGATATTCTTCATCTTGATCCTGTTGGTGTTCGTGCTGGGGTATGGTGTGGCCGCCCAGGCCTTGCGCTACCCTAACGCCCCCCACTCCTGGACGATTCTACGCAACGTCGTCTACATGCCGTACTGGCACATTTACGGGGAACTCTTCCTCGAGGAGATGAATGGTATGATACAATTAGTTCATGCTCATCTACAGGCAGTGTAGATTTTAACTTGTAGTCAGACACAGTTGAACATACGAAGATATTATAGAACATCTAAGATACAATAACTGATTATACAAACTGTAAACAACATTCTATTGAATGTGTGCATTTAGCCCTTTATTGTGTATATACATGTATGGATGACTGAGCACATGTTAAAATAGGAATGTAAATTTGTACACTGCTTTCATAAATTCTGCAGTGCGGGGCCATCGACGATTTTGAATATGTCCAAGGAATCCAATAAATGAGAAAGATTATTCACTGAAAAAGCTTGAAACAGCTTTCTCAGATTTCTGGATTCCGTAATATAATCATGGTGTAATTTATGTATCACTGCAAGTGTAAGACACTGCCTGGATAATTTGACTGTTTCCACTTCCAAAATATGAGTATATTTCAATACATATGCTGTTGATTGCCAGGCAATGTTGAGGGGTGTGATGTACCTGACCCTGCCCCCGGCACCTGTCCCCAGAAGTCCTGGCTCGCCATGGTGATGCTCGCGTTCTACATGATCTTCACCAATGTACTGCTCCTCAACCTCCTCATTGCCATGTTCAGGTACGTCGTCCTTCTTCATCTGTTCAAGCAAACATTTTATACAAATTTGTTCTTTGAAAAATTCTAACTATCTTGGTAAGTTAACAAGAAATAAAATTCTTATTACCCGTAAAATAAAACTACATTGTAAAATTAAAATTTTCTGGAAAATCTTTCTGCAATTCAAGGAGAAAAGTTTTAAAGAATACCAATATGAGTTGGATGTATTGTGTCTTACATGGACAGTCACACGTTTGAGAAGGTGCAGGAGAACTCGGAGAAAGTATGGAGATTCTTCCGCTATGGTCTGATCTACGAATACTTCGACAAGCCGACATTGGCGCCCCCTCTCATCATCTTCAGTCACTTCTACCGCATCCTCAAGTACTGCATCCGCCGCTCTCGCAGAAACAAGAAAATCAACACAGACTTCTGTAAGTATTGTGTGAATTACATGTACCATGATTACTGTTCCTCTTCATTATCATTTAAATTTTTCACCATTTAGATTTATCGAAAATGAATTCATTTATTCTATTCATATTGCATGGGAGTTTTTTGTTGTTGTAAATTTAACAAAATTAGCATGTGAGTGACTCGTGAATACTGTGTACATGTACATATTTGCCAAAGGATGATGACAGAGCGGCAAACCACATGGAACTCGTTATTTCAAATGTCATGAAATGTCAACTCTTACATGGTTCATGACCTTGCAAACAATGTGCCGGTATTTCTCATTATTTATGGATGTACATGTAACGGTGTAAATACCATAAACATCCAAAGTAGTCGGCACAATAATTAAGTCATTATGTGGGCCTGCTCTATGTGAAAGCTGATAACAAATCAAACACTTTGTACTGAGAAATTCTTCGAATACATACATGTACATGTAGCACTTTATTTTTCAGGGTTTGAAAAAAAGATGAGAGCTTGAAATTCCCTTGAATTCAGTGGTTAAAATATTTTCCAAATTAATTTAAATTTTGCCACACATTCGCATGGATTGAATTTAAAATTAAATATTTCATGAATTGTGAAAACCAATTTCATTCGGAAATGTAGTTTTTTATTGGCTCGCCTTCCTACATGAGAGAAGTTGGTGATGAGTGAAAGTACAGTGTAATGATTCTCATCAAAAGGCAAGCTCCGATTTTTGTTTTGTTTCACCATGTTGAGATGTTTACTTTATAAAAAGTCTTAAACAGACCTAGATGATACATTTACCGGTACTTAAATGATGTCATTTTTGATCCTCCAAAATTTGTCTTCTGTTTTTTCAGTGAAATTTATATGCAGTCAGCACTGATTTGAGCGCACTACACATGCTACATGTACATGAGTATTTTAGAATTACAGACATACATGTAATAGAATGTAAATTTGTTACGTGACTGATCATGCTTATTACATGTACAGGTATACACATATATACATGTATTACATATAGTTAGTGTGTATCATTTTGATGGCTTCCATTATATGAGAATTCCATTGAAACGGTATCACTGAGCTGTAGAAAAAGGTAACAACGAATTGTCTACATCCCCTACGACTTGTCATAAAATGTCTTTATACAGTCAGTGACACTGGTGATGTACGAGACAGACTATGGACTTGGCATTTATATAATGATCCATTCATTATTTAAGGCATTTCGGCAGAAATGCCTTTATGGTTTTAGCAGAATTTTTTTTTTTTTTTTTTTTTTTTTTTTTTTTTTTTTTTTTTTCTTCTTCCGCCACTTTTGGTTTCCGGACGATAACTTTAGATTGCCTTGACGGATCCTTGTCAAATTTTCACCACAAGTCAGAAATGATATGTGGAAGAACCCTATTCTTTTTGAGCCGGATCCGAGGTCCGTGAGGTCCGTGAGGATGAAATCAAGGCTAATTTTGAGACTTGGTTTCCGGACGATAACTGGAAAAATATTTATGCAATAGTTGCAGAACTCTGCATGGAGGTTCATATGCCACCAGGGAAGAACCCTATTGATTTTGGGATCGATCCGTCAAACGACCTTTGACCTAGAGGTCAAAATAATTTTTTGCTGATTCATCCTTGAGGCTTCCTGCATATCTCAGAAACCGTGCATCGTAGAGCGAAACGGACGTTATTTTCGGACTCGTCGCCCTAGACAAACATCTCTAGGGTGTACTTTTTTTTTTGATCCGGCTCCGAGGTCCGTGAGGTCCGTGAGGATGAAATCGAGGAACTTGGTTTCCGGACGATAACTCAAAAAATATTCAGGCAAAAGTTGCAGAATTTTGCACGGAGGTTTATATATCACCAGGGAAGAACCCTATTGATTTTGGGATCGATACCTCAAACGACCTTTGACCTAGAGGTCGAAATAATTTTTTGCTGAGTCATCCTTGAGGCATCCTGCATATCTCGGAAACGGTGCGTCGTAGAGCGAAACGGACGTTATTTTCGGACTCGTCGCCCTAGACAAATATGTCTAAGGGGTATTATGGATGAACTTTGACCTTGACCCAAATTTTTTTTGCCGAGTCGGCATTTTTCGTTTTCGTCGATATCTCGGAAACGGTGCGTCCTAGAGCGAAACGGACGTTATTTTCGGACTCGTCGCACTAGACAAACATGTCTAAGGGGTATTATGGATGAACTTTGACCTTGACCCGAAATTTTTTTGCCGAGTCGGCATTTTTCGTTTTCGTCGATATCTCGGAAACGGTGCGTCGTAGAGCGAAACGGACGTTATTTTCGGACTCGTCGCACTAGACAAACATGTCTAAGGGGAATTATTGATGAACTTTGACCTTGACCCGAAATTTTTTTGCCGAGTCGGTATTTTTCGTTTTCGTCGATATCTCGGAAACGGTGCGTCGTAGAGCGAAACGGACGTTATTTTCGGACTCGTCGCACTAGACAAACATGTCTAAGGGGAATTATTGATGAACTTTGACCTTGACCCGAAATTTTTTTGCCGAGTCGGCATTTTTCGTTTTCGTCGATATCTCGGAAACGGTGCGTCGTAGAGCGAAACGGACGTTATTTTCGGACTCGTCGCACTAGACAAACATGTCTAAGGGGTATTATGGATGAACTTTGACCTTGACCCGAAATTTTTTTGCCGAGTCGGCATTTTTCGTTTTCGTCGATATCTCGGAAACGGTGCGTCGTAGAGCGAAACGGACGTTATTTTCGGACTCGTCGCACTAGACAAACATGTCTAAGGGGTATTATGGATGAACTTTGACCTTGACCCGAAATTTTTTTGCCGAGTCGGCATTTTTCGTTTTCGTCGATATCTCGGAAACGGTGCGTCGTAGAGCGAAACGGACGTTATATTCGGACTCGTCGCACTAGACAAACATGTCTAAGGGGTATTATGGATGAACTTTGACCTTGACCCGAAATTTTTTTGCCGAGTCCACATTTTTCGTTTTCGTCGATATCTCGGAAACGGTGCGTCGTAGAGCGAAACGGACGTTATTTTCGGACTCGTCGCACTAGACAAACATGTCTATGGGGAATTATTGATGAACTTTGACCTTGACCCGAAATTTTTTTGCCGAGTCGGCATTTTTCGTTTTCGTCGATATCTCGGAAATGGTGCGTCGTAGAGCGAAACGGACGTTATTTTCGGACTCGTCGCACTAGACAAACATGTCTAAGGGGTATTATGGATGAACTTTGACCTTGATCCGAAATTTTTTTGCCGAGTCGGCATTTTTCGTTTTCGTCGATATCTCGGAAACGGTGCGTCGTAGAGCGAAACGGACGTTATTTTCGGACTCATCACCCTAGACAAACATGTCTAAGGGGTATTATGGATTAACTTTGACCTTGACCCGAAATTTTTTTGCCGAGTCGGCAGTTTTTGTTTTCGTCGATATCTCGGAAACGGTGCGTCGTAGAGCGAAACGGATGGTATTATCGGACTCGTCGCCCTAGACAAACATGTCTAGCGGGTATTATGGATGAACTTTGACCTTGACCCGAAATTTGTCGACATTTTTCATTTTCGTCGATATCTAGTATTATAAATTATTCATCACACCGAAATGCCTCCAAGGCATCTTTAGGCCTTGACGTCTAGTTTCATTGCTCTGTTGTGCTGTCGTCTACATGTATATACACGTATATGTATATAGTTCACAATTGCAAAGGGCCATTATAATAAGATTGATAAATTATAATTGCTACATGTATGTTGGAGATCAGTGACAAACAGGTGAAAATCTGTGAAGCGGGCAGTCTTTAATGCAGGGGAAGGGATGTTAATTTGTTTGTTTCCAAGGAAATAATTTGGCGAATAATCATGAAAATCAATGTTGCACTTTAGTACGGTTCGAGTTCCCAAGTAGTGTAAAACGACTAATTTTGGCGGACGATTTATTTGGTGGATTTGACGGTAGAGGGAAAACCGCCAAATTAAATCGTCCGCCAAATTGACTACATATTTGTTAAGAATTATAAGTGGTTTTGAAACCGCCAAACTAAATCTCCGTCAAACAACGTGGGGCTCACAAAGTCAAATTTAATAGCCGCAAAAATTAGTCTTTATACATTTTTCAGTGTGCAGGGTTCATGCAAATTGGACACCTATAGATTGATCAGTCAGTGCCTCTTCGAGATCTATATTTGCACTCAGCTTCTTGGAAGAGCATCTTTTCTGAACAGCATCCTGTTCAGCATTGATTAGATTCAATGTACATGTATTTACATTCCAATCTGCGAGGCATGTTATGTATAAATACTTATTGATTAGTACAAAACCGCAAGTGTCAATGTTTTATTGTAATACATTTACAATGTATGGTGTATCACGTCTGAAGATTCTCAGAACTGAATGTGAAACACTGAGTTAACATGTATTCAATATTTGATATTTATCATCTTCATATTACACTAGATGTAGCAGATGAGTGCGAAAGACTCTAGATGTTTTATCATTGATGAGGTTAGGTAATGGTTGGTCAACATGCTTAATGACAGGGCATAAATCAAGCACATGCCAATGTGTACAATGTACACACCTCCACACCGTACATTACATGTACATGACGGTGAATCAGCATGATAATTTACATGAATAAAGCAAGCGCACAAAACAATATTGCCAATAGGGTGGTACATACTTGGGTATATGATGCATGTGGGTATAAGATGCAATAGAATATACAGATAAATCTTAGGAATCATCCTTGGTTCACACATAAGACACAAATCATTTCACCAAATCGCTGACGAAAATTTGTATGGTTAATGAGCCGTGAGACAACTGTGGAAATCGAATGTTTTAACACTGTGACAATCAGCATGGCATCAATTGCCGCAATCCTCATTAAGTTTTCACATGTATGAACACAGGGATTTCATTCTCGGCATTCATGATGAATAAATACTTTGCAGAAGTTGTCTTTTGTTGTTATCTTGCGATACATTGTATTAATAACAGTGTTCTTAAATCCATGACACTTTGATCCGTCAGAGGTCATATGACAGATTGCAAACAGATACATGTAACTGCAAAGACATGTCTTCACACTATGTGGTTACAAAGATCCAGTTGTGCTTCTCTTCAGACACGGTTCTGAACCCGGAGGATAACAACAAGTTAGCAGCCTTCGAGCGCTCCGGGATGGAGAACTACCTCCGATACAAGACGCTACTCAGCCGTGAACACATCGACGTCAAAGTCTCCACAGCCGGCGAGAGGTACGTGTACACTATGCAGTATAGTAACATGGAAGCAAAGGCAAAGAATTCTGCTCCAAGACAACTTCATTGAAGTGTTGTTTGCTTTTGATGACACAGCCACTTGTTTGCAAATATTGAGGGTATGTATCACCATTATATTTGAGTGAATCTTCTATGTGTTTTGATATTTTTTCAGGATTGAGAAGGTAATAGAAGACTTGGAGCACATCAAGGAGACTGTTCTTCAGCAGAACGATACAGTTGCACTACCCATTGAGGAACCCAAAACTGTCAGGTACGATTGACGATTCCAAACTTTTACTCTATTGTACATGTCCAAAGTGCCCGATAACATGCATGCCATCATCAACTGCGCAATGAGTAACTCTTATACTGTAATTTACATGTAGCTGATTGTGGCATATGGTGCTGAGAAATTAACACCAATGATGCATCATTCAGGAGGCTGTGGAAACTACAAATTGATCAGTCAAGATTCATACCAGTAGCCTAAGGATGAATAAAACTGATTTGATTGCTATTATATCTCGCAGACCATCAGAGAATCCAGAGGAGTTCCGAGCCCTGGATGGTCGCATCTCTCGACTCCAGAATCAGTTAGATGACCAACGCGAGCAGATGCGCAAAGTCCTCAATGCACTTGGTGACCTCGCTGCCAAGATCGATCGTCCGACAATCCCTCGCCCTTCAGAACCCATGTGGGACCTCTCGCAGGGTCCCAGGGACCTCGAGGGACGACCTGGGATCGCTGCCGCATACCATGGTGGGGAGAGGGTGGCGTTTCCAGGACGACAAGCGGGGCAGAGGGGGATGGGGCCCCGGGGGGTGGCAGTGTCCAGTCCACAGGTGGAAATTGATGATTTTCTCCTGGACGGGTCAGATGCTTAGGGTAGAGTGGGGGAGGGGCTTGTTACTGTGTGTGCTTATTGTTGAGAGAAAATGGACAGGCAGTCATGTACTCAGATATTATAGATGAAAAAGTATGTCTGACATTGTTTTGTGCTTTGATCTGTGTCGTGAAATGAAGGATGTGGTCTGTTAAAAGTTTGAATAACAATCATGTATAGGATGTGATATGCTGATGTTTTGATACAGATCTGTATATAATATATGTCCGATTAAGGGTGTGGTTTGACTTGGGTGACAACATGATTTTTGCAAATGGCCTACCGGGTAGTTTTGGTTTATGTCTCTCACATTGATTCATTTGACATGTAGTAATAAATTAATCATATAAATTGTTATCATACTATTGATTATGATCAAAATATCACTGCTATGCATCTAGTAATGATATTTTATTGGCGCATTGTAAACGCCTTTAATTTGCACCTGTTAAGTTTACGCTTTCAGGATATGGACTTTATGCTGACAGCTGTTTGACTGCAATCTCTGTAGGAGTTCAGCAGGTGATGGGGGGAGGGAAGGGGGGGGGGGGGATGTGTGTCTCGCGTCTATGCATTGAATTAAAAAGGTGAAATACATGTAACGAGAGAAAAATTAATAATTTTACAGCATGCACAATGTACAGTTTTTACACACATCCTTATTTATTTGTCACTTATTATATACTAGTAACTACATTGATGTAAGATGTACAGATAACAAAAAATAATTTGTAAATATGAGCTGTTGAGGGAATGTTTTGATCTAAATACACCTTTCAAGAGTTTGCCCAAGTTACCAATTTATCAAGTAAATAATTATCATGATTGGCCAATGAATCAAAACCTGTAGCATGTACTCTTGTGACAGGTGTTATTGTCACAGCTATCAGTCATCGGTATGTGAGACAACTGTTTCGCCATTTTACAGTTCCAAGAGAATTGGTGCTTTTTCTTGGAATATGTATATAATATCTTACATTGTTTTTATTCGAAGACTGGCCCGATCGTGAATTGTAAAATTAATGACTGATCATGTTGCAATGATACGAAGTTTTAATGTCTACTCCATGTGTATATGTCAAGTCTAAAAGATATTTCTGCAGTTATACTCAGTTTGGGGGAACATACGTACTGTTGTTTGCTTTATCATTTTCACATTCAGGGAATTATATATTTTATTTTCGTGATATATACACATTTTACATGTGTCTTTATAAACGACATAACACCGTCCAGTGAATTGTACGAAAACCTGTGATCGCTTTATCTTGCATGCTAGATATATATAAACATTTCATTATTCCGTCCTCAGTGTGAAAAGGTAATTTATAAATGTACTTTTATACCCAGATGATATCGGACAAAAAGTTTGTCCACATAAAGTCAATTGTTTATATTCATGAGTCTGTTGAATTAATTATCTGTTATATAATATATAGCCATGTTCTCTACGTGTATATAGACATGCATTCCAGCATGAAACGAAGCTGTGATACAAAATATAATTTCAATAAAAGAAAAGCAATCCAAGTCTAAGAATTGTGTTTGTTTTTGACAGATCATGCAGGGCAACAACACCTACTGAAGAGATCAGGTAAACCAGTCGTTTTCCAGTCATTATTCTCTGAGATCAATGGATTTTGGACTTTGACGGCCATTTCCTCAAAAACTGTTTAGACAGTTTTGAGATTTTTGTTCCAAAATATTCCCCTTATGTACCTCTGTGATGTGTATAAGTTTTAATGCCCTTGAATTGCCAGTCTGCGTGTGACGGCCATTTTGGATTTTTGATCGGTCGAAAAAAAAAATTTTCAGACCAAATCGCGTTACTATCCATTTCAGGCCATTTCGACATGGAAAATTTTCGCCACTGTTTTCCTTCATAATGAGAGCTGCCAGAATTGTACTCATAGGACGCCTGTTAGAAATTGGCACTTTCAAATGTGAAGTCATATATGGTGACTTGTGTGGTGAACTTTAACTTGACCTTCAATGACCTTGAAAGGTCAAAACAGCCATTTTTGGGTCAATAAATGCCGAGATTTGCCTCTATAGATGGAATGCCTGCAGATAGAGCTCATGTTTGCTTTATGAACATATAGGAAGACATATATGGCACAACTAATGATGACCTTTAACTTGACCTCAGATGACTGAGTGCCAAATGTCTGACTCGGAATGTGTAAAGGCCTGCACCCAGATATATTTTTGTATTATGAACATATAGAAAATCAAATACCGCACACGTACATGTGATGTTGACATTGAAGTTCACATGGATGACCTTGATTGGTATGGTATGGTATGGTATGGTATTTTATTTCAGAATTGTGTACAAATACATAAACGGACATTTGATTAACTTGCAATATACCTTTACAATTCTGAGGTAAACCCCAGAGGTTGTAGTACCTGTGACTTATCCTATGAGATTGGTGAATCTCAAGGTCATATGTTCACACTAATAACCTTGATTGGTAAATCTCAAGGTCTGTTACCTGCCATTATCCAAACCATAATTGTCCGCTAAGCATTTGGGCTAATGTTTCCCTTTAAAGTGTACCGTCCAATCTTTCTGAAAATATGTGAAAAGATACCCTAAAATAATTCAAGAAGGGGGTAGTTTTTGGTGGTTTGATTTTTCTGAAAATGGTGGCCGTTTTCGTCGAAAAAACGCTGAATTTTGAACTTTGACGGCCATTTTCTCAAAAACTGTCTGATGAGATTTTTGTTTAAAAAGATTCCTCCTGTGTACTTTTGTGGCATGTATAAGTTTCGTTGCCCTCGAATCGCCGGTCTGCATGTGGTGGCCATTTTAGGTTACCGGACCTTTGGTCCGATAACCTATTGGCATGGCGTTGCGTCCGTCGTCCGTCCGGCCGTCCGGCCGGCGTTAACATTTTTATCTTTAAAGTTAGCGATCGAATCTTTCTGAAATTTTGCACAAAAATGCCTAAAAATATTTTGAGAAGGAGGAATTTTTTTGTTTTTTGATTTTCGCATTTTTTTCAAAATGGCGGCCGTTTTTGTCGAAAAACGCTCAATTTTGGACTTTGACGGCCATTTTCTCAAAAACTGTCTGATCAGTTTTGAGTTTTTGGTTTCAAAAGATTCCCCTCATATACCTCTGTGATATGTATAAGTTTGGTTGCCCTAAATTCGCCGGTTTCCGTGTGGCGGCCATTTTGAATTTTTGTCGGGTCGGCGATAAAAAAAAATTTTTCGCCCCAAATCGCATTACTATCCATTTTGGGCCATTTCTAGGGCAAAAAATTTTTTTCACCCTTTGAAAAAAATTTTGGACTTAGAAAATTTTCGGCACTTTTTTCCTTCATAATGGGAGCTGTCCGGACTGTACTCCTAGAACGCTTGAAGATAGAGCTTAGAAATTGGCACTTTCAAATGGAAAGTCATATATGGCGACTTGTGTGGTGACCTCGAATTTGACCTTGGATGACCTTGAAAGGTCAAAACAGCCATTTTTGGGTCGAAAAATGCTCAAATTTGCACCTGGTCTGTATTTTCTCAAAAACTGTCTGATCAGTTTTGAGATTTTTGCTTAAAAAGATTCTTCTTATATACCTCTGTGACACGTATAAGTTTTGTTGCCCTTGAAACGCCGATCTCCGTGTGGCGGCCATTTTGAATTTTTTACGAGTTGGCGAAAACAAATTTTTTCGCCCCAAACAGCATTACTATCCATTTTGGGCCATTTCTAGGCAAAACAAATTTTTCACCCTTTGAAAAAAATTTTGGACTTAGAAAATTTTCGGCACTTTTTTCCTTCTTAATGGGAGCTGTCAGGACTGTACCGTAGAACGCTTGAAGATAGAGCTCAGAAATTGGCATTTTCAAATGGGAAGTCATATATGGCGACTTGTGTGGTGACCTTGAATTTGACCTTCGATGACCTTGAAAGGTCAAAACAGCCATTTTGGGGTAAAAAAAAATGCCCAGATTGGCCTCTATAGGTGAAATGCTTGCAGATAGAGCTCATGTTTGCATTATGAACATATAGGAAGACATATATGGCACAACTAATGATGACCTTGAACTTGACGTCAGATGACCTTGAGTGCCAAATGTCTGACTTGAAATGTGTAAATTGACCTGAGCGGCCTAAACGATTCCACCCAACATATAGAATATCAAATCCCGCACACATACATGTTATGGTAACATCGAAGTTCATACGGATGACCTTGATTGGTAAATCCCAAGGTCATATGTTTACACTGCGAACCTTGATTGGTAAAAGCTCTGTTACCTGCCAATGCTGCCATGGCCAAACCAAAATTGTCCGGTAACCTATCTTAGCCTTTGGGCTAATTTTTAATTATCTACGGGTCAGCGAAAAAAAACTTTTTGTCCCAAATCGAGTCACTATTCGTTTTGAGTGATTTCCAACCAAGGAAAAAATGTTTTTTCCCCTTTGAAAATTTTTTTAGACTTGAAAATTTCACCCAAATTCTTCCTTCATAATGGGAGCTGTATGGAGTAAACTCCTAGAACAATCCAAGATAGAGCTCAAATATTGACACATATTGACATAGGAAATCATATATGTGGTTTCGGTGGTGACCTTGAATTTGACCTTCAATGACCTTGGAAGGTCAAAACGGTCTTTTTCGTCACCCGAATTCTTTCTTCATAATGGGAACTGCATGAAGTAAACTCCTAGAACACTTGAAGATAGAGCATAAATATTGGTACATCCAAATAGGAAATCATATATTGTGGTTTCAGTGGTGACCTTGAATTTGACCTTCAATGACCTTGGAAGGTCAAAACTGTCTTTTTTGTCAAAGTTGTTTTGGAGTTTGGCGTCCATTTTCTCAAAAAACTGTTCAGATGGATGTCCGGTTTTTGTTTTAAAAGAACCCCCTTATGTACTTTCGCGACATGTGTTAGTTTCTTTACCCTTGAATCGCTCAAAGGGGGCCCAGGGAACATTTTAACTGGTGGCGCATGATACATGTAATTATATGAAGTCATTCGCATGTAGGTATTTTGTTTCTTTTGGTGCCTTTGAATGCGGTATATAACTTGAACCTCAGTGATCGGTCCATATTAAAAGCATGCATATTGGTACAGTCTTCAATATAAATTATAGGTTTGTGTTATTATTATTATTATTATTATTATTATTATTATTATTATTATTACTAATCATTATTATCTATGGTGACACTGAGATGGTCTTTATCAAAATGTGTGAATTGATTGTTGGTTTTAATGGAGAGCCAATCAGAGCGATGACACGTGCGAAACACTTGAAATCGTCAGTGTATCTTATAACTTACAATTAGGTTACTGAGCTGTCACAAAGAGCACATTAATTGCTCGTTCACTGAAGACACGCGTGTGTTGTGTTTTTAGAAATTGAAAAAAAACCTCAATCATACAACTAGGCCAGTTGTCAGCTGAGTGCACGAGTTTGAATGATGTTTTCAAGGCCAGCGTGTCAATTAAAAGCAAGATTTGCAAATGTAACAAAACCATGCAACTGCCGCGCTGAAACGTTCGTTAGGAACGGTCACGTGATCTACAAAGTCCACTTGCGAAGACACCGTTCGCGGAAGAACCGTTCGCGGAAGCACGATTGCGGAAGCATCATCAGCGGAAGCATCGTTCGCGGAAGAACCGTTCGCGGAAGCACGATTGCGGAAGCATCATCAGCGGAAGCATCAGTCGCGGAAGCACCGTTCGCGGAAGAGGAGCCTCCGCGGAAGAACCGTTCGCGGAAGAGGAGCCTTCGCGGAAGAACCGTTCGCGGACGCAGTCTTCACCACGTGGAGAAGAGTGCGGAAGATACGTTCGCGGACGAAGATGCGCGCGCAGCCACCCTGGCTATATAAGGGAGAGCGGACGGCCGCTCTGAGAGCACTGCAACAGCGACATCGACCGTGGGGAGATCGTCACCGCCACAGCCAAGGGACTCGACGAACTCCGTGCGGACGACTCCTTCTTCAGGGCCTTAGAGTCAACCGGGATTAGACCGACTACCTGGAGAAACCATTCGACTAAACGGGACGGGAAACTTCAACGGGAAGGGACAGAGAGACGCCGCCGGCTAAGAACTCTTTTTAGTTGTGCCCTCGTGCACTATTTATTTTTGAAATGTGATCATACAGTGCTCCATGTCTGAACTTCATATTTGTACGTCACGTGGGTGACCAGCCATACAATTGTAAGTTGATTTGATGTATATAAATCTTCAATTTGTTTACATCTGAGTTGCTTCTTGCCTAAGTGAAGCCGGTGAGCTACGGAGTGATGATACACCAGCGTTGGGGGACACCAATTTAGTGACGGCTCTCGAATCACAACGAGCGGGAGTTACATAAAGTCTATACGATCAGAGAAACCAGGTTTTTTGGGCCACACCGAAAACAAGTCATTACCAAACGTCACAACTTGGCGCACGTGACCAGGATCCCCGAGGGTCTACTGCCAGGGAACGAACTTCAGCATCACTCATGTCCGGCGAAAACGACGAAACTGCCCCAGGGAAGACAGGAGGTGAAGAGGAAGACTCTTCGCGGACGGCCTCACTTGCGGACGAGGAAGACAGCGGTTCGCGGAAGCCGACCTTTGCGGAAGAGGGAGACGACCGTTCGCGGAAGACGTTCGCGGAAGACGACCGTTCGCGGAAGACGTTCGCGGACGACAACCGTTCGCGGAAGACGACCTTGGCGGAAGAGGCCGACGACCGTTCGCGGAAGACAACGTTCGCGGAAGACGACCGTTCGCGGAAGAGCAGCTTCACAGCCAGGGGTAGACGGGACGTTTCGACGAGTGAGGAGCAACCAGGGAGGTCGAGACCTTCCATGGGCCAGTCGACGAGTCAACAGAGACCCCGGAGCCAGACACCCGACAACCGTTTTCTTTTCAGACACGACTCTGGGTGGCAGCACGATCGAGACAGGGAGAGGTCAACCTACCTTGAGAGC
The DNA here is from genome assembly GCA_949152475.1 of Terebella lapidaria. NCBI lineage: Eukaryota > Metazoa > Annelida > Polychaeta > Terebellida > Terebellidae > Terebella > Terebella lapidaria. Next base: position 61,729,154 of record OX424555.1, on the reverse strand, counting down.
GTTAGGAGGGGCCCCGAATTCCGACGAGTGCTGGGACCGGAGTACGTCAATCTGGACGGGGAGGACGGCGAAATCTGGGCGAGGAGGGATCGGCTACAGCTACCGGAGCAGAGTCCAAGTGTGGCACCTCCAGAGAATGCAGCATTGAGACGGCTTTGGGACCAGTCCCAGCAGCAGTCTGGTGCAACAGAGCAGCAGTCTGGTGCAACAGGGCAGCGGTCGGGTGTGACGAGTCGACAAACGGGAGTGACTGGAGGACGGGTTACTTGGGCTCCGACCCAAGAGAGCAGCTCGAGAGGGAGAGGACTTTTCGCGGAAGAGAACATTCGCGGACGAGAGGCATTCTTCGGCGACAGGGACGCTTGCAGCCGGGGATCCTTCGTGGATGAACGGGCTCGTGGGCGAGGGGGAGTCTTTGGTGACGAGGACGCTTGTGACCGGGGAGGGCCCTTCGCGGACGACCACGTTCGCGGACGAGGACGACTCGCGGAAGAGAGTGTTCGCGGAAGAGAGGAGTCTTCACCCAGACGGCGGCTCGACGAAAGGAGTGATCCAGGCGACCAATCTTCCTTTCCAGTTTTTCAGAATAGACGGGGAAGACCATTCGCGGATGAGCCGGTTCGCGGAAGACTCGCGGAAGATGGCGTTCGCGGACGTGCATCTTTTGTGGAGGGACGTCTCCGAGACATCTTGGCGGACGAGCCCGTTCGCGGAAGCCTCGCGGAAGACGGCGTTCGCGGAAGAGGCCTGTTCGCGGAAGAACTTCTTCGGGAGCTGTTGGCGGAGGAGTCCGTTCGCGGAAGGTTCGCGGAAGACAGTGTTCGCGGAGGGTTCGCGGAAGACAGCGTTCGCGGAAGAGGGAGGTCTTCACCCAGTCGACAACCGAGACAGCCAGCCTCCTGGAGAAATCCAGCTTCTATTTCAGTCACCCAGGGAGGCCGGAGACAGCACCCTTTCTCATCATCGGGCGATGAGGGGCCTTCATCTGATGGAGGGACCGACAGCAGCCATGGTTACCCAGGACGGGGGAGGAGACCACCGAGGCGGGGACCGCCGCTGCACCGACGAAGCCCTAGGCCGAGACGGAGGCAGGAGGACTCGTCGTCCGAGGACAGCACAGCCTGGAATCAGAACGGCAGAAGGAACCGGAAGATGCTGACCCCTGACAAGTTCGATGGGACTTCCATAGAGTGGCCGGTGTACCGGGCCCACTTTGACGTCATCGCAGAGGTCAACGGATGGAGCAAGCGGGAACAGGGCGTCTACTTAGCCGGGAGCTTGACAGGAGAGGCGCGACGAATGCTGACCAGCCTGAGTCCTGCAGACCGGAGGGACATCGACGTTCTGACCGACAAGCTGACCCTACGATTCGACCCTGACTGTCAGGAGGAGTCCTACAAGGCGACCTTGGGACAGAGAACCCGCAGGAAGGCAGAGACACCCCAGCAGTACGGCTATGAGTTGCAGCGACTGGCCGGCCGTGGTTATCCGGATCTGAACTCCGCAGCTCAGGAGGCTATCGCCTTAGACCACTTCTGGAAGGGCCATCCAGATGGGGACATGAAGGTGATGGCGCTCATGAGGAAGATGAAGACCATGGAGGAGGCCATAGCGTTCGTGACCCAGTACGAATGTGTCAAACCCAAGCCTGGGAAGCCGGTGATGTCCATAGAGTCGGAGGACTCCGAGCCAGCTCTAGGACGGGTCCTACAGCTGTTGAAGAACCAGCAGGGAGGCGAGATTACCACCAGTGGGCAGCAGAGCAACCAGCCGAACGTAGCGGGTCTACCCAGACTTCCCTACTTCAAGGGGCTCTTTGAGAGCCAAGACAGGAAGCTGGATCGACTAATCGAGCTGTGTGAGCAGGTGCTATCCATCAAGCCGAGGGCCGCCACTGCTGAGAACAAGGGACCAAGCGCTAGGCCGGGACCAGATGACTGTTGGTACTGTGGGAAGCCGGGTCATCGGAAGTACCAGTGTCCAGATCGGCCACCACCTCGGACCAAGGAGGAGCGCTTGAGTCGACTAATCGAGGAGATTGGTGAGCGGAACAGTTTGACAGACGAGGTGTCGGAAAACCAGTAGGGCTCATACCAGCCCCCAACCGTATGGGCCATTGGCAGGTGTGTGCACGGCTTCACAGGCGAGAAGCTCGACGAAGACGTGAAGAACACATTGCCAGGGGGGAATTTTTAGTTTCACAGATTTTTAATAGGTTTTTCCGGTGTGCATCCGAAGTGACTGGATGGGCGCAGGAGGAGCTTGAGGATCGAATTCTCGACTATTTGGAGGGCAAGCCTGTCAACACAGACGGGAGTGCCAATGTACAGCAAACTGATGGAGCCGTGGAGCGTCTAATGCCCCGCGGAGACGTCAAGGAAATGCAGACCGATGGAGCCGTGGAGCGTCTAATGACCCGCGGAGACGTCGACGAAATGCAGACCGATGGAGCCGTGGAGCGTCTGGGGACCCACGGAGACATCAACGAGGTTTCTGCTAGCAGCAAGGAGAACCAACAGGTTACAACCTTGAGGCTGGAGGCTGCGAAACAGCAGGGACCCCCCTATGCAACTGAACCACAAGCGGCCGTGAAAGAGGAGACGGAGGGCCGGTGGAGCGGAATGACCAAGGGGCCAGCGCAGCAGCTATTGCTGGTGGACGACTCATTACTTATCCGGAGCGGCGGTTCCGAGGGGAGTGATTCCCTTAAGACTGACAGAGAGGACCAGGGTGGTGCATCACTGTGGGTGGACGACTCAGTACTTATCCAGGGCGGCGTCCCTGAGGAGAGTGGCAGCTCTCTTAAGATTGACAGAAATGGCCAGGTGGTGTCGCTGTCAGCCGGTGCCCGAGGCACATTGGCGTGGTATGCGGCGTGCCACGTTATGGGGAAGGCGACTCGTATGTTGGTGGACACGGGTGCCTCTTCCACCGTTCTGGACGAGTGTCTCTTCGACCAAATGGATGACGAACATAAAGCAATGATAAGGCAGACGAGAATAAGGTTACGGGCAGCAACCGGAGACTACTTACAGGTTCAAGGAGAGATGACAGTTCAACTTCTACTGGGCACACGACTCGTGTCGGCAGATGTACTGGTAGCCAAACTAGGGATCCCGGGAGTGTTGGGGCTTGATGTACTTCAACAGATTGGGGGACAGCTGGATCTGCGTAAGGGCGAGTGGCAGGTGGGCGACACTACCGTAGTGATGAGCTCGGGCCACGAGGACGCCGTCTACACACTGGTGACGGAGGAGACGGTCGTCTTGCCACCCTTTTCAGAGATGATGGTGGACCTCAAGCTGACAGGAAGTGAGGGAGGAGTTCCGAAGGCCGGCCTCGTGCAGTCCGCAAGAGAGCCGTTGGAGGACGACCCCCTCGTAGTGGGACGAGCCCTGGTACGACCCCGAGGACGCCTGGTACCGGTGGTACTTCTGAACGCCGGCGCTGGAGCTTGCACTGTGCTGATGGGGACCATCCTAGCCGAGCTTCACGGAATAGAGGCCGTGATCGACCTGGGATTTCGTCCCGATGGAGGGAAAACAACCCAGAATGAACCTAAAAGGGAACAGTGGTACCGGGAGGAGAGCGGGAGGGAGCATGAGCCCCTTACACCAAACTCCACCAAGTGGCGGAACCGGACGCCTGAGCAGCCCGAAACCAGAGTGCACGCCATGCACGCAGAATCGTCGACGAAGACACCAGAGTGCCCGGAGCATTTAGAACCGCTCCTGGAGGGAATGCATCCGAACTTGACGGAAAAGGAGGTGGAGGTCGTCAGCGATCTCCTTCGACGCCACCAGCAGGTCTTTATGGGACCAGATGGGAGGTTGGGCCGGACGTCCCTGGCGAAACACGTCATCGACACGGGAGATCACCCCCCGATCAAGCAGCCTCTGAGGAGAGCCCCGTACTACCAACAAGAGCTGATCGAGGACGAGGTCGACAAGATGTTGAAAGCTGACGTTGTGGAGCCAAGCGACAGTCCATGGTCGTCTCCCATCGTGCTAGTGAAAAAGAAGGATGGTGCACTGAGATTTTGCGTCGACTACCGCCGTCTAAATGATGTCACCCGGAAGGATGCGTACCCCCTGCCTCGAGTCGACGAGAGTTTTGATACCTTGTCAGGAGGACGATATTTTTCGACGCTAGACTTGGCTAGTGGTTACTGGCAGGTCGAGATGGACGACAGGGACAAGGAGAAGACGGCGTTCACTACCCGTAGTGGACTCTATCAATTTAAAGTGATGCCGTTTGGATTGGCGACGGCCCCGGCTACTTTTGAACGTCTAATGGAGCTGGCACTGAGGGGACTCCAATGGAAGCGTTGTCTAATTTATTTGGACGATGTCGTCTGTCTTGGAAAGACTTTCCAAGAAGCCGTGGACAACCTCGAGGACGTGTTCCGGAGACTGCAGGCTGCCGGGCTGAAGCTGAAACCCGCCAAGTGTGAGCTGTTTCGACAACAGGTCAACTTCCTGGGCCATGTCGTGTCCGACCGAGGCATCCAGTGCGACCCTGCCAAGGTCGAAGCTGTAACAAAAATGGTTCCTCCGACCACCTTGACAGAACTAAGGAGCTTCCTTGGGTTCGTGGGGTACTACCGCAGATTCATCCCTGACTTTGCCACCCGAGCGGGACCCCTCAACCACCTGTTAAAGAAGGAAGTCAACTACCATTGGAGCGAGGCTCATCAGCAGGCGTTCGAGGCGCTGCGTCAACCCCTGACCGAGCACCCCCTGCTGGTGTACCCTGACATGGACCAAGAATTTATTTTAGATACTGATGCTAGCGGCTACGGAGTGGGAGGCGTCTTATCCCAAGTGCAGGACGGACGAGAGCGGGTGATCGCCTATGCTTCCAGAACCCTGAGGGACACCCAGCGGAATTACTGCACCACCAAGCGGGAGCTCCTGGCCGTCGTCAGTATGATACACCATTTCAGACATTTCTTGTGGGGGAGAGCGTTCTTACTACGAACCGACCACGCCTCTCTCAAGTGGCTACTGAACTTTCGGGATGCGGAAGGAATGATCGCTAGATGGGCAGCTCGCATCGCCAGCTACGCCTTCAGGTGTGAGGTCCGACCGGGAGTACAACACGGGAATGCAGACGGGATGTCCAGATGCCGACAGTGCCGGAGACCGGATTGTCCCGCCCCTCGCCACACCACAAGACCCGAAGGAGAAGAGGAGGCCTGTCCGACTCAGGAGGAGTGTCCCCTACCCCTGGAGGACCTCTCTGACGAGGATCTGCTTCCACCGATCAGCGGAGAAGGATGGAGCCCCGGAGGACCTCAAGTTAACATCTTGCGGGAGGTCCCTGTGGAGCCCTGGACGGAGGACTACTATTGCGGAGATGGAGTCGGGATATTCCAGATCTGGGAGGTGCGCTGCCAGGAGGACCCGAGGACGACTACCCAGCCGACCGAGGAATGCCTGCCTGACCGGAGCCCCCCACAGACGGAGGAAGGAGCCAGGAGCGTCTGCAGAACCCTGCATCAGCTCCGCCCCTCTGCCTGGGTTTGGTTTCTCCTGATGATGCTCCTCGCACTGCATGGTTTGGGACCGGAGGTTGTGGCCGGAGCAGCGATCGGCGCGACGGCCGACGTGTGGATGCGCTGCCGAGAGGAGCCCTTCCTGGACCCATGCCCCAACCCTGTGATCCGAGATCCAGACAAACAAATGCTAGCTGTCACGCGGGCTATGGCTACGGGAGGACGCCGGAATCCGATGGAGGGAGCCCCGGAGGCCCAGGTCCTGAATGGTTATTCCCAGGAGGACCTAGTGACCCTTCAACGAGCCGACCCTGAAGTTGGAGGCATCCTCGGGTGGAAGAATATTTTCACTGAGAGACCTGCATGGCCCGAAGTCAGAACAAAAAGTCAGCAAATGAAGACTCTGTGGCAACAGTGGGACCAGCTGGAGCTACGTGATGGGCTTCTGTACCGGCGGTACCAAGCGGCTTGCCAGAACGCACCAATCCATCAACTGGTCGTTCCACAGGTCCTGAGACGCGCCGTCATGAAGGAGGTCCACACCGGCAAGCTGATGAGTCACCAGGGAGTCACCAAAACAGTCCACCGACTAAAAACGAGAATGTACTGGCCGGGTATGACGAAGGACGTGGAGCGTTGGTGCCGGGAGTGCCCGAAGTGTAGTGGGAGAAAGCCGCGACCGGGGCCCAAGTACCACCCCATGGGAAATCTACCGGTAGGCGATCGGCTAGAAAGGGTGGCCATGGACATTTTGGAGCCTGGAACGATCACCAATTCTGGGAACCGGTATATACTGGTCGTGGGTGATTATTTCACCAAGTGGACTGAGGCCTACGCTCTACCCAACCATGAGGCTCAGACGGTGGCGGACGTCTTTGTGACTGAGTTCGTGTGCCGCCTGGGAATGCCAGCCAAGATACACACCGACCAGGGACGAGAGTTCGAGAGTAAGCTTTTCCTTGAGATGATCAAGATCCTAGGAGGGGAGAAGACTCGGACGACCCCTTATCACGCCAAATCAGACGGGATGGTCGAGCGATTCAACCGGACCCTGCTGAACCTTCTGGCCGTGGTCGTGGACGAGAACCATGACGACTGGGACGACCATCTGCCCTACGTGATGGCGACTTATAGAACCTCAGTACACGAAAGCACCGGGTGTACACCATTTCGAATGATGATGGGACGGGAGGCAACCACCCCATTGGACCTGAGGTACCGGACGAAACCGGACGATTTGGGAGGACCAGTCCCCGAGTGTGCGTCCGAATACGTCGAATGGGTGAAGGAAGCCACCATACAAGCTCACGAGACTGCCCGAGAGTGCCTGAAGACGGCTACGGTGCGACAAAAGCGCCATCATGACATAAAATCAGCCGCTCGACATTTTCCGGTGGGCACCTGGGTGATGTATTGGTACCCTCCAAAGGCTAGACCAAAACTAGGACTAGGGTGGACGGGACCTTATCTCGTTGTGAAGTCTCATCTCGGATGGATGGTGTCCATACAAGATCGACCCGGTGGCAAGATTAAAGATGTCCACATTGACAATATAAAAAGGTGCTGGTTCACCCCTGAAACCGACGCCTGGATACCCAATCCGGACGATGTGACCCCAGTCCGGACCCCCAGTGATGACGAGGGACGAGTGGAAAACAGCGGGAATGCAGTCCAAACGATGTAAACGATGACGGGAGCGTTCGCGGAAGAACCGTTCACGGAAGCAGCGCTCGCGGAAGCAGCGTTCGCGGAAGTACCGTTCGCGGAAGCACGTTCGCGGAAGCAGCGTTCGCGGAAGAACCGTTCGCGGAAGCAAGCGAAAAACGTTATTTCGTTCCACGACAATGCTTTTTCCCCCAGATCCCTGGTCCGCGCCTTTTCTATATAAGCAAGCCGGCCTACGATTCCGTCATCACTTCAACCATGAACACACCAACTCTGCAGATCATTGAGATACCCGCATTTGCAGACGAAGATTTCGGGGACGTTCCAGATTTCGACTTGGCTGACTTTCTGCCCCTTGAAGTCGACAAGATGAGCGACCCACCTACCAAGCCTGACCGAAAGCGGGAGCGCTCGAGGAGCCGGGAGCGTCGTGAGGAGCCCCGAGGAGGTCGACGGTCCCCTGCCCGGAAGTTGTCCACCGAGAGAGGGCGACGCTGGTGCAGCCCCTGCCGGATCCACGTGACGGCATCCAACTTTAGCCGACACGTGGCGACCAAACACACGCAGAAGGAGGGGCGGCACCTCTGCAAGATGTGCAGCCAGCGATTCGCCCGCCGAGCTGACAGAGACCGGCATGAGACGTCGCATGCCAGCGGCAACACCCTCAAGCCAGGACGGAGGAGGACGACGACCGACACGCCCGTGTCCGACCCCCGAGATGGTCCGACTACTGTGTCTGCCCCTGAGCTGAAGACTGTCAGCTTTGCGGCCAGCGGGACGACCAGCTCCACGCCGTCAAGCCCCCGGGAGGACGCCCCCAGGTCAGAGGACGCCCCAGACCCCGAGGACGACCCCCCGAATAGCGAAGAGGAACCGGAGTCTCAGCAGGAGCGGAGAGAGGCGGAATCCCCGGAGGCCCCCACCCCCGAGGACGACGGACCCCCCGTTCCCAGAGACTCGGCCCCTACCTACAAGCCCCTAGACCTGAGTTGGTACCTCAAGCCCGTTCCGGAGGAGGAGGACCAACTGCGACCGTATGTGGAGGGCCTGGGCAGAGCGGTCACTGCCGGAGAGAAGGCCCTGGAGGACCTGGCATCCACGATAGCCATGGGACGACGCCACCTCACCCAAGCGGAGGCTCGGCTCCAAGCCAAGGAGGAGCAGAGACAGCTCGAGGCCGAGGTGCTGCAGCTGCGAGGGGAGGCCTCTCAACGAGAGAAGAGCCACCGGAAGGAGCTGCGAGCCCACGTCCGAGAGACCAAGCTGCTCCGGGAACAGCTCCGAGCATATACAGACACTCGAGACAGGCTGGCGGAGACGTCCGAAAGCGAGGTGGATCGCCAGTGAAGTGGAGGGAGAGAGCCCTGTAAACAACAGACAGGCAGGAAAAGACGAAGAAGGAGGAAGAAGAGAAAAGAAGAGAGAGAAAGGATCAACGGGGACGTTGATCTCCAGAAAGGGTGGAGTTGTAACAAAACCATGCAACTGCCGCGCTGAAACGTTCGTTAGGAACGGTCACGTGATCTACAAAGTCCACTTGCGAAGACACCGTTCGCGGAAGAACCGTTCGCGGAAGCACGATTGCGGAAGCATCATCAGCGGAAGCATCGTTCGCGGAAGAACCGTTCGCGGAAGCACGATTGCGGAAGCATCATCAGCGGAAGCATCAGTCGCGGAAGCACCGTTCGCGGAAGAGGAGCCTCCGCGGAAGAACCGTTCGCGGAAGAGGAGCCTTCGCGGAAGAACCGTTCGCGGACGCAGTCTTCACCACGTGGAGAAGAGTGCGGAAGATACGTTCGCGGACGAAGATGCGCGCGCAGCCACCCTGGCTATATAAGGGAGAGCGGACGGCCGCTCTGAGAGCACTGCAACAGCGACATCGACCGTGGGGAGATCGTCACCGCCACAGCCAAGGGACTCGACGAACTCCGTGCGGACGACTCCTTCTTCAGGGCCTTAGAGTCAACCGGGATTAGACCGACTACCTGGAGAAACCATTCGACTAAACGGGACGGGAAACTTCAACGGGAAGGGACAGAGAGACGCCGCCGGCTAAGAACTCTTTTTAGTTGTGCCCTCGTGCACTATTTATTTTTGAAATGTGATCATACAGTGCTCCATGTCTGAACTTCATATTTGTACGTCACGTGGGTGACCAGCCATACAATTGTAAGTTGATTTGATGTATATAAATCTTCAATTTGTTTACATCTGAGTTGCTTCTTGCCTAAGTGAAGCCGGTGAGCTACGGAGTGATGATACACCAGCGTTGGGGGACACCAATTTAGTGACGGCTCTCGAATCACAACGAGCGGGAGTTACATAAAGTCTATACGATCAGAGAAACCAGGTTTTTTGGGCCACACCGAAAACAAGTCATTACCAAACGTCACACAAACAAATAAGAGAATATATATATAGGCCTACTGTCCAGTGTTCAATATGTTCACATTCTCAGAATTTCAACACTTGTTAGAGAATTCACATCGGGACAGCACAAAATTGAATCACGTTTGTTTTCACATTTGTTTTCATCTTTTTTTCGTCAAGCGGCACCACGTATGGTAACCGTACATTAAAACAAACGTATCACTTAACATTAGACATTAACATCAACGATGCACCACATGGGCGGATCCGGGACATCATCGACGCACCACATCGGCGGAACCAGCCCCCCCCCCCTCCCCCTCCTCCCTCAAAGAAAAGGCGAACGTTGGAATATGTTAAAAATATATGGTAAATAGAGTGTGCTTGTGTGGAATTTATTTTCAGGAGATATCTAGGTGCTAGCACTAACCACAAAAGGCTCCCCCCCCCCAAACTCTTGGATCCACACCTGCCTATACTAGCAAATGACAAATGCACACGATTGAACGTTGGCTCTGATAATCTGTGGCCAAACATCTGTTGCAATAGGTATGTGATATGTCAGCAGGATCGACTACCCGCGTTTTCGCAGAATTCATCTACGTAAACCTGTCCAAATATAGGTAATGTCTACATATATAGTAGATTGATTTCGTTGAATTCATTTCCGAAATTGTATTACTACAATTATCGTATTCCGATTAAATTTATGTATCGGTTAGATGTCATGATCGCTTTGTATAATTATTCATTCATCAATATTCTGTCTATTTTTCGTAGCAAAAAAAATCACCTGTATGGTCACACAAAATAAATGCAAAATGTAGATCTATACATGCAGTGCGCACGAATACAAATATAATCATCATGTACCTGTATTTGCTCAAATAAGAAAAAAACGATTTCGTTACCAAAAAGTAACAGCGATGCAGATATTTTATAGAAGTGCACTCACAATTAATGCATTTGGCAACATTGTAATTAATCTACGATTTAATTAATTCACGATCTTGTCAATGATACCAGAGAACACGTGAAGAAAATGTGGTGTTTCTAACGAGCATTTTGCTGAAGACAGATCCACCGTAGATGCACACATTCAATCACACATTTCATTGAAAATGCAATAATAAATTTTTTGTGAATAGTTTGTGGAATTCGCTATTGCACATTTTAAGTCTAAACCAGACATGTCCTTAATCTCAAATTGAAAACAGTCCTGGTTAATGGGGATACTTTGTCAATGTCAAGGATCTGGGCAATCTAGCAAACTGCCGACTGTTTCTTGGAAACCCATTCAATCAAAAATAGTCCTGTAATAACATAATAGCGAAGGTGTTAGTGACAGGCCGAACTTAAACTTTCATCTGATATTTTAAACCAATTTAATTCAACTACAATAAGAAAAGTCGTTGAACATCTGTTGAACTGGTAAAAATACACTATAACGGTAAATGTGAAACTAGGTTATTGGGCGTACTCGGCATTTATTTTCTTGTGACATGTAAATAACTGCCGAGTACGCCCAATAACCTGCCCTTGGCCGATTTTTCACATTTACCGTCATGATTTCTTCTCACATTTACCGTTAAGGGTGATTTCCTTAATTTTCACATTTAGCTTTAGGTTTCACATTTACCGTTATAGTGTATTTTTTACATTTACCGTTAGGTTTCACATTTAGCGTTAGTGTGTTTTCACATTTACCGTTAGGTTTCACATTTAGCGTTGATTTCACATTTACCGGTTCAACAAACGTCTCATCAATCTCCAGGGCCCAATTTCTCATGTCCGGGTTACCCATGGGTTTTCATAACCCGAGGTTAACCCTGGAATAACCTGTAGGTCACCTTCACTTTGCATTTCTAATGTCCGAGTTATCCCTCGGTTATCCTTGGGTTTCGTAACCCAGGGGTAACACGGTGTTAACTCCAAGGTAACCCACAACATGGATTTCTCATCTGTGGGTTCGTGTAACCCAGGTTTAACCCTGGGCTAACTTGTATTGTTTTCTTAACCCTGGTATACAGTGGGTTTATGGAGGTGTTTCATGTTGCACTATGGATAACTTTGTGTGTTTTAATCGCACCCGACGACAACGGAGACAGTTACCGAGGCGGGAGAGATTTGCTTCGAGACCGAATGAACGTGTTTGGTGGATTTCATTCTGCTTAGACCATTACTGGATGGACGATTCAAGTGTTCATCTGTCTGAATGGACGATTCCCCGTTGGACGATTGTGTATTTGTTTTTGCATATAAGCCATTTTTCTGTCCTAAATTTTAAAATGTGTACTTTTTATGGACATGCTTTGTCCTGAATAACTTTTAAGGATCTTTCCACATTATTTAGACAAATTTTTGTCATTTTGTGGAGAAAATCATTCTTTGCCTATGGTGAGCCATAGCAACAAGTAACTTCAACTGGTGTACTAAACGTCGTACGAGATGTAGTTGTTAGGCTAAGATTTAATGATAAAAATGATTTTTATTTTTCAAGTGTTATTGAATAATGTATCTATTCAACGATAAAAAAAATCCACACATTTCATGAATTCGTATCAAACAATGATGTCTTATCTTGCTTACGGAGAAGCTGTATTCTTGCAAACTGTATATGTGACGTGTTCATCGATGAGGTACTCGCCGATGTAATCAATAATTGATTGATCTATATTATAGGGGCGATGACATGTATAAGGGCGAAGATACGGCTCCGTTGCCTCGCCAAGATGGCGAGTCAATTAGTTAACTTGAGATATTTATGCTCGCGAAGGCATACGCGGTAAAAACTGGATGGAGTACATGCCAATTATTACTTTTAATGACATGTACTGTTGAATGACATGTACTGTTGAATGAGCGAAACTAGCACCAATCTCACAAATACGTCATAGTATACAAAGGAATTCAAAATTATCGTCGACGCAGGAATCGTCCATTCAGGTATCATCCATTCAGAAATCGTCTATCTCAGATGACACCGTATAGACTTATCCGGCGCTACCGCTTGAGCCAACAGATGATATGACATTGTATGAGAGTCTCGGTCCCGAGCATTACGATCAGATCAGAATATTGAGCTATTTAGGATCCCTAAATTGATGTACGCTCAGCCAGATTGAGATGAGTTGTTTGTGCGTGCAAGACTGAGTTGATTTGTTTAATTTTGATCTCATCATGTTCTCAGTTTTATTCGAAGTTCATCTTAGACTGCACTAGGTTGCCGAGCCAAACATACAACAAAACAACAGGTCAACCGCCGGTTAGCCTTAGGTTATGTAACCTAGACCTAGCCTTGACATGGGAAACAAACCTGACCCATGCCCAAGGGTCCTGTGTTAGCTCACCTAGGGTTAGCTCACCTAGGGTTAACCCTGGGGTTTGGACTTAACCTACCTGGGTTAACCCAGAGATGAGAAATCGGGCCCAAATGTTTAGTCGAAGGAGAGGAATTGAACGTGATCACTGATTATCTTGTGAATAATGTCAATAAATCTCACAATATTTCGTATCTAGTAGTGTAAAGTGATACTTACTAAAATGTGTAGGCCTATGTTTGTTTGATGACATTATCGAAACATAATTATATAACCTCAGCAGTGTGTTAAATTAAGAAAAAAAAATCCGGACCAATTACTGTATTTCTACGTGTGGCGTAAACCACATGTATTGATTTGATATAATATTTCCAGACCAGCTGTATTATGGTCTGTCGGCAGAGTGTAAAATTTTGTGTTTCGCGGAACAAGATCATTAAAATTAATGGTGGAGCGAAATCTGTGTTTATGTTCTGTCAATAATTCGAAACATTTCTACCAACATTATGGCTTTTACTGATGAATGTATACAATGTACAATGCAATCATATCAACTATTATCAGTCATTCCGTGATCGATGTCACATAAAATTGATATATTATGATTTGTCAGTTTCGTATTTTTGCTAAAATATTCGATAACGTATGTTTCAGAGAAATGATTAATTGATGATTTTGTGTTTTCAAACTAAGTTGGATCAACTATGGAAAGTTTGTTCACAATAAGAGTAAAATGGAATATAATCAAGATAAATGAGAGGCTGCCATTCTTTGTTAAAAATTGTGTTTATGTATTTACAAAATTTTTGAACATGACATTGCTCTGTACGACGGGTGATTAAAAAGTTTCGAAACACTCTCCGCAACCTTTTTCAATCGTTAATCAATTACATTTTCGTTAACACACCCACACATACAGTTACATATCTTTGCAAAGTTGAATTATAACCCCATCGAGAATTGGCAACCCTGGCTAAATTGTTCACAAGAATTTCGATGCGGCATTCATCTGAAAACTGGATTATATGGAATTCGATGATTTAACTATGCTCGACTATTGGTGCGGTTTTGAAGTACAAGACTCATTTAGGTGTATTCCAGCCAGACATTGTAAATACCAAAACATAAATTGTGAATTTTCTTATTCCAGAATGTAAATTAATAATACTGAAGTTCAAAGAATACGATAAGGGTCCGTGTATAAAATCGCCATTCGATTTTTCGTGTTGAAGCAAAATACAAAACAACGAAATGACGATTCAGAAATCCTTTTTTTTCTATTTTTCCCACTGAAAAAAGAGAAACGAATTAACTGACTTTAACATAATTGTGTACATTCATTTGCTTTATGAGTCGTTTAATCACTTGAGGTCAACATGTGTGGTTACAATACAAATTATACACGTTTTTGATAGGACCTTAAATGTTTGTCTTGTTGAGGCATTTAAAAGGTAATCATATAATTCCGGAATAGGGAATAAGGGAATAATTCCGGAATAAGAATATTGAATTTTAACAATCTTAACAACATTCAGTATGTAGGCCTATGTTTGTTTGCTGACAGTTTCGAAACATAATTTTATAATCTCAGCAGTTTTTTTTTTTGAAGAACCAATTACTGTATTTCTATGTGTGGCGTAAATCACATGTATTGATTTGATAGACCAGCTATTCCAGCCTGACGTCCTTAACGCCAAAACATAAATTGTGAATTCTCTTATTCCAGAATGTCAATGAATAATACTAAAGTTAAGGGTCCGTGTATAAAATCGCCATTCGTTTCTTCGTGTTAAGGTGTGATTGCACGTAACTTACCGGTGACTGCACTGAAGCACTTTTCCATTGACTTATAATGTGAAAGTAAAGGTAACAACATCACCAAAACAATACAATCCCCTGACCTAAAACTTGGCTAGCACACACACATATACTCATGGATGATGAACCGAGACATGGTTTCATAAATGATATCACGAAAGCTGTGCAATTTGATGATTAGATAAATCATTTTATACGTTTCACCAAAACGAAGATTCGAGTGTTCTGCTTGACAAGCACTGGCTGTTGCATATATTTATTCCTTGTTGTCGTCAAAATAATGAAAATATCTAGGGCTATACTTTCTGTGAGATGAATACAATGAGCTGAACATTGTTCAGCTGATAATCCCAAACACCTCGGTGAACCCGAGTGCATATCACCTGTGAGTTTTACTGGCCTCACTAGCCATTTGCTGTACAGCATAATCCTTTCGCTCGCCCTGTTGTGAGTGTATTTTGTAGACTGAGAAATAGGTCGGAAAATTAAATATGAAAAAGATGAATTTAACAAATTTAACATTGCTTAGTAAGAAACAGAGTCTCGGTTAGTAATCCTTGATGGCTAACAATCAGAAAGGCAAAGTTTCACGTTGATTGGAAGTGTGTAAATTCATGAATTTGTTACCTTTATAATTACATTATAAGTGAATGGACAGCTGGTCAATGCCAGGTTCATGACGATCACATGCAATCAATCCTTAAAGCGAAAAACAAAACAACGAAATAACGATTCAAAATTCCATTTTTTTCTATTTTTCCCACTGAAAATGAAAAACGAAATAACTGACTCTAACATAATTGTGTGTATTCATTTGCTTTTTAGAGTCGTTTAATCACTTGAGGTCAACATGTGCATGATGTGTGGTTACAATACAAATTATACACGTTTTTGATAGGAAAAAAGTATGAAAGTCACCTTAATTGTTTCTCTTCTAGAGGCAATCATATAATTCCGGAATAGGGAGCTTTACCAAAATTCACAAGAATATTGAATTTCAACAATTTTAACAACATATATAACAGAAGAATAAATATAGTAACTTGCTCATGGTTTTCCCCACGAATTACCGTACCTTATATTATATCATACTAGAAACCCATGTGGGTTTCTGATTCCAGTAAGCTGAATGAGTATTTGTGATTTCCCGAAAAATGCACCGAAAAAAGTGAAATCGAAACCAAAAGAGTAAAGGCCAATAATAATTTATTGTCTGGATTTGTCAGTAACATTTTGGTAGTATATATAAATATATCAACGCCAAAATAATGGAGAACAACCAGCTGTCAGGCGTTAACACCTTTGCAATTTGGGCATAACAGGTATATGATAATATAGATGAGCAAAACTTCAGAGGATATTCAACGCATGCAGGTGTACCGTTCTCCACATTTTGTCAAAATGTCCTCATTGTAATTCTCTAGAAATGAGGAACAATAAACTTGAGAGTTTTTCCAGAATGATGATCATCATGATGAATGCATTGGTTGAGCTATAAGCACAGAGCTAAGTTTATATCAATGCGCTCAGGTACTTCATATAGGGGATTTCCAGCCCCGGCCCACTCGACCACTGATCAAACACACTAGTACTTCCTCGCGAGAGCCCGTGAAGTGCCACATCGCCGTGTAGCCTACGTTGTATAACATATTTCTCACAGTCACACGTCAGAATTCTGGTGATTGGCCTCACCACGTATCATGTGATACTTAGCAGCCTCATTACTATAGGGCTATATGGTCGTACCAACGCCCATCCCAACCCACAGGATTAGCAAGACTTGTTGGCCAAATTTGAAACAGGTTGGATCTAATTTTCCGGGAAGCATTAGGGTCCTTCATCCACAGGAATAGTAAAACAATTCGCGACAATTTGTGAACCGATTTCACGAGAAACAAAACCACACATTAATTTGACGATTTTTGAAAAAAGCTAGTTGAATTCAAACCAGGTTTTGTCATTGAATATAAAAATGTTCGGTCAGAGTAGGATCAGCAGATGTACCTAAACCTTGATACATGTATTACACGTCTCTATGTTTAGATTAGACTAAGATATGCAAGATGCAAAAAACGAAGGCGAATGTCCCTAATGTAGCTTCATAGTTTCTGTGGTGAACCTAATACGGGACGTTCAGCTTTATTTCTATATTTAGGATATATTTTGTCTGAAAATTTATCTACTCACTTCTGAAACTGGGAATTGAACATGAAAACCCCGGAATCAAATATTTCAAATGTCCTTTGTGTGCATTCTGATTATTCGAGGCCCTGTTGGATGATTTGAAGCCATCCATGGCCATTTGAAGCCATCAAATGGTCCACGTCGGGCTTCAAATCATCGACCTCAACCCACAAAAAAAAACATTTCATAGTTATAATAAAACATGAAAAATGACTATTACAATCGTGAAATAAATATTAAAACCTGGAATTAAATAGTATAATGATAAATAGAGCTTTTACAAGAAATATATTTGACGCTTGCTTGTGACGAAATGTGTCATGTATTGTGATAACTGGGTAAAAATTCGGTGATTTGTGTTTGGTTTTAGGGATGACTAATGACTATATTGGTATAAGCTTTTGTAATTAATCGTTGTAAATTGAATGACTGTGTACGATAGTTTTGCCATGTTGGAATTTCAGCACAAAACTGTTAATATGATTGACGGTCAGGGTTGATCCAAACAGAGCTGCTGATATTTTGGACATATATCGTTATTCCGTTCCCTCGCAACATTGAAGCGTTCCCTTGTTATCATATTGCGTTCCCTCGCATTCCATATCGCGTTCCATCACGATAGTTTCCAATAATATTTTTATTTTCCTCCAGGATATTTTGGTTTGCGTCGAGATTGTTCAGTTTCTAGCAAGATTTTTTTCCAACACTAAAAATATCGAGATTTTTTAGTTTCAGAGTTTCCGCCGGGAGTTCGCGCCAAAATGTTTTAGATTTTAAAAAGATTATTTTTGTATCAAACAATTTTTCTTAATACTATTTTTTGATACTTTGATTTTACTTTGATATTCTATAATACCACTCAGTTATCTATTTGGCTCCATATTTGCGGTGTTTGATACTAAAACTAAATTTGATACTAAAAATATCACTCGGATTTGTCCATTTACATTTGATTTTGTTGAACTTCAAATTGGCGGGTTGTGGTATCATAATTATGCTAAGGACACTCAATACAGTGTTAACTCAGTGGACCATGTCACGGTTCTTGGAATCAACCGTAGAAAAAATCAAAAACAAGCGACAAGTATAACCCCTGCAAAATACCTCGTACATGTACGTATATATTGTAGACATCAACGACGAACAGATTTCCTACTTACACAGTGTGTGAAAAGATTCATGCACTGGTCAAGGTTAAATATGTATATTCATCTTCAATATGGAGAATCTAATCAATTGTTTCCATTCAGTGGTGTTCACCCTGGCCACCGATAATGATGGCTTTTTATTGATGATACTTATTATTATATGTGTAAATGTGTGAACTTATACCGAGCAGGAATAATTACTTTACCAAAAATGGAACGACAAAGCTTTGGAATGAAGTCTTCGTAAACAGGAACGGCAAATTAATGTTTGGACACACTTTATAAATCCTTCGTAAGACCATTATTAGAATATGGAGATGTATTGTTTGATTCTGCGCCAAATTTATACCTGACTCAGCTTGAAAAGGTTCAACGGGATTGTGCGATAATTGTTACTGGCGCGTACAGACATACATCACATGAAGCACTGTTACACGAGTTGGGATGGGAGCCGCTCTCATTGCGTCGTCGACGTCATCGATTGTGTATCATGTACAAAATTCAAACGGGATTGGCCCCAAATTATTTGTGTGATATATGTCCATCGGCAATAGGGGATGTTGTACCATACAACCTTCGTAGTAACGCTGATTTGAGGAATGTCCCCACCCGAACAACAACATTTATGAATTCTTTTTTCCCCGTAACCATTCGTGAATGGAATAATTTAGATATCGATTTGAAGAGTGCCATTTCACTCAAATCTTTCAAAAGTAGACTCAGAAAGTTATCACAATATAAAGCGAATGTGTTATATTCGTACGGTCAAGGATATGGCCGCATAAACCAAACTAGACTCCGACTCGGCTTAAGTGCTTTAAATGCACAAAGACATCAATATAATTTTATTGACTATACACAGTGTCCAAAATGTTGTCATCCAGTTGAAGATACGTGCCATTTCCTGCTTGATTGTCCAAGTTACTCAGATGCGAGACGCATTCTGGCTATAGAGCTTGCCAGCCTCCTAGCACCAGGTGTGCATTATTCATTGTTTTTGCCAGAATCTACCGATGACAAGAAACATTTTATAAAATGTATTTTACATGGTTTTCCTGATCTTTCATACTATGATAATAACGTTGTATTCAAAGCTGTTCAACATTTCATTTCTATAACTAAACGCTTCTGAATTGTCTCAATATAAATATATAAAATGTCATTAGTATCCCTTGAAATTGTTTGTAATTCCGCTGGTGTCCACTGTAAAAAGTTAACTGGCATAATATATGTTCCGTTCATTATTGTATATATGTTCCTGCACTTATTGTACAGAACACGGAGGAGACCCCCTCGTGGCTACGACTGTGGGGAATCCTCCTAAAACAAATAAAGTTTACATTTACATTTACAAATTAATGTCGCATTCATTCGAACGAAACGTGCTAATGGTTCGTGACAATTATTTGATAAATAACGAAATGACAATCACAGACCCTGGAAGAGTTATTATTAACAAACATATCACAATACATTTTCAACGGAACCAAGGTGAATGTGACGGAATAGCGGAGTTCTTCGGGCGGCTATTACGCCCACTGATCGAATAGTACGATGTATGTTGTGCGTTAACACACCAACAGGAAGTCCGACGTAAATTTCAACAATATCCGAGTTTATTTAGATGATTAGTCCGATGTACGATCACGGTCACTCACACTATCGTAATCCCCACAATAGTTCGAAGTATTAATAGTCCAATATAAGTTTGATATCTCCTAATCACAATATTTGGCGTAGTACCTCTCAATACAACCTTTCTATTCAAAAGATCCTACCCAACTACACTGTCTGTGGGAAAGCGCGGGGCGGAGTCTATGATGTGTGTGGGTTTTCCCGCGTAATGTGGCAGGTGTTCATGTAAAATGGCGGGAAAGTGATGTCATGTCTGTGTGGGCGGAATCATGTGTCTGGGAATGTGGTGATTGGTGGGATTGTTGGAAGTGATAACGTGAGCAGTGTTGTTTACATGTAGATGTGGTGCGAGGACGGTGCGTGCCCGGTGACGTAAGGTAAGTAAGTATGAAGTCATGTGATGAATCTGTGCCGTGTATGTCGAGTGGGAGAATGTGTCAGGGACGGGTTTCGGGCCATAACAGTCATAAATATTCTACAAAACACCCCTTCGTCAAATTACCCCCTGGGAATTTACCCTCCCCGAAACCTAACTGTCCAAAAATCTAAACATGATAAGCTAGAAGTCCTAAAGGGAAACACATTCACCGCGCGAGACAATGATAAAGCAATGGATACAATAAAAATTCTAACTGTCAAAATAAAGTCATTAGTCAGTCAGTCAACAGTCACTAAGATGATATGAACACATTTGACAAATACATTTAAAACAACGATAGGTGAAAATGCAACACATAAATCAACACATAAATCACAGTCTAAAAGGAATCACAAATATATATACATATTATATTATTGGAATGATAAAAATACTCCTCTACGTTCCCTAATAGAACGGAATGTTTTAAAGTCCGAAACACCTGAAAATGACCAGGATTAATTGGTTCGAATTACACACATATATATCATATGGTATGATTAGTACGACATATACAGGACACAGCTATCCTGGTGCTGTGCCCTGGGGTACGAAATTTAGTCCGACTGACGGTCGCGTCTCCGTGACGCGGGAGGCCGGGCGGCTGACGATGCCTGTTGCATCAGCCGCCTTTGGTCGTCGGCCGGCAAGTGCGGTAGAACCACCACAATCGTCGTCCAAAGTTCGTCAGTGATTCCCTGAGGTTCCGGCGACGAAGACGAAGTCGTAGAGAGGCGGGCTCTAAGCTCCTGTACCTCTTCCCGTAAGTCCGAGTTTATTTGTCCCGCGGTGCGGAGCTCCTCCCGGAGTCGTCGGTTCTCCTCCAGGAGAGGGTGCGGGGCTGTCGGGGTCTGTCGCTCGTGTAGCGACCCCATCCCAAATCCGAGGGACATGGCGTTATACTCCACCTGGCGGATGTGTGCGTCCATGGCAAGTACGTATCCGCGGCGGATGGCTCGCAGATGTTGAAGCGCCAGGTCGTCCGCGCTGGCCAGTGCCAACGACGGGAGGTGATGCTCGGCATCCTCCGCAAGCAGCAAAGGGTCCGCGTCCGTCGCAGCCTGGGTGATTTGTTCCATCCAGTAGGACTGATGCGGTCCGAGTCCGGCGGGAAGACGACGTGTGTTGTCTTCCTGGTAGAGTTCGGCGAAATCCGGGTTAATTCCGGGGAGGACTTGTAGTCCGGGTAGAGTCCGTTCGATCAACCTTTGCCCGTGCTGGCGAAGTAGCTGGTAGTACGCACCGAACTCACCAGAACCATGAAGTCCGAAGTTGACCTCCAGGTCGCGAGGTAATGGATCTTGGTCCTCCAGGACCTCCATTCTTAGCCGAGGCCTGTCCGGATCGTTGGCTCGTGTGACCAAGGTGGTCGTCGGGGGCAACAACTCCTCCTCGTAATCCAAGTATGGAGGAGGTGGTCTGAAAGTGATTAGGCCGCGAGACGGCTCCATGGGGGAGCCCGGCCTGCTGTCGGGTGTTCGACGTTGTCGAGGTTCTGGCTCATCCTCGATTGTCCGAAGTGGTGGCGGCTGGTCGCACTCAATTGGCGACTCAATGTCCGTAACTGGGGTTTGAGAAGCCGTCCTTGGGGAAGGCTCCCTATCCACAGAGTCCGTAATCTTAGCCGTTTCTATGGGTTCGGCTGGGTCCGAAGTTTTAACTGAGTCCGAAGATTCAGCCGCGTCTGTCTCGACCGTGGGTCGACTTGGCAGGGGCGGATATTCGTCCGGGGGTGGCACAAGTCCCTCCCGAACTCTGTAGTCCGTAACATTAGGCGCTGTAGGCCTCTCAACAGTCCGACTCTTGGGTATCGCCCCCGAGGGCGAACTCCGTGCGGGAGTTGAAACTCCTGTGGCTGGTGAAGCCGAGTTCCGAGATTCAGCGGCCTTCATGGCCGAGGTCCGATATACAACAGGACGGTCGAAATAGAAAGCTCCAGGCTTTTGGTAGCGGACGTGACGGTTGATCAGTTGGATGTCGCGTACCATCCGTTCGACTTTGGCTTCGTCGGCCCTCGTTTTTAGTTGGGCGTACTCGATACGGTCCAGTACCAGTTGGACCTCCGGTGCGGTATTTGGCGGGTACTGTGACATTACCGCGGGCGCCATCGCCCAGATGTCGGAAGATGGGCACGTGCGCTGGTACGCGTGGTGGCCTATAGTTCGGGTTGGGTTGCATGTCAACCCCACATCGCTTAGCGAAACGAGTAACCATGTTCTCTGTGGCCATTAGTGATCCCCGTTGGAAGATGGGGAACCGGTCCGCGTGACTCGCCGTGGGCGTCGAGATGTGCTGTATCATGTCCGAAAGCGTCAGGGTCATGTACCCGTCCCGTGCGGGGCACACAAAGAAGCGTACGAATGGCATATGATACGCCAGAACATGAGCATCCAGCTCCTGTGGGGTCCGAAGTGGGGCCCGGCGAGGCACCGTGGGCCAGGTCCGTTCGTGCTCTGACTCCTCCTCACTGGTACAGAAGGGGCAGTCGAATCCTCCTGTTCCGAGGTGTAGCAGCATAAGAGTCAAGTACTGACTCTCTGTCAGTGTCGACGGTACGGAGAAATCATGGACATGTCCATATCCTGCTTGCCGGTTCCGGTCGTAGAGTGGAACCGTGTTCCAGTCGATCGGACTCGTCCCGTGGGGTGTGGGGGGACGAGGTACGAGCTCCATCAACTCGTCAACTTGACGGCGATAAGTGCATTGTCGTAGATCCCGCGACTTATGATTTCCCTGAGTCCGGAATAAGTCCGTGTAGGCCAAGGAATATCCTCGCGATGTCGTCGCGTGCGGGAGCAACGCGAGAGGTCGTGCGGGCTCGGCCGGTTTGGCTGAAGCAGGCGAAGTAGCCGACACGGCGGTCGGTCGTGTGGCTGTCACTGGCGGGGTAGCCATCATTTGTTTTGGTCCGGAGTCCGAAGTAACACTAGCCGTGGCTTTAGCTGCGTCTCTAGCAGCCATGGCTTACTCTACGATTTTTCCGCCTTCTTCCAGGTGCTGGAAGTCAGGCGCACTCAAGTCCGACATCGAGTCCGATGATGGACTCGGCGTATGACGCTCTCCACGTTGAGCGAGTTTCGCTATCACTTTCTTTCGAATGTCCGTTTCGGCCCCAGAGGCCATTTCTGTATCCGATATCGTGATCGGGTCCGAAGTAGGGGAAACTGTTCCCGGTGCGCTGTCGGCTGTCGCCGATTCTCCAAGTACGATGGGATGTTCCGGCGCATCCCCAGCCTCCACTATTCTCACGGCAAGTGGCAGTTCGTTATTATCGGCATCAGATGCCGTCTTCTTGTCCGGTGGCTTATCTCTCTCCTTGTCGGAAGACGACATAGTTCGAATTTCGCTCACTGGCGTGAGCCCACACTCACTAGTCCGGCCTTTATCCTAATACAAGGTGCGTACCAGGATTATTCACACACAAAGTTCGTAAAATGTTATTCAATAGTCTGTGCTATTGCCGTACGAAGTATATATATATTCAAAGTAATGTCTAATTGTTTCTCAAGATCACTGTAGTATCAACACTTTTCTACTAGATGTTCACTCTCCAGTGTCCGCAGCCAGAATGATCCACTTCTAAAACTTTCCTGTTTATCTGGCATCCGTACACACACAAAGTGCTGACAGTGTCTTTTGCGGTTTTCCACAATCGGGGGGTGCGCTCTGTCTATTGTCTTATACGTCTTTTTACGTTCGCTTGATCCATCTCGGCTCTCAGTCGTGCGAAGAGGGGGCGGTCCATCACCTAGGCAACGCGTGTACATCAAAGCTCTGGTTCATCACACCAGTCAAGCGGGGCAGTAGGTTAGCACACAGCTGCTCTATTTTCCCATAGTCCGACACAAACTTCTGGATAACGCAATCCAATCATTTCACTGTCCGTCTAGCATACAGTCAAAATTACTGCACCTTTTGCGTGCTTCCACTCTCTATTGAAGTTAACTGGGAATGTTTATGGGGGTGCCGCGGGCGGCTTCAGTGTTTATTCGTGCTCCTACTTTTCCGTGTGAACTCTTACAATTAGTCCGTTCCTTATCTGCACAATTAGCACACAATAAACTTTTGACCAACTTGTTTATAACAGATGATCACTGTCCGTACATATTCTGTGGTATAAATACCAAGCTCACAGAAGTTTGCTCAGTCCGTTCATTTTCATCTAGTGCCGTAGATAATGGAACCGCTGATATTTTCATGAGGGGTGATGGGGTGATCTGGGCGGCCCTGCCGTGGCGCGTTGCATAATTTTCAATGAATGTGATGACAGATCGCGCGTTGGAATGCAGAGGTTTGCTCATAGCTGAATCCTGCTCCGGAGGGCATTCCCCTGAATTGTGCGTAGGGGGAGCAGAGGCTCTTATCAGACGCTTGCTCGGGAGACGGCTATCCTCTCACCTCGTCCGCGACAAAGTGATCTTACTCACAGCAGGACATGACGGCTGACACATGGGTGGAATTGTTAGTCATGCAAGATTTAGGTAGTGCGCAACAGGCGCGAGATGGTATGGAGAAGTACGAAGTTGTATGCAATGCATAACACACATATACCACATTATAGCATCGTAACCAGCATCAATATTATAACGTCATATCAATATTATATATGAAAATTGCCTCACTGACATCAGTACATAAAAATGGTTATTGAAATGAATATGTACATAATATTATTATATTATAAATATAATTTGGGGTGATATGACATCATAGTCCAATAGACAGGCATTTATTCATCATCATAGAGATCAGTCCCTTGGCACAGCCGTGGTTATCTGAACCGGGCTGGGCGGCGAATCGTGTGTCTGGGTCGATTGTACGGAGCAGGCTGGGGCGTAGCCTCGCTTATTGATGAGTCCGTAGCAATCACGGGTTTGGGTCCGCGGGGTTTTGGCGCTCGCTGTGAAGTGCTAGAGTTCGACTTGCGCGATTTTCGCTTCTGGCGACGGCGTCGCGGTCCGGATGTGTAGCTTCTCCGACTGGCGGGTGATGACGAAGTATCAGTCTCGGTAGTCCGATCTGTGTCGGACGATTTGTCTTGTACTGTGACATCCCAAGGGTAGAGGAATTCCTTGAGGAGCTCCAGGGGATCGTTCGATGGTTCGGTCTTGGAGTCTGTACTGCTTGACGACTCAGGTGGCGATCCGACTTGAGGTTGAGGGTTCAGCAACTGTGCGTCGCCTTCGTACGGTTTAATGACGTCCAAATGGACGACTCGAGTATTTCGTGGGTTTGAGACTAGAGCAATTCGATAGTCTACCTCAGTAACGCGTTCCAGGACTCTCCAGGGTCCGGTCCAGGGTCGGGCGAATTTGTTGTTCTGAGTGAGGGGCAGGTAGTAGTACCGTACCAACTCTCCCGGCTGGAACTGAGGGCGAGATTTCGCATGTGCGTCATACCCCATTTTCTGGCGGGTTGCAGCTTTTTGCAGGTGGTCTTGTGCAAACCCATGGGCAGCTCTGATAGCAGTTCGGAGATACTCGACGTATTCGGGTCCGCATGGAGGTAGCGGTTCTGGGTCATACGTAGGAAACATCAAGTCAACAGGCAAATTGCATTCATGTCCGTATACCATCAGGTGTGGTGTACACCCAGTAGAAGAATGCACCGAAGTGCGGTACGCCATGAGTACATATGGTAAGTGCAAATCCCAGTCATTCCCACGATCACTGACGAATGCACTCAACATATTCAACAGAGTCCGATTGAATCGTTCGACCTGACCGTCACTTTGTGGGCGGTAGGGCGTGGTCCGAATTTTTTTGGCGCCCAGAAGGCGTACAACGCTCCGAAATAATGACGACTCAAATTCCGTTCCTTGGTCGCTGTGTATGGCTTTCGGTACCCCGTGGTACACGATCCAACGATTCACCAGAACATCGGCGACATTTTTGGCCGTATGGCGGCGGAGCGGGAATGCGTCCGTGTACTTTGAAAAGTAGTCCGATATGACAAGAATGTACCTGTGACCTCGTCCGGTAACTTTATGGGTATCTAAGATATCCATGGCAATACGATCAAATGGCGCCCCAGTTGGTAGTTACGTTAGAGGCGATTTCTTGGGCGCTGGTTTTCCTTTCTGTGACACACACTGCGGGCAGCGGGCGCACCAGCGGGCAACATCCAAGGCGAGACCTGGCCAGTAAAACCGGCGCTTTACTCTCTCAACAGTCCGTTGTATTCCGAGGTGGCCTACGACCTTGAGGTCGTGGAGTTGGTGTAAAACCACCGTTCGTAATGCCGCTGGTAACACAGTTTGTATGACAGTCCGACCAGCTGGGTCCGGCTTAGTAGATCGTATGAGGACTCCATCCTGTAGCGCTAACAAAGTCCATCGTGAAAGTTTTCACTTCCTCACCGTAGCGGGCGACCTCCTTTGACGTGGGTTTCGTTCCGTTCAATACCCACTGTCGTACGACTCCGACACTTGGGTCGACTTGCTGAGCGGCAACAATGTCCGCTGTTGAATAGTCCGACAACCATTCTTGTCCGTTCAATTTTACATCCAATGCTCGCACACGTGCAGCTTGGCGTATTGAGATCATCCGAGACAAGACCGGTGATGTCATGGTATCACTGTCCAGGAGGTCTTTCTCGGGTCCGACAGGAACCACCGTAATTCGCCTGACTGGAAGTTCTCCAGAACTTGTTTCCGGGTCCGTGGGTGGAACGACTAAGCGTCCAGGTCAGTCCGAAGGTTTGCAACTATGGCAACGGGAAAGTCCGTCAGCATTTCCGTGGAGCTTTCCAGGACGATGTTCAATACGAAAGTCATATTGCTGCAGTTTGGCTAACCAGCGAGCCAACATACCGTCCGCATCGTTGTAGTTCTTTAACCATCGCAGAGAGCTATGGTCAGTTCGTAACAGGAATCTGTGTCCCCACAAATAATGTCGGTAATGCTGAATCATCTCAACGACAGCCAACAGTTCTCTATAGGTCGTACAATAATTCCGTTGCGTGCGGGACAGCGTCTTGCTTGCAAAGCCAATCGGGATTTCCTTTCCATTGACACGCTGTGAAAGCGCGCCTCCGATGGCGTAACCGCTGGCGTCGGTATCAAGAATGAAATAATCGTCCGCATCTTGTGACGGATGGGCGAGCTTGGGGGCCTTGATAAGTGCGTTCTGGAGCCTCCTAAAGGCGTTCCGTTGGGGCGATCCCCACGTGAAGCGACATTCACCCCGGGTGAGTGCCACCAGAGGTTCAGCAACTTCGGCATAGTCTTTTATGAACCTCCTGTGGTAATTGGCAAACCCCAGGAAAGCTCGTACATCCGTGATCTCACAGGGAGTCGGCCATTCCCTAATAGCCTTGACCTTGTTCGGGTCCACCCTGATTCCTTGTCCACTGACGATAAATCCCAGATACAGGATTTCGCGTTGAAAGAGTTCGCACTTTTTGGGTTGTAAGCGTAACCCGGCAGTTCGTATCCGATCGAGAACTGCTTCCAGATTGGCAAGCGCCTGATCAAAAGTGCGTCCGTATGCTATCACGTCATCCAGATAGCACATACATCTGGTCCACAGATATCCGCGTAAGATGGTCTCCATGAGACGTTCGAAAGTCGCTGGTGCGTTGCTCAGTCCGAACGGCATAACCCTGAATTGGTATAGGCCTTTCCGGGTGGCGAAGGCCGTCTTGGGTCGGTCCGTCGGGTCCACTTCGACCTGCCAGTATCCCGAGGCGAGATCTAAGGCCGAGAAGTAGTTCGCTCCAGCGAGTGCGTCATGCGTGTCTTGAATGTTCGGAAGAGGGTACGAATCTTTCCGTGTTACGTCATTAAGCAGACGATAGTCCACACAGAATCGTACCTGTCCGTTTTTCTTTCGTACCAACACCACTTGTGAACTCCATGGTGATTCCGAAGGTTCGATACATCCAAGTCGCAACATTTTGTCAACTTCCTCGTCTATGATGTGTTGTTGCGCTTGGGGTACGTGACGTTGTCGCTGACGAATTGGGGCGCTTGTGTCGATCCGATGTTGCACTACATGCGTTCGTCCGAGCTGTCCGTCGGGGCACATGAAAGTGTCTCTGTACCGATATACCAAATTGGCACAGCACCGTTGCTGTTCAGGTGCTAATCCGGCACGGTCCACCATCTCCCGTAGGTGTGG
Source organism: Terebella lapidaria (assembly GCA_949152475.1). Lineage (NCBI taxonomy): Eukaryota > Metazoa > Annelida > Polychaeta > Terebellida > Terebellidae > Terebella > Terebella lapidaria. The sequence goes on along the minus strand of OX424555.1, from coordinate 61,700,979 downwards.
CGGGAGGTCTTCGTAATGGTTAACGTTCATGTGGGGAACTTCCGGTTCCTCTCCTGACTTCGGCAGAGCGCCCACAATACTGTCAACGGGGCTCGCTATGGCTATTGGATCTGAGCGAGTCAGAGTTACGCCCGTATCCGCGGGGTTCACCACAGTCACTTTAACACACTTCCGGTTCAATGAGGTCAACGTGCGACCCATAATCAAGTCCGTTTCCTCCGGAAAGTTCGTCATGGGCTGAATGAGCCGAGGGTGTTGGCGAGGTCGGTACAAGTTCGACTATGGCCTCGCTACGTGGCGGTACCGTAACGGCTCGACGTACAGCCATGCGTACAACATTAGCTTCGAAGTCCTTGTATGCAAACAGGATCTCTTTGTTAATTTCAACAGTTCCATCACCGTAATTAACGATGGCTTTCGTTTGTCGGAAGAAATTCATGCCCAAGATCATTTCATCATGAATTGCTGCTACACAAAATGTCACTGTCATTTCTTTCGTTCCGACCTTGATCGTAAGGTCTAGAAGTCCGTCGATCGGGCTGGAGTCTCCGTTGACATCCCGAATGGTCGCCATGGTCGGGCGTAGAGTGCGCTGTTCGACAGGCACGTGTCGCATCATGTCCTTTCGGAGCAGGGAAACCTGTGCTCCTGAGTCCATTACTGCTTTAAAAGTTCGTTTCCCAACATGCACTGGCAATTTCCAGCACTCATGGGCGGCCAGACTTCGACTGATAACAATCGGTCCATCGAGGTCCTCCTCAGGCAGTAGGAGTGGAAGTTTCAGTCTTCCCGGCTTGGTTTCAGGTCCCGATGGGAAAGCGTAAAAGCCTCCATCATCCGACACCCATTCGATTTCAGACATAGAGTCCGTTCCGGTATCGCCGGTGGTGCGTGTCGACACCCCTTCGTGACGATTAGTCCGTGATGGCCTGTGTGGCAATGGTTCCGACACCCCTTCGTGGAGGAATTCCGTACCTGAAGTCGACGAAGCACACTTGGCGCACACCCCTTCGCGGAGCGGAAGGGCCCGTGGTGTCGGCGCCAACTTGGGTGGCGTCGTGTTCGTAGCGGTGGACACAACCACTGGTTTGGAGCTTTGAGCGTAGCTCGGTTTAACGGAAGGTTCTTGCTCCGCAGTTCCTTCCTCCCTTAGTTTGACGGCCTGGCCTGTGATGGTGGCTGAGCCGGTGGCGTCGTAGCCATTGGCTGAGAGTTCGAGTTCGGTATACCGATCTGTCCGTTATTCCGATTTGCGCCAGGGCGTGGCGGGAACGGTTTCATTCCGTTTCGTACCAATATGTCCTTCAAACGGTAACACCGTATCCATCTGTGTCCCGGTTTCTTGCAGAAGAAACATATTTCAGTTCGACCTTGCGGCGTCGGACGGTCGCCACGAGCCTGAGCGATAGCTCGTAGAACAGAGTATAGTGCATCCTCACCGTATTGTCCGCACTCATCACTGACAACACACTGGAACGCTTCCGCGACCCATTCGCGGGAGCAGGAAGGGACGGAATTTTCTTCACACCCTTGCAGTCCGGTTGTGTCGCTATCTGCAGGGTCGTAGTATGCAGCGATCTGATCGGGAGTTGGTGTATCCCAATGGTTCAACTGTCCGATCGCACATGAAAGTTCGTCGTTCGCTTCCGTGTCGTCGGCATACCCGTGGTAGGTAGCGTCCAATCGGCGGGTACCGTGGGGCCGATCTCTCTTGGTCCGCTGCTGGCGACTCTCCGCTTTCAGTACAGCCGTGAGTACGTCGCTGTACGAAGTAAATGTCATTACACAAAGTCTATCCGCAATATGGTCAGGCTGACCATTGACAAATTGCGAAATAACAGTTCGTTGGAGAAACTCAGGTGTGACGTCATCAAACACCTGTTCTGCTATGGCTTGTAACCGTTCAAGGAAATGTTCGGCATCCTCCTTCCGTTCACGCTTCAAGAACGGAAAGTCGTCTCGTTTCGACTGTCGGCGGGCGGCGGGTTCCCATCCTTCCAGGAGACGACGCCTGAATTCATCCCAAGGCGTGTTGAATGGAATGTTCAGAGCGATTGCTTCCGCTCGTCCGCGTAACGTACTACGGAATGTCGTAGTTTTGTTCAGGTCCGTGTACGTAAATGCAGCCGTAAACTGTTCAAAGCTGCGGAGGTACTGGTTCAGATTACCCTCCTTAAACGTAGCTCGCCACTGTGCTGGTTTGGCAGTGCTCAGCGCTAACGTCGGGACGATGGGCGCTTGTGATGCCGCTGTCGTAGCGTTGGCAGTCGTCGCAGAAACGGCGGGAGTTGGCGGCGCGACCTCCGTGGTCGGTGCGGCAGTGGTCGTGGTGACCGGTACGACGTATGGCGTGGCGTCGGGTGCGGGCGGATAGCCAGCGTGATTTGACAATGGCGCGGTTTGGGAGACCGGTCCGTATGGCGGCGACATTTCCGGCATTCCGTATGACGGAGTTGGGTGTGGCATTTGTGGGAACTGATATCCCGAACCATTAGTGTACACACTTGGAACTGCTACTCCAGGGTTTTGTGGCACAATTCCCAAATTGGGCACTATTCCGTGATTGTACGCGGCGACACCGTACGCTGGTACTCCATGGTTTGGTACAGCTACTCCCCCATGATTGGGTACTGCTATTCCCCCATGATTGTGCATGGGCACCGCATTTCCATGGTTGGGCACGTAGCCGTGTGAGGCGGAATGTTCCGCTGGTAGCGACGGTTCGCCGTTCGATGGTCCGATGTTGACTACCGGTGGTGGTAGATGCGCAGGGTGCGTGTTTTCGCTGGTGTCGGAGATCGGTACTCCGATGTTGCGCGGTCGGCGATCGATGGTGTCGCTGGCGTATCGGACCTCCGATCTCGGCGCGGGTACGTGGAATCGTGTCGGCGGGTCGTTTGTCTGGGCGGCGTTCAACCTGGGGTCGGCCGCGGGGGTACTCTCGGTGGCGGCTCTTCTCCGGTTCGGCAGGTGGACATCCGGCAGCTCTCCCTTGACGACTGGGTCGGCCGGTACTCTGGAGTACACCGGCGGGGTTCGGTCGGGTCGCGTCAGTGTGTGGATCGTTACCGATGGGCGCGACATTACATTGTCGTGTCGCGGATACAGTTCAGCACGCGTATCCGATTCATGCGACCATTGTTGGACACGCGACCGACTCGGCGGGTGCGTTACCATTGAATTGTCATAGTTCGTTGGTCGTACACTCACCGACTTAGGTAGCGGGTCGGTATTGGGTTGGCGATGGAAGCGCGCATAGTCCGTTTCACTTCCGTCGCCTGGTCGCGACCTTGGCGTTCCGGCAGGTGTCGCGTGATATGACCGCACATGCGCGTCAAGGATTTCTGTCACCGTGCGCGATGGCTGGTACGGGTCACCGTCCAACAGTTCTTCGAGGTTGCTATCGGCTCGCATCCAGTCCGGCATGTACTCTATGGATGCCGCCGACGATAGTTCGTACAGTTGGTTTGGCGGTTGTACTTGCGATAGCGTAATAGTATCGCTCATCGCCACTGACCTTGGTCGTGCAGTTCGCTGGTTCGCTGGGACCGGATTCATCGTCACCTCATCTTCCGGGCTTGGTCCGATCGGGTTCCGAGTCGTAGATCGGGTATTCATCAAAAGTTTGTACGTCGGTATAGTTCGTAAGCCGAGAACTGGCCTTCGCTATCCTGGTCACGGCACCAATGTGACGGAATAGCGGAGTTCTTCGGGCGGCTATTACGCCCACTGATCGAATAGTACGATGTATGTTGTGCGTTAACACACCAATAGGAAGTCCGACGTAAATTTCAACAATATCCGAGTTTATTTAGATGATTAGTCCGATGTACGATCACGGTCACTCACACTATCATAATCCCCACAATAGTCCGAAGTATTAATAGTCCAATATAAGTTTGATATCTCCTAATCACAATATTTGGCGTATTACCTCTCAATCCAACCTTTCTATTCAAAAGATCCTACCCAACTACACTGTCCGTGGGAAAGCGCGGGGCTAAGTCTATGATGTGTGTGGGTTTTCCCGCGTAATGTGGCAGGTGTTCATGTAAAATGGCGGGAAAGTGATGTCATGTCTGTGTGGGCGGAGTCATGTGTCTGGGAATGTGGTGATGCAGCTGCACTGCTGGAAAAGGGTTCGGATTGTTTTTATTTTTATTTTTTGTGGAATTATTATGTCATATTGTGCTGCATGTAGGTAAATCTCCTGAACAAATGACTGCGCACTTAAAATATCCGTTATAAATGCTTCTTCACCATTATTCAGGGGCGGATCCAGGAATTTGAAAAGAGTGGGTCCAACATTTTACGGCGTGGGGTCTGGGGCCTGCTCAAGGGCCGCAGAAGCCAGAGCTTTTGTTATGTCCTGTAGTAGCTTCCTGGCATCTCCTGTGTATAAATCCCACTTCTTGTCCCTGGTATATTCGTAAACAATTATGGAATGAAGTGAGCCTGTCCCGGTGGGGGTCTTGGGGCCTCTGTAGAGACCTTAAAGCCAGAGCCCTTTTATGTTAGGTTGATTGCATAAAGTCCACTTGAGAAGCCATTGATCGCCAAACTTTCATGATAAATGTAAAACCTAGAAACGAAGCGAACCCGTCTCAGCTGGGGATCAGCCTTTTTATGTTCTGAATCAATTTTGTGGCATTTCCTTGGAATAAATTGCACTTGAAAAAATCATCGATGATCATGTTCTGGAAAATTTGTGAACACAACGCGAAGGGAATCTACACATTTGGGTCGGGGGTCTGGGGCCCGCTGAAGGGCCCCAGAAGTCATAGCCTTTTTTTATTACTAGTATGTTCTGAAATAATTTTGTGGCCTTTGTTGAGAATGATCGGGCTTGAAAATTCATTGAAGACCATGTTCCGAAAAGTTTGTAGAGGTAGAAGAGACGCTGTACACCTTGGGTGGGAGCTTGCCCATGATTCTTGACGAGTCAACTCGGTAAAAATATTTCCTCGCAGGGGAATTGCCCATGCGACAAAAGATTTTTGCCGAGCAAAGCCGGTGCGAGAAAAGATTTTTACCGAGTTGACTCGTCAAGAATCATGGGCAAGCTCCCACCCAGTGTACATATGGGCCGGGGGTCTGGGGCCCGCTAAAGTGCCCCAGAAGTCAGAGCGTTTTTTATAATCTAAATTAATTTAGTGGCTCTCCTGGGTATATATTGCACTTCCAAATTCATTGATGACTATGTCCTGAAAAGTTTGTAGAAAGAAATGTAGAAGGGAAGCTGCACATTTGGGCCGGGGATCCGGAGCACGCTGAAGGACCCCAGAAGCCAGAACCCTTTATGTCCTGTGGTAGCTTCCTGGTCTCTCCTGAGTATACATTTCAAACATGCTCACTATGATCAACTTGTTCCCAAACATGATATTTCGGCATCATTTTCTTTCGGGCAGGAAGCCTGAACCCGCCTATGTATATGTATTTTTTTTCGAAAAGGGGGGGGGGGGGGTCCTGACCCCAGTAACCCCCCTCTAAATCCGCTACTGTTATTCCATACAGACTGAGCTTCTACGCGAGTTTGGTTCAGACGATGTCGTAGATTGAAATGTTAGTATCACTCTGAGGAGCAATGGTAACAGTATATTAAGCTGGATTGGCACTAGGGTAGTTGGAATTTTAATAATACGAATTTGCGACTATCTTAAATGTGCACCATGCATCGTGATAACTTTTGTATGATACTTCCCGCGCAAATTCACATCCAAATTTTTAATAAACATATAAATCGAATCCCTTCCTTTGAATTGAGTTGTCTGTAATTAAGACGTAAAGATTCTCTATCTCCGATGTATATTTTCTTGCGATTAAAATTCGCTATGCATCGTGTGTTTCACCGTAATTTTTTAGCCGTAAATGGTCGTTGAAGTGAGGTACTATTCGACTTTCACTTCGGAAGACTTCTAACGGGAAAGAGGCATTCAGCATTGAAACTGCATGGGTACTGTCAGTCACCCAGTGTCGCTGGGGGTAAACGTACTTCTTAATCCGCATTCCTGGAATGTTGCCTTTGAGACTGAAACGGATGTTATTTTCCGGATTGGTCGCCCGAGGAGAAGACACATCTTGGAGGTGAACTTTCGTTTCGATGGCGACCAATTTTGGTTTGTTGGATTAGTCGGCATCATCGATTTACGGGGTGTAAATCGATGGTCGGCATAGTCATCATGGAGCAAAACGGATACTGTATCTGGACTGATCGCCCTGGATGAACATTTACATTTAAACTTGAATTTCATTTATGTCCACCGCCAGTCAATCATGACAATATATTCATTGATACTTTTGCAAGTGATTGTGAATATCATGTCATTCCTGGAACTAGTTTAATACGCCGTCTGTCAACAATTCTTGAAACCTTTCTTGAAATAGCATATTATTCCACAAGCCCAATGTCTAAATTGCCAAGACGTAATATCACGCCACATAGCCTCGTCCTTTCAGACGTATTCTTTCACCACGTCATATTTCCAGGAAATCACTCGTATATCATTTGATTTTTGCCCATTATTCCAAAAAGAACAATACAAGTCGTTCCTATTTCTGCTTTCTATACCCAATGTGTATTATTTGTTGCGTCGTGGTGAAGAAGGAGAATTGTGTGTAGAAAGCTGGTCGCAAATTGAGAATTTGAGAAACAACCAATTTGTCTACATATACTTTTCAAAACAACATTCAGCTGATATGGTGGTCTTTTTAAATCTTGTCTCATCCACCTCGCTCTTTTAATACTCCAAAATCCATGTTGTAACAAGAATGTGCACAAAGTATGTGCACGTAAGACTATAACTTTCCGATGAATGTGCATGCATAGAAATGTTGCTGCATGCTAAGTCTCCGAACAGTATCCAAATATGGTCAAGAATGAGTGTCAATTACCATATCATGTTCTTGTGTATGTCTTCCATGGCATTTCATGTCTTTTTTCTCAGTCAATAAGCATTCGAATGTACAAATAATATTTTAAGTAAAAGTCTCAATTGTTTCGGCTCTAAGCACAATTTGAGAGAAGATTGAAAATTATTGAATATATTTTACGCTAATAATAGTTCTTAAATATTTTTTCGGAAAGCGTGATTTTTATGTTATTTAATGGCAATTGATGATTGAACAAAGTTGCTGGTGTTTTATTCTATGGAGCGCATGTTTTCGTGGAATATTGCTCTGCTTTCTGTGGAGGTACTTGTTCTAAGAGAATCTACCATTCAAGAGATTGTTTTTGTCACGGTTTCGTCATAATTATAGAAGTGTGTGTCACTATATGAAAAGGGCTTTACAGCATAATTAGTTCTTCTAAAGTCAAGTTCATTTGTCAGTGAAACTCCCTTTCTGTACGTAGTTTTGTTCTGAATAATCGGATCAACTTGAAGTTTTGTGTGTCTTAATTGGGTATCACACGCCGCAATTTTTCACCAAATTTCAGAATTCTATCTCAAAAAATGGAAAAAGTTGGTGATCTAACCCAATTTTAAATTTCAGTAAAAAAAATGGGATCAAATAAATGTCATCAAATTCAGGGCTTTTGTCATGTTCATGCCCATACAGAATAAACTTATTGCGGTGATTTGGAGTCAGAAGGCATAGCTGGTGTATATTAAGTAAATATGTTTATTTTCAAGCAATATGTAACTCAAACATCGAATAAAAGTTGTTTGTGCGGACTCTGAATTCCATGTTGGGGTCCAAATTTAACATTGGGGTAGATTGCCAACTTTTTTCATTTTTTTAGATATAATTCTGAAATTTTGTGAAAAATGGCGGCATGATATCAATTAAGACACACAAAATTTCAAGTTGATCCGATTACTCAAACAAAACTACGACTAAGCAGCGTGTTCCATTGATATTTGAAGTTGACTTTAATCACGAGGCACTATATAACTTAGGCACTATACGACTAGGCTTGGGCGAATAATGCTTTTGTACAATAACAGTCCAACGTATGAGCTTCTAAACGTCTTAGGAATTTCAAACTGAAGAAAAGTATTGCAATGGGTGTAAAAAAAATATTTAAAACTCATTGAGGCCAGAAATCGATTCAATTCCTGCTAACAGCAGGCAATGACCTCTAGCTTCTCTCTGTGTGAAGATAGGAAAATTTGTACAACTTAGCAATATAAATGCATTTGCCCCATCCACGCAACCCTCAAAATTCAAACTACCAACACATACATTTCTTCAACTTCAAGTCACATTTAACAAGATAAATCGTTCCTCCAATTACGATTGTCTCTGGACTCGTCGCCTTGAATAAACAAGTTTTTCTTCAAAACATCTTCAGACATTGACTTTTATTATTGACTTTTATGTCCACCGCCATATAATCCCGACTATATATTCTTTGATACTTTTCACGTGACTCCAAACATCATGTCATTCCCAGAACTACTTTAATACGCCGTCTGACAACAATTCTTGAAACCGTTCTTGAAATAACATATTATTTCACCAGTCCAATGTCTAATGATGCCAGTGTCTTTGAGACGCAATATCACGCCACATGGCCTTGTTTTTTCAGACGTATTCTTTCACCACCTCATATTTCCAGGAAATCACTCGTATATCATTTTTGCCCATTATTCTAATAAGAACAATACCAGTTCTTAATCATAACTTCTGGACCCAATATGTATTATTTGTTGTGTCGTGGTGAAGCAGGAGAACTGTCTGTGGGGAGCTGGTCATAAGGGTCGTAAATTGTGAATATGGGAAACAACCTTCAGTTGATATAGTGATCTTGTAGAGTGGTCATCCAAGTTGGCGCTTTTAATATTTTAATGCCCACGTTGTAATGCATTGTTGCTGCAGGCTAATTCTCCGGAAGGTAATAAAATTTAGGGAAATTCATGTTAGTCAAATGACCATATTACGTTTTTGTGTATGCCTTCCATGACATCTCACCAATCGGCATTCGAATGTACCAATGCTACTTTTTCCAAGAAGTTGGAAGTAAAAATATAAATTGTTTTTTGCGCTATCAATAGTTTTTGAAATATTCGAATAAACGAATGATTCTAGATCTTATACAATGACCATTACCGATGTCGAAAGTTTATTGCTCTTGAGTGTATAGTTATATAGTTGAGAAGTTATTTGTCACAAGAGAATCAAACATTCGAGAAAATGTTATCATGAGTATAACAGTGGCTTTAAGTATATGAGGAAACAAGTGCACTGAATAATAACGATGCACTATCCAACTCAGGTACAATAAATGGAAGGATCATAACACAATAAAGGGGTACAATATCACCAGATATTTCCTGTCAAAACGCAGACTACTAAAGTATTTCTGATTGACTGATCTCTTGTGCTCTGTGATATTTATATGGTGAAACATTCAAACTGTCATGGCTATACTCTGATTCTTCTAACTCGTTTACACTGCTTTTTGCTGATATTTTGGCGATGCTGAATGGTACCTTTCCATAACTTGAAGAAGTTTGAAAATTGGTGGAAAATTGCCGTTTGACTCTGACGTAAGTATGACAAGTTACAGAGCGATAACAATTATAAGCATCGCAAAAACAATCGTCAAAAACCGATGTAAACAAGTTAGAAAAGTCAGGCTATGGCCTGAACGAGTAATGTTTGATTGCTATATTAACTGATTAAGCATTTCCAAATTTTCGAAAAATCACAAAAAATAAGAAATTCAATGCTATTGCAATGGGGATAATGAAAAAAAATATTCAAGACCATCACACGTTAGGACATTTATTCTGATAAATATTGTGCTCAACCTGTTGAGTAGATTCTACTGCCTTGCTGAGTGGGTCATACTGAGGCAAAAATCGATTCGTTATAATTGACGTCGAGAACCTAAAATTCCTGGAAACAGCAGGCAGTGACCTCCCGCACAACAACCTTTGAAATGTTTCCTCTCCTTTGGGTAGAAATGGGAAAGTTTGCCACAAATGAATGCATTTGCTTCAACCACACAAACCTAACTTGCGACTCACACATTGAACTTATATGTTAGTACTGCCTCACGTATCTTTTACATTTATGTATATTCAAAACGCATAATGAGACATATCTTTTCCTCCAATTACATAATTATTAAATGTCTATGACTTCCAATACAGGCCTAAATTGTTGCACATGACTGAGCCTTTTTAGTGACATTCGTATTATTATTTTTATCTGTGGC